>CM066162.1:28067820-29395320 GCA_033629205.1 Lithocarpus polystachyus
AGGCTCTTAATTTAATTTGATCTTCAGTCACCCACGTGGGTTTCATACTTGTGCACACCACATGAAGCTCCTTTAGATGCTTGTGAGGACCTTCACCTGCTAGGCCATGAAAAGTGGGCAAGAGATGTATTTGTCCAGATTTTAATTCAAAAGTAGTAGTAGCATCTAAAGTAGGGAATGTTATGCATAAAGGTTGTTGATTCGAATCAGGGGCAGCAAGCTCTTTCAAAGTTTGATTTCCAGGCATGACTTCCTTCTCTTCTAAATCAGAATCACTAGCAAACAAGGAATCAAGACCTAGATTGTGCTCTTCAGAATTTCTTCGAACTCTCCTCCTTAACCTGCACAAAGTTCTCTCTATTTCTGGGTCGTACTGCAAAACACCTTGATTAGAAGATCGAGTTACAATCATAAAAAATCAAGGAAACTCGAATAAACCATGAAAAACAAATTAGGAAAAATCTAGAGTAATGAAAATAAATAAAAATTCTATGCTAAAACACAAAAATGTCTAAAAACCCTAGAAAACAGCAGAATTTGGCCTTGAGAGGGTGGGGCTAGTAATTCAAAGGATTAACTAGTCTTGCTCAGAACGTCTTTTACCTTCAAAAAACTATACTATCAAGGCCTAATTCTACTGCAATCTGAATTCTGCCAAAACCATACCTATCGAAAACTAACGATTTTTTTTTTTTGAAGATTTCAAGAATGAAATAGGGTTACAAGAAGCACCAAAAAAAAAAATCAACTAGAATCACTCCCCGGCAACGGCACCAAAATTTGGTGTACTGTCGCAGGCAACCAAAAATAAAACCTATACTCCTAAAAATATATGTAGTAATGTGAGTAAGGATCGTTCCCACGGAGAGTATCTAGCCTAGTTTTATGCCATGTGAACAAGGAGGGGGGGGGGGGGTTTGAGTATAATGAAAACAATTTTAAGAAAAACAACTAAGGAATAATTCAAATTAAAATATCAAAATCAATCAAAAGAACAAACCTTGGTCTAAGTCAACATCCACCACCGGAATTTTACAACTGATCATCGATGCAAATATATATCAATTCACACTTTGAATATTCACCGTTGGAATTATTTTCCTATCTCTCCTTAGTCGCAGTTAATTAGAAAACAAGCAATCTAATTAACCTTAACTACTAAACAACCCAAGACAAGCGCTAAAGGTTTAATCTAGTAGCAGCCTTAAGAATTAGAGAGATCGGTGAAACTAAACAACATAAGCACAAGAGGTTGTATTTAATTTAGTCGTGCGTTCTTCCTAAGATCTAATAATTTCTAACGCAGCAAATCATTAAATCTTGGTTGCTTCACAAATTAGAGAGATCAAACAATTACGGATTTGATATCTAACCTAGCAATAGATTGCAACGAATAATAAACTAGTAGGCCTCCCAGTAATTAAATGAGACAGTCATGAAAATAGGCATAGAAGAACATCCAATATTCAAAGCATAGATTGAACAATAAAAACAAATTAGATCTCACAGTTTTATTGATTCTGAGGCTTCAGTTTCCTTCGACCAAGTATAAAAGTTTAGCCACGCAGGGCCATGACAAAAAACTCGAAGGAGGAAATTAGAGATGAGGGGAGAGAGAGAGAGGCATATGTGTAATTCTGATTTCTTCTCCCTCTTTTTCACGTTAATTCCCCCTTTCCCAAGCCTACAAAATCTCCTAAAAATATTCTAAATAATAATATTCAAATCTGACTAATTAAGGAAAAATATTAAAAATAAAACAAATCCCTAATATAATTAAGAAAGTGGTGTTTTTTCAGCTGGAATTTTCGTGCATCAGATCTGGAAGCTTCCAAAAATAAACCGCATCAGATTGCATATTAGAATTGTAGGCAAAGGAACATTTCAGAATGTCAACAGTGCAGGTGCAGCAACTTCAAGCCCAATTTCGACCTTGATGCGGCCCGTATCTCTCAAAACTCAAAACATGAAATTTGTAGATCTTTGTCTTGGCGTTCCATAGCATCTTGAGTCATCTCAATTGGAGCTCAGATGAGAGAGTTATTCTCAGATTACGAAGAGATGTCAAAGCTATCCAGAATCGCCCAATTAGCTACGTTTTGCACTTAATGCCTCCATTTGCACCCTAAATCAAAATATAAGAATAATGAGTACATTTGGGCATCATGTAAGTGTAAAAGACTAAGCATTAAGAGAGAAATATATGGCAATTTGCATTCTCATCAGCGCCTTTACAAGATCCCAAACATGATTGGAATACATTAAATCTAATTTAGATTTCATATTTTGGATCCAATGATGTGCATCTATATCATTCATTGCCTCCTTATAAGTGTAAGGATCCGATTCAACTTCTTCTGGGATAGCTTCATAAGTTTCTCCCAAACCTATAAATCTTATAGGAGGCCGAACAATTCTCCCACTACAATGAGGCACCTGTGTACTAGTCATCTCATGAGTAGTGTCTTGTGGTATATCCAATACAGCTACATCATTCCTAGTTACATCCATTGGTTGTTCAATTACAGGTTCATCTAATTCAGCCAATACAACTTTACTTCTAGGATTAAAATTATTAACATAATCATCTTCCCTAAATTTGGAATGGGTGCTAACAAACACTGTTATCCTTATGATTGTAGAATAAATAACCCTTCGTTTCCTTTGAATACCCTAAAAACATGCCTACTTCCGTTATAGCTTCCAACTTATCAGACTTCCCTTTCAACACATGTGCTGGACATCCCCAAATGTGGAGATATTTCATACTAGGCTTGCGCCCACTCCACAATTCCTTAGGTGTGTTGAGAACAGATTTTGAAGGAACAAAATTCAAAATATGCATAGCAGTTTTTAGTATATATTCCCAAAAGGAAATTGGTAAAGTTGAATAACTCATCATGGACCTAACCATTTCCAAAAGAGTCTTATTCCTTCTTTCCGCTACACCATTTTGTTGGGGAGTTTCAGGTGCAGTCAATTGAGAGATAATCCCATTTTGAATTAGGTAATCCTTGAAATTCCTAAGAAGGTATTCGCCACCTCAATCAGATCGAATGGCCTTTATGCGTTTACTCAATTGATTTTCAACTTCAGCCCTAAACTCTTTGAACTTTTCAAAGGCTTCGGACTTCCGTCTCATTATGTACACATAACCATATCTTGAGTAATCATTCATAAAAGTGATGAAGTACTCATAACCTCCTTTTACTTGGGCTGACATAGGACCATATACATCTGTATGAACTAATTCAAGCAACTCTTGAGCTCTTTTACCTTTTGCATTAAAAGGTCGTTTGGTTATTTTACCTTCCAAATAAGATTTGCAAACTGGAAATCTATCAAAGTCCATGGGCTGTAAAAGTCCATCTTTGATTAGTCTTTGAATCCTATTTGAATTAATATGACCCAAACGTAAGTGCCATAGATATGCATCACTAGTAGAAGGAAACTTTCTCTTTAATGATTTTACATGAGAGCTACTATCTAATTTGGAATTGTATAATTCATGCTTGTCAAGAGTTAAAATATAAACACCATCCACAATATTGCCAGAACAAATAAACACTTTATCCTTCTTTATTACAACATTGTCATTAAGGATAACATAATATCCATGTTTACCTAAATAAGTTGCAGAAATTAAATTCCTACGAACATTAGGTACATACATACAGTCTTCCAATATTAAAACCCTAGACTCAAAGCATAAATTAAACACTCCAACAGCTACAACTGGTATTCTGCTCCCATCAGCCAAAGTAAGAAACAATTCCCCTTCGTTTAGCTTTTTGGCCTCCTGGAACCCCAACAAAGTGTTGCAGATATGATTAGTACAACCTGAATCCACACACCAGGAATCTGTGGAATTCTGTACCAAACATATTTTAAGAAGGAATGTACTTTTCATACCTTTATTCTTGGTAGCCTTAAATATTGGACAATTCCTCTTCCAATGTCCTTTCTCACCACAATGGAAACACTTTCTTTTGGTTTTCTTTCCTTTGTTGGTAACTCCTAAGGTAATTTGTTTACCATCTCTCTTGGTGAAGTCCTTCTTCTTCTTCTTCTTTTTACCTTTGCCTTTCGACTTAGGTTGAGAAGTAGAAGCTTCATCTATATTGGCATCAACACTAGAAGTACCAACGATGCCTTCCGCCGCTGCCAACTCATTCATCAATTCAGACAATATATAAACCTTTTTGTTGAAATTATAGTTAAGCCTGAATTCCTTGAATGATTCTAGTAGTGACTGAAGTATCATATCCACTTGGGATTCTCCATCAATATCGGCAGCTAAAACTTCAAATGTATTCAGATTAGAGATCATCCTAAGACAATGCTCCCTCACTGAAGTACCTTCAGCCATTTTGGTATTATAAATCTGCCTCATAGTTTCTTGCCTTGCAGAACGGCCTTGCTCACCAAACATTTCCTTCAGACTTAGCATAATGTCCGAAGCTAGTTCTATATCCTGCATTTAATGCTGTAGAACATTTGAAATAGATGCTAGGATATAGCACTTGGCCATTTCATTAGATTTCTGCCAACGATCATATCACTGTTTTTCCTCAAGAGGAGCATCTAATGATGGAAAGCTAGGACATAGTTGAGTAAGCACATATTTGTGCTCCTCAGCAATAAGAACAATGTCCAAATTTCTTTCCAGTCAACCTAGTTGAATCCAATCAGTTTGTTTTGATTAAGAATAGCAACAAGTGGGCTAAATGATACTATGATTTAAATCTGAAAATAATAAACATGAATATAATAAGTAAACTAGACATTATCAATTTAGCATATAAGCATATAATATGGAACCTTAATACAACCATAAAATAATATATGCAACGACAACCCAGTCTATGTCTATAATTCCTTGGTAGCAAGTTTACTATAAACACATTAATTGGTTGAGAACTATTCTCATTATCAGTACTATCATGATAACTCTTATCAAACACTAATAATATGTTGTTTTGCCTTAAGCTTCTAAGTAATAATGACATAGCTCTTGTGGGAGGTTAACATTACACTTAGTCTAGTGTACACCATTATCTAGAATCATGTGTAGCCACATTTCATCTCTCTTATAATGTTTAAACTTGTAGTACCATGGAACAAAACACCCTCCTTTGGGATCGCGAGACATATACGCCAAGATGAGGCGATTGTCCACACTACTTTAAACGGATAAGTTCAATCTTGTAGTACTATGAAGTAAACACCCTCCTTTGGGATCGCGAGGCACATACGCCAAGACGAGATGTTTACCCACACTACTATGAACCGATAACGGAGGCTGTGAGATCCAACCCTTGTATCTCTCTCCCACTAGATGTTTTAAATTAAAGGTTTTTAAGATCAAGAACAATAATAATGCTAGACACCTTGAAAACATAATCTTAATCACATTAGAAATAAATTTCATAACCCTAGCATTAACATGAACTGTTTGACTAGAAATATATGATGAATCCTTGATCAAACACATATATTTATATATATGTAAACCCATATATATATTTATATGTAATATAATATACGTATTAATGCATGTAAATCCATATATTTATATGATGCATGTAAACCCATATATTTATATATATAAAGTAATATACGGATTGTACATACAAAACAATTAACACATCCAAGGCACACATTACATCTTTATTGTAATCAAACCATGCAAGCCTTATAATAACAAAGAAAACATGCCAAGATAGATATTAATATACTATACGGATTGGAAGATGGGCTATAACACATACAAAATGCCTATAACGGCATTTAATGTTAAATCGTGTTTTATAGCCAAGTGGTGCAATAACCACTTTCATGCACATGGTAGTTATTTATTTATACCGTGCACATGGCCATCTTCCAATCTTGGCTATGGATTCATTCACATATCCTTGGCTATAAATATTTTTTGATAGTGCCGTATCTTAATGGATTTCATAAATATATATATATATATATATATATATAGCCAAGATGTCCACTGATAACAACAATTAATAGTTATAGGCCATTTCGAACAAACCAAGAGAATATACATCCTTGGTGTGAACCCGATATCATCAAGAAACCATTTTTCTTTTATTCTAAAATCCAATCATATGTTATACAATCATGATATGAAAACCTAGCTCTGATACCAATTGTTGAGAAAAACAGGTTTTGTATCTCATACAAAACACACAACGGAAGCAACAAAAAAAGATCTATTTCATTCATGATTGATAATATGCATTATGTAAATTACAAAATTTAAGAATGTGATAGCGTACCTTGGTGCCGTGAAATTCAAAACAAAAGATTAGACATACTAGGAACACTATTAATCTTCACTCCAATTCCACTTTACGCCCAAGAAGTGTGGTCTCTCAATCAGTTTCCAAGGGAGAATAATTAAGTGGTTTCACTCACACATATACACCACTTCACAATGATGTCTCTTTTCCTCATATGAAAAATTTTGTATGTTTCTCCCTTTATAACTAATTGATTATCTAATTGGGCTGGCCTATTGGGCCTTTCCAATTGAGCTTTAGTGTGTGGCTTGGAGTGGAACCAAAAAGGACCAATAAGACACTAGCTCTAATGGGCCTTGGGCTTTTCTATCAACTCTTGATAAGGCCAAAGTTACCATTAATTATATTTAATACCACTATATAAATATAATTGCACTCTAGGCCTTATTAATAAATTATATCCCAAGACTTTATTATACATGCAACCCCTTCATAAAATATTCGTAGTAATACAAAGTCATGAATGTAGACTGCCACTATATTAATTACTACATCTTAATCCTTGAGTACCCGGTTTAATCCTTTTAAGTTTTCATCATATATTTATGAAATCCAATTCCATAAATATATACTTTAGTATATCCTTACTAAAGTGGTTAGACTTAACACTCTAAATAACCAAACCCATTAAACTTATCTCAAGGGAATATTTTATATCTCTGTTAAGAGATTATAAATTCCATCTTAAGAATATATGTTCCATCAACACTGAATATGGCTGTCCAACATACTGAGGTTTTGATCGTGACACTAGATCTCACTCCTGATATATCAAAGCAACCTACACTTCATGATCAGGTTCATTATTCACTCAGGATTAAGAGTTCATGCAAATAGGAGTCGTGAGATTTATTATTCATTTGACAATCGTTAGAAGAATAATAAATCTCACAGCAGTCTAGTTCAATATGTCTTAACTCTTAAACATATCAACTAGAAGTCTCCACTTCTATGATCAAGACAAATCATCTTAATTGATATGTTATAGTCTTCGCAGATGTGTTAGGTTCTAAGAAATTAGGAACTAATGTATTAGAATTTCAATTTATAATGTTGGCAAACCATGATCAAAACAATCTTTAGTTTTGTTGTAGACTTGCTCAAAGTATGGCTTTTTATGTAAAGTTGGAATCGAGTTACTGCAGAATTCACTGTGCAGTTCTGCCTGGCTCGATCGATCTAGAATTAGACTCGACTGATCGTTAGTCGTGCAGATCTTTTTTCTGCAGAATTTTCCAACTCAGCCCTAGCCCATTTAATGTGTAGGGTTTTATGTTTTGCCCTAAGTATATAAGGAAAAACCCTAGCCATGTTTTTAGTGTTCTGAATGCTGTGTTTGTGAATCTAATTGTTAGATCTAGAGGTGTTTACTTTCACATACACTTAGGGTTTCCAAACTCTAGATTCATGTCAAAAGATTGGTAAATCATACAATTGCAGAACAAAAGAGTTTCAAGATATACAAGCAGGTGTGCTTGTGCTTTGTTGAGAATTCAAGGAAAGAAGGAGTTCGTGGTCTCGTAGCTGTTACGTGGTCGTGGTAGTAAGTTTCCTACAGGCAGGTAGCAATAGGATGTTAGTGGTCTAAGTCTCTATTGTGTAAACTTCGATTCTTTCATAATGAATTTGTTTTACCTTGAGGATAGATAGGTTAAATCTTCCCCAGGTTTTTTTCCGGTTTGGTTTTCCTGGGTCATCATATCATGTGTTCTTTATTATTCCGCACCTTTGCATGATATGATATATTTGTGTTAACCTTGAATTGTTTAATTTACTTAAGTTAATCACTTGACTAAATATCTAGGTTAATTTGTTTGGGTTTAAGGGGTCTAAACAAACTTACAAGTGGTATAAGAGCGGGTAGCTTTTTGTTTTTAATCCTTTGATCTTTAAGCTGATCCTTGACCCCTATTGTTATGGATTTCCCTACAATCTTCTCATTAGTTTGCCACATTGTCTACTTGGTGTGCTTGTCTTTTACCATGTGTGTTAAAATTTTTCTTGAGTGTCTTGGTATAATCACATATGATAATAATTACATGTGCTATACTGCTTTAACCACCTTAAAGGCACGTGATTCTTGTCTTTGGTATTTGGATAGTGGTTGTTCCAGGCACATGACAGGAAATAAAGCTTTGTTCAAGACACTCTTTGAAGGAAAGATTGGAATAGTCACATTTGGAGATGAAAGCAAATCTGTGATCAGAGGCATTGGCACTGTGGATATTCCAGGATTACCAGTCTTTGAAGATGTTTGGTATGTTGATAGATTGAAGGTTAACTTACTCAGCATAAGTCAAATTTGTGACAATGGACTGAATGTGTTCTTTACTAAACATGAATGTGAAATACTTGATGGAGGAGGTGACTGTATGTGTGTTGGTGTGAGGACAGCTGACAACTGTTATGGTATCACTCCAAGTATAAGTAACAAATGCTTCAGTGCTAAAATCAATCAAGTTGACTTACGGCATCAAAGGATGGGACATGTCAGTCTCAAGCAATTAGAGAAGATTTCAAAATGTGATGCAGTTATTGGGTTGCCCAAGTTTGAGAAGATTGAAAAATGCATCTGTGGACCATGTCAGATGGGTAAACAAGTGAAGTCCAAACATCCGTCTGTAACTGATGTTCAAACTACAAGACCTTTGGAGTTGCTGCACATTGATCTCATGGGTCCTGCCAGAGTTCAGAGTTTAGGTGGAAAGAAGTATATTCTCGTTGTTGTGGATGATTTTACCAGATTCACATGGATTGTACTTTTGAAAAATAAAGTTGAGGCTCTTGAAAAGATGATCCATTTGTGCAAGAAATTGCAAGTAGAAAAAGGAACTGTGATAGCCAGAATTAGAAGTGACCATGGAAGAGAGTTTGAGAACACTAAATTGGCTACTTTTTGCAATAATCAAGGCACACATCAAGACTTCTCTTCACCCAAAACACCACAACAAAATGGAATAGTGGAAAGGAAGAACAGGGTTGTACAAGAAATGGCCCGTATCATGCTCCATAACAAGAAGATGCTTAAATCCTTCTGGGGAGAAGCAGTTAACACTGCATGTCACACTCTCAATTAGGTATATTTCAGACCTAACTCCAAGCAAACTCCCTATGAACTCTGGAGAGGAAAGAAGCCTGTAGTCAAATACTTCAGAATATTTGGCAGTGGCTGTTACATTTTACGTGATAGAGAGAACCTAGAAAAGTCTGATGCTATGAGTAACAAGGGTTATTTTCTAGGATACTCTTCCACCAGTAGAGCATACAGAGTATACAATCTGAGAACTAAAACAGTCATGGAGTCTTCAAATGTTGTGATCAATGATGAATTAAGTTCAGATGGTCATTCAGAAAATGCATCTCCAGTTCAAGAGCAGGTTATGGAAGTTGATGACTCTCTACCTAAAAATTATGTGGGAAAGCACACTGAGGAAGAGTTGATGTTATTGAATGAAACAGCCTCTGTGCCATCAAGTTCAGAACCATCTACACCAGTTCATGAAACTCAACAAGAACGGAGAGAGTTTCAAGGTTCATCAGCACAGAAAGTTACTTCTATATCATTAGTCAAAGGTCCATCCTCTAGAGTTAAGTTGAACCATCCTGCTACTAATATATTGGGGAGTTTGAATGATAACATGAGATTGAGATCCAAAGCTTTAAATGTGATTACTCACTCATGCTATTTATCCCAATTTGAACCGAAAAAATTGGATGAAGCTCTACAAGATGCTGATTGGGTGAATTCTATGCATGAAGAACTTCATCAGTTTTTTTGGAATGATGTGTGGGAACTGGTTCCTAGACCAAAGGGAGTCAATATTATTGGAACCAAGTGGATTTTCAAGAATAAGTCAGATGAACATGGAACTGTTATCAGAAATAAATCTAGGCTTGTTGCTCAAGGATACACACAGGTAGAAGGGATTGATTTTGATAAGACTTTTGCACCTGTAGCAAGATTGGAATCTATTCGGATTCTCTTGGCCATAGCAAGTCATATGAACTTCAAGCTGTATCAAATGGATGTCAAGAGTGCTTTCTTAAATGGCATGTTGCAAGAAGAGGTATATGTTGAATAGCCAAAAGGTTTTGTTGATCCTCACAGGCCAGATGATGTCTACAAGTTGAAGAGACCCCTCTATAGGTTGAAACAAGCTCCACGGGCTTGGTCTGATATACTAACTGCATATCTTATAGACCATGGTTTTAAAAGAGGTTTTGCTGACACCACTCTCTTCATACGAAAGGATAAGAATCATTTTGTAGTTGCTCAAATTTATGTTGATGATATTGTTTCTGGTGCTACTTATGATTCTCTTGCTCAATCTTTTGCAGATGAAATGAAGGCCATGTTTGAGATGAGTATGGTTGGTGAACTAACTTATTTCTTGGGATTGCAGGTAGAGCAAACGGATGCTGGAATTTACATCAACCAAGCTAAGTATGCGCGAAATTTGGTCAAGAGATTTGGTCTTGACAAGGCTGCACATGCTAGGACACCAATGGCTGCTAATGCAAAATTAACAAATGATCCATCAGGTGAGTCTGTTGATGTTACGTTATACCGAAGCATGATTGGTTGTCTTTTGTATTTAACTGCTAGCCGACCTGATATTGCCTTTAGTGTGGGTGTTTGTTCTAGATTTCAATCTAATCCTAAGGTTTCCTATTTAAATGCTGTTAAAAGGATTATAAAATATGTTGCTGGAACTTATGATTATGGATTATTTTACAGCAAAGAGTCCAATCTCTCTCTTGCTGGTTTTTATTGATTCTAATTGGGCTGGTAATGCTGATGATAGAAAAAGCATCACTGGTGGATGTTTTTATGTTAGTGCAAATCTTGTTGCTTGGATGAGTAAGAAGCAAAATTCTGTTTCTTTATCTACTGCAGAGACAGAATATATTGCTGCTGGAAGTTGTTGTTCACAACTTCTTTGGATGAAAAAACTCTTGAGTGATTATGGAATATCACAGGACACCATGGTTGTTTATTGTGATAATTCTAGTGCTATAGATATCTCTAAGAATCCTGTTCAATACTCTAAGACTAAGCACATTGAGATTAGATATCATTTCATTAGGGATTTAGTTGAAAGGAAAATTGTTGCTCTTGAGTATATTCCAACTGAGCGTCAGAATGCTGATATTTTCACCAAACCACTTGATAGAGGAAAGTTTGAGACTCTTCGTCAAGTTATTGATGTGATTCTTTGTCCTTAAGACTTTCTTGACTTTCATGGTCCTTGTGCTTCATTGTTCTATCTTTTGTGACCATTTTTTTTAGGATTTGCATTGCATAACATTCATGCATTTCATTCTAGGTTGTTTATTTCCTTTATAAAAAAAAAAAAAAATTTTGTGCAAAATGTGTTTTTGCTATATTTTTTCTTAAATTTGAAGACAAGATTGGTCAATCTATTTTGCATAACATGTTTATGTACCTTGTTTAGCTTGGATGAGCTTATTTTATTGCACTCTACTAGTTTAAGCTTTGTAGTGCATGTTGTGTGGGAAGATGTTATAGTTGTTGATCACTTGATCTTGATCTTGAAGTCATATGTCTTTGATTGTCGGACTTGAACTTTTTGAAAAAGGCATAAATAACCATCTCACCACTGTTTATTAGCCAATCATGAACACCTTAGTGCATATCGTAAGATTTTGTGCTCGAGAAAGTGTAGCACATGCACAAAAAGTACATAAGGTGTAGCCTCTATTAAAATGCTAAAATTGGTGTGTACATTATTGGGCTATAATAAATTCACAATTCAAATAAAATTGGTGTGTACATTATCCCGGCTTTGTTAATAAGAAACTGATCAATTAAAATTGATATTAATTATGAGGCAAATCAAGAAACTTACATGATTGCAAGCTTTTATTCTAGGAGATGTGAGAGTTATATGATGTAACTCTTTAAGTTATAGTCTCTTTCAAATTCATGTGATGAATTTTGTAGAAATTGTGATTAATCACTATGTGCATATCACCTCACATGTTTCTTAAGTTTCTGGTAGTTGCACACACTACACAAGTTATTCTTTGCTAAACTGTGTACATGTTATTGTGTGATTTTTGGTCTGACCAACCAAGTTTGAAAATTTCTTGAAATTGATGCAGAGCATGTTTTCTTTTGAGTTCTTGAGGGAATCTATAAGAAAACTTGTTTTGGGAGATCTGGGATAAATACATGTGTTTTTGAAAAAAATTTCATCTCATACTCATGCATTTTATTCATAAAATCTAATGCTTTGAAGAGTGTCAACACTGAAATTGGTTTGTTTTTCAAAAATTTGTTTTTCCAGAATTTCGATCGATCGAACATGTTTATCGACCGATCGAAAATGTTTTTAAAATCCTTGGAAAGTCTCGGTGTGTTTCGATCGGTACTTGATTGGTTTTGGATAAATCGAAGGATTTTTGACCGATCGAATCTGTTTTTCGATCGATTGAAAATCGGGCTGAGAGTTTTTAAAAAGAACTTTTCTTCACGTGTTCTTCACTTTTCTAAAACTATTCAAATTCTTTTTCTACTCTCAACAACTGGTCAAAGCTTCCAAGGCTGTTCTTTGTCGTTTTCCTCTGTTCTTTTTGCAAAGAATCTCTCTCCCAAGGCTGGTAAGACTATTTTGCCCCTCCTTTTGTTTTTATTTTCAGCTTTTCATGCATAAAATCATGCATTTCATTGGTATTTTCGGGCTTTTTTCTTTTTGAATTTATGTTGATTTTGTTTGTTTTCTATCACAATAAATTAATGGGTTTTTGTGGGGACACCATGTGCAAATACTACAAGTGGTTTAATTTGGTTAATTTGGTGTTTTATGAAAATTTTGAAAATCTAGGGCTTGTAAATTCCGAATTTGGGGGTTTTGTTCAAATTGATATAAATTGATGAAATTGGCTTGTTAGATTGATTAATTTGATCATTATATTGAGTTTTATAACTGCTGTGTTGATCAATTTCTCAATTTGTTGTGTTTTGTAAAATTGGGTTTTTGAAAATTGGGAATTTTTGATAAAATTTTTTTGCTCAAGCCAATTTTGTGAATTTGGATCATATTTGAACTGTGTCACTGCATTAGTTCATGCATCATTTGCATATCTTGTTCATGCATCATATAGAATTGTTATTTCTATTATTTTTGTTGTGCTAACTTGCAGTCTGCCCTTGGTTTTTGTTTTTGTTCTCTTCTTACTATGTCTCTCTTTTTTCTGCCCTTAGCACCATGCCTAGGAAAACTGGAGCCCATAAGACCTCTGTCCCTTCACCTTCCTTTGATAGTGATCGGTTTCCTAGTGAGAAGAACCAAGAGACATACGAGACCCTTAACCTTAGGCATCACAATTAGGGTGAGCGTAGGGTCATTTTTTATGAGGTTAATCTTGAGGTGAGACGTAATTTTGAGCGTCGGGGTTGGTTACCTTTGTTAGACATTGATCATCCGCCTCCGACTACCTTGATTAGAGAGTTCTACTCGAACCTCTCTATCCACATCTATGATACCAACACTCTAGTTAAGAGTTGGTTACGAGGTGTGGAGTATCACATTACCCCTTCGGTAGTGTCTGATGCTCTTGGGGTGCCTATTGTTGATCATCCGGTCTTTCCCTATGATGAGTTTCCGCCTCTTGATGACGTGATGTCTTACATCATTGGGTCTTCTATCCAGTGGGGTTCTGATCTCGGATCACGTCTACTGAGCTCTATGAGCTTCATTATCTTTTCTTTAGGATTGCCTGTCATTCCTTATGGCCTATTTCTCATCTCCACACCATCCCTATTGAGCGGTGTGTGTTTTTGTATGCTCTTGTCACTGATGCTCCTATCAGTTTTTCACACCTGTTTCCTTGTTCTTTGAACGACGTGCATCGGAGTAGTTCTACGGCTCATGCTTTATTCTTTCCTGTCTTTATTCATAGGTTCTTCTTCATCTAGGTTTAGGTGATTTCCCTGCTTCTGAGCCCGTTCACATTATTGCTCCTATAGGTGCTACCTTTCTGAGGTAAAGGGCTGCTCAACTTCGAGCTAGCTCTAAGCGTCCTAGGGTAGAGCCTTCTAGTGTCACACCTCCTCTTTCTTCTTCTACAGATGCTCCTACAGCTGAGACGTCTGCTGATCCTGCTGCTGCTGCTGCTGATGTTCCTCCACCTTCTCCTTCGGATGTTTCTGATATTCATCGGACTTTGGACATTGTCATAACCGTTCAGGCGGCTCATGGTCAGCTTCTAGTGGATGTACTTGATGAGCTTCGTGCTTTGAGAGTGGATTTGGCGAGTTTTCGTCGTTCTCCTCCGCCGCCTCCTTTTGATGATGAGTGAGTGTCCTTTGGCAATTCGTCACAAAAAGGGGGAGTATATTCTATTGTGGAGTACATATCTTGTAAGGGAGATTTTTGTCTTAGGGGGAGTTTTGTATCTTTTTGTGATATTGAGGAGCTTGTGGAGTTTATTAGATTGTATCTAGGTACTTCACTGTGTATTTACATTTTTGGCTCATGATATGGGAGATATATTTGACATACATTTTTATGTATATGTTTCTTGTTTCACTATGCTACATTGCTTATCGATTTATATTTATGATGTTATTCATGATATATGTTTTTATTTTGTGTTATGTGAAATCAAGAAATTTTTTTTTTTTGTTACTTGTATTTTCCACACATGCGTTTATGTGTTTGTTAAGTGCTACAGGAATATACAGGTTGATTCAGTTGTTTTGCTGTCTACTTTTGCAACTGATAGATAGTAGTTAGGTTGAATTTGTTTAGTGGCTATTGTTTTGTAATGGGCTGTTTAATTTGTAAACTTTGAAATTTTTGTTAAGTTTGTGTTTTGTCACGGATTACCAAAGGGGGAGTTTGTTAGGTTCTAAGAAATCAAGAACTAATGTATTAGAACTTCAATTTATAATGTTTACAAACCATGATCAAAACAATCTTTAGTCTTGTTGTAGATTTGCTCAAAGTGTGGCTTTTTATGTAAAGTTGAAATCGAGTTACTGCAGAATTCACTGTGCAGTTCTACCTAGCTCGATCGATCGAGAATTAGACTCGACCGATCGAAAGTCATGCAGATCATTTTTCTGTAGAATTTTCCAACTCAGTCCTAGCCCATTTAATGTGTAGGGTTTTATGTTTTGCCCTAAGTATATAAGGGAAAACCCTAGCCACGTTTTTAGTGTTCTGAATGCTGTGTTTGTGAATTTAATTGTTAGATCTAGAGGTGTTTACCTTCACATACACTTAGGGTTTCCAAACTCTAGATTCATGTCAAGAGATTGGTAAATCATACAATTACAGAACAAAAGAGCTTCAAGATATACAAGCAGGTGTGCTTGTGCTTTGCTGAGAATTCAAGGAAAGAAGGAGTCTGTGGTCTCGAAGCTGTCACGTGGTTGAGGTAGTAAGTTTCCTACAGGCAGGTAGCAATAGGATGTTAGTGGTCTAAGTCTTTATTGTGTAAACTTTGATTCTTTCATAGTGAATTCGTTTTACCTTGAGGATAGCTAGGTTAAATCCTCCCTAGGTTTTTTACCGATTTGGTTTTCCTGGGCATCATATCATGTGTTCTTTATTATTCCGCACCTTTGCATGATATGATATATTTGTGTTAACCTAGAATTGTTTAATTTACCTAAGTTAATCACTTGGCTAAATATCTAGGTTAATTTGTTTGGGTTTAAGGGGTCTAAACAAACTTACAAGATGAAATACCCAATTTCATCACTGACTACGAAATATAATTCTGAGTTTATAAAGAACTTGTGATCTATATCTTCCGTGACTAAATCACATAAATCACATATTATGCATCTCATGGACTATATGATAATGTCCAAATATTCATGTTGCCATTATTTTAGATAATAATAAAACAAATTTATTAATCATAACATTATGTCATACATAATGTCATACATAGCATCATACAATAGGATTTAGGGGTACATATCCTAACACTTAAAATCATCCGATGGGGTTTTGCCTTGGTGGTTTTCCCTATTCGTAAACAAATCACTCGTGTCATTTAATTTTCGTTGCATATTTAATTATTTGGTGATTTGTTTGTGCAACTACACAAATTGTATGTTAATCTAATTAATTAATCAACTTGGCTAATTAATTAGTTAATGTATCACAAGGGGTCAATACATTATGATCGTTATGAAATTCTTAGTCTATCACATTATGATCGTTAGAATCTCAAGATCATTTTTATGATATGCAGTGAATGAATTAATGCATGTAATCTAAAGACAAATTGATGCATGTAATACAAGAACAAATTGATGCATGTAATGCAATCATGATTTTTGGGGTACATGGATGGTCATTTAAGTCATTCTCCTTGATTAAATCATGGGTGCAAAATTGGGTTTCTACAAAATGCCCCTTATTGACAAAGCTTGAAAAGTGTATGTCAATGTAAAACAAAGACATTGATTTTAGCGACCATGATTTAATTGAGGTTGAATTTTCAAAGATTACCTAGCCCTCGAACCTAAAACTTTGGAACATAGAACTAGTACCTTATCTTTTGACAAAAAATGAAAATTCTTGACTTAGCTGGTAGTTGATGACTCTGGAAATGATTCTTGATAATTGATGTAACCAAGAGGCTTTTCAATCCTAATTTGGAATATGAAATTGTCTTTGACCGAAAGGCTTCTGAACCTCGATCTTGACGAAAGGAAACTAAAGGGCTTCTCTACCTTGAAACTGAAACTGTTTGCAACCTAGGGGCTTCCCTACCTTGATCTGGATTTGTTGAAATGCTGATCAAAGGTCTTCTTTACCTCAATCTGGACCTGGACTTGTTGAAATGTCGATCAAAGGTTTTCTCTACCTCAATCTGGAGTTGTTGAAATGTCGATTAAAGGTCTTCTCTACCTCAATCTAGACTATTGAAATGGCGATTAAAGGTCTTCTCTACTTCAATCTAGATTGTTAAAATGTCGATCAAAGGTCTTCTCTACTTCGATCTAAAGTTGTTGAAATGGCAATCAAAAGTCTTCTCTACTTCAATCTGGAGTTGTTGTAATGGCAATCAAATGTCTTCTCTACTTCAATCTGCTCTATTGAAATTTCAATCAAAGGTCTTCTCTACTTCGATCTAGACTGTTGAAATGGCGATCAAAGGTCTTCTCTACTTCAATCTAGACTGTTGAAATGTCGATCAAAGGTCTTCTCTACTTCGATTTGGAATTGTTGAAATGGCAATCAAAGGTCTTCTCTACTTCAATCTGGACTGTTGAAATGTTGATCAAAGGTCTTCTTTACTTCGATTTGGACTGTTGAAATGGTGATCAAAGGTCTTCTCTACTCCAATCTGGACTGTTGAAATGGCGATAAAAGGTCTTCTCTACTTTAATCTGGACTGTTGAAATGTTGATCTAGGGCTTCAATACTTCAATTTGAAGTTTGTTGAAATGTCAATCTAGGGCTTCTCTACTTCGATTTGAAGTGTTGCCTGCAAAAAGTCAAAATTTGGGGGCTAGACTTTTAAATTATAAGAGCTTTTTGATCCCACTATTTTTTGAGATGTGTGATTTTCATTTGTTCCTTCTTGATTTGAATCTTTATCAAGAAAAGTTTAATTGACAAAAGATTCTATTTTTAAGAAACATTTGATTTTTTGAAACTTGGAAGTTTTGAAATTTACATTTAAAATTTTGAGACTTTGGAACTTGGAGATTTTGACTTGAAATTTGGAACTTGAAATTTGAAATTTTGAAACTTAGAATTTTGTAAATTAAGGCTTGAAATTTCTATCATGAAATCTGAGGTTTGGATTTTTTTTGAAAACTGAAGATTTGAGTTTAAAATTTGGGCATTGAGAATGTGGAATTGAAAATTTGGTAATGAAAATTTTGAATTGAAAATTTGAAGTTTGAAAGATACTTGAAAACTTTGAAAAAGAATTTTTTTTTATGGGTTGACTGAGTCAACTTAGTTTGACTGAGTTGAGTCAACTTTGGCTGAGTTTTAAGTGTGGGGGCCGAAATTTTGGCCCTTACTTATTTGTTTCTTCCTTTTTCCTTTTTGCTTCATCTTTTATCAACTTCTCTTCCTCCATTGACACTGTTCACCTTCTTCTTCCCCTTCATTTTTCTTCTTTATCTCACCATTTCTTCTCACAAAAAACACTTTTCTAAGCTTCTTAACCTTCCCTAATCCATCTCTATCAATATTTCATTAGATCCTTGTGTTTTGAGCATTTTCATCACATGCCTATTTTTGGTGAAACCCATTTTCTTTGCATCAAGATGGCTTCTTCCTTCAAGGGATCTTCTTTTCTTGCTTTTCATGGTAAGAATATGATCCAACATTTGATTGGCATGATGAGGATGGGCTTCTTTAGGACCCTAGGACCCATGCTCCATATTGTCATGTAGACACCAAGGTTAGTTTTTTTCTTCTTTGGTTTCCTTACTTGGAAAAAATGTTGTTGCATGTTTCCTTAGAAGTTTCATGGTGAGACATTGTCATTTGGTTATTTTGAAATTTTTGGGGCATTGGATGATTGGTTATGTTGGAGAATGTTGGCTTTGGAGCATTCTTGAAATGTTGTTTTTTCTTTGATCATGGTGCAATTTGGCCAATGTTGGTAGCTTATGGAACTTTGACAATGTAGGTAGATGGTGATGTTGTTGGATGAATTTTGGTTTGGATTTTGGGAGTATTGGCATTGTGAAAAATTTTTGTTAGGCTTATATGAATATGTTCATGATGTATGTGGGAAAAACTTGTTGGCATGTGTAAACTTTGTTTTATGGTCATGGAAAAATTTTGTGGGTAAATTTATGGGTATGGAAAATTTTGATTATGGTAAAATTTTGACTATGAAAAATTTTGTTGGGTATGTGATGTTGGTTCATGGAAAATTTTTGTGGTTATGATTTTGACTATGTGAGAATTTATTTGTGCATGGGCATGAACTTGTGGGAATTTTTTTTATCTTGGACATGCCAGAATTTTTTGCATGGCTATGGAAAAAATTTGGTAGTTGTGTATGGATGTGTGGAAATTTTGATTGTGGTGAAATTTTGTTGAGGCATTGATTTTTTTTTTTTTTTTTTTTTTGTGGTGGTAGGGCATTGGTTGTGAGAATATATTTATTTTTTTTATCGAAATTTTTGGTCATGTGGGTTTTGGTCATGGAAATTGATGAGCTGAACTTTTGTGTTGTAGAGCCTTAAGAGTCGAGGCAGTCTCTAAATGTTGAAAAGTGCATAGGCAACATTGTCTCCTAGCATCAAAAACATCATCAATGAAGCAGGCTTTGGCACTTTCTTCGAAACTTTGTTAAATCAAGAGACACATAAATACAAAGATCTTTAGTTACTTCTTGCATTGGCAGAGTGCTTCTGGGACACTACCTGTACCTTTCATTTTCCAAGCATTGGGGAAGTAATGTTGACACCTTATGACTTCTCTGTTATCACTGGTTTGAGGTTGGGTGGTGAAAGAATTATTATCAATGATTCCCTTACTTCAACTGAACTCAAGAAACTTCTAGGTGTATTGCCTTCTAGAATGAGGACTAACAATATTCCTTTGTCTTGGCTATGTGATAATATTCCCCAATGTGAGACTGTGACAAAGGGTGCTCGTATGTTCATGCTTCTTTTTATTGGGACTTTCTTGTGTCCAGATTTAGGCAGTACTATGAATCTATGCTACTTGGGGAGCTTGAGAAAAATTAAACAAATCTGGAATTATGACTGGGGCAGTATAGCTTATGCTACTCTGATGCATTTCATGACCCAACTCTCCAAGCGGAGCCTTTCAAGCTTGGGTAGGGCTCCATTTGTATGGCAGGTAAGGTTTGGGATTAATTTTGGCTATGTGTAGGTTGTGGAAAATTATTCAAGCTATGTATAGGTTCTGGAAAGTTATTTTGGCTATGTGGTAATGGTGTTGTGAATTTTTCAAGTCTGGATGTATGAGTACTTTAAAGTTGGTCTTGAAATCCGAGAAGAAGTTGCTGGCATTTCTCCTAGATTTCTGCGTTGGTTGCCCAAATTAGTTTGTCTACACCTTCCAGGCGTTCTTTGGAAATTTGGCACTTGGTGATTGATAATTTGATTGTTAATGATATGAGTTCTTCCTCCTCTTTCTTTTGAAATCTTTGGCACTTGGCTATGGTTCAGTCTCTTCTCATTCTAAGTTCCTTTGTGACTTTTCAAATGGATTTAAATCCTTGGGCCAGATGTGAAGGGTATGTAGAGTGTAAGCGAGCTCTAGAACTGAATGGCCATCAACTGTTGTTTGAGTGTGGGCATCGAAGGTATCGGTATCTTGGTGATCGAATGTTGTCCCAAGTTGAACATGAGTATCCTCCTACCACAATTCCAACTCCTCCTTGTCACACTGTTCGATTCGCTGACTTTCTAGCTGATGAAGAGATTGCTCAGGCCTGTAACAGCTATATTGTTGTAGGAGTAGAAGGGAATTATTCTGAATTCATTTGACTTCATCTGCAAGGTTGCTTAGTTGATAGAATGGTATTTTTCTTCCGTTTAAAGTCAAATTTCTTGATCTTGCAAATTCATTTTCATATTTCTGCTTGGTAACAATACTTGCATGTTGTATTTTTAGCCTCCATCTTCTGAAGGAGAGGAATGGGGAGGGAAAGAGGAAGAGATTCCCTCTCCTCATCATGCTGGTGGCCCTTCTAGTTCCTTCACAGAGACTTATCCCTATTTTTCGGCATGACAGTATGATGTGATGAATCCTGATGGAACTTATAATTCCATGCCTTTGACTAGGCCAGAGCACGTACCAAATGTTCCTTCAGCTGATACGGTATGTTCTTGAATGTTCAATTCCTTATCCTTATTTCTTCTTAGCTTGATGAGTGGCTCTTAATCTGATGACTCTTGATTTGGCAAATTTGTGCTTTAAGTTGATGTGGATCTTGTTAAGGAGAGCATGCGGATGATTGGAGGCTTGCAATCATTGGCTCGCATTCAGTCCTCCCAATATATGCTTAATGATGAGACCTGGGTATGCCATGTTGCTTTCTGAGTGTTTTTGGCTTAAACTGTGCTTGATAGTGGAATTAACACTTGCTTTTGCTGACTTTTTAGGGACATCAAATGGAAACTGCTGATGCTACTAGAAGAAATTTAGAGGAAAGGATCAGGGCCTCAAACTTGAAAACTGTCAGTACGATCCTCGCTTTTTCGCAAGTCAAGAAAGAAATACTGACGGTGGCTCCTCTAGAGGTGGATTAAGGAGATCCTCACGCAGGCGGACCCGAAGTCCTAATGATGTATGACTTGTATATTTCATTTTTCCTTTGAAAGAAAAGGAAGTATTCCTTAAACAATCTTGTATTATTTTCCATGTTTAGCTCTTTGCCCCATGGATCATGTAGAGACTTTAACTAAAACAAGTTTAGAATTCACCTGATGATGGCTTGTAATGCTAATTTAGACTTATTTGACTTGGCTCTGCTGGAATCTGCACTTACTTGAATGAGGTGGAGCCAATGCCCCTAGTTTAAAATGAATGCATGATTTTGGAAATCTTGGATATGATGATTTTTTTAAAAAAAATGATGATGATTTCTTTGATTCTTTGAAAATGAATGGCATGGACGAATGCCCCTAGTTTAGAACATAAAACTATGAGTCTTAAAAACACTTGATTTGAATAAGTTTTGAAAACAATCGTGCAAGTGATGATTTTTGAAAACAAGTGAGTTAGGCACGTCAGAGTGTCCTTGTTTGACCAAAAAAATCTTTTGAATGTTAAACGATCTTAAAAAATTGCCCAAGTACGCGAAATTGCATGGATGTTCGATGGAGGGGTTGCGTGCCACTTGGCACATAAGGAGTGCCATTCGGCACTAGGCTACGCCATGACGCTCACACCATAAGGGGTCGACTACTTACGATTTTCCAATGCATGTTTAATGTTTTCGCGTTTTTTGAAAAACATTTACTTTGTTTTTGATTATGAAACACTCTCCTAGTCAGCTACAAAGTCTCTGAAATCTATTTCAAACCTGATTAGGAATTGATGCAGCTTATTTACATGAATTCTCTTGTGACAAGACTCTACTTAAAGGTTAGTAAAACACAATAAACACAAGCAAAAGTCATCCATGGCTAGCAATCATAATTTTTCTCATTCAACAATTCATGATATCAATAGATGGGTTTGTAGCTTTGATTTCAGTACCAAAACCAATTTTATAGCCTTCAAACTAGAGGGAATTAAGGCTTTGAGAAATGTCAAAATCAAGTGGAACTTCCTTGGTGCTGCTCTGAAATTTTGGGATCCCAAAGATCATGTATTTCGGTTTAATACTGCTGAAATCTGTCTGACAATTGAAGAATTCTTTGCTATCTTGGGCTATGATCCCAGCAGAAAATCTGTAGTGGTTTCTTATGATCCTAGGCATAAGGAATATTTTTCTAATGCTTTTGGTCTTCCTACTTCCATTACTGATAGTATGATTGAAGGTTACATGGTGAATCGTCATGCCATTATCTCTCGGCTAATTGACAAACGCACCTATGGAGTGACTGACAATATGCAAAAAAAACTTCGGTTTGGCTTTATGCATGGTGGGAAAACTTTTGCTTTGTTCTGGAAGATGCAACTTTGTGGATGCCCAAGCCTTAAGTGTTGTGAATCAAATTAAAGATGATGATAACCCTATTTCTTTGATCTTGGCAGAAACTCTTCTAGGACTTGATGTTGTATTTCATGATGGGGAAACTCAGATCTTCTTGGGGAATGCTTTGACTTTGAAGATATGGCTGATGGAGCAACTGGACATGATTGCCAAGCCTACAACTGGTATTTATGGGCCTAGCAGTTTTCTTAGCAAGGATATTATCAAAACTGAGTGCCAAACTGAGAGTGACTGGGTGAAATTATTAAACAAGAAATCCAGTATCTCAATTCAATGGGACTGTTATTGGTGGAAGTGCCCACCCACTCTATTGAGGTCTCTAGGATCAGATCACATCTTCCTTCTTAGGTTGCGGAGGGCAACTTTCTACAAGGGAGATAGACTCTTAAGACAATTCAAATATAAGCAAGGAATGCCTAGTGGCAATAGAAGAAGACCTTTCACTCCAGTGGACACAAATCCTACTTCTGTACAGAACATGCTATTGGGATTGGAGATGGCTGACCGAGTGGACCAATCTTTTGTCAAGGTTCACTTTCACAGGATAACTACAGAATACTCTAACTGGTTGATAAACAAGATTTTTGATAAGGAGGCTGAGAGGATTGCTATGAGAGAATAGTTTCTCAAAGACAACCGGGAAAGACCCGATGAAGACAACTATGAATTCAAAAGAAGGGACAGGGATGATAAAGTACCTATCACAGGAGAAATTAGTGATCAACAAAAGAGAAGAGACTGAAGACACATTGACTTTCTTATTTTTTGGCTTTGAACATGTTTATTTAAAAGTTGATGTAGAAACTCTTATTTATTGGAATTATTTAGGATTTGATGGTTAAGGGTTCTGTTTAAGGTGTAGGCTTTTGGGATTTGGTTTTTATGGTTTGGCTTAGGGTTTGGGTTTCTTGTGTTTTATTTCGGTTTATTTATTTTTTCTTTTTTTATGGTTTAGGTGTGGGTTTCTAGATTTTCTGTAGAGACATAGTTTAATGGAATGGTTGGATTTTTTGAAAAATTTTGGTTAATGGGCAAATGGTGGGTTTTAGAAAATTGTGACCGAACTAATGCATGGTTGCCTACGTACCCCCTTGATAGAAGGATCAGGTCATCACGTAGTTCATTGGTTTTTTTTTTTTTTTTTTGTTTGCCTTAACTTTTGCCTAGGCCGCCGTTTCGGGTTTTCAATCTAGTAGGCTCTTTCACTCTTTTTTTTTTTTTTTTCTTCTCTCCTGTTGCATAGATTGCCCTTTCGGGTTTTCAACCTATCTCTTTTTGTTTTTTTTTTTTTCTCCTTTTTTTAGTCAAACATAGGAAGGGAAATAACATAATTTAGAACCACTTCAGATGTGGTACTTCCTTAGTTGGTCCATGTTGGTTGGCTTAGTGAAAGGGTTTGCATCTGTTAGGACATATATCTATTATGTTGTATTAGAGCAGACACACTCTGATTAGGGTTAATCTTTGTTGTGTGATCCATTGACCCCTGTTTGTCATGGATAGAGGACAATCTCTTATTATACCTCCTTTATTTGATGGCACTAACTATGCATACTAAAAAGTATGCATGAGAGCTTTCTTGCAGTCATTAGATAAAAAAGTGTGGCAAGCTGTGGAGATAGGCTGGACCAAGCCTATGTAAGCATCGGCTGCTTGGGATGATGCAAAGATCAAAGCAGCTAACTTCAACAACAGGACATTGAATGCTTTATTTAGTGCAATCTGCAGACCTATGAGTTGGGTTTGACAAGGATCGGGAAATTAAGTAAGGGAAAAAGCATGGCGTTAAAGGCCAAGAGCAGTGACACTAATGAGTCTTCAGACGATGAAGATTCTAAAATGAAATCCCACATTACAAGGCAGTTCAAAAATTTTATGAAGAATGCCAATGCTAAAGGATTTGACAAAGATCGCAAGCAGTCCAGTTCATCTCATTTCAAGAGCCAAGACAAAGGGAAGAAGGATGCTAGGGATGGAGGTCAGTACATTGTTCCCTTAGGACCTGAGTGTTTTAGATGTCAAGGCTTTGGACACATGACACAAGAGTGCCCTACATAGCTCAAGACCATTGGGAAAAGCAAGGCATTTGCTGCTACCTCGAGCAACACCGAACCTGAGGATGATTCGAAAAATGAAGATGATGGAATCCTGAATGCCTTCATTGCCACTGTAAATCCTATTGAGGGGATTGTTGAAGATGTGGATGAAGAAGAGGACTTGGTGGAGTCGAAGTTTGAAAAGATGGATGAACAAGATGACATCCACATAGCTTATGCAAAATTATACAAAGTCTCATAAAAGCATGAGAAGTTGTATAGGTTGGCCACTAAGAAGCTCAGTGATGTGGAGCTCGAACAAAAAGAAATCTCCTTGAAGTTTAATGAAGCCAATTAGACCATTAGAGCACTGAAATTTGAGAACAATTTCTTAGCTGAGAAGAACAAGAAGCTTGAGGCAGAGCTGTTCCAAGTCAGAGCTCAGTTGGAGAGGACTTCAAGTGCAAAGCTTGACGAGATGCTTAGCTTCTAGAAATTTGCTTCTGATCGAACCTGTTTAGTGTATGATTTCTCTTCTCCTAGTATTGCTTCTTCTAGTACTACTGTTTTTGTTTCACCTGCTAACAATGTTGAATCTTAGAAAAATAATGTGAAAACTGTTTTAGCTAGTGAGAACATAGACAAGGGTAAATATATCTTAGGAGCACCCCCTAAGCTTGATAAGAAAGAGACTAAAAATCCTAGGGCTAAGAAGGGAAATACTCAAAAGTATAAATAGAAGAAGCAACATCGCTGTCATCACTGTGGAGCGATTGGACATACTCGACCTAATTGCTATAAGTGGTTAGCCACTTAACAGAGCAACAGTATGATTTCATCGGGAAACCAAAATCAGTTTCCATCCTATTTTGCTCCTCTTGGAGATCTTTTTAAGGCCCTCATGTTCCTTTCGAACTTGAACGGTTTCAACTCTTCTCCCTCACCGCCAGATCATGGGTTCGCTAAACGGAAAGGTTCTTCAAAGGTGTGGAAGGAAAAAGGCTCGAAGTGATTTAGTCACTTTTCTCTCTCTCCCTCATATTTTTGCTTGCATTACTTGTGTGTTTTGCTTTCTAGTTTTGAGTCAGTCTAGTTTATTCTTTTCCTTGTTTAGCATGTTTTTGTTTATTTGTTTTCAGTTTTACTTTTTTTTTCCATAAAAATAAAAATAAAAAAATTGAAAAATTAGAAAAATACAAAAATAGTGTGCATTTTGTGTACATTGGTACTTGTGCGCATTGAATGGCCATTGAAACAAAATTTTCTAAATTTTGTATCTTTTGTAGCTTAGATGAGCCTCTCTATGCGCAACTAAGCAAGTGAGCTTTGTGGCTCGTGTTTGTGATGAGTAAGATTAAGTAATCTCTTGTACTTAACACTCGTATCACTCTTTTTGATAGGAAGGACTAGAAAATCCTATGAGAAAGGCATAAATAACCATCTCACCACTGTTGCCCGCCAATCATGAAATGATATTTGTATGCTTCGGTATAGCAAAAGTACAATGTCAATGATATCTGTATGCTTCAGCATAGCAAAAGTGCAATGTTTAAAGCTTAACATCATTGGATATTTCTTTTCTCTCTCTTATATGCCCATGCACGATATGCTTTACAGAAGAAAATATGCAAAGAAAAATAAAAGCAAAAAGAATCAAAATTCTTTATATATGATTGCAAGCATGTTTTCTAAGAGATGTGGAAGTTATAGGATGTACCTCAAAGGTGATAGTCCCCATCAAGCAGTTATGATTATGTGTGATTTAAAGTGAATTTCTTATATCTCAAATCGTCATAACATGTAGACACTTATGCAATCTTGCAATGTTTCTCACACACAATATTCAATATTCTATACTACTTTTGATACATGTTGTTAGGTTCTAAGAGCTTAGAAAAATTGGTAAATCGTGAGCACACAATTGGCAAATCATGAGCACACAAGAACATACAAGCTGCAGAAAGAAGATTTCAGAATCTGCCTGGTTCGATCGATCGAAAAACAGGCTCGACCGATCGAGAATCGTATCTGCAGAATTTTAAGTTGGCCCAAACAGCAGTTCTAGCCCATTAAGGATTAGGGTTTCAAATCTACTTCTCCCACTATATAAAGGAAACCCTAAGCACGTTTTTTATAAGGGCTTTTTAGAGAGAGAAGAGTGTGCCTCTTTTGTATTTAGGGTTTTGTTCCTAAAACCTCTCTTATAACTTCTACCGGTCTTGTTCCTTGAAAAATCTCAAAATCCGGTATTGCTGAAGTTGCTGCCTTCTCTAGTCATCAAAGGAGCTGATGATCTAAACCTTCAAGGGTGGTCTTGGAGTCACAAACAGGAGAGTTTGTGTTGTTAAACCTTTGAGTGGGATCTCAAAGTCACAAGCGTGGGTGTTTGTGTTTTGCAAAGATTAAAGAAAGAAGGAGTCCGTAGATCTCGGAGCTATCATGGGGTCGTGGTAGTAAGTTTCCTACACTTGGGTAGCAATAGGATGTTAGTGGTCTAAGTCACTATTGTGTAAACTTCAATTCTTTCTAGTGGATTTGCTATTTTACCTTGAGGATAGCTAGGTTAAATCCTCCCCAGGTTTTTTACCGGTTTGGTTTTCCTGGGTGATCATATCGTTGTGTTGTTTATTTTTCCGCTGCTTTACTTAATATGATTGTTTTGTTTTAACCTAGATCTGAATAATAAACCTAAGTATTCACTTGGTTAATTAATTAGGTTAAACAATCTAAGTTTACAGGGTCTAAACGAACTGACAAGTGGTATCAGAGCGGGTAGCTCTTTTGTGTTAGATCATTTGATCTAAGAGTAGATCCTTGATCCCTGTTATCATGGATAATTTTAAGTGTCTTACTATTTTTGATTGTGATGATTTGAATAAGAAGGACACTGTTGTTTCTGTTGATCTTTTTGATGCCTGTGAAACTCTTCGTAAGGAATTATTGAAAACTATGAGAATTGCTAAAAAATTCAAGGAAGAGTTAAAATTGGCTAATCTTGAAAAAGAGGAATTGATTGTTAAATTAGATGAATCTAATAAAAAGAATGAATTTTTGAGAAATCAAATTTCCTCTCAAGATGAGACGATGAAAAGTTTGGAACAAGAGTTAGTTGAATCTAAGGCTAAAATTGAAAATTTGACTAGTACCAAGCCTGCTGTTGTTTACAGAAGTGTTTCTGTTTCTCTTAAGCCTAAAGCTGAAAAAGTTTATATCCCTCCTTTCAAGAGGAATAATAAAGAAAAGGCTTATTTTGCTAGGTTAGACCAAGGTAAAAGTTCTGATGTTGACGCTGAAGTTTCTAAAGCTAAGTCTAAACCTACTGTTAGAGAGCATAAGAAATCTATTTTTGTGCCTACTTGTCACCTTTGTGGTGTTGTTGGTCATATTAGACCAAATTGTTCTTTGTTGGGGCAAAAACCAAAATCTGAGACTAGATTTGCTGTTAGGAATACTGATGTTCCTAAATTTGTTCCTGTTTGTCACTATTGTGGTGTCTCTGGTCACATTCGTCCTAATTGTCATATATTGAAATTTAAAAATTCTGTATTTCAATCTAGGATATGTGATGATATTTCTCCTGCCATAAGTCCAAATAAATTATTTCATATGCTTTTGAAAAATTTAAGCTTGTTGGCTTGTGAAAGGAAATTGCAGGATTTCAGTCTTTCTCAGAAGATTGGTGTAATCCCTCAAATACACTCTGCTTCACATGGATTTTCACCTACAAAGTCGAAGACTCGTGCTATATGGGTGAGAAAAGATTCTCTAAGGTGAGTGTTGTTGACTTGTCCCTGATTTAATTCTTTCAATTATTTGTGGACATGTTTTGTTTTTGTTTTTGGTTGTTTTGTTTTGTTTTTTAGGTTGTTTTTTTTATTAAAAAAAAAATCCAAAAACATTGAAAATTTTCAAAAACACAAAAATATTTTATTTTGTGTCTTATTTTATTTTCTCTTGAGGATTACATGAATTATGATATCTCTCTTGATTTAGAACATGCTTGACATTGTGGAGAAACTTGAATAGCACGTGTTCTATAAGTCCTAAGCTATTTTTTTATTTTGTTTGAGTATGTACTAGTTTGTACATGTACTCAAGGGTTAATTAAGAAATTAATATTTCTTGTTTGTGTACCCTCTATAGCTTAGTTAAGCACTGTCATGCATTGCATTTGCATTTTTAATCATTTAGCATAATGTGTGCTTTTAGTTTTGGTCATAAAATTTTTTTTAAACCAAAAAGATTTTTATGTGTTTTGTATTATATATCTTGGATTTATAATCAAGGTTGGCCATATTATCTTTACATAACATGTTTATATACCTTGTTTAGCTTAGATGAGCTTATTTATTGCACTTTACTAGTTTAAGTTTTGTAGTGCATGTTGTGTGGGAAGATGTTTATAGTTTTTGATCACTTTGTCTTGATCTTGAAGTCACATGCCTTTGATTGTCGGACTTGAACTTAATGAGAAAGGCATAAATAACCATCTTACCGCTGTTTACTAGCCAATCATGAACACCTTAGTGCATATCATAAGATTTTGTACTCGAGAAAGTGTAGCTCATGCACAAAAAGAACATAAGGTGTAGCCTCTATTAATATTGGTGTGTACATTATTGGGCTATAATAATTTCACAATTCATAAAATTGGTGTGTACATTATCCCGGCTTTTATTAAGTTTCTAATCAATTAAATTGAATAATGAGGCAAATCAAGAAACTTACATGATTGCAAGCTTTTATTCTAGGAGATGTGAGAGTTATATGATGTAACTCTTTAGGTGATAGTCTCTTTCAAATTTATGTGATGAATTTTGTAGACTTTGTGATTGATTACTATTCACATATCACCTCACATGTCTCTCAAGCTTTTGCTAGTTGTACACACTACACAAAGTTACTCTTTGCTAAACTTTGTACATGTTATTGTGTGTGATTTTGTTGTGGCCATCCAAGATTATATGTTCCTTGATTTTGATGCAAAATTTGAGTTTTAAGGTCATATTGATTGAAAAACTTGTTTTTGAAAGATATGGGTTGAATTCAAGTGTTTTTGAAAAACTTTCAGTCTCATACTCATGCATTTCATTCATGAATCACTGTGCTTTGAGGAGTTACTGCATTAAATTGCTCTGTTTTTCAAAACTTTGAGTTTTCCAGAATTTCGATCGATCGAATCTGTCTCTCGACCGATCGAAATTGCGATTAAAATTTTTGGTTTGATTCTGTCTGACTCGATTGGTATTCGATCGATGCTTGATCGATCGAAACTGAAAAATTTTCAGTTTTTAGAGTTTTTGACCAAATTTTTTCATGCATCATTTATGGTTAGGATTCACATGAGTTGCATTGTTTTTCTGTGTCCATCTTGCAGTTTTGCAGTCATATCTCTCATTGTTTTCACACATAATATGCATACACTTTGCTAAATTGGGTACTCAACTTGATTTAAAAATTGATTGATTAATTTTTGAGTCCTTTGTACATTTTAGTATATGCTATTTTTTTTTATGTGTGAACTACAGAAAATATTTTTCTTCAGAGATATGATGGATAATCAATGTGCAAATATTTTCTCTACTCATGCAACTATTTATGGGTCACATAGTGTCCAGTTTGCATTTTTTTTTAAAGAGAATATTTTTCTTCATGTGTATCCTCAACTCAATTTTTTTTAGATTTGTGTGTTTTTATTTATCCCCACCTCCTAAATTTTCCCCAAAATTGTTTTTCCCAAACTTGTTTTGTTTTTCCTATTTTTATAGGGTGAGAAAAGTTTTTTTTTGGCCTATGTTGTTTATAGGGGAGTTGTTGCTCTTCATAGGGGGAGTTCTCTCTATTTTCTATAGAGCTAAACTATTTTATGTTCCTTTGGTTCTCTTTTTTCTCTCATGTTTACTCTTTGTTTGAGTTGTCTTTGTCAATACGTGAAAAAAAGGGGGAGAAATAGATGAAATGTGGGAATCCTGTTTGTCTTGTTTAGGGGGAGAATATAAAAACTTTTTGATGTATCTAACTTAGGGAGAGAGTTAGAATTTATTTGTGTTCATATTACTGTTTATATGTCTTTCTTTCCACACATGCGGTGATGTGTTTGTTGAGTGTTTCAGGAAAGACAGGTGCATTCTGATCAAGGCCTTCTACCTCTTCTTGACAACTTCTAGGTTAAGAGTCTTAGATTGGGATTTGTGATGTAATTGGGCATTTTATTGTATTGGGTTGTTCTTGTATTTTAACATTTCATTTTGTATGAAAGTTTTGTCACGAATTGCCAAAGGGGGAGATTGTTAGGTTCTAAGAGCTTAGAACAATTGGCAAATCGTGAGCACACAAGAACATATAAGCTGCAGAAAGAAGATTTCAGAATCTGCTTGGTTCGATCGATCGAAAAACAGGCTCGACTGATCGAGAATCGTATCTGCAGAATTTTAAGTTGGCCCAAACAGCAGTTCTAGCCCATTAAGGATTAGGGTTTCAAATTTACTTCTCCCACTATATAAAGGAAACCCTAAGCACGTTTTTTATAAGGGCTTTTTAGAGAGAGAAGAGTGTGCCTCTTTTGTATTTAGGGTTTTGTTCCTAAAACCTCTCTTATAACTTCTACCGGTGTTGTTCCTTGAAAAATCTCAAGATCCGGTATTGCTGAAGTTGCTGCCTTCTCTAGTCATCAAAGGAGCTGATGATCTAAACCTTCAAGGGTGGTCTTGGAGTCACAAACAGGAGAGTTTGTGTTGTTAAACCTTTGAGTGGGATCTCAAAGTCACAAGCGTGGGTGTTTGTGTTTTGCAAAGATTAAAGAAAGAAGGAGTCCGTGGATCTCAGAGCTATCATGGGGTCGTGGTAGTAAGTTTCCTACACTTGGGTAGCAATAGGATGTTAGTGGTCTAAGTCACTATTGTGTAAACTTCAATTCTTTCTAGTGGATTTGCTATTTTACCTTGAGGATAGCTAGGTTAAATCTTCCCCAGGTTTTTTACCAGTTTGGTTTTCCTGGGTCATCATATCGTTGTGTTGTTTATTTTTCCGCTGCTTTACTTAATATGATTGTTTTGTTTTAACCTAGATCTGAATAATAAACCTAAGTATTCACTTGGTTAATTAATTAGGTTAAACAATCTAAGTTTACAGGGGTCTAAACGAACTGACACATGTGCAGGTACAATGTAATTTGGCCATCACAGGGAATACATGTGTTAATGTATGCTCACTAAACTATCTTGATTTGTTTTTGAAATATAAAGTTGGTTAGACTTGTTTAGTGTGTGTGTGTGTGTGTGTGTGTGTGTGTGTGTGTGTGTGTGTGTGTGTGTGTGTGTGTGTGTGTGTGTGTGTGTGTGTGTGTGTGTGTGTGTGTGTGTGTGTGTTTTGGATGTAAATGCTTGTCATTTTTCTTGTTGAGGGAGGATTTTGTGAGCTTAAGATGTTATTTGGATCTTTGGTTGAGCTGCATGCTTGATTGCATTCATGTCTGTGTTTTTCTCTTCTTTGAAAAACTATGCTTGACCAATCTCAACAACTTCTCGAAACCTCTCGATAGCTAGGCTATCTATCAAGCCTCTTGATCTTCCTTTCTTGATAGCTGTTATCGTAATTTCGATCCATCGAAGTTTTTGAGAATTTGTCTCGATAGCTTCTCGACAGCTGCTCGATCCATTGAGAAAGTTTCTATATGCTTGATAGATGCTTGATAGCTTCTCGATCCATCGAGGTTTCTTTGCTGTGGACACCTCTCGATAGCACCTTGAAAGCTCCATCAGTCGAGAATTAGTGCTCGACACCTCTCAACACCTCTCAACACCTTTCGATCCATCGAGATTCGTGTTTTTCTATATATAGCCTCAAAGCAATTTTTCTCTCATTTTTCTCAATCTCTCTCGATTGTTTTTGACTCTTCACCTCTCCAAACACCCTTCTCTCACTCTAAACCTCTTCCCCGCTCAATCTTCGGCCTCAAGAGTGATTTCTTCCTTTGGTATGATCTTCCTTCTTACATTTATCATGCATTTCATCTCTTTTGACCTAACTTTTGGGGTTTTAAAAAAATTTTGGGGTTTTTCAATATTGATGAGGTTTTTGCAAAATTTTTGGGTTGGGTTTTGTTTAAACAATATTATATGCTCATGCATTGCATCACATTTGCATTTTAACAATGATTCATGCAATTCAAATGTGTGTTTGCCACGTTGAAATCATGTGTGCTGGTAGGTTTGGATTGGACTGAGCCCATGATGTTTATATTATTACATGTCACATGCTCATGCATTTTCATGCATACATACCTTCTATTCTCTATCTTATTGATATTAATTTGTTCTTGGTACTTTTCTGCTTCTCTCTCTCTCTCTCTCTCTCTCTCTCTCTCTTTCTCGCTCGATTAGTTTGCTCTATGTCACCTAAGCGTAAGTCTACTTCGTCCTAGAACCCCTTTCGTTCCGAGGTAGCATCTACTTCTGATTCTACCCCCTCTCACATTCAGTTCAATGATGAGAAGGCCCGGACAGTCTTTTTAGAGAACTTTTCTCAACGAGGCATTCATTCGGAACGCCAAGTCATCCTATCGGATTTTTTCGATACTGACCTTCCCACTGTCATCTACAATAGAGGTTAAGAGTCCCTTTGTGGCATCCTGGTCACTTGTCCCTCCGTGATCATATAAGAGTTTTACTACAATATACACAGATTTGATTACTCTGTATCTCATTTTATCACTCGTGTTCAAGGTACACGCATTGTAGTCACTCCAGATCTTATATCTGAGGTGCTACACGTTCTGAGGGTAGCGTATCTTGACTACCCCAACTGTGACCGTCTTAGGACTGTGTCCAAAGACGAACTCTCGTCTCTCTTCTGTAAGACACCTTCATCTTGGGGTGACTGTAAAAACACCCCTTGCTCGGCCTTTGCTAAAGTTCCGAGGTTCCTGAATATGCTCGGCCTTTCCCTCTCACTTCATACTCTCCCTTATAGATGTCTATAAGGATGCGATGACCCATGATAAGTTCATTTTTCCTTCTGCTATCATGCGAATTCTTTGCCATGTGTCTGTCTCCTATCCTGAGTCCCCACACTTTTCTATCATGTGTGTCATAGACGTAGTGACTATTCGACGGAATGAGGTCTAACTTCAACCGAAGCAGCCAAGGACCGAGACGGCGACTCCTCCGGCTTCTTCTGCTCCATCCAACTCCACTCCTTCTTCTTCCGCAGGTGGAGTGACTCTCGAGGCCATCATGGCATAGCTTGTGCGTATGGATGCTCGCCTTGACACTCTCAGTGATGAGTTGTGTTAGGGGAACACCCATGTTGGTCGTATCGCTTGACGACAGGCTGTCATGGGTGGTTTCATAGTGTCTCTATCTCTATCTCCACAGGCTTCAGAAGATGAGGGTGATGATGATGGCTCCGGTAGTGATGATGTTGATGAGGATGATGGTGCTAGCTCTTCCGATGATGAGGAGATGACTGTTTCTCACTGACTTACCCTTTGTCATTCGTGACAAAAAGAGGGTGTAGTTTTGGGTATGAGAGTACCCAAAACTACATTGTGATAGCAAACCTTGTATTCTTATTGATATATATATATATATATATATATATTGAGTTGGTTATTACATTCTTTCACCTATCTCTTCATGTGTTGTTTCTTTTCTCTCTTTATGCACATGCTTCTTATTAATTGTATGCAATCTTTTATATTTCTATTTCACACTAAGATGTCGTGATGTGTTTTGTTTAAAGTATTTCAGAAATACAGGTTGTCAAAATCTTTCTTGCCATGAACTCTTTTCTTACAAAGTTTTTCAAGAATTTGTGTTAGGAAAGATTCTATTGTATTAAACAAGTGAGTATGAGTTGAGTGATTTATGACTTCTCTCATATTTTCATTTGTTTGTTGTGGTTTTGTCATGGATTGCCAAAAGGAGAGATTGTTAGGACATATGTGAATCATGTTAGGAACATATGTCATCTAGAATTGGCTAATCCTTTGACAAAACGCATTTTACTTGTAATTGGGTAGATCTTGGATGTGTTTAACACTTCAAGGAGCAAAAGTTCTAGTCCAAGTGTTAAAGCCATGCAAATCTGTCCAAGAATAAAGTGAAGAAGTGCTAGATTTTAAAGCTCGACAGATAGCATATATCAAGGTTTAAAAGGGATCTTCAGCCTGATGCTTGATAGCTTCTTGATAGATAACATATCTATAGAGATTTACGAAAATTAGTTTTTTTAGATCTGATTTCACACATATCTGTGTATACATGTTTAGGCTTTCTTTTCTCTCAACCCTAAACATATATAAGGATTATTTTAAAGGCTGTCACAGAGGATACAGGTAAGTGCAACTTAATGCAAAGGTTTTTCACAAGCATATTGTGATTGGAGACATATGCCCTAGTTCATTTTTCTCTTGAAGAAGCTACTGTGTTTGTACGCCGTAGGGTTTTGTAACCAATGAGCTTCATGATCTTTATCGTGTTGATGAACTAAAGAACTTTGCAACCAATATCCTTCTCAAGTTGGTGGTTAGTCACGTACTTGGATCCGTGCATCGATTGGTTAGTCATGTACTAGGAGCCGTGCATTGAAAAGGAGAAATTGTCACTACCAAACAAGTCCAATTGTGTATTGGGGTAAGGGTTCAACTGTAGGTTGGTATAGAGTACTAGGATTCCTTTACTTGTAACTGCTTGTTTTGATAATAGTGGATTCTCGGGAGTGGTGACCTTAAAATCACCCGGTGGGGTTTTGCCTTAGAGGTTTTCCCCATGCGTAAACAAATCACCGTGTCAACTTTATTTTACACTGCATATTAACTTAGTTGATGATTTTTTTGTGCTACCACGCGTATTGCATGCTAATTGAATTAATTAATTAACTTGGCTAATTAATTGGTTAATTCATCACAAGGGGTCAACACATTCTTGCCCTATCAGCATCTAAGTCCATCAATCTTACTACTCCCCCAGAGTGTATCTGCTTAATGATGTTTGGGCCTGCCCAATTTTGGTTGAACTTCCTATTTGCATCTTAATCCAGGGCTCATATTTTTTCAACACTAAATCCCCCAACTTCAAATCTCTAGTTCTCACTTTCTTGTCAAAAGCTTTCCTAAGCCTACTTTGGTAACCTTGAATATGATACAAGGCTTTGAGTCTTTTCTTATCTAGCATGCACAACTAATCGTATCTGCTTTGCAACCAATTTGCTTCAGGAATTTCACTTTCCAGTACTGTCCTTAGTAAATAGACACCCATCTCAATGGGAAGGACTGCTTCCATCTCATATAACAATGAATAAGGAGTGGCTCCTGTGGAAGATCGAATTGATGTTCTATACCCCCAGAGTGCATAGAGCAATTGTAGGTGCTAGTCCTTATAGTTTTTTGTACTCTTTCAAGATTCGCCCTATTTTTTTATTAGCAGCCTCAATTGCTCCATTGGTTTGAAGACAGTAAGGTGTGGACTTGTGGTGTTGAATGTTGAACTGTCATAGTAGCTTCTCTGTTTCTCCTTTAAAGTGTTGCCTATTTTCTAAGATAATTTCATGTGGTACCCCGTATCTGCAGATGATATTTCTAGATGAATTGAGCCACTTTCTTTGAATTCAGGACTTTGTATGAAGCAGCTTCTACTCACTTAGTAAAGTAGTCAATGGCTACGTGTATGAATTCATGGCCAATGGTTAATGTTGGGTGAATCTTCTAATAATGTCTATTCCCCATATAGAGGACGACCAGTGTGATGTCATGGTATGTAGTGGCGTGGGTGGCATGTGCTTTAGATCTCCTTGGACTTGGCATTGATGGCATTTTTGAACATGAGCTGCACAGTCGGCTTCCATAGTAGTCCAGTAATAGCCTTGTCTCATTATCTTCCTTGCAACATGTGTGCATTCATATATGGCCCATAACTTGACTCATGAACCTTTCAATTATTTGTTGTGCTTCCTTGGCAGTTACACAAAGGAGATGAATTCCACCATATGATCTTCTATAGAGTTTTTCACCATAAATAATGTAATTAGTTGACAACCCCCGGATGGTTAATTGGTCATTCTTATTTGAAGATGGTGGGTATGTCCTATCCTTGAGATATTGTAGGATGTTTGAATACCATTCACTTTCCCCACTCTTTTCCTCATCTTCTTCTATTGTCATGCAGTAAGCTGGTTCTTCTTTTTGTTCTAATACTATTGGTCTAGTTTCATCTTCTTTTGGTCCTTCCATTATGAATGCCATGGTTGCTAAAGTATTTGCAATTTGATTTTGCATCCTCGGAACATATTGATATTGGATCTTGCTGAACTTTGATGCTTACTTCTAGAGGCATTGATGATAAGGCATCAGCCTTTCTTCTTTGATCTTCCATTTATTCTAAATCTGAGAGATTATTAAGGCTGAGTCTCCATACACCTCCAACTCTTTCACTCCAAGGCCTAAAGCTGCTTATAGGCCCATAATGCAAGCTTCATATTCTGTGGCGTTGTTGGTGGCAGGAAAATTGAGTTTGCCAGAAAAAGGAATGTGTGCCTCTTTTGGAGAAATTAAGAGAACTCCAATTCCACTTCTGTTTTGATTTGTTGCTCCATCAAAACACATCTTCCATGATTCTACTTCAATCCCCATAATGTCTTCATCCAGAAAGTCTCATTGGATCTCTTCAACATCTTCTGGTGAACAATGGGCTAGGTGATTGGCAATTACTCTTCCCTTCACAGATTTATGGGTCACATACTTAATATCAAATTCTGACAGAAGCAAAACCCATTTAGCTATCTTCCCATCTTGCATAGGTTTTTCCATTAAGTACTTCAAAGGATCCATTCTTGCAATCAACAATACCTTGTAAGAAATCATATAATGTCTGAGTTTACGGGTTACCCATACAAGTGCTACTTATGTCTTCTCTAATGGTGAATACTTCTCTTCATAAGGCAACATCTTGCTAATGTAGTAAATTGCATTCTCCTTTCTAGTCTCCTTTAGTTATTGAGCAAGTAAAGCCCCCATTGCAGTATCCGTAGTGGTAAGATACAACAACAATGGTTTTTCAGGAACTGGTAAGACAAGTATTGGTGGCTTTGTCAAATAGTTCTTGATCTTCTCAAAGGCTTCTTGGCATTGTACATTCCACACTGTTGGGACCTCCTTCTTGAGCAGTCGGAAGATTGGTTCACATGTCATAGTGAGTTGGGCTATGAACCTACTGATGTATTGTATCCTCCCCAAAAATCCTCAGATCTCCTATACATTCTTGGAGGCCTCATCTCTATAATTGCCTTGATTTTCTCAAGATCAACTTCTATTCCCTTCTAGCTTACCATAAACCCTAACAGTTTTCCAGATGTGACTTTGAAAGCACACTTCTTTGGATTCAACTGTAACTTGTAGAACCGGATTCTCTCAACGAACTTCCTTAAAGCCAGTATATGCCCTTCACGGTCTTTGGACTTCACTATCATGTCATCAACATAAACTTCTACTTCTTTGTAGATCAAATCATGCAACAAAGGGTTGGCTGCTCGTTGGTAAGTAGCACCAGTGTTTTTAAGGCCAAATGGCATGACCTTGTAGCAGTATGTCCCCCATGGTATGATAAAGGAAGTCTTCTCCATATCTTCTAGAGCCATCTTAATCTGATTGTATCCTGAAAACCCATCCATAAATGATAACAAAGCATGACCTTCTGTATTGTCAACCAAGACGTCAATGTGAGGCAAGGGAAAGTCATCTTTCGGACTGGCCTTATTCAGATCTCGAAAATCTACTCACATTCTAACCTTCCTATCCTTCTTTGGTACCGGAACCACATTGGCTAACCACTCTAGATAGTTGACCACTCTCAAGAATCTTGCATTGTACTTTTTTTCTACTTCTTCTATGATCTTGAGAGTCCACTCTAGCTTCATTCTTCTCAACTTCTACTTGATTGGCTTCATGGTTAGATCTGTCAACAGTGCCACTAATGCATCTTTCTCTGAAGTGGTTAGTGTATTGCCCACTTGGATCATTTTGGGCTTATCATCAGTTTCTAGGTTAATGGGTTGGGTTTCTTCTTTTATAGGTTCTAGGTATCCATGTTTTAATTCCTTATTATTAAGAGTTTCTTTACCAATTTCAGAAATGAAAACATTCAAAGCCAAAAAATACGCAGAATTAAAAATTATATTGAAAGGGAAAGAGTTTTCAACAGACTTCATAGACTCGACAGACTCAACTGTAAAACTATCACAAACAGACTTAACAGGAACAAAAATATTAGCAGAACTAGAATCAATAGGAACAGAAACAATGTTCTTAGCAGGGGTGACTAGCATGGCGGTCTTGATCTTCTTGGTAAAAGTGACTGACTTGAAGGTCTTGATCTTCCTTATGGAGTCTTCCATGGGGTGGGTGGCTCCCTTTCATGCCCAATTCTTCAACTCAATTGTGGCTTCAATGATGGCAGGTGGCTCCTAGGAAGTTCCTTCTTCCCTCAACATCAGTATCATGGGATCTTCATTCATATAATCTGTAGCATGTCTACAGGCTTGTCGGTCACAAAATGTGGGGGTTTGAAGTGTCTCCCCCCTTGTGATGCGGACGGTTTTTATTAGGTCATTTGGATCGATATCTTGGGGTTTGAAGTGTCTCCCCCCGTTTATACGTATTGGATTGTTTGATTGGCATTTGAAGTGTCTCCCCCCGTTTGTAGGTATTGGATTGTTTGATTAGGGTTTGAAGTGTCTCCCCTCATTGTGGATGTTTGGTTATTTACTTGGGGTTAGAAGTATCTCCTATTTGTGGATTTTGGTGATTTGGTCAGGGTTTGAAGTATCTTGTAGGTCGGATATAGGGTTGTGATGATGTAGCAGTGGAGTCTCTTCTATGCTTGTAGGCCTCAGTATTGTGATGGGAGTGACGAGCTTAGAGCTGGAGCTACTGGCTTGAGTGTGGGGCTTAGGTTCTCTTTGTAACCTTTCTTCAAATCTTGACTAGATTCTCTCTTAATGACAAGCTTGGTTGGGTTAATCAAAGCTAAGACCCCATCCACATCCATCAATCAACCAAAACAAACACGCATAACATGCAATGCAATTTTAACTGGGACCAACCTAAGGGTAGGTTCTAAGTCATTATGTTGTAGGATGGGTTTGTTGTTTCATTATTTCTCATAGCTAGGACGTTACCCTTCCCAACTTGTAATGTAATGAACATTGCGTTGGTTTGAACGGCATGGTTTGTCCATTACAGTCAATAGGAAATGATCCAGTAACTTTAGGCTATGAGTTCATGAGTTCGCCACCGGGTACCCAAATCTAATGAAGACTGGTGATCCATGGTTACTATCACCACAAAATTGTTGAAAAGGGGTGCATACATTGTTGTTTGGATGACACACATTATGACAGTTAGGTAAAGATTTTAACAAACAATACAAACAACAAAATATCATACAACAAAAATATTATACAACGTCCCATCAAACATAAATAAACAAACAAACAACTATATCATGCAAGACCATGCAAAACAAGCATACATATTTGGTCACTTAGGTCTAATACGAAGCTTAGCCCTCGACATCCCCAGTGAAGTCGCCACAGTGAGAGACCTCGAAAGTTGCCTCTCAAAAAAGAGATATTTTTGGAGTGCCTTTTAGGGCACCTCTCTTTTTGGGTAAGTGGTATGGAGTCACCACTTATTTTTTATACAAAAAATAAGAAAAACTAAATACATGACTGAATTATTCTCTTCATTGATTGAAAAAAAAATTATATATTTGGAAAATTGAAAAATTACATGGCTTTGGGTCCTAGTTACAAACTATCAAATAATTACATGGCTTTTTATCCTAGTTACATTCTACCAAAAATAAAAAGTAAAGACAAGGCTTAGATCTACTTAACCAAAGACCTAAATCCCGGAGGCTAGGTTACAGAATGGGAAGGTGTTAGGCACCCATTCTACCTAGACAGAGTCTGGTCTTCTAGACTCTTGTGATTAATGTACCTTTTTATACATGTCATAAATGATATGTTGAACATGTTAAATAAAGATTAAATCATATAAATTTATTTATGAATGAAGTCTCTTCTTTTGTTTAAAAAATTCAAATTTGTTTTGATTGGTAAAAAAAATTGATTTTGATTTGTCAAAATACCAGATCTGTTTCATTGGATGTAGAAAAAGGTTGTTTTTGGAGATAGAAAATTCAGATCTATGTTTATCACATGAAATAAAGTCTTTTGACTTGAAAAATATTAGATCTGTTTTCTTAAGAACTAAAAAAAATGGTTTTTGATAACAGAAAAATTAGATTTGTTTTTTATATGTTTTAAAAGAATGAAAAAAAAAATTTTGAGAAGAAAGTTTCACACATAATATAAACTTACGCAATCATGAACAAAACAAAACAAACACAAACATGTGTAATCTTTTTCTTTATTTTAAGAATCTACATATGTTAAAGGAAAATCAGATCTGTATCTAAGAAAGATACAAATCAATTTTTTATTTAAGAAAAATTCAAATTTACATCTAATAAAGATGCAAATATGTTTTTGAATTAAGAAAAATTCAAATCTACATCTAAGAAAGATGCAGGTCTGTTTTTGTTTTAAGAAAAATTAAGATCTACATCTAAGAAAGATGCATATCTGTTTTTGATTATTGAGAGAAATTCAGATCTACATTTAAGAAAAATGCAGATTTGTTTTTTGTTTTAAGAAAAAGAATATTATTGGAATTAAGAAAGAGATTACAACAATCACATTAAAAATAATCATGCTTTAAACAAAACAATGATGAATCATTCATGTTATGGATGAAAACATTCATCAACATAAAAAGAAGCATAGAAAAGGAGAGGGTGATTGGAAATAACCTCTTGCATGAGCACTCCTTGTTCTTGAGAGGATGCTTTAGGGTTCAAAGAAACTTATTCAGTTATCTTTGAAACCTAAAAACCCTAATTTAAGCAGCAAATATCTGAAAGGATTAACAAATATCAGCAATTTGAGAGTCTCAAAACGTATGCCTCTCAGAGTGTAGAAAAAAGGTGCTGAATTTTGAGACCTAGCCTCTATTTATAGAGGCCAGAATAAAAAATAGCTGTGACGTGTAGAACGCGAATTAGGACTCATCCTTTTGCTAAAAGATTGAAAATGGTGTGCCTTATTGTCACCCGAAGGACGTTGGGCCAAAGCCCAAAAGGGGGAAATTTGGCCCTTTTAAAGTGCCGTTAAGCACTCCAAAGTGCCGAATGGGCTCTTGGACACCGAACATTCTTCCGTGTTTGGGTGTGTTTTGGACTCCTCTTCTAGGGTTTTTTGATCCGATCCCCGCACCTAGACGTGTTTTCATCCTTAATCTATGATTTTTTTACCTATTTTGTGGATAATTCTGGTTTTTTTCAGGAACAATTTATCTTGTAGATAAATACCCTAAAATAAATTTTGATAAAGTTCAGATTATCTACAATTTTATTGTTATCCAATCATCCATTTTATTCCTATGCATGCATCCTTATTTTAAACACTAATTATCAACCAATCACAAAATTATTTTATTAATTTTAATTGCTTAACCAATCATAATTAATTTAAATTGATCATGTGTGGTCGACTTTACCTTGACACAATGTATGTTGACCATGCAACTTGATCATGTGATATCTTTCGATTCGATGGTCCGATTTGGAAACCAGACACACTATTATGATTGTTAGAATCTCAAGATCATTTTTATGATATGCAATAAATGAATTAATGCATGTAATGCAAAGACAAATTGATGTATGTAATACAAGAACAAATTGATGCATGCAATGCAATCATGATTTTTGGGATACATGAATGGTCATTCAAGTCATTCTCCTTGATTAAATCATGGGTGCAAAATTGAGTGTCTACAGGACGTAGTATTTTTCAACTTTAAATTATGTTAAACCACACAATATATTTTTTATTGGATGCAAATTTTAACAAATCCACCATTGGATTAGATTTTCTTTTTTATACTTTGCTAGTATGTAACTCATGCAAACGCATGGATGCATTTAAAATTAAACACAATTTTTATTATAAAAATATAAATAATTAGTCAAATTATTTTTTTTTAAAATAACATGTAACACATGCATATATATATATATATATATATATATATATATACATTTAAAATTAAACACAATTTTTATCATAAAAATATAACTAATTAGTCAAATTAATTTTTTTAAGTAAACGTAATTAGTCACATATTAAAATTCTTACCTAAATTTAATATTACTTATGATCATTTTTTTTTCTAATTTTTAAAAAGATAGAGCATGTGGTGATCTTTGTTATGTGGTGATTTTTAATGAGTATATGTGATTTTTTTTTAATTTTATAGTTGATTAATATTAGATTCTTAGTATTTTGCACTCATTAACTCACTTGACACAAAGATTAAATAACTTAAGTGGATAATTATAGTATAGTCCCCACATAAATTTAAACACATGGCACAAAATTGGATTTTAATTTCAAATTCTAATTGAACTTTTTCTAAGCTTTACCTATTAATATATATATATATATATATAGATAATATATATATATATATATATATATAGATATTCTTGCAAAATTTCAAGATGATATGAGATCAACAATTATGTCATTGTTCAAATATTTAAATTTTAAGTTTTTGTATTTATAATTGTGCATAAAATATGAGTTTATAGATCGAATAGTAAATAACATCTAATTGACATGAAACTTGTTATGTGTGTTACAAACATAGAGAACACATAATTTAATAGTGAAAAGTTTGTTGTATTGATCCAATAAAAAGTTATTAGGCAATGTAACATTACTTAAAGTTACACTAGGTGTAACTTAAACTCAATCCATATATATGTAACTATTCTTTGGATTTAATTTATATATATATATATATATATATATTAATTAGCCTAGACCATTTTAAAAATTTTATGGTTCACCTCTTGGCTTGAAATTGTACTGAACCAATCCTATTCAAAAGTTATCAAATATTAATTAATTGAAAAAATGGTAGGTGGTATCTGATAAGCAAATCTCTTTAATATATAAAAACACACTAAGTGTTGAATATATGAAACATCCCTCTCACATTTGGGTGGATCCCACATTTGTGGGGTTCACCCTTATATGAGAAGGAGGATTCATGCACCGAATGATATATCAATATGGGATTTACTTTCATGTGAAAGGGAGGACTCATGCACTTGATGCATGATATATGTGAATCCAGATTCCACTGCTCGTCTGAGAGGGAGGATTCATGCATCCAATGGTATATCAATGTGGGGTCCACCTTTATGTGAGAGGGCAGACTCATGCACCTAATGAATGACGTTCCTCCTTTTTTTTTTTTTTTTTTTTATAGAGTTTCAATATATGTCATCAACTTCTGATAATTGTATTCTTTATTATCAGACCAAGACAACAATTGGTTATTGGTGTAGGTGAGAATCGAATCCCAGATCTCTTATTCAACCATAAAAAACTTTACCAATTGAGTTAACTTGAATAATAATAATAATAATAATAATAATAATAATGAAAGTTCAAATAGGGTGTGAAACACCTATGAACGTTTAGACCCCAATTTACAAATTACTAACACAAGTTTATAATCAAACAATATATGTGTGGAATATGATAATAAGCTAAACCCAAATTGGTAAAACACTCTAAACCATACGTAATCACAATCACAGCAGCAATTAAAAGGTAAAGAGTAAGGGAAGAAAGATGCAAATACGAAGATAACACGGCGATGTGTTATCGAAGAGGAAACCGAAGCACTCAATGAAAAACCTCTCTGCCGCCCTCCAAGCGGTCAATAATCCACTAGAGAATAAAGTTGGGATACGTGAATAGCAGAAGACCGTCCATGTCTAATCTACCCAGTGCACCTAAGCCCTCCAAGCTTCTTACTCCAACAGGGTTATGCCGAACCCTGTCTTCTCTAGCTTACCGGATCCCGCAATCGCCCATTTCATCAACCAAAATAGCTTCCCAAGTACCAAAATACCTTCTCACAGATATGGGTATGGTGAAATAAGGATTTGGCTAAATGTACTCCTCAAGGATATGTCATTGGAGAGGGTGAGAGCACTACAAGAAAATGTATTTTTAGTGATGAAAAAATTCATCACTAAAAGTCCAATTTTTAGTTACTAAAAACTTTTAGCGACGAAATCGGACTTTTAGTGATGAAACTCATTTCGTTGCTGAAACCCCATCACTAAAAGTCTTGGTGACGAAAAATTTTGTCACTAAAAGTCCGATTTGTTTAAAAAAAAACTTTTAGCGACGAAAATGTTTCGTTGCTAAATGTTTTCCTCGCTAAAAACACTATTCAGTGACGAAATATATCGTCACTAAAAAAACCTTAGTTTATTATATCATATTTAGTAACGAATAATTTCGTCACTAAAACTATGTTTGGGTATGCATAGTGACAAAAAAGTTCGTCACTAAAACTATTTTTAAGAAAATCCAGGCACATATAGTGACGAAAATTTTCATCACTAAAACCTTTTTTTACAAAATTTTGCTACATTTAGTGACGAAATATTTCATCACTAAAACATTTTGATGTTGCTATATTTGTGACAAAAAAATTCGTCGCTAAAACTTATTTTCTATTTTTTTTTCATGGCTTTGATATTAACCTGTAACCTGTCATTACATTATTAAAACCTCACATTTGAATAACACATTTATTTCAACAACACATTTATAAATAAATAAAAAAAATCCATACATTCCACAAGTAAAAAATAAAACAAATATCCAATTCAAACTCCTTCCATACAATAATTGTTTGCAACACATATAATAACTCAAGATGTTTTATAACTATACAAAAAGTGTAGCGTAATATAATTAGAACTAACGGAAGATGTCCTCATATGTCTTCAAGTAATGCCAAAAGTAAATCCCCTAAAAGCCACCAATAAGAAATCTACACAAATATAAAAACAATACTATATTAAAATCGTAAAGTAAAAACATTGACTATGTTATAAGAAACATTTCTAACAATGCATTAAGAGTAGCCACACCAATGAATTGAAATCACAACTCCTAATGTATAAGTTGTAGAAAGCAAATATAGACTTTCAAGTGTAATATAATACAATTAATTTCAAATAATGCATCAAACAAAGTAGTCACACCATGTAGTGTGGGTCAATTGTTAAAATAAAGTAATAACCAAAAAGTTTTTTAACTTGAAGTTGAACCACCCCCATGGGTAAGAGCGTCATCATAACCCTTGCTCCTCAAAAAGTTAAGAATATTATTTTGGGCCTCTTCTTGCTTAGCTCGTGCCTCTTAGTCCCTAACTCGCTTCTCTTGGTCCCTAGCTCGCTCTTCTTGGTCCCTAGTCCTTGCCTCTTTAAGCTCAATTATCTCATTTTCTAGCCATTGGATATACTCCACCAAGGAATTAGATGAGGCGGTGATTACTAGAGAAGAGGAAGATCTCATGCCAAGTCCTTTATAATACCAGACTTCTTAAAAAGTTCATTCACATTTGCAAGAAATTAAAAACACTCCTAATATGAATTTAAATCACCTTATAACATCATGCAAGCCACCCACTTGCTTCAACACAACAACCCACCACAAAACAAATCACAAACATCACAAGTACAGAGTGTTTATAAGTATTGAAATCAATGAAAGTACTATTCATCACATCTAATCAACAAGGTCCATTCACATTTGCAAGAAACTAAAAACACTACTAATATGAATTTAAACCACCTTATAACACCACGCAAGCCACCCACTTGCTCCAACACAACAACCCACCACAAAACAAATCACAAACATCACAAGTATAGAGTGTTTACAAATATTGAAATCCATTAAATTACTATTCATCACATTTAATCAACAAGGTCCATTCACATTTACAAGAAATTAAAAACACTCCTAATATGAATTTAAATCACCTTATAACACCATGCAAGCCACCCGCTTACTCCAACACAACAACCTACCATAAAACAAATCACAAACATCACAAGTACTGAGTGTTTACAAGTATTGAAATCAATTGTAAGAAATTTAGACCCCTTAAACCCAAACAGATTAACCTAGATATTTAACCAAGTGATTAACTTAGGTAAATTAAACAATTCTAGGTTAACACAAATATATCATATCATGCAAAGTGCGAAAAATAAAGAACACATGATATGATAACCTAGGAAAACCAAACCGGTAAAAAACCTGGGGAAGATTTAACCTAGCTATCCTCAAGGTAAAACAGAATTCACTATGAAAGAATTGCAGTTTACACAATAGCAACTTAGACCACTAACATCCTATTGCTACCTCGAGTAGGAAACTTACTACCACAACCACGTGACAGCTCCGAGTTCACAGACTACTTCTTTCTTGAATTCACAGCAAGCACAAGCACTCCTGCTTGTATATCTTTAAGTTCTTGAATCTGCAACTGAATGATCACTAAGCTCTTGACATCAATCTTGAGTTTGGAAACCCTAAGTGTATGTGAAGGCAAACACCTCTAGATCTCACATAAAGATTTACACACACAGCATTCAAAACTCTAAAAACGTGGCTAGGGTTTTCCCTTTTATACTTAGGGCAAAACATAAAACCCTATACGTCAAATGGGCTTGGGCTGAGTTAGAAATTCTGTAGAAAAAACAATTTGCACGACTTTCGATCGGTTCAGTCTAATTCTCGATCGACCGAGCCTGGCATATTTGCACAGTAACTTCTGCAGTAACTCGATTCCAACTTTACATAAAAAGCACATACTTTGAGCAAGTTTAAACAAGACTAAAACCGTTTTGATCATGGTTTGCTAACCTTACAAAATGAAGTTCTAATACATTAGTTCCTAATTCCTTAGAACCTAACATCAATGAAAGTACTATTCATCATATCTAATCAACAAGGTCCATTCACATTTGTAAGAAACTAAAAATACTTCCAATATGAATTTAAACCACCTTATAACACCATGCAAGCTACCTGCTTGCTCCAACACAACAACCCACCACAAAACAAATCACAAATATCATAAGTATAGAGTGTTTACAAGTATTGAAATCCTTTAAATTACTATTCATCACATCTAATCAACAAGGTCCATTCACATTTGCAAGAAATTAAAAACACATCCAATATGAATTTAAATCACCTTATAACACCATGCAAGTCACCCGCTTGCTCCAACACAACAACCCACCATAAAACCAATCACAAACATCACAAGTATAGAGTTTTATAGGTATTTAAACAGATTTTACTTACTATGATCAATCTAAGCGTACAAGTCTGATTTATTGGCCAAGCTTTAGTCTTTGACTTTCACAAATCTAATCCTCTTTTTATTCCCCCACAACAACCCAAACAATCACTAACCTTGTCATCACATTCAACCAAAAACCATTAAATTTCTCCCACAGTACGTAAATAAAAAAACACATTCTAATTATGACTTAATTAACACTTGGTTGTGAAGCTAGAATTATTAAATATATCATCAAGCTTCACCCTTTTTGTTCTAGCAAAACATAAATTGGCAACGCAGTACAAATACATGAAGCAATAAACTAAGTCTTGCAAGCAATCGTAATATATACATAAATATTAATTCTAATAAAACATAGAATGTCAGTTTTGAATTATAGAGAATTAACTGAAAAAACACTCTTTAGTATTTTAAGTGTTTGGAAAATTATAATGAATAGTGCTTGATTTATATATCATGAAAAGTAAAATTAGCCTTAAAGCAACACTTAAGATCTTTTTTGTGGGTTTGCAGACACTATTTATGTTTTGAAAATAGCTTTAGAGCTCTTAAAGCTCTTTTGTGGGTTTAAATTCTTCTTCTTTTTTGCCTCTAAAACATACAAAGTGAAAAATTTTCTGCCAAAACAAATTGACCCCCAGGGGAAAAAAAACAAAAAAAATAGATTTAACATACTATCAATTAGATAATTACCATCAACAAAATAGACCCATAACTAAAAACACAGCAGATTAATTATTGAAGAAAAATCACAAACTATTAGTATGAAGTATTAACTATTTAAAAAAAAAAAAAAACAAAACAAAATTTTGACCATTACAGAAATAATCCAAAACACAAATAAAACTTAGACCAACAAATTGATAAAACAATATTGATCCTCAAACTTGAATCCTTTGACTTCAGAACCATATCTACAAATATTAAAAAAAAAGAAAAAAAAAGAAAGAAAGAATCCAAAAAATGTGAGCAGAAGATCTTACAAAAAAGGCGACGAAATGGGGAAATTTGCGACAAAATGGTAAATCGGCAACGGAATGCTCAAATCGACGATGGTTGGGTTTCTTTTTTCTTATTGGCGACGGAATGCTCATCGGCGACGATTAGCTTGGGTTATTGGCGACGGAATGCTCACTGGCGACAGTTGGCTTGGGTTATCGGCGACGGAAAGCTCAAATCGGCGATGGATGACTTGGGTTATCGGCGACGAAAAACTCAAATCAGTGACGAAATGCTCAAATCGGCAATGCTTGGGTTTCTTTAGGCTTATCGGTGATGGTTGGCTCGAGTTATCGGCAACAGAATGCTCATCGGCGACGGTTGTCTTTGGCAAAGGTTGGATTTTTGGGTTATCGGCTTCTGGTGACGATGAAGACGGTGTGGGAGTGTTGTTTGGTGTTCAGACTCTTGGGAGTGAAATGAAATAAGAAGGGGAAGGGAAGTCAAAGTATATTTATAGTCAAGGCTTTAGCGACGCAATATTTCCGTTGCTAATGCCTAATTTCGTTGCAACAGGTATTACATTTTTATGTTTTTAATGACGAATGTAAATTTCGTCACTAAAAAATCCAAAATTTTTAAATATTTTTAGAGACGAAATTAATATTTTGTCACTATAGCATACTTTTAGTGATGAATTGTATTTTCATCGCTGAAACAATGGAATGAAAAACTATGAATGTTTTTAGTGACGATTATTTTTCGTCGCCAATTCTTCCTGATAGAGACGAAAGGATTTTCGTCATTAATACTATCCACAGCAATACCTATAGTGACGAAATATTTCGTCACTAAAAAATTCAACTTTTAGTGACGAAATATTTTGTCACTATAGATTAATTAAATTCACGTCAATGTTTCCCTCTGCTGGCGCCCATTTTTCAAATCACAATAGCGATGAAAAATAATTTTCGTCGTTAAATGTTATAATTTTTTTCCTTTTTAGTGACGAAATTCATATTTCGTTGCTAAAGCTGTATTTTTAGTGACGAAAAAAATTTCCTCACTAACTTTCGTCACTAAAAATATATTTTGTTGTAGTGGAGTAGAGGAATTTGGAGAATGAAGGATGAAAATTGTGGATGAGTCAATCTTGTTTTTCTTTAGAGTTTTTCTCTCAAAATTCTCTTTGGAGGCTCTCTACATTTCATGGGTATAAGGAGTATTTATAGTAGGGTGTATGCGGAGTGCGAAGAGCTAGTTACAACCAAACGGGACGTTCTGGCAACTCAAGCTCGCGACTAGAACGAGTCGCGAGTTTGAGTCGCGAGCTAACTGTCTAGCCAGACTGGAAGTTTTGTCCTGTAGTGCAACAGCTGGTGTGACCCTTCAGCTCCCCTGCATGCTTCACACGTTTGCCACCTTTTGGTGACTCCTCAGTCGCGAGGCTCTTCTTAAGTGTACACTTTTAAGTTTTTCTTCACACTCTCTCACACACTACTTTACATGATTCCCACCTAAATACAGGGTTTCTAAATACTGAATTACAAGCAAATTTGGCACGAAATAAAACCAATAAAATTATTGAATAAATTCAACCATAATAATAATAATAATAATAATAATAATAATAATCTAGCCCAAAGATTTCTTCGCCCTCCACACGAACGTATATCTTTTCTAGGATTTTCTTCGCCCTCCACATGAATATATATCTTTCTCAAGATTTCTTGGACCCCACATAAATGTATATCTATTGGCCCCCAAGTAAATGTATCTCTAGGCCCCCAAAAAAAAAAAAAAACTCTTGGGCTAATATGTCATTGGCGATATTTTAATCACTAAATGTGTGGAAAGTGGCAGTTAAGAATTACGTTATGTACACAATTATTTTTCGAATTATTAAAATGACAATTATGAGTGGTAGAGAATCACTTTTCCATAGATCCATAGCTAATATCATATTTATTTTCAGTCACCTACAAAATATTATTTTTTCACAAATTATTAAAATGACAATTATAAATGATGGAGAATCACTTTTACATAGACCCATCGTTAATATAAACTTATAGCATTTGCTTTTAGAACTCACAATAAATTATAAAGAGTTATAGAACAAATTGCGGCACTGAACTTATTCAACTAAGAAATATTTAATTTTAAATTCACGGATCTCCCTCTCCCAAAGAAAGAAAAAAAAAAAAAAACTTTAATAATAGAAGGCTCAAATTAAAAAAAATATATATATATAACAGTTTAACCGTAGACTTTCCTCGTTTATTCCGTCCATTAATTAATCGTAGAACGTAGAAAGTCAGCTTTGTCTTTTTTGTGGGTTGCGTGCAGCATGCGTGCTTGCGTAGGGATGTCATGAATTGGCTTTCTATATCTATAGTAGGTTTTCTTTTTCTTTTCTTTTCTTTTCTTTCTTTTTTTTTTTTCTTTTTTAAATGTTATTTTTCAAATAGTTGACACGTCGTGAGCATTTCATAAACCAATATATAGCGATAGAGAACACGGCCAAATAGAATTAAATTTAAGCCTCAATTCCATTTATTTCATTAACAAATGTTCTCTCTACTAGATATTTTCGCTAAACATCATAGCTCCCAAACCCTTCTATCTTCTTACTATTGTTGGCCTCTATCCTCATTATTATTTCTCTTTCAACCATAGAAACCTTGCCCTTTCAACAAACCGAGCAAAGATGATGAGTCCTGAGACTGTTGGACCTATCACTAATTATAATTATGGATTGCCATCGGAGTGGCGCAAGCCATTGCTTCGGCAGTCATGGGATAACAAGGTATACCGGGTGGTAAGGAAGATTAAGAAAGTAGGACAAGATGATCCACGGAGAATAGTCCATGGACTAAAAGTAGGTCTGGCTATCACATTGGCTTCCATATTGTTCTACATCGAACCACTCTATGATCCTTTTGACCAAAATGAAATATGGGCTGTTATGACAATTGTTCTTATCCTTGAGTTTTCTGTTGGTAATTAACCTTGCAACCTATTTATAGTATAACAGCTAGCCACCGAATTGGAGCTCAACGTTTTTGTTTTGTTTTGTTGTTCATCTTCTATAGGAGCAACTCTGGGAAAAGGCATAAACAGGATGGCGGCAACGGGGTCAGCTGCTGCTCTAGGTGTTGGAATTCATAACATAGCAATTCGTTCTTCAGGTACTAACAAGGCAGGGGTGGCTATGGTGGTTGGATTCTTCGTCTTTACCATGGGTAACATTTTACAAACATACAGATTATGATATTTTAGTGTTAAAAGTTCAAACTTTTCAAACTCATTTCATTGGTTGAGAGGTGTGATATGCAGGTGCAATTTGTACATTTATGAGATTCATTCCCGCACTCAAGCCGTATGATTACGGGCTAATGATATTCATATTGACCTTCTCCATGGTATCTGTATCGAGTTACGAACCACAAAATTTCCGAAAAATCGTCATTGACAGGATACTGACAATCATCATCGGTAGCGTCATCGCTATTGTTGTATGCATCTGTATATGCCCTGTTTGGAATGGAGAGGATTTGCAAAATTTGATTGCTAAGAACATAGAAAAGCTTGGGAATTTCTTAGAAGGTATACTTCCAAAATAATACTGCCATTATAATATTTCATATACAGTAATATATATATTCCTAGAATCCTAGTATAAAATAAATATCAGACCTTCATGCCCCATATTCCTTTTCATTCTCTTTTCTTTTCTTCTTTTTTATTTCAATTTCTCAATGTCTTTTTTTTTAATATTTATTTTAAATTTGAGAATCAGTATTGACCAATACAAACTTACAGGATTTAAGGGTGAATACTTTCATAAGGGTGAATACTTTCCAAAATCAGAGGATGGGCAGCCATTGGATAATAAACCATTTCTTAAAGGATATAAAAGCGTCCTTACTTCAAAAAGCAGTGAAGAAACTATGGTGGGTATAAAATTGGTCACCCAAACCCTCGTCTGTACCCCAAAAATAAAAAGTTATTTGAATTCCATTTTTTTTTCAACTTATATATATATATATATATATATATATTTTTTTTTTTTAATTATATATATTTTTTAAACTTTCAGGCTAATCTAGCTAGATGGGAATGGCAATATCGTTTTGGGTTCAAGCATCCCTGGAATCAATATGTTAAAGTTGGAGCTTTAACACGGGAATGTGCCTACAAAATTGAAGCTCTTAATAGCTACTTTAACTTTGAATTCCAAGTAAATCATTACTAAAATTCTAAATAGATAATTTATTTCCACAGGTCATCAAATATAGAACTTTTTTTTTTTTTTTTTTTTGCATATATAAAGTTGACCAAAATTTGTATACTCATGCATATATTTAGTTTTTTCTTCTTTTGGGTTTTTTGTCACCAATGTCTTTTACACTAATAATATTAATAACATATACATCCCTTAATTATAAAAATTATTAGTTATTTTACAATATAGAGTAGCGGTACTCATTCTTCACATAAATGGTACTATAAATTTAATAAGTGAAACTTACTATCATATACAATATAGAGACGCGGTACTCATTCTTCACATAAATGGTACTATAAATTTAATAAGTGAAACTTACTATCATTTGAAAAAAAAAAAAAAAAAAAAGAGTACCACCAAGGATAGATCTACCTTTAGACCAATGGGGGCCATGGCCCCTTCCCCACGCAAAGTTTTGTTAATTTTTATATGCTAGATAGTAAAATTAAAATTTTTAAAGAGTTTAGCTTCCAAAAAAAAAAAAAATATATATATATATATATATAAATTGCCCTCCCACGAAAAATAGTTTTAAAAAATTGTAGTATTTCATAATAAAATAACAATATTACAACTAGAATGTATAAATCCATTAATTTTGTAAAAATAATATTCTAATACAATTAAAAAAAACAAAATTACAAATAAATTATACAAATTTTTATAAAAGCCCATTCAAGTTCATTACTTTTGTCAAAATGATACATGAAAATTCTTAAGTAATTTTAATACAATTATATTTAAGGCAAATGGCTAAAGAAAATTTATTGTTAAATCCAAAAGAAAGTAAGTATTTAGTATGAGTAATAAATGTTTACGTAATGAATTTTATGTTTTGTCAACCCAACTCTAACAATACATACTTTTTTGGAATATGTGTTTAATATGATTAGTTTTCTTATTTTTTCGAGTAAAAAAAAATTTATTAATGGGTTCCAATTAGTTCAACTGGTAAAGTTTCTGATGATTGAATAAAAGATTTGAGATTCAATTTCCGCTTACACCAAAAATTGATTAGTGTCTTGATCTGATGATAAAAAGCTATCTTCAAGACCGGACGTCTCTAAAAAAAAAAAATCTTTAATTTGTTCTTATTTTATAGCTTTCAATATTAAAAATTTTGGGATAGGAAAAAGTGCAAAATCACGTGAGATATCAATTGAAAAGAAAATCGAATATTTTTTTAAAAATTGATTAGAATGGTTGTTTACCAAATGATTTTTAATTGGCATATTACTTTGTTAATTATGGGTCAAAAATTTTTTATATATTCTTAGCGTCTAGCATATTCAACAAGTTTATTAATATTAAGTGTGGTAGCTAAATGTATTTTTTTTAAAAAAAATTTAATAAGTTTATAATGTTGAAAGTTTCAACAAAGTAAAAAATTATCTCATAACATGATAAAAAATATATTACGCATGCCATATAATTGACCTAAATTTACTTTTTTTTTTCTATAAAATCTATATTTCAATTACCTTATAATATGCTCATCACACGCGCTCTACACGTGAGATAAGGTTTTTTGAAATGAAATAAACTGATAGGTTTAGTATGTGCTAATTTTTAAGAAAAAATATATCAAACATGCGTAAGATATATATTTAAACAGAGAGAGTGTGCTAATTTTTAGGAAAAAAATTTATCTTGTAGTTTTTTTTTTTTTTTTTGAATTTTATTGAATTACAATTTTAACCATTTTTTTTAAAAAAAATAAGGATTATCTAATTAAATTAGAAGTATTTTTTACATTTTTTGAAGTCATAACTAACTTTTTGAATCCTTTAATATATAAAGAAGAGATAACTTATTCAATTTTATGTGAAATTTTTACATAACCATGATTTTTGGTAATAAAAATCTAACAATAAATTAAAATTTTACCTATAATTTTAGTTTGGTAATTTCTCACAAAATATGAAGAAATTTACACTCATTTTCAAGCAAAGAATAAACACATACATAACTACATGTAGGGTGTGTGCGTATATGGTGATTTGAGTTTTGTACAATTTCATTTTGTTCCTAGAGGTTACCCTCTGAAGGAAAGATTCTTGGCTTCGTCCCTAAGTACCACATTGTTATACTTGTGAAATATTGAATGATTACCCTTTAACTTTAACTATATCATAAAGTGACTTCACTAACCTATTTTTTGCCATCCTCACAGGCACCCTATGAGTTCAGAAGCAAAATTCAAGAGCAATGCACACAAATTTGCTCAGAAACTGGAAAAGCTCTTAAGGAATTAGCATTAGCAGTTAAAACTATGACCAAACCAGCATCAGTTAATATCCACATAGAAAAATCAAAAGTCGCTTCTCAAAAGCTAAAACTTTTACTTGATATGATCCTTTTGGAAGATTATAATCTGCGAGAGATTATACCACCTGCGGCAGTTGCTTTAATCTTAATTGATGTTGTACCATGCATCGAGAAGATTGCCAATGCAGTTCATGAACTAGCCTACCTTGCACATTTCAAGGCACCAGACTCTATAGTGTCACCGTAGTGATATATTTTCTCCATGGTGAAATTAGTGAGACTTTTCGATGGGAGTTAATAGATTTTCCTGCTTAGTTCTAGTCGACCACAAGAGTATTAGAAGGCTCAACTTTGAGTTATTTCTTTTTAAGAATAATGATTATCACACACACCCACAATACATACACTGCTACTTAGGCTGAAATCTTGTTTTGGACATACGATTTCACAAGGAATGTGTTCAATAAAGATTGTGACAGGATGTAACCTATTTTTTAACCTCAAGATAGTGAATAAGCTCTGTACGACGTATATAAGGAGATGCCACTTGTAAGCCTTAGAAGTTAGATAAAAGAAAAGAAATGTAAAGGAGATGATAGCATTTATAATATATTATAAAAGTTGGATCCCCAAACTGAAGAATGTACACAAGGATGATGCATGTTTCATTTAAACAAATTATCATGTCATGTCATCTCTTCTTAAAACTAAAAGACTCATAAAGAGATTTTATAAAAAATGACTATTTATGTACTACTAAATCATTTCAATTTCTTTTCTAAAAAAGGAAAAAAAAATTTCAGTTTTCTCTAAATTCTTTCATTTTCTTCTTCTTCTTCTTCTTCTTCTTCTTCTTCTTCTTCTTCTCTCTCTCTCTCTCTCTCTCTCTCTCTCTCTCTCTCTCTCTCTCTCTCTCTCTCTCTCTCTCTATTATAAAAGTTAGATCCAAAACTAGTTGATGTATATAATCATTTTGAACAAAATTTATGACTTCATATTCTACAATAAACTAATTTATGCCATTTCGAATTTCACTTATGTTTTTACTAAATTGCTTTCTTTTTTTTTGGGGGGGGGGGGGGGGGGGGAGATTTTAAAAGTTTTATACTCATGATTAAATTTATTGTCTAAGATGAGATACAATGGATGTGTCTCTTCTTCTCTCACTCATCCTTCCTTGATCTATAAAAAACACAAAAAAAAAAAAAAAAAAATTTAATTCTCCCTCTCTATCATGGGCCTTCCAATAAGCAATCCCTCAAGTACACCATGAAATGCACTTGCCTCATAATAAGGTGTGTGTGGGTGTGTGGGGGTGGGTGTGTGTGTGCATACACTTTTTAACATGTACGACACCTTTTCTCCTTCTTAAAAAAAAAAAAATCTTTTAGATATTGTAGAGACTGCATTTTATACCCCTTATGACTCGGGCCTTTGTTTTCCAATAATGTAAGAATTCTAAAACCCAAGGTCAGTTTAGGGCCCAATCAAATGAAAATTGACTTAAGGAAAGTGTTTATGGAAAATATAATTTATTTTTGGACCAAATAAACTATTTTTGGAAAAGAAAGGTCACATAAATCTTAGGGTATGCGTATGCACACGCATACTTAAGCTCTGCTTGTGCATGCCAGGGTTCTAGAAACTATAAAAGGAAAGGCTTTCTGCATTAAAACTTGGTTTGGAACAAATCTCGCATCATCTGGGAGCCACCCTAAACCCCTATTTTTCGACTATATATAGCCATAAAGTGTACATTTTCAAGGAGGACGAATTCTGGTGGTAAAACACATAAGATTCATTGGAAAATAGTGAAAAAAATGGAGTTTTTCACAAAACATACTCAAATCAAATTTTATTTAATTGGGACCTTTTCTGGTCTTGATCTTTAAGTTCTAAGTTTACTAACTTGTTTTTGAATTGGTTGTGACTAGATTGAAGAATGGTCAAAATCAAACTCTAGAAAGTTCTTGTGTTGAGGTAAAGTTTCTAACTTTGGCTCTTCGCTTTTCGTTGATTTTCTTGTTATATGCATGTTTTTATATATGTTTATATGTTTGTGATATATTTGTTTAGTCTAGGTTAACTTTGTGTTTGTGTTTTTAAGCATGTTAGGTTGTTAGATTTTTGTTTTCTGAGTTTTTATTTTGCATTTTCTAGGTTTTAGTGTTCTAGGTGTGTATGCATACACATGTTTCATGCATGCGCATGCATACTCGTGATATGCATATGCATACAACTGAGTTGCATACACATGCTCTATGTATGCACACGCATATCCTCTTTTTTGTTTTGTTTGTTTTACTCCTTTTATGCTTATTAGGGTTTTAGTTTGTTTAAATACAATGAACATATATATGAATATAAACATGCATTAATGCATAGGTGCTGTGATGCAATGAGGTAAGCAAGATAAGTCATGCATTATCACATGAACATGCATTTGGTTAATGAGTATGATATGGATGATGAACATGATATGCTTAATCGAATGTTATGCCCTTGACATCTAGATGCTTTAACATGTTTATTTGATTCTGCCTTGCGATGTTTCTGCCCTAGGAGTTTTATGTTTAAATTCCATGATAGATGAATGATTAGGTTTGGGATGATTATGCCATGTTGTGTGTTTTAGATGCATGCTAGTGTGTGTGTGTGTGTGTGTGTATTAGAATAACATATTAAATTTTCCTTTAATAAGATTTAGATTTGGAACACAATGAGTGGAAGCCAACCCATGTGTTGCGTGGGATTGGGTGCCTAACACCTTCCTATCCCCATACCTAAACTCCAAACATATGCTCTGGTTAAAGATCAGTCCTTCCATGAAGGGCGCTATATTTATGGTTCCTAGACCTAAACTACGTGGTGACTTCATTTATCTCATCTGCCATGGTCCACACTAGGTCAAGGCATACTACCTAATCGCGAGGATGACACCACATCATAGGCACTTGTGCCCACAGTGGTGACTCCATTGTGGTTAGAGAGTTTGATTCCAATATGTTCCATTTCTTAATCTTGATTAATGCTTGCTTAATATTGTTTACACACACTTTCACTTGGTTCTTTTGTCCTTTGCCATGGTTGGTGATGAATGGGAAGGTGAAGGCTCCATTCGGGCCAAAATCTTCCAAAGTTCATTTCTCCACCAACTCATAATTCGTGCCATTGCCTATAATGGGCATTGAGTACATTAATGGTTTGCTACCAATCCATTACAGTCCATTTAGGTCTAATGTTGGAATTATAACCTACGTAGTTATGAATGACCTATTGATCTATCCCTTTAGCTTTAAGAAGCTTACCCACATTTAGAGAGATCCTATCAAAAGAGGGTACTCTTTATATCTCTTATTTGTACAACCATATACCTTGTGTTCACCTAATTCTAAAGGATAAATAACAGATGTAAAAAATTTGAAAGGATGACCCAAAAGTTATGGTGAACTAGAGCATGAACTATTACAACTTACGCGAGGCCCATGCTAATAATGCGACATGTCTTTTCAATGGCAATGTAATTGATCTCACAACTGGTGAACTTCTTACTGAGGTAGTAAATTTCCTTCTCCTTTTGATTGGGTTCATTTAGCTGGCCTAAAATTCAACCCATGGACGTCTCTTGCACCGTTAGGTAGAGAATCAACGGATGTCTCGGTGTCAGGGGAACCAGAATAAGAGGGTTCAACAAATACTGCTTAATCCTGTCAAAGGCTTCTTGACACTCATCTGTCCACTCTATCTACGTATTCTTCTTCAAAAGCTTGAACAAGGGATCATAGATGGTGGTCAACTACGCTATGAAGCGAGCATGTGCCGAACTCCAAGGCAACTTGTAAGCCTACTATGCATGCCTCATACTCTGTGACATCATTCATGCAATCAAAATTCAGCTTGACTGAAATCGGGATTTGCTGGCCCTTCAAGGATACTAGAACTACTCCCATTCCATTTCCAATGCTATTGGTGGCTCCTTCAAAATATAGCCTCCAATGCCATGGTTTTACATTGCTTGGTTCTGGCTCTATTGCCAAAACATCCTTATCCGAGAAAAGGGATTTTGAGAAATCTAGATCATTCAATGGCTGATCCGCTAGATAATCGACTATGGCTTGGCCTTTGATAGCCTTTCGTACTACAAACACAATATCAAGTTTAGGGCTAGCTTCTCAAATAGATACTTCAATGGGTCCAATCTGGCCACTATCCATATTTGGAAAGGTATGATGATATGTCTCAATTTTTGCACGGCCTACATGAGGGCAAAGCATGACTTCTCTATGGGTGTGTATCTAGTGTCATAATCATGGAACCTCTTGCTCTAGTAGTATACAACTCTTTCATTCTAATCATCATCCTCTTGTGCAAGCATACTTTCAACTGCATTCTCTATGATCAAGAGATAAAGGAGTAGTGGCTTTCCATGCCTCAGGGGCACTAAGATGGGTGGATGGAGAAAGTATTCCTTAAGCTTAAAGACTTTTTAACACTCATTGTTCCTTGTATGGGGTTCATTCTTCCTTAAAAGCTTAAAGTTGGGCTCACAAGTGAAGATGAACTTGGCGATGAATTGGTTGATGTACTGTAATCTGCCTAGGAATCCTCTTATCGCTTTCTCATTCTTGGGTGGAGACATATCTAATATGGCTTTGATCTTTGATGGGTCAAACTCTATCCCTCTATCACTTACCATGAAGATTAGCAATTTCCCAGTAGTTACTCCAAAGGTGCACTTTTGTGGGTTTAATCTCAGCCTATACTCCTTGATCCTTTAGAAGAATTTTCTAAAATTAGCTATTTGGCCTTCTCTATCTTTGGACTTCATGATCATGTCATCAACATATACCTCAACCTCATTGTGCGTCATGTCATGTAACAAGGCTGTAGCCATTCTTTGGTAAGTTGCACCTGCATTCTTAAGCCCAAATGACAATACTGTATAACAATAGATCCCTCATTCTGTGGTGAAGGTGGTCTTGGTCATGTCCTTATAAGCCATCTTGATTTTGTTATATTTGGAGAAACCATCCATGAAAGACATCAAGGCACTACCAGTAGTGTTATCCACTAAGACATCTATATAAGGAAGAGGAAAATCATCCTTAGGACAAGCCTTGTTTAGATCCCTAAAGTCTACACACATTATAGACATTGTATTTTGTACCCTTTACAACTCGGGCTCCCGTTCCTAAATGATGTTGAATTCTAAGACCCAACGTTGGTTTAGGGCCTAATCAAAATGTAAAAATGAAAAATTTAACTTTTAATGATCAAATAAATCTATTTTTGAAAAAAAAAAAAAAAAGAAGGCCAAGGAAACCCTCGCTATGCACACGCAAGAATCAGCCCAATCTTGCGCACGCATAGTGAATTCCAGAAACCATACAAGACAAGTTTTCTACATTAATGTTGAGGTTTGGAACGAATCCCACAATGTCTAGAAGTTATTCCAAACCCCTTTTTTCACATTATAAGTTGCTTTACATGGTATATTTTAAAAACAAACAGAAATCCCATAAGAAAACATTAAGATTCACTAGAAATAGTGAATCAAAAAGGGAATTTTTTGCAAAACATCTTCAAGTCAATTTTCTTTTGATTAGGGCCTTTTATGACCTTGATCTTTGAGTTTAATCACTCTTTGAATAGATTTGACTGAGGGGAACTGTAACATCCTAACCCAACTTTATAGTTAAAGGTGTTTGAGTGGTTAATTATTATTTTAAGCCACTTTCTTTCTATAATTAATAGAAGGGTATTTCATAAACGTATTATTTTATAATTCCTTTGAATAAGAATTGTAAAGATTATAAATAATTAATGGCTATTGTATTATAAATATATACTAAGTATGTACAAAACTATATTAAGTGGTTAAGTTATTAGATATATAGTTGTTGGTGTTTTAATTGGGTATGATACATGAGATGTTATAGTAGAAATTCCACCCACACATGCAACCAATTGAAATTCAACACATTTAAGGCCAAAGCATCATGCATGTTGACACATGTTATCTTCTTAAACCCCAAAGACCAAGACTTGGCTGGTCATGCAAGGAACAAGTTCCACCTAATCTCTTCTTTGACTTTCTCAAAGTAACTAGAACATCCAAGAAGCTCTCTCCCTCTCTATTACCACGAGTCCAAACAAATCAAAATTTCTCACTTCACTTTGCTCTCTTTTCTCTTTAGGAAAGAGCTAGAAGCTCTCTTGAGTCTCTTTTCTCAAACCCACGGGTCCACACATCAAAAGAAAAGTAAAGCTCCATCTCATTTCTTCTTCATACTCTCTCAAAGAACCTAGAAGACTTAAATACTCTCTCATGCTCTCTACCACTTGTAACAACCCAAACCCTTAAGAAGGATTTAGATGCATAACCTGTCTTAGAAATAATCAGCAATAATATAATGGAACAGAGCGTAATTAAAACCTCAAATAAACTTCTTATTTCATCAACGGATTTCCTTAAATATCCATAAAAAAAACAAAACAACAATAATATTCTTGTATGAAAAATCTCCAGATAACATCTCAACATAGTTCCAAAAAAATAATCTCATTGTCCTGAAACAATTTTTCTAAAACAACTCAGCAACTATCCAAGCTCCAAACGCAGTCATCAATCTAAGGCTTCACTGATCTACCACCAAAATACACTCCAAGCCTCTAATCTGAAAGGATGGAAAAAGGGGTGAGCTAAAGGCTCAATAAGAGACTACAACATGAGGATGTCTTCCAAAACAAAACGATAATATTTTTGACAAAATATAGTCCTCACAATACAATTACAATTAGTTTAAACTGTAATATAATTTATTCCATAAAGCTGTTAAAATAAAATATATCACTATAACGCTGTAAACATTAATACAATAATAACCACATTAATATGCCAATATGCACCAAAGTAGGTAGAAACACTTTATTATGAAAATAAACAATTTTCCACCTGAAAGAACAGTAGCAATTAAACAGTAATCCAATATGAAAAAATATTAGTCAAACATAGACAAAAGCTGCTAAACACTCGGTGGGTGATTTCCCATGGGAACAATAACACTAACCTCAAAGAGGCAACACTAGCTCCGAAGAGCAACAATAACACTGCACCACACCACACTAACACTACTTCGGCCGAAGACCAACACTTAACCCTGTGTTGGCAAAGGTTGCAGACTGTCTAGTTGACCATTTGAAACAATTCTTGACAAATACAATTTCATAATAACATACAATAGATAATAAAATTCGAGTATGTGCAAAGCACTAACAATAGTATAAGTTTTTGGAACTTCATCTTTGCAATTATATACATATATAGATAAATATATATATTTTTACCACGTGTATATATATATAAATATATATGTCCTGAAAGACGTCATGTGCTGAAGTCTACTTACCTCTAGTGGCTAAACCAAGCTTCACTTCAATTGCTCGAAACAACGTCAACTAGAACCTAAATGATAATTAAACAATTCAATAAGGGCAGGTTCTTTAATAACCACAAAGTCCTCTTGATAAAACAATTCCCTAAACTAACATCTAAAATACCCATATATTTAATTGTAAAGCTACCCACAATTGCAAACCTTTTCAATTCGGTCAACCCCTAAACTAACAAAATCAGCCACCTGCAAAAACTATACGCATAACTTATATTTAATTGTAACGCTGCCCACAAGTGCAATTCTATACAATTGTTATTATTAAATTCCAGCAAATTTAATACTAACCCTAACGCTAACATCTAATATACATATATATATATATATATATGTAATCGGCAAACCAATTGAATTAACCCATGAACTATTGATGTAGTATATATATAAATATATATTCGGCCAAGCCATGTATTAAATCCTAGCTAAAACAAATTCGGCCAAGCTGAATTGAATCATCCATCATATACTTATAAATCTAGGTATATATATATATAGGAACACTTAGTCATCAGATGCAACACAAGCCAAGACAAACATTGCCGCCTACTCTAAGAGATGTTACTTCGTGAATAACAAGGAGGTTCAATTACAAGATCCCTAAGTGTTTATATATATAAAGGCTCTCAGATGTCAAATTTCCTACGCCACAATTTGTATAAATCAATCCCATTCATTCAATTCGGCCAAACCCGTGAACTATTAGATGAAACTTCAATTTAATATTTATATATATATATATATATATATATATATTCGGCCATCAATTGATATTATAAAATTGATTCCTTGATTCGAAATTTAATATATATATATATATTGTTAACATTATTTTCCAGCAACACAAAATTTCAGCAATCTATATATGCTTGATATTATTGAAATTCCAGCAAACATCATTGAAATTCCAGCAAAAAGAAAAAGAAAGCTTTCCTAGAATGATGCTTACCTCAAAAAAACCAAATGAAGTTGCTGGCTGCCCTGAAGTGCACAGCCCCCTTTTCTTTTGTTTTTGAGAAACCCTAATTTTCTTTCATAATAAGCTGTTGCACTTGGGCTGAAAATTCAGAAGCCTATTTCAGGTTAAGGCTAATTTCACTTGGGCTGAAAATTTAGAAGCCCACTACAACTAAAATAAACTTCCAAGACCCACCTATATTCCCACTAAACTCATTAATATTAATATTATAATCATAGCAAAAATCACAATATAAAATAATTATTTTCCTCCAAATAAAATTAATGTAATCTATCAAATCCACTCTCTATAAGTGATTAAATTAAATTTAAATGAGACGGGTGTTACATTCTCCCCCTCTTATAAAATTTTCGTCCTCGAAAATTCAAAACATACCTCACTGCAGAAAAAGCTGGGGATATTTGGATTGCACTTCGTCTTTACGCTCCCAAGAAGCTTCTTCTATGGAGTGGTTCCTCCATAATACTTTGACCAAATGTATAGTCTTATTACGTAACACTTGCTCTTTACGATCTAAAATCTGAATCGGGACTTCCTCGTAGGATAAGTTCTCTTTGACTTGAAGTGGCTCATAACTCAAGATATGAGAAGGATCGGGAACATACCTCCTCAACATGGATACATGAAAAACGTTATGTAACCTTGACAAGGTCGGTGGTAAAGCAAGCCGGTAAGCAACAGAACCAACTCTCTCCAAAATTTCAAAGGGCCCCACGTACCTAGGGCTTAACTTACCCTTCTTGCCAAACCTCATAACTCCTTTCATTGGTGACACTCGGATGAAAACCATGTCTCCAACTTTAAATTCCACTTCTCTTCTCCGTGGATCAGCATAACTTTTCTGTCTACTCTGAGCTGCACGCAACCTTTCTCGAATTACATCAATCTTTTCACTGGTCCTTTGGACAATCTCAGGACCCAAGATTCTCCTCTCTCCAACCTCATCCCAACAAACTGGGGATCTACACTTTCTCCCATACAAAGCCTCATAAGGTGCCATCTTAATACTGGAATGATAGCTATTGTTGTAAGCGAACTCCACCAAAGTCAGATAGTCATCCCAACTCCCCTTGAAATCCAAGACACAAGCTCTCAACATGTCTTCCAAAGTTTGGATAGTTCTCTCAGACTGTCCATCCGTTTGAGGGTGGCAACCAGTACTAAAGTTCAACTTAGTACCCAAGGCTTTTTGCAAACTATCCCAAAACCCTGAAGTGAACCTCGAATCTCTATCAGATACAATAGAAGCTGGCACTCCATGCAATCTCACAATCTCATTTATATAAAGTTCAGCTAGTTTGTCAAGAGAGTAGTTCATTCTAATTGGAATGAAGTGGGCAGATTTAGTCAACCTATCCACCACCACCCAAATAGCATCATGATTCTTAGGTGATCTCGGTAATCCACACACAAAGTCCATGGTGATATTCTCCCACTTCCTCTCAGGAATAGGTAAAGGTTGTAACAACCCTGATGGCCTCTGATGCTCCACTTTGACTTGCTGGCAAATCAAGCATTGTTCCACAAATTGAGCAATTTCTCTTTTCATGTTAATCCACCAATAAACTTCTCGAAGGTCATGATACATCTTGGTACTACCCGGATGCATTGTATAAGGCGAACGATGTGCTTCCTCCAATATCTCTCTTTTAATCAATGAATCATTAGGCACACAAAGCCTATTACCAAACCTCAAAACACCATCATCAGAGATACTAAAATCAAATCTACTTCCACCACGTACTTGTTCCATGATCTTAAACAATTGAGGGTCACCACTCTGAGCAGCTTTGATCTTATCAATTAGGGTGGGTTGTACACTTAAACTTGCCAGGTAGGATTGGGAGTCTCCAGTCACTATGTCTACTCCAAGTTTCTGAAGATCAACAACAATATGCTTCTGAGTAGTTAATAAAGCAGCTGAGAAACTATATGACTTTCGACTAAGCGCATCAGCCACCACATTGGCTTTACCAGGATGGTAATTTATGGAACAATCATAGTCTTTAATCAATTCTAGCCATCTCCTTTGCCTCAAATTTAATTCTTTCTGAGTGTATATGTACTTCAAACTTTTATGGTCAGTGTATATTTCACATTTCTCACCATACAAGTAATGCCTCCAAATCTTCAATGCAAAAACCACTGCTGCGAGTTCCAAATCATGAGTTGGATAATTCTGCTCATAATTCTTTAGTTGTCGAGAGGCATAAGCAACCACCTTCCCATGTTGCATCAGAACACAACCAAGACCCTTATGAGATGCATCACTATATATCACAAAACCACCTGAACCAGATGGAATAGTCAATACTGGTGCAGAAACCAACCGTTGCTTCAACTCCTGAAAACTTCTTTCACATTCCTCTGTCCACTCAAACTTTGCATGTTTTCGAGTTAATCGAGTCAGAGGAGTTGCAATACTGGAAAATCCTTCCACAAATCTTCTATAATAACCTGCAAGGCCCAAAAAACTTCTTACCTCACTTACATTAGTAGGGGCAACCCAATTAACTACAGCTTCAATCTTACTAGGATCCACTGTAATTCCATCTCTAGAGATCACATGACCTAAGAATACCACTTGATTCAACCAGAACTCACACTTCTTCAATTTAGCATACAACTTCTTGTCTCTTAAAATCTGCAACACCATTCTCAAGTGTTCCTCATGCTCTTCTTGGCTTTTGGAGTAAACCAAGATGTCATCAATGAAAACAATGACAAACCGATCCAAGTACTCATGGAATACCCTATTCATCAAATCCATAAAAACAGCAGGAGCATTAGTTAGACCAAAAGGCATCACTAAGAACTCATAATGACCATACCTAGTTCGAAAAGCTGTCTTTGGTATGTCATCCTCCTTAACCCTCAACTGATGATAACCAGATCTCAAGTCAATTTTAGAGAAGACTTGAGCACCCTGAAGCTAATCAAACAAATCATCAATTCGTGGCAAAGGGTATTTGTTTCTGATGGTTACCTTGTTCAACTCCCTATAGTCAATGCACAACCGCATACTACCATCCTTCTTCTTAACAAACAACACCGGAGCACCCCAAGGAGAAGCACTAGGCCGAATAAAGCCTTTATCAAGCAAGTCTTGCAATTGCTCCTTCAACTCATTAAGCTCTGTAGGGGCCATCCTATAAGGTGCTTTGGAAATTGGGCCAGTACCAGGTACTAGGTCAATAGTGAACTCAACCTCTCTGTCAGGGGGTAGTCCAGGTAAGTCCTCAGAGAACACATCTGGGAACTCTTTCACCACTGGGATGTCTTCAACTTTTAACTCTACTTTATCGCCCTTCAAAGCACAAACAAGGAACCCTTCACAGCCCTTCCTTAGCAATCGCCTTGCCTGCATCACTGAAACCAATACAGGTGGTTTCACCACACGATCTCCCTCGAAGAAGAATTCTGGCTCCCCAGGAATTCTAAATACTACCTTCTTCCCAAAACACTCTATGGAAGCATGAAAAGTAGATAACCAATCCATCCCTAGAATCACATCAAACTCAAACATATCAAGCAACATAAGATCTGCTTTTAATTCCCTCCCAGAGACTAAAACATTACAAGACTTGTACACTTCATGGGAAATCATTTGTTGTCCAGAAGGTGTAGCAACACACAATACATAATTTAAACTCTCAGGTTCCATGTTTAGCCTTTGTGCAAGTCTACGTGAGATGAAAGAATGAGTTGAACCAGAATCAAATAACACTTGTGCATGCTGACTGGAAACAAGAAGTGTACCTGAAACCACTGATGGGGAGGCCTCGGCGTCCTGTTTAGTTAAAGCAAAAACTCGACCCTGAACCTTAGGTCTCTGTTGGCTCCCATTTGGATTGGTAGTTTGTTCAGCTCGCATATCTGGACAATCCTTGATGAAGTGTCCAGTCTTGCCACATTTAAAACACGCCCTTGACTCCAAATAGCATGTTCCACCATGAGCCTTTCCACATCTTGGACAAGTTTTGTATGCCTTCTTATTTGAATTAGGCACCCCTTGCTTCTTGAATGAGCTTCCACTAGACTTCCCCTTAAGAAAGTGACTCTGGGTTGGCTTCCTCTCTTGATCATTGGCCCTTGAGGAACGATTGCAATTTCTCTCTGCTATGAGAGCTCGATCCACTACTTCTGCGTATGTTTCCAATTTGAACATGGAAACCGGTCCCTGAATTTCCTCCCTTAAACCTCTTTCAAAATGCCTGGCCTTCCTTGCTTCCGTGTCCACCATGTGTGGAGCAAAGCGGGATAATTCAGCAAATTTCCGCTCATACTCATACACTGATTGAGTACCTTGTGCTATGCGAATGAACTCAGCTTCCTTCTGCACCATCAAACTATCAGGAAAATACCTCTTACGAAAGAGCTCAACAAAATGCTGCCAAGTCATAACTTCTCTTCCCTGTGTCCTCTCCGTGGACTCCCACCATTCCAATGCATCACCTTTCAGTACAAAAACAGCAAGGATAACTCGTTGCTCATCACTAACTTCCATTGCTCTAAAGAGCCTTTCTATCTCCTTAAGCCAGTTGTCAGCCTCAATTGGATCCTTTGTACCCTTGAAAGCAGGAGGATCAAGCTTCCTAAACTTCTCCAAGGCACTAGTCGGATTGGTGGCTCCCACTTGATGTTGCACTATATTGGTTAAGCCCCCAATGGCTTCAATAATAGCCTGGAGATTAGTAGGTCCCCCAGCATTCGGTTGACTGTCCCCTAGGTTCCTCCTTGGTGGAGCCATATCTCTAAGCAATACAATAAGATATCATAAGTAAATATTTCAAATATTTCAGAGGGTTAAAACCAAACACATAGATAGTACAACAATCATTCCTACACACTCTAGAATAATAAACAAAACAAAACAAAATAAAAATATAAAATCACTATGAAAGGTCGAATAATTCTAACACTAAAATTCCTTGTAATCACACTCTTGTTCCAAAATAGTCTTAAGATCAAACCTATAAGTCTACAGAATCATAAACCTATGCTCTGATACCATAACTGTAACAACCCAAACCCTTAAGAAGGATTTAGATGCATAACCTGTCTTAGAAATAATCAGCAATAATATAATGGAACAGAGCGTAATTAAAACCTCAAATAAACTTCTTATTTCATCAACGGATTTCCTTAAATATCCATAAAAAAAACAAAACAACAATAATATTCTTGTATGAAAAATCTCCAGATAACATCTCAACATAGTTCCAAAAAAATAATCTCATTGTCCTGAAACAATTTTTCTAAAACAACTCAGCAACTATCCAAGCTCCAAACGCAGTCATCAATCTAAGGCTTCACTGATCTACCACCAAAATACACTCCAAGCCTCTAATCTGAAAGGATGGAAAAAGGGGTGAGCTAAAGGCTCAATAAGAGACTACAACATGAGGATGTCTTCCAAAACAAAACGATAATATTTTTGACAAAATATAGTCCTCACAATACAATTACAATTAGTTTAAACTGTAATATAATTTATTCCATAAAGCTGTTAAAATAAAATATATCACTATAACGCTGTAAACATTAATACAATAATAACCACATTAATATGCCAATATGCACCAAAGTAGGTAGAAACACTTTATTATGAAAATAAACAATTTTCCACCTGAAAGAACAGTAGCAATTAAACAGTAATCCAATATGAAAAAAATATTAGTCAAACATAGACAAAAGCTGCTAAACACTCGGTGGGTGATTTCCCATGGGAACAATAACACTAACCTCAAAGAGGCAACACTAGCTCCGAAGAGCAACAATAACACTGCACCACACCACACTAACACTACTTCGGCCGAAGACCAACACTTAACCCTGTGTTGGCAAAGGTTGCAGACTGTCTAGTTGACCATTTGAAACAATTCTTGACAAATACAATTTCATAATAACATACAATAGATAATAAAATTCGAGTATGTGCAAAGCACTAACAATAGTATAAGTTTTTGGAACTTCATCTTTGCAATTATATACATATATAGATAAATATATATATTTTTACCACGTGTATATATATATAAATATATATGTCCTGAAAGACGTCATGTGCTGAAGTCTACTTACCTCTAGTGGCTAAACCAAGCTTCACTTCAATTGCTCGAAACAACGTCAACTAGAACCTAAATGATAATTAAACAATTCAATAAGGGCAGGTTCTTTAATAACCACAAAGTCCTCTTGATAAAACAATTCCCTAAACTAACATCTAAAATACCCATATATTTAATTGTAAAGCTACCCACAATTGCAAACCTTTTCAATTCGGTCAACCCCTAAACTAACAAAATCAGCCACCTGCAAAAACTATACGCATAACTTATATTTAATTGTAACGCTGCCCACAAGTGCAATTCTATACAATTGTTATTATTAAATTCCAGCAAATTTAATACTAACCCTAACGCTAACATCTAATATACATATATATATATATATATATATGTAATCGGCAAACCAATTGAATTAACCCATGAACTATTGATGTAGTATATATATAAATATATATTCGGCCAAGCCATGTATTAAATCCTAGCTAAAACAAATTCGGCCAAGCTGAATTGAATCATCCATCATATACTTATAAATCTAGGTATATATATATATAGGAACACTTAGTCATCAGATGCAACACAAGCCAAGACAAACATTGCCGCCTACTCTAAGAGATGTTACTTCGTGAATAACAAGGAGGTTCAATTACAAGATCCCTAAGTGTTTATATATATAAAGGCTCTCAGATGTCAAATTTCCTACGCCACAATTTGTATAAATCAATCCCATTCATTCAATTCGGCCAAACCCGTGAACTATTAGATGAAACTTCAATTTAATATTTATATATATATATATATATATATATATATTCGGCCATCAATTGATATTATAAAATTGATTCCTTGATTCGAAATTTAATATATATATATATATATTGTTAACATTATTTTCCAGCAACACAAAATTTCAGCAATCTATATATGCTTGATATTATTGAAATTCCAGCAAACATCATTGAAATTCCAGCAAAAAGAAAAAGAAAGCTTTCCTAGAATGATGCTTACCTCAAAAAAACCAAATGAAGTTGCTGGCTGCCCTGAAGTGCACATCCCCCTTTTCTTTTGTTTTTGAGAAACCCTAATTTTCTTTCATAATAAGCTGTTGCACTTGGGCTGAAAATTCAGAAGTCTATTTCAGGTTAAGGCTAATTTCACTTGGGCTGAAAATTTAGAAGCCCACTACAACTAAAATAAACTTCCAAGACCCACCTATATTCCCACTAAACTCATTAATATTAATATTATAATCATAGCAAAAATCACAATATAAAATAATTATTTTCCTCCAAATAAAATTAATGTAATCTATCAAATCCACTCTCTATAAGTGATTAAATTAAATTTAAATGAGACGGGTGTTACACCTCTCATATTTTCAGGTTCAGCCACTAGGAAAGGGTGTCAGGACATATGTGATTCAATGTTAGGAATATATGTTAACATTTTATATAATTGGCTAATCATTTGACAAAACACACTTTACTTGTAATTGGGTAGATCTAGGATGTGTTTAATGCTTCAAGAAACAAGTTTTCAAGTTCAAGTGTTAAAGTCATGCAAGTCTGTCCAAGAAACAAGTGAGAAAGTGTTGTATTTTAAAGCTCAACAACTGGCATCTATCGAGGTTTAAAAGCTGCTAAAACCCGTGGCTCGACAGCTAGCTCGATAGATGGCTATCTATCGAGATTTATGAAATTCAATTTTTCAGAATTAATTTCAATATAACCTGTGGATATATGTTTGGGCTTTCTTTTCTTACAATCCTAGACATATATAAGGATAGTTTTAAGGGCCATCACCTGGTGGGGTTTTTGCAGTGTTGGTTTCCCTATTCGTAAACAAATCACCATGTCAATTTAATTTCCGTTGTATTTAGTTTAATTGGTGATTTGTTTGTGCTACTACGCATTTTGTATGTTAATTTGATTAATTAATAAACTTGGCTAATTAATCAATTAATTCATCACAAGGGGCCAATATATTCTTAACTTGTCAAAGGGAAATCCTTTCATGCAAGAGTGATTCTACTTCTATTTCCCCTCAAGAACCAAAAACTTGGTAAGGGTTTTAGCTACTCTCATCTTAGAATCCATGATTTCTTCAAGGAATTTTTAGTAATGGTTGTGGTTTGTGAAATTAGGAAAATCATGAATTTGTAAGTCTATATATATATATATATATATATATGTTGTTTTAAGAAGCTTTGAAACTGTGTTGGTGGTTTGTTGAAGGTATATTAGGGTTTTTACTAATTAATGATTGTATATGATTAAGAAAGTATGAAAAAGTTAGGATGAGTACTTTTAATGTTACTGCTGGGATTTTTGTTGCATTTAATTTTGCTATAAATAGTTAAATGACTATATATAAGTGTTTGCTAACATGTCTAATGAGTGTATAAAAATCCCCATATGATAATAAGGCTATTTGTAATCATTTTATAATTTTACAAGAAAATGTTTCAAAGCTGCCACTGTGACAGATTCTGTGTTTATGCATGATAAATTATGTATTAAATTGTATACAAAGAATTTGGATGCTAGGGATATTTCATATGAAATATAAGACACTTGTGGTTGTTATTGAATTGGTCTCACAACAATTGGATTAATACAAAAATAATAGTGCAGTTTGTAAGTTAATTGAAATTCTGTTAGGACGGATTTGAGTATGCTGTCCTTTATGATTTTTAGTAAATCATGGTTTTATGATTTGGCTCTAAAAATTATATGTAATCTACTATACATCCATAGGAGTGGCTCTGTAAATTGGCATGAAAATTGGGTGTGAATTGTTAGCCCATTTGTATTTTATAAGTAAAGTTTATGCTACTGGAATAAAACAGTGAACAGTAAGGGACATACCTAACTTTGAGGATTTAATTCTAAAATTAGGATGAATGATCTGAGCTATAAATTAATATGCTCATCATTTGGTATGTCTGGATCATAGATAAATTTTGTATAACTTGGTTCAAGGTTTAGTACTCAAATGAGGGGTTCTAAACCATTCTACTGCTTTTTCATGTTGCCATATGAGTGTACATGGTTATATGACCATGCTTAAAAGAGTTTATGTTTATGCATGCATTATTGCCTTAATCTCAAGAACATTTTGAAATGAAGTTGGCTCCTCTAGAGATATGGTATAAATATGAGAATGTTGGTTTTTCTTTAGTTTGGTACATCATTTGTTGATGTGTGCATAATATGTTTGTGGAAACCTTGTTGATGTGGGGTTAGGATTTCCTTGATTATAAGAGATAGACCTTGAGATAAATGTGTAATTTTATTCTAAGGTATAATTGATAGTAATAAGCTTTGATATTTGGTTTAGGTGTTACCAGCCCCCAGGTTTGAGCTCCTTCGACTTTAGGCTCTCGGATCCTTTGCTTTCAGGTAAGGGATAAGTTATATGAGAATTTGGTAAGTTATGAAGTTATTTTAAAGTGTATTATGCATTAAAAGGTTTTTGATTAGAGACATGGCATATAATCATGTTTCAGACAAAGATATGTGTTAGGTTCTAAGGATTAGGATCTAATGTATTTAGAACTTCAATTTGTATGTTGGCAAACCATGATCAAAACAATGTTTAGTCGTGTGTTAGACTTGCTCAAAGTATGGGATTTAATGTAAAGTTGGAATCGAGTTTTTATGCAGAATTACTATTAACTTTCTGTCAGACTCGATCGATCGAAAATCGGGCAGATCGTTTTTCTGCAGAAAATTCCAACTTAGCCCAAGTCCATTTAATGTATAGGGTTTTATGTTTTGTCCTAAGTATATAAGGGAAAACCCTAGCCACGTTTTTAGTGTTCTGAATGCTGTGTTTGTGAATCTCATTGTGAGATCTAGAGGTGTTTATCTTCACATACACTTAGGGTTTACAAACTTGAGATTCATGTCAAGAGTTGTGTAGATCAATACAGTTGCAGAATCAAAAGGAGCACAAAGATATACAAGCAGGTGCGCTTGTGGATTTGCTGAATAATTCAAGAAAGAAGGAGTCTGTGGATCTCGGAGCTATCATGGGGTCGTGGTAGTAAATTTCCTACACTTGGGTAGCAATAGGATGTTAGTGGTCTAAGTCGCTATTGTGTAAATTTCGATTCTTTCATAGTAGATTCAGTTTACCTTGAGGATAGCTAGGTCAAATCCTCCCCAGGTTTTTTACTGGTTTGGTTTTCCTGGGTCATCATATCTTTGTGTTATTTATTTTTTCGCTGCTTTGTTGTTTTTGTTTATTTTGTGTTAACCTAGATTTAATTAAATTACCTAAGTTTTTCACTTGGCTAATTCACTAGGTTAATCTGTTGGGTTTAAGGGGTCTAAACAAACTGACAAGTGGTATCAGAGCGGGTAGCTCTTCTGTTTTAGATCTTTTGATCTAAGAGTTGATCCTTGATCCCTGTTATCATGGATAATTTTAAGTGTCTTACTGTTTTTGATTGTGATGATTTGAATAAGAAGGACATTGTTGTTTCTGTTGATCTTTTTGATGCCTGTGAAACTCTTCGCAAGAAATTATTGAAAACTATGAGAATTGCTAAGAAATTCAAGGAAGAGTTAAAATTGGCTAATCTTGAAAAAGAGGAATTGATTGTTAGATTAGATGAATCTAATAAAAAGAATGAATTTTTGAGAAATCAAATTTCCTCTCAAGATGAGAAGATGAAAAGCTTGGAACAAGAGTTAGCTGAATCTAAAGCTAAAATTGAAAATTTGACTAGTACCAAGCCTGCTGTTGATAACAGAAGTGTTTCTGTTTCTCTTAAGCCTAGAGCTGAAAAAGTTTATATCCCTCCTTTCAAGAGGAATAATAAAGAAAGGCTTATTTTGCTAGGTTAGACAAAGGTAAAAGTTCTGATGTTAATGCTGAAGTTTCTAAACCTAAGTCTAAACCTACTGTTAGAGAGCATAAGAAATCTGTTTTTGTGCCTACTTGTCACCTTTGTGGTGTTGTTGGTCATATTAGACCAAATTTTTCTTTGTTGAGGCAAAAACCAAAATCTGAGACTAGATTTGCTGTTAGGAATACTGATGTTCCTAAATTTGTTCCTGTTTGTCACTTTTGTGGTGTCTCTGGTCACATTCGTCCTAATTGTCATAAATTGAAATTTAAAAATTCTGTATTTCAATCTAGGATATGTGATGATATTTCTCCTACCATAAGTCCAAATAAATTGTTTCATATGCTTTTGAAAAATTTTAGCTTGTTGGCTTGTGAAAGGAATTTGCAGGATTTCAGTCTTTCTCAGAAGATTGGTGTAATCCCTCAAACACACTCTACTTCACATGGATTTTCACCTACAAAGCCGAAGACTCGTGCTATATGGGTGAGAAAAGATTCTCTAAGGTGAGTGTCACTGACTTGTCCTTAATTTAATTCTTTCAATTATTTGTGGACATGTTTTGTTTCTGTTTTTGGTTGTTTTTCTTTTTAGGTTGTTTTTTTTTTATAAAAAAAAAACCAAAAACATTGAAAAATTTCAAAAAGAAAAAAATATTTTATTTTGTGTCTAGTTTTAATTTTTCTTGAGGATTACATGAGTTATGATATCTCTCTTGATTTAGAACATGCTTGACATTGTGGAGAAACTTGGATAGCATGTGTTCTATAAGTGCTAAGCTATTTTTTTATTTTGTGTGAGTATGTACTAGTTTGTACATGTACTTAAGGGTTAATTAAGAATTTTATATTTCTTGTTTATGTACCCTCTATAGCTTAGTTAAGCACTATCATGCATTGCATTTGCATTTTTATTCATTTAGCATAATGTGTGCTTTTTGTTTTTGGTCATAAAATTTTTTTTTAAACCAAAAATATTTTTATGTGTTTTGTATTATATATCTTGGATTTATAATTAAGGTTGGCCATATTATCTTTATATAACATGTTTATGTACTTTGTTTAGCTTAGATGAGCTTAATTTTTGCACTTTACTAGCTGAAGTCTTTGTAGTGCATGTTGTGTGGGAAGATGTTTATAATTTTTGATCACTTTGTCTTGATCTTGAAGTCACATGTCTTTGATTGTTGGACTTAAACTTATTGAGAAAGGCATAAATAACCATCTTACCACTGTTTACTAGCCAATCATGAACACCTTAGTGCATATCGTAAGATTTTGTGCTCGAAAAAGTGTAGCACATGCACAAAAAGAACATAAGGTGTAGCCTCGATTTAAATGCTAAAATTGGTGTGTACATTATTGGGCTATAATGAATTCAAATTAATTAAAATTGGTGTGTACATTATGAGGCAAATCAAGAAACTTATATGATTGCAAGCTTTTATTCTAGGAGATGTGAGAGTTATATGATGTAACTCTTTAGGTGATAGTCTCTTTCAAATTTATGTGATGAATTTTGTAGACTTTGTGATTGATTACTATTCACATATCACCTCACATGTCTCTCAAGCTTTTGCTAGGTGCACACACTACACAAAGTTACTCTTTGCTAAACTTTGTACATGTTATTGTGTGTGATTTTGTTGTGGCCATCCAAGATTATATGTTCCTTGATTTTGATGCAAAATTTGAGTTTTGAGGACAAATTGATTGAAAATCTTAATTTTGGAAGATCTGGGCTGTATTCATGTGTTTTTGAAAAACTTTCAATTTCACACTCATGCATTTCATTCATGAATCACTGTGCTTTGAGGAGTTACTGCATTAAATTGCTCTGTTTTTCAAAAATTTGAGTTTTCCAGAATTTCGACCGATCGAAACTATTTCTCGACCGATCGAAATTGCGATTAAAATTTTTGGTTTGATTCTGTCTGACTCGATTGGTATTCGATCGATACTCGATCGATCGAAACTGAAAAATTTTCAGTTTTTAGAGTTTTGACCAAATTTTTTATGCATCATTTATGTTTAGGATTCACATGAGTTGCATTGTTTTCTATATCCATCTTGCAGTTTTGCAGTCATATCTCTTATTGTTTTCACACATACCATGCATTCACTTTGCTAAATTGGGTACTCAACTTGATTTAAAAATTGATTGATTAATTTTTGAGTCCTTTGTACATTTTAGTAAATGTTTTTTTTATGTGTGAACTACAAAAAATATTTTTCTTAAGCGATATGATGGATAATCAATGTACAAATATTTTCTCTACTCATGCAATTGTTTATGGGTCACATAGTGTCAAGTTGCATTTATTGAAAGAGAGAATATTTTTTATGTGTATCCTCAACTCATTTTTTTTGATTGTGTGTTTTTTTATTTATCCCCACCTCCTAAATTTTCCCCAACACTTTTCCCAAAACTTGTTTTGTTTTTCCTATTTTTATAGGGGGAGAAAAGTTTTTTTTAACCTTTGTTGTTCATAGGGGGAGTTGTTGCTCTTCATAGGGGGAGTTCTCTCTATTTTCTATAGAGCTAAATTGTTTGTGTTCCCTTAATTCTCTTTTTTCTCTCATATTTATTGTCACTCTACTCTTTGTTTGAGTTATTTTTTTGTCAATACGTGACAAAAAGGGGGAGAAATAGATGATATGTGGGAATCTTGTTTGTCTTGTTTAGGGGGAGAATATAAAAACTTTTTGTTGTATCTAACTTAGGGGGAGAGTTAGTTTACTTTTGTTTTTATATTGTGCTTCATTTTGTTTATATATTTCCTGTTTTTGTTCCACACATGCGTTTATGTGTTTGTTAAGTGTTACAGGAATATACAGGTTGTTTTCAGTCGAGCTGCTGTCTACTTTGCAACTGTTAGATAGTAGTTTAAGTTGAATTATCTAAGTGGCTATTTTTATTGTAATGGGCTATTTCAATTTGTAACGTTGAGCTTTTTGTTATGTCTGTGTTTTGTCACGGATTGCCAAAGGGGGAGTTTGTTAGGTTCTAAGGATTAGGATCTTATGTATTTAGAACTTCAATTTGTATGTTGGCAAACCATGATCAAAACAATGTTTAGTCGTGTGTTAGACTTACTCAAAGTATGGGATTTAATGTAAAGTTGGAATCGAGTTTTTATGTAGAATTACTATTAACTTTCTGTCAGACTCGATCGATCGAGAATTAGACTTGATCGATTGAAAATCGGGCAGATCGTTTTTCTGCAGAAAATTCCAACTCAGCCCAAGTCCATTTAATGTATAGGGTTTTATGTTTTGCCCTAAGTATATAAGGGAAAACCCTAGCCACGTTTTTAGTGTTCTGAATGCTGTGTTTGTGAATCTCATTGTGAGATCTAGAGGTGTTTATCTTCACATACACTTAGGGTTTACAGACTTGAGATTCATGTCAAGAGTTGTGTAGATCAATACAGTTGCAGAATCAAAATGAGCACAAAGATATACAAGCAGGTGCGTTTGTGGATTTGCTGAAGAATTCAAGAAAGAAGGAGTCTGTGGATCTCGGAGCTATCATGGGGTCATGGTAGTAAGTTTCCTACACTTGGGTAGCAATAGGATGTTAGTGGTCTAAGTCGCTATTGTGTAAACTTCGATTCTTTCATAGTGGATTCAGTTTACCTTGAGGATAGCTAGGTCAAATCATCCCCAGGTTTTTTACCGGTTTGGTTTTCCTGGGTCATCATATCTTTGTGTTATTTATTTTTCCGCTGCTTTGTTGTTTTTGTTTATTTTGTGTTAACCTAGATTTAATTAAATTACCTAAGTTTTTCACTTGGCTAATTCACTAGGTTAATCTGTTGGGTTTAAGGGGTCTAAACAAACTGACAATATGTTCGTGAACTTTCAAAACCTTACGTATATGATTTAAGCATTGATGCTATTACTAATTTCCACGAACATGATATTTAAAAAAAATAATGGAAATACTATTATTGTGAAATGTTATGCAAACTATGAATTTTAGTATGATGTATAAGTATGAAATGTTTTCGGGTTATGTCCTCTGGTGATCTGAACTCGGCTAGTAAGGGTTAAATTACTAGCTTTCTATGGAAAATGTTACATGTTTGGCCATTGAAAGTTGGAGGAAATGGGGGTGCCCGTAACTCTAATCTAGACTAGGCCTCCTCCCTAATGTGTACAGACAGTATGGAGGAACAAAACCTTAAGGGGATGTGCCATCAGGCCTCCTAAAGAGGACAATATCATGCACACAAGGGCACCCAAATGTGATGAGGCCTTTTCCCTAATGTTCTGTGTGACATAGGGAGGAACAAAATCGTGAGGGAATGATCTGTGTGACGTCCCAGAGCGGATAATGTCGTGCACATGTACCACAAAATAAGTACAAACTTACCAGATATGGACTAACCAATATGTTATGAACAACTATATTATTTTATTGATCATGAGAGAATGATTTGTTTAAATGCATTATGAAAAGTTAAAAGTTCTCATGAAAAGAAGTTTATGATGAAAAGAAAAGCTGTTCTTTAAAGATAAAAGTTTCTGAAGTTCTATTGTGCTTTAAAGATAAAGAATCTGATGAAAAGATTTTAGTGTTCTATAAAGATAAAGCTTCTGATGAATCTACAAGTTTATGTTAAAAAGTTATCAGATATCTGTTCTTTATGAAACGTTAAGTTTTATGACTATGAAAGTTATAATATTTTATGAGAAGAAGTTTATAAAGAAAAGTTCTCTTATTCGTCAAGACGTTTCTAGTTTAAGACAAAGTTACCAATCATCTGATTTAAGTTAAAATGATTATTTTGTAACGAGAATATATATATATATATATATGTATGTGATTTTAAACAATCAATATTATATTTGGTGACTTTGTAAGAAATGAAAGAAATTCAATCCGAAAGGTGTTGGTAATATTATTTTGATAAGAAAATGGAGAACAATTATTTTTCCTATGAAGAGTGTATAAGTTATTATTATAAATAGTATAAAATACTATGCATGAAAAGATGTTCTCCTATCTGAACATTTATAAAATGAAATGATTTGATTTACATGCATCCTTATTAAATTCTTATGTATCTTACACTTATTGAAGCTGTGTAGCTCACCCCTTCCACTCTTTCAGTCAGCAGGTTTTATTTTGGAGCAGAGAAAGCCTTAGTCGAGTTTTGAAAGGAGCTAGTTTAGTTTTAAAAGTATAGATCCCAAATTAGCAATTTGATGATTAGCTTTGTAGTATTGTGTATTTTAGGATCTAATGAAAGTTGTGTACATTAAAGTATTAAGAAATGTATTATGTGAAATTTAGAATTTGAATAACTAATGGATTATGTTATTCTTTGACTATAGTATAGATGCTCTGATTGTCAAGTGAAAGGTTCTATCATTTAAGTAATGAAGCAAGAATGAAAACAAAAAGGGAAGCTTTTGTAAAAGTTTTGTGTAAGTTTAGTTGGTTCTTGATAATATCAAGTCTAAGCTTGATATTAGCATGCCGATCATGGTCACAAATCTAGGTATCGGGTTTAGGGTGTCGGGTTTAGGGTGTGACAGGAACGGTAAAAAATCAAGCTTGGAGAGCTTTTATTTCAGGTATTAGTTTCAAACCATTCTTTTCTTTCTGCTCTTTAATATTTCTGTTTGCCTTAGTTCTTGTTGTAATATGTTTTAATATGCTTATGTTTATGTAGTTGTATGTTTTTAAAGCATGTTAGGATGTTAGATTTATCGTTTTCAAATTCTGTTGTGTTTCTAAGGTTTCTAGACAGAAGCCCATGTGCGCATAACCTTGCCTGCGCACACAGGCTTGATTATGCGCACGTAGGGTTGTTCATGCGTGCGCATGAATTTGCCCAAAAATTCTAATTTTTATTTATCTTTTTCAGGACATATTTTATGTAATTGGCTAATCTTTTGACAAAACACACTTTATTTGTAATTGGGTAGATCTAGGATGGGTTTAGTACTTCAAGAAACAAGAGTTCAAGTCTAATATTGAAGCCATGCAAAGCTGTTCAAGAAACAAGTGAAAAAGTGTTGATTCATTAAAGATCGACAGCTTCTCAACAAATAGCTATCTATCGAGGTTTAATGAGGCCTGACAGAAACTATCTATCGAGGTATCTATCGAGAATTACGGAAATTAGTTTTTCAAATTTGATTTTCGACCCATGCTTATATATTTGTGTAGGGTTTCTTTTCTCACAACCCTAAACATATATAAGGATTATTTTAGAGGCTGTCACATAAGAGAATAAAAAGGAAAGCATATGAAAAATGTGACCGATGCCTTATTCTCTCTTAAAGAAGCTACTGCGTCTTTGTGCCTTAGGGTTTTATGACCAAGTGCTTCTTGATCTTCGTTGTTGATGAAGTGAAGAACTTTGCAGCCAACATTTTCTTCAAATTGGTATGTTAGTTACGTATTGGGAGCCGTGCATCTTTGGTTAGTCACGTACTGGGATCCGTGCATCAAAAAGGGTGGCATTTATATATTGAAGAGTTCAGAGGTTCTGAAGTGGTCGAAGGTTTCTACAGTAAGTTCATCTACGGGGATTGTAGAGTCTAGGGACAAAGGTTTTGTATTAGATCTAGAACTTCTCTTTACTATAGTGGATTGCTTTTCGGGAAGGTTTTCCCTATGTTTTTTTACTGTGAAACTAGTTTGTTTCATTGGTTTTCCTAGGTCATCATATCTTGGCTTATTTATTTTTTTGCTGCATGATTTTGACATAATATTGATTTTTTTTTGTTTTAACAAGTTTTATTCATAATAAATCTAATTAACAACTTGGGTTTAAAACTTGTTAATTCTATCAACCGAGGTCTAAAATTTCCCAACAAGTAGAATTAGAGCAGGTTTACTCTGATTAGATTAATTTCCTGAGTGTGATCCTTGACCCCCATTGTCATGGATCGTGGACAATCTCTTTTGATTCCTCCTTTATTTGATGGCACGAATTATGCATACTGGAAAGTTCGTATGAAAGTTTTTTTGCAGGCTCTAGGTGAGTAGGTATGGCAAACTGTAGAAGTTGGTTGGATTAAGCCAAAGGAAGCGCCAGTGGATTGGGATGATGCAACAATCATAGCAGCAAATTTCAACAATAGGGCCTTGAATGCTTTGTTTTGTGGGGTGACCAATGAGGAATTCAAGAAAATATCATCCTTAAAATTTACTCAGGAAGCATGGACCATTTTTGAGACCACCTATGAAGGTACTAAGGTAGTAAAGATTGTGAAGTTTCAAAGACTCACTAGTAGTTTTGAAGAAATAAGGATGGAAGAGAATGAGGCCTTCGATGAGTTCTATGCTAAACCTAAGGATATTGTGAATTCGGCCTTTAATCTTGGAGAATCTATTGTGGAACCCAAAATTGTTAGGAAAATCCTTAGATCTTTACCTGAAAGATTCCATGCCAAGATCACTGCCATTGAAGAAGTGAAGGATATTGATCAACTTCCTTTGACTGAGCTTGTAAGGAACCTTCAAACCTATGAGATGGGATTAGGCTCAATGGGAAAAGGTGGAAAGAGTAAAAACTTGGCTCTTACGGGTATAGAGGAAGAGATTGATGATTCTGAAGATGAAAATGAAAGCAAAAATGAAGATAATAATGATGATAAGGATGAGAATCTAACCTTCATAACTGATGAGATTATCAAGCTTCTTCAATTTAGGAAAAAGGATAAGGGCAAACCTTCTAGGAAATCTAAATCCTCAAGGAAGGGTAAGAATGAGAAACCTCTCATCTAGTGCCATGAGTGCAAAAGTTTTGGTCATATGAGGATAGAGTGCCCAAACTATCTTATGAAGGAAAAGACAAGAATTCGAAAGATAAAGGGTTGGTTGCTGCCTAGAGTGATACTGAGGATGACTTTTTCGATGAGTGTATGGATGAATGTGGTCACTTTATGGCTTTTGCTGCCTCAACCGATAAGGTGATTGTGGAGAGTGCTAGTGACAGTGAGGATTCTTCTGATGATGAAGTACATAAAAAGATGACCCATTAAGAAGCCTATGATAAGCTATGTACTGAATTTATAAAATCTGAAAAGACTTCTCATCATTGTAAAAAAGAGCTTAGTGAGGTAAAAACTGAAAAAGCTGAATTGTTAGTCAAATTAGATGAGACTACAAGGTTAGTTAAGACTCTTATTGTGGAGAAAACCTCATTAGAAGAGAAGCTCAAGAATCTCGAGGTTAAGCTTAGTCAAGCTAGAACTCAAATAGAGAGGATGTCTAGTGCAAAGCTTGATGAGGTATTGAGTGCTCAAAATCCTAGTTCTGATAAGATTTGCTTAGGATATGTTGTTTCATCCGGCCCTTCCTCTTCCACGGCTTTTGGATCAAAGACTGTATTTGTGCCCTAGTCTGAGAAAGGTGATAAAGGTATGAAATCCAAAACTATTTTGGCTAATTCTAAATCCTTTGTTAGACCTCATATTTGTCACCATTGTGGTGTTTCTTGACACATTCGTCCTAATTGCTTTAAGTTGTATCCTTAAAAGCAAGTGTTCAAACGGTCACAAGTTTCCTCTCAAGGACCTACACCTTTGTTTGGAGAGTTAATAAAAGCTTTGAGCTTTTTTACTCAATTTCAAGGGAATTTTAATTCTTATATGTCCTTTAGTAGACATACTAGGAAACGTGCCTTTACATCTTCACGGCCAAAGACTCGTGTTGTGTGGGTGAGAAAGGAGCCTAAGACTTAATTGTCTCTGTTTGTCCTCTGCTTTAATACTTTCAATCTAAAGTAGGACTCTCTTTGCTTTATTTCTTATCTGATCTTGGAATCATGATTTGATGCATCTGCACTTTTCTATCATGCCTTCATACATATGCATCTTTCTTTGATACTTTCATGTTGTTTGTCTGTTTTTGTTTGGTTGTTTAGTCTCTATTTTGTTTGTTTTTCAAAATAAAAATTGAAAAATCAGAAAAACACAAAAATAGTGTGTGTTTGTATACATTGATACTTGTGTACCTTGGATGGCCATTGAAACAAAGTTTTCTATACTTTTTATCTTTTGTAGCTTAGATGAGCATCCTTACGCACAACTAAGAAAGTGAGCTTTGTGGCTCATGTTTGTGATGAGTAAGATTAAGTAATCTCTTGTACTTAAACTCTCATATCACTCTTTTTGACGGGAAGGACTAGAAAATCCTAAAAAAAGACATAAATAACCATCTCATCACTGTTGCTTGCCAATCATTCAATGACATCTGTATACTTCGGCATAGCAAAAGTGCAATGTCAAAAGCTAAACATAATTGTGTATTTCTTTTCTCGCTCTTATATGCCCATGCATGATATGCTTATGAAAAGAAAAATATGCAAAGAAAAATAAAAAGCAAAAAGATAAAAATGCTTTATATATGATTGCAAACGTGTATTCTAAGAAATGTGGGAGTTATAGGATTTACCTCGAAGGTGATAGTCCCCATCAAACAGTTATGATTGTGTGTGAGTTAAAGTGCTTTTTCTCATATCTAAATTGTCATAACATGTATACACTTATGCAATCTTGTAATGTTTTTTACACACAACACACAATATTCTTTGCTACTCTTGATACATGTGCAGGTACAATGTTATTTGGCCATCACCAAGTTTACATGTGTTAATGTATGCTCACTAAACTGTCTTGGCTTGTTTTTGAAATATAGAATTGGTTATACTTGTTTAGTGTGTGTGTGTGTGTGTGTGTGTTTTGGGATCCATGTTCTTTACATTTTTCTTGTTGAGAGATGTTGTTAAGAGCTTAACATGTTGTTTGGATCCTTGGTTGAGTTGCATATTTGATTGCATTTATGTTTGTGTTTTTCTCTTCTTTGAAAAACTATTTTTAAGCAATCTCGACAGCTCATTGACACCTTTCGACACCTAGCTTTTCTATCAAGCTCTTCAGTTGCTTTTTATCGCAATCTCGACACCTCTCAATAGCTAGGTCGATCGATCGAGAAACTTTCTGTCTTCCCGATAGCTTCTCGATAGTTGGTCGATCCATCGAGATATGCTCAATAGCTTCTCGACACCTCTTGATCCATCGAGATCCTCTTGCATGCATTGTTTTTCACACATTTTGCGTGTTTCTTTTATCTTATCATCCATTGCATCTTGTTTCATTACATTCATACATTTTTATGGATTCTTTGTACCCCTTTGATCATCTTTATATTTCTCGGGTGAAGCTTTCTAGCTTCTTGTACCCTTTGTCAATCATGACAAAAAGGGGGAGAAAATATGGAGAAAATGTGATTTCTTTTAAAGATTCTACATGTTAGGGAGAGAAATACATGCCCTTATAAGGGAGAGATGTGTTTCATCTTGTTAGGGGGAGTGCTTACTTCCTTTTTTTTGTACATTGATCTTGTGACCATGTTTACATACATTATGCTTATTTTTGATATATATATATATATATATGATGTATGTCTTCTTCACTTACCTCTTCATGTGTTGTTTCTTTTCTATCTTTATATACATGTTTCTTATAAAGTGTATACAATCGATTATTTTTGTTTCACACTAAGATGTCTTGATGAGTTTTGTTTAAAGTATTTCAGAAATACAGGTTGTCAAAGTCTTTCTTGCCATAAACTCTCTTCTTGCAAAGTTTTCAAGAGTTTATGTTAGGATAGATTTTATTGTATTCAACAAGTAAGTATGAGTTGAGTGATTTATGACTTCTCTCATATATTCATTTATTTGTTGTGATTTTGTCACAGATTGCCAAGGGGGAGATTGTTAAGGACATATTTTATGTAATTGGCTAATCCTTTGACAAAATGCACTTTACTTGTAATTGGGTAGATCTAGGATAGGTTTAGTACTTCAAGGAACAAGAGTTCAAGTCTAGTATTGAAGACATGCAAAGCTGTTCAAGAAACAAGTGAAAAAGTGATGATTCATTAAAGCTCGACAGCTTCTTGACAGATAGCTATCTATTGAGGTTTAATGAGGCTCAACAAATACTATCTATCGAGGTATCTTTTACGAATTAAAGAAATCAGTTTTTCAAATTTGATTTTCGGCCCATGCTTATGTATTTGTGTAAGGTTTATTTTCTCACAACCCTAGACATATATAAGGCTTATTTTAAAGGCCGTCACATAAGAGAATAAAAAGGAGAACATATGAAATAGGTGACCGATGCCTTATTCTCTCTGAAAGAAGCTACTGTGTCTTTGCGCCTTAGGGTTTTGTAACCAAGTCCTTCTTGATCTTCATTGTTGATGAAGTGAAGAACTTTGTAGCCAACATCTTCTTCAAGTTGGTATGTTAGTCACATACTAGGAGTCATGCATCTTTGGTTAGTCACGTACTGGGATTCGTGCATCAAAAAGGGTGGCATTCATATATTGAAGAGTTCAGAGGTTCTGAAGTGGAAGAAGGTTTCTACTGTAAGTTCATCTGCGGGGATTGTAGAGTCTAGGGACAAAGGTTTTGTACTAGATCTGGAACTTCTCTTTACTATAGTGGATTGCTTTTCGAGAATGTTTCCCCCTAGGTTTTTTACTGTGAAACTAGTTTGTTTTATTGGTTTTCTTGGGTCATTATATCTTATCTTATTTATTTTTCCACTGCATGATTTTGGCATGATATTGATGTTTTTTTTGTTTTCACAAGTTTTATTCATAATAAATCTAATTAACAACTTGGGTTTAAAAGTTGTTACTTCTATCAACCGGGGTCTAAAATTTCCTAACATATTTGTTTTTGCTTCTATTTTCACATGTAATACTTCTGTTTTAGGTTCTTTTTTACATATTCAAGCTTTTGGGCTTCTTGTCTCATTTGTTTAATTGTTTGTTTGCCTTCACATGTTAGAATTAGGGTTTTATTGTTTTAATGCCATGGACACCCCTTCACATGCTCATGCATAATGCCATAGGTGTTGAGTTACTGCAAGGAAAGAGAGGTAAGTCATGCATTCATATGTACATGCATATGTTTATTTCTAAGCTTTATCCTTCTTTGATGAAATATGTATATGCAATGCTTTTAATGATGACATGATGTACTTGCTGCCTATATCCTTGCTGTTGGAAAAATACATGTTTGTATCACATACAAAACATACGCATCAGAAAATTAACGGATCTACTTCATTCGTAATTGATAACATGTACTATGTAAGTTTCAGAATTTAAGAACAAAAAAGTGTACCTTGGTGCAAAGGAATTCAAAACCAAAAGATTAGAAGTACTTGGGAACACTTTTAATCTTCACTCCAATTCCATTTAATGCTCAAGAAGTGTGGTCTCTCGATTAGTTTCCAATGAAAGAAGAAGAGAATGTCCAATACTCACATACAAACCATTTCATGTTTTTATGTGATCTTAATCAAAGCCCTTATAAAAAGACTTATAAAATTTTGTATGTTTCTCTTCTTATATATAACTGATTACCTAATTGAACTAGCCTTTAGGGCCGTTCCAATTGGGCTTTAGTATGTGGCTTGGAGTAGGACTAAAAGGGAACAAATAAGACTTTAGCTCCAATGGGCCTTGGACTTTTCTGTCAACTCTTGAAAAGTCCAAAGTTACCATTAATTATATTAAATATCACTATATGAATATAATTGCACTCTAGGTTTTATTAATAAATTATATCCCAAGACTTTATTATACATACAACCCTTTCATTAAAATATTCGTAGTAATACAAAGTCATGAATATAGACTGCCACTTTGAAGATTATTACATCTTAATCTATGAGTATCCGGTTTAATCTTTTATGTTATTCATTATATATTTATGAAATCCAATTCTATAAATATATACTTTAGTAACTCCTTACTAAAGTGGTTGGGCCCAACACTTTGAATAACTAAACCTATTAAACTTATTTCGAGGGAATATTTTATATCTCCGTTAAGAGATTATGAATTCCATCTTGAGAATAAATGTTCCATCAACACTAAATGTGGCTACTCAACATATTGAGGTTTTGATCGTGACTTATAGATCTCACTCCTGATATATCAAAGTAACCTACACCTCATGATCAGGTTCATTATTCTCTTAGGATTTAGAGTTGATATAAATAGAAGTCATAAGATTGATGTAAATAGAGTTGATGTAAATGAATAATAAATCTCACAGCGGTCCAGTTCAATATGTCTTAACTCTTAAAACATATCAACATATCAACTAGAAGTCTCTACTTCCGTGATCAAGACAAATCATCTTAGTTGAAATGTTATAGTCTTCGCAGATGAAGTGCCCAATTTCATCACCGACTACGAACTAAAATTCTAAGTTTACAAAGAACTTGTGATTTATATCTTTTGTGACTTTTCACATAAATCACATACGATGCATCTCATGGACTAAGATAATGTCCCATTAGTTCATTTATAGATAGTCTCATATAATTAAACAATTTAATTATTTATGACATGCCAATAAATTGAATTTTAGGGCATAAACCCCAACAATCTCCCACTTGCCCTCAAAGACAATTTACCATGTATTAGACACTTATCTCCCTTTAGAGTAATTCATAGTCACTCTAAGGAAAGGTTTGGAAACAAGTTACAACTAGATTTATTGCATAAATTATCTTTCCTACTACTACTTCTCAAGTACTCATATCTCTCTAATAAGATAATACTTACACTTAATGTGTATCTTCACCACTTAAGATGAACACATATCTTGAAGTTCAACTTCATAAATCACAATCAAACTACAAGTCAGCATTTGTATATTTAGTAACAATCAAAGCCTCACTTTGGTGGACAAGCATATAATCCCTCATTCTCCTAAGATATTTAAGTATATGCTTTACTCCCACTGAGTTAAGTGATCTTAGATTCAATTGATATTTGCTTACCAAGCCCACTGCAGAATAGATGTTTAGCCTAGTATATAGCATAGCATAAAGACTTCCTATTGCTTTGGTATAAGGAACCATCTTAATATGCTCTTCCTTTTATATGTCTTAGGACTATAGTCCTTTACAAAGGAATTTCAAACTTAAAAGGAAAGAATCCTTTCTTGATGTATTACATGCTATACTCGGCTAGAATCTAATCTATTTAAGCAGTTTAAGATAGACCCAACATCCTAATTTTTGAATTTTAACAAGGTTAAATTCTTAGGATGTGACTAGTCTTTCCCAAATACTTTATATCAAACTGGATTAGACAATAAAAAACTCCATTAATGACAATAACTCTACATCATTCTAAAATATTAGAATGTCATCAACATACATTAAGAAATTTATTATTCTATATAGCTTTTACACACATAAGGTCTTTCTATACTAGATCAAAATCAAACAATTTGATTCCTTGATCAAAGATGATATTTTATGATTCAGATGCTTGCTTTAATCCTTAAATGGAATTTAAGCAACTTGCATACTAAGCACTACTGTTTCTTTGCTATGTACAAGTTTAGTTACATCATATAGATGTCTTCCTCAAGATTGCTACTAAAAGAAGCTTTCTTAATATCCATTGCCATATTTCATCCAAATAAAATATAATGGATAAGAGAATTTTGATAAAGTCAAACTTGACTATTGGTGAAAAAATCTTTTCAAAATCGAACCATTTCTTTTTGAATAAATTTTTTTGCTACTAGTCTTGACTTTGAAGGTTGTCACCTTTAAATCTATCAATCTCATTTACTTGTAGACCTATTTGAAAACAATAGACTTAATGCCATTAGGTGCCTCTACAAGTTCTAAACTTCAAATGGAATCCAATTCTATTCACATATTCATATCATCTATTTCCTCTACGTAGGAATGAGGATCAAATTCATATCCTTGTAGAATGACTTCAAAAGTTTATCCCAAAAGTATGAATTTATTTGGTAATTGATAATTCTCCCACTACGATATTGTACCGGTGTACTAGTTATACATTTAGAATAATGTCTTGTGGTGTATCTAATACAACGATCTCATTTCTAAATGTATTTTATAGTTGTTTTTCAACAAATTCTGACATCTTTCTTCTAGAACAATTCTACATTTAGCCTTAAGATTATTCACATAATCATCATCAAGAACTTTGTATTTGTACTTTACAAACATCTTGTATTCTTTATGACTACCAAAACAATCTTTTGCAACTCCTTTTGGATACCCATCATAAACACACATTTTTCTATCTTTTGATTTCAATTTATTAGACTTCCTTTCTAGCACAAGTGCTGGACATCTCCAAAAGTGGAAGTATCATATACTAGGTTTTCACTCAATCCACGATTTGACAAATGTCCTAGGAATAAACTTTTGAAATCAAATTTAGAAAATGTATAGTAATCATTAGAGTATATCTCCAAAAGAAATAAGCAAATGGAAATACTTATCATGTGCTTTACTATTTCTAAAGGAGTCTTATTCCTCCTTCATGTATGCACTGACTTAAAGAAGTCATTGAAGCTTCATTTCTTTACAATAAAGGAGCCCTAAATTATATTATCTTCTAAATAGAATTCATAAACTAGGAATATAACAAAATAATGGTTCTAAAAGCTCATCTTTCACCAATCTTGAATATTATTTAGATTAATAAGATTTAGATATAAGTACCAAAACATACAATACCAAAGGATGGAAACTTTCTCTTTAAAAAGTAAAACATGTAAATTTTCATCTAGAAAATAATCATGGACAATGCTTAGCTTTACCAAAATAGAAACACTTTCCTTTTGGTCATGCTTTTAAGTCCATTTTCCTTTTGGCAACTACTAGGGCAACTGTTGGAAAATCTGGTTTTGCATCTCATACAAAACACACAGCGGAAGCAACAAACACGGATCTACTTCATTCATGAGAGATAACATGTAACCTTGAATTCTAGAACAAAGAATAGAAAGCGTACCTTGGTTTAGTGAAATTCAAAACTAGAAATCTGAAGTTCTTAGGAAGACTTTCAATCTTCACTCCAATTTCACTTAATGCCCAAGATGTGTGGTCTCTAAATCAATTTCCGAGGAGAGAACATGGGAGTGTCCAACACTCACATACAAACCATTTCATACTATTTGTAATCTTGATGAAAAATATTTATCAAAGAGACTTATCAAATTCTGTATGTTTCTCTCCTTATATATAACTGATTATCTAATTGGGCTAGCATTTTGGGCCATTCTAATTGGGCTCTAGTGTGTGGCTTAGAGTGGGACCAAAAGGGAACAAATAAGACTCTAGCTCCAATGGGCCTTGGGCTTTTCTGTCAACTCTTGACAAGTCCAAAGTTACCATTAATTATATTCAATACCACTATAAGAATATAATTGCACTCTAGGCCCTATTAATAAATTATATCCCAAGACTTTATTGTACATGCAACCCCTTCATTAAAATATTCGTAGTAATACAAAGTCATGAATATAGACTGCCACTTTGAAGATTACTACATCTTAATCCTTGAGTACCCGGTTTAATCCTTAATGTTATTCATCATATATTTATGAAATCTAATTCCATAAATATATACTTTAGTAACTCTTTACTAAAGTGGTTGGGCCCAACACTCTGAATAACCAATCCCATTAAACTTATCTCAAGGGAATATTTTATATCTCCGTTAAGAGATTATGAATTCCATCTTAAGAATATGTGTTCCATCAACACTAAATGCGGCAGCCCAACATACTGAGGTTTTGACCGTAACTTATAGATCTCACTCCTGATATATCAAAGCAACCTACATCTCATGATCAGGTCCATTATTCTTTTAGGATTTAGAGTTGATGTAAATAGAAGTCGTGAGATTTATTATTCAATTGACAGTCGTTAGGAGAATAATAAATCTCATAGCGGTCCAGTTCAATATGTCTTAACTCTTAAAACATATCAACATACCAACTAGAAATCTCCATTTCCATGATCAAGACAAATCATCGTAGTTGATATGTTATAGTCTTCGCAGATGAAACGCCCAATTTCATTACCGACTACAAACTAAACTTCTGAGTTTACAAAGAACTTGCAATTTATATCTTCTGTGACTAAATCACATACTATGCATCTCATGGACTAAGATAATGTCTCATTAGTTCATTTAGTCTCATATAATTAAACAATTTAATTATTTATGACATGTCAATAAATTGGATTTTAGAGCATAAACTCCAACAATCTCCCACTTGCTCTCAAAGACAGTTTACAATATATCTGACACTTATCTCCCTTTAGAGTAATACACAGTTACTCTAAGGCAAGGTTTGGAAACAAGTTTCAGTCATATTTATCGCATAAATTATCTTTTCTACTACTTCTCAAGTATTCATATCTCTCTAATGAGATATTACCATCACCTAGGATGAACACATATCTGAGAGTCCAACTTCATGAATCACAATCAAACTACAAGTCAGTATTTGTACATCCAGTAACAATCAAAACCTCACTTTTGTGGACAAGCATATAATCCCTCATTCTCCTAAGATATTTGAGTATATGCTTTACTCCCACTAAATTAAGTGATCTTTGATTCAATTGATATTTGCTTACCATGCCCACAGCAAAATAGATATTTAGCTTATGTATATAACATAGCATAAAGACTTCCTATTGATATGGTATAAGGAATCGTCTTATTATGCTCTTCCTTTTATATGTCTTAGGACCATAGTCCTATATAAAAGAACTTCAAAACTTAAAAGGAAAGAATCCTTTCTTGAAGTATTAAATGCTATAAAACACACAGTGGAAGCAATAAAACAGAATCTATTTCATTATGATTGATAACATGCACTATGTAAATTTCAGAATCCAAGAACGAGATTGCGTACCTTGGTGTGGTGAAATTCAAAATAAAAGATTCGAAGTACTTGAGAATACTTTTAATCTTCACTCCAATTCCACTTTACGCCCAAGAAGTGTGGTCTCTCAATCAGTTTCTAAGGGAGAATATTGAGTGGCTTCACTCACACATACACACCATTTCATAATGATGTATCTTTTTCTCTTATTATAAAATTCTGTATGTTTCTCCCTTTTATAACCAACTGATTATCTAAATGGGCCGGCCTTTTGGGCCTTTCCAATTGGGCTTTAGTGTCTGGCTTGGAGTGAGACCAAAAGGGACCAATAAGACACTAGCTCCAATGGGCCTTGGACTTTTCTATCAACTCTTGATAAGTCCAAAGTTACCATTAATTATATTCAATACCACTATAAGAATATAATTGCACTCTAGACCTTATTAATAAATTATATCCCAAGACTTTATTATACATGCAACCCCTTCATTAAAATATTCGTAGTAATACAAAGTTATGAAAGTTGACTGCCACTTTGAAAATTACTACATCTTAATCCTTGAGTACCCGGTTTAATCCTTTATGTTATTCATCATATATTTATGAAATCCAATTTCATAAATATATACTTTAGTAACTCCTTACTAAAGTGGTTGGGCCCAACTCTCTGAATAACCAAAACCATTAAACTTATCTCAAGGGAATATTTTATATCTCCGTTAAGAGATTATGAATTCCATCTTGAGAATATATGTTCCATCAACACTAAATGCGGCTGCCCAACATACTGAGGTTTTGACCGTAACTTATAGATCTCACTCCTGATATATCAAAGCAACCTACATCTCATGATCAGGTCCATTATTCTCTCAGGATTTAGAGTTGATGTAAATAGAAGTCGTGAGATTTATTATTCATTTGACAGTCTTTAGAAGAATAATAAATCTCACAGCGGTCCAGTTCAATATGTCTTAACTCTTAAAACATATCAACATACCAACTAGAAGTCTCCACTTCCATGATCAAGACAAATCATCTTAGTTGATATGTTATAGTCTTCGCAGATGAAATGCCCAATTTCATCACCGACTACGAACTAAAATTCTGAGTTTACAAAGAACTTGTGATTTATATCTTCTGTGACTAAATCACATAAATCACATACTATGCATCTCATGGACTAAGATAATGTCCCATTAGTTCATTAATAAATAGTCTCATATAATTAAATAATTTAATCATTTGTGACATGTCAATAAATTGGATTTTAGGGCATAAACCCCAACAATACTTGGCTAGAATCTAATCTATTAAAGCAGTTTGAGATAGACTCAACATCCTAATATCTGAATTTTAACCAAAGTTTAATTCTTAGGATGTGACTAGTTTTTCCTAAGTACATTATATCAAACAGGATTAGACAACCTAAACTTCATTGATGACATTAACTCTACATCATTCTAAATGATTAGAATGTCATCAATATACATTAAGAAATTTATTATTCTTCATAGCTTTCCACTCAACACTCATTAGGCCTTTAGATACTTGATCAAAATCAAACAATTTGATTTCTTGATCAAAGATGATATTTTATGACCTAGATGCTTGCATTAGTCCATAAATGGACTTTAAGCAACTTGCATACTAATCATTACTAGTTCTTTGCTGTGAACAAGTCTAGTTACATCATAAAGATGTCTTCCTCAAGATTGCTACTAAAAGAAGCTTTCTTGATATCCATTGCCATATTTCATCCATATGAAATATAATAGATAAGAGAATCTAGATAGTGTCAAACTTAACTATTGGTGAAAAAATCTTTTCATAGTCGAATAATTTCTTTAGGAATAAATCTTTTCGCCACTAGTCTTGACTTTGAAGGTTTGTACCTTCAAATCTATCAATCTCATTTTTCTTGTAGACCTATTTGAAAACAACAGGCTTAATGCCATTAGGCACCTCTACAAGTTCTAGACTTTAAATAGAATCTAATTCTATTTACATAACCTTGATCCAGTAATCCATATTCATATCATTTATTGCCTCTACGTAGGACCGAGGATCAAATTTATATCCTTGTGGAATGACTTCAAAAGTTTATTCCAAAAGTATGAATTTATTTGATAATCCTCCCACTACATTATTGTATCGGTGTAATAGTTATCTACAGAATAATGTCTTGTGGTATATCTAATACTACCATCTCATTTCTAAATGTATTTTATAGTTGTCTTTTAACAAAATACTGACATTCTTCTTCTAGAACAATCTACCTTTAAAAGAGCCTTATTCCTCCCTTATGTATGCACTAACTTAAAAAAGTCATTGGAACTTCATCCTTTACAAAAAGAGCCCTAGATCATATTATCCTCTAAATAGAATTCATAGACTGGGAATATAATAAAATAATGGTTATAAAAGCCCATCTTACACCAATCTTGAATATCATTTAGATTAATAAGATCTAGCATAAGTTCCAAAACATACAATTACAAAGGATGGAACCTTTCTCTTTAAAAAGTAAAAACATGTAAATTTCCATCTAGAAGACAATCATGGATAATGCTTAGCTTTACCAAAACAGAAATACTTTCCCTTTGGTTATACTTTTAAGTCTAATTTCCTTTTGGCTACTACTAAGGCATCTAGCCTGTCCAATTGTTTGATATTATAATTCCTCTTCTTACCACCCTTACCTTTCAGTTCAGGCTAAGAATTTGAATTAAATCATATTGATCCTAGCCTTAGCTTTTAAGATGTCTTCCGTTGCGTAGAACTCACTCATCAATTCAGATAACATAAAAAGAATTTATTTTCAAAACAATCTGAATTGATCAAATGATGCTAACAAGGACTTGTGGATCATATCCATATGAGATTAACATTTAATCTCTACATCCAAGAATTCCAATTCATTTTTAAAAAAAAAATTTCATAAAATGACATAGAATTGGAACTCTTTGAGCTTTTCTTAGCACTCAATATGATTCATACCAAACATTTCATTTAGACTTAATATAAAATCTAACTCTAGTACTAACTCTTGCATCTCATGCAGTAGCACAATTGAGATAGAAGCAAATGCAACATTTTAGCATTTCAATGGAGACTATGATCATATCATAAGCTATCTTCCATGAACGCATCATGCATAGGAAATTATGACAATGCTGAATTGAAACATAAATATGTACTTCAGCTCTTTAAGCATCATGTCCAATATAATTTCTTAGTTAATGTAATTCACTTAAAATAGTTGCTAGAGAAAAAAATTATGACAACTTTATTTTGAGACTATGAACATAATTACAGGGACATTATATTTTGCATCCATAACCATATAGTATGAAACCCAAAAATACTATACTAGGTGCAACGACAACCCAATCCATGTCTATAAGTCCTTGGTAGCCAGTTTATTATAAACATATTAATTGATTGAGAACTATTCTCATTATTAGTGTTATCATGATAACTCTTATCATACACTAATAATATGCCGTATTAACTTTAGCCTCTAAGTAATAATGACATAGCTCCTTTGGGAGGTTAACATTACACTTAGTCTAGTGTACACCATTATCTAGAATTATGTGTAGCCACATTTCATCTCCCTTTATAGTGTTCAAAACCTGTAGTACCATGAAACAAAACACCCTCCTTTGGGATCGCGAGGCATATACGCCAAGACGAGGTGCTTGTTCACACTACTTTAAACGGGTAAGTTCACTCTTGTAGTACTATGAAGTAAACACCCTCCTTTGGGATCGCGAGGCATATACGCCAAGACGAGGTGCTTACCCACACTACTATGAACCAATAATGAAGGCCGTGAGATCCAACCCTTGTATCTCTCTCCCACTAGAAATTTTAAAACAAGTGGATTGTCATGAAAACATTGTGATCTAATCACAATTTTAACCCTACACATCAAATGTGTTTAATTGTTTAAATTCAATGTGATGTTACTAAGTCACGTCACAATAGTGTAACGAACATTTACGCAATCACAAAGAAGTTTAACATTGTAATCCGTGAAGTAAATACCCTCCGCATGGAATGCAAGACTCGAAGTCAAGACAAGGTATCTATTCACATTACAATAAACTTAACAAAAGGGTTATTTCACCTCTACCACTCATTATTTGGGTTTTTCTTAATAATTGTGATCCCATCACAACTAATAACCTTGCACTTGTTGAAGATTCTAATCTTATTAGAATCACTAACTAAAATTGAAGTCCTAAACATTTTAGGATTCCTTAAACACTAATGAATCAAAAATTAGTTATATAGAACTCTATCCTTAATATACTAGATTAAGTATTCTAATCTCATTAGAAACTATATAACTTTAATTAGAATTTTAATCTCATTAAAAACCTCTAATTAAAACAACTTAGGACTAAGAGTTCTATTTAACTAACATCTTTGATCTCATTAGGTCTTTTAGTTAGATAATGATTAATGTAGGTCCTTAACTTTACAGGATTATAAAATTAATCACACAACCTTGCTTTTTAACAAAATTTTAATACTTAGTCAAACACAATTGAAAATTTCAAAATTCAGTGCCTTCGATCGGTTAAATCTATTACTCGATCGATCGAAAAATGAAGAAATTCATCACAAAGCTTCTGCCTCATTTGATTGATTCTCGATTCCTATTCGATCAATCGAAAAGTACATTCGATCGATCGAAAGGAATTCTCGATCAATCGAAAATCGCATTACTGAATTTTTCAGAATTTTCCAAAAACCGTTTTTGACTTCTTCACTGTTTTCTATCAAAAACACTTTTGATTTTATGAGTGAAGATTCATAGATCAAACATTAAGGTTTTTCAAGATCATTATCAAAACCCTAATAATCTAGAAACCTTGAAAACCTAATCCTAATCTCATTAGGAATAAATTTCATAATTCTAGCATTAATATGATGAATCCTTTATAAACAATATGCATGTAAACCCATATATTTATATATATAATATAATATACGGATTGTACATCAAAGGCAAATATTACATGCTTATAATATGGCCATCAAGAACTTGCATATATATATATATATATATATATATATATATATATATAACGAAACCAAGCAAGATCAAAAGCCATATATTAATCAACAAATCATGCCAACATATATGTTTATATTCAAACGATGCATGCACATGGCAGTTATATAACAGTTACATTCAATAGTTATATATCCTCGGCAATTATTATAATCAAGCTTTAAATTAAACATTCATTCTACAAACATAATTATTGTAGCGTGATTGATAGCAAGTGACCCACGCACTACCGAAAACCAAAATTCAGTTATAATTCATAATTCTTTGATTCGGGCTCTGAAACAAAGACAAACTGACTGGTTTCCTTCATTCTTTTCTCGAGAATGAATGTGGGCGCGAAGTGCAGAGAACCAAATTCCCTTTTCCCTATTTTATTCAAAATAAAACTTGAATCTCAAACCAAAAATTATACAGAAACATGTTCAATTATCAATCTAATAAAAAATTAATAAAACCCAACATGTATCTATATCAGACCACACATGCAACAAGTATGCAGAAAATTTTGCTGCATAAAACTAGAACACCAAGAAAATAGTTTTTCTTTAAATCTAAAACTCAATCACATGTTATACAAACATGATATTGAAGACCGCGCTCTGATACCATTTGTTGGAAAATCTAGTTTTGCATCTCATACAAAACACACAGCGGAAGCAACAAACACGGATCTACTTCATTCATGAGAGATAACATGTAACCTTAAATTCTAGAACAAAGAATAGAAAGCGTACCTTGGTGTAGTGAAATTCAAAACCAGAAATCTGAAGTTCTTAGGAAGACTTTCAATCTTCACTCCAATTCCACTTAATGCCCAAGATGTGTGGTCTCTCAATCAGTTTCCAAGGAGAGAACATGGGAGTGTCCGACACTCACATACAAACCATTTCATACTATTTGTAATCTTGATGAAAAATACTTGTCAAAGAGACTTATCAAATTCTATATGTTTCTCTCCTTATATATAACTGATTATCTAATTGGGCTAGCATTCTGGGCCATTCCAATTGGGCTCTAGTGTGTGGCTTAGAGTGGGACTAAAAGGGAACAAATAAGACTTTAGCTCCAATGGGCCTTGGGCTTTTCTGTCAACTCTTGACAAGTCCAAAGTTACCATTAATTATATTCAATACCACTATAAGAATATAATTGCACTCTAGGCCTTATTAATAAATTATATCCCAAGACTTTATTGTACATGCAACCCCTTCATTAAAATATTCGTAGTAATACAAAGTCATGAATATAGACTGCCACTTTGAAGATTACTACATCTTAATCCTTGAGTACCCGGTTTAATCCTTAATGTTATTCATCATATATTTATGAAATCTAATTCCATAAATATATACTTTAGTAACTCTTTACTAAAGTGGTTGGGCCCAACACTCTGAATAACCAATCCCATTAAACTTATCTCAAGGGAATATTTTATATCTCCGTTAAGAGATTATGAATTCCATCTTAAGAATATATGTTCCATCAACACTAAATGCGGCTGCCCAACATACTGAGGTTTTGACCGTAACTTATAGATCTCACTCCTGATATATCAAAGTAACCTACATCTCATGATCAGGTCCATTATTCTTTTAGGATTTAGAGTTGATGTAAATAGAAGTGGTGAGATTTATTATTCAATTGACAGTCGTTAGGAGAATAATAAATCTCACAGCAGTCCAGTTCAACATGTCTTAACTCTTAAAACATTTCAACATACCAACTAGAAATCTCCATTTCCATGATCAAGACAAATCATCGTAGTTGATATGTTATAGTCTTCGCAGATGAAACGCTCAATTTCATCACTGACTACGAACTAAACTTCTGAGTTTACAAAGAACTTGCAATTTATATCTTTTGTGACTAAATCACATAAATCACATACTATGCATCTCATGGATTAAGATAATGTCTCATTAGTTCATTTAGTCTCATATAATTAAACAATTTAATTATTTATGACATGTCAATAAATTGGATTTTAGAGCATAAACTCCAACGGCAACTTGCTTGTCTAACTGTTTGGTATTATAATTCGTCTTCTTACCACCCTTACCTTTTGGTTCAGGCTAAGAATTAGAATTAAATCGTATTGATCCTAGCCTTAGCTTTTAGGATGTCTTCCATTGCATAGAACTCAATCATCAATTCAGATAACATAAAAAGAATTTATTTTCGAAACAATCTGAATTGATCAAATGATTCTAACAAGGACTTGTGGATCATATCCAAATGCGATTAACATTTAATCTCTACATCCAAGAATTCCAATTCATTTTAAAAATAAAATATTTTCATAAAATGATATAGAATTGGAACTCCTTAAGCTTTTCTTAGCACTCAACATGATTCATACCAAACATCTCATTTAGACTTAATATAAAGTCTAAGTCTAGTACTAACTCTTGCATCTCATGTTGTAGCACAATTGAGATAGAAGCCAATGTAACATTTTAGCATTTCAATGGAAACTATGATCACATCATAAGCTATCTTCCATAAATGCATCATGTATAGGAAGTTATGACAATGCTAAATCAAAACATAAATATGTACTTCTGCTTCTTTAAGCACCGTGTCCAAAATTATTTCTTAGTTAACGTGATTCATTTAAAATAGTAGCTAGAAAACAAATTTTATGACAACTTTATTTTGAGACTATGAATATAATTACAGGGACATTATATTTTGCATCCATAACCATATAATATGGAACTCGAAAACCATAATACACTAGGTGCAACGACAACCTAATCCCACAATTAATATTCCTCAGCATAGAGTGAATACCAACCACTATGATCAGGCGAGAAATATTCTCATTATTAATGCTATCATGGTAGCTCTTACCAAACAAAAATAGTTTTCCTCTTTTCCTTTAGCCTCTAAGTAATAATAGCAAGAACTCAACATAGAGGATACTATCAAACTTAGTCTAGTGTACACCATTGCCTAGAACCATGTGTCGCCACATTATTCTACCCTTGTAAGGTTTAATCTTGTAGTACCATGATGCAAAACACCCTCCGTATGGAACGCAAGGCTCAAGGCCAAGATGAGGTGCTTGCCCACACCACTATAAACCGGGAAGTTCAATCTCGTAGTACCATGAAATAAACATCCTCTGCATGGAACGCAAGGCTCGAGGCCAAGACGAGATGTTTACCCCACACCAATATGAACCGACAATGGAGATCGTGAGATTCAACCCTTGTATCTCTCTCCCACTAGAAATTTTAAAACAAGTGGATTGTCTTAAAAACATTGTGATCTAATCACAATTTTAATCCTACACATCAAATGTGTTTAATTTTTTAAATTCAATGTGATGTCACTAAGTCACGTCACAATAGCGTAACGAACATTCGCACAATCACAAAGAAGTTTAACCTTGTAATCCATGAAGTAAATACCCTCCGCATGGAATGCTAGACTCGAAGTCAAGACAAGGTATCTATTCACAATACAATAAACTTAACAAAAGGGTTATTTCAGCACTCCCACTCATTTTTTGGGTTTTTCTTAAATAATTGTGATTTCATCACAACTAATAACCTTGCACTTATTGAAGACTCTAATCTTATTAGAATTACTAACTAAAATGGAAGCCCTAAACTATTTAGGATTCCTTAAACACTAATGAATAAAAAAATTAGTTATATAGAACTTTATCCTTAACTTATTTGATTAAGAATTCTAATCTCATTAGAAACTATAAACCTTTTACTTAAGCTTTAATCTCATTAAAACTTCTAATTAAAATAAATTAAGGACTTTCAATCATCTAACAATTCCAATCTCATTAGAATGTTTCTTAAAAGACAAGTCCCAAACTATTTAGGACTAAGAGTTCTATTTAACTAATATCTTTGATCTCATTAGGTCTTTTAGTTAGAACCATGTGTAATCTCATCACACATAGCCTTGCGCTTTATACATTTGAAAACACTTAGAAAATGTTCAAAATTCGCTTCAGATGCATTTTCACGAGAATCTCGCGACTAAGCTCTTCCAGCGAAAATGGGTTAAGGCAAAATAGTAAAAACACAAAATTCAGACAGAAACTTTCGCGACTGTCTCGCGATTGTGTAGCAAGTAAAGCTTACCTGCGAAACAGTTTTGTACTTCAGAGGCATTTTTTGCAGGTTACCTTTTTGCAAAGTTACTCGCGAAAAACGCGTGTTTTTAGTTTTTAAAGAGCAGCAGTTTTCAACGGATTTTCATGAACAAAAAACCATCATATGAACATTGTAGGCAGAATTTGATATTAAAACTGAATTCCATTTATGCTATAGCCTTAAAGATCAATTTAACATACTTAAATTCAAAGTTAAAAAACACCATAACATCAATATCAATTTTTATCAAATCATAGTTTCAACAACCATGCAGAAAATTAAATGCATAATCTTCTAACAACATGAAACTATTATTTCTAATTCCAAAACTCACAAAACATGTTATTCAAATTCGAAATTGAAGACTGCTCTGATACCAATTGTTGAAAAAATACATGTTTGTATCACATACAAAACATACGCAATGGAAAATTAACGGATCTACTTCATTCGCAATTGATAACATGTACTATGTAAGTTTTGGAATTTAAGAACAAGAAAGCGTACCTTGGTTCGGTGAAATTTAAAACCAAAAGCTTAGAAGTACTTGGGAACACTTTTAATCTTCACTCCAATTCCACTTAATGCCCAAGAAGTGTGGTCTCTCAATCAGTTTCCAAGGAGAGAATAAGAGAATGTCCAACACTCACATACAAACCATTTCATGTTCTTATGTGATCTTAGTCAAAGCCCTTATAAAAAGACTTATTAAATTATGTATGTTTCTCTCTTTATATATAACTGATTATCTAATTGGGCTAGCCTTTTTGGGCAATTCTAATTGGGCTCTAGTATGTGGCTTGGAGTAGGACCAAAATGGAACAAATAAGACTCTAGCTCCAATGGGCCTTGAACTTTTCCAACTAACTCTTGACAAGTCCAAAATTATCATTAATTATATTCAATACTACTATATGAATATAATTACACTCTAGGCCTTATTAATAAATTATATCCCAAGACTTTATTATACATGCAACCCCTTCATTAAAATATTCGTAGTAATACAAAGTCATGAATATAGACTGCCACTTTGAAGATTACTACATCTTAATCTTTGAGTACTCGGTTTAATCCTTTATGTTATTCATCATATATTTATGAAATTCAATTCTATAAATATATACTTTAGTAACTCCTTACTAAAGTGGTTGGGCCCAACACTCTGAATAACTAAACCCATTAAACTTATCTCAAGAGAATATTTTATATCTCGGTTAAGAGATTATAAATTACCTCTTGAGAATATATGTTCCATCAACACTAAATGTCGCTGCCCAACATATTGAGGTTTTGATCGTGACTTATAGATCTCACTCCTGATATATCAAAGCAACCTACACCTCATGATTAGATCCATTATTCTCTCAGAATTTAGAGTTGATGTAAATAGAAGTTGTGAGATTTATTATTCACTTGACAATCGTTAGGAGAATAATAAATCTCACAATGGTCCAGTTCAATATGTCTTAACTCTTAAAATATATCAATATATCAACTAGAGGTCTCTATTTCCATGATTAAGACAAATCATCTTAATTGATATGTTATAGTTTTCGTAGATGAAATGCCCAATTTCATTACCGACTACGAACTAAAATTCTGAGTTTACAAAAAACTTGTGATTTATATCTTCTGTGACTTTTCACAAAAATCACATACGATGCATCTCATGGACTAATATAATGTCCCATTAGTTCATTTATAGATAGTCTAATATAATTAAATAATTTAATTATTTATAACATGCCAATAAATTGGATTTTATGGCATAAACACCAAAACTTGCTTTGATTTGATGATACATGTTCTGCTTTGTTTAAAATGATATGTTATGCCATGATTAGAGGAATGCTAGGATGTGGTGAATTGTATGCTAGATGTATGTTAGGGGCTATGATGTGATGAGATGCATGATTAGATGTAAGTTGGGCTTTGTTTAATAAGCATGATAGATGTATGGTTAGGGATGTTTATTGTCATGTTGATTGTTAGATGAATGTTAGTGTGTGTGTGTGTGTGTGTGTGTGTGTGTGTGTGTGTGTGTGTGTGTGAGTTAGATATAAGTATTGAGTATGCCTTTAATAGGATTAAGACATAAGACACAATAATAGGAAGCCAACCTTAGGGTTGGGCAGTTCTGGGTGCCTAACACTTTCGCAAGACCATACCTTAACTCCGAACCCATATCTCTGGTAGTAAGATCAAAAGGTCCTTCCTCAAGAGGACACTATATATATGGTTCCTCGGCCATTGCAAAAACTAGGTGGCGACTCCCCCTTTAAGTCCACACACATCCTTATCTTTACATCCTTCTTGGGTATAGGCACAACATTGGGCATCCAATCGGCTTGGTGCATAGTTTAATGAATCCCAATTTCAACTATTTCATGGCCTCTTCCTTGATTTTAAGAAGCCATTAGATTCTCATGCGTCTTAACTTCAGCTTAGCAGATACCATGTGAGCATAGGTATCAATAGGGTGTTGAGCTATCTCGGGATCAATGCTAGTCATATCTTCATAAGACCATGCAAACACCTCTTGGAATTCTGTGGGTAGTTCTTGGAGATCTTTTCTTTCTTCTTTATTTAGAGTTGATCCAATTTTAATTAAGCATGGATTCTTATCATTGCCCATGCAGACACAGCAATTTGTATTTTTTACAACTCGGGCCCCTGTTCCCTAATGATGCCAAAATTCTAAGGCCCCAGGTTGGTTTAGGGCCCAATCAGATTATAATTGACTTGAGAGGTGTTAAAATGGATAAATTTTTACAAACAAATAAATCTATTTTTGGAAAATAAAAGGCCAAGGAAACCTTACGCAGGCCAAAACCTGCATAGGTAGGTTTGATGCATGCGTACGTAGGCACGAACTTGCGAACGTAGCTAGGGTTTCAAAACCTATGAAAGACATGTTTTTGCATTAATGTTGAGGTTTGGAACAAATCCCACATTTTCTGGGAGCCATTCCTAACCTCTATTTTCTCACTATTTAAAGCCATACTTGGTACCTTTTCAAAACACACAGAAAATACAAAGGAAAAACCTAAGATTCACTAGAAATAGTAAATTAAAGAGGGAGTTTTTCACAAAACACCCTTGTTAGGACATATGTGATCACTTGTTAGGAACATATGTCATTATTTTATGTAGTTGGCTAATCCTTTTACAAAATGCACTTTACTTGTATTTGGGTGGATCTAAGATGTGTTTAATACTTCAAGAAATATTGTTTCAAGATCAAGTGTTGAATTCATGCAAGTTTGTCCAAGATTCAAGCTAAGAAAGTGCCAGTCATTAAAGCTCAACAGTTAGCTATCCATCAAGCTTGAAGAGCTGTTCCAGCCCCATGGCTCGACAACAGCTCGACAGATAGGGTATCTGTCGAGAATTATTAGTTTTTCAGGACTATTTTCACTCAATTCGTGATTGTATGTTTGAGCTTTCTTTGCTCACAACCCTAAACATATATAAGGATTGTTTTAAGGGCCATCAAAGGTAGCAGCTGTATGTGATAAAGTTTGTTCATGCAAATTGTGACCGGAGACAGTATTTGCCCTAGTTCATCTTTCTTGTGAAGAAGTTGCTATGTATGTACACCATAGGGTTTTGTGACCAAGCATCTTCTCGATCTTCATCGTGTGATGAACTAAATAACTTTGCAGCCAACATCCTTCTCTAGTTGGTGAATCAAGTCGCGTACTGTGATCTGTGCAATTGGCTAGTCATGTACTGGGAACCGTGCATTAAAAAGGAGAGATTGTTACTACAGAACAAGTCCAATTGGGTATTGAGATAAGGGTTCAATTGTAGGTTGGTATAAGGTATTGGGATTCCTTTACTTGTAACCGCTTGTTGTGATAATAGTGGATTCTCGAGAGTGGTGACCTTAAAATCACTCGATGAGGTTTTTGCCGTGTAGGTTTTCCCCATTCGTAAACAAATCATTGTGTTAATTTATTTTCCGCTGCATACTTAGTTTAATTGGTGATTTGTTTGTGCTACCACATGCTTTGCATGTTAATTAACTTAATTAATTCACTTGGCTAAATTAATAGGTTAATTTATCACAAGAGGTCAATTCGTTTTTGGCCTATCAATCCTTAAGTCAATTTTCTTTTGATTAGGACCTTTTCTGGTCTTAATCTTTAGAGTTTAAGATTACTAATCACTTTTATATTTGATTGTGAATAGATTGACTGAGGAGAACGGTCAAATCGAGGTTGAAAAGTTTCTTGTTTGAGGTATTGAGTTCTAAGTTTTTCTTTTTCTTTTCTTTTTCTTTTCTTGCTTTAATCTTTCTGTTTTCCTTGTTTCTTTTGTTTCTTTATATGATAACATGTTTGTTTAGCTTAGGTTTTCTTTGCTTTATGATTTTACGCATGTTAGGTTGTTAGACTTAAGTTTTGTTATGTTTTATGCGTTTCTGTGTTTTTGGGTTAGGGTTTAGGGCATGTCTGTGTGCGCATGCTTCTGTACGCATACGTATACAATTGGCCTGCATACACAGGCCTATGTATGTGCACGCACACCCTTCATCATCCTTTATAGATGTGAATTTATGACCATGGCTTGATTCACCAAGATCTTGTACTTTGAGTTGTTCATTAAAGTTGCAATTTGGAGGTCCTTATCTTCAAGTGCTTTTGTGAGAAGGACGACCCTTTGTTCCATTTCAACCATCTTTTCTTCCATGGTAGAGGTGTTAGTCATCATAACTAACACAACTTTCCAAGATGATGGAGAAGGAAATGATTTGAAGTGAGTACGTGAAATGTCATCTTTTGGGTTCCCTTTAATGGGAGAGAAATTATGCGACCAACTTCTCATGAAGGAAGAAGGGGATTTGCCCCCATACTTGAGGTGTTCCAAGGTGGAGATGTCCTTGTTAATGACCTTGTTCCTTGTAAGAGGGTGTAAGGAGATGATTGTCTGGACCTTGGCTTTCTTGGTTGATTGAGATTGGCTACAACTGATTACACTAGTGCAGTTGTTGGTGGTGGCCATACCAAGTTTAGTTGAAACAGCTATTGTTGAAGCTTGAATGTCCTTGCTAGTGGCCATTGAAGTTGGATGCAAGATGATGAAGATTTCTTTCTTTGAAGGAGAATGAGATGAGAGGCAGAGATGTCCCACTAGGCATGCCAGAATATGTGGACAACTAAATTTCTCAATTCGAAATATATTAAACTAGTAAAATAGTTTCACAAATGTGAATTTGTATTGATGAATATATGATACAATTCTCTGTGATTACAAAAAAGTGATCCTCTAATTCGATCTCCTTGAAAGATTTGTTGATTGGAATTGTGGTAATGTGATTTTGATTATAACACCAAATATATTTTAATTTGGCTGAAGAATGGATTGAAGATCTTTGAAATAGAAGTACAATGAATCTCTAGCTATGAGCTTGTTGGAAATCCTTTGTTCTTCACGTTCTTCGTGTTCTTCGTGTGTTCTTTGTCTTTGAAGATTTGTGGTGAAAGTTCTTTGGGGCTTTAGAGGCTTGAATCTATAGAGTTTCGCTGATTTGTGGTTTGTTGAGGTTTCTGGAGGCTTTTGAGCTTGATTCCATTGAACTTTTGAGATCTAGGAGTATGATTTGGATGATTCCTCTTTGAATGTTCTTCGTATTTGAAGGTTTGTGGTGGAAGTTCTTCGGGGCTTTAGAGGCTTGAATCTGTAGAGCTTCGTTGATTTGTGGTTTGTTGGGGTTTCTGGAGGTTTTTGAGCTTGATTCTAGTGACCTTTAAGGTCTAGGAATATGATTTGGATGATTCCTCTTCAAATGTTCTTTGCATTTGAGGTTGAAGTTCTTGAAGTTCCTAGAGGCTTCAGGGCTTGATTCCAATGAACTTTGAGATTTAGGAATATGATTTGATTGATTCCTCTTTAAATGTTCTTTGCATTTGAGGTTGAAGTTCTTGAAGTTCCTAGAGTCTTTAGGGCTTGATTCTAGCAGAGCTTTAATACTTCTGAATCTTCTTTGATACTGCTTGTGCTCTAGATGGCTTGGTCTCCCTCTCCAGATGTCTTGGTCTTTTTGAAATGCCTTAGGAAGGCTTCTATTTATAGGAGTTTGGAGGTAGGTGAGCGACACGTGGCGGAGTCTGATTGGTGACACATGTCACAGCCTAATTGGTCCGCTTATGTCATCGCTTACACGCATTGGACTGATTATGTCATCGCTTACATGTGCTAGGCTGCTTATGTCATCGCTTACACTTAGAAAATTTTTGTCGGGATCTGAGTAGTGATAGCAAAACCTAGCAACAATACGTGGCGCTTTGTAATTGGCTGTATTTTGTGGATTTAGTAGTATGATGTGTTAGCTTGTGATAGGTTGGGAATTTTCCCTCTCTACAAATGCCCCCTTGAGACTCGTTTATGCACACAGTTTCGGAGTGTGGTGCGGGAATGAGTTTCGAAAACGAATTTTTACACTTGACTCTTTAAGTGAAGTACTTAAAGGTGGTGAAGCTTTCAGCAAGATGAGGTAATTTTCGAAGAGTAGATCCACCCATATGAAAGGCTTTGATGAAACTAAAAAGGGGTCTGCTAGTATTTGAATGTGCTTGCGTGACCGAGCCTTCTCAGCAGAGGTTAAGTTGAAGTAATTTCAAAAGAGTGTTCCATAGTACTTGGAGTGGGTTGGTGAGGCTGAAAGTTATTTGCAAGAAGTTGGATGTGCTTGCAAGATTGAATCATTTCAGCAAAGATTAAGCTGAGGTAATTTCAAAAGAGTATTTTGGATCATTGGCAGCAATCACAAGGTGTAGAAGATGGGGAAAAGGCGAGGATGGTGGCTGGGTACAGAATGCAGAGTCATTGGGCTAGCTTCGTGTTTTTAAGAATTCTTGGTGAAGTTATCTCGGAGGAATCTACTTTGGATTACGGCAAGGACATGTGGGAAAGTGGATGAGTGCACATGTGTCATTGTTTCACTAAAGTTAAGTTGAGGTAATTTCAGAAGCTTATGGATTCTAGGTGTGCTAATGTTGATGGTGAAAAAGACGAGGATGAAGCAAAGTGAATGGGTGAAACATATGACACCATGGTGTTGGCCCTGTACGTTTGGGACTTTCTAGTGTAGATGTTTCTAGGAAGTACACCTTGGGATATAGGACTGGCTGTATGCTGAATGAGGTCGGGCGGCAAGTCATTGAATGTGCATTTGTGATGGGACCATGCCCACGGACATTAAGTTGAAGTAATTTCAGAAGAGTACTTTCTGAAATACTTCAAGCGAAATTTATGTTGGAGTAATTCCAGAAAAGTGTGTTATGAGGTACCAGCAACGACTACCTTTAGGTCTCACACTAATGGGGACATGGAATAAGGCTTTGGTGACCATTTACCAACACCAAATGCTAATCTCTGATGAGCTGGTACCTTGGAGGTCATTGTAAGTGTTGGATGGAAGACAATTTGTAGGATACCCCAACACTTTTTACCATCTTCACCTCCTGCCACTTGTTGGAAAAGCACTAAAAAATGAAAGATGGAGCTAACTTGTGATTCCAGTCTTAGAAACCAGCCAAGTTGCTGTTTGTTCCGAACTGCTGCTTCTGCTGGAAGACTAAGCAATTGGAAAAAGACTGCGGGTCATGAGCTTAGGAACAGGTGTCTTTGCTAGACTTAGATGTCCTGGTCAACCAAATCCGAGGAAGCATGGAACAACGATACTAGCCTTGTTATGAATAATTTTTTAGACAAATGTGGCCGTCAAGGGGAGAAACAAAATTTTTTTGGATCTCAAAACTACAATGATGTTGTGAAGAGGGTTTCTACTAAACCATGAGAGGGTTAATTTCAAACTGACTATGAAGCAATATTGGTTGCTTGGTGTTGAGAATGATGAGGCTATAACGAGAAATGGCTGTGGGAATGAGGGTTTGAAAATTTGAAAGAAGCGAATCTTCATTTCATGATTCAGTGTGAATGAGGACTTGAAAATTTGAAAGAAGAAAACCTTCATTTCATGATTCAGTGCATTTTTCTTGATGAGTTTTTGATGAATCCAACCCTTCTATTTATAGTAGAGAGATGAAGAATAGTTATTGGTAGTTGAGAATGGCAGATGGGAATTTTTGGTGAGAATGGTGGATGAGAACGGTAGGCACCAAATGGGAATGGTAGGTTGGAGATTGGTAGGCACCGAACGGGAATGGTAGGTTGAACTGATGACTCGAAGTAATTCCCAGTTTAGAATACACTTGTGAGAGTTCATTTATTCTTTCAAAGAGAAGCCTTGATGATGTATGGAGGATAACCCTGAAGGAATCCGAACCAAATGGATGAATCTCCAATTTTGATTTTGGGAGCTTAAGTTTTGAAAATTGCTAGTACTTCGGAGAAGTGGGTCAGATTGGTGGTTTCCAAGTCCAAAACAAATAAGTGGATTTCAAAATTAGAATCTTTTGCGAAAATCTGAATAGGACAAGCTTTGCTCGGACATTATGATTCTTGGTCACACCATTTGAGCAATTTTGGATTCTCAAATGAAGAAATAGACCCCAAAATCAAAATCTACACGAAAAATTGGGCAAGGCAAGTCCTTTTTGAAAAATTTGACTTTTGGTCAAGATTTGTGCAAAAGTCAACTTTTTGGAAATTGGACTGTTTGCACGATTTTGGAGTCTTGAATGAAGAAACAGATCCTAAAAACAGAATGTACTCGAAAAACTGAGTGGGATAGGCCCTTTTTGAAAATTTTGACTTTTTGGTCAAAGTCAAACTTCAATTTGGTCAAAGCTTTTTCTTTTTCTTTTTCTTTTTTTTAGGTGGTTCGGACCGGGTTAGGATGAGCGGGTCAAACCGGGTCGCCCTGCAAAAACGGGTCAAACCATAGTGGATGGTGACGTCATGAAGACGTCATCCATGATGTCATGAAGTGTGTACGCATGTGGCGCGTGCAGCGTGTTGGAGCTTCGAGTGCGTGGCAATCCGCGTCGGCGCATGCGAGCACATGAAATGACACTAGTGATTATTGGATCTTCTGGTGGCACGTGGTGGCGTGTGGCAGCTTTTTTGGTCTCGAAATTTTATGGTTTTGCCTATCTAAGGTCATAAAAGACCCCTGTAGAGTCAGTTTTATGAATTTATGAACAGATTTGCACAGTTTTGAGGGACTAAGCCGTTTTGTCATCACGAGATTATGGCGGCACGTGGTAGCGTGTGGGGGCTCCGTTGTTGATGATCTTTCTGGGTTTTGTAGATCAAAGGCAGATGAATCTAGTGGTTGCATCGGTTTTACAAAAATTTTCTCAGATTTACACAAATTTGAATGAGAAACCCGCGGGTCGTTGGGAATTTGTTGCCGCCCGTGGTGGCGTGTTATGGCTTCACTGTGGACGTCTTTTCTTGGTTTTGTTGTTCGAAGTCCCTAGAAGATTTTTGTATGTTGATTTTTTGTGAAATCTTTTCAGAATTTTTAGAAATCTAAAAGAGGAGACGGCAGGCATTGTTGGACTTGTTGCCATTTTAGTCTACTTTGTGGTTCTGACTGTGTTTGAAATCTCAGGTAAATTGGTTAATCAGCAAATGTCTCTGCTTTCAAGGTTGGCAGCACAGTCGCTTTGAACAATATGCTGGCTACAACTTCATCCTAGGTCCAGTGCAGTAGTTTTTTAGATGACATATGTACTTTTGCAAGCCTGTAATTGCTTTTTTTGAGGTCTAGTGCAGTATTTCCTTTCTAACAGCATGATCCGTTTATAGGCATTTAGTGCAGTATCTTTGTTTTTGACTTTGAGTGCATTTGAGTCGCAAAATCTAACTTCAAATAATATCTGTTTGGTGGCAGCTTTTAATGGCTTGCCTACTCTCCTTTTCCCTTTTGTCTGTTATCTCAGAAGTTGTCTATATGAGGCCACCTAGGCCATGCATTAAGCTACACAAGCGTAGCCTTCAGTAACTAACATAATATTGTAAGTGCATTGAAACCACGCTTTTTTACCTTCTATTTTCTTTTTCTTTTTCTTTTCTTTTTCTTTTAAACATGCTTGTACTAACTCTACTTTTTTTTTCTTTTTTTTTTGGTAGCAACTTGCTTCTTGATATGGTGTACTTCAGAGATATTTCCTCGTCTAGCAAGAAGTGTCTAGCAAGAAGTATCTTGTTATTTCAAAAGATCAAGGTGATGCAATTGAGAAAGGATTATCATTGCTCATCGAGAAACCCGTTATTGGTTGATTTTCACCAATATGGCTGAAACAAAATGATCTTGGTGACATTGTTCAGTGGACGTATGACACTTTCCAAAATCCTGATTCTCCTTCTAGAGCATGGTCCTTACGTACTTCCCTCCACAAGAATACCACTGAGTCAAATCCTTTAAGGACTCTTGGCTGCCGCATTATTTCTAGCGAAACACGTTGGGGCATAATTTTCAGAATCAATGGCGAGTTTGGTTATACACCCTACTATTAGGAATGGCTTGAAGATGTCCTCTCTTGTAGCCAGAAGACTCTTATCAAGGCCCATATCTTTGAAGCAGTCCTTGCATCTTTATACACATATGATCGATACAATGACATTATACGTGCATTTTTTGAAGTATGGTGCTCGAACACCAATACCTTTTATACCTCGTTGGGTGAGATGTCCATCTCTCTTTGGGACCTATATCGTCTAGGTAGGCTAGCCATCAATGGTAGCTTTTATGATGAAGTTGTCCCTTGTTATAAGTAAATGGCAAGATGTGATGAGGAAGGTAGATTCATTCCAAAGAGTTGTGAATATATGTTTGCCTTTTTTTATCAACTTCATAATGAGAAAGAAGGGAAGCCACATGTTTCAGTAAATGACTGGATCAAATTTTGGTTTAGAGGGGACCCAAGATACAAGAAATCACCTCCTCAAAGGCCGAAGAGGTTGTGTCACCCTAAGCAAACCTACAATCTTGATGGTTCGTTTGGTAAGGCTTGTGCAAGGTCTTCAAAAGAGAAAGGTGCATTTACAGACCTTGAGGTTCAAGAAGGGCTATGTGAAGAAACTTACTTGGCTACCTTGTTATCTTGTTGGCTGTGCATATTTGTGCTATCGAGTGAAGATCTCAATACTATCCGTCCCAGAACATTCAAGGTTGCGAGCCTTATGGCTATTGGTAGGCCTTTCAGTCTTGCCATACTCGTTCTTACTAGCCTTTATCGAGGATTAAATAAGCTTGCTCGTTCTCCTGTTGTTGGTAGTTTAAAGGCATGCCTTCCCATGCACTACGTTTATGGGTGGCTAGGCTACTACTTTGATACCAATCATGGAGTTAAATTGGAAGTCATTGGGCCAAAGATGGTGAGATTTTTTGGTGTAGGAAGGGCCAGATATTATGACGAATATGAAGCCCGAAGGTTGATTGAAGGCAACTACATGCTATGGGGTGCCAATTTGCTTGTTAAGAATGTGAATGAAACTTTTGAAGACAGAGGAAACCTTTCTCGTACTTCACTAGCACACTTTATCAGTATTCGGTCATCTTACTTGTCTATGTGGCAAAATGATCATTTCATCATAGAACCCTATAGCCCTTGCTGATTTAGTCGTCAATTTGGACTTTGTCAAAGCATTGTAGGCAGTATAAAGAAAGACATTCGTCATGCTTCTTTGGATGAAGTCTTGGAACTTTGAAGATTATGCACCAAGTCTAAGACCATGTCGCAAGCATTCTTCCCAGCTCCTCCATCAAACTTAAAGCATCACACTACTCAAAGTTATGAGTGTTAGTGGAATAACATGCATGGGACATACCTTGAAGATGGTATAGCATCTTTGATTTCACGCACACGTTCTCCTTTACCAAGAATAAAGACAAGTCAAATAAACCATGATGAGGATGACAATAGAGGGGGTATTCAATTTTCTGGCGATCACATTACATGTGTTGGCCAGAAATCTGTAACTGACAACGCTTAATTTGTAAAGTCACAAGACGTCACAGTAAAACCGAAGATGCCTCCTTTTGAAGCTTTTCTTGTTAAAGGGCCTCCAGGAGTGTGTGTGGCATCTAATGAAAAGATGGACTCATATCTTGAGAAAGTGAGTGAGAGCAGTGACAACGAGTGTCATTGGAGGTGGGCTAAGAAAAAGCTTAAATTGGTAACTCCTAGCGAACCCGATTCAGTTGAAGGGACCTCCTATGCCTTTGAACACGTTGAAGTTGCTGCAGATCAAGTATTTTATTTTATATTATTCTATATATATATTTTTAGTCTTTATATACGTACATTTTTTTCATGTAACGTGTTCTTGATTGTAGCCTGGGTAACAAGCCTTAAGCACAGTCAATAGTGATAAGGTGACCTCTTTTGATAGTGAAACTTCAATTTCTGGCCCACAACCTATTGCCCTATCAATGGGAAATGTAACTCCGATGCTCAGCACTAAATTTATGGAGAGGACCGTAAGTTCTAATATCCCTGAAGATTCTATTTATCGTGCTGAAGATGTGATTCTAAGAAATTGCATCGACCTTGCACTGAACCTTTGGAAAAGTCTTCAGCAAAGGATTGCTAGGACCCCTTTTGAGAAAGCCCCTTCACTCATGGGAGAAGCTCAAAAGATTTTTGATGCCATAGCAGCCAATAAAGCTATTGATCCATCACCATTACAAAGCTTAGTCGCTACTTATTTTGAGAAGGCCAGAAGTTTTGAATCACTTCAATCCTCCTTTTCTACAAGCGTGATGTCTGAACAACGTGACAAGCAATTGACAGATTGTAACTTTCGCCTTACTAAGCAGCCAACTATAAAGAATGAATTGTTAGCATGTGGTGAAACACTTAGGGATGGACAGGCAAGTGTTGAAGCTAGGATAGTGGAGCTGCAAGAAGAACTGGAACATCTATCCAATCATAAGAAAGATCTTGAAGCTTCGATTCTCAATAATGATGAAAAGTTGTCAAATCAGAGCTCTATCATCTCGAATATTTGAGATGAGATTTCTTTCATAGAGACTGCTCCTTCCTTAAGTGATGTGGACATCGAATCTTTGCAGTTGTTGAAACAAGGGCCGGAGACAGCACGTGTTGAGTTAGAGAATTACAATTGGAAATATTAACTTATACTCGCAATCAATAATCATTGTAGCATCTCCCTTTTGTTTTCTTTGTTGTAGACATTTCATGTCTTTCTTTCCAGCTAGTAAAATCAGTTCTCCTTACATCACTGTTAATCTAATTTCTCCACCATTGTCCACTTCTTTTTTTTTGCACGTGATTGAACTCAGTAAATAATACTAAGTTGCCTACGTACCTTGTTAAAGGATCAAGTCATCACATAGTTCAAATGATTTTTTTTTTTTTTTTTTTTTTTTGCATATGACTGAACTTAGTAAATAATACTAAGTTGCCTACGTACCTTATTAAGGGATCAAGTCATCACGTAGTTCAAAAGATTTTTTTTTTACAAGAAAAAAGAGGGCTCACGTGTGTAATCCTCGCCCTACACCCCACGACACTTCATAGGTACCAATTGCGCATAGTGGGTATCACCACTAATCAAACCCGAGACCTGGGCCTCAAGGGTGATAAAGGCATCCAACCACTACGCCACACTCGCAAATGGTGACATAGAGTGGGATTCATTTTTCTTTATTTGTACGCTTTCAAAGGTAATGGGAAGACATCATGTACCCTTGCAACATTGCAGTGGGCAGTTTAAGCTCTTACCGAGGAGCAATCCTCAGTTTTCAAGTGTAGAAGTGTTTAAGAAACTTCCCATTGATAGGGCATATCCTTACATCACCATTGTCAATTAGCTTGTAAGCTTTAATGTTGTTTACCCCCTACCTGAGAGTTGGAAGTACATCCCAAGCAATGGTCGCATGGTTTAACCCTACAACTTCATCAAAGTTTAGATCAATCTTGTTTTCTTTGGTGAGCTTCATGATCTGTTCTTTGAAGACAAAGCATTTTTGAATTGGGTGGCCAATGATGCGATGGTATTTGCAATAGTTAGGGTCATTAACTTTCCCCACGTCTTCTGGCCGCTTGCATTCTGGCAGTTCAATTAGTTTCAATTGCAATAGTTGTTCTAAGATGTTTCACACATCTTCATCGGGGAACGGATATACTTTTTGCTCACGTTCCTTAAAAGTCAGACGATGCACCTCGTTCTTTTGCCATCCTTCATGCTGTTTTTCATTTGCAATTTCTCCTCTTCTTAGAACCTTGACTCGGCAGTGTTAACAACCATTGGGTCTTTGAGGCTGACTTTTACATTCCTATCATTCTTTTTACTTCCTTTTTGCTTTCCTCAAGTATGGGAGGGTTTGTACTTCCATGGCTAGCAATGCTCAACTCCATGTCGTGTGCACGAGTTGCTAACTCTTCAAATGTTCAAGGCTTTATCCCTTGAAGGATGTAAAGAAGTCCCCAATGCATGCCTTGGATGCACATCTCTACAGCAAAAATTTCAGAGAGTCCATCCTTGCAATCCAAGCTCAAAGAACACCATCGATTGATATAATCGACCACCAGCTCATTTCCCCATTGTTTGGTGTTAGTAAGCTCCATCATGCTCACCGTGCGATGCGTGCTATAGAATCGGTCAAGATATTCTCTTTTAAGTTTCTCCCAACTGTCGATTGACTCAGATTTTAAGTCTGTATACCAATCAAAGGCATTCTCCTTAAGTGAATGGACAAACTGCTTTACAAGGAGACCTTCTTGAGTCCCTGCGTTCTCACAAGTTTCCACAAAGTGAGCAATATGTTGCTTAGGATTTCCATTGCGATCAAACTACAAGAACTTGGGGGGTTGATACCCATTCAGCATTCTCATACTGTTAATGCGCTTGGTGTAAGGTTTCAAATATGTGAGAGAGCTTGTAGAAGAACCTCCATATTGTGCTCAGATGGTACTTGTTATCATGTCTTGTAATTGTTGGACTGACAACGAAGCAACCGAAGTAGATTGTTCTCGTCGGGGAGTGTTTTCAATTTCTCTCCCTTCGTCATCCTTTGTAGATGTGAATTTATGACCATGGCTTGATTTACCAAGATCTTGTACTTTGAGTTGTTCATTAAAGTTGCAATTTGGAGATCCTTATCTTCAAGTGCTTTTGTGAGAAGGACGACCCTTTGTTCCATTTCAACCATCTTTTCTTCCATGGTAGAGGTGTTAGTCATCATAACTGACACAACTTTCCAAGATGATGGAGAAGGAAATGATTTAAAGTGAGTACGTGAAATGTCATCTTTTGGGTTCCCTTTAATGGGAGAGAAATTGTGCGACCAACTTCTCATGAAGGATGAAGGGGATTTGCCCCCATACTTGAGGTGTTCCAAGGTGGAGATGTCCTTGTTGATGACCTTGTTTCTTGTAAGAGGGTCTAAGGAGATGATTTTCTAGACCTTGGCTTCCTGGGTTGATTGAGATTGGCTACAATTGATTACACCAGTGCAGTTGTTAGAGGTGGCCGTACCGAGTTTAGTTGAAGCAGCTATTGTTGAAGCTTGAATGTCCTTGCTAGTGGCCATTGAAGTTGGATGCAAGATGATGAAGATTTCTTTCTTTGAAGAAGAATGAGATGAGAGGCAGAGATGTCCCACTGGGCGTGCTAGAATATGTGGACGACTAAATTTCTTGGTTCGAAATAAATCAAATGAGTAAAATAGTTTCACAAATGCAAATTTGTATTGATGAATATGTGGTACAATTCTCTGTGATTACAAAAGAGTGATCCTCTGATTCGATCTCCTTGTGGTAATGTGATTTTGATTCTAACACCAAATATACTTCAATTTGGCTGAAGAATGGATCGAAGATCTTTGAAACAGAAGTACAATGAATCTCTAGCTATGAGCTTGTTAGAAATCCTTTGTTTTTCGTGTTTTTCATGTTCTACATGTGTTCTTTGTTTTTGAAGATTTGTGGTGGAAGTTTTTTGGGGCTTTAGAGGCTTGAATCCGTAGAGCTTCGTTGATTTGTGGTTTGTTGAGGTTTCTGGAGACTTTTGAGCTTGATTCTAGTGAACGTTGAGATCTAGGAATATGATTTGGATGATTCCTCTTTGAATGTTCTTTGTATTTGAAGGTTTGTGGTGGAAGTTCTTTAGGGCTTTAGAGGCTTGAATCCGTAGAGTTTCGCTGATTTGTGGTTTGTTGAGGTTTTTGGAGGCTTTTAAGCTTGATTCTAGTGACCTTTGAGGTCTAGGAATATGATTTAGATGATTCCTCTTCAAATGTTCTTTGCATTTGAGGTTGAAGTTCTTGAAGTTCTTGGAGGCTTCAGGGCTTGATTCCAGTGAACTTTGAGATCAAGGAATATGATTTAATTGATTCCTCTTCAAATGTTCTTTGCATTTAAGGTTGAAGTTCCTAAAGGCTTCAGGGTTTGATTCTAGCAGAGCTTCAATACTTCTGAATCTTCTTTGATGTTGCTTGTGCTCTAGATGGCTTGGTCTCCCTCTCCAGATGTCTTGGTCTTTTTGAAATGCCTTAGGAAGGCTTCTATTATAGGAGTTTGGAGGTAGGTGAGCAAAATGTGGCAGAGTCTGATTGGTGACACATGTCACAACCTGATTGGTCCGCTTATGTCATCGTTTACACGCACTGGACTAATTATGTCATCGCTTACACGTCCAAGGCTGCTTTTGTCATCACTTACACTTAGAAAATTTATGTTGGTTTCTGAGCAGTGATAGCAAAACCTAGCAACAATACGTTGCACTTTGTAATTGGCTGTATTTTGTGGATTTAGTAGTATGATATGTTAGATTGTGATAGGTCGGGAATTTTCCCTCTCTACAACATGTTTGCTTAATTCTTCATATGTCTTTTACCTTAGATATGATGTACGCTTGCTTCCTGCCATCTTTCATCTTGGCTATGGATTCACGCACATGGCTATGGATTCACATGTTATACGGATTCAAAGTCTAGGCATTCAAGCAATTAACCTTATTGCATTGCTTAGCAAGTTCAATGAAGACACGGCTTCATTCAATAGCTATCAATCCTTGGCATTAAACTTCAATCTATATATCACATATATAAATCAAAACATGTCTACAAGAAAGAACACGTTCAAGGACACAATAATGCAGAAAATTTTACTGCAGAAAATTAAAACACAAAGATAACGGTTTTCTTAAATTCTAAAAACAATCACATGCTATACAATCATGAAATTGAAAACCTGGCTCTGATACCAATTTTTGGAAAAACTGGTTTTGTTTCTCATACAAAACACACAGCAGAAGCAACAAAATAGGATCTATTGCACTCATGATTGATAGCATGCACTATGTAAATTTCAGAATTTAAGAACGAAATTGCGTACCTTGGTGCGGTAAAATTCAAAACAAAAGATTCGAAGTACTTGGGAAAACTTTTAATCTTCACTCCAATTCCACTTTACGCCCAAGAAGTATGGTCTCTCAATCAGTTTCTAAGAGAGAATAATTGAGTGGCTTCACTCGCACATACACACCACTTCACAATGATGTCTCCTTTTTTCTTATTAAAAAATTCTGTATGTTTTTCATTTTATAACTAATTGATTATCTAATTGGGCTAGCCTATTAGGCCTTTCCAATCGGGCTTTAGTGTGTGCCTTGGAGTGGGACTAAAAGGGACCAATAAGACACTAGCTCCAATGGGCCTTGGGCTTTTCTATCAACTCTCGACAAGCCCAAAGTTACCATTAATTATATTTAATACCACTATATAAATATAATTGCACTCTAGGCCTTATTGATAAATTATATCCCAAGACTTTATTATACATGCAACCCCTTCATAAAATATTCGTAGTAATACAAAGTCATAATGTAAACTGCCACTTTGTTAATTACTATATCTTAATCCTTGAGTACCAGGTTTAATCCTTTTAAGTTATTTATCATATATTTATGAAATCCAATTCCATAAATATATACTTTAGTATATCTTTACTAAAGTGGTTAGGCCTAACAATTTAAATAACCAAACCCATTAAATTTATCTCAAGGGAATATTTCATGTCTCCGTTAAGAGATTATGAATTCCATCTTGAGAATATATGTTCCATCAACACTAAATGTGGCTGCCCAACATACTGAAGTTTTGATCGTGACTTTAGATCTCGCTCCTGATATATCAAAGCAACCTACATCTCATGATCAGGTCCATTATTCTCTCAGGATTAAGAGTTCATGCAAATAGTAGTCGTGAGATTTATTATTCAATTAACAGTCGTTAGGAGAATAATAAATCTCACAGCGGTCCAGTTCAATATTTCTTAACTTTTAAAACATATCAACTAGAAGTCTTCACTTCCATGATCAAGACAAATCATCTTAGTTGATATGTTATAGTCTTCGCAGATGAAATGCCCAATTTCATCACCGACTACGAATGATAATTCTGAGTTTACAAAGAACTTGTGATTCACATCTTCCGTGACTAAATCACATAAATCATATACTATGCATCTCATGGACTATATGACAATGTCCAAATATTCATGTTACCATTATTTTAGATAATAATAAAATAACTTTATTAATCATAACATTAAGTCATACATAATATCATACATAGCATCATACAATAGGATTTAAGGGCACATATCCTAACAATTTCCCACTTGCCCTAAAGACTATTGTGCACTAATCTAACTCTCATTCCCTCCAAATGTGACTTAAAAGTCCTTTGTGGCAAGGTTTTGGTAAAGGGATCCGCTAGATTATTTGCACTATCAATCTTTGCTACTACTACATCTCTTCAAGCAACAAAGTCTTGAATAATGTGATACTTTTTCTCAATGTGCTTTCCTTTCTTGTGATTCCTTGGATCCTTGGATTGTGCAACCGCTCCACTATTGTCGCAAAACAATGTGATGGGAACTTGCTCCATTCTCAAAACACCAAGATCAATAAGGAATTTTTTTAGCCAAATAGCTTCTTTTGCCACTTCACAAGCAGCAACATTTTCAGCTTCCATGGTGGAGTCCGTAATTCAAGATTGCTTAACACTCCTCCAACTAATGGCTCCACCTCCCAAGGTGAACACACATCCTGAAGTGGACTTTCTGAAATCAAGATCTGATTGAAAATCTGAATCTATATAACCAATGGGAATCAAATCCTCACTATGGTAAACAAACGTATAATCTCTTGTTCTCCATAGATACTTGAGAATATGCTTTACAACTTGCCAATGTTTAAGTCCTGGATTTGATTGATATCGGCTAACCATGCCAACTGAATAACAGATGTCTAGTCTAGTTCATAGCATGGCATACATGAGACTTCCCACTGTAGAAGCATAAGGAACTTGTCTCATCATATGTTCTTCCTCTAGAGTCTTAGGCCTTTGGTCATCAGACAGATGAACTCCATGTCTAAAAGGAAGTAATCATTTCTTGGAGTTTTGCATGCTAAACCGTTCTAGAACCTTATCTATATACCCAGTTTGTTATAAACCTAACATCTTATTCTTGAGATCTCGCCAAAACTTAATCCCTAGAATAAAGTTAGCTTCACCTAAGTCCTTCATTTCAAATTGGCTTGATAACCAAACCTTTACCAATGACATTACCCCTACATCATTTCCAATGAGTAGAATATCATCAACATAAAGCACTAGGAACATTACTATTTTGTCTCGATGTCTTTTGTACACACATGGTTCATCAAGATTTTGTTCAAAACCAAATGATTTGATTGCTTGATCAAATCTGATGTTCCATGACCTAGATGCTTGCTTAAGTCCATAAATGGACCTTTTCAACTTGCATACCATATGCTCTTGGTTCTATGCTATGAAACCTTCCGGTTGCATCATATAAATTTCTTTTTCAAGATTGCCATTAAGAAATGCAGTCTTGACATCCATTTGCCAGATTTCATAATCATAATGAGCAGCAATGGATAAGAGAATTCTGATAGATTTAAGCATGACTACAGGTGAAAAAGTTTCATTATAATCAATATCTTTTTTTTGTGTATACCTTTTCACCACTAGTCTTACTTTAAAGTTTTCAACCTTTTCATCTATCCCTCTCTTTTTCTTGTAAACCCATTTGCAACCAACAGGTTTAATGCCGTTATGCGCCTTTACAAGATCTCATACTTGATTGGAACACATAGAATCCAATTCACATGTCATAGCTTGGACCCAATGATGTGCATCTCTATCATTCATTGCTTCCTCATAAGTGTAAGGATCCAATTCAGCCTCTTCTGGGATAGCTTCATAAGTTTCTCCCAAACCTATAAATCTTATAAGAGGCTGAACAATTCTCCCACTACGACGAGGCACTTATGTACTAGTCATCTCATAAGTAATGTCCTGTAGTGTATCCAATACAACCACATCATTCCTAGTTTTATCCATTGGTTGTTTAATTACAGGTTTGTCTAATTCAGCCAATACAACTTTACTTCTAGGATTAAAATTATTCACATAATCATCTTCCAAAAATTTGGCATGGGTGCTAACAAACACTTTGTTATCCTTATGATTATAGAATGAATAACCATTGGTTTCCTTTGAATACCCTAAAAACATGCATACTTCTGTTTTAGCTTCCAACTTATCAGACTTCCCTTTCAGCACATGTGCTAGACATCCCTAAATGTGGAGATATTTCATACTAGGGTTGCGCCCATTCCACAATTCCTTAGGTGTGTTGGGAACAGATTTTGATGGAACTAAATTCAAAATATGCATAGCAGTTTTTAGTGCATATCTCTAAAAAGAAATTGGTAAAGTTGAATAACTCATTATGGACCTAACCATTTCCAAAAGAGTCCTATTCCTTCTTTCCGCTACACCATTTTGTTGGGGAGTTCCAGGTGCAGACAATTGGGAAACAATCCCATTTTGAATTAGGTAATCCTTGAAATCCCCAAGAAGGTATTCGCCACCTCGATCAGATCTTTATACGTTTACCCAATTGATTTTCAACTTCAACCCTAAACTCTTTGAACTTTTCAAAGGCTTCAGACTTCCGTCTCATTAGGTACACATAACCATATCTTGAGTAATCATTCGTAAAAGTGATGAAGTACTCATAACCTCCTTTTGCTTGGGTTGACATAGGACCACATACATCTGTATGAACTAATTCAAGCAACTCTTGGGCTCTTTTACCTTTTGCATTAAAAGGTCGTTTGGTCATTTTACCTTCCAAATAAGATTGGCAAATTGGAAATCCATCAAAGTCCATGGGCTGTAAAAGTCCATCTTTGATTAGTCTTTGAATCCTATTTGAATTAATATGACTTAAACGCAAGTGCCATAGATATACATCACTAGTAGAAGGAAACTTTCTCTTTAATGATTTTATATGAGAGTTACTATCTAATTCAGAATTGTATAATTCATGCTTGTTAGGAGTTAAAATATAAAAACCATCCACAATATTGCCAGAATAGATAAACATTTTATCCTTCTTTATTACAACATTGTCTTTTAGAATAACATAATATCCTTGTTTACCTAAATAGGTTGCAGAAATTAAATTCCTACGAACATTAGGTACATACAAACAGTCTTCCAATATTAAAACCCTAGACTCAAAACATAAATTAAACACTCCTAAGGCAATTTGTTTACCATCTCTCTTGGTGAAGTCCTTCTTCTTCTTCTTCTTTTTACCCTTGCCTTTCGACTTAGGTTGAGATGTAGAACCTTCAGCCATATTGGCATCAACACTAGAAGTACCAAGGATGCCTTCCGCTGCTATCAACTTATTCATTAATTCAGACAATGTATAAACCTTTTTGTTCATATTATAGTTTAGCCTGAATTCCTTGAATGATTCTGGTAATGACTGGAGTATCATATCCACTTGGGATTCTCCATCAATATCGGCACCTAAAACTTCCAATGTATTCAGATTAGAGGTCATCCTAAGACGCTCCCTCACTGAAGTACCTTCAACCATTTTTGTATTATAAATTTGCCTCATAGTTTCTTGCCTTGCAGAACGGCCTTGCTCACCAAACATCTCCTTCAGACTTAGCATAATGTACAAAGCCAATTCTACATCCTGCATTTGATACTGTAGAACATTTGAAATAGATGCTAGGATATAGCACTTGGCCATCTCATTAGATTTCTGCCAACGATCATATAGCTATTTTTCCTCAAGAGGAGGATCTAATGATGGAAAGCTAGGACATGGTTGAGTAAGCACGTATTTGTGCTCTTCAGCAATAAGAACAATGTCTAAGTTTCTTTTCCAGTCAACATAGTTGGATCCAGTTAGTTTATTTTTATTAAGAACAGCAACAAGTGGGTTAAATGATACCATGATTTAAATCTGAAAATAATAAACATGAATATAATAAGTAAACTGGACATTATCAATTGAGCATATAAGCATATAATATGAAGCCTTAATAAAACCATAAAATAATATATGCAATGACAACCCAATCCATGTCTATAATTCCTTGGTAGCAAGTTTATTATAAACACATTAATTGGTTGAGAAATATTCTCATTATTAATGCTATCATGGTAACTCTTACCAAACAAAAATAATATGCCGTTTTGCTTTTAGCCTCTAAGTAATAATGACATAGCTCCTTTGGGAGGTTAACATTACACTTAGTCTAGTGTACACCATTATCTAAAATCATGTGTAGCCACATTTCATCTCTCTTTATAATGTTTAAACTTGTGGTATCATCGAACAAAAACACCCTCCTTTGGGACCGCGAGGCATATGCACCAAGACTAGGTGTTTGTCCACACTTCTTTAAATGGGTGAGTTCAGTCTTGTAGTACTATGACGTAAACACCCTCTTTTGGGATCGCAAGGCATATACGCCAAGACGAGGTGTTTACCCACACTACTATGAATTGATAATGGAGGCCGTAAGATCCAACCATTGTATCTCTCTCCCTCTAGATATTTTAAAATAAAGGTTTTTAAGATCAAGAACTATAATAACGCTAAAAAACTTGAAAACATAATCCTAATCTCATTAGGAATAAATTTCATTAAACAAATAATTTAATCCTATATAATATAAATAATATATATATATATATTGTAATATATATATATATATATATATATATTATATATAGCCAAGCCGTGCAAAACAAAAGTCCAAGCAATGCATTCATTTGGTTCACACCATTATCTTGTTATAGCCAAGCCTTATAATAACCAAGAAATCATGCCCATGCAAGCCTTTTAATAACCAAGAAATCATGCCAACATAGACATTAATATCCAAGCGGTGCATGCCTTATAATAACCGCACATGGCAGTTAACTATTTATGCCGTGTCTTGACTTTGATGGATTTCAATAACAAGGCCATCTTTCATCTTGGCTATGGATTCACGCACGTGGCTATGGATTCACATGTTATACGGATTCAAAGTCTAGGCATTCAAGCAATTAACCTTATTGCATCGCTTGGCAAATTCAATGAAGACACGGCTTCATTCAATAACTATCATTCCTTGGCATTAAACTTCAATCTATATATCACATATATAAATCAAAACATGTCTACACAAAAGAACATGTTCAAGGACACAATAATGCAGAAAATTTTACTGCAAAAAATTAAAACACAAGGATAACAGTTTCTTAAATTCTAAAAACAATCACATGCTATACAATCATGAAATTGAAAGCCTGGCTCTGATACCAATTGTTGGAAAAACTGGTTTTGTATCTCATACAAAACACACAGCGGAAGCAACAAAATAGGATCTAACTTACCGGATTCCGCTATAGCCCATAACATCAACCAATATCAATTGGTCCCTTCCGAACTGCTTCCCAAAGCACCAAAAAGCCTTCTCACAATATGGGTATGGTGAGAAAAGGATTTGCCTAAAGAACCTCTCAAGGATGTAACAATGGAGAGGATGAGAGTTGAGGAATTTGAAGAGTCACTATGTAAAGATTGTGGATGAGTCAATCTTGTTTTTCTCTAGGGTTTCTCTCTCAAAATTCTCTCTGGAAGCTATCTACATTTCGTGGGTGTAAGGGGTATTTATACTGATGTGTGTTTGGAATGCGAAGAGTCAATTTTTTCAAAACAGAGTGGACTGGCGACTTGTCCTCGCGACTCGACTTAGTCGCGAGTCCAAGCCGCGAGCTAACTGAATGGCCAGTTTGGACTTTTTGTCCTGTAGTGCTCTAACTGGCGTGACTGTTCAGCTCCTCTACATGCTTCACTTGTGTGCAACTTTTGGCGACTTGCAAGCCGCAAACAAGCCGCGAGATCCAGTCGCGAGTTCCTTGCTGAGTGCACAATCTTGATCTTTTCTTTACACTCTCTCACACACTATCCTTACATGATTCCCACCTAAATACAGAGTTTCTAAGTGCTGAATTACAAGCAAATTGACACGGAATAAAGCCAACAAAATGGTTGATTAATTACAACCTTACAAAAATGATGAGAAATTCATGGACTTTAAAGGAAAGGCTACAATATATTCTAGCTAGAAGGCTACTTCAAAAAAAAAAAAAAAATGATGATAGTAAAATGAGAAAGAAGAGCCAAAAGGTGATGAATACATTGTAGGCCCATATTTGAGACAAAATGTTGAAAATCTCTAAGTACATTCTAATGAAAGTAAGATGAGAGCATTATTGTAAATGGACTAAAGTCCAAATGAAACAAGGAGCAAGGTTCATAAGAGAAAAGGGAGTGATTTTGCAATTTGGGCTTTCATTAAAATAGACTTAAAGCCTTGCTAAGAACATCTAAAACTTAAAAGGATCTTTTAATTAGGGTATGAACTTAATAAAGATGGGACTTTTTTTCAAGTACCATTGCACCACCAAGATCAAATAAACACGTCCCCACTCCAATTTGGGTCCGAGAGAAGCACGGAAGACGCTTGATCAAGATCGAGGACGCACATCATGAAGAAGTATTTCAAGAAGGGGAATCATCTCAAGTAACAACGGCTGCTTCAATTAATGATGAGACTGCACAAAGGATACTAAGACAATGGAGGAGCATAGCGATGTTCTCAAGAAGATGGGGAGTCGCCTCACCAAGCTAGAAGAAGCTAAGCTAAAAAAGGCCACATATGTAGAGATTCCCGATGATGAAGAAGTGGAAGGTCGGGATGAAAGAGACAAGGTTGATTATGAAAGGAACAAGCAATATGAGATGCTCACCATAGAGACCGTGGCTATGAAAGAAAAGATGGAAAATATGCAACTAGCCTTCCATAAGGCCCAAGGCATGGATGATTTCCTTTTTAACATGGGAGGCATAAGTTCAAAGACTCCCATCGCATTGCCTCCAAAATTCAAGATTTCTGATGCAAAATTTTTTTATGAAACTGGAGATCCAAAGCAACATGTTAGGAGGTACCTAAGCATTTCTGAAATGAAAGGGTTGGATGAGAAGCATACTTTGCATGCATTCCTCTTTCACTGATGGGAGGTGCGACAAAGTGGTACTATAGCTTAGATCCAAGCAAGAATAAAGTGTGGAATGAACTAGTAAACACCATTGCACCACCAAGATCAAGTAAACACGTCCCCACTCTAATTTAGGTCTGAGAGAAGCATAGAAGACACTTGATCAAGATTGAGGACGCACATTAAGAAGAAGTATTTCAAGAAGGGCAATCATCTCTAATAACAACGGCTGCTCCAAATAATGATGAGACCGCATAAAGGATATTAAGGCAATGGAGGAGTGTAACGATGTTCTCAAGAAGATGGGGATTCGCCTCACCAAGATAGAAGAAGCCAAGTTGAAGAAGGCCGCACATGTAGAGATTCCCAATGATGAAGAAATGGAAGGTTGGGATGAAAGAGACAAGGCCGACTATGAAAGGAATTAGCAATTTGAGAAGCTCACCGCGAAGACCATGGCTATGAAAGAATAGATGGAAAATATGCAACTAGCCTTCCGTAAGGCCCAAGGGATGATTGCCTTTAAAACATCGAAGACATAAGTTCAAAGACTCCTATCACATTGCCTCTAAAATTCAAGATTTCTGATGCTGAAAAGTTTGATGGAACTAGAGATCCAAAGCAACGTGTTAGGATGTACCTAAGCATTGCTGAAATGAAAGGGTTAGATGAGAAGCAAACTTTGCATGCACTCCCTTTTTTCACTCACAAGAGGTTCATCAAAGTGGTACTATAGCTTAGGTCTGAGTAAAACTAAAGTGAGGAATGAACTAGTAGAGTTGTTTGTGGATCAATTCATCTTCAATGCTATGATTAAAGTGAGTTTAAGAGACTTGGAGACCAATAAACAAGGGGTAGGGGAGACATTCTCCGAATATATGACTAGATAAAAGGGAAAGGCATCAAGGATGGTCAATAGGTCAAATGAGAAAGACCAAATTAACATGATTATCAAGAATTTGCTTCTGGCATATAATAGTAGGCTCTTGTCATTGCCTATTAGTTCTTTTGGAGAATTATGTGATTATGGAACTAAGTTTGAAAATGCCATCAATAATGGGCAATTAGATAAAGGTTAGAACAAAACTCCAATCAAGAAAACATATGGTAGAGGAGTAGTTACTTCTAAAGCACCTAATCCTGTGAATGTAAGTTCCATCATACCTCAACAAAACTTAGCCTACCCAAGCTTCACAAAGAAAGCCAGCCGAGAATTTTCCGACCTAGGAATGACCCTCGCCCAAGCATATGAAAACTTGTCCTCCAAGGGATTCATCAAATCCCTAGATCCCATGTTTATGCCCAATCCCGTGCCTCCCACTTGGAACCTTAATGAATATTGTCACTTCCACCAAAAGTCCAGCCATAAAACCAACAATTGTTTTAGCCTCAAGTATGAAATACAAAACCTCATAGACAATGGAACCTTCCCAAATCCCAAAATCATTACCAAGCCTAGCATTAAGAAGAAACCTTTGCCTAAATACCACCGAGCTCCTCCCCCATATTAGAACTGGGTGCAAATAGATGAGATAGAACAGGATTGTTCAAAACTGATAGAGTCATAGGAGTTAATGCGGTAGAAGTTTAAGGAATATGGGATGACGAGAATGAAATTTTGAAAAATATGGTGGCTGTGTGGGGGATACTTCCTAAAGGGATAAACGAGTTAAAGAAAAAGGCCATGGAAGACAATGTGGCAAACATTACTAGGAGTGGAAAGCACTACAAGTCATCCTTTTTGAAAAATGATCATCTTGGTAGGGACATAGGAAAAGGGTCTAAGCCCACAGAGCCTAAACGAAAAGAAGAGAAAGAGGAAAAAGATAGAGTTTTGACTTAATTGAAGAAAACTCAAGCCCATGTGTTTATATGGGGCTTGCTAATGGCTTACCACAAACACGTAGTGCTCTCTTGGATGCCTTGAATAGGAAGGAAGTACCCATAGAAACCACACTGCATGAAGTACTATCTCTCATGGGAGTTAAAGCTCCATCTCATCCTTTCCTTGCCTTTTTTGACGAAAAACTTCCTCCTAAAGGAACCATTCACACTAGGCCATTACAAATGACCATTGAGTGCATAGGTGCCAAGGTTCCAATGGTACTTATTGATAATGGGTCCGCATTGAATGTATACCCTTTTAGGACTGCTCTCACCATTGGCCTAGATATGTAGACGATCATCCCTTCCCTTTTGACTGTTAGGGCATATGACAATAATTCAAGGAAGGTTATAGGAAACTTCAAGACTCCTTGCAAGATTGGTCCACTGGAGACGATTGTGGAATTCCACATGATGGTCATCACCCCTAACTACAACCTTCTCTTGGGAAGGGTATGGCTTCATCCCATTGGAGCTATTCTTCTCTACACTAAAAGATGAAAATCCCATAGAAGGGAGGTATTGCGATGATAATTGGTGACGGTAAAATCCTAGCTCTCGCGTGCAGACTAGAAGATGGAGGAAATGAGCTTCAAATTAGTGGTTTTGAGTTTGTGAACATGGCTGACTATGGATTGAAGGATGAAAGGCATACTTTGGACTTGCTCCCATATTGTAACCATAAGGTGATTGCAATGATGAAAAACATGGGGTATATGCTTGGTATAGGTCTTGGAAAAGAAGGAAAATGGGTGGCTAAATTCCCCAATTTCAAGACTCAACTGACCAAGGAAGGTTTGGGATTCTTTGAAGGCTATGACGGAATCAAAAGGAACCTTGGTACCCTTAATGGAAACTTTGTGAAGGAAGGAGAAACTTTCCTCTTTGTGGCTTTCCCAAACTTTGGGTAGGTAAAGATAGAAAAGTGTATCCAGGTTGGGCGATTTTCTTCAACAAGAAGTTTACTTTTAAGGAGAAACCTATTGTGGTGGTCAATGAAGTTCAAGAGGAAGTCGACTTGGTGGACTACATGGATGCTGAAGCAATGGAGACTATGATGAAGATGAAGGGGGACATGTTTGCCATCACCAATGAAGAGCCAAGCTATCCTTCTACCTTTATCATGCCTGCTGAGGGGCACCTTAATAATTGGAGTTGGGTTGGGTTTTTTAAGAATGAGGGAAAGAAATTTTTTAATGCAAGTTCTAATGTACTTTTCAACATTTTCAATAAGATGAATTCTGATTTGGCTTATTTTGATATGTTCCATAATATTGAAATTCTACACTTAAATGATTCTAATGAATTTGAAAATGAAATTAATAAACAATTGGAAAAGAAAAGTGAACCTACAGAACCAACTTTTGAAACTTTTAATTAGGGAAATAATGAGAATCCACACTTAATTAAAATTGGCTCAACCTTAAGTGAAAAAGAAAGGAAAGATCTCAAAGAGCTTCTTATATAATTTCATGAAGTGTTCACATGGTCCTATAAAGATATGCCCGGTATCAATTCCGAAATAGCTAACACCACATCGATACTCATGCTCACATGGTGCACGTTAAGCAAAAGTTGAGGTGTATAAGGACTAAATGGCTTCTAAAGATCAAAGAAGAGGTCACTAAGTAGTTGAAAGAAGGGTTCATCAAACCTGTCCACCAAATTGAATGGATAGCCAATGTTGTGTCTGTACCAAAGAAGGATGGAAAAGTAAGGATGTGTGTGGATTTGAATAAAGCTTGCTCTAAGGATGATTTCCCTTTCCCCCACGTAGATGTCCTAGTGGATAACACGATTGGTGGTGCCTTGATGTCTTTCATGAATGGTTTCTTAGGATATAACCAAATCAAGATGTCTCCTAAGGATATGACTAAGACCACCTTCACCACAGAATAGGGAATCTATTGCTATACAGTAATGACGTTTAGGCTCAAGAATGCAAGAGCAACTTACCAAAGGTTGGCCATAACTTTGTTACATGACATGATGCACAATGAGTTGAGGCGTATGTTGATGACATGATCATGAAATCCAAAGATAGAAAAGGTCACACCATTAACTTGAGAAAGTTCTTCGAAAAGATCAAGGAGTATAGATTGAGGTTGAATCCCCAAAAGTATACCTTCGGAGTGACAGCTGGGAAATTGCTAGGCTTTTTAGTAAGTGATAGTTGGATAGAAGTTGATCCATCCAAGATCAAAGCCATATTAGAGATGTCTCCACCTAAGAGTGAGAAAGAAATAAGGGGATTCCTAGGTCGACTACAATACATCAGCCGATTCATCGCCAAACCCACTTTCACTTGTGAGCCCATCTTTAAGCTTTTGAGAAAGAAGGAACCCTATGCATGGAACGATGAATGTCAGAAAACCTTTGAACTTATCAAAGAACACCTCCTCCATCCACCCATCCTAGTGCCTCTAAAGCACGGGAAGCCATTACTGCTTACCTCTCTATCATAGGAGATGCAATCGAGAGCATGCTTGCACAAGGAGACGATGATAAGAATGAGAGAGTAGTGTATTATTGGAGCAAAAGATTCCATGATTATGAGACTAGGTATACGCCCAAATAAAATTCATTTTTTGCCCTCGTGTAGGCCGTATAGAAGTTGAGACACATCATACTACCATTCCAGATGTGTTTAGTAGCCAAAATAGATCCATTGAAGTATCTATTTGAAAAGCCTGCCTTAAGTGGGAGATTGTCGAGATGGTTGATCCTATTAGTAGAATTCGATTTGAAGTATGTGGCAAGAAAAACGATCAAAGGGAGCGCAGTGTTAGATTTTTGTGCTGAGAACCCTATAGAAGGAGGCGATGGAAAAGAAGATTTCCTAGATGAAGATATTTTGGATATTAAATTAGGAGCATGGAAAATGTATTTTGATGAAGTGGTGAACTAATATAGGAATGGGATAGGAGTACTTTTGATCACCCCTAATGGATCCCATGTGCCTTTAGTTGTCAAATTCTTTAAGGTGACTAATAACATGGCAGAATATAAAGCTTGTATCACTAGAATAGAAGCTCTGCGAGAATTGGGGGTAAAAGAAGCAGAGGTATTTGGAGATTTGACCTTGGTTACAACTCAAACATAAAAATTGTGGAAAGTAATAGAAGAACAGTTGTAGCCCTTTCAACAATGCTTGGAGGACTTGACCAAAACCTTTGATAGGAATGAATGCATTATCATTCCTAGGGCTTAGAATCAGTTTGCAAATGCCTTGGCTACCTTAGCCTCCATGGTTGAAATACCCGAAGGAGTATGGACACGACTCCTAGGGATTGGGTAGAGTTATGAACTAGTATGCAAGGGGAAAACCGAGTCTTCAGTCTTACCTATAGAAGAAGACGGGGTACGTTGGTATTATGACATCATGAAATTCCTGGAATTAGGAGTGTATCCTGGCGGTGCCGATAAGAGAGAATGTCATTCAATAAGGATGATGGCTATGCAATACATCCTACGCGGAAGACAGCTCTATAAGAGGTCTTATGATGGCATCCATCTCCGTTGTTTAAAGAAAGAGGAAGCCGAAAGGGTTATGGAAGAAGTTTATCAAGGGATTTATGGTCCTCACATGAATGGGAGAATGTTAGCCAAAAATATCCTAAGGATATGATACTATTGGAATACAATAGAGATTGATTGTGTAGACTTTGTGAAGAGTTTCCATGACTGCCAAACACATGCAAACTTGAATCACGTGGCACCTAGTGAGCTATACAACATGACCTCTCCTTGGCCTTTCTCAATCTGGGGCATAGATGTGATTGGAAGGATAACCTCGAAAGCTTCGAATGGACATGAGTATATCCTAGGTGAAATTAACTACTTCACCAAGTGGGTGGAAGCAGCTTCCTATTCTGTATTAAAGGCCAAACATGTGGCTCAGTTCATAGAGAACAACATCATTTGCCGGTATAAGGTACCACAAGATATCATCTTAGATAATGGCTCCCATTTTAATGGAGAGGTTCAAAGGATCATGGAGTTGTACAAAATTGAGCATCATAAGCCTTCACCATACTAACCACAAACTAATGGGGCCATAGAAGCAGCTAATAAGAACATCAAGAACATCCTAGCCAAGATGGTGGTGACATACAAGGACTGTGCCAAAAAAATTCCATTTCCTTTATGGGGTTACAGAACTTCTATCCGTGCATCAGTTGGGGCAACCTCTTGCTCTTTGGTCTATGGATGCGAGGTGGTCCTTCCCATTAAGGTAGAGATACAATCTTTAAGAGTGCTAGTGGAAACCAAGGTCCTAAAGGAAGATTGGTTGAAGGAAAGATATGAACAATTAGCTTTGATAGATGAGAAAAGAGCTATGGCATAATACCATGCACAAGGGTACCAGAAAAGGATTGCTAGGGCATTTAACAAAAAGTGAAACCTAGAAACCTTAAAGAGGGGGACCTGGTCCTAAAAGTACTTAGAGATGAAACTTTTGATCCAAGAGGGAAGATGAAGCTGAGATGGTCTAGGCCTTTTATTATCAAGAAAATCATGTCAGGAGGTGCTACAAGAATTACGAATTTGGATGGAGAAGAGATGCTTTGCCTAATTAATATGGATAGGCTCCGAAGATATAATATATAAATATATATATATATATATATATTTTTTAAAAGAGGAGAATAAAGCCTGCTAGGTTGAAAACCTGAAAGGGTGGCCTAGGCAAAAATTAAGGCAAAAGAACCCCACTAGATTGAAAACCCGAAAGGGCAGTCTAGGCTAAAGATAGGGGAAAAACTATGGGCATGACGAAAATTCCTATAAGGACGTCATGAGCAAAAATTACATGACATGGAAAAAAAAAGGAAAAAAAAAAGATAAAAATAATGACAATAAGTAAAGATAATAAATGAATGATTTTCTTATTACTCAAATTAAAAGGTAATAAATTGTTTCTATAGGGGATTTGGAACTTTCCAATCCTTTATTAAATTCAAAAGAAAAGACATAAGAATCATAAAGTGCAGAAAGAAAAATTTGGGGCATATCAAGTTAGTCAGTCAGTCCTCTTTCTTTTGTTAGACCTCTTGCAAGCTTTTTCATCTATAGGAACCCACTTCATGTCAACCTCTAACCAATTCTTGTTCCCCAAAGTTGGATGAAGGAATTGAGGAAAATAGATGCCTTTGTTCACCCTCCGTCACGGCCAAGATTCACAAATTCTACCCAAGATCCTATCAGTAAATACCAAGGTATGGAAGGAACCATCATCGCTAGGAGCTCCTTGACGGTCACCAAATTTCCTTGCAATGTGGCATGTAGAGTAGTAAGAGCAACAGCGAAGCCCAACCAAAGGAACGCAGTTATCCTTAAAGCTGCAATTGACCATGCTTGAAATGTGTTTGGGCCTACTGTCAGGATAGTACTTGGGGAGATATTGACTAGGAAAAACAGTGGCGAGATGAAGCAATCGAAGTCTCTCATGTAGCCATATTTGAAAAAAGAGTGAGGATAGAAAGAAAAGAAAAAGAAAGCATGAATGGAAAAAGGAGAGATAAAAAGAAAAAAAAATGAAAATGAGCCTTTGAGAGTTTTAGCCAAGATCATGTCCACAGGGTTCCCAATCCTTACATTGCTAACCACCAAGCACATTCTTCGATCTAGGCAAGCCATCTCTTGTACCAAGAAGTATCTTGCAAGGATACATAAACAGAAAGCATTAAAATAGTGGGAGCGTGGTCTACCAGTCACAGGAAAAGTTAGCCAAGAGAAGTATGCAAAAATTGAATGGATGTTCAACTTGTCAAACATGCACCAATGATGCGTTATGTTAAGAGAAACACCCAAAAGAGCTTGGACCAAGGAAAGAAGATCCCTACCAATAGTAGGAAGGATAAGAGTGCTAACTTCGGGTTCTCTCATGATTGCACTAAATTCTTTAAGAGTAGGGCATATCTCCATACCATTAAAATGAAAAACATGCCGAGTGGGAATCCAAAAGTTGGTAGTAGCACAAAGGAGAGGTTCATCCACTTTGATTTGGTGATATGGAAAGATGCAAGAGAGACTGAAAGGAATGAGAGCCTCTTTGAAACTAGGGCCGAGCTTCCCAATCCATGTGGAGACTTCTAAAGGAGAGAATTCTGCCATTGGAAAGCCTTAAAGAGTGTTTTTTGAGCTTAAAATATGTTTGGTGAAGGTTTAGAGGCCCCCAACAGCTATTTTACACTTGAATAGGTGGCTAGGATTTTTTCTGAACTGCGGCACATGTACTCAGGGTCAAAGCTGCGTACGCATGGTCAAGACCTACGTATGCAAGCACACGTACGCGTGCGCATGAAGGGAGGTAGAGCCGAGTTCCATTTCATACTTGGAGTGTGATTCCTCCACCAAGACACACTCAAGATTAGATTTTCAAGCATCAAAGATCTAGAAAAAGTAAAATTGCATAGAATTGTGCAATTATACCATAAATATAAAAGATGTTCTTAAATACAACCCAATGTCACAAGTAAAAGATAAAGTGTAGAAATACATGCTAATAAAAAGAAAAAAAAAAGAGAAACATGTTGTGTGTTTATGTCTGTTTGTTTGCTTATGTGTCTGTAGGATCACCGGTAGCGCCTCTTCCTTGGTTGGTAACTAGGAGTCGCCTCCAAATCGCCACCATCACCACCACCACCATCTCCACTACCACCGCCACCACCACCATCATCATCAGTAGCACCTAGGTATGCAAACCCTCTAAGACCTAAATCTGTTGGGAGTACTTTGTCATCTCCAACTGGAGGTTCCTTGCAAGCTAAACCAACTCCTTATGCTCCTGTATAATGGGCTGAATGCAAAGGAAGAAGGGAAATGAATAGGTATCCCATGTGAACATCATTATGCGAAGCAATACAAAGGAAGAAGGGAAATAAATAGGAAGGGAAAACATATACCGTAGGAGTGAAGGAAGGCATGAGACAACTATCATTGAACTCCTCATAGTCCAACTCATCTGAATCCTGCTAGAGGATGTCACTACTCCAAAACGGGTATTTCACATCCGTCATGGAAAGCGGGGCAAGTATAAACACCGGAAGGTCCATCGGAACCTGTGGGACATCCTCACCCACCAACTGGCAACGTACCCTCTCCACCAAGTAGAGCACCCTTAAGCCAGCCCCTTCGAAGGGCTGAGTAATCCCAAAGATGACAATGATGCCACCTCCAAGCTTAGGTCTGCAATAGCAGGGGCACCCACCCAAGGACCCTAGTTGACTTGTAGCAGTACATAGGGTTAAAGAGGAAAACCCTAAGGGATTTGCGAAAGAAATAATGAGAGGCATCAAAATCTTAACATCATTAGAAGATAGCCCATTGAAATGAACCCTAACCGAAGAGAAGCTTTTCAGATCTACATTCGCACCACGGGCAATAAGACCGTATTTGTTAGGTTCTAAAGACTAGGAACTAATGTATTTAGAACTTCATTTTGTATGTTGGCAAACCATGATCAAAACAATGTTTAGTCGTGTGTTAGACTTGCTCAAAGTATGGGTCTTATTGTAAAGTTGGAATCGAGTTTTTATGCAGAAGTACTGTTCACTTTCTGTATGACTCGATCGATCGAAAATTAGACTCGATCGATCGAAAATCGTGCAGAACGTTTTTCTGCAGAAAATTCCAACTCAGCCCAAGCCCGTTTTAATGTATAGGGTTTTATGTTTTGACCTAAGTATATAAGGGAAAACCCTAGCCACGTTTTTAGAGTTCTGTTTTGCTGTGTTTGTGAATCTCTCTGTGAGATCTAGAGGTGTTTACCTTCACATACACTTAGGGTTTACAAACTTGAGATTTATGTCAAGAGTTGTGTAGATCATTACAGTTGCAGAATCAAGAGAACACAAAGATATACAAGCAGGTGCGCTTGTGGATTTGCTGAAGAATTCCGGAAAGAAGGAGTCCGTGGATCTCGGAGCTATCATGGGGTCATGGTAGTAAGTTTCCTACACTTGGGTAGCAATAAGATGTTAGTGGTCTAAGTCTATTGTGTAAACTTCAATTCTTTCATAGTGGATTCAGTTTACCTTGAGGATAGCTAGGTCAAATCCTCCCCAGGTTTTTACTGGTATGGTTTCCTGGGTCATCAGATCTTTGTGTTATTTATTTTTCCGCTGCTTTGTTATTTTTGCTTAATTGTGTTAACCTAGTTTTAATTAAATTACCTAAGTTAATCACTTGGCTAATTCTCTAGGTTAATCTATTGGGTTTAAGGGGTCTAAACGAACTGACAAGTGGTATCAGAGCGGGTAGCTTTTTGTTTGATCCTTTGATCTTTGAGCTAATCCTTGACCCCTGTTGTCATGGAACACGGACACTCTCTTGTTGTTCCACCTCACTTTGATGGAAACAACTATGCATATTGGAAAGTAAGGATGAAAGCCTTCCTGAAATCCATAGATGAGAGAGTTTGGAATTCCGTTGAATACGGATGGGAGAAGCCCACTACTCCTGTGAGTGAGTGGCAAACTTCTCAAAAGGAGGCAGCCGCTTTTAATAGCAAAGCTATGAATGCTATTTTTAATGCTGTTTCCATGGAGGAATTTAAAAGAATCTCTAATGTTGAGGTTGCTCATACTGCTTGGAAAATCCTCCAGACTGTGCATGAAGGCACGAAGGCAGTTAAAATTAATAAGTTGCAGCAATTAACCTCTAGATTTGAAAGCATTAGAATGAATGATGATGAATCCTTTGATGAATTCTATGCTAAATTGAATGATATTGTTAATTCTGCTTATAATTTGGGTAAAATCTATGATCAACCTAAAATTGTTAGGAAGATTCTTAGATCTTTGACTGAGGATTTTAGACCCAAAGTGACTGCCATCACTGAGAGTAAGGATGTGGACTCCATCCCTGTGGATGAACTTGTAGGATCTCTTCAGTCCTATGAGTTAGACCTCCCCAAGACTAACAAATCCAAATCAATGGCTCTTAAGTCTGTTGATGATGTTGATGATGGTGGATTTGATGATGATCTCTCTGCTACAGAGATTGCCTATCTTGCCAAGAACTTTAGAAACTTTCTGAGGAATAATAACAGAAGGGCAAGAGGCAAGAACACTGTTGAACCTAGAAATTTTAGGAAGAATGAACCCACTAAGGTTAATAACATTGAAAAACCTAAGGAGAAAGTAGGTCAATCTTCTAATAATTCTTTGGGACAACAATGTTATGGTTGTCAAGGGTATGGTCATTTAAAGTCTAAATGTCCTACTTATTTGAGGTCTAAGGGTAAGGCTATGGTTGTAACCCTTAGTGATGACGAAGTTTCCGACAATGAATCCGCTAGTGATGAGGATGGAAACTTCATTGCTTTCACCGCTACCACTGTAGTCAATGAAAGCATGTCTGTTAAAGAGAACCCTTCTGATGGGGAACTCTCTGAGGATGCAGATTTACAGAAAGCCTACAATAAACTTTGCAAAGTTGCTGCAAAGGATGCCATGAATGTTGAGTTAGGCTTGAAGAAAATTGCATCTTTGGAACTTGAAAAGAAAAATTTACTTGTTAAATTGTTTGATGCAAATGAGCTTTTGAATAATGTGAAAACTGAGAACATGCTCTTACTTGATAAAGTTAAATGTTTGGAACTTGATTTATCTGTTGCTAGAGAACAAACTAATAGGTCTGCAAGCTCCAAACTTGATCACATGCTGAGTATTCAAAAGTCTCCTTCTGATAAAACTGGTTTAGGTTATGAGGAAAGTATTTCTGTGCTTGAACCTTCTTCCACTAAATTTGTTCCTTCTTCTAAACCTCCTAAGAGTGAGATTGTCAAACCCTCGGTGAGTGAACCTGTCAAACATGTTAATGTTACTCCACCTAGAAAGATTAGGGTTGATCTTCAAGCTTCTCATTCTAGAGCTTCTACTTCTACTAAGGGCAAATTGCATGATAAACCTGCATGGGTTTGTCATTTTTGTGGAAAACCTGGACACATTCGTCCAAATTGTTTTAAGTTGCAAGCTGCGAAGCGAGCAAATAAAACTAAAGTACCTGTGCCTCAAGCACATGATCCTATGGTACTTATTGGTGAATTGGTAAAGGCGTTAAACCTTTATTCCAATCCTGGAGTTGCTCAGAATTCTAATGTGAATCATAACTCCAATGCAAGAGTTGCATCTAAGAAGTCTTAGATGCAAAAGGCTCAATCTAATTGAGTCTGTCTGACATGGTCCTTGTGCTTCATTGCTTAATCTTTTGTGACCTTTGTTTCTAGGATTTGCATTGCATTACATTCATGCATTTCATTCTAGGATGTTTGTTTCTTTGTTAAATAAAAAAAAAATTTGCAAATTGTGTTTTGCTATTTTTCTTTGAATTTGAAGACAAGGTTGGTCAATCAAAATTACATGTCAGATGTATGTACCTTGTTTAGCTTTGATGCACTTATTTCTATTGCACTTTACTAGCTAAAGTCTTGTTGTGCATGTTGTGTGGGAAGATGCTATAATTGTTGATCATATGATCTTGATCTTGAAGTCTTATGTCTTTGATTGTCGGACTTGGTCTTATTGAGAAAGGCATAAATAACCATCTCACCACTGTTTATTAGCCAATCATGAACACCTTAGTGCATATCGTAAGATTTTGTGCTCGAGAAAGTGTAGCACATGCACAAAAAGAACATAAGGTGTAGCCTCTAAATAAAATTGGTGTGTACATTATTGGGCTATAATAATCTCACAAATTCAAATAAAATTGGTGTGTACATTATCCTGGCTTTTATTAAGTTTCTAATCAATAAATTTGAATATTGAGGCAAATCAAGAAACTTACATGATTGCAAGCTTTTATTCTAGGAGATGTGGGAGTTATAGGATGTAACTCTTTAAGAAATAGTCTCTTTCAAATTCATGTGATGGATTTTGTAGAAAGTGTGATTGATCTCTATGTGTATATCACCTCACATGTTTCTCAAGCTTATGCTAGTTGCACACTCTACACAAGCTATTCTTTGCTAGAATTGTGTACATGATATTGTGTGTGTTTTTGGCCTGACCAACCAAGTTTGAGAATTTTGGGAATTTGATGCAAAACATGTTTGCTTGTTTTTTTTTTTTTTTTTTTTTGGTATATTGAGAGAAAATTTTGCTTTGAGAAATCTGGATTGCATACATGTGTTTTTGGAAAACATCTCATCTCATACTCCTGCATTTGATTTTTAAAATCTGCTACTTTGAGGAGTTTTTGATCTAAAATGCTTGGTTTTTCAAAATTATGATTTTTCCAGAATTTCGATCGATCGAAACTGTTTTTCGACCGATCGAAAATGTTTTAAAATGCTCAGAAAACTCTCTGGTTGGCTCGATCGATCCAAGCTTGTTTTGGATCAATCGAAGGTAATTTCGATCGATCGAATGTAATTCTCGATCAATCGAAACTCGGGATGACAGTTTTTAAAAAGATCCTTTTCCACGTGACTTTTCACTTTTCAAAAACTTTTTCAAACTCTTCTGTCTTCCTACCAACCGGTCAGCATTTTTTTTGGAGATTTTGTCGCTTTCTTCCAAATCTTTTGCTACAATCTCTCTCTCCCACAGCTGGTAAGACCTATATATCCTTTCCTTTGCATTTATTTTCTAATTTCATGCATTATTTTCATATATATTTGGGTATTTTCGGCATTTAGGAGTTTTCTATTTTTGGGATTGTTTTTGAGTGGTTCTTTCTCAAATTTTTCATGGGTTTTTGTGGGGACACCTTACCTAAGCTCTACATGTGGTTTAATTTGATTATTTTGGTGTTTTGAAGGAAATTTGAAATTCTAGGGCTTGTAATTGAGTAAATTGGGGATTTTGTTCAATTTAATTGAAATTGATGAAATTGGCTTGTTAGATTGATTAATTTGATCATTATATTGTGTTATTTAACTATTGTATTGATCAATTTATCAATTTGTTGTGTTTTGAAAAATTAAGTTTTTCAAATTGGGTATTTTTGATAAATATTGCTTGCTCAAGCCAATTTTGTTAATTTGGATCACAATTGAACATGTCACTACATTAGTACATGCATCATGTTATGTTCATGCTCATGCATCATATAGAATTGATATATTCTATTTTTTTCTGTGCTAATTTGCAGTCTGCCCTTGGTATTGTTTTTGCTCTTTTCTTTCTGTGTCTATCTTTTCCTTAGCACTATGCCTAGGAAAACTAGAGCCCATAGGACTTCTGATCCTTCTCCTTCCTTTGACACTGAGCGGTTCCCTAGTGAGTCAAACCAAGTCACCTATGAGACTCTAAACCTTAGGCGTCAGATTTGGGCTGAGCGTAGGGTTATCTTAGATGAGTTGGATCCTGAGGTGCGTCGTAACTTTTCTCGTCGGGGTTGGTTACCTTTGCTCGAGTATGAGCATTCTCCTCCTCCTGCCACCTTGATTAGAGAGTTCTATTCGAACCTCTCTATTCATGTCTACGATAACGACACCTTAGTAAATGTGTGGTTACGTGGTGTGGAGTATCGCATTACCCCTTCAGTAGTGTCTGATGCTCTTGGGGTGCCCATTGTGGACCATCCCGTTTTTCCTTACGAGGAGTCTCCTCCCCTTGATGATGTCTTGTCCTACATCACTGGGTCTTCTATCCAGTGGGGTTCTGATCCTCAGATCACTTCTGCTGAGCTGTCTGAGCTGCACTATCTTTTCTTTAGGATAGCGTGTCATTCTTTGTGGCCTATTTCGCATGTCCACACATTTCTCTTGAGAGGTGTGTCTTTTTGTATGCCTTGGTCACTGATGCTCCTATCAGTTTTTCGCATCTGTTCCTTCGTTCTTTGAACGAGGTTCATCGATCTAGTTCTACGGCTCATGCTTTGATTTTCCCTGTTTTTATTCATCGGATTCTCCTTTTTCTTGGTTTTGGTGAGTATCCTGCTTCTGAGCCTGTACATGTTGTCGCTCCTATTGGTGCTACCTTTTTGAGGCAAAGGGCTGCTCAACTTCGAGCTAGCTCTAAGCGTCCTAGGGTAGAGCCTTCCGGTGTCACTCCACCCCTTTCTTCTTCTACAGATACTCATGCAGCTGGGACTTCTTCTGATCCTGCTGTTGCTGCTGCTGCTGTTGATGTTCCTCCACCGTTTGATGAGGTTTCTGACCTTCGTCGGACTCTAGATACTGTCGTGACCGTTCAGGCGGCTCATGGTCAGCTTTTGGTGGACATCCTTGGTAAGCTACGTGCATTGCGAGCGGATTTGGCGAGCTCTCGTCAATCTCCTCCACCACCTTTTGATGATGAGTGAGTGCCCTTTGGCAATTCGTCACAAAAAGGGGGAGTACATAGTTCATTTGTATCTAGGAGATTTTTTTGTGGAGATTTACATTTTAGGGGGAGTTTTTGTTTACTTGGTCGTGATACTGCGGAGCTTGTGGAGTTATTAGATTGTATCTAGATGCTTCACTGTGTATTCTCATTTTTAGCTCTTGTTTAGGAGATTTATTTTGTTGAGATACATTTGTATGTATATGTTTCTTACTTCACTATGCTACTACTCTGCTTATTGATTTATATTGATGATGTTATTCATGATATATGTCTTTATTTTGTGTCATGTGAAATCAAGAAATTTTTATTTATGTATTTCCTGTTTTTTTTCCACACATGCGTTTATGTGTTTGTTAAGTGTTACAGGAATATACAGGTTGCTTTCAGTCGAGCTGCTGTCTACCTTGCAACTGTTAGATAGTAGTTTAGGTTGAATTGTTAAGTGGCTATTTTTATTGTAATGGGCTATTTCAATTTGTAACTTTGAGCTTTTTGTTAAGTCTGTGTTTTGTCACGGATTGCCAAAGGGGGAGTTTGTTAGGTTCTAAAGACTAGGAACTAATGTATTTAGAACTTCATTTTGTATGTTGGCAAACCATGATCAAAACAATGTTTAGTCGTGTGTTAGACTTGCTCAAAGTATGGGTCTTATTGTAAAGTTGGAATTGAGTTTTTATGCAGAAGTACTGTTCACTTTCTGTATGACTCGATCGATCGATCGAAAATCGTGCAGAACGTTTTTCTGCAGAAAATTCCAACTCAGCCCAAGCCCGTTTTAATGTATAGGGTTTTATGTTTTGACCTAAGTATATAAGGGAAAACCCTAGCCACGTTTTTAGAGTTCTGTTTTGCTGTGTTTATGAATCTCTCTGTGAGATCTAGAGGTGTTTACCTTCACATACACTTAGGGTTTACAAACTTGAGATTTATGTCAAGAGTTGTGTAGATCATTACAGTTGCAGAATCAAGAGAACACAAAGATATACAAGCAGGTGCGCTTGTGGATTTGCTGAAGAATTCCGGAAAGAAGGAGTCCGTGGATCTCGGAGCTATCATGGGGTCATGGTAGTAAGTTTCCTACACTTGGGTAGCAATAAGATGTTAGTGGTCTAAGTCTATTGTGTAAACTTCAATTCTTTCATAGTGGATTCAGTTTACCTTGAGGATAGCTAGGTCAAATCCTCCCCAGGTTTTTACCGGTGTGGTTTCCTGGGTCATCAGATCATTGTGTTATTTATTTTTCCGCTGCTTTGTTATTTTTGCTTAATTGTGTTAACCTAGTTTTAATTAAATTACCTAAGTTAATCACTTGGCTAATTCTCTAGGTTAATCTGTTGGGTTTAAGGGGTCTAAACGAACTGACAGTATTGAACAGCCCAACGTTGGAAAAGAAAGAATAAATACAGTTTACAAGATGATAGTTCGCAAGATGATAGTTTGCCAAATGACAGTTTATAAGATGACAATTTGCAAGATGAATGGATACAGTTTGCAAGATATAGATATGAACAGGTATGAACAATTTACAAGATGATAGTTTGCAAGATGGAAACATGAATACAATTTGCAAGAGGATGATGCACAGTTTAGCCTAATGACATAAGGATGGAAAGTACAAGAGCTACAAAAGAAAGGGAAAAGAAACTAACCTCGAAGAGCTTCCAAGGCCCTACTAGCTAGTGCAAAGTCCCCCAACAGAGTGTTCCGGGAGGAACACAAGTAGGCAAGACATGCCTGCCCCTAGTTGGCATCCCAAGCCCTCTCAAAGTCACAGAAGAGGGCCAGCTACCTCAAAGACACCGTTTGCCCTCCGTTGGTCAAAAGATATGCCCCTAGAAGGTATAGCAAGAAGGCCCTAGCCACTCTTATGTAGTTGTCAGCTGTCACCTGTGGGAAAGGCATATAATCCACCTCAATGTCGAAATAGTGGATCCTCTTGGTGGAGTTACATTTGCATTTGGATATGAAACAGATAAAACGGGATTTAAAATAGGGCTCTTGACTGGTGGCACGTGTACATAGGTTGGAAACTGTGTACGCATGAACTCGAGAACAAATACGCGTACGCATGAATAGGTTTATGTACGCACAAAGCCTGGCCATGCACGCATGAATGCAAGCTGCGTATGTAGGCTTGTGTCCATGTACACATGAACACAGACAGTGGGTCGTTCTTCAACATTTTCAAGCATGCTTCGATCAAAACTCATCCTAAACATGTTCTTACCCCTCCTAAGGTATTAGGTTTTCTTCTAAACCCATGCCACAACAAAACCCAAGAATATACATGTCCAAAAATGGATTAAAACAGAAGATTAATGAGAAAGTCAAAAATGAGAAAAGTTTGAAAAACTTACTGATCCGGTCCTTGCACCTTCTAAAAAGATGATCTTGTGGCCTGTATGTCAATTGGGGGGGGGGGGGACTCATTCAGCCACACCGCTCTATTCCAACGCATGAGGTTGAAGGCATCACTAGAAAGTACGAAGGAAGTTTTCTTGGACTTGGGTGCCATGGAGAAGATAAGAGGGCTTAGGGAGGGAGAGAGTTTCAAAAGAAAAGATTTGAGAGAGAGATGAGTCAAATTATGAGAGGAAGTGAGAGAGACGCCAGGAGTTTTGTAGAGACAAAAGATAGAAGCTAGAGAGTTAGAGAGAATGTGAAGAGATAACGGAGGTGAAAAGAATGAAAAGAAAAGAAATGGTTGGTAACCATTGGAGAAAATTTGAAGAGGCGGAAATGTGCTGATGGCTAAACTACATGTAGTTTAGAACCCCACTAAACTACATGTAGTTTAGTAAAAAAAAAAAATCAAATATTCCTAATGGGTTCCTGGAAGGTAGAAAATGGAAAAGAAAAATCAAGAATGAACAAAATGATAGAAATACCCTCAATTGGGTAAAGGACATAAAGACCCTCAAAGCATCCCTCAATGAATGAAAAGCATCAAAAGCACCCCTTAGCAGATCAGAAGTTACCAAGGAAACTCCCCTGTGGGTTAAGTCATCAACCAAATCCCTAGTAAAGTACAATATCATGGAAGGACTCCTCCGTAGGTCCAAGGCATAAAGGCAATTCCCCGTGAGTTGTGAAGAAATTTCCCTATGAAATAGACAGGACCCCCTCGTGGGTAGAATCAACACAAATTCCCCAGTGAGCCATGAAAAAGAAGAAGGATTTTCCCTAGTGGACCACACATTACTAAAGACTTCCTCGTAGGTCACAATCACCGACACACTTCTTATGAAGTTACCATCCCCACTAAACTACATATCAAGAAGGCTCCCTCGTGAGTCACCAAAACTTCTTAGCTGATTATACTCCCCAGCGAGTCTTTCATCATTCTTAGTGGATTCGTCACCCAAGAATCTCTCGTGGGTCGAAACACCAAGACCACTTATGCACATATCCTACGGGAATTAAATATGCAGGCACAGGCCATACACCAGTTAAGCAAAGTCAAAATACAGAATTTGTGCACATATCCTCTGGGAATTGAACATACAGGCACATCACATAGAACTTGTGTGCATATCCTGAGGGAATTGATTATGCAGGCACAGTGGAAGAGTTAGAGATAGAGATAGAGATCAAGGTCACCCCGTGGCAAGAGCCTCACCAGAACAGGTAGAGAAAGAGATGGAGAAGACGAGGAAGCCACCCAAAGAAGTTTGAGGCAAGAGCCCCAAATGGACACCACAGACATGTATCCTTTTAAGTTTGTAAGAGCACCTTGTTTTTTTGGTTGAGGGTTACGGTTGTTGGCCTTGTGTGTTTTTTCTTTTTTAAGTGACACTAGGATAGTGAGTCACTTGCCTTTTGCTTGCAATTGGCAAAATAGGTTCTAGGATAGTGAATCTGTCACTGTTCATTTCCTGAGCAACAAGTGTGGGAATTCAGACATACGAATCCCACCCGACTCTACAGAGTTATTACACCCTGCCCCATATATATATTTGTGTTGTTTGCCGTGTGCGTGGGTTGGGCTCGAGCCATACGTCGAAACAAAATGTTTTATCTCTTATTCTTTTGATTCTGTTAGCAAATCTTATAAATCAAAAGAGGGGCATTTGTAAAAACAACATTTTGTACCCCTTATGACTCGGGCCTCTATTCTCTAATGATGCCGAAATTCTAAGGCCCAAGGTTAGTTTTGGGCCTAATCTGATTACAAATTGACATGAGAGGTGTTAAAATGGAAAATATAACTTTTTATGAGCAAATAAATCTATTTTTGAAAAATCAAAGGCCAAGGAAACCCTCGGCCTACGTATGGAGGCCCAAATGTGCATACATAGGTCTGATGCATATGTACGCAGGCTCGAACCTGCGCACACAGCTAGGGTTTCAAAAACCTATGAAAAGAAAGTTTTCTGCATTAATTTTAAGGTTTGGAACAAATCCCACATTTTCTGGGAGCCGTTCTAAACCCTTCTCACTATATAAAGCCATACATGGCACCTTTTCAAAACACATAGAAAATCTGAAGGGAAAACCTAAGATTCACTAGAAATAGTGAATCAAAGAGGGAGATTTTCACAAAACATCCTTAAGTCAATTTTATTTTGATTGAGATCTTTTCTGGTCTTGATCTTTTAAGTTTTAGATTGCTAATCACATTTATATTTGATTGTGAATAGATTGACTAAAGGAAGCAGTCAAAATTAAGTTTGAAAAGCTTCTTATTTGAGGTATTGGGTTCTAAGCTTTTCTTTTTCTTTTATTTTCTTTACCTTTTCTTGCTTTAATCTTTCTGTTTTTCTTGTTTCTTTTGTTTCTTTATATGATAACATGTTTGTTTAGCCTAAGTTTTCTTTGGTTTACGATTTTATGCATGTTAGGTTGTTAGTCTTAAGTTTTTCTCTGTTTTCTGCATTTCTGTGTTTCTGGGTTAGGGTTTAGGGCGTGTCTGCATGTGCATGCTTCTAAATGTGCACACAAGTTCAAAGTATGCTTACGCATACATGTTATATGCCTCTGTTTAGTTCCTTTTTACACTTTTAAGTCTACTTTTCTATTCAATCACTTGTTTGCTTTAACATGCTTGATTAGGGTTTCCTTCCTTTTCTCATTTTAATACCATGAACATGCATTAATATGATCATGCATTGATGCCATACGTGCTATGATGCAGTGAGGTAAGTGAGGTAAGAAATGCATGTTGGGGTTAATGCCCTAAAATCTAATTTATTGGCATGTCATAAATAATTAAATTGTTTAATTATATGAGACTATCTATAAATGAACTAATGGGACATTATCTTAGTCCATGAGATGCATCGTGTGTGATTTATATGTAAAGTCACAGAAGATATAAATCACAAGTTCTTTGTAAACTTATAATTTTTGTTCGTAGTCGGTGATGAAATTCGTTCATCTACGAAGACTATAACATATCAACTAATATGATTTGTCTTGATCATGGAAGTGGAGATTTCTAGTTGATATGTTGATATGTTTTAAGAGTTAAGACATATTGAACTAGACTGTTGTGAGATTTATTATTTTTCTAACGACTGTCAAATGAATAATAAATCTCACGACTTCTATTTGCATCAACTCTAAATCCTGAGAGAATAATGGACCTGATCATAAGGTGTAGGTTGCTTTGATATATCAGGAGTGAGATTTATAAGTCACGATCAAAATCTCAGTATGTTAGGCAGCCACATTTAGTGTTGATGGAACATATATTCTCAAGATGGAATTCATAATCTCTTAACGGAGATATAAAATATTCCCTTGAGATAAGTTTAATGGGTTTAGTTATTCAGAGTGTTGGGCCCAACCACTTTAGTAAGGAGTTACTAAAGTATATATTTATGGAATTGGATTTCATAAATATATGATGAATAACATAAAGTATTAAACTAGGTACTCAAGGATTAATATGTAGTAATCTTCAAAGTGGCAATCTATATTCATGACTTTGTATTACAACGAATATTTTAATGAAGGGGTTGCGTGTATAATAAAGTCTTGGGATATAATTTATTGATAAGGCCAAGAATGCAATTATATTCATATAGTGGTATTGAATATAATTAATGATAACTTTGAACTTGTCAAGAGTTGATAGAAAAGCCCAAGGCCCATTAAAGCTAAAGTCTTATTTGTTCCCTTTTGGTCCCACTCCAAACCACACCCTAAAGCCCAATTGGAATGGCCCAAAAGGCTAGTCCAATTAGACAATCAGTTATATATAAAGAGAGAAACATACAAAATTTCTATGAGAGTATTATGAGTGGTTTTCATTATGATCACATGAGAACAGGAAATGATTTGTCTGTGAGTGCTAGACACTTGCTTATTCTCTCCTTGGAAACTGATTGAGAGACCACACTTCTGGGGCATTAAGTGGAATTGAAGTGAAGATTAAAGGTGTTCCCAAGTGCTTCTAATATTTTGTTTTGAATTTTGCCGTACCAAGGTACGCTTTCTTATTCTTAAATTCTGAAAGTTACATAATACATGTTATCAATTGCGAATGAAGTAGATCCGTTAATTTTTCGCTACGTATGTTTTGTATATGATACAAACATGTATTTTTCTAACAATGCATTCACATGAACATGCGTTGATTTGAATTTGATTTTTTTTGGATGATAAACATGGATGAGGTTTGTAATAACATGTTTGCTTGATTCTTCATGTCTTTTACCAAAGATATGATTTATGCTTGCTTATTGCCATGCCTATGTTATACTTTGACCATGATATGATGCCATATGAGATGAGATGCTTTGATGTGAACATGTTAAGGTTTGTGTTGGTTGATAAGCATGATAGATGAATGCTAGGATTTGTGATGTGATGTGATAGCATGATAGATGTATGTTAGGTTTAGGATGAAATGCCATGTTGTATGCCTAGATGTATGCTAGTGTGTGTTAAGACACAATATTGAATGTGCCTTTAATAGGATTAAGACATAGGACACAGTGAGTGAAAGCCAACCCACGAGTCAGGCGATTTTGGGTGCTTAACACCTTTCCAAAATTGTACCTAAACTCCAAACCCATATTCTGGTAGTAAGATCAGTCCTTCCCCGTAAAGGCACTATATTCATGGTTGCTAGACCATAAAACTAGGTGGCGACTCCTTGTTTCTCTGACCCGATCCACTCGGCCGAGGCGTACTCCCTAAACACTGTACATTGCGCCCACAGCCCAAATTAAGAGTTTCAAAAGTTGGTTCCACAAGTTCAATTTTCTTTTCCAATTTTTTACTAACTTCATTTTCAAATTCATTAGAATTATTTAAGTGCAGAATTTCAATATTATGAGACACATCAAACTAAGCCAAATCAGAATTCATCTTATTAAAAATGTTGAAAACTACATCTAAACTTGCATTACAAAATTCATTTCCCATATTCTTAGAGAACCCAACCCAACTGAAGTCCAATTGTTGAGTTGTCCCACAGCAGGCATAATGAAGGTAAAAGGTTCACTTGGCTCTTCGATGATGATGGAGAGCACGTCCCCTTCCTCTTTTAGCATAGCTCCCATTGCTTTAGAATCTGTGTAGTCCACCCAATCGACCTCCTTTTGAATTTCCTTGACCACCACAGTAGACTTCTCCTTGAAAGTAAGCTTCTCATTAAAGAGTATCTCCCAGTCGGGGTTCACCTTTCCGTCCTTATCCACCCAAAGCTCAAGAAAACCACAAAAAGGAAAGTCTCCTCCCTCTTTCACAAATTTCCTGTTTAGGGTACCAAGGTTCCTTTTGATTCCGTTGCAGCCTTCAAAGAATCATAAACCTTCCTTGGTCAGTTGAGTCTTAAATTCGAGGAATTTAGCCACCCCTCTTCCTTCTTTTTCAAGACCCATACTAGGCATATACCCTATTTTCCTTATCATTGCAATTACCTCATGACTACAATATGGTTGTAGATCCATTGTGAACTTCTCATCCTTTAATCCATAATCAGCCATGTTCACGAACTCAAAGCCACTCATTTGAAGCTCATTCCCTCCCTCTTCAAGTCCACAAACGGGAGCTAGAATCTCACCAGCTCCAAGTACTATAGCAATTCCTCATTTCTATGGGATCTTCATCTTTTGGTACAAAGTAGAGGGAATAGCCTCAACAGGATGAAGCCATGCCCTTTCCAAGAAAAGGTTGTAGTTAGGAGTGATGTCCATCACGTAAAATTCGACAATTTTTTTCAACGGACCAATATTGCAAGGAGCCTTGAAAGTTTCCATAACCTTTCTTGAAGTGTATTCATATGCTATAATAGTCAAAGGAGAGGGGATGATTGTCTCCACATCCAAGGCAATTTTGAGAGCGGATTGTGATTTGCTAAGGTCTAGTATGAATGGCCCCTTTGGAAGAAAATTCTTCATCAAAAAAGGTGAGGAAAGGGTGAGATGGAGCTTTAACCCCCATGAGAGATAGCACTTCTTGAGGAGTGGTTCCGATGGGCACTTCTTTTCCATTCAAAGCATCCAAGAAAGTGCTATGATGCTTGTGAGAAGCCATTAACAAACCCCACATGGATACATGAGCTTGAGTCTTCTTCAATTGAGTCAAAACTCTATCTTCCTCTTCTTTTTCTTCCTTCCCTTTGAGTTCAACGGGCTTGGACCCTTCTTCCATGTTCCTACCAGGTTGATCTTTCTACAAAAAGGATGACTTGTAGTGTTTCCTGCTTCTAGTAATGTTTGCCACATTGTCTTCTAAGACTCTCTTCTTCAATTCGGTCATTCCTTTGGGGAGTATCCCCTATATAGCCACCATACTTTTCAACATCTCATCTTCCTAAACTCATATTCCTTGGACTTCCGCCGCACCTCCACCGTTTCTATCAATTTTGAACAATCCCAATCAATCTCTTCCACTTGCACCCAATTCTGATATAGAGGAGGTGCTCGGTGAAAATTAGGCAAAGGGTTCTTCTTAATGTTAGGCTTGGTGATGATGTTTGGATTTGGAAGGGTTCCATTGTCTATTAGGTCCTGTCTCTCATGCTTGAGGTGGAAACAATTGTCAGTTTTATGGCCAGATTTCTGATGGAAATGGCAATATTCATTGAGGTTCCAAGTAGGAGGTACAGGATTAGACATAGGTGTAGGGTCGAAGGGTTTGATGAATCTATTGGAAGTTAAGTTCTCTTATGCTCGGGCAAGGGTCATTCCTAGGTTAGAAAATTCTTGGCGGGCCTTCTTAGTGAAGCTTGGGTAGGTTAAGGGTTGTTGAGGTATGATGACACTTTCGTTTACAGGATTAGGTGCTTTAGAAGTGGCAACTCCTCCCCCATATGTCTTTTTAATTGGAGGCTTTCCCTCACCTTTCTCCAATTGCCCATTATTGATGGCATCCTCGATTCTAGTTTGAAAGCTCGAATATGTGTAAAAACACAAGAGCTGTTTAGACCCCCAATTAAAAATTAAGTCTTGATTTCTTTTACTCTAACTTATCTAAGTGCAAAACAAGAGTAAATGAAGTGCAATAAACCGATAAAACTACTCTAGTGCATAAACATGAACAACAAGCAATAAAAGTAAAGCACAAGAGTAAGGGAAGAGAGATGCAAATAAAAGATAATACCAAGACGTATTATTGAAGAGGAAACTGAAGAACACAACGAAAAACCTCTCCGCCACCCTCTAAGCGGTAAATCGATCCACTAGAGAATAAAGTTGGAGTACACGAATAAAAAAAGACCCTCCAACCCTAGTCTACCCAATGTACTTGAGCCCTCCAAGATCCTGCTACCAACTGACTTAACGAAGCCTTGTCTTCTCTAGCTTTCCAAATTACATAATACGCCCGATTGCATCCGCCAAGCCTCACCAACTTCTTTTGGCAAATCTCCAAAGCTTCCCAAGCTCTAAAACACTCTCTACACTCTAAAAAGGTGTGGATTGTATTTGGGTACAAATCTCCTCTCAAGTTATGACAATGGGAGAGGGAAGGAGAAGAGACTAGAATGATTTCTTACTAAGAATGAGTAGCTCTCTCTCTCTAAAAGATGGGTGTGTGTGTTGTAGAAAACCAATCTAGGGTTTTTCTTTCTGAATGGCCTCTCATGCTTTTGTGGGTAATGAGAGCATATATAGTATGGGTAAAAGATAAGAAAGTTACACTTAAAAATCCTCTACGCAAAATGTTTTGTGAGTACCTCTTGGGAAGGCCTTAGCCATGAGACATTCGCGAAAACGACAGCCTGGCATGACTCTTCAACTTCCAGCATATGCTTCTCACATGGCTCTTTCGCGGGTTAGCTTCTAGTGAGACACTCATGAAATCCACTTGTTCATCCATTACATACTCGATTCTTCACCATCTTAATACTAAACCCAATACAATAAATCTCACAAAATACAAGGAACAAAATTAAAGCAATACAACACTTTTTGTCATGGAATAAAGCTAACATAAAACATAGTTGTAAATCACAACTTTACATAGTTCCACAATCACACAAATCTCCAAAAGAGTTAATAGGTGATGATAAAAGCCTACTATTATATGCTGGAAGCAAATTTTTGACAATCATGTTGATTTGGTCTTTCTCATTTGGCCTATTAACCATCCTAAATGCCTTTCCTTTCCACCTTCTCATGTATTCGGAAAATGTGTCCTTAGTCTCCAAATCCCTTAGAGCCACATTAATAATAGTATTGAAGATGAATTAATCCACAAACAACTCTACTAGCTCATTCTACACCTTGGTCTTAGTTAGGTCCACGCTATAGTACTACCTCGATGCACCTCTCGTAAGTGAGAAGGGGAAGGCACGCAAAGTTTGCTTCTCATCCAATCCTTTCATTTTAGCAATGCTTAAATATCTCCTAAAATGTTGTTTAGGATCTTTAGTCCCATCAAATTTTTCCGCATCCGAGATTTTAGACTTGGGAGGCAATGCAATGGGAGTTTTGGAGCCCACTCCACCCTTGTTGTAGAGACAATCATCTATTCCTCGAGCCTTGCAAAAGGCTAGTTGTATCTTGTCCATCTTTTCCTTCATTGCCACGGTATCCGTGGTGAGCTTCTCAAATTTCTTGTTTCTTTCATATTTGGCCTTATCTTTTTCATCCTAATCTTCCCGTTCCTCTTTATCATGTATCTCCAAATGTATAGGTTTTTTGTGCTTGCTCTCCTCTAGCTGGGTGAGATGACCCCCAATTTTCTTGAGAACATCGCTTTGTTCTTCTATTACCTTGAATATCTTTTGTGTGGTCACGTCATCAATTGGAGCAGCCATTACTTCTTGAGATGTTTCCTCTTGCAATTTCTCTTCTTAGAACACTTCTTTTTGATATATTTCCTCAATTTTGACCAAACACCTTCCATTCTTTTTTCGGACCTAAATTGGAGTGGGGACGTGCTTTCTTGATCTTGGTGGTGCAATGGTGTCTGAAAAAGAAGTCCCATTTTATTAAGCCCATGTCCCAATTAAAAGGTTCTTTGTATTAACTTAGATGTTCTTAGAAAATCTTTAAGTCCATTTTAATGAAGGTCCAATTACAAAATCACTCCCTTTCCTCTCATAAACCTTGCCCCTTGTTTCATTGGACTTTAGTTCATTTACAATAAAGCTCCCATCTTACTCTCGTGGGCTTTCATTAGAATATGCTTAGAGGTTTTCAACCCTTTTTCTCAAGTATGGGCTTACAATGTATCCATCACCTCTGGGCTTTTCTTTTTTCCATTCAATATCATCATTTTTTTTTTTTTTTGAAGTAGCCTTCTAGCTAGAATATGTTGTAGCCTTCTTTTCAAAGTCCATGAATTTCTCATCATTTTGGACCTAGGCATGCAATAACGAAGCCCAAAATTAGGGAATTTCTTATTACTTTATAGGATGTTGGATGCTAAGTCCATAGCATACTTGCTACCCTAGGCCCAAGGTTCTCCTTTTCAAGAGGCCTTTTAATTTGGGCTTATGATAGTAATTAGGCTATGGTCTTATGAACATTTCAAGTTAAGATATACCTTTTAGACTTTGGGATGAGCCTCTTACATCTAGAACTTCTTTTCTTTTATCCCAACATCTTAGGATATGCCATAACTTTTGGGTAATCCTCAAATTCTTTACATCTTTTATTTGTCCTTTACAATTAGGTGAACACAAGATATATGGTTGAACAAACAAGAGATATAAAAGGGTACTCTCTTATTGATAGGATCTAGGATCTCTCTAAGTATAGGTAGGCTCCTTAGAGCTAAAATGACAGATCAGTAGGTCACTCACAACTAGGTGGGCTATGATTCCAACCTTAGGCCTAAATGGACCATTGTGGATTGGTGCAAACCGTTAACGTACTCAAAGCCCATCATAGGAAATGGCACAGATTGTGAGTTAATGGGATGAACTCTAAAAGACTTTGGCCCGAATGAAGCATACTCATCTGCCCACTCATCACCAACCAGGGTGAAAAGGACAAAAGAACCAAGTGAAGTGTGTGCAAACAAATATTGAACAAGTCTTTATCAAGATTAAGAAATAAGACACATTGAAATCAAACTCTCTATCCCCAATGGAGTTGCCATTCTGGGCGTAACGCTTTTGGAGGGGAGTACGTCTCGGCCAAGTGGACTGAGGCGGAGAAAAGATATTGGAGTTGCCACCTAGTTTAGGTCTAGGAACCATATATATAACGCCATTTCGTGGAATGACTAATCTTACTACCAGAGTATGAGTTCAGAGTTTAGGTACGGCTTGGAAAGGTCACTACAAGAAACTTGGCCTTTTTCGACCCTTTTTTTTCAAGGGTTCATTGAAGTTTGTCCAAACAAATACTAATATGACACTATTACTAGACTTATCATAGCTATTTCATCTCATGTTTGTATTTTATAATAATGATTTTTTGTGTTTGATACAAATTTGGAGCATGTGATTTTCAAGATTTCTCATTGGACTTGTTTTTTAGGTACAGGCAAATTCGAATTTTCAATTGATTATCGATTTAGAAGGATGATTGAATGTTCCCTTTCTACTCTTTGTTCCTCACTGCCGGCTAGTTTTATGTATTGTCCAGACGACAATGTGCTCATCCACCACTATCTTCACCCGAAGGTAATCGATGAACCACTTGATGTAGCCATACTAGAGTTAGATGTGTCTAAGGTGAAAGAGCCTGACAAAATTTGGAATATGATTTGGTAAATTTTGGCTTACAAAACTGTTAATCCAGTTCTTCAGCTAAATGAATTCATCTTCTATATTTGTATTTGTTTATAGTACATTGGACTTTTGATGTGTTTGGTTGTATACATTAGAATTTTGATGTATTTTGTTGTATACATTGGACTTTTGATGAGCATGGTTGTGGTTTTTTTTTTTTTAAAGGAAACTCTTATTTTAAGGGTCAAGAGATTCTTAAATAACACCTTATTTATCAAGGGCTATACATGTAAATCTTTTAACCCTTGGTAAATAAGGTTATTTAAGGGTTTCTTGACCCTCAAAATAAGATAGAGCACTTGTTTAGAGGGCCACAAAGGCCTTCAAAATTTCATTTTTGATGATATAAGTTTCAAAGGATATCAAGGTTCGATTAGACTCTTAAAATAATTTTTCTCAAGGTTTTTTAATACCTTTTAAAAGGATTTTAACGCTTGGAAAAAGTCAACTTTGTTGTAGCGGGTGTTAAGCACCCAAGATCGCTCGACCTGTGGGTCAGCTTCCACTCATTGTGTCTTACGTCTCACATGGTAACTCAAATCAAACCTAATATATATCTATCATGCATCTCATATTATTTTATCCAAAGCAGCAAACACATATATATCAAATCAAGGCAGAAACATAGGCATGGCATCAAAGAAACTTGTGATAGGCATTGAAGCATCCAACCAATCATGTTCGTTCTTATTATCAAGGTAAACCAAAATGCATGTCCATGTGAATGCATGACTTACCTTACTTACCTTACTGCACTGCAGCGCCTATGCATTAATCCATGGTCATATCATATGCATGTTCATGGCATCTCAAAGAAAGCATTGAAAAGAAACCCTGATCCAACATGTTAAAGACAAATAAGCAAACAAACAGAGAAGGAGAGACTTACAAACATAAGGAGGAACAAGGCAAAGGCAATTATATGAGAGAAATGAAGAAACATAAGCAAAATGGTTGAATTAGGGATTCTGGGCACGAGTATGCGTGCGTATATATAAGGCCTATGTACGCATACTTCGAGTATGCGTGCACATGCAAAGAGCATGCATATGCATACTGCCCTAAAACCCTAATCCCAAAAAGCAAGAACAACAAAATAAATCAGAAACTAAACTAACAAATCTAACAACCTAACATGCTTCATATAAAAAGTTAACAAAAACCTAAACTAAGCTGACATATTATAGCATAACTAAACAAGAAAAACACCAAAAAAAAAAAAAAAAAAACTAAAATCAAAACAAGAAAATGCTAAGAAAAGAAAAAGAGGATTTAGAACTTATATCTAAAAAAAAAAAAAAAAAAAGCTATTTGGCTTGATTTTGATCGTTCCCCTCAGTTAAATCTATCACAAAAAACAAGGCAATGATTGGTAATCTTAAAACTCCAAGATCAAGGTCAGAAAAATATTGACTTGAGGATGTTTTATGAAGAACTCTCTTTGATTCACTATTTCTAGTGAATCTTATGTTTTCCCTTAGGATATTGTATGTGTTTTAAAAAGCTACTATGTATGGCTTTATGTAGTTGAAAAATGGGGGTTTAGAACAGCTCCCAGACAATGTGGGATTCATTCCAAACCTCGCATTTAATGCTAAAAACTTGCTTTTCATAGTCTCTGGACCCTTAGCATACATGTGCAAGCCCGTGTATGCGTACGCATGCATAAGGCTTGTGTACGCAGCTTAGGGACATGCATGCGTATATGCGTGTATACGTACACATGCCTTAGGGTTTCTTGGTCTTAAGTTTTCAAAAATAGATTTATTTTATTCATAAAAGAGTTATATTTTCCAGAAATACTTTTCTCAAGTCAATTTCAATCTAATTGGGCCTTAAACCAACATTGGACTTTAAAATTTCAACATCATTGGAGAACAAGAGCTCGGGTTGTAAGAGGTACAAAATGTGGTGTCTATAGCAATTTCAAGCATGCTTAAAAATCCAGAAAGGCAATGGCAGTATATTCTATATTAGAAAGACCCACCTTACCTGGATGTAGATTAAACAGTCCCTCGGCTGAAATCGATACCATAACTTTGTGTGTCGATAAACAACTTGGATAAAGGTGAATATTTTGGGTTTTAATGAAGAAACCTAAGACTAGTGAAAAGGTTGCTATAGGATCACCAAAATGTTAGTGTGATGAAGAAATCATGAGAAAAATATTAGTTTTCTAACAACCAATGGGTTAGAAAACTCAATCAAGTGCTCATAAAAATTGTCTTCACACTCTTAGAAACTCAATAAGTATTTTGGAGTGGTTTTGGTTGAGCATCTGCTATAGGTCCAAGTTGGGATCTCTTTGGTGGTGAAAAGTGGAGGTATTAATAGGCTTAGTGGAGGCTAGGGTTTTGTATGATAGGATGTTTTAATTGACCAAAAATCCCGCCAAAAAAGGAAAAAACCAATTTTTAGGCTTTTGACCAAAAGAGTGCGTACGCATTAAATTAAATGCGTATGTATCCATACACACGTGTACATACTCTTTGTAAGCCTTTTTAAAATTAGCTTACAAAAGGCACGCACGCCTTTAAAAGAATGTGTACGCACTTTTTGTAAGCTTCTGGAAATTTTGCTTAAAAAAGGGTTTTGGGCTTAAAAAATGAATTTTGGGCTTCAAACTTGGTTTTTTGGATCACATTTTAGGCTCTATTAATTCACTGGGCTCCACATACAGTGTTGATCATTTTGGTAGTGATTTTAATTTCTCATCGTTGGAACTGGGGGGCTTGGATATAGGTCAGAACGAAATGGGGTGTCTACACATTTAATTTTTTTTTTTTGTATCATCATGTTTATACAATTGCAATGGGTATTAGTGTTTAATGAATTCACTATAAAATGAGTATTGGCTGGTTCTTTCATAACAGCTCTATCAACTCTAGCCTGTGTACACAAGCTCAATATCCTATGCACACAACCTTTAGGTTGTGTGTGCAAGAAGCCAATACTTCATGCGCAAAGCTAAGGTTTAAGTGGGTTTTTGGTTCAGTTTTTGAATTCTTCTAGTCAAAGGGTTTGCTTGGCTATGAACTATTAGGAATAGACCCTCTAGGACTTTGTTACTAAGGAACATGGGCTTAAGGCATAAAGGGTATAAAACAGAGTGTCTGGTCTTAAAAACCCCATGTTTACAAACAAAAACTACTAAACTAGCATATGAATGAAGATCAAAACATAAATAAAAAAAAAAACTCTCCCCTTGTCACTATGCCCTACAATTACATTCCTCATTTTTGTCATGTTAGAAAAAGGGTCGTAATCATCAGAACCTGTAAAGGCATTAGAATCTAGATCAATAGCAAAGACAGAACTCTAAGCACCATCCAGAGGATGATAAACCTCTTCTTTAGTCATCGAAGATAAACACTAAGCTCATCAATTTTGCCTCAAAATCAATTAATGATAATTGAGACATTTGACATCACGCCTCGTGAGATTATTTTTTGAGAAATCGTAGGGAGTCAAATTGTAGTCCTTACAATGAGCCCCCCCTCCCTTTTACAATGATTGGTTCTTTTCTGTGTGTCTCCCTTTCTCCATCTTTTTTTTTCCAGTTAGTTGCTCTATGGCACATAAACAAAAATATACTCCGTCTCGAAACCCTCTTCGTACCGGGGCATCCTTTTCTGATGCTACCCCTTCCCATATTTGGTTCCGTGATGATAAAGCCCAATAGGAATTTTCGGAGAAATTTTCTGGACGAGGCATTCATTCGAAATGCCAAATCATTTTATCAGAATTCTTCGACAGTAACCTACCCACTGTCATTTACAGTCGGGGTTGCGAGTCACTGTGCGACGTCCCGATCACTTGTCCAGCCATGATCATACAGGAGTTTTACTCCAACATGCACGGTTTTGATTATTCAGTACCTCATTTCTTCTCTCGCGTTTGAGGTACGCGCATTGTGGTCACACCAGATATTGTATCCGAGGTGCTCCATGTCCCTAGGGTAGCGCATCCTGACTAGCTTGGTTGTGATCGTTTGACAAATGTGTCCAAAGACGAGCTCATGTCATCTTTTTGTAAACGTCCTTCTGTTTGGGGTGATCGTTAGTTCACTCCTTGTTCGGCCTTTGCTAAAGGTCCTAGATTCATGAACATGGTGATGACAATTTTTTTACATCCTTTGTCTCACTATAACTCCATTATAGAGCCCCATGCTAGATTTTTTCTTTCTCTCTTAGAGCATCTCACTATATACTTCCCCTCTCATTTCATTCTTTCCCTCATTGATGTCTATAGGGATACGGCGACCTATGATAAGTTCATTTTTCCTTCATATATCACAAGGATTCTTTGCCACTTTTCTGTCTCCTTTCTCGTTTCCAACCACTTCCATGTCATATGTGCCATAGACGCCACTACTGTTAAACGGAGCGAGGCGCAGCTACATTCGTGGCGGCCCGAGAAGACGATTCCTCCAACTTCTACAGGTCCATCCACCTCTGCTCCTTCTTCTTTTGCTAGCGGAGTGACTCTTGAGGATATCATGGCACAGCTTGTGTGCAGGATGCTCACCTTGACACTTTCAGTGATGAGTTATGTCAGGTAAACACCCATGTTGGTCATATTGCATGACAACAGGCTGTCATGGGTGCCTTTGTTGCTTCTTCTCCTCCTACTCCAATGGCTTCTGAGGATGAGGATGATGATGGTGCTGCTGATGCTGAGGATGATGGTGCTAGTTCTTCCAGTGCTAATGAGATGTCTACTTGATGTACTTACCCTTTGTCACTCATGACAAAAAGGGGGAGTAATTTTGGATATAAGAGTAGTCATACTCACAGGGGGAGGGTTAATATAGGAGATTTTTGTTAAGGGGAGTGTTTATTTTTGTTAAGGGATGTAGTGAGGACTTTATGTATCTTTTTCTTTTCTCTCTATTTTAGATGCATTGCTCATGTACCTTAGATCTTGTGATCACATTGTGATAGCAAACCTTGTACTTATTGATATATTTACATTTGAGGTTATTATTACAATTCTTTCACTTATCTCTCCATGTGTTATTTCTTTTCTCTCTTTATACATATGTTTCTTATATAATTGTATGCAATCTTTTGTTTCTGTTTCACACTAAGATGCTATGATGAGTTCTGTTTAAAGTGTTTCAGAAATACAGATTGTCAAAGTCTTTCTTGCCATGAACTCTCTTTTTGCAAAGTTTTCAAGAGTTTGTGTTAGGATAGATTTTATTGTATTCAACAAGTGAAAATGAGTTGAGTGATTTATGACTTCTCTCATATGTTCATTTGTTTGTTGTGGTTTTGTCATAGATTGCCAAAGGGGGAGATTATTAGGACATATATGAGTCATGTTAGGAACATATGTCAACATTTTATGTAATTGGCTAATCCTTTGACAAAACGCACTTTACTTATAATTGGGTAGATCTAAGATGTGTTTAATGCTTCAAGAAACAAGGTTTCAAGTTCAAGTGTTAAAGCCATACAAGTTTTTCCAAGAAACAAGTGATGAAGTGTTGTTCATTAAAGCTCAACAGCTAGCATCTATCGAGATTTAAAAGCTGTTTCAGCTCGTGGCTTGACAACTAGCTCGATAGATGGCTATCTATCGAGATTTATGAAAATCAGATTTTTAGTTCTGATTTCATTCCAATCCGTGAATGTGTTTAGGCTTTCTTTTCTCACAATTCTAAACATATATAAGGATTCTTTTAAGGGCCGTCAAAGGTTGCGCAAGTGTGAGGTAAAGTTTTGTTCATGCAAATTGTGACTGGAGACAGAATTTGCCCTAGTTCATCTCTCTTTTGAAGAAGCTGATGCGTTTGTACACCGTTGGGTTTTTTGACCAAGGAGCTTCGTGATCTTCATTGTTTGGATGAACTAAAGAACTTTACAACCAACATCCTTCTTTAATTGGTGATCAAGTCGCGTACTGGGATTCGCACAATTGGTTAGTCACATACTGGGAGCCATGCATTGAAAAGGAGAGATTGTTACTACAGAATAAGTCCAATTGGGTATTGGGGTAAGGGTTCAACTATAGGTTGGTATAAGGTACTGAGATTCCTTTACTTGTAACTACTTGTTTTGATAATAGTGGATTCTCGGGAGTGGTGACCTTAAAATCACCCGGTGGGGTTTTTTCTCAGTGGTTTTCTCCATTCGTAAACAAATCAAATGTGTCAAATTTAATTTTCGCTGCATTTAGTTATTTGGTGATTTGTTTGTGCTGCCACGCGCTTTGCATGTTAATTAACTTAATTAATTAACTTGGCTAAATTAATTGGTTAATTTATCACAAGAGGTCAATAAATTCTTGACCTATCAAAAACCAACCCAAATCTAACACTAAATCCATTCAAGGAACACAAAAGCACAAGCTCAGAAACACAAAAGAACAAACTCAATGACACAAACCCATTTAAACATAAGCACAATATCAGCAACACAATAGCACAAATTCAAACACAGATCCAAAAATTCAAAATCAAAACTCAAATCCAAATCAAGACATAGACACAAATATTGCTAGAATATCCGCTTCATTCAAAATTTTTAGCATTTCCTCCATTTTCTTACTAACTTAACATAAAAAAAAAAAAAAAAGACGAAGTAGTTGCAAAGAAACAAAGAAAAAAAAAGTTATGCTGGAGTGAAGAAGGAAGAAAGAAAAAGGGAAAAAAGAAGAAGAAGAAGAAGAAGAAGAAGAAGAAGAAGAAAGAAGAACATGGCGTGACTTGCAGAAGAAAGGAGCAAAAAAAAAAAAAAAAAAGAAGAAAAAAAGAAAGAAAGAAAAAAGAAGTGAAGAAGAAGAAGAAGAAGAAGAAGAAGAAGAAGAAGAAGAAGAAGGAAAGAAAGAAGAACCATTGAAGAGTGCTGGAGTGAGTGAAATTAAAAAAATAAAAAAAATAAAAATAAAAAAGATAAGAAAGAAAAGATAAAAGTGGGGATAGGTAGGAAAGTGGGGGGTACGTGGGAAAAGAAAGAAAAAGTTTTTTTTTTTTTTTTTGTGTTATAAATATTTGCATTTTAAAAACGTAGCTGTAAGTTAGCTATAGCTGCATTTTTTAAAAATGCAGCTATAGGTCAACCTTTAAAAAAAATAAAAATTTATTCGGCTGGACCTATAGTTGTGTTTTTAAAAAAATGCGGCTATAGGCCACCCTTAAAAAAAAAAATTATTCGACTGGACCTATAGACTTAACCTATAGCTGTGTTTAAAAAATGCAGCTATAGGTCCCCCTTTAAAAAAAATTATTCGACTGGACCTATAGCTGTATTTTTTAAAAACACAGCTATAGCCGGGTTTCTAAATTAGCTATAGCCACGTTTTTTGTATACGCAGCTAAAATAACGTGGCTATAGCCCACGTTTTTTGTAGTGAACCCTAGAAGCTTAGTTGACTAATTGAGCGGGATTTGAATTCTATTAGTACAATTCTCAATCTATAGAGTTACGTGATATGTATCTAGATTTTAGATTTATTAAACATGTATTGATACATATATCAAGAATGCTAAACTTGTAGTTTTTATTGAGCTGTGTTGGGCACTTGTCTTGGACTTCAAATTTTTATAAAAATACATACAAGACACTTATCTGTTCACGGTTTGACAATCTAACACTATGGATTCAACAAAAAGGAACCTAGCTCCACTCACCATTACGACTGTGATCTCCACCCCCTCACAATTAGGAACATGTATTCTATCTTGAAAAAAGTACCTAAGGTCAATGTCTTCATGGACATTGTAAAGCTATCTAAGGCTCCGCTTGGGAGGAGGGAATGGAATGGAATAGAATGGAATGAAAAGAATATTTTTAGAATATTCTTCCCTCCCTCTTGTTTGGGAGTTTTAACGGAGGGAATGGAAAGTCCATTCCCTTGTTTGGGAGTTTAAGTGAGAGGGAATGGAATGGGTAGGAGGGAACACCCATTCCTTTCTATTCCCTTAAAACCTCAAATTTTCATTCCCCCCAAAATTGGGAGGAATGGGAGGGAATGGAATTAGATTTAATGATTTTTTTACTAAAACTCCCAAAATACCCCTATATATTCAACCCTTTATTTTAAAATAGGGGTCTAATAGTAATATTGCCATAAAATGATTCCATTCCATTCCCTCCACGTGACTCCCAAACAAGATTACTTACATTCCATTCCTTTCCATTCCGTAGTTTTAAAACATCCAATCAAGGTTACTTAATTCCATTCCATTCTATTCTTTTCCATTCCATTCCCTTACTTAAATACATTCCATTCCATTCCATTCCTTTCTATTCCCTTATAATCATTACATTCTATTCCATTCCTTTCCCTTATGAACTCCCAAGCGGAGCCTAAGGGTCCATTTGGTTGAGAAGATGAAAAAGTGAGAGGGTAGAAAATAAAGAGAGAATGGAAAAATGGGAGGATAGAAAAGATTTTAGTTTCCCTTATTTGTGTTTGGTTGAAAGGGTAGAAAAGTGGAAGGATGGAAAATTTTTTTGTTTAGTTGAAAATAAAGTTTGTATAAATTTACCATCATGTCCCTATTCAATAAAACAAAAAGTAACACATTATACTTTAAAAAAATTGTGTATAGATGGACACTTCATTAAAGTAAAAATAAGATGGCATAAAAAATTAACCTAAAACTGTTTTCTAAAAAAAAAAAAAAAGAAACCAAAATTAATGAGAAAATAAACATATAAGCACCCAAAAAAAAATGAAGAAGAAAGCTACACATCCGGGAAAAAAATCAAAGAAAAAAAAAAGGACACAAAAGAAGCCAACACTTCCAAACAAAAAAAAAAAAAAAAAAAAAAGCTAATACATTAGTGATAGTGAAAGAAAAAATCGAAGGAAAAAGAAAAAAGAAAAGAGGAAGCCAACACGTAAAAATCAAAGGAAAAAAAAATGCATTGGAGACTTAGAGGTAAATTCCAATGGTATTTTGGAAGCTCATGAACTCTCTCAATTTTCTCTCCATTTTGCGGAGAAAACTTTTTGGTGGGTCTAGAGAGAAAACACTCAAGCTCCATCATTTACTAGTATTATGCCCGTGCGATGCACGACTTAATAAAAAATATTTTGATAATATAATTAAATTTAATAACAAATAAAATGAAAAAAAGAATTAATTCAAAATTTAAGATTAAAAAATAAGTTGTACTTGTACACTTAAAAGAAATTTAATTTTTATTTCTTATTTTGATATTTAAATCATTTATTTTAGTGTTGATTTCATTCAAATGGTTATAAGTTATATCAACCCTAAACCGCATTAAATGCTCTGCAGTTAACTTTTTAGCCGCATTAATGTGGAGGTGATATCTGAACAGTGATTTTTCAGCCTTAAAGCTATTACATGAAGACTTTAGGAAGGTGCTAATGGGACAAGTATCAACACCAAATTTCTGGTTTGCACGTGGAGGGTAAAGAAGAAAATGGGAAGAAAGTAAAAAAGGAGAAGGAGGCAGTAAGAATGGGGATCGAGAAATAGAGAAAGAAATATTGTAGCAACCAAGAACTAAAATTGTAATCAACTTGTGAATCAGTATATAAGAACTAATCTCCTCAGATTGGGCCAAGGACATTTTCTTTGGGTAAATCCATTTTATCCTTGTTCATTTGGTTATCTAGATCTACTATATTTGTTCTCTAGCTCATTAGAGCCCAGTTTTCTAACTCATTCTCTACAAATTCATTATTTTGGACTTTTTGGGTTTAAGTCCATTCATCTTGTGGGTCAGGGACTCAAATTACGTCCTTACAATATCCATATGTAACATTCTAAATTAATAATAAATAAAAATATAATATTCTAACTTAATGTAACATTCTAACTTACTAATAAATAAATATAACACCCTAACTTAAAGTAATGTTTGTAATTTTATTGTGTTTTAGCCTTTAAGAACACATATATATATTTTTTATCATAAAAAAAAAACATAGATATTGATATTACACATGAAAAAATAATGAATTCAGTAATTGAAATGGTTGAAAACAAAATTAAGTCAAAACCTCATTTCATTAATGAAAAAATATCCAAATTTTTGAACTTAAAAAAAAAAAAGAGTAAAGTAAAGATAGACTTACATAGAAATTTGGACGGATGAATTCTCTCGTATCCAATTTCATGTTTAACAACAAATTTTGCTTTTAATTAAAGAATATAGATTACACGAAACAAAGCACCAAACAAAAACCATAACAAATTAAATCCATTATAAAATATTGATGTCAACAACAAATAATCATGTAATAAGAAATTAAAAAGATACAAATATATTGCTTGCTATATTGACTTCTAAAAAAAACACTAAAAGGTGTGATCAAACATAGAATTTCAGCCTATTTATAAAAATTGTTGATAAAAATCATATTCTATATAATAAGAAGGCAACAAATACACAAAATCTATTCAATTTGACAAAAGAAAAAAAAATTACTTGCAAGGTTGTAGGTAGGGCAGAGAGGAGAAATGAAGAATATAGCAAATAATTGTAAAGTACGTAGTAGAAATAATGAAACACCAAAAAGCTGTGTGTATATATAGTGGAAATTTTAGTTGGGAAGAAGATGATATGAACAAACAAAAAGTAGTTTAGGTGAAACTCAAATACTTTTTTTTTTAACTTATTATTAGGAAAAAGATGACACAAGAAGCAAATTTATCTATAAAAAAAAAAAAGTAGGAAAAAAAAAATGCAAGTTGTATCTTTTTTCCTTTTACCCTTTTTTTAAACTTATCATAAAAAAAGAGAGAAGTTTGGAACATTTATCAACTTTTCATCTCAAATGGAATTGAATAGGAAAAAGTTCATGAATAATAAATTGGAGTTAACGGTTGCCGAAGCTCATGAATGGTGATAACGATTTTCTAAGTTCCAACTACTACAAACAGCAAATGTCAAATGTTTGCGCATGCAGGAAACTCAACACAGTTGGCCATACAATAAACTATCTCCGCGGTTTCAAATACTATCTTTTTTTTTCCTTTTATGTTTTCTAAAGAAACATAGGACAAAAAAATGCAAATTCGATCTTTTTTTCTTTTACATTTTTTTTCTCTTTTTTATTTAAATTCTATCCTTAGGTAATTCTATTCTATTGATTTTAGACTTTGTTGATAATATTTTAGATAGACACAACTGTTATAGTTGTAAATTAAATACTACTTTCTTTCATTACTTAATTTATCATATTTATCCAAAAAAATATGTATATATCTATTCTTAAAATCTAAAAATTTAATTAAATTTTTACAATTTGGTGAAGCCACGTGATGCAACCATGGCGTCTAAGCTCAAATTTTATTATATATAATATGATATGATTTTCCTTCCTCCCTACCCAACCAAACACACTCTAAAAAAGTTTTTTTTTCTTATTTTCTCTCCAAATTTTCCATCCACCCTATTTCACCTCCAAACAAACACACCCTAAATCTAGCCATGGCTTGGTTAGTATTTGTTGGTTTACTAGTTTACTGAAGATTGCCAAAATATGATCATTCGAACTACTAAAAAATGCCAAAACAAAAACCTATGGACTCTACAAGAATTGGAGTAGAAAATTGAGAAGAAAAAAAGGTTGAAGAGTTGAAAAAACTTACATAGATATAGGGGCGGAACTACCCTTGGACTAAATTTAAAAATATTATTATATATATATATATGTGTGTGTGTGGATTAATTTTAGCAATTTTATTTTATAAAATTACATTTTATTTCCCTTTAACAATATCATTGATTCTTTTAAGAATAATGCTATACTCACAAACTTTTTTATAACATTTTTATAAACCATTTTGGTAGCAAAAGCCAGTCACAGAGGGATGAATCCAGAACATTTAACCTTGGCTAAGCAAGAACTATCCACCCTCCTTTCTGAGGGCCTCATTGAACCCACAGCCTCTTCATGGGCTTGTGAAGCATTCTATGTCAACAAACATACTGAGCAAGTTCGAGGAAAACTTAGATTGGTAATTAATTACTAGGATCTCAATCATTTTCTTGCAGATGATAAATTCCATTTGCCAAACAAGAGTGCTCTCTTTCAGCATCTTTCAAGTGCAAAAGTATTCTCAAAATTTGATCTTAAAGCAAGATTTTGGCAATTAGGAATCCATCCAGAAGAAAGATACAAGACGGCGTTTTGCATCCCAGATCATCATTACCAATGGACTGTTATGCCTTTTGGCCTAAAAAATGCTCCATCCCAATTTCAAAAAGCAATGGTAATGTTGTTCCAGCCACTCTTGACCAATGCATTAATTTATGTGGATGATATCCTCTTGTTCTCAAAAGATGAAGAATCCCATGAAAAGTTGCTCACTGAATTTTATAATTTAGTGAAATCTCAAGGGATAATGCTTTCAGAAAAGAAAATGGTCATAGGACAGTCTTCTATAGACTTCTTAGGAGTAAACATTTCAGATGGAAGGTATACTTTGCAGCCTCATATTGCTATCTCTCTTGGTGAGTTTCCAGATAAGCTCACAAGTACCAAACAGATACAGTAGTTTCTTGGAATTATGAATTACATGTCAGATTTCATTCCAAAAATTTCCAGATACAGGAATTGCCTAGTTCAATTACTAAAGAGGTCTCCTCCAGAATGGAATTCTGTTCATACAAAAGCAGTCCAACAATTGAAAAGATTAGCAGAAAAGCTTCCCCCTTTACAGATTCCAGGACCAGGCAAATGGATGTTGCAAACAGATGCAAGTGATGAATACTGGGCAGCGGCCCTCTTTGAAGAAATTGATGGCAAAAGAAGTATTTGTGGTTATAAAAGTGGTGCATTCAAGCCTTTAAAACTACACCATCACTCTACTTTCAAAGAAATTCTTACAGTCAAACATGGGATTGAAAAATTCCAATTTCATCTTCTTGGGCATAATTTTTTAGTAGAAATGGATATGTCTTCCTTTCCCAAGATGCTTCAGTTCAAAAGAAAAATGCTTCCACACCCTCAGTAACTCAGCTGGTCAAATTGGTTTTCACAATGGTCTTTCCAAGTCAAGCACATTAAAGGAAAAGATAACCTTATTACTGATTACCTTTCTAGAAAACCTCTAATTCTTCGCACCACAATTATTCCTCCACCCTTGTGTGTATATCCTAATACAGACCCATCCTCATCCTCAAGATTTTCTTCTATAGCCCCTAATGATATCCATAATATGGTAGAAAATCTTCCCTCAGAGATAAAAGACCAAATAAAGGCCTTGACCCTAGAGGCTAGATCCAAAGGAATCATTAGATTCCTTCATAATTATCTCAAAGACCACCAAAGACTTTTCCTTGCTATCTTTCCTGATATTGACCAACCATGGAAAACCCCTTTTGCCTTTGGATAACCCAATGGACTGTTGCACATTATCTCTACATGTGATATTTGCTCAATGAGTATTACCTGTGTTTTCATTTTGAGCCAAAGTTTTACAGATATATTTTCCCACGTGGAAATAGATATTTTCGCAAATTCTGGTTTGAACTTTTAAAGAATGATGCTCGTGAAGGAGAATGGATACAGTATCCCAAAGCAGAACATCCAAGATTTGGTTGCAAAATTACTTTAGCGTGTTTACTTGCTAAACTCAATTCCAAAAATGATATTCGTACAGAAGGAAAATTTCACCCTGCGGAAATACACTGGGTTACTAATCCAGATGGCACTTTACACACACACATGGACACCTCTTGGGTATCTTGTTACCATGCTTTCACAATGACAGAATCCCTTAATAAGGGAATCTTATCTGAAATAGTACCAATGAATCCAGAAGTCTGCAGAAAATAGTGGCCACATAAAGATCATTGGGAGATGCCCAATCCTCTTAATCATCTTATAGGATATGATGACCCTTATTATCACAACCATGATCCAGATGTCGATGTTGATGAAGAATGGTTCCAAGAAAGAGATGGATGGGACTAGATATTTCTAACACTCAAAAAAAAAAAAAATTCTTAGAATGTCCAGGAACATGTGAACCTTATCTTGACATGCATAGCTATTACCTTTGCAAAACTCTGTTCGAAAGAAGTTAAAGCTTCAACTACCCTTGTTGACACTTGTAAATCCATGACTTAGGCCCCTACTTTCTTCTGAATGTATATTATCTCTTAGCTCCAAGTTTCAGAAAAGTCTTCAAACGTGTCATTCTTGCAGTCAAGCTTCTTTACTCCTTGGTAGAAGCAAAGCTAGATATGGATAATCATGTAGTCAGACCCCCTTGTGGAGATTTACATTTGTCAAAATTGATCCAGCCCCTACCGTCCTTTGTAGAAGCTTATTATATTTTGAATGTAAGATATTTTTGTAGCATATTGCCTATAAATAGAAGGCTAGTATCTCTGTAAGAGGCAGAGTGAAGAAAGCCCTTATAGTCCTTGTACACCGTTGTAGAATGTTCCTCTGAGTCTCTTATGTCCGATGTACAAAAACTGTTAAATCTAATAATATCTCTTAGCTTGTTGTATCTTGTGTTGTGTTTTATCTTTCGCGTAGTTGGTATCAGAGCCATATGATTTTTTTGTCACTCCTTTGATTAGTATACTTTGATTATTATCCAGATTAGTATGCTCTGTGATTTACAGTTGCCACAATACATGGATCCTCTATATTAGTCACATCAAAACACTGGATTTGAAGATCAAGTAGAACACTAAGGAGTTTGTTCTTGAAATTCTTAAAGAACCATGTTTTCCATTATTACCTTGTGGACGTCTAAGCTTAAGTTGGCGTCTTAGTCCGATTAGGCCTTTGGTAAACAGTTCTTTCTAAAAGAAACTATCATGGCAAATGCATCCTCAGAAGTCATTGATACTCCTAATCTTGCCTTTGACCTTTCCCTTTGTAAATCTACTGCAAATAGGTTAGACTACTTGTATGAAATTTCTCATATACTTGAAGATATTAAGATCCCTATCACTGATTTCCCTTTTGTAAATCCCTATACTATGTTTAATAAACCTCAAACTTTTTTCAAAAAATCCATAAAAAAGTTTTTAGGTCCTTCTCATCCTTCTACTGTAAAAGAATATGTCCAAGCCTCCAAGTTTGACCAGTTTAATATTCCAGCAAGTGAAATAGAAAATTTTATCACCCTTGCCCTTCCCAGATAATTTGTAATTCCATGGCAAAAACAAGGGTACACACACCTTCATTTTTGTGCAGTAAGGCTGGCACTAACTTTCCACGGAAGAAACAGACTCCCTATAACTTCTAGAATTTCACTTCTTGATTCTAGATTCTTGGAATATCAAAATGCAGTCATAGGAATAGTTCAGACCACCTTAAATGTGGGAAAAGTTTTTGTCACACTTTTTCCTAACTTCAATATGTCTCTTAGAGATCCTCACCTTTGTGATGCTCTCAAGATACAAGTCCATATTACAAGAGCCTCTCAGGTGCAAGACATATTTGCTGCTACACTTTATTACCTGCTTGCTTATAGACTCCAGAATCATGATTTTGACATGGCAGTACCAGACATAGCTCAATCCAATGATGCTTTGTTGATTCAAGTTAATCCAGGAATGACACCCATGTGTACGTTTGTTCCAAGACAACTTAACAGAGAACATATGACCTCTATTTTTCCAGAATCATGGATTACAAAATATGAGATGCTTCATCAAGCGACTAAGCCAATCCAGTCAAATGATCCTTTCTTTATTAGAAAGTAAATAGCGAGGTTGAGACAAGATTCTTGACAACCTCACCAGAGAAGAAAGATGTAACAGTCTTCCCGTCACAGATTGCAATGCTCCAACCAGTGTCATATGTTTGCGAAGATGGTCTTATAGTCAAGGCATTTTGAGAAGATAGAAAGCCTTGCTATGAAGGCAAGTCACCTTTTGGTCATATATGGTGGGATGTTTGTAGTTGTGCTGATTGCCAAGAAGAAGAAGTTTTTGAAGAAGATCATTCAAGAAGAAAGAAAAAAATCTTCCCAGCAAACTCTCAAAGAAATATATGAAGCCGGAGATCCAGAAGTTGACCTCCTTGGAGAACCCTCTGGAAAATTTGATTATTATGTTCTTTACCAAAGAACTAGAAAACAAAAAATGCCTCCTCCTCCGTGTAAAACAAATCATGTTCAAAATCCTAAACCTTCATTAATTCCATTCTATCAGAAAGTCCTTCCTCAAATACCAAAATGTCAACCCTCTCTAGTTAGCCCAACCCATTTGCAGAAACCTTTACCTTGCTACATGTTTGACAAGCCTTAACTTCCTATTCCTAGAATTTTCCTCCTCTTGAAAATTTTGATCATCCACAAACCAACACAAAACATGTTTGGAAAATCAAAAATCCTATTGGAACCAACCCTGATGGAAACAAGAAACAAGTTTCTTCAGCTGAAGCAGCTTTAAATTGGCAAGCAGAAAATGTTGTGGCACAAAACCAACTCCTTTCGAAGATCCTTGATAATCAACAAAAGATGGTTGAGGTATTTACCCATACCTTTTCCTCCTCAAATTCTCTTATTAAAGATTTGAAGAAAAAAATCAAGATGATTGAGTAGAGGCAACAATAGCCTCCACAGTCAAAGACTTGTCGATCTCTTTTCCCCTTATTGGGCAAAGAAAAAGAAAGAAAACAGTTGTTACTACAACTCCAATCCATGGAAGGATCACAAAAAGATACCTCACAAATTCTCCCAATGCATGTTCATACACCCTACCAACCTCGACAGTCACTATAAAAGGACCTGTCTATACCTTTAACCTCTCCATTTTCACCAACTTCTCCTTACCAAAACCTCCAACCATTAGCCATGACACATCCTGATCATAACCCTTTTAAACCAAGTAGAATTTTCCCTGGCATAACATATTCAGCTCCACCTTAACTAGAACCCCAAGCAAGGCCATAGAATGAACCTCCTCCTAAAGAAAAGAACAAAGAACCATTATACCAACCCCTAGACCCAACTGTTGGTGCTTCTTCAAGACCCCCAGAAATGAACATGTTGGCTATGGATCCTGACCCTCCAAATCCAATTTCATCACTTCTCAATACTCTTACCCTAGGAGATCCAAGAGAAACTTTTGTGCTTCTAGTAATTGATGATATAGACCTTGACTTGTCTTATCTTGGTCCAAAGGAAGTGTTCATGACAGAACCAAAGGTGGAAGAAGATGATGTTCTTCATCCCAAACAGCCTCGGTGACCACCAATTTTTCCTCCACAACCCTTTATTCCTGATAACCAAACAAGGTTGACCTATTCACCAACCACAGATTCAAAACATCTATTCACCATTAATAATACCTCTCCTTCCAGATGGCATGATGAGATTTTTAACATGTATTCATGATGTATAGCTGAACTCCAGGTTCCAAATACTACTGTTGCCCAGATTATTGCTAAATTTATGGCAAGAGTCATAAGAAGAATAAGAGAATGGTGAATCAACCTAGGAGAATACAGGCAAAGACAAGCAACTCAATGCAATACCCTAGAAGACTTTTTTACAATCATTCATAATGAATTTCTTGGTTCGATGACCCATTATACCGAAATGGCAAGAGAGGAATTTTTATTGATGAAGTGTTGCTCATTTGAAAGAAAAGATTTGGAGAAACATTTTGACAGAATGTTAAGAAGATATTACTCTTTTTATGGCATGGATGATGTTAATTCCAAGCATACCTTTCTCAACTCCCTTCCAGAGCCATTGGGAGATGAAACTCTTCATATGATGAATCTCCAAAAAATAACTCTGCGGTAAGCTTCCTTGGGTGAGATCTATCGGCATGTGCTCATTGCCCTAGAAAAACTCTGCAACCAGAGGAAATTTCTTTCAGAAATTGACAAGGTTCATAGCAAACTTAAAGACAATTGCAAAAGGAAAGATTTGCAGATAAAATGCTATGAAAAAAATTGTGCCTGTCCAACAAAATGAAGAGATCATTTCAAAAAATATTCTTGGAAGAAAAGACACTACACAAGTCAAAAGAAAAAAAACTTTTAGGAAGAAAAAATGGAAGTTTCTTAAAAGAAAGTAGTTTAAAGGAAAAATTTAAAAAGTCTGTTTTGTATGCAGAAGACCAAGTCATTTTGCAATGAATTGTCCAAAAAATAGAAAAAGCGGCAAAGCTTCTCGAGCAAGCACAGATTCATGCAGATGACACTCCTTTCTCAGATGTTGAATCACTTTTTTCACTTGATGATGACTATTCCCCCCATGCTTTAGTTGTTATGGCCTATTCCACTTATGAAGAAGATTCAGAACCAGATAATGATGAAGACTCAGACCCAGAAATCCAAACCATCTATACATCCCAACCTATTATAGTCCCTCTAACCAACCCCACTCCTATAGCCCAAGTACATATCCTTCTTGACACCTACTCCAGACCCATCCTAGTGATAGCCTTGTTTGATACAAGATCCGCCGCAATAATCCTTCATCCCAAAATCTTACCTGCAAAATTTTGGCTACCTCACAACCAGATGTTCAGAGCAGCAAATGGAGAAACATTTCTGGTCAAATTGAAAAGTAAGCCTATCCTCATCAGCATTTTTCCAACCCTTACCATTAAACACCAAGTCCTTGGATCCCCTCTTACAAGCAGAGACTTTCTCATAGGGTTTTGTTAGGTTCTAAAAGTTTAGAATAATTGGAAAATCTTGAGCAAATCGTGAACACACAAGAACAAGAAAGCTGCAAAAAGAATATTTCAAAATTTGCCTGATTCGACTGATCGAGAAACAGGCTCGACCGATCGAAAGTCGTATCTGCAGAATTTTAATTTAGCCCAAACAGCAATTCAAGCCCGTTAAGGATTAGGGTTTCAGGTCTACTTCTCCCACTATATAAAGGAAACTCTAAGCATGTTTTTATTAAGGCTTTTTAGAGAGAGAAGAGTGTGCCTCTTTTGTATTTAGGGTTTTGTTCCTAAAACCTCTTTTATAACTTCTACCGGTGTTGTTCCTTGAAGAATCTCAAGATCTGGTATTGTTGAAGTTGCTGCCTTCTATAGTCATCAAAGGTGCTGATGATCTAAACCTTCAAAAGTGGTCTTAGAGTCACAAACAGGAGAGTTTGTGTTGCTAAACCTTTGAGTGGGATCTCAAAGTCATAAGCGTGGGTGTCTGTGTTTTGCAAAGGCCAAGGAAAGAAGTAGTTCGTGGACTCGGAGCTATCATGGGGTCGTGGTAGTAAGTTTTCTACTTGAGGTAGCAATAGGATGTTAGTGGTCTAAGTCGCTATTGTACAAACTTCAATTGTTTCTAGTAGATTTGATGTTTTACCTTGAGGATAGCTAGGTTAAATCTTCCATAGGTTTTTTATCGGTTTAGTTTTCCTAGGTCATCATATCGTTGCGTTATTTATTTTTCCACTGCTTTACTTGATATGATTGTTTTGTTTTAACCTAAATCTGAATAATAAACCTAAGTATTCACTTGATTAATTAATTAGGTTAAATAATTTAGGTTTACAGGGGTCTAAACTTATAACAAGTGGTATCAGAGCAGGTAGCTCTTCTGATCTAAGAGCTAATCCTTGATCCCTGTTATTATAGATAATTTTAAGTATCTTACTGTTTTTGATTGTGATGATTTGAATAAGAAGGACACTGTTGTTTCTGTTGATCTTTTTGATGCCTGTGAAACTTTTCATAAGGAATTATTGAAAGCTATGAGAATTGTTAAGAAATTCAGGGAAGAGTTAAAATTGGCTAATCTTGAAAAAGAGGAATTGGTTGTTAGATTAGATGAATCTAATAAAAAGAATGAATTTTTGAGAAATCAAATTTCCTCTCAAGATGAGAAGATGAAAAACTTGGAACAAGAGTTAGTTGAATCTAAGGCTAAAATTGAAAATTTGACTTGTACCAAGCCTGCTGTAGATAACAGAAGTGTTTCTGTTTCTCTTAAGCCTAAAGCTGAAAAAGTTTATATCCCTCCTTTCAAGAGGAATAATAAAAAAAAAAGGCTTATTTTGCTAGGTTAGACAAAGGTAAAAGTTCTGATGTAGACGCTGAAGTTTCTAAACCTAAGTCTAAACCTACTGTTAGAGAGCATAAAAAATCTGTTTTTGTGCCTACTTGTCACCTTTGTGATGTTGTTGGTCATATTAGACCAAATTGTTCTTTGTTGCGGCAAAAACCAAAATCTGAGACTAGATTTGCTGTTAGGAATACTGATGTTCCTAAATTTGTTCATGTTTGTCACTTTTGTGGTGTCACTGGTCACATTCGTCCTAATTGTCATAAATTGAAATTTAAAAATTCTGTATTTCAATCTAAGACATGTGATGATATTTCTCCTGCCATAAGTCCATATAAATTGTTTCATATTCTTTTGAAAAATTTAAGCTTGTTGGCCTGTGAAAGGAATTTGCAGGATTTTAGTTTTTCTCAAAAGATTGGTGTAATCTCTCAAATACACTTTGCTACTCATGGTTTTTCACCTACAAAGCCGAAGACTCGTGCTATATGGATGAGAAAAGATTCTCTAAGGTGAGTGTTGTTTACTTGTCCTTGATTTAATTCTTTCAATTAATTGTGGACATTTTTTTTTTTGTTTTTAGTTGTTTTATTTTCTTAGGTTGTTTTAATTTTAAAAAAATCCAAAAACATTGAAAATTTTCAAAAAGACAAAAATATTTTATTTTGTGTCTAGTTTTATTTTTCTTGAGGATTACATGACTTATGATATCTCTCTCTTGATTTAGAACATGCTTAACATTGTGGAGAAACTTGAATAGCATGTGTTATATAAGTGTTAAGCTATTTTTTTTATTTTGTTTGAGTATGTACTAGTTTGTACATGTACTCAAGGGTTAAATAAGAAATTGATATTTCTTGTTTGTGTACCCTCTATAGCTTAGTTAAGCACTGTCATACATTGCATTTGCATTTTTAATCATTTAGCATAATGTGTGCTTTTAGTTTTGGTCATAAATTTTTTTTAAAATCAAAAAGATTTTTATGTGTTTTGTATTATATATCTTGGATTTATAATCAAAGTTGGCCATATTATCTTTACATAACATGTTTATGTACGTTGTTTAGCTTGGATGAGCTTATTTTATTGCACTTTACTAGTTTGAACTTTGTAGTGTGTTAGGGTACTTTTTTATTACACCTAATTTTATTTACACACACCATTTTATTTAAAACCCAAGAATACGTATACTTGGTAATATTTGAAAAGTCCATGATTCAAGTCCATGGTAAAACAATTTTGTCAATGGAATTCAAATTCATAAATCAAAGCCCATGATTTAAACCCATGGCAATTTATCTAAAAGCCCAATTCTCATTGGCAACACCGAAGCCCAATTCTCATTGGCAACATCAAAACCCAATTTCTATTGGCAACATTAAAGCCCAATTCTCATTGGCAACATCAAAGCCCAATTCTTATTGGCATTACTTTATCGAAAAACACCCAAAATTATCAACACTTGGCAAAGAAAATATACATATATATATATATATATACACATATATATATCATGGTAAAATGTTATCATGGCAAAAAGGACCATGGTGATCGTCCTAAGGATCATCCTCTCATATTATAAACTCGTGAAGAGCATAAGCACCATTTGCATCACGACATATATCTTCAACACTCGTTGTAAAACATTCAAACCTACAAGCTCATCATTCAAATTATGATGCGATTATTAGAAGCCATGAACATTGTTTTATGGAATTCATCATAGTAAATAATGCTTACAAAAGAATTCCGAAAAACTTGTCTTGTTATTCCAAACACTACAACTAATTGCCTAAAGGCCCATTGCAAATATTTATGAAAAACCCAAAAAATATTTACTTATAAAAATCCATGGCAACGTGTGCACACAATCCAGCCCAAGGGAACTAGCCCATGTGAGCAAGCCCAAGCAAAGAAAGGACATGTGGCCTAACTAAAAGTGGTGAAATGGAGCAAAGTTCTAGCCCAAAAAGTTTCCAACAAGAGTCTTAAGAGAGGGTAACCAGCCCTTGTTCATCCTTAACCAAAAAACAACTAGAGACCCCAACAAGAAAACTAAGCCTTTGAGAATGAACTAAGGGCTGTCCTATCAGGTTTTTGCCACCCTCTGTCTGACATGAACAGTGCCAAAGGACAGTCATATCAGCTGAAGCCTAAAGGGTGATCAAACTCCATCATCTTCATCAAAACTGTACCTCCAGCGGAAGGGGTGCAGAAGCCAAATTATCCAAATTTCAACAGATTGATGCTATAAATGGTAAAAACGTTCAAGACATGATTTATGTACCAAGCCCATGAATCCTAAAGGGGAAAAATTGGGAACATGTGGTTTGGAGGGCAAAAAGAGATCTCCAACGGAACCCCCTAAAGTAGACTAGAACTTGGCACCTGGCTTGGGGTGTTGAATCTTGCTTTTTGGGGGACCAAATCTCGGTTGCAGCATTAGGATTCTCTCTTGATACACATCCCAAACACAATAATCAAGCTCAGCCCAAGAATCCTAGCATTTAATGCAAAAAGCTCTAAAATCCCATCATTACTCAAAGAAGCAAGGCAGCCCCTTAAATGGTTTTTTTCTACTTCTGATCAACCCCAGGAAAGTTTGACTCTGATTTCGTCAGCCTTGATACGTCATACATTTTGGATCCTAGTCAATTAATGCATTTCTTCAGCTCCATTATAAATAGACCAGCAGATTAACCCCAAGGGCATGCTGACTACCCCTCTGAAACTTTGAGATTTGTTGGTCATTCTTTTTTTGGTTCAGCTTTCTTGTAGCTCATCATCCATCATTTTCCACCTTCACCAATCCAATACCAGACATCCTTCACCCCTTTACACTGCCATAGTTCATAGATGTCTTTCAACCAGTCATAAACAACCATTTACTCATAAAAGACTTCAGTCCCAGCATCCGTCCCATACCACTCACTCAAAAAACAGACCTCATTCATCTCGTCCACACCTTATAAACACTCACCCATTGAAATTTTAGCTTAGTACTTGCTGCTCCGAGCTGGGGATTTTTTCTCTCCCTCTACACCATGCCAATTAACCCTCCTTTTTTTTCTTCCTACAGAACCTTTAATCTTTACTTTTTACTTTACTGTTGAAGGATATGATGTATTTATAACAATTGAACTATTCCCTCACATTGATGTAATGGTGGCTGAAAGTGCAATAAATTCCTCTTGAACAAGACACATAAGTACCTAAAATTTACCTTAATTTGTCCAAATACTGATTGCTGGACCATGTACTTCCATCCCTACTGATTGGACAATTTATCTTTTGGACTTAAATGTAACTTTACCCTTACCGCTGGAGAATTTATTTCCCTTGAACTATGAGAACAGGACCATTAATGTACTAACTAAGTATTGTAAAGTATTCTTTTATTGGGCTTTTGTTGTTGTTTTGTTGAATGCAGCCATTGTCTCCTTGCTTGGATAGGCTTGTCATCACACCGATAGCCTTTGGGTGTCCGCTTAAGAGCCCATAGTTGAGTTTCGGTTTGGTTCCCCAACATCTCATTCAGAAGCATCAATTTCCCTCCCCAACATAGTGCATGTTGTGTGGGAAAATGTTTATAGTTTTTGATCACTTTGTCTTGATCTTGAAATCACATGCCTTTGATTGTCGAACTTGAACTTATTGAGAAAGGCATAAATAACCATCTCACCACTGTTTATTAGCCAATTATGACCACCTTAATGCATATCGTAAGATTTTATGCTCGAGAAAGTGTAGCACATGCACAAAAAGAAAATAAGGTGTAGGGTTTAAATGCTAAAATTGGTGTGTACATTATTGGGCTATAATAATTTCACTATTCAAATAAAATTGGTGTGAACATTATCCTGGCTATAAGTTTCTAATCAAATAAAATTGGTGTGTATATTATAAGGCAAATCAAGAAACTTACATGATTGCAAGTTTTTATTCTAGGAGATGTGAGAGTTATATGATGTAACTCTTTAGGTGATAGTCTCTTTCAAATTTATGTGATGAATTTTGTTGAAATTGGGATTGATTTCTATGCACATATCACCTCACATGTTTCTCAAGCTTTTGCTAGTTGCACACACAACACAAGTTACTCTTTGCTAAACTTTGTACATGTTATTGTGTGTAATTTTGTTGTAGCTATCCAAGATTATATGTTCCTTGATTTTGATGCAAAATTTGAGTTTTGAGGACAAATTGGTTGATAAACTTATTTTTGAAAGATCTGGGTTGAATTCATGTATTTTTGAAAAACTTTTAATCTCATACTCATGCATTTCATTTATGAAATACTATGCTTTGAGGAGTTTCTGCATAAAATTGCTCTGTTTTTTCAAAAATTTAATTTTTCCAGATTTTCGATCGATCGAATCTGTCTCTCGACCGATCGAAATTGCAATAAAAATTTTGGTTTGAATCTGTCTGACTCGATTAGTATTCGATCGATGCTTGATTGATCGAAACTGAAAAATTTTCAATTTTTAGAGTTTTGACCAAATTTTTTTTCATGCGTCATTTATGGTTAGAATTTACATGAGTTGCATTGTTTTTCTGTATCCATCTTGCAGTTTTGCAGTCATATCTCTCATTGTTTTCATACATAACATGCATACACTTTGCTAAATTAGGTACTCAACTTGAATTAAAAATTTATTGATTAATTTTTGAGTCCTTTGTAAATTTTAGTATATGCTATTTTTCTTGATGTGTGAACTCCAAAAATTTTTTTCTTAAAGAGATATGATGGATAATAATGTGCAAATATTTTCTCTACTCATGCAATTTTTATGGATAACATAGTGTCAAGTTTGCATTTATTGAAAGAGAGAATATTTTTCTTTATGTGTATCCTCAACTTAATTTTTTTAGGTTTGTGTGTTTTTTTATTTATCCCCACCTCCTAAATTTTTCCCAAAACTTGTTTTGTTTTTCCTATTTTTATATAGGGAGAGAAAAGTTTTTTTGCCTTTGTTGTTCATAAGGGGAGTTGTTGTTCTTCATAGGGGGAGTTCTCTCTATTTTCTATAGAGCTAAACTGTTTTATATTCCCTTGGTTCTCTTTTTTCTCTTATGTTTACTGTCACTCTACTCTTTATTTGAGTTGTCTTTGTCAATACGTGACAAAAAGGGGGAAAATAGATTAAATGTGGGAATCCTGTTTGTCTTGTTTAGGGAGAGATAAAATTGTTTTTGAAAGGGTAAGAATATAAAAACTTTTTAATGTATCTAACTTAGGGGGAAAGTTAGAATTTATTTGTGTTTTTATATTTCTGTTTCATATTATTGTTTATATGTCTTTCTTTCCACACATGCGGTGATGTGTTTGTTGAGTGTTTCAGGAAAGACAGGTGCATTCTAATCAAGACCTTCTACCTCTTCTTGGTAACTTCTAGGTTAGGAGTCTTAGATTGGGATTTGTGATGTAATTGGGCATTTTATTGTATTGGGTTGTTCTTGTATTTGAGCATTTCATAATGTATGAAAGTTCTGTCATGAATTGCCAAAGGAAGAGATTGTTAGGTTCTAAAAGTTTAGAACAATTGGCAAATCGTGAGCAAATCGTGAACACACAAGAACAAGTAAGCTGTAGAAAGAAGATTTCAAAATTTGCCTGGTTCGACCAATCGAGAAACAGGCTCAACCGATCGAAAGTCATATTTGCAGAATTTTAATTTAGCCCAAACAACAATTCAAGTCCGTTAAGGATTAGGGTTTCAAGTCTACTTCTCCCACTATATAAAGGAAACCCTAAGCACGTTTTTATTAAGGTTTTTTAGAGAGAGAAGAGTGTGCCTCTTTTGTATTTAGGGTTTTGTTCCTAAAACCTCTCTTATAACTTCTACCGGTGTTGTTCCTTGAAGAATCCCAAGATCCGGTATTATTGAAGTTGTTGCCTTCTATAGTCATCAAAGGTGCTGATGATCTAAACCTTCAAGAGTGGTCTCGGAGTCACAAACAGGAGAGTTTGTGTTGCTAAACTTTTGAATGAGATCTCAAAGTCACAAGCGTGGGTGTTTGTGTTTTGCAAAGGCCAAGGAAAGAAGTAGTTCGTAGACTCAGAGCTATCATGGGGTCGTGATAGTAAGTTTTCTACTCGAGGTAGCAATAGGATGTTAGTGGTCTAAGTCGTTATTGTACAAACTTCAATTCTTTCTAGTGGATTTGCCGTTTTACCTTGAGGATAGCTAGGTTAAATCCTCCCCAGATTTTTTACCGGTTTGGTTTTCCTGAGTCATTATATCGTTGTGTTATTTATTTTTTCGCTGCTTTACATGATATGATTGTTTTGTTTTAACCTAAATCTGAATAATAAACCTAAGTATTCACTTGGTTAATTAATTAGATTAAACAATTTAGGTTTACAGGGGTCTAAATTTCTTGTAGGTTTGATCTCCTTCATCAAATACCTAGCCTTAGATGGTCTTCAAAAGGACTTTTGCATAAGCAACACCTTCTCACCCAGACCCAAGTACCTCATTTATTCACTGTTGACCCCTTTGACCCTTTGAAACTCCAGATTATCAATGATTGTTGTGCAAACAGTCACTCTGAATTTCTTCTTAAAAATCCAAATCCTTTGTGAAAAAATCCAAACTATTTCATACACCTTCCCTTTAAAAAGAATGAAAACTTGCAACTCTAGCATTTTTCTCATTTTAGTGACCATAAAAAAATTTATAGATCTAAAATCTAAAACAAAATATATAAGCCCAAAAAAAATAGCTCAAAAAAAAAAATTCCAGTAAAACTAAAAACAAAATTAAACTCAGTTAATTAATTTTATCCAAAATAAATAACCTTGCCCTTTAAAAATTTCTAAACAAAAATAATTTTGTTCTTACTTACCAAAAACATATATATATATATATATATATATCAGCAGCTAAGTAGCAGAATCAGATGTTGAAATCACTACACATAGCCAACAGTAAAACCACCCCCCTAAATCAAAGTTCTGGCTCCGTCCCTGCATAGATAGAACTTGAAAAGCACTAGGATGAATGATCGAAGGAGATTTTTGAACAAGGGGGTGAGGGAGAATTAAAGCATGGAAGTGAGATAAAGTGAGAAAGTGAAGACTGAGAGGATGCGCTTTTATAGAACCAATCTTCAACTATTCACCAGGAAGTGAGCCAATAGTCTTAGTAATGATGAACAGATGTAGTTGTGGTGATAGTTGAAACCAAGACAACTACGAATCTATTTAATGTGTCATAGCTCTCTCCCTCGCAAGGATTAGGGTAAACAACATCATTTGAAATGACTGTCATTAGATAAGAATCGTGCCTTATATCCAAAGCAAAATATATAGGCTATTGTTAAATGAATTTGTTTTTCTGATCTTCAAAGGAACACTCTTTACATAGGACTGAGAAGCTTCCACTTCCTCCTCATACAAAGAAAATGAAAGTTGTGAGGCTGTTGAAGGGGAGAAATCACATTGCCTATGATGGTTGGTGAATGTTAAAGTTAGATTTTAGAGGCTACAAAATGTGTATCTCTAAACCGTAACACTAGTACATCTGAAATACCATTTGTCAATGCTTAAAAACAATATATTTATTCCGTGAGGAATAAAAGGGAAATAGAAGCAAACTACCTATAAGATTAAAAACTCAGAAGAGTACAGTGAAAACCCTAAGAAAGGGGAAGAGAAAACGCAGTGTGGAGTAAGGGCTGGATATCCTTACCCCTGTTGAAGCTCGTATTACTCAAAAATCAATACAATGGAATAGAGATTTTTTTTGTTGCTCTTACTCAGTGTATCTTTCTATCTTTTTCCTCTCATTCTATCTAGTATAACCAGTTTCCTTTCTTTTATAGTACAAGAAGATACCCGGTGTACATGGATAGATAGTAGCATTCTCTTAGTGTTTGTATACTCTAAAGGACAGCTTGCAGTCGTACGATATTTGTTGCTGGGAAGGGGGGAGAGAGAGAGAGAGAGGGAGAGAGAGGAGTTGATGAGGTAGGACAATGCCAGCCATGGTCATGGGGAGAGATGATTGTGGGTTGTCCTTCCCTCAAGGCATTGAGGATGCTACACGTATGTACTGTGCTACCTAAGCAAACTACTGACCAACGAAGATGCTTGGTGCAACACCATTTTAGGGTTGGACTCAACTCAAGGTAGTGCTCGGGATATTGCACAGTACATCAGAGAGTGTCCCCCTTATCTTTATGACCTTGCAGTTGTATCTGTTGTATCCCTAGTACACTTCGCTGGTGTGCCTTGGAATGCAGCTCCTCTCACCTAGCCTTGCCATTTCCTTGACCCTTACATGCATACATGTAAAGTCAGGAAGTGTTGTAAGGATCTGACTTGGTAAAAACCCATGCACCTTCAATTCTATTTCTTGGTGACTATACAGTAGACTTAGGTTGGATATCCCCCAAGAGTTATGCAGAAAGATCTAATCCAAGTTAGCCTAATCCTTCTAGCCCAATCCAATGAAGCCAAGGCCCAAAACTAAGAGCACATGTCAGCGAGTCAGGTCCAACTATCCTTGCATAGCTTTGACCAAGTCTCAAGCTATCCCAATCGACCACAGAACAAGCTCTAGTTACAACATTGGTCAACTTGGCCCCTCAACTAAGGCATTTTGTGCCAGGTCAAATCTGGGAAGTCCTAAGGTAGGATCAATGTCTAACCTTCTGCCCCATTAGGTAGAAGTCTAGCAGGAGGGTATCTAGCTCCCTTCCCCACTCCCCACCCCCACACCATCTAATTTGTCAATAATTAATGGAAACTTACCACCATCAACATTAAATGCATAAAGACAGGAAAAGGTCTATCCCCTTATAATAAAGGGTAATGTCCACAAGTATGTGATTTACTTAGCATTACTCATAGAATAGTATAAAAGACTATTGTTGAAGGAAGAGGTATGCATTCTTTGCCGAAATTTTATCATTTTTGTTTTTAGCCTTTTTGAAAAAGTGGGAGTATAAAAAATCGGGAGAGATTAGAAAAGTAGGAGCATAGAAAAAATTTAGTTTTCTTTTATTTATGTTTGGTAGGGAGGATGGAAAAGTGGAGAGCTGAAAAATTTATTTGTTTGGTTGAAAAGAAAACTAAGAGGATAGAAAAGTGACGTTAGTATAAATTTATAATAATGTCCCCATTAAATAAAACAAAACAAAAATTGTGGATGTGCAAACAAAAAAATAACACATTTTTTTTAACAAAAAAAAAAAATTGTGTATGTGCAAGGGGATGAAAAAAAAAAAAAAAAAAACGCGCAATTGGACGTGGACAAAACCCATGTGCACTTGCACATGGGCATTTTCATCCCACCAAGTGCTTCATTTTCTCCCCTTAGTTTTCTTCTCATTTTAGGAAGAAAACACTCGGGCCCCACCATCTCTTTTCCCTCTCTCTCTCTTCCAAACAAATATCCTCCAAAAAGTTTTACATCCTCATTTTCTCACTTTTTTTTTTTCCTATTTTTCCTAAAATTCACTCTACCAAACACAGTCTTAGAGTGCCTCAGACAAACCCACTAATTGGTCTATGATCTAGTGAGTTGCTCAGTCTTAATTTATAGCTAGGACATCCGACCTCTGCTTATTTGAATCTTTGCAGCAACATGCATGCTTCTTTGTTCTCCCCACCTACATGGCTATATGCAATTTATGTTGCCCGTAAATCAAATCTAACATGTAGCTTTAATAGGATTTAAAAAAAAAAAATTTTGAATGGAAGTTCTACCTAGTTGATGCAATGTTAGTGAAAATGAACTTGAGGTCGTTATCAAGAAGAAATGAACCTCAAACAAATAAAATCAGCGCACTTCTGTCCGTAGATGCAAACAATGTCTAACTAAAAATCAGAAATATATATATAACGCACTTCTGTCCGTAGATGCAAACAATGTCTAACTAAAAATCAGAAATATATATATATATATATATATATATATATATATATATATACACACTCTTGTAGCACACGATCAGTGAGTACACGATTTACCCTAGTATGGGTCTATCCGTTGCGAACAGTGATGAGTCTCTAGTTGAAAGTTTTGAGGATAAACTGTTTAAAAAAAATTAAAAAAAGAAAAAGAAAAAAAAGTTGTGAGCACACAACACATTAGAACTTATTTAGGCTATTTCCCATTCTCATATATATAATATACATTTCTCATTAAGACTCAATTCCATGAATATTATTGGTCTGGTGAGGCTAATACAGGAACGAACCTCCTTGTTCCACTTTCAAGTCTTTATTGAGACGAGCCTAAATCTTCTTTTTTAGTAAAAAAAAACTAATGTACCAAATAATTGTAAGAATGGATATCCGTGCCTGCTCCACGCAACCTAAAGTTAGTTGGAAGGACAAAACATTATCTTAAACACTAATCAACGTCAATTTATATAATATATAGTAAGATGGGCCTCATTATCATTAGAATTCGAATATTGTTAGATCTAATATACTGCAGGCTTCATTATCACATCATAATAAGCTGAAATGATTATGTGAAGATAATAGCTAGTATATAGGTTAAAAAGGTCAAAATAAAAAATTAAAGAAAAGGGAAATTTTTTTTTTTATAAAAAAAAAAGGAAAAGAAAAATAATTGCCATTGCATGTATGGAATTTAGTCTGTGATTGTCAAGTCCCTTTTCTTGTGCCCCATTTACTATCTTTTTGTTTAGTCCCTGAAAGCAAAGCAATCATACACATCTTTATTTGCCTACAAACTCGATTAATTGAGATCCACTCTCTTTTTCCTGTCTTTCCAAGCAATCTAGTTGCTAAAATAGCAAAATCTCACTCTATATCCACTCATTCCTCCACCTTTCCTGGACAGATAAGCTGCAAACAACTAAGGATTTGCAACTAGAATTGTACCCTCTGACCTAATTTCACTCTCTCCCAGCCTTAATAAGAACCCCCCTCTCCTCCCTTTCACGCATATCAAGTACTCTTTCAACTTCAAGCACCACTATCACTATTGCATTTCCAGATTTTTAGAGAGAATAAAAAGTCCAACTCTCAACATAAACTACAAAGATGACTAAACAAACTGTCTTTTCCTTCTCACTTGTACTTATTTTTCTCTTCCGTTGCACCAAAACTATAGCCCAGACTCCCGATATCCTCAAAATCCTCGACAAGCCGGGTGAGTTCACCGTCTTTATCCGCCTCTTAAAGAGCACTGGAATGTCTGACCAAATCAACGGGGAGGTCCAGAAATCAACCAGTGGCTATACTGTTTTTGCTCCAAACGATAAGGCATTTTCAGACCTTCGATCGGGCACTATAAATTCTCTCACTGACCTACAAAAGGTCCAACTTATACAGTTTCATATCTTAGCAACTGGTGTTACTCTGTCAAACTTCCAAACTTTGAGCAATCCAGTGCCGACCCAAGCAGGAGGTATAGGCAAAGATGAGTTCCCACTGAATGTGACTTCTTCCGGCAAGCAAGTTCAGCTTGCCACTGGCGTTGTCAAGGCCACACTAGGCAAAACATTATACTCAGATGATAACTTGATTGTTTATCAAGTGGACAAAGTGCTTCTTCCACTGGATATTTTTAGTGGTTATGAGCCTACAGTATCGGCACCTGCAGAAAGTCCCCCTGTTGCTACTAAAGTGAATGAGTCCAGTGCAGTGAGTCTCATCCTGAATGGAATGTGGTTGTACATTGGAATTGCTGTGAATATTGCAGCATTTTCTTTGTGACCAAAGGAATACTTTTTTTTGGTTTATTTTTGTTTTTTACCTTTTCTTTTTTGGTCGGTAGAGAAGTTGTTGGTATGTACACCAAGGTGGGCATACTGTTGGTCGGGTTCACTTGTCTTGTTCTGTGTGGTTTTACTGAGTTGGATTGACTGGTCGTGATGCACTGTAAGTGCTTTCCATCTTTCCCTGTTCCATTTGTACCATGCGATGCCAGTTTGTGAAGGCAAACCAAAGCTTGTTTTTTGTTTTTGAACCAATGCTGGTAATGTTGAACTTTATGGTCTCTTGTGAGAAAATATGGCCATCTTTTTCTCAAGTTTCTTTTTATTTTTCTCATTGAACTTTACACAAAAACAACTTAATTACTTTAGCTTATCTCTATGTCAAAATGATATGTAATTGAAGTAATTTTATCAGGTTTGAAAGGACGCTTTAAATTAACAATTATTATTAACTCTAATGATTCAAATCGTTACAATTAAGTCAGAGAATTAATGCATGCAAAAAGAAGTTAGAAAAGGCCATCGGTGTGGTCTCTCGATACCACTTGTACTCTGATGCTTAAATCAGCTGCTAAGTGTGTTAAAGGAGAAACTAATATAATTTTCGTTAAATTTTTTGGTGACATACCCCCTTCTTGGTTCCTCCATTCCTTTTTATGGTGTGTTCCTTGTGATTAAAGTGGACTCAATTTTGCTTAATTTTTTGTTTTCATGGGTAATGGTAAATAACGATTTGAGTAATTCTAGTACCACATCATTTACCACATTTTTTTCACAACTATTCTATGTGACAGATTGTGATTTACTGGTTGTCACTTTTACATGAATCCATCACTTTTTCTCCACTCACAATCTATCACATTAAAATTGTTGTACAAAAGAGTGTGATCCTAGATTTTTTTCTAATGGTTTGGATGGTCTACATTAACTAGTTAAATAATTTGACAAGCAGACCTCGCAATGCTCGAACAAAATAGAAGATGTGGCATTGTTCTAAGTGAGCTGAGTAGATGACGTGGCCATACACTTGCATATAAGTATGGATATTAATATTAAACTCCAATGATTGAATTTGTAAAGTTGTGATTTATAACTATGTTTAATGTTGGCTTTATTCCATAACAAAAAGTGTTGTAATTGCTTTAATTTTGTTCTTTGTATTTTATGGAATTTAATTGTATTGGGTTTAGTATTAAGTTGGTGAAGAATCGAGCATGAAATGAAGATCAGTGCATTTCGTGACTATCTCGCGAGAAGTTCACGAGAAGGGTTCCCGCAAAAAAGGCATGTGAGAAGTACATGACTGGAAGCTAAAGAGTTGTGTCAGGCTGTCAATTTCGCAAGTGTCTCGTGAGTAAGGCCTTCTCGTGAAATACCCGCAAAACGCTCTGCCTGGAGGATTTTTAAGTATGACTTTCTTACCCTTCACCCATACTATATATACCCTCATTACCCACAAATTATAAGGAGGTCATTCAAAGAGAAAAACCCTAGATAGGTCTTCTACAACACACACCCATCTTTTGAGAGAGAGCTACTCATCCTTAGTGAGAAATCATTCTAACCTCTTCTTTTTCCCTCTCCCATTGTTATACCTTGAGAGGAGATTTGTACCCAAACATAATTTATACCTTTTCAGAGTGTAGAGAATGTTCTGGAGTTTAGGAAGCATTGTGGATTTACCAAAAGAAGCCGGTGAGGTTTGACGGATGCAATCGGACATATTGCGGGATCCAGAGAGCTAGAGAAAATAAGGCTTGGTGAAGTCAGTTGATAGCAGGAGCTTAAAGGGCTCAAGTACATTAGGAAAACTAGGCTTGAAGGGTCTTTTGTTATTCGTGTACTCTAACTTTATTCTCTAGTGAATCGATTGACTGCTTAGAGGGTGGTGGAGAAGTTTTTCGCCAGCTCTTTAGTTTCCTCATTGATAACACATCGCGGTGTTATCTTGTGTTCGCATTCTCTCTTCCCTTACTCTTTTGCTTTTACTTTTATTGTTTGTTATTCATGTTTATGCACTAGAGTAGTTATCGGTTTATTGCACTTCATTTACTCTTATTCCACACTTAGATAAGTTAGAGTAAAAGAAATCTAGCCGTAATCTTTAATTGGGAGGTCTAAACAAGCTCTTGTGCTTTCACACATATTTAAGCTTTCAATTGGTATCAGAGCGGGTACACTTATTTTGATTTTAGTACCTAAGTGTGATTCTTGACCCCTTGTGTGTATTGCCATGGATAGTATTTTGTATGCTTTTATGGATGTTGTTGATTGTAACATGCTATGTGTTTGTGAAAATGCCTCTATAAGTGTTAATCCTCATAATTGTGATGACATGTTACTTGAATCATTGGGTGTTGCTAATATTCCTAACATCAAACTCTTGAAGAAAAAGGCGAACAAGTTTCATAAGAATTTGAGCAAGCTTATTTTTGAAAAAGATGATTTGATTGCTAAGCTCAATGAATCTAAAAAATTACTTGAAAAGTATAAGAAACTTGCTGAAAATTCTTGTGAAAAGTTGAAAGAGTTTGAATATTTGAATATGGACTTGAATGCTAATCTATAATTGAGATAGACAACTTGACTTAGTACTAGTTGTGTATGACTTGATTAAATTGATCATTAAAATTTCACTCTAGACTAAGGATTATTCCACATTTGATACACACACACAACACACAAGTCTAATATTCAATGAATGCCTATTTAATTTGTGTGTTTGTACATGTTCAAATGTGATGTGTGTGTGCTCAACTATATGTGGATCAAACTAAAAATATTTTTGTTTTTTTTTTTTTTTGTTTGCTTTTGGAGGTGATTTGTGTCACCCATGTTTTTCAAAGTTTTCAAGTTGTTTTTGTGTGAAAAACATGTTTTCTGATTATTTTCATGGCCCATTTATGTGTAAGTTCAATCGCAAGTTAAATGGTCTAATTTTCAAGTTTTTCAACTTTGGACAGAGAGTTTCGCAACTGTTTCCCGAGTAAATCTTACTAGCAAAATACCAACGAAATTTTCGTGGGAAGCTAACCAACAAGTTACCAACGAAAATTTCCAGATTAGCTTTTTAAAGGGCATTAATTTCGTGGGTTATTTGTTTTAAACGTCTCCCATACCCCTATTTTAATGCTTTAACATCAAAATTCAACTAATTTCAAGTGTTTTACATTCTATAAACATCTCTAAGGTACTCTTTAACTCTTTTCATTAATGTTGATCCTTAGATTATGTTTTTGGGGGTTTTATATTCGTAGTTGGGATTTTCTCAAATGGGGGTTGGAAAACTTAATTTTTGTCAATCTTTTTTATTGCATTTTGTTTTCAATGATAATTTGCTTGGGATGTTGTCCCCTTGTGGCAAAAATAACATGTATTTAGGCAAAATTTTCATATATTCATGTATTGTTTAACATACATGTGTAGTCTGTGCACTCTAAGTGTTTGATAAAATGTCCAAATGACATTTTCTCGTTGTTTTGGACTCCGATGAGTATTAATTTTTGAGAATTGCTATGATTATGCATGTTTATCATATTTTGATCATTAGTTACACGTTTTACACACTTTGCCCCGTGAGTGCCTTACTCATGCATTGATCATGCATCTCACATGCACACTAGATGCACCTTGTTGCACACACTCTAACACTTGACATGTTTTTATATTCACTCATGCTAGTTAAGTCTTTTTAAACCTTTTAACACTTATAACATATTCTTATGTCTATGTCATGCCCAGGTTTATATCATGTTCCATCATCCTTAGCATGTCATGTTTACTTTATGTTTTGTAGCATTGTGTCTTTAAGATGTTTTATCTTTTGTTTGAGCTTTATTTTCTCATACATCTTGCACCCCTCATGCATCTTTACCATTGTTCATATCTTCCTTTCTTTCCCTCATTCCTCTTAATTCATCTGTCTATTCGTGACTGAAATTTCAAATAGCATATAAAACACTATGAACGTTTAGACCCCCAATTTACAAATTACCAATTCAAGCTTAATATCAAACAAATTATGTACAGAAAATGAACATAAGCTTTAAACAGAATTTATAAACAATCTAAACCAAATAAAATCACATCTACAGTAGAAATTAAATGGTAAAGATAAAAGAAAGAGAGATGCAAACACAAGGACAACACAACGATGTGTTATCGAAGAGGAAACTGAAGCCCTCGGCGTAAAATCTCTCTGTTGCCCTCCAAGCGGTCAATAATCCACTAAAGAATGTAGTTGGGATACAAGGACAGCAATAGACCCTCCAAGCCTAATCTACTCAGTGTACCTAAGTCCTTCAAGCTCCTACTCCAACAAGGTTACACCGAACCTATTTCTTCTTTAGCCTCCCAGATTCCGCTATAACCCATAGCATCAACCAATATCAATTGGTCCCTTCCTAACTGCTTTCCAAAGCACCAAAAAGCCTTCTCACAGATATGGGTATGGTGAGAAAAGAATTTGGCTGAAGAACCTCTCAAGGATCTAGTAATGGAGAGGGTGAGAGTAGAGGAATTTGAAGAATCACTATGTAAAAATTGTGGATGAGTCAGTCTTGTTTTTCTCTAGGGTTTCTCTCTCAAAATTTTCTCTAGAAGCTCTCTACATTTCGTGGGTATAAGGGGTATTTATACTGGGGTGAGAAAGGAATGCAAAAAATCAGATTTTCCAAACACAAAGCTGGCTAACGACTGGACCTCGCAACTTGACTGAGTCGCGAGTTCAAGCCGCGAGCTAACTGAATGGCCAGGCTGGATATTTTGTCGTGTAGTACAACAGCTGGCAGACGGTTCAGCTTCTTTGCATGCTTCACTCGTGTGCATCTTCTGGCGGCTTGCCAGTCGCGAGCTACCTGCGAGGTCCAGTCACGAGTCTCTGCTTCACTGCACAATCTTGAGCATTTCTTCGCACTCTCTGACACACTACCCATACATAATTCCCACCTAAATACAGGGTTTCTTAGTGCTGAAATACAAGCAAATTGGCACAGAATAAAGCCAACAAAATGGTTGATAAATTTCAACCTTACAGTGACAAAAAGGGGGAGAGTATTACCAGTGTGTATTGTCATTTCTATATGACTCATATGCACATTCTTAAGGGTAGAATGCCATAGGAGAGATGCATATACCAAGGAGAAGAAGACATTCTTTTTTGAGAAAACCTTGTTTTGTCTTGCTTTGCTTTATGCTTGTTTTCTCGTTGCGTTATGGTGCTTTGAGTTACATTTAGTATCTATGCTTTGTTACTCTCATTGCATCGTGTTTATGTGTTGGACATGCATACATCCTTGTGTCATTGTGCTTTATTAGTTGTATGTTCGGATGATCATTTGCTTTGCTATATGATCATTATAATCATTTCCATATGACCGTCATGTGTTTGATCAAGTTACTTATATGTTTCACAACATGTTTACTTGATCACATTTTATATGTTACTTTATACTTATCCTTTTATCACTTGATTTACCTTGAGGGTCTAATGTGTTTTGTACAAGTATTTCAGGTTACAGGTATACATATTCCAAGTTTATCACAACTTCTAGAATTAGATGTGAGTGAGTTCTGTTATTGTTTCCAAACTCATGTTTAAGTCTAGAGTCTGTTATAGGGTGTTTTGTCACGGAATAGCCAAAGGGGAAGATTGTAAAGTTGTGATTTATAACCATGTTTTATGTTGGCTTTATTCCATAACAAAAAGTGTTATAATTGCTTTAATTTTGTTCCTTGTATTTTGTAAAATTTTATTATATTGGGTTTAGTATTAAGTTGGTGAATAATCGAGTATGAAATGAAGATCAGTGCATTTCATGACTATCTCACTAGAAGTTCGTGAGAAAGGTTCTTGCAAAAAGGGCATGTGAGAAGCACATGACTAAAAACTGAAGAGTCGTGCCAGGTTGTCAATTTCGTGAGTGTCTCGTGGGTAAGGCCTTCTCATGAGATACCTGCGAAACGTTCTGCCTGGAGGATTTTTAAGCGTGACTTTCTTACCTTTTACTCATACTATATATACCCTCATTACCCACAAATTGGAAGGAGGCCATTCAGAAAGAAAAACCCTAGATAGGTTTTCTACAACACACACACCCATCTTTTGAGAGAGAGCTACTCATCCTTAGTGAGAAATCATTCTAGTCGCTTCTCTTTCCCTTTCCCATTATCATACGTTGAGAGGAGATTTGTATCCAAACACAACTCACACCTTTTCAGAGTGTAGAGAGTGTTTTGGAGCTCGGGAAGCATTAGGAATTTGCCAAAATAAGCCAGTGAGGCTTAGCGGATGCAATCGAGCGTATTACGAAATCTGGAGAGCTAGAGAAGACAAAGTTTGGCGAAATCAGTTGGTAGCAGGAGCTTGGAGAGCTCAAGTACATTGGGTAAACTAGGCTTGGAGGGTCTTTTGTTATTCGTGTACTCTAACTTTATTTTCTAGTGGATCGATTTACCGTTTAGAGGGAGGCGGAGAGGTTTTTCACCGAGTTCTTCAGTTTCCTCTTCGATAACACATTGCGACGTTATCTTGTGTTCGCATTTTCTCTTCCCTTAATCTTGTACTTTACTTTTATTGTTTGTTATTCATGTTTATGCACTAGAGTAGTTATCGGTTTATTACGCTTCATTTGGTCTTGTTTCACACTTAGATAAGTTAGAGTAAAAGCAATCTAGCTGTAATCTTTAATTGGGAGTCTAAACAAACTCTTGTGCTTTCACACATATTTGAGCTTTCAAAATTAAAGAAATTAAAATTAAGAGTAAATATAAATTCTGGAGGGACCAAAATGTATTTTGGCCAACAAAGCATCTTTAAGCATACCATAACCATTTGATCAAGATCCAAATCACTCCAATAAGCCCAGTTGGAGTATCTTCATTCCCTTCATGGCATTTCCAGCTCCTATATATGCATTTTGTGAAGTTTCTATAATAGTTCTGTCATTAAACTTAGAGCATTCATTTTGGGAAAAAATTCCTTGAATGCTTTGGATAAGAATTACATTATAAATAAATGCTCAGTGCATATGGTGGGTAAGTGTGTTGCCTATAATGCAATTGTTTTTTATCATCAAGTCAAGATATTAATTGATTTTTGGTGTAGTAATGGATTAAACACATGATCTCTTTTCAACAATAAGAGATTTTACTAGTTAAACTAATTGGAACATACAAAATTCGATAGAAATTGAATTTACAATGAGAGAAATATATATATATATATATATATATATATATATATATAGGCTGGGCTCAAGTTACACCTGATATAACTTTAAACAATGTTACACCACTTAATATTTTTTTAATTTTATGCGAATTTTGACAAATCCATCATTAGATTACATTATCTTTGTATATTCTCCACACTTACAAAATTTAAAGATGATCAAAGATTAATAGTCATGTCATCAATCAATTGTTTAAATTCAAGTTTTTGTATTTTAAAATAATGTATAAAAGATAAGCTTATGGATCGAATAGTAAATAAAATCCAATTGACATGGAAATTGGCCAGAATGTTAAGAACATATAGAACACATAATTCAATGATTAGATTTTCAAAATATGAATTCTATAACAAATTATTGGGTGGTGTAACATTACTTAAAGTTACACCAGATGTAACTTGAACCCAACTCTATATATATAAACTAACATTCTAATGAATACAATTGGTGTGTCACGTTAACAATATAATAAAAAAATTTCAAAGATATTTTCCTTTAAAAAAAATAAAAATTTGGCATGTCAATTTGTAATAAAATGTATAATATTTCTAACATCACTCTCATATACAAGTTACATAAGAACTAATACATGTGTTTATTCTAACAAATCATTTTGTCATAGTGAGAGTAATGAGTGTGACACCCTAAAAAAAAGTTTTGAAGATAGGGAAGTCTTACCCCTCCAAATCTCTCATTTTTAACTCCCACAAATTGGGGGAATTTGGAGGGGGGGGGGGGGGGGAAGGAAAATTTATATATATATAGAGAGAGAGAGAGAGAGAGAGAGAGAGAGACATACAACAACAACATAGTCTTAGTCCCAAAATTTTGGGATTAGCTATGAATTCTCAACAGGTTAGTTGAGGTCAACTAAAACCATATTAAGACTCTCTCTCATCTTTTTATCAATAGGAGCTAGGCCTTATTTTTAAGCGAAATTCCTTATTTCAAATTATATCTTTGCTTCTATTTTCACATATCCATCTTAACATTCGCATCTCAACTACACTCATTTTATGGATATGTTATATCTTAATAATCCAACATTTGGTACCATAGAGCATATATAGCAGTTCCGCTTATATGCATTTAGTTTTCTTTTTTTTTTTTTTTTAAACCTTAAATTATAAATTTTTCCGTTATGTCTATTTTCATAAACTAGCAAGATTATAATTTTCAATCTATATGACCATTTTCCTCAACCACTCTATTTCTCTTAATTTTTAAAGCATCCTTACAACAGAGAGAGGCATATCAAAAGTTTTTAAAACATCAAACAAGGGAAAGGTTAACCATTTCCATCCTCTCTACTCTTCTTCTCTTCCTTACCCTCCATTCTTCTCTCACTCCAAATTTTCTCACTGTCAAACTCTACCTAATTAAAAACTCTATTTTATAATGTAACATTTTAACAGTTACATATGTACGTAAAGGAAGAGTCAAATGTAATTTTCTTCTCAGACACATGAATGAATAGATTGTCATTATTTTAAGTCAAATTAAAGTTGTGCTAAGTTACTTTTGAAATAATAGTAATAATAATTTCTCAGGGTTTTCTAGTAATTCCAAATACAGTTAGAAGATTTTTAACAATTTGGACAGCATACATCATTAAATTTTTAACATTAAAATATTTGAACGTAAGTGTACATATATAGAATTTCCTAAACCAAACATCACAGAGACTAAAAATGGCAGTAATTATAGTTTTTGCAAAAGCCAACTTCACATTATTAGTTTGGCCTTCCCACTGACATTATTATAGATTATAGTTAAAAAAGGCCAAAACCCATCATGATTGTCAATTATTTTCGACTCAACGTGGGAGTAAATGAAACGAGTGAAAAAGCTAAAAGTGACCTGTAACCCTTTATTTAAAATTCAAATCCACAGTGGAAAAATGTTCACAGCCGTCACAGTTGGAAGGAACAGCAACTGGCAGGCATAGACGTACAGGAAAAAAAAACAGTCACGAGCAATTTCGTCTCACAACGTTTTTATCAAACGTTTGTGGGAAAAAGATAAAAGAGAAAAGTGGTACTACTACATGCATGGAGGGCCCCGACTACTCTCTTGCCCTCTGAATCTCTGATTGCCATCTCCCTATTTTTTGTTCAGTCTCTTCATTGTGGCCCTCTTCTTCTTCCCTGATTACTCACAAGACTTCACTATCTCTCTCTTTCTCACCCTCTCTCTCAAGTTGACTCGCTTTGCTTCCACGGAAATTCAACTCAGGATCGATCACCTACTCTAATTTCTCAGTGTATGTGCTATCATAAACTAGCTAGTGTCATGAAATCATATAGTACATCAAGGGCTTACCTTCATTGGAGTTCAATGATGCCCACTAGTGTAGTGGCTCAAGTCCATTGCTGAATCCATTGAAGCAAACTTAGCTAGCTCTTGCTGCAAGAAGGGTCTGCTTGCATCACCACCAACACCAAGAAAATCTCTAGTTAGACTGCGCTCAACTTCATTTGAACTGGCATGGTGCTTTCCAGCTGGGACGTGTTGGTCATGCTTCCCATTGTTTGACATTAGCCAATGCTCCAAATTCTTGGTATTCTGCAAGAATGAGCTCGAGTTTGAATTAACCAACATTGACCCATCTCCAACTGTCGTGTTTAGAGTTGAAGAAGGGAAAGAATTTAACAATTCGTTCATGTTCCCAGCTTGATTTTGCTGCCTGAAATTTTTCTGAACTTCATTTCTACTGTTTGACACATGTGAATGAGATGTACTCATCAACCCAAAAGCTGTGCCGTTGAATGATGGATTGCTCCTTGTAGATCCTATTTGGGCTGCTTTTTGTAAAAGTGCAGTGGCTGACATGTGACCTGGTCCTGTTTGCTGATTCTGGTTATTATTAGGATACAAAGTAACTCCACTTTCCGACAAATTTCCTTTGTTTTCTTGTTCCTCCTTTAGTACCCTTGGCAATGATGATATAGTGAGATCGGCACTTGTAAAGGATGCTTCTGGGTACTTATTAAGCCATTGCATCTGAGAGGTCGATCCAAACATATTACTCATAGATGCATTTGGAACCAATTCAGGCAAGCTTGCTAAGTAGGCATTAGAATTATTTGTAATTCCAATTTGTCTGAGCTGAGCAGCATTGTCTAGCCACAGTGGTAGCTTTGGCTTTTGCCCATCTGCTATAAGATTGCTCACTGATTCGGAGCCAGCAAATTCTGGATGAAAGGCTGAGGGTAATTGGGGGATTCCAGCTAGTTGAGGATTCGATATTGTCCCATTAATCAAATCATGTTTAAAGTTTTGATTGACAGCTGAAACTGAAGTGAACCTTGCATTTTCTTCAGCCAAAGCATCACAGAATGCTCTATGAGTTATGAAGCTATCCTTCCTGTATTTATTATACCCACAAACCCCAGTTCAACTTCGTTAAATATATAACTATATACACTACAGATCCTTTTAGTCAAACTGCAATAAATTCTAATAGAAAAAGCCTATGAAAGCATCTACGTGAGTGTATTAAATTCTTCAACAAACAAATCATATAAAGTAAAGAATTTCAAGGAACAAAAAATAGAAGTAATACCTGGAGAAGAGTGTGCCGCAGTCACATTTGTACTCTCTAGTCCCACAAATCTTGCTATGGGCCTTCCAATCGGACTGCACCGCATACTTCTTAGAACATTTCTCGCACTTCCATTTCTTCTCGCCGTGCTTTCGGCTGAAGTGCTTCTTTATTCCAGTGAGATCTCCTAGCGCCCTTGACGGATCGTGGTGCACGCAGCTCTTCTCTGGACAAACATACACCTTTTTGCGAACTTCTTTGTTTGTTCTTTGCTTTAGCTTCCATGGAAGATTGTGGCCGCGTCGGTGAAGCTGCAAGTTTTGGTCCCTCTGGAAACCCTTGTTGCAAATTTCACATAAGAATCGGTTTGTTGCCATTAAGGATTTTGGTGACAAAGCTATGACTTCTGCATCTGGATCTGCTTCAACAAAAAATAATTTTACTTAAGAAAATATGTGAATAAATTTTGTTAGCATAAACACAAAGAAAAGAAAAGAGTTGGGTATGAAGCAGATAGAGGAATAGATGCTTGCCTGGTGTTCCTGGTAAGCTTCTCTTTCTCTTCAATGGAATTGAATTCGGATTAGGGTTAGGGTTTGAGTTCAGTTCTTGAACAAACCCTCCGACAGTGGAGGGAACAGGAATCCCATCTTCAGACATCATTTGGAGCTGAATTCTAAGAAACTTGTTGTATCCTAAACTAGCTAAACCAGAAGAACAATTTCACTGGAGCTACAAAAGTACACTACCAAAATAAAGAAAAAACCAAAAAGCTGAACTGCAAATCTAATCCGAGAAATCAGAGTATACGCAATCCTTTCCTTTCACTGAAAACAAAGAAACTTGGTTTTAAGAATCTTAATCAGGCTCATCTTGCAAAGTGCAAACCATCTTCTTCACTCTAGCTACTTGAAAGGAAAAGCCAAAGAGAAAATGAAAGCTAGCTAGAGAGAATATTTCAATTCCTCTCTCTATCTCTCTCTCTCTATCTATATCTCCTTATCTTACACGGCTTCCTCAAAGTCGGTCAGCCATAGACTAAGCTGGACCACTGTCCCTATCTTTATATCTATTTATCAACACAATATCTTTGGTAAGTATGTTATTAAGAAATTTATATATATATATATATATATATATATATATATACTTATTATAAAGAGAGTTGTGTTTGTGTGTGTCTTTTCAGGGTTATCTGTTTCAACTTGTATTATTTTAATATAAGGAAGCAAGAAAATTTTGAAAGAAACCAAAGTGAAAAGCAAATAAATAAAGTGTTAAAAATCGTATCTAAGTGTGAAAAAGGTCAGGGGGGAGTAGAGAAAAGTCCCTTGCCTTTACAGCCATTCATGAGGTAAAAATGATTATGCTATAATTGTAACAAGGACCGTGAAGAAAGAAAGATTGAAAAGAAAGAGAGAGAGAGAGAGACAAGTTGAGAGGGTGGTGCCGTCCGTGAGACCTGACTGGGTAGGTGGGGGACCCATTCTGGCATTGTCAGTGGCAGTAGTATGAGAGAGAGAAGAGTAAAAGTTGATATAACAAAGACAAGAGATGACTCGTACTGCTCTGTATGTCCACCAATCCACGAGAAACACTAAGCCAACTCCCCTCTCTCTCTCTCTCTCTCTCACATTTTCTTTTGAATTTCTCTCCCACGGTGGCTGGTGAGGTGAAACAATTGGAGAATCTTTTTCTGAGTTGACTCGGTCATCTTTTTCTGTTTATCTCGCAGAATCCTTGATTCAATAAATAATTCTGTTCATACAAGGATTTTTATCCCCAATATTTTTTTAAGCAGTTTCTCGGGACATATATTAATTATTTTTTTATAAAAATATTTTATGAGAAATTAAAAAAATTCTTAAAAAGTAAAAGTTTTTTTAAAATTATTTATTAATGTATATCTTAAAGGTATGCATTAGTAAAATCATTTTTTCATTTATCATTAACAATGTGCTATGTAGAGGATGTGATATGTTTGTTAGGATTTGAGTTTGTAATGTTAGCCAACCATAACAAAAAGTAAGTCTCATTGAGTTAAAATAGTGTACTTTCAAGTCCAAGACAAAAAACTCAAGTTCAAGATGAAAAAAGTGACATGCAATCTAGTTCTCTTGATTGCTACTCGATTGCTCTTGATTGTTGTTCGATTGCTGTTTAACTGGTCAAAAGTCGCAAATCAGCAAAACTCAGCAAGTGTAAAAAGTCTTTAACTTGTTCGTTTGAAGCTCAAATCACAATCCGTTTTTTGCAGTATGTAAAGGACATTATAAGCTAACTCTAGGGGTGGTTTTTAGAGAGAAAAGAGTGCATATTGTGCCTCCAATTGTAGATCTAGGGTTTTTGTACCCAAAACTCTCTCAAATCTTCTACCGATGTTATTCTTTGAAAAATCTCAAGACTTGGTGCTGTAAAGTTGCTGCTATAAGATTTACAATTGTTGATAATCTGAAACCTTTGAGTAGAATCTCAAAGTCACAAATGTGGGTGTTTGTGTTCAACAAATTCAAATAGAAGAATTCGTGGAGTCGAAGCTACACGTGGTCGTGTGAGTAAGTTCTACAAGAGGCAGCTTTAGATTTTAGAAAGAAAATATATTGTAAACTTCAATTCTATCATAGTGAATTTTTTACCTTAAGGATAGCTAAGTTAAATCCTTCACAGGTTTTCACCTTGAAACTGTTGGTTTCATTGGTTTTCTTGGGTCATCATATTACTGTCTTCTTTACTTTTCTGCACTAAGTAATATGATAGCATGAGTTTAACCTAGAATAATTAATCTAAGTAAACACTTGGCTAATTCATTAGGTTAACTAATCTGGTTTAAAAGGGGTCTAACTAGAACAAAAAAATTTTAACAATTTGTTATCTGTATTGGTCATTTTTAGAATATAATAGAGCATTCACAATTAGCATCGCTACTTGATCGGCGAGGAGGAGCATCTTAAAATATGGGCAAAATATTAAGCGTTTTAACTTTGTCTCCCGAGATCCACCACAGGTCGGTTTTAAGAACCATGTGAAGGGTTACTATTTAGTACAGCTCTGTTGGGTTAAGATAGCTTGACCCCAATTAATTAATTCAATTACCCAAGTTGATTAATTAGGTTCAATTGCATGCAAATTATGAAGGCACCAAAAAATACTAAATACAGCAAAAAATAAATTTGACACAATGATTTGTTGACAAATGAAGAAAACCTCACAAGGCAAAAATCCCACCGAGTAATTTTAAGGTCACTACTCCCAAGAATTCACTAATCAACAATCAAACGGTTACAAGTATAAGGAACTTTACCAACTAGCTTAGCCTATCCCAAAATACCAACTTACAGTTGAACCTTTGCTCCAATATTCAATTGGACTTAATCTTGTAGTAGTCTTCTTTCCTTTTATGCACAAACCTCCAATTTGTGACTAACCCTTTGCATGGATCTCAATGCGTAACTTACTCCAGCAACTAGAACAGATGTTGTTGGCTACAAAGTTCTTCACTTCATCAGCAATGAAAATCTGGAATCACTTGGTTACAAAACCTTATGGCATACAAACGCAGTAACTTCTCACAGAGAAAATAAGTCTCTTGGTCTCTGTATCCATATGTGATGACTTTTAGAATAAGCTTTATATATGTCTAGGTTGTGAGAAAAGAAACCCTAAACAATTACACAAGCTAAGCCGAATTTCAAATTTGGAAAACTAAAAATCGTAAGTTTCGATAGATCGAACTGTTGTCGAACTATCTATCAAGCTTCACATTAAGTCTCAATAGCAGGCATTTGTCGAGCTATCTATCGAGACTTAATAAACAGCTTTCTTCACTTGTTTCTTGGACCAATCTTCATGTCTTTAATATTTAACTTGAACAAAATGTTTCTTGAAGTACTAAACCCATTTTAGATCTACCAAATTATAAGTAAAATGCATTTTGTCAAATGATTAGCCAATTACAAAAAAATATGACCCTAACAATCTCCCCCTTTGGCAATCCTGACAAAATCACAAACAACAATTATAAGAGAAGTCTAACACAACTATCCCATAACTTACAAAAGCACATAAGTCTAAACCTACTACGAACTCTTGAAAAACTTTACAAGAAGAGAGATCATAGCATGGTAGACTTGCAACCTATCTTAATTGAAACACTTAAACAAAATTCGTCAAGGCATCAAGTGTGAAACATAGACAAGTTGTATAAAAGAAGAAACATGTGTATAAAGAGAGAAAAGAAAGAATACATGTGAGACAAAGGTGAAGAAAACATACATCATCATAAATATCAAAGAATACAATGTATGTAAAAAGTGGTCACAAGACCATGGTACATGAAGTGAGAAAAGATACACCAAAACCTTACTACGTCCCTCAAAGCACTCTCCCCCTATCTAGTTTATCTTATACTAGCTCTCCCCCTAACAAAAAGACTACTCTTATGCACAAAACTACTCTCACTTTTTGTCACAAGTGACAAAAGGTGCATCACTGAGAGGTCGTCATCTCATCATCACTGGAAGAGCCAGAACCATCAGCATCATCATCATCATCATCTCCACCAAAAAAGGACTCCTCAGGAGGCTTGGGTGAAGGTGGGGGCACGAAACCACCATGGTGAGACTGGCGACAAGCAATGCGACTGATTCTGGTGTTCATCTGACACATCTCATCAAACAGATGGTTAAGAAGACTACCAAAATCAACACGCATGTGCTAAAGCTGCTCCATGATGTCAGCGATAAAGACATCTACCCTAGAGGAAGGAGGGGCAAATGAGGAAAATGGTCAAAAGGTAGGTGCTGCATCCGTTTTCTCCATACGTGGCCACTTCGCAGCAAGCTGCACAACACTCCTCCAGATAGACTCCTTGCTAATGGCACCCATGACATGGAAGAGAAGAAAGGGAGGAATGGTGACGTGCATGTGTGTGAGGGTGCGTGTGATAGCAAAAGGAAAGATGAGCTTATCACATGTAGCAATGTCTTGATAGCAATCTATAATAGATACTATCATGTGTGATGGAAAATCTATAGAAAGATTTTCCATGAGAGAAAGAAGGAAACAAGCACGAGGCTCAGTGATGGTTTTATAGTGTGACAAAATGACCTGACATTCCGAATGAATCGCCCAATCAGAAAAGTTCTTAAAGAAGTCATCTCGTGCCTTCTCATCACAGAACCAAACAAAATCAGAATGTGTAGAAGAAGAGGAAGAGGAACCACGACGTATCGGGTTTTTAGAAGAAATAGATATCTTATGTGCCATGACAAAGAAACTAAACGAGAGAAAGAGAGAGAGATGAAAGACAGAGAACAAAACTAAAGATAAGGCATAGAAAAAAAGAAAAACTACGTGCAATGCATGAGAATGCATGAACATGTTATGTGTTAAAGAAATTGCATCATGGGTGGAAACCTAATCCAACGTAACAGTACTCATAAGTTATAATCAGTCACACAACCTAAAATACATGAAACAGTATTATAGTGAACACAGAATGCAATGCATGAGCATGTGAGTTTAAATTAACAACACCCAACCCAAAAATTTTGATAAAAAAACAAAAACCCCAAATTTTTCCCAAAAACTTGAGAACCTAGGTCTAAATGCATGAAATGCATAAAGATAGGGAAAAAGAAAATATTTAGAGCACTTACCAAATGAAAGAAGCTTGGATTAGGCCTAAATCTTGAAGGGAGGAAGGTTTTCGGTGAAAAGAAAAGGTTGTTTCGAGAGAGAAGAGAAAGAGAGATCAAAATATTTGAATGGAGCCAAACAGGGTCGGACCTCAAAGATATATATATATATATATATATATATATAAAACGCAGCTTGATAGATCAAGAAGGTATTGAGCTTCTATTGAGAACAAAATCTAGATAGATTGAGAGGTATCGAAGAGGTATCAACAGCAAAAAATCTCGATAGATCAAGAAGGTATCAAGCATTTATCAAGCAAACAGAGACTCTAAAGAATTTGGATCGATGGATCGGGCTATCTATCAAGAGGTATCGAGAATAGACCTAGAAATCTTGATAGAAAAGGCATATATCGAGGAGGTATCGAGAAGCTATCAAGGAGGTGTCGAGCTGCTATCGAAATGCTTGAAATAAGGTTTTCAAAGGGGAAAAGCAGTATAAGATGAATGCAAACACGATACACAGCAAAACAAGCAATCAAAGAGCCTGTTAAGCACAAAACACAACTTTAACTCTAGATACAAAGCATTCCTAGATCAAAACACACTAAACAAGCCTAACCAATTTTATTGCAAAACATGTTTAGATAGTTTAAAGAACATATACTACCACGTGTATCCTTTGTGATAGCCAAATCATATTGTACCTATACAATTGTATCAAGAGTAGCAAAAAGTGTGCGTGTTGTGTGTAAAACTTTTGCAAGAGAGCACAAGTAAATCATTATATGAAAAGTAATAATATAGGAGGACAAATACATTCACACACAATCATAACTGTTTGATGGGGACCATCACCTTCGAAGTACATCATATAATTCCCACATCTCCTAGAAACACGCTTGCAACTATATTAAAACTATTTTGATTCTTTTTGCTTTCCATATTCTTTGCATATTTTTCTTTTTAAGCATATAATGCATGAGCATATAGGAGAGAGAAAAGAAAATACCTAATTATGTAAACTTGAACTGTTGGGGTTTATGCCCTAAAATCCAATTTATTGGCATGTCATAAATAATTAAATTATTTAATTATATGAGACTATTTATAAATGAACTAATGGGACATTATCTTAGTCTATGAGATGCATAGTATGTGATTTATGTGATTTAGTCACAGCAGATATAAATCACAAGTTCTTTGTAAACTCAGAAGTTTAGTTCGTAGTCGGTGATGAAATTGGGCGTTTCATTTGCGAAGACTATAACATATCAACTAAGATGATATGTTTTGATCATGGAAATGGAGATTTCTATTTGGTATGTTGATATGTTTTAAGAGTTAAGACATATTGAACTGAACCGCTGTGAGATTTATTATTCTCTTAACGACTGTCAAATGAATAATAAATTTAACGACTTCTATTTACATCAACTCTAAATCCTGAGAGAATAATGGACCTGATCATGAGATGTAGGTTGCTTTGATATATCAAGAGTGAGATCTATAAGTTACGGTCAAAACCTCAGAATGTTGGGCAGCCCCATTTAGTGTTGCTTTGATATATCAGGAGTGAGATTTATAAGTTACGGTCAAAACCTCAGTATGTTGGGCAACCCCATTTAGTGTTGATGGAACATATAATCTCAAGATGGAATTCATAATCTCTTAACGGAGATATAAAATATTTCCTTGAGATAAGTTTAATAGGTTTGGTTATTCAGAGAGTTGGGCCCAACCACTTTAGTAAGGAGTTACTAAAGTATATATTTATAGAATTGGATTTCATAAATATATGATGAAAAACATTAAGGATTAAATCGGGTACTCAAGGATTAAGATGTAGTAATCTTCAAAGTGACAGTCTATATTCATGACTTTGTATTACTACGAATATTTTAATGAAAGGGTTGCATGTATAATAAAGTCTTGAAATATAATTTATTAATAAGGCATAAAGTGAAATTATATTCATATAGTAGTATTGAATACAATTAATGGTAACTTTGGACTTCTCAAGAGTTGACAGAAAAGCCCAAGGCCCATTGGAGCTATAGTCTTATTTGTTCCCTTTTGGTCCCACTCCAAGCCACACACTAGAGCCCAATTGGAATGACTCGAAAGGCTAGCTCAAATAGATAATCAGTTATATATAAGGAGAGAAACATACAGAATTTCATAAGTGTTTTTATGAGTCTTTTCATAAGTGTTTTTCATCAAGATTACACAAAGAATGAAATAGTTTTGTATGTGAGTGTTGGACACTCCCTTGTTCTCTCCTTGAAAACTGTTTGAGAGACTACACATCTTGGGCATTAAGTGGAATTGGAGTGAAGATTAAAAGTCTTCCCAAGAACTTCTGATCTTTGGTTTTGAATTTCACCGCATCAAGGTATGCTTTCTTGTTCTTAAATTCTGAAACTTTCATAGTGCATATTATCAATTGCGAATGAAGTAGATCCATTAATTTTACGCTGTGTATGTTTTGTATGTGATACGAACATGTATTTTTTCCAACAATTGGTATCAAAGCGGTCTTCAATTCGAATCTGAATAACATGTTTTGTGAGTTTTAGAATTAGAGATAATAGTTTTATGTTGTTAGAAAGTTATATATGCATTTAATTTTCTGCATGGTAGTTGAAACTATGATTTGATAAAAACTGATATTGATGTTATGATGTTGTTTAAATCTAAATTTAAGTACGTTAAATTCATTTTTAAGGCTATAGCATCATTGTAATTTGTTTTTGATATCAAATTCTGCATAATATGTTCATATGGTAGTTGTTTGTTCATGAAAAATCGTTGAAAACTGTTTGCAACTGCTCTTGAAAAACTGAAAACACGGGTTTTTTGTGGATTAGCTTCCCGCGAAGTTACTCGCAAAAAATGATTCTGAAGACAAAAACTTTTCGCGGGTAAACTTCACTCGCGAAACGATCACGAGACAGTAGCGAAAGTTTCTATCTGATTTTTTGTATTTTCAATTTTTTGCTTAACTCGTTTTCACAGTATGTGCTTAGTCGCGAGATACCTGCGAGACAGTAGCGAAAGTTTCTGTCTGAATATTTGTGTTTTCAATTTTTTGCTTAACTTGTTTTCACGGGAAGTGCTTAGTCGCGAGATACCCGCGAGACAGTAGCAAAAGTTTCTGTCTGAATTTTGTGTTTTCACTATTTTTCCTTACGTCTTTTTCGCGGGAAGAGCTTAGTCGTGAGTTTCTCAAAAATACATTTGAAGGGAATTTTGAATATTTTCTAAATGTTTTCAAATATATAAAGTGTAAGGAAATGTGTGATGAGATTATACATGGTTCTAACTAAAAGACTTAATGAGATCAAAGATATTAATTAAATAAAACTCTTAGTCCTAAATAGTTTAGGACTTATCTTTTAAGAAACATTCTAATGAGATTGGAATTGTTGTATGATTATAAGTCCTTAATTTATTTTAATTAGAAGTTTTAATGAGATTAAAACTTAATTAAAAGGTATATATATTTTCTAATGAGATTAGAATTTTTTATTTAGTAAATTAAGGATAGAGTTCTATATAACTTATTTTTGATTCATTAGTGTTTGAGGAATCCTAAATAGTTTAGGACTTCATTTTAGTTAGGGATTCTAATAAGATTAGAGTCTTCAATAAGTGCAAGGTTATTAGTTGTGATGGGATTACAATTATTTAAAGAAAAACCCAAATAATGAGTGGGAGTGCTGAAATAACCTTTTTGTTAAGTTTATTGTAATGTGAATAGATACCTTGTCTTGACTTCGAGTCTTGCATTCCATGCGGAGGGTATTTGTTTCACGGATTACTAAGTTAACCTTCTTTGTGATTGCGTGAATGTTCGTTACGCTATAGTGGACGTGACTTAGTTACATCACATTAAATTTAAACAATTAAACACATTTGATGTGTAGGGTTAAAATTGTGGTTAGATCACAATGATTTCTAGACAAACCATTTGTTTTAAAATTTCTAGTGGGAGAGAGATATAAGGGTTGGATCTCACGGCCTCCATTATCGGTTCATAGTAGTGTGGGTAAGCACCTCGTCTTGACGTATATGCCTCACGATCCCAAAGGAGGATGTTTATTTCATAGTACTACAAGATTGAACTTACCCGTTTAAAGTAGTGTGAACAAGCACCTCGTCTTGGCGTATATGCCTCATGATCCCAAAGGAGGGTGTTTATTTCATAGTACTGGAAGATTGAACTTACCCGTTTAAAGTAGTGTGAACAAGCACCTCGTCTTGGCGTATATGCCTCGCGATCCCAAAGGAAGGTGTTTTGTTTCATGGAACTACAAGTTTAAACATTATAAGGGAGATGAAATGTAGCTACACATGATTCTAGATAATGGTGTACACTAGACTAAGTGTAACGTTAACCTCCCAAAGGAGCTATGTCATTATTACTTAGAGGCCAAGGAAGCGCGGAAAATTATTTTTGTTTGGTAAATGAGAATATTTCTCGCCTGATCATAATGATTGGTATGACCTCGCTTCCGAGGAATATTAATTGCGGGATTAGGTTGTCGTTGCACCTAGTATAGTATTTTTTGGGTTTCATACTATATGATTATGGATGCAAAATATAATGTCCTTGTAATTATGTTCATAGTCTCAAAATAAAGTTGTCATAATTTTGTTCTCTAGCTACTATTTTAAGTGAATCACATTAACTAAGAAATAATTTTGGACATGATGCTTAAAGGAGCTGAAGTACATAAATATATTTTGATTCAGCATTGTCATAATTTCCTATGCATGATGCATTGATAGAAGATAGCTTATGATATAATCATAGTTTCCATTGAAATGCTAAAATGTTACATTGGCTTCTATCTCAAGTGTACTACAGCATGAGATGCAAGAGTTAGTACTATACTTAGACTTTATAATAAGTCTAAATGAGATGTTTGATATGAATCATATTGAATGCTAAGAAAGGCTTGAGGAGTTCCAATACTATATCATTTTATGAAAATATTTTATTTTAAAATTAATTAGAATTCTTGAATGAAAAGATTAAATGTTAATCTCATATGAATATGATCCACAAGTCCTTGTTAGAATCATTTGATCAATTCAGATTGTTTTGAAAATAAATTCTTTTTATGTTATCTGAATTTATGAGTGAGTTCTACACAACGGAATTCATCCTAAAAGCTAAGGCTAGGATCAATATAATTTAATTCAAATTTTTAGCCTGAACCGAAAGGTAAGGATGGTAAGAAAAGGAATTATAATACCAAACAGTTGGACAAGTAAGTTGTCCTAATAGTTACCAACAGGAAATTAGATTCAAAAGCATGACCAAAAGGAAAGTGTTGCTGTTTTGGTAAAGCTAAGCATTGTCCATGATTATTTTCTAGATGGAAATTTACATGTTTTACCTTTTAAAGAGAAAGTATCCATCCTTTGGTATTGTATGTTTTGGCACTTATGTCCAGATCTTATTAATCTAAATGAAATTCAAGATTGGTGAAAGATGGGCTTTTAGAACCATTATTTTGTTATATTCCCAGTCTATGAATTCTATTTAGAGGATAATAAGATCTAGGGCTCCATTATTGTAAAGGAATAAAGTTCCAATGACTTCTTTAAGTCAATGCATACATGAAGGAGGAATAAGACTCTTTTAAAAATAATAAAGCACATGACCTATGCTATGGCCCGTTTTCACTTTGCCTACCCGTGGTTTAAAACTTTACACTTTGCCCACCTAAGGTTACTCCCGTTAGCCTTCCGTAACCCACCTCTCCCTTTGCCGTTTGAAAAACATATTTTTAGAGAAAAACAAACATAACAAGGATCAAAAAGTTAGGGTTTTTAATTGCTTTAAGAAGTTGAGAGGCGGCTGGTAGTGTCTGAGAATTGAGATAGTTTTAGTATATAGCTCCGTTTGTGTCTTCCACTTCCAGATCTCATTCTCTCTCTCTCTCTCACTTCTCCTGGAAATTCAATACATACAGAAAGAGAAAAAGATCCTTAATTTTACTACCACAACTTCTACTTCTTATTCATATTCATATGCACATTTCAATTTTCTTCTTCTTCTTCTTCTTCTTGTTCCTGTTCTTCTTCTGCTTGTTTTGGCGGTTCTTTTTCTCATCAATTAATCGAACATGTGGAGGAATTTTGCCAAACAAGCTTCTTCCAAAAACATTATTAAGTTTTCTTCCTCTGACTCTTTACTTTCGATGAAATTTTCTCTTGACTTCATTTCTGCCCAGAAAACACGGTCTAATTCTTCGCTGGGTTTTTCTCCAATATCCATTCCCTTATTATTATTGTCTTCCCAAAACAATGGATTCGGATTAGGAAGACCCAGCTTCCCAAATTCCTCAAACCGGAGTATTACTGGGTTTTTTGGGATTTTTTCTTTGTGGGTTCTTGAAGAAGAAGCAGAAGAAAGAGATGGGTTTTGGTGAGCATCGGCGGTGGACGCGAGCATCGGCGGTGGCCTCAGCTTCACGCGCCTCCGCTTCCAGGGCCGCATCGAAGGCAGCGTCACCAAGCTCCAGGCCGAACGCGAGAGGATGCTCAAGAAGGAAGCTAAGAGCCCCGATTCGCCAAATGGGTCTGGCCCGAATCGGCCTATGAAGCCCGTTTTGGGTTCGGATTCTCCACCGCCAGCTCCGATCGCGACCAAGAGGCGGAGATACTTAGCAATGATTGACGAGGAGGAAGAAGTGGAAGAGGAGGTTGTGGTGGTTAAAAAGAGGAGGCTGGTGAAGAAGCTTGGGGATGATTTTGATAAAGTGGCTATGGAGAGTGAGAGAAACAAGAAGGTGGAGCCAAAGAAGGATTCGGGTCCCTATTGAAAGGATAGGGACCAAATATGTGGCTGAATCTTCTTTGTGTTTTGTTCTCAAAAAGTTCTTAAACAATAAAAAAATTTTAACTTTTTGATCTTTGTTATGTTTGTTTTTTCTAAAAAATGTGTTTTTCTAACGGCAAAGGGAGAGTGGGTAACAGATCTCTAACGGAAGGCACCTCAGGTGGGCAAAGTGTAAAGTTTTAAACCACGGGTAGGCAAAGTGAAAACGGGCCATAGCACAGGTGGGTTTACTGTAATTATCCCTTAATCTAAATGAAATTCAAGATTGGTGAAAGATGGGCTTTTAGAACCATTATTTTGTTATATTCCCAGTCTATGAATTCTATTTAGAGGATAATAAGATCTAGGGCTCCATTATTGTAAAGGAATAAAGTTCCAATGACTTCTTTAAGTCAATGCATACATGAAGGAGGAATAAGACTCTTTTAAAAATAGTAAAGCACATGATAAGTATTTCCATTTGTTTTTTTCCTTTGGAGATATACTCTAATAGTTACTATACATTTTTTAAAGTTGATTTCAAAAGTTTGTTCCTAGGACATTAGTCAAATCGTGGATTGGGTGAAAACCTGGTATATGATACTTCCACTTTTAGAGATGTCTAGCACTTATGCTAGCAAGGAAGTCTAACAAATTGAAATCAAAAGATAGAAAAATGTGTGTTTATGATGGGTATCTAAAAGGAATTGCAAAAGATTGTTTTGGTAGTCATAAAGAAAACAAGATGTTTATATAGTACAAATACAAAGTTCTTGATGATGACTACGTGAATAATCTTAAAGCAAAACGTATAGTTGTTCTAGAAGAAAAATGTCAGAATTTGTTGAAAGACCACTATAAAATACATTTAGAAATGAGATGGTTATATTAGATACACCACAAGGCATTATTCTAGATGTATAGCTAATACATCGGTACAATATTGTAGTGGGAGGATTATTAATTACCAAGTAAATTCATACTTTTGGGATAAACTTTTGAAGTCATTCCACAAGGATATAAATTTGATCCTCGGTCCTACGTAAATGCAATAGATGATATGAATATGGATTACTGGATCAAGGTTATGTGAATAGAATTAGATTCTATTTAAAGTCTAGAACTTGTAGAGGCGCCTAATGGCATTAGGCCTATTATTTTCAAATAGGTCTACAAGTAAATGAGATTGATAAATTTGAAGGTGCAAACCTTCAAAGTCAAGACTAGTGGCGAAAAGATTTATTCAAAAAGAAATGGTTTAATTACGAAAAGATTTTTTCACCAATAGTCAAGATTGACTCTATCAAGATTCTCTTATCCATTATATTTCATTTGGATGAAATATGGCAGTGGATATCAAGAAAGCTTCTTTTAGTAGCAATTTTGAGGAAGACATCTGTATGATGTAACTAGACTTGTACATAGCAAAGAAACAGTAGTGTTTAGTATAAAAGTTGCTTAAATTCCATTTAAGAGTTAAAGCAAGCATCTGAATCATAAAATATCATCATTGATCAAGCAATCAATTTGTTTGATTTTTATCAAGTATTGAAAGGCCTTATGTGTGTGAAAGCTATATAGAATAATAAATTTCTTAATGTATGTTGATGACATTATAATCATTTAGAATGATGTAGAGATATTATCATCAATAGAGTTTTTGTTGTTTAATCCAATTTGATATAAAGTACTTGGGAAAGACTAGTCATATCCTAAGAATTTAAACTTTATTACAATTCAGAAATTTGGATATTAAGTCTATCTCAAACTGCTTAAATAGATTAAATTCTAGCCAAATATAGCATGTAATACTTCGAGAAATGATTCTTTCTTTTTAAGTTCGAAGTTCTTTTATATAGGACTATAGTCCTAAGACATATAAAAGGAAGAGCATATTAAGACGGTTCCTTATATCAAATTGATAGGAAGTCTTTATGCTATGCTATATATTAGGCTAAATATCTATTTTTCGGTGGGCATGGTAAGCAAATATCAATTGAATCAAAGATCACTTAATTTAGTGGGAGTAAAACATACACTCAAATATCTTAAGAGAATGAGGGATTATATGCTTGACCACAAAAGTGAGGTTTTGATTATTACTGGATGTACAAATGCTGATTTGTAGTTTGATTGTGATTCATGAAGTTGGACTTCAAAATATGTGTTCATCCTAGGTGGTGAAGATATATATTAAGCATAAGTATTATTTCACTAGAGAGATATTAGTACTTGAGTAGTAGTAGAAAAGATAATTTACGCAATAAATCAGATTGAAACTTGTTTCCAAACCTTACCTTAGAGTGACTCTGAATTAATCTAAAAGAAGATAAGTGTCGGATATATGGTAAATTGTCTTTGAGGGCAAGTGGGAGATTGTTGGGGTTTATGCCTTAAATGTTGGGGTTTATGCCCTAAAATCCAATTTATTGGCATGTCATAAATAATTAAATTGTTTAATTATATGAGACTATTTATAAATGAACTAATGGGACATTATCTTAGTCCATGAGATGCATAGTATGTGATTTATGTGATTTAGTCACATAAGATATAAATCACAAGTTCTTTGTAAACTCAAAAGTTTAGTTCGTAGTCGGTGATGAAATTGGGCGTTTTATCTGCGAAGACTATAACATATCAACTAAGATGATTTGTCTTGTTCATGGAAATGGAGATTTCTAGTTGGTATGTTGATATATTTTAAGAGTTAAGACATATTGAACTGGACCGCTGTGAGATTTATTATTCTCCTAACGACTGTCAAATGAATAATAAATCTCACTACTTCTATTTGCATAAACTCTAAATCCTGAGAGAATAATGGACCTGATCATGAGATGTAGGTTGCTTTGATATATCAAGAGTGAGATCTATAAGTTACGGTCAAAACCTCAGTATGTTGGATAGTCGCATTTAGTGTTGATAGAACATATATTCTCAAGATGGAATTCATAATCTCTTAACAAAGATATAAAATATTCCCTTGAGATAAGTTTGATGGGTTTGGTTATTCAGAGAGTTGGGCCCAACCACTTTAGTAAGGAGTTACTAAAGTATATATTTATGGAATTGGATTTCATAAATATGTGATGAATAACATTAAGGATTAAACCGGCTACTCAAGGATTAAGATGTAGTAATCTTCAAAGTGGCAGTCTACATTTATGACTTTGTATTACTACGAATATTTTAATGAAGGGGTTGCATGTAAAATAAAGTCTTATGATATAATTTATTAATAAGGTCTAGAGTGCAATTATATTCATATAGTAGTATTGAATATAATTAATAGTAACTTTAGACTTGTCAAGAGTTAACAGAAAAGCCCTAGGCCCATTGGAGCTAGAGTCTTATTTGTTCCTTTTTGGTCCCACTCCAAGCCACACACTAGAGCCTAATTGGAATGGCCCAAAAGGCTAGCTCAATTAGATAATTAGTTGTATATAAAGAGAGAAACATACAAAATTTCATAAGTCATTTCATGAGTCTTTTCATAAGTGTTTTTCATCAAGATTACACAAAGAATGAAATGGTTTGTATGTAAGTGTTGGACACTACCTTGTTCTTTTCTTGGAAACTGATTGAGAGACCACACATCCTGGACATTAAGTGGAATTGGAGTGAAGATTAAAAGTCTTCCCAAGAACTTCTGATTTTTGGTTTTGAATTTCACCGCACCAAGGTACGCTTTCTTGTTCTTAAATTCTGAAACTTGCATAGTATATGTTATCAATTGCGAATGAAGTAGATCCGTTAATTTTTCGCTGCATATGTTTTGTATGTGATACGAACATGTATTTTTCCAACACTAAAATCCAATTTATTAGCATGTCATAAATAATTAAATTGTTTAATTATATGAGACTATCTATAAATTGTTGGGTAATATACATGTTTGTATCGCATACAAAACATACGCAGCGGAAAATAAACGGATCTACTTCATTCGCAATTGATAACATGCACTATGTAGGTTTCAAAATATAAGAACAAAAGAGTATACCTTGATGCGGTGAAATTCAAAACCGAATGAAGAAGTACTCGGGAACACTTTCAATCTTCACTCCAATTCCACTTGATGCCCAAGATGTGTGGTCTCTCAATCAGTTCTATGTTTCTAGAAAGAATATCTTATTCAACCTTAACATACATAACATTTCATATTCTAAAATTCTGTATGTTTCTCTCTACATAACTGATTATCTAATTGGGCCGGCCTATTAGGCCTTTTCAATTGGGCTTTAGTGTGTGGCTTGGAGTGGGACCAAAAGGGACCAATAAGACACTAGCTCCAATGGGCCTTGGGCTTTTCTGTCAACTCTTGACAAGTCCAAAGTTACTATTAATTATATTTAATACCACTATATAAATATAATTGCACTCTAGACTTTATTAATAAATTATATCCCAAGACTTTATTATATATGCAACCCCTTCATAAAATATTCGTAGTAATACAAAGTCATGAATATAGACTGCCACTTTGTAAATTACTACATCTTAATCCTTGAGTACCCGGTTTAATCCTTTTGTGTTATTCACCATATATTTATGAAATCCAATTTCATAAATATATACTTTAGTCTTACTAAAGTGGTTAGGCCTAACTCTCTGAATAACTGTGCCCATTAAACTTATCTCAAGGGAATACTTTATATCTCTGTTAAGAGACAATGAATTCCATCTTGAGAATATATGTTCCATCAACACTAAATGTGGCTGCCCAACATACTGAGGTTTTGACCGTTACTTTAGATCTCACTCCTGATATATCAAAGCAACCTACATTTCATGATCAGGTCCATTATTTTCTCAGGATTAAGAGTTCATGTGAATACAAGTCATGAGATTTATTATTCAATTGATAGTCATTAGGAGAATAATAAATCTCACAGCGGTCCAGTTCAATATGTCTTAACTCTTAAAACATATCAACATATTAACTAGAAGTCACCACTTCCATGATCAAGACAAATCATCGTAGTTAATATGTTATAGTCTTCGCAGATGAAATGCCCAATTTCATCACCGACTACGAACCAAAATTCTGAGTTTACAAAGAACTTGTGATCTATATCTTCTGTGACTAAATCACAGAAATCACATACTATGCATCTCATGGACTATTTGATAATGTCCGAATATTCATGTTACCATTATTTTAGATAAGAATAAAGCAACTTTATTAAACACAATATTAAGTCATACATCATTTCTCACATAATGTCATACATAATATCATACATAGCATCATACAATAGGATTTAAGGGCACATATCCTAACATAAATAAACTAATGGGACATTATCTTAGTCCATGAGATGCATAATATGTGATTTATGTGATTTAGTTACAGAAGATATAAATCACAAGTTATTTGTAAACTCAGAAGTTTAGTTCATAGTCGGTGATGAAATTAGACGTTTCATCTGCAAAGATTATAACATATCAACTAAGATGATTTGTCTCGATCATGAAAATGGAGATTTCTAGTTGGATTGTTGATATGTTTTAAGAGTTAAGACATATTGAACTGGACCGATGTGAGATTTATTATTCTCCTAACGACTGTCAAATGAATAATAAATTTCACGACTTCTATTTACATCAACTTTAAATCCTGAGAGAATAATGGACCTGCTCATGAGATGTAGGTTGCTTTGATATATTAGGAGTGAGATCTATAAGTTACGGTCAAAACATCAGTATGTTGGACAGCCACATTTAGTGTTGATGGAACATATATTCTCAAGATGGAATTCATAATCTCTTAACGGAGATATAAAATATTCCCTTGAGATAAATTTAATGGATTTGGTTATTCAGAGAGTTGGGCCCTTGAATTCTTTCTTGCCTTTGTCTTGAGACTTGAATTGAGAGAATGTAGATTGTTTGCGATCCTTATCACCTGCTTTGACATTTTCATTTTTTATAAACTTTTTGAATTGTCTAGGGATATAAGATTTTAACTTGGTATCCTCATCTTTAGATGACTCATCCTTATCATCATTCTTAATCTTCAAAGCCATGTTCTTACCTTTGCCACCTTTGCCAACCCTTGCTAACCCTAGTTCATAGGTTTGCAAGTTTTCAATCAGCTCTGTCAAAGGAATAGTGTCAAGATCCTTTGATTCTTCGTTGGTAATGATCTTGGCATGGAATCTCTTTGAAAGAGATCTGAGGATGTTCCTAACAATCTTGGGCTCCAGAATCTGTTCTCCAAGATTGAATGCTGAATTCACTATGTCCTTGAGCTTGGCATAAAATTCATCAAATGACTCATCTTCATCCATCCTTATTTCCTTAAAAATGGTAGTGAGCCTTTGGAGCTTGGAGTTTTTAACAACTTTTGTGCCCTCATAGGTATTCTGAAAAATAGTCCATGCTTCCTTCGCATTGTTAGTGGAAGAGATCTTCTTGAATTCTTCATTGGTCACAACACTAAACAAAGCATTCAGTGCTCTACATTTAAAATTTGCTACCTTGATATTGGTATCATCCCACGTTGCTGGTGGCTCTTCAGGTTTCTTCCAACCTACTTCAACTGCAAGCCATACTTTCTCATCTAAAGACTGCAAAAAAACTCTGTGTACTTTCTAGTATGCATAGTTAATATCATCAAATAAAGGAGGAATTATCAGGGATTGCCCACAATCCATAATAGCAAGGGTCCACGATCTATAACAGTAGGGGTCAATGGATTACACAATAAAGATTAAAACATAATCAGAGTGTGCCCGCTCTAATACCACTTGTTGGGTTAAGATAGCTTGATCCCGATTAATTAATTCAATTACCCAAGTTGATTAATTAGGTTCAATTGCATGCAAATCGTGAAGGCACCAACAAATCACCAAAAAAATACTAAATGTAGTGGAAAATAAATTTAACACGGTGATTTGTTGACAAATGGAGAAAACCACAAGGCCAAAACCCCACCAAATGATTTTAAAGTCACTACTCCCAAGAATCCACTAATCAACAATCAAGCGGTTACAAGTATAAGGAATCTTACCAACTACCCTAGTCTATCCCGAAATACCAACCTACAGTTGAACCTTTGCTCCAATACCCAATTAGACTTGATCTTGTAGTAGCCTTCTTTCCTTTGATGCACAAACCTCCAATTTGTGACTAACCCTTTGCACAAATTTCAGTATGTTACTAACTCTAGCAACTTGAACAGATGTTGTTGGCTGCAAAGTTCTTCACTTCATCAGCAATGAAGATCTGGAAGCACTTGGTTACAAAACCCTATTGCATACAAACATAGTAGTTTCTCATAGAGAAAAATAAGTCTCTTAGTCTCTATATCCGTGTGTGACGACTTTTGAAATAAGCTTTATATATGTTTAGGGTTGTGAGAAAAGAAACCCTAAACAATTACACAAGCTGGGCCGAATTTCAGATCTGGAAAACTGAAAATCGTAAGTCTCAATAGATCGAGCTACTATCAAGCTATTTATCAAACTTCACATTAAGTCTCGATAGCAAGCATCTGTCGAGTTATCTGTCGAGACTTAATAAACAGCTTTTATTCACTTGTTTCTTGGACCAATCTTCATGTCTTTAGTACTTGACTTGAACAACATATTTCTTGAAGTACTAAACCCATCTTAGATCTATCAAATTATAAGTAAAGTGCATTTTGTCAAATAATTAGCCAATTACAAAAAAAAATGACCCAAACAAGCTCGAATAGCACTTTTAGTTTGTGTTGATAAATGGAAGCCCCCTATCAAGAAAAAAAAAAGTTTTTTTTTGTCTATTTTAAATTAAAAATCTCCTTTTCTATTTAAGCTAATCACTTTTCAAAACACTTACATTTGATTATCTATTCAATATTCTATTTTATTAAAATTTCAAAAGAAAATTTCTAATTGTTTCTCTCTTCATTCACAACAACCAACATCTATTCTATTAAAAACACTCACCTTCTTAAAAAAAAAAAAAAAAAACAAACAAACAAACAATAACCAACATCCACCTCCCTCTTCCTTCACCCTCTAGTAAACCAAAGAAATAATGAAATAAAAAATCATTTTGCAAAAGCTTATTTTGCAAACACTAAAGTGAAATCCTATTTTGCATAATGATATATACATGAGCTGATGTGGGTGAATTTTTGGGTTCATTGAGCAAATTTAGGGACTTATGCTATTTTAACTTAAATGATGAGAATGCTCTTAGTTAAGACTTAAGAGGCAAAATGATTTTGAATGCAAGTATTAAAAATTCTTATGTAAGATACACAGAAAATTAAACTAAACTTTCTTTTACAATAAAATTTATAATAAATTTAGTATTTTCAATATAAAACATTTGCAAACAGTTTTGCCAAAGAAAGTGACAATGCAATGGCAATCATTTTATGAAAAATAATATGCGGAAGCTTACAAGTAACAAGATATGCACTTATACGTACTGTTAGACCACGTCGGTATGTAAGCTTTGTTATCTACAAAATTAGTTCTATCGACATCCTCTGTCAATTTTGTTGACGATTTTGTCACATTTTATCCATAATTTTTAATTGAATGAAATCTTCCTTAAAAAGTCATGATTATTCTGAGCATAATACTGGAGAATCTAATCTTTTAATATATATATATATATATATATATATATATATATATATATATACACATACACTCTAGTGTAAGAGCATTTGCATTTAACAATATAAACTAGAAAAATTGCTAAATTTTACACATCTAAATTCCAAAATTACTCACATTAGTCAAGTTAAAAATGTATAAATTTGTAAAATTATTACAATAATCGTATAAATTTACTCTGACATTATTTAATTTATATTTAGTTTTTTAGTTTTTTATTTATTTATGTATTCTGAGAATAATTGAAGAAAATAGACAGTATTTGTTATGTGTGAATAATTTTTAAAAATTAAGAAAAATTGATATTTCAATGAAATATGTTAGAAACATGTTAGCTCAGTGTAATAGGCCCAAGCTCAATCCTTCTAATCTAAGGTTTAGCATAATATAACATGGATATATATATATATCTATATATATATATATATATATATATTACATTGGGCTAACATATCTTTAACAAAATAGAGTTTAAAATATATAATCCAATAAAGGTATATTGAAAAGTGATTATCTATACTACTATTTAAGGAGTTTTTCCTGTTTAGATTCCTTAATTTTTTATTCAAAAATGGCCCTATACTCTTGTGTTTAAATAGAGACAAAACTAAAAGATAATTTGGTAAAAATACAAGTCTAACTTCTACTAAAATATTGCCTAAAAAATAGGATCACTATCTTATTATTTTTTAAATTACTTTATTCAATTCTAAATTAGATTCTCAAAATAAAAATTATATATATAAATAAAAACACAGTTTTTTTATTTTTACAAAAAAAGCCTCATCGCGTGTGATGAAGTTAGTGTAAAATAAAATATTTAAGTTCTTAGGCTAAAATAAACAAGATTTTTTGCCCCAGGTGTGAACGCCCTAACATACCTAACTGTAAATTGGTCACACCGACGTTAATTTGTTTTGTTGCGGTTGGTTTCTACCCGTCCACTAGATCAGCATTCTTGTGCACGGCTTTCAACGGCCATCTCTTGATGGCTATCGTTATTTTTAATAATTTATTGGGTATATAAATATATGTTGTAATATTAGAAATTAGAAGTGAATTAATGATAAGAATTTAATTGGGAAGTGAGGGAAATCAAATTCTGCATACTTCGCTCAATCGAAGATGTATTCAGTTGAGTGAGATGGTCGCTCAACTGATAAAGACAACCGAGGAACAAGCAAACATTTTGTCTAAAATTTCGAGATTCAGTAACAGTTCTTGCTCAACCAAAAGTACATGAAGGTGAAATATATCTTGTAATTCCTTTTTTTTTTTTTTTTTTTGTGAGAAAAAATTGTTGTGTTTCCTATGCTTGATTTTTTGAGTTTACCGGATTTTTTTTTGACATGGTTTCAACTGTGCAACAGTCGAATGTGCTACCAATTGTTTTTGAAAGGGTATAACACCTAACTATATCCTTTCTTGATGTCTAGTTACTTGAAAATACATAGTTTTCTATTAATAAAGGACAAGTTTAGTTATTTCCTGCAACTTTTTTTTTTCCTGCAAAATACACTTTTATTAGAAGTTCTTAATTATTTTAGATACTCAAGCTTTGTTGTGTCATAGATATTGTTAGCCTGTAATTCACGTACAAACCTTTTGAGTGGAGGCAAATCTAATCTTAAAAGGTAAGTTCTTACGTGCCTCAAAGCCTTTATTTTTGTTCTTGCCTTGCCCACTATTCCCAAGAAGTTTAGGACTAGATTTTCATGAAGGGAGGATCTGAAATGATGGCCTTCCAAGTGATGAACCAAAACTCTGTCAAATTGGACAAGTTTGCATGATGGCACTAGTTTTTTTTTTGGAAGATAAGATGGTATTCCTTCTCATTGTCTTGAAGATTTTTTGTCATAGACCCCAATATGCTGCCAATTCCTGAACCTTCTCTGGATAAACTGATTAATTCTTTGAAGGAAACAAGAAGAAAGAGAGAAGAAGATGTACTTTTGTACAGGGGTCACATTTTCAACCCATTTTCTGATCGATTATATGATCTCTCCATCACAATGACTCAATCAAAGGAGACACGGAGTGCATTAGAAGAAAATTAAAAAACCGCAAAGTGAGGTACAGACAAGTTTATTATTCCAATCAAAAGTATTTTGATTGTGTCGTGGACCATATGCATGAGTTGCAAATTTTGGCCCATAAACTCCGTCATCTTTCGATCAAACTCCTCGAATCTTTCCAAGTTGGGGCTATATATATAATTGCTAAACTTCCACATAATTGGAATAACTATAGGAAGAAATTATCACACTTGACAGTGGATATTACTTTGGAACACATTCAAAAACACTTTCAAATCAAAGAAATTAGTCGAACTCGCAAAGTGCAAAAATGAAGTCTTGACATTGTCACAATTAATGGCTAAGGTGATGCATGAATAAATCAATCATGAACACGTTGTAGTACTTGTTGAATATTGGTTTTCAGAAAAAGGGAAGGTATGAATATGACAAATTTACTTGTGCAATATGGTATTCTCATTTCATCAAGAAGAGGAAATTCTGCTTTTATCTTCTTCTTTTTTTTTTTTTTTTTAATTTATGTGAAATCAATATTAGTGATAGATTTTATGAACACATATGGTTAGTGATTTGTTAAGAATGTTTGAACGTATAAATAGTATGGTTAATTAAGAAGTAAAGTCTTACATTAAATACTAAACTCGGGTTCTTGGATGGATGGAGTTAGAATTACGCTAGCTTGAGGTTGGGAGCAAGAACTTGAGAAGAATTGAAGGAAATTCCCTTCCTTGTTAGTTGTTGCTGGACCCGAGAGAAATTGAGTGTTTTTCTTAGAAAAAATAATTAAGAGCCAAATGAGATGGAGATTTTTGTTTGCATGGCCGGCTATGTGGCTAATTTTTTTGACTGATTAGAGGACTTGTGTCACTCTTGCTAGTGTACTGTACATTATGTGTCTATATTATGGTAATTTACTAAGTTGCCATGTACATATATATAATATAAGACTTAACTTTTTTTTTAATACAACATAAAAATTTTAATATAGCCTAATCTAAGTATATAGGTGTGTAAAATTCTCTCTAAGAGACTTAAACTTCAGCTCTTACCCCCAATACTTCACAAACACCTATACTTGTGAAGCAACCATCGCGCCAAGAGTGCGCGGTGGTAAGCTTTTTATTAAGTACACTTAATTTTCTTCAAGACTTAACTCTTAATTAACTTAATTTATAACTAATTAGTAGACTAAATCAAGGTATTATATGGCGTGGAACATACACATATCCCAAAATGTAATACAAATGATATCACATATTTATTCAATTGAGTAGTGAATATAACATTTTGGGTCAATTGAAGCAGGAATTATATGATATACAACATGTTTTTTTTACATAATAGAGATGGCGTTCAAAGTTCTAACTACTACTCATTTTTTCCATTTTCTAACCATAAAATCAATTTTCTATTTTCAATTATTAATTATTACAACTATTACAAAAATGTGAGAACTAATGATTCAACAACCAAGAACCTTGGGGTTTTGATCCTTTGAAAACTTCAATGAAACAATGATTGCCGAGCTTGCTTGGTGGATTCTATCCGACAAGGATAGTTTTTGTATCGAAATAGTGAGAGCTAAATACCGTGTTCGATCTACTGGGCATGTGACAGAAATTTGTACTTGTAAGATATCGTGTGTAATGCTATAGTTAACACATTTTATAGGACATGGTGATTATGTTGTCAAAATTCGAATTGGGAGAGCGCTTTTTTTTCCTAGTAATTAAAGTGTCAAATACATGTTTAAATTAAAAAAAAAAAATTCTAAGCTATTTAAATAGCAATTCTAATTAAAGGACATGTTGGCTATGTTGACTAATTCAAGATTCGAATTGGGAGAGCACTTTTTTTTTCCCTAGTAATTAAAGTGTCAAATCTCAAATACATGTTTTTTTTTTTTTTTAAGCTATTTAAACAGCAATTCTAATTAAAGTGTCAAACAAGCTAATTTAAACTTTCTAAACATGTACAAATGATTAAATAAGTTAAAGAAATAAAAAAAGACATGATTGAAGTAATCTTGCAAATTACATCAATATGCATTTTATAGGAAGGTTGACATGCACAAACAAAATCAATTAGTAATTTGTAGGAAAATTGATATAATATGTTCTTATTTAACATATTCCCTAATAAATTCTTAAGAAAATTTTGTGAGTAATTACATCAATTTTAGCATTTTTTTTTTGGAAGTAATGATACTAATGGCATCAATAAACTTTCTATACAAGTGAAAACCAAAATCATTATATAAGATAGTTAACTTTACAAAGAAAAAATAAGTAGCAATAATACTTTCCATACAAGTGAAAGTTGAATTCAAGTTATAATCACAAACAAAAATTCAATTAAGATATTTGACTTTACAAAGAAAGAATAAGTAGCAATAATATTTTCCCTACAAGTGAAAGTCAAATTCACGTTGTAGGCACAAACAAAAATTCAATTAAGCAAAAGACAATGTAATTACTCAAAAGGTGCACTTACTAGTGAGGGACGAGCCTTGGGATCCGGTCATCCCTGATTTTATTTCTAAACCCAGAGAACAATTAGCATAATGTGCCTTGCATGGTGGTATCCCAACTAATTAATTAATGTAACAAAATAAATTGGGTTGGGACTTAGATAAATTAGTCCAGTTTTTTGACACAAACACAGTAAATTAAGGCCATTTAGAACATTCCAAGGTGGAAAGGATCCCAGGAGGACTAGTGGTGTTGGTCAAAGACTTCAAATTCAGGCTTATTAGGAAATCCAAGATTGATGATTGATTAGGGTAACTCTACCATACCCTTCCTTTCTTTTTGGGTACAGTACTCACTAGTTGGCAACCTGCTATACTAAGTTATCGAAACATCATATTTGACGATTTCATCCTCATATTGTGTAGTTCTAATATCACATGTGACAACTTTTTTTTATCATATTTGGTGGTTCTCTTATTTTTTTTCCTCACATTTGATAGTTTCATTATCACATTATGCAGTATCAACATCACATGTGACTGTACTTTTGTTGCATTCGTTTGTTCCTTTATTTTTTTTTCACATTTGAAGATTTCATCCTCACATTGTGCAATTCCAACATCACATGTGACTATTCTTTTGTCATATTTGGTAGTTTCCTTCTTTTTTTTTTTTTTTTTTTTTTTTTCCTTCACATTTGATGGTTCCATTGTCATATTTGACAATACTAACATTACATTTAATAGTATTTTTGTCACATTTAGTGGTTCTCTTTTTTTTTCTCACATTGATGGTTTCATCTTCATATTATGCAGTATCAATATCACATGTGACTTTACTTTTGTGTTGTCACATTTGGTGGTTCCTTTATTTTTTTTCTCACATTTAATGGTTCCATTGTCACATTAGGCGATACCAACATCACATTTGACTGTACTTTTGTCACATTCAGTGGTATCCGATTTTATTTTTCTCACATTTGACAGTTTCATTATTACATTGGACAGCGCCAATATCACTTCTAACCGTACTTTTGTCACATTTGGTGGTATCCTATTTTTTTCTCACATTTGATAGTTCCATCATTACATTGGGCAGTACCAATATCATATCTGATCATACTTTTATATTTGGGCTCACCACTGAAGTCACTTTTTACTTACAATAACCACTCATCACAATAGCAATTTAAAAAAAAAAAAAAATTGTAGCTTTAGCATGTTCCTCCTTTTAAAAAATATTAAAAAAAATTTAGATCTAAAATATAAAACAAAATAAACATCCTAAAAAATTAGTCCAACAACAAAAATTATTAGTAGTAAAGTTAAAAACAATTAAGCTCAATTAACTAATGTTACCAAAAACGAACAACCCTACCCTTTTAAAAATTTTAAACAAAATAATTTTGTCCTTTATAGTGTTGGGATTAGTACCCTTAAATCCTATTGTATGATACTATATATGATATTAAGTATGACATTATGTATGACTTAATATTGTGATTAATAAAGTTGTTTTATTATTATCTAAAATAATGGTAATATGAATATTCGGATATTATCATATGGTTTATGAGATGCATAATATGTGATTTATGTGAAAAGTTATAGAAGATATAAATCACAAGTTCTTTGTAAACTCAAAATTTTTAGTTCGTAGTCGGTAATAAAATTGGGCATCTTATCTGCGAAAACTATAACATATCAACTAAGATGATTTGTCTTGATCATGGAAGTGGAGACTTTTAGTTAATGTGTTGATATGTCTTAAGAGTTAAGGCATATTGAATTGGACCGCTATGAGATTTATTATTCTTCTAATGACTGTCAAATGAATAATAAATCTCATGACTTCTATTTACATGAACTCTTAAAACTGAGAGAATAATGGACCTGATCATAAAGTGTAGGTTGCTTTGATATATCAAAAGTGAGATCTAAAGTAACGATCAAAACCTCAGTATGTTAGGCAACCACATTTAGTGTTAATGAAATATATATTCTCAAGATGGAATTCATAGTCTCTTAACAAAGATACAAAATATTCCCTTGAGATAAGTTTAATAGGTTTGTTATTCCAGAATGTTAGGCTTAACTACTTTAGTAAATAGTTACTAAAGTATATATTTATGAAATTGGATATCATAAATATATGATGAATAACTTTAAGGATTAAACCGAATACTCAAGGATTAAGATGTAGTAAACTACAAAGTGGCATTCTACTTTAATGACTTTATATTACTACGAATATTTTATGAAGGGGTTGCAGGTACAATAAAGTCTTGAGATATAATTTATTAATAAGGTCTAGAGTGCAATTATATTTATATAGTAGTATTAAATATAATTAATGGTAACTTTGAACTTATCAAGAGTTGACAGAAAAGCTTAAAGCCCATTGGAGCTAGTGTTTTATTCGTTCCCTTTTAGTCCCACTCCAAGCCACATACTAAAGCTCAAATAACTAGCCCAATTAGATAATCAGTTATTAAGGGAGAAACATACAGAATTTTTATTAGAGACATCTTCATGAAATGGTATGTATGTGAGTGTTGGACACTCTCTCATTCTCTCTAGAACAAACAAATATAACTGATTGAGAGACCACAACATCTTGGGCATAAGTGGAATTGGAGTAAAGATTAAAAGTGTTCCTCACCAACTAAGTGTGAGAGAGCCCTAGTAGTAATGAAAGGTTTTCTTTGTTGAAGACGTATCAGTGCCACAAAAGGTCAATTTTAACATAATAGTCTATTAAAAGGTCAATTTTTATCTCTCTATACTTTGGTTAATCACATGGGCGGCTGACAATAACCCACACTAACTCTTTAAATGGGAATATGGTAGAATGATCCTATTATTTAATTTAACTTTATAAAATTTCTATCGTGCTCAAGGCCGGCTCAATAGGCAATGCGGTTGATGCAATCGCCTAAAGCTCCCAAATAAAAGAAAGCCCCCACTTGTAAAAAAAATATATATATATATATATTTATATAATATATTTATCAATATATTTTAATTAAAAAATTTTTAGCACTTTTATAAGTCAATAAAATGCATTTAAAAAGCCTCATTATATCCTAAAATGCAGAAATTTTAGCCATAAGATGATTGGATTATAGCTGCACTGCACAATTGCGTACTGTGTAGCCTGTGCTGCACAGTGTGCAACTGTGCAATGCAGCCCACAGTTACCACTTATAAAGAATCTAGTTTCTCACTTTTTTTTTTATCTAAACACGGTTTTTTATTTTATCTATTATTATAAATTATTGTATCAATTTTGCATCTCAAAGAGCAAGAAAAATATATTTTAAATAAAAAAATTCAATATATATATATTATTTGATTAATATTTAAATATAAAAATGTTTCACTTAAAATTTTTGCCTAAGGCCCCCAAAATTGTTAACCCGACCCCGATCGTACTTTGTTTTTTTGCTAGAGACTTCCTTGAACCTAACTTGTTTTAAGCTAATCCATTTCCATTTCACTCCCTGTTGATAGTAGAGATCATTGTTTCTTTAGTTTTAAGATTTCAAGAACAAAGTGCCATGTTTATTTATTTATTTTAGGCAAAAATACTATTTTTCATCCTTACATTTTCAAACCATTCCCACTTCGGTACCTACTTTTTTATTTTACCACATTTATTCCCTAAAATCAAAAAGTGGTCTCATTTTTGTTTTTACCGTCATCTCACTAACGAAAATAGTCTACGTGGTAAATGGAATGCACCGCTAACACACTAAATACTGACATCAGCATTAAAATAATAACAAAATTTTTATTTAGCATTTTAAAAATGCCACGCCATCTTTTAAAAATAAAAAAATATTTATGAATTTTAACTAAATGAAAAAAAAAAGGAAAAAACATAAATAAAAATAAAAAATCATATAAATTGAGATTTAGCTTTATCTTGAGGAAGAATAGACAAGAACACAAAATTAGAAAATTCAAAACCCAAAAACATCTGTCGGTAATCTTTTTTTAAAAAATAACTTTAGATCGACGTCAACACAAAATTAAACACAAATAAGTTGAAAATAAAACCCCTCACATGACCCCAAAACATCAAAGTTGATAAAATTTTTTCTAATTTCAAACCACACAGCCACACTTTCAACTCAAACTTTTTCTCTCTCAGCTCAAACTTTATCTCTCTCCGGTCTTGAGATCTTGGTTTGATGGGTTTGATATGGGTTAGAAACAGAGAGGCTGAGATTGGTTTGATTTGGGTTCAAAGGAGATGTTGAGGTCGATTGCTGTCACAACATGGCTAGCAGAGACATGAGGGTTCAAGATTAACCAAATGGGGAGTGATTTAAGAACTGTGGTGGTCGGGTTCTGGGTTTCAAAGTGGTTTTAGCGATCCGAATAGGACTGGAAAAACAAGTACAATCCTGCTTTCCTTTGCCACTTAAGTGTACGGCATCTACCCTGCTTGGATTGAAGAAGTATGAGTTTGGTGATGTGGATTTTGATGTATTGGGAGGGGTTTGGTTTCGGCTCTATGGTTTGGATTTGAGGTTTGTGTTTGGTTTTTGAGAAAGTATAAGAAAATTTGGGTTTTGAGTTTTGTGTTTAGGGGCCAAAAATCTGGTTTTGAATTTAGTGTTTGGGGGCTGAAAATCTGGGTTTGTTTTTTGTGTTTGATGCTTTGGTAGTGTGGGGGTTTGAAATATGTGTTTGAATTTAATTTTTTGGGTTTTAAGTTTTCTGGGCTTGTGTTTTTGTTCAAATGTTTAACGTGTTCATGTTTAATTTATCAATTTTATCTGGGTTTGTCAAGAATGTTGGTATGAATTCTAATTTTGGGTTTCCACTCTAAGGTTCAAAATTTCTAGGTTTTAAATTTTGTGTTAAATGTTTAATTTCTTGTTCATGTTTAATCTGATGTGGATCTGAAGTTTAATTTTGTGTTCTTAGTTTATGGGTTTGTGATTTTTGGTCTTTAATTATGTGTTCTTAAATCTGAATTGGTGTTCTTGTTGTTCTTGTTCAACATACAATTAGCTCTTAATTTTTAAATGCTGATGTGTCATTTTTTAATGCCAAATAAAAATTTATTATTATTATTATTTAAATGGTCACGTTAGCTTTTAGTGTACCAACAGTACACTCTGTCTGCCACATAGACAATTTTCGTTATTGAGATGACGATAGGGGCTAAAATATAATGCGTTTTTCATTTTAGGAACTAAAAGCGGTAAAATAAAAAAGTAGGGACCAAAGTAGGAATGAGGTGAAAATGTAGGGACGAAAATAGTATTTCCACCTTTATTTTAATCTTTCCAAATAGAAAATCCATTTGATGGATGACGAAGTACATTAAAAACCACAAAGATAACATTAAAATGGTGATAAATTTGGTCCAAATTAGTTAAACTTATGGCAAAATCTTTTAGTACTCCACTCTAGCCCCATTGTACCATATCATAATAGTCACAATAATCACAAATGCATTCCATCATAACTTTGCAATCCTCAACTTTTTCTTAGGGATGGCAATGGGGCGGGGCGGGGCCGGAGGATGGGATCTTCGTCCCCGCCCCGCATGGTTATTGCCCTTCCCCGTCCCCGCCCCGCCCCGAGGTGCGGGGCAAACTACCTTGCCCCATCCCCGCCCCTTGGGGCCCCGCGGGGACCCGCCCCGCCCCACCCCACCCCTAATACAATTTATATATATAAATAAATTTTTTGCTATAATAATATAAATTACAACAAAACAAAATGTTTTAAAATCCAAACATTTAAATAAACCAAATATTTAAATAGTCTAATACGTAACAACATAATTCAAAATTTCTTATAACAAAATAAACATTGGCTTTGCATGAACAAAATCATCAAAGATAATTGACTAGTTTTTTAACAAAATAAACGTTGTCTTATAACAAATAAAAATTAACTAGTTCTTTAAGAATAAGTTTCGCTTTCTCCCAATGTAGTGACACTACTTTCTTCTTTATAAACTTGGAATGGAGTTTGGCTTGAAATTTGAAAAATACGTATAGACTATAGAGCAAAAGAATGGGTCAAAGGACGGCAATAGCATTAGGGTTTTAGAATAAAAAATATTTTATCTCATATCTTGTACTCTTGTAATTCACTTTAAATATTAGTGATTTATAGTTTACTAAATTTACAATTATAGTCCTTATTAGTGCAAGGCAGGGCGGGGCGGGGCGGGGATAAAAATACTAAACCCATCCCCGCCCCGTCCCGAGGTGCGGGGACAAAATATTGCCCCATCCCCGCCCCACCACCTTTGCGGGGCGGGGAAAACCCGCACGGGGCGAGGCGGGGCGGGGCGGGGCAAAGCGGGGCGGGGCAAAATTGCCATCCTTACTTTTTCTCTTCCTTGTGGTGTACAACTAACTCATCTTGATCAACTTTATCTTTATCATCTTCTGCATGTTTTCTTGTAGTCAAAATATGGGAAATTCTTAGCTAGTCTGCGACTACAAGGTCACCAAGCTGACCTTGTAGTCTCCCAGCCAATAGATTCAAGACACCTCACTAAAATTTGCTTACATAGACTTTTGTGCCACATCAGCTAAAAAACAACACCCTCCTTAATCTCAAATCTAAAAGGCAAATTCAAAATTTAGAAGTGAATTGGGCGTATTAGTGAAAATTTTTAGTCTTAAAACTCATCTGTCAAATTTCATTTTTCAATGTGCATCAAATTCCAAGAACCTGCGTTGCCTCCAGACCACCTCTCCTCCTTCAACTCTTAGATTGCTCGCTTCATGCCCAAGCTTGATGAGATCTACAAGGTCAGCAAGCTAAGAATTTCCCCTCTCTCACTCTTGTGCAACAAAATGGTCTGTGCTTGGTTGAGATTTGATCTACTTGAAATGCATGTCCTATCTTCTTATTCTCTTTAGGTTTGTTCTTATGGTTGTTTGGTCACTTGGGTCATTGTTAATTGTCATTTTTTTTTTCTTTTTTTCTTCTTTTTTCAAGGAGAATTCATTTGAATGAATACTTTTGATAGTAATAATGGGGTGTAATCGGTTTGAGTCGGTCGGTTTTGAAGGCAGTTTTTACACTGAGCCGAGGATATCAGTTTTGCCATACTTGAAACCAACACCAATTTGTAAGGAAGGAATGCTGAACCAAACTGATTGCAGTCAGTTTCAGTTCTATTCAATCAGTTTTGATGTTTGAGATGTGAGAAGTGTTTGGGATGTGAGAAGTGTTTGGAATGTGAGAAACAAAATAAAAAAGAAAGAGAGAAGAAGACAGTTGTTTGGGATAAGAGAAACAAGATCAAGAAGAAAAGAGAAGAAGAAATACCTATTGGAAAACCATGATTGCCAAGTAGCATCTCATGGAGAAAGAGCATATAAAAATTAGAGAGGGAAACAGCACAGGAGGAAAAGAAAAGGATGAGAGAGAGAGAGAGAATTGGGGAAGGGGGTGGCTGAAGAAAAGAAAAGAATAAAATGTGGAATTTTTATATCATGCTACTAGGGTTTTAAAATTTTAAATAGCAAAAAAATCCTAACAACGGATCGAATTTGAGATCAGTTAGCCAAAACACGTGTAGCATACCACTAAGCTACTAATTCAATTATGTCTTAAAGTTACACAATTATATATATATATATATATATATATATATATATATATATCGGTTCGATTCGATCGTTTTCGATGTCAAAAAATCCAACACCGCCACCGAACCAAAAACCAAAAAATTTGAAATTCGAAAATTGAAATTGAACCGAAATCAAAGAAAACCGACCTTAACCCGAAATTTCGGTTGGTCAGTTATTCTTATACCCTATTTTAGTCTCATATTCACATGGAAGAATAGATAAGTACAAATATGGCTTATGGGTATGCTTCGAAATGGTCTAAGGGTGTGTGATAAGTACAAATTGGCCGGGTCCTGTATTTGATGTTTATAGTTTATTGAATTTGTGTAAGTTTGTAAATCAAAAGTTCAAATTGATAAGGCTTAGTCCATATGAGCTTCCTATTGAAAGATTGCCTTAAGGTGTTTGTGAAAATGCTTGATTCCACTGATTGCTTGTCACTTTTATACCTTTCTACTTCTACTTTAATTACAGCAAATGATAGATGAATTGTTAAATTATAGTATAAATAGTTTTTAGTAATTGTTAAACCATGACAAAGGCAACCCAACAGAAGAAAAACTATATCTACCATAATTCAGTAATTTATCTATCATTTACTCAAATTAGAGCAGAACCCAAATAAAAAGCCTAATTGTATACTTGAATGGATGCACCCCCATTATCTGTAATTGCAATTCATACCAACCAAATGCTTTAAGAAATATATAAAGTTATGCTCAAATTTGCAGTGGCACCAGAAGCAACTAAGATAATGCCTCTCTCCAGTTTTAACATATGAAGAAGCAATATCAACATGATAAATTGAAGTATTTGGAAGAAAAGTTTGGACTTTGCCAACAAGTGGGATTTTCACAAACGTCTCAATATCAGGTACTTGAAGGGGAACTGAAGGGTTGAGATTTGAATTCAAACCTAACGGAATAGCAACACACTAAACGCCATTAACTCTATTGCTGACTTGGTATCCTGTTAAATGATATTAGCACTTTCTCTTAGCTGTCTCATTTTAATTGGTCCGGACTACAAGTTCAGCAAGATGACCTTGTAGTCCTGGACTAGCTAAGAATTTCCCTTGAAATATTACTTTGTTCAAACCAACAAGAATGCCCTGTTCAGACCTCCCAGCCCTTTTACTAGTGAAACTTGGAAATTTCTTTCGCTACAACCAACAAACCAGCAGGTAAAACATTATAACCAATGGAAAAAAAATAATTGAAACTCAAACAACTATTTAACAATGGGGTATAGTATGTAACTGAACATCACACTCATTTCACTAGTTTAAAAAAGATAAACAAATATTTTTATAGTATCAAGAATTTAGCAGAACTCAAAACCCAAGTAATGACTAAGTAATAAAAATTCCCATTCCTGTAGCACAGACCCTTTCTCTTATGGAACTAAAATAATGAGAGAGACTGCATCATATTAGTTCTCTAACTATCCAATAGGGTAGAATGGATACCACAAACGCGGAGGGAGAAAATCCTTAAAACCATCCAAGGAAACATAACAGCAGTTCTCTAAAATGGTTCAAAGAAACATAAAAATATAATCTATAAGACGTATACTAATCATACATCTCCATTATATCAACAAATTTATAATGTATACTTGTGATTGAAAATTTTGCGTGTTATCTGTCCTACCCTCAGTATCACCTGTAGGCTGTGATGCACTCTACAATAAAAAATACACAGCCCAACATAGCCAAACATAGAATCAACTTATGTCGCTAGCTAGAAATTTAAAATGCACAACAGTAAGTCTCTTACTCAACACAATTATGGGGGCAATTTATCAAGCATATTATATGCATGATTTAACAAGAGCATGAACAAAGAATGCCGAAGAAAACAGAATTGGAGAGGGACCTTCTGCAATTGTTTATATAGCAGTTTTAACTGATGGTAGGTTGGTAGCAATCAAACGTGTGAGAGGTTTTACACAGCTTCACGAACCCAACTGGAAGAGGAGTCCATTTTTTAGATAATGTCATATACTCATATGCAGCAATAGCAATTTTGTACCCATTAAAATTAACATTCAAATTTAGGTCCCAGAATTACAGAAAGCAATGGCAGAAACTTAACTAGTAACAAAGTAACAAACAACACACAAATCAATTAATAACATTAGCAGTGAATAAAAGTTAAGACAACTCACATATGTCTCATGCATTGATAGAAAAAGAATTAGTCCCATATAGGAGAAAATTACAAATCAACTTTCAAAACAAGGTTTACAAACAATACCCAAATCTCATATTAAAAAACCCAAATCAATTTAGTCGGAGAAAGACTGACCTTTTTGACAGACTCAATACTATAGGCTAATACCGTCGCCGGGGTAGATAAATGCTTTGTTCGGTGGCTGGAATTGAAGCACTCTGTTTCTTCAGTTATGCGGCTAGAAAGGAGAAATACCCTGAAGCAGGTCTGTTTCTTCTGTTTTGGGTCTCGCTTAGGTTTTGTTTAGTAGTCGTGGCTCTAGGTTCTTGTGGTTGGTTTGGAAGAGAAGAAGCGTTTAGAAACTGAGAGAGAAGAAGAAACCATAGAAAAGAATCTGAAAATAGAGAGTAGCGTGAAAAGTAGAAACTGAGCGTGAAACTAATATAAATATAAATATATATATATATATATATATATATATATATATATATACACACACACACTAGCCTCATTTCTAAGTGATAATTTAGATCATTTATTATATTTTAGAATTATTATATTTACTGATCATAAAAAAAATTTAAGGCTGTGATGAGTGTTCTATGTTTTGGATGAAATAATTTATTCATTACATCTCTAAGTTTTTTTTTGTGATTGAAAAATATTGTAATCCCAAAGTATAATAAATGGTCTAAATTAACATTTACTCAAAAAATAGAAGAGCATTTGAGCACACGCGTGAACGCGTGCTCAGAGGCTAGTTAATATTTACTTTGCATAGTTGTGCTGGACAAATTAATATTTCATTGATAAAATTTTGTATTCAATACAATTTCATTTGCAAAATATTATCACATCTCTTGACTTAGCTATTGAAATAATCTCCTCTTATACATAACACTTGGAATATTACTTTAAAATTTTACTTGGATGCAAATTCACTCGAATGCAAATGTGTTTTGAATGCAAATTCACTTGGAATATTACTTTAATGACTTAGCTATTGAAATAATCTCCTCTCATACATAACACTTGGAATATTACTTTACAAATTCACTTGGATGCAAATGTGTTTTGGATGCAAATTCACTTAGAATATTACTTAATTTAAAAATTAAATTGCTGGTTTTCAAATAAGTTACTTTTCCTTAATCAATCTATTCCTTAATGCTGATTTTATTTTAGGAAATGGTTTTGTTCCGAATTGAATAGGTAGAATTTTTCTCAAACTCACTATGTGGCAAATTTAAAAAATTATCCATGTATAATTTTAGTTATATGAATATTTTAATGATTTGTGTGATTTATTTAAATAATATATATATGAATAGCATTTTCATATATTTTATATACTTTTTGTGAGTCTCAACTTTATTTCAAATAGTTTAAGTTTCAATTTTTTGGAAATAAGTCAGTTTTTATTTTTATTTTTATTTATATTTTTTTGTCTCACATATCCAAATAAACTACATATCCGAAATAAGTAATTCTCAAATGGGCACTATAAAATAAAATTAAAAAAAAAAAACTATTGTACCTTTCATGATTAACTTCCTAAATCTCTCAAAAGAAATAAAAAAAAAACTTCCTAACTCTCTACACGTGGAGAGTTATCCTATGCAATTGTGCATTACCACCCAAACCCAAGTTTTCAACAACTCCATCTGAGGGGGAAAAAAGAAAAAGAAAAAAAAAAGAAGAAGACGCATTTAGTTGGTAATATAGTGGAGTCCCAACAATATTGCCAAATTCATTTTGAAAGAAAAATTTTTGGGATCCCTAGCATGTTGCCTTATTTTAAAAATTGAAATATATACACAGTTACAACTTGTAACTTTTACATCCCAATTATTCTTCTTCTAGATCAACCTGCTGAAAAAAAAAAAAAAAAAAAAAAAGAATTACAATTTTTTTTCCTCACGAAATCCAACAAAGAATATAAGTCAACAACAATAAATAAAGATATAAAAATAAAAAATAAAAGATTAGATGTCTCATACTCCTTTGCATCCATTTGGGCTCTTTAATAAGGGCTTATGTAGAATCGTGTCTCTGATTCATCACCATCGTTAACTATTCCGCAATCAATCTAATCACTTAATGATAATCTCTTTCAAAATGTGTCTTCTCTTTGTCAAAATACATAAATAAAAAATAACCTTTAAAAAAATTATATCAATGTGACTCACAAATAAAAATAAATAAAAAACTGAAAAATGAAATTAAAAGTAAGAGAGTGTAAGAGGAAAGAGAGTTACCTAAAATTGTGATTTGTGAGAGGGCGGATTAACTGTAGAGAACCATTTAATCTCTTTCAAAATGTGTTTTCTCCATGTCAAATGCATCAATAAAAAATATTCTTCAGAAAAATGCATCAACAAAAATTAACTATAAGAAAATTTTATCTAAATGACTAAAGAATGAAAAACTTGAAAATGAAATTGAAAGTAAGAGAGTGCAAGAGCAAAGACAGTTACCTAATTGTGATTTGTGAGAGGGTGGATTAATTATGGAGTACCATTTTTTCTCTTTTTTCAAATTAATCATTTTTGGCACTTTCTATTGAAAAAAATGATGAATATAAATGGTCAGTTTTAATAGTTATCTTAAATAATAACCGCTGAGTTTAGTGGGAGGTGAAAGAGAGGAAAATGGATAAATGGATTAGTAGGATAAAAGAGGGGGAAACGGAAAAGTTTTATTATTTTTTTTTTTTTTCGGATAGGAATGTAGCACACATTTGAATATTGGTGAGGTGAATAGCCTTTTTTTTTTTTTTTACTTTTATACATGAGGCAGTGGGTTTTTGGTGGAATGTTTGTTATTATTAGCAAGAATTTGAGTGTTTTGAAATTTGGTGGTGTTTGACGTTGAGTTTGAGCCTACTTCAAAAAAATGCTAAATTTTAGGGAATAAAAAGATGAACGTAAAGAAAAAAATCCCAAATTTTAGGAGTGTTCTATTTGTCTATTTTACCAAATTATCATTTAGTTTTGCCTCTACTTAAACTTAGGGAAATAGGGGTATTTTGGGAAAAAAAAAATTTGATCCAAACAAGGGTAGCCTCTTAAATAGTAGTATAGATAAAGAATGGTGAGACATATGATGATAAGGGTGAAAAATGAGAAAATCAGATAAAAGTGGATTAGTGGGAGGGAAGAGAGAAAAATGGTAGGCTTTTTTTTTTTTTTTTTTTTTAATTATGAAAGAAAAACGGAATTTTGTTTTTGTAAGTGGGGTGGGAAGTTTTTTTTTGTTATTAGAAACAGGCGTGCCTGTCAAAAAAAGAAACAAGCGTTGGAATTTTTTTTTTTTCTTTCTGTTTAGTGGAAAGTTAAAAGGAGATTTTTGTAGTAGTTTTTTTTTGTGTTTTTGTATGACTATCAGTACTTGGGGTGTTTTTTTTTTTTTTTTTAAATAAAGTATTAAAAAAACAATAAAAATAGGTTAGTGGGAGAGTGTTCCTATTTTGTAGGGAATATTTTAGTGCATGTTAGACATGTATTTTTACCAAATTATCCTTTAGTTTTATCTTTATTTAAACCTAGGAAAATAGGGATATTTCGGAACAAAAAAAAAAAAAATTCCGATCCAAACAGGTGTAGCCCCTTAAATAGTAGTATATATATATATATATATATATATTTAGGTTTATAGTTTATATACATGACTTGATTTACTAGTAACTTGGCCAAGTGGTTGGAAATTTGGTCTCAAAGTGGTTGTTTTGAGTTTGACTAGGAACTCCCTAGTTCAAGTCTAGATTGCGAACAGTGATTCTCTTAGACTAAATGAATGGTCAAAATCAAAATAACATTAATTTAATGGTTTATTTATTATTTCTTTTTTTGAGAGTCAATGGTTTTAATTTAGATGGGTACAACCAACCAAAAAAAAAAAAAAAAAAAAAAAAACAAAAAAAGATACGGTAGAATGACCCAATAGATTAAAGATGCGTTTATGGCTAATAGCTTCAATACTTTGCCTACCGAGGACATTAATGCTAAATTTAACCCGGACATAGAAGCTCAACCAAATATGATTTTTTTTCTTCTAGCTTTTATTTTTTTAATATAAATATAAATTTAATAACCATATTATTACAAAACTATTGTCTAAATATAAAAAAGGACATATTAGCGGGTTCCTTTAAAGCAATTGTTTTTATACAACTTTTATGAAAAATGTAAAAAACTTTCAAAAAAATTAATTGTTTTTTTCATTTCCCACAAAAAGGTTTACAAGAATATGTCTTAAACCAATATCCTTAGAGCATCCATTAACTTTTCTCAATATTAAAATTTAATCATGATAATAGTTAGGATAAATTGCAAATTACACTCCTAAAGTTTGAGGGTGTTTGGATTTTACACTTTAAAGTTTCAGAATTTTGATTCTAACCCCCTGAAGTTTGTGGTGTTTGAATTTTACATCTTAACGTTTTAGAATTTGGATTTTACCTCAAAAAATTTGGGAGTATTTGGACTTTGGATTTAACTCCCCCAAATTCTGAAATTTTAGGGTGCAAATTTCAAACACTCCCAAAACTTTGAGAAGTAAAATTCAAACACCCCTAAAATTTAGGGGGTAAATTTCAAATTCTAAAATGTCAAGATGTAAAATCTAAACACTTTCAAACTTCAAAGGGATAAAATCCAAATTCTAAAACTTCAGGGTTTAAAATCCAAACACCCCCAAACTTTAAGGGTGTAATTTACAATTTACCCTAATAATTATTAACATTTAACCCAGACATAGAAGCACAACCAAATATGATTTTTTCTCTTTTATTTTATTTTGTATAAATATGAATTTAATAATTATAATAATTATTAATAATCTTTTTGTTATGAGTAATGCTACAATCACAAATTATTTTACAACATTTTTATAAATTGTTGATGTAACTAACTTCTTATTGGTTTTCATCTAGGCCCATCATTAACATTACTTTTTCATTTACTAATAACTATTCACCGCATTAGCAGTTTGTAAAATTTTTTGTAAAAAAGTTTGTATTTCTAGCATTATTCTTTTGTTATTGTCTTATAAGTATAAAATATAATCATCATGATAGTTATTAATAGGCAATTATGCTAGTTATTAATTGTCTTTTATTTTTTAGTTAGTCTAATTAAATATAGGAAATTAATCATAATGGTAGTTTTAATAGGTAATTATGGTCATTAATAATATTCTTTTATTTTAATTATGACAAGATTTTTATAGAGAATTAAAATTTAGAGTCTAAGTTAGCTTTAATTAAAAATATATATTAGAGTAATGATTATAATAAATTTACTATCTAATCAGCAACCCATGATGCGTGAACAAAAATATACAATTTTGACTTAAAAAAATGATTTTTTTTCCTCACTTTTATTTTGTATATAAGTATTAAATTTGATAATTAGGATTTTATTATGATTGTATTTATTTTGTATTTATTATTAAGGGAGTGTTAATTTCTTCAAACCTTAGAGGAGGTAAGTTTTTTTTTTTTTTTTTTTTTTCTATTCATGTTTGGGGTGGAGTGTTATTCTCCTAAACCTCAAGGAAGGGAAATGTAATAAGCTCTTTTGGAAATAATCAATTTATCTCATTAATGGCATCTTTTTTTTTTCTTTTTTTCTTTTCTCTTTCTCAGTTATTACATTTAGTGGGGACTTATTTGTTTCTTTAATGGCATTTTTTTTTCTATCTTCTATTTATTACATTTAGTGAGGTCTTATTTATTACAAAGAAACATTTGCCCCTCAGATGTAAGAAATTAAATAGGAGAGAGAGAAAATGATGCAATTAATTAATGAAATAAATTGAGATGGCAAACAATAAATTTCTAATAATGACATGATCAATTGTAAATGATGTAATTCTTGTAAAGTTACAACAGGTTTAACATGAACCATCTCATAATGAATATTGATGTGTAAAATTGTGAGGTCTCAAGACATAATATGACAAAATATCATTAGTTTAACCGAAAGTCAAATGCTGTTGTTAAAAATGAATGATAGACCAATTGTCATGACAATAAACATCATTTTTCCTATATAAATGAACAAAGTTTCTCTCCAAACTAGTTTGGAAAGAAACCCTTCAAACTCCTTATATATCTTTATATTGAGTATAAATTTTGAAAATCTAACCATTGTATTGAATGTTATTATTATATTGTTCATGCCTACATAATTTCAAGAAGGTCAAAAATTAATTGCTATGTCATTAAACAATTGTTAAAATTTTAAATTTTTGTGATATAAAATAATGTAAAAAATATATATTTATTGATCGATCGTTAAATAACATCCAATTTGAAAAAAAATTGACATGCATATTAAGACCATAAGGAAAATGAAATTCAATAGCTAGATTTTCAAAACTCAAACCAAAAAAAGAAATATAAGACAAGTTTGAAAACTTTCTTTCCAAACTAGTTTTGAGAGAAACATTGTTCTATATAAATAGGGGTTGTCATTACAAGATTTTCATGTACTAGCTTTAGGCTTTTTGTAAGAGAGTGAGATAGTGAAAGAGAGCGATGGATTTTCAAGCACAGTTGTGCTTCTTCCTCTTGCTTAGCTTTGCCATAGTGTGCTTCGCTCGCCAAATCTCTTTGGGTATGTATGCTACATTTGTAACAATGTTGAACAGACTTTCATTTCTCAATATTATAGAAGAAAATCAAGAGAATTTTTTTTTTATTTAGTTGGCAATATGGAAAAAATATTTTCTTAAGAAAATTCATTTTACTTGCAGAGAAAGAGGAGACTTTTTTCCCCGACTACACCCCTCCACATACCTTTCGACCTCCCCCAGATGTGTCCACTTTACTTTCGAGTATGTTCGATCATTTTTCTTTACAATAGCAATTTTCTACATAAATTGTTGTGAATAGATTAATAGAAAGTCATTTTTAATTTAGTTTACAATTTGGCAAAAAGAGTTTCTTAAGACAATTCATTTTACTTGCAGAGAAAGAGGAGACTTTGTTCCCCGACTACACCCCTCCTCATACCTTTCGTCCTCCCCCAGATGTGTCCACTTTACTTTCAAGTATGTTTGATCATTTTTCTTTACAATAGCAATTTTTTACATAAATTGTTGTGAATAGATTAATAGAAAGTCATTTTTAATTTAGTTTACAATTTGGCAAAAAGAGTTTCTCAAGACAATTCATTTTACTTGTAGAGAAAGAGGAGACTTTGTTTCCTGACTACACCCCACCACATACCTTTCGTCCTCCCCCAGATGTGTCAACTTTACTTTCGAGTATGTTTGATAATTTTTCTTTACAATAGCCATTTTCTACATAAATTGTTGTGAATAGATTATTAGAAATTAAATTTTAATTTAGTTGACAATTTGGCAAAGAGAGTTTCTTAAGACAATTCATTTTACTTGCAGAGAAAGAGGAGACTTTGTTCCCTGAATACACACCTCCTCACACCTTTCGTCCTCCCCCAGATGCGTCCACTTTACTTTCGAGTATGTTTGATCATTTTTCTTTGCAATAGCCATTTTCTACATAAATTGTTGTGAACAGATTAATAGAAATTAAATTTTAATTTAGTTGACAATTTGGCAAAGAGAGTTTCTTAAGACAATTAATTTTACTTGCAAAGAAAGAGGAGACTTTTTTCCCCAACTACACCCCTCCACATACCTTTCAACCTCCCCCAGATGTGTCCACTTTACTTTCGAGTATGTTTGATCATTTTTCTCTACAATAGCAATTTTTTACATAAATTGTTGTGAATAGATTAATAGAAAGTCATTTTTAATTTAGTTTACAATTTGGCAAAAAGAGTTTCTTAAGACAATTCATTTTACTTGCAGAGAAAGAGGAGACTTTGTTCCCCGACTACACCCCTCCTCATACCTTTCGTCCTCCCCCAGATGTGTCCACTTTACTTTCAAGTATGTTTGATAATTTTTCTTTACAACAGCCATTTTCTATATAAATTGTTGTGAATAGCTTAATAGATGTTAATTTTTAATTTAGCTGACAATTTGGCAAAGAAAATTTCTCAATACAATTCATTTTACTTGCAGAAAAAGAGGAGACTTTGTTCCCCGACTACACCCCTCCACATACCTTTCGTCCTCCCCCAGATGTGTCCATTTTACTTTCAAGTATGTTTGATCATTTTTCTTTGCAATAGCCATTTTCTACATAAATTGTTGTGAATAGATTAATAGAAATTCATTTTTAATTTAGTTTACAATTTGGCAAAAAGAGTTTCTCAAGAAAATTCATTTTACTTGCAGAGAAAGAGGAGACTTTGTTCCCTGACTACACCCCTCCCCATACCTTTCGTCCTCCCCCAGATATGTCCACTTTACTTTCGAGTATGTTTGATCATTTTTCTTTACAATAGCAATTTTTTACATAAATTGTTGTGAATAGATTAATAGAAAATCATTTTTAATTTAGTTTACAATTTGGCAAAAAGAGTTTTTTAAGACAAGTCATATTACTTGCAGAGAAAGAGGAGACTTTGTTCCCCGTCTACACCCCTCCTCATACCTTTCGTCCTCCCCCAGATGTGTCCACTTTACTTTCAAGTATGTTTGACAATTTTTCTTACAACAGCCATTTTTTATATAAATTGTTGTGAATAGCTTAATAGATGTTAATTTTAATTTAGCTAACAATTTGGCAAAGAAAATTTCTCAATACAATTCATTTTACTTGCAGAAAAGGAGGAGACTTTGTTCCCCGACTACACCCCTCCACACACCTTTCGTCCTCCCCCAGATGTGTCCATTTTACTTTCAAGTATGTTTGATCATTTTTCTCTGCAATAGCCATTTTCTACATAAATTATTGTGAATGGATTAATAGAAATTCATTTTTAATTTAGTTTACAATTTGGCAAAAAGAGTTTCTCAAGAAAATTCATTTTACTTGCAGAGAAAGAGGAGACTTTGTTCCCTGACTACACCCCTCCCCATACCTTTCGTCCTCCCCCAGATGTGTCGACTTTACTTTCGAGTATGTTTGATCATTTTTCTTTACAATAGCCATTTTCTACATAAATTGTTGTGAATAGATTAATAGAAATTAAATTTTAATTTTGTTGAGAATTTGGCAAAGAGAGTTTCTTAAGACAATTCATTTTACTTGCAGAGAAAGAGGAGACTTTTTTTCCTGACTACACCCCTCCGCATACCTTTCGTCCTCCCCCAGATGTGTCTACTTTACTTTCGAGTATGTTTGATCATTTTTCTATATAATATACATATCTTCATAAAATTTTGTAAATATGTGAATTGAAAATTAATTTTAATTTAGTTGATAAGTTGGCAAAGAAAATTTCTGATGACATTTCATGTTACTTACTAATAATGAGAATACTTTGTTCCCCGACTATGACCCTCCACATGACCATAATCGGCCTCGTCCTCCTTCGTTGGACGTGTCCACTTCAGTTTCAAGTATGTTTATGTTTGACTATTTTTCTATAAAATATTTGTTTTCTACATAAATTCTTGTGAATAGCTTAATTGAAATTAATTTTTAATTTAGTTAATAATCTGGCAAAGGAAATTCTGAAGATATATCACATTATTTACAAATATTGTGAACACTTTGTCCCCCCTATCCGCTCCACATGAAACATTTTGTTGGTTATTTATTTATTTATTTGACACCTAAAATTGCCGTGAAAACTTAACACATCAAGGACCTACACTCTACAGTACAATTATTGTGATAAAAATTAATTTTTATTAGTTAAAAAAACAATTGAATTCTTGATATTTGAAGTTTTTTTTTTCTTTTTTGAGAAAATATTTGAAGTTAATTTATAGGAATTGAAAAGATGTTTTGAGAATTATGAAAAGTTATTTTACTATAGAATAAATTAAAATTCTGTAAGTAGTGCAACATGCTTATGCACCCGTTAAATCGTTATACATATATACGTGCGTGTTGTCTTATAGACTTATGCTCTTATTCACTATGTATGTGCAATTATTATAGATTAACTTAAATTAGATAAGTTAGATCTACACCATATTTTTCTCAAAAAAAAAAAAAAAAAAAAAAACTACGCCATATTGTTTTATTTAGTATATAAATACAGTAGATTTTAAATCTATAACATCCTCTTCGTAATAATTATTCTTATTATCAAGTTAGAACACCTACTATTTTTAGTATAGGCAAAGGTTGAATTGTCAAAATTTATAAATAATTAGATTTAATTTGAATTTCAATGACATAACAAAGTATAAGTTATGAAATTATAGGTAATTACTTTATGGCGATGAACATGAAAACTTTATGGTGTCTTTTTATTTTATCTTTTTTGGTCGAATGACATGGAATAAAATAACCTCTAGTAAGTAATAATAGTTTCTTATTGGAAAGATTCTATAAAAAAATAAAAAAAAAGTTTCTTATTGGAAAAATTTTCAGGAATTATTTACTTATTTGTCTGTCACGTAGTGTACTAATTAATAATAAGACATCTTCATTAACCACAAAAATTTGTGTCATTTTGCAGCGAATGAATAGGAGAGCTACAACCTTCTTCGTTCCAGAAAGGGTGGCAACGTTGCAAAGGCAGACTCTAAATTTTTGCAATTGTTGAGTAAATATAATGTATTAACAATAAATGTGGAAATGTAGTTTACCATTTTCAGACAACTTTTGTATCTTGTCATCTAATATCAAGCATGTCAAGAACTTTGTAGCTCAAACTCAACTGATTGGCAATTAAAAATTTAAAATGGCAACTCCTATCTTGACGTCTTTAAGGTTGGTAATCAGGGTTCAAATATCCGCCCCTCTCCAACTATCGATCTATTAATTAAATAAAATATATAATTTCAAGCAATTATTTTCTTCTATCAGATCATTGCTCTCAAACATGAAAAGAATTCAAATCATAAATTTTAGGCATGGTATAAATATATATATATATATATATATAATTCTACAAAAATTACACATTTTTTAGACCGTAGATTTCTAAGAAATCTAATGGTTAAAAAATATTTATAATCAATGTTATCTTTAAAATTAATTATTGTTCATATTAGCTAACCTAATTAAAACCCTAGTACTATAAATCTGGTTTAAAACACTAGTATTACTATTTTCGTGTGTGTTCTAATAAGTATTACTGTTTACTTAAAAAATTATTTGAGAGAATATTATATTATTTTCTTTTCTACTTTCTTTCTCTCTCCTAATTAATTTAGGCTTAACCTTGCACAAGACCCTATTCTCAACGTTCTTGAGTTGCAGATTTTATTTTTCATGGACTTATTCTTATTAGGTATTTACATATTGATTATTTGATATGTGAGGCTGTTTAGCAAATGATTATTTGGGTCTAGATTGGATTTCTTTATTTTGGATTCACAAATCTTGTGGTGGAATGTGAAAATCAACAGTAGGTAGATGCTCTTAATAAGGGAGATATTTATCTTAGCGAGGAAGAGTTGCTGTTAAATGATCTTAGCCTCTTAGATATTGTTTTTATAAGGAGAAAAACAAATGAAACCAAATATGATCCTTAGAGATAAAATAAAATTATCAAATTGTAAAGATTATAATAAGATTGAACTATCAAAATTTGATCTGTAGCGAATAGAATTTGTTTGTATTTCAAATTCTAATCCCTACCATATGACAAGACAACAATAATGCCAAGAGAGTAGGAGTTCTTACCATATTAAATTAATCAATCTCTCTCTCTCTCTCTCTCTCTCTCTCTCTCTCTCTCTCTCTCTCTCTCTCTCTCTCTCTCTCTCTCTCTCTCTCTCTCTCTCTCTCTCTCTCTCTCTCTCAACGTTTAAGGAGCCACAGCCACCAACCATAAAAATATAAAAAATAAATAAATAAACGTTTAAGGAGCCAATACGTGGATATTCTTAGGTTAGGATTATCTAAACTTCACATAATACCAGATAAGAATATAAGTTCATAAGAAAGAAAATCTGCAACTCAAGAACATTGAGAATAGGCATTTGTGCAGGGTTAGGTATGAATTAATTAGGAGAGAGAAAGAAAGTAGAAAATAATATAATATAATATTCTCTCAAATTAATCAGCAATTAATTTTAAAGATGACATTGATTATAGTAAATTTCTAATTATTAGATTTCTTAAAAATCTACAATCTAAAAAAGGTGTAACATATTTACTATTCGATCCATAAACTCATATTTTATGCAATATTTTAAACCATAAAAACTTGAATTTAAATAATTGATTGATAACATGGTTATTGATCGTTGATCATCTTGAAATTTCACAAATATGGAGAATATACAAAGACAACGTAATCCAACGATTGATTTGTTAAAATTCGCATCCAATTAAAAAATATTGAGTGATGTAATATTACTTAGGGCTACACTTGGTGTAACTTAAACCCAACCCTATACACACACACACACACACACACACACACACACACATATATATATATATGAGAGGCCAAAATGGGGATATACCTATTTCAGCCAAACTTTCCAGCAAAATGCCTCTTATCTTAAACTATATGAAAAACTCGATTTTCTAAAATTCGAATTTCAAAACAGGGACATAGCTCTAAATAGTTTCAAATAAGAGGCATTTTGCTAGAAAGTTTGGCTGAAAGGGACAAAATCTCATTTTGCCCATATATGAGATGAATTCAAATTACACTTGGTATAACTTTAAAAGAGTTACATCTATTTTAAACTATTGATTTCTCATATATCTAACGGTAGAAAAAAAAAAAAACTAGTACTTATTGCTTTCCAACTCATCTCATCTAATCAATACTAGAATTTTTGTCTCTCTTATTTATTACATATAACAATTTATAAGCATCTTAACATTTAAGGAGATAATTTCAAGTAATTATTTTCTTGACACAAATGTTCCAGGTGTCAAGCATTTTTGTCAATTTGCTAAATGCTTATTATGTGTAGTAGGTTTTAGGATAGAAAGTTAGAAACTATTCTACCAGTAATCGTTTTCTCAAAAAAAAAAAAAAAAAAAAAAAATTCAACCAGTAATCATGGTAGACCAGTTGTCGAGACAATAGTCTATAGACGTCAATTTTCCTATATAAATACTGGTTGTCATTACAAGGTTTTCACGTACTAGCTTCAGACATTTGTAAGAAAGTGAGATAGTGAAAGAGAGGGACGGATTTTCAAGAGCGATTGCGTTTCTTCCTCTTGCTTAGCTTTACCAGTGTGCTTCGCTCGCCAATTCCCTTTGGGTATGTATTCTACATTCATAACAACGTTGAACATACTTTCGTTTCTCCATAATATAGAAAAGAGTCATGAGATTTTTTTTTTTTTTTTAATTTATTTGACAATTTGGCAAAGAGAATTTCTCATGATATTTCATTTTATTTGTAGAGAATGAGAAGACTTATTTCCCTAACTACGGTCCACCACATAATCATAATCAACCCCCTCCTCCTCCATGGGATGTGTCCACTTCATTTTCGAGTATGTTTGTTAATTTTTCTAGATAATATACATTTTCTACATAAACTTTTCTAAATAGATGAACTGAAAATTAATTTTAATTTTGTTAATAAATTAGCAAAGCAAATTTCTCACTATGTTTTGTGTTACTTACAGATAATGAGAAGACTTTGTTCCTTGACTATGACCCTCCACATGATCATAATCAGCCTCCTCCTCCTTCATTGGACGTGTCCACTTCACTTTCAAGTACATTAGATGATTTTTTCTATATATTATCTCTTTTCTACATAAATTGTTGCAGTTAGACAAGTTGAAGTGCATTTTAATTTAGTTAATGATTTGGCAAAGGCATTCTCTCAAGACAATTCATGTTTCTTACAGATAATGAGAACACTTTGTTCCCCGACTATGACCCTCCACATACCTTTCGCTGGCCCCCTCCTCCACCATTGGATGTGTCTACTTCACTAAGTATGTTTGCTAATTTTTCTATGCAATAGCCATTTTCAACATAAATTGTTATGAAAAGTTTAATAGAAATTAATTTGTAATTTAGTTGATAGTTTAGCAAAGAGAATTTCTCTTGACATTTCAATTTATTTGTAGAGAATGAGAAGACTTTGTTCCCCGACTATGATCCACCACATACCTTTCGTCAACCCCCTCCTCCTCCGTTGGATGTGTCCAGTTCACGTTCGAGTATGTTTGTTAGTTTTACTTTAATATACATTTTCTACATAACTTTCGTAAAAAGATGAATTGAAAATTAATTTTAATTTAGTTAATAAACTAGCTAAGGAAATTTCTCACGACGTTTCATGTTAATTACAAATAATGAGAAGACTTTGTTCCCCAACCATGACCCTCCACATGACCATAATCAACCTCCTCCTCCTGCATTGGACATGTCCACTTCACTTTCAAGTACATTTGATGATTTTTCTATATATTATCTTTTTTCTACATAAATTGTTGCAAGTAGTCAAGTTGGAATGCATTTTAATTTAGTTAATGATTTGACAAAAATATTCTCTCAAGACAATTCATGTTATTTACAGATAATGAGAATACTTTGTTCCCCAATTATGATCCTCCACATACCTTTCGCTGGCCCCCTCCTCCACCATTGGATGTGTCCACTTCACTTTTAAGTATCTTTGATAATTTTTCTATACAATAGTTATTTTTTACATAAATTGTTCTAAATGGTTGAATAGAAGTTAATTTGTAATTTAGTTGACAATTTGGCAAAGAGAATTTCTCATGACATTTCAATTTATTTGTAGAGAATGAGAAGACTTTGTTCCCCGACTGCGACCCACCACATACCTTTTGTTAGCACACTCCTCCGTTGGATGTGTCCACTTCACTTTCGAGTATGTCTGTTTGTTTTCCTATATAATATACATTTTATACATAAACTTTTGTAAATAGAAAAATAGAAAATTAATTTTAATTTAGTTAATAAATTATAAATTGGCAAAGAAAATTTCTCACGACGTTTCATATTACTTACAAATAATGAGAAGACTTTGTTCCCTGACTATGACCCTCCACATGACCATAATCAGCCTACTCCTCCACCATTGGACATGTCCACTTCACATTTAAGTATGTTTATGTTTCACAATTTTTTCTATACACTATTTGTTTTCCACATAAATTCTTGTGAATAGCTGAATTGAAATAAATTTTTAATTTAGTTAATAATTTTCCAATGAAAATTCTCAAGTTATATCAAATTATTTACAAATACTGTGAAGACTTTGTTGCCCCTATCCCCTCCACGTGAAACATTTTACAGGATTTTTTTTTTATTTGACACCTGAAAATTATGGTGAAAAAATAACACATCAAGGATGTATTGTACAGTTATTGTGATAAAAATTAATTTTTATTAATTAAAAAACAATTGAATCCTTGATATTTGAAGTTAATTTATAGAGATTAAAAAGATGTTATGAGAATTATAAAATGTTATTTTCTGTAAATTTACGTACCTGTTAATCCTTATACATATACGTGTTGTCTTATTCACTATATGTATGTATGGTCATTGTAGATTAACTCAAATTAGATAAGTTAGATCTACACCAAATTGTTTTATTTTTTATAAATACAATAGAATTTAAATCTATAATGATCCCATCATAATGATTGTTCTTATTATCAAGCTAGAACATCTATTATTGTAACTTATTCAATGACATAAACAAAGAATAAGTTACAAAATTATGGGTAACTTTATGGCGTCATGAACATGAAAAACTCTATGGTGTCTTTTCTTTTATCATTTTTGGTCCAACGGCATGGAATAACCTCTAATAACTTTATGGTGTACTATAGGACTTCTTCGTTAACCCCAAAACTTTGTGTCATTTTACAGGTAATGAATAGGAGGGCTACAATCCTCTTCGTTCCAGAATGGGTGGCAACGTTTGCAAGACAAGACTCTAAATTTTTGTGATGGTTAAATACAAGAGAAATGATATGTCCACAATATTTTTATAACATTTTTACAATAAATCTTAATTGGCAGATTGTTACTAGTTGTTATTGTTGAAGCAAAAAAGTAATCTTACTGTTAGATTCAAATTTGAACCAATAACAACTAACCACCTATGATTTGTTGTGAAAATGTTGTAAAAATATTGTGGACATATCACCTCTCTAAATATAATAATATATTAGCAATAAATGTGGACATGTCGCTTAGCATTTCCGGAAAGCTTTTGTATCTTGTCATCTAATATCAAGCTTGTCAAGAACTTTGTAGCTCAAACTCAACTGTTTGGCAATTAAAATGACACTTTCTTTCCTAGTCTCTTTAATGTTGATAATCGGGTTCAAGTATCCCCCTTTCCCAACTATCAAGCTATTAAATAAAATACGTAGTTTTAAGCAATTACTTTTTGTTAGGTTCTAAAAGTTTAGAACAATTGGCAAATCGTGAGCACACAAGAACATGTAAGCTGCAGAAAGAAGAATTCAGAATCTGACTGGTTCGATCGATCAAAATTGCGATTAAAATTTTTGTTTGATTCTGTCTGACTCGATTGGTATTCGATCGATTCTCGATCGATCGAAACTGAAAAATTTTCAGTTTTTAGAGTTTTTTGACCAAATTTTTTCATGCATCATTTATGGTTAGGATTCACATGAGTTGTATTGTTTTTCTGTATCCATCTTGCAGTTTTGCAGTCATATCTCTCATTGTTTTCACACATAACATGCATACACTTTGTTAAATTGGGTACTCAATTTGAATTAAAAATTGATTGATTAATTTTTGAGTCATTTGTACATTTTAGTATATGCTATTTTTCTTGATGTGTGAATTGCAGAAAATATTTTTCTTAAGAGAAATGATGGATAATAAATGTGCAAATATTTTCTCTACTCATGCAACTGTTTATGGGTCACATAGTGTCAAGTTTGCATTTATTGAAAGAGAGAATATTTTTCTTCATGTGTATCCTCAACTTTTATTTTTTTTGGTTTGTGTGTTTTTATTTATCCCCACCTCCTAAATTTTCCCCAAAACTGTTTTTCCCAAAACTTGTTTTGTTTTTCCTATTTTTATAGGGGGAGAAAAGTTTTTTTTAACCTTTGTTGTTCATAGGGGGAGTTGTTGCTCTTTATAGGGGGAGTTCTCTCTATTTTCTATCTCTTTTTTCTCTCATGTTCACTGTCACTTTAGTCTTTGTTTGAGTTGTATTTGTCAATACGTGACAAAAAGGGGGAGGGAATCTTGTTTAGGGGAAGGGAATCTTGTTTGTCTTGTTTAGGGGGAGATAAAATTGTTTTTAAAAGGGGGAGAATATAAAATTTTTGTTGTATCTAACTTAGGGGGAGAGTTAGAATTTATTTGTGTTTTTATATTTCTGTTTCATATTATTGTTTATATGTCTTTCTTTCCACACATGCAGTGATGTGTTTGTTGAGTGTTTCAGGAAAGACAGGTGCATTTTGATCAAGACCTTCTACCTCTTCTTGGCAACTTCTAGGTTAAGAGTCTTAGATTGAGATTTGTGATGTAATTGGGCATTTTATTGTATTGGGTTGTTCTTGTATTTTAACATTTCATTTTGTATGAAAGTTTTGTCACGAATTGCCAAAGAGGAAGATTGTTAGGTTCTAAAAGTTTAGAACAATTGGCAAATCGTGAGCACACAAGAATATGTAAGCTGCAGAAAGAAGAATTCAGAATCTGCCTGGTTCGATCGATCGAAAAACAGGCTCGACCGATCGAAAGTCGTATCTGCAGAATTTTAAGTTGGCCCAAACAGCAGTTCTAGCCCATTAAGGATTAGGGTTTCAGATCTACTTTTTCCACTATATAAAGGAAACCCTAAGCACGTTTTTTATAAGGTTTTTTTAGAGAGAGAAGAGTGTGCCTCTTTTGTATTTAGGGTTTTGTTCTTAAAACCTCTCTTATAACTTCTACCGGTGTTGTTCCTTGAAGAATCTCAAGATCCGGTATTGCTGAAGTTGCTGCCTTCTATAGTCATCAAAGGTACTGATGATCTAAACCTTCAAGGGTGGTCTTGGAGTCACAAACAGGAGAGTTTGTATTGCTAAACCTTTGAGTGAGATTTCAAAGTCACAAACGGTGGTGTTTGTGTTTTGCAAAGGTCAAAGAAAGAAGGAGTCCGTGGATCTCGGAGCTGTCACGTGGTCGTGGTAGTAAGTTTCCTACATTGGGTAGCAATAGGATGTTAGTGGTCTAAGTCGCTATTGTGTAAACTTTAATTCTTTCTAGTGGATTTGCTATTTTACCTTGAGGATAGCTAGGTTAAATCCTCCCCAGGTTTTTTACCGGTTTAGTTTTCTTGGGTCATCATATCGTTATGTTATTTATTTTCCGCTGCTTTATTGTTTTTGATTATTTGTATTAACCTAGACTTGTTTAAATTACCTAAGTTAATCACTTGGCTAATTCTCTAGGTTAATCTGTTGGGTTTAAGGGGTCTAAACGAACTGACACTTTCTTCTATCATGTCATTGCTCTCAAACGTGAAAAGAGTTCAATTCTTAAATGTTAGGTATATATATATATATTTTTTTTGGATGAATTATTATAAGAGGTCAGATCGAGGTCTAAATCACTAGTGCTACTTCACGTGGGAAAATTGAAATGGGGGACAAGCTGAATTCACATATGTATTATCTCCCTTTCTGGTGCAAACTGAAATGGTATTTTAATTTCCAATCTTTTACAATGAAATTCGCCTGGAAGTACCAAAGAACACAAAACAGACCAACAAGTTAAGGAGAAAGAAATCACAATTTGTGCTTTAGAAGACATCATGCATGATCTTACTATTGATTTTGGTAGTGGGTCGGGTTGCCTACATTTGCAAGTTCTTAATGGCTGGGACGTAAATATTAATAGATCAAGGGGACATGACCCCCCTACAATTTTTTTTTTTTTTTATAATATATATAAATTAAGTAATACTTCATGGTTTGGGCCTTCAAAAGGATAAGTTTACTATCATCGTGCACTCTTTGCATGTTGGTCACTCCACAAGTACAAACTTTTTGTGGAGTGAGAGGGCAAGAACTGGAGTTCAATTCTCTAGAAGAGAACTTCATACACATATATACATTCTCTAGAAGAGAACTTCATACACATATATGCATTTAGATTTGTCTAGAGTAGAATTTCTATCTTGAAAAAAAAAAATTTTAAAAAGAGAGGATAAGTTCACTTTGAATGGAGTGAAATTGGGAAAAGTCATTACTCTAACCTATTATCGATACTGGGAAAAGAGAACGAGCCCAAGAGCCATAACCATAAGTTTTCTTTAGGTTCTAACTTCTAATATATATCCACAGTTTTGCTCAAACAGAAAATTCAACACTAAAAATTTAAATCTCATGTTGAGAACTTTTTTTATTGGGTGTATGCTGCATATCATCAAGCGCGGTAATGGTGAAACTAAAGAACATGTTTAGTTTTTGGCACCTAGCTACGACAATATTTGCAGAAATCTTAAGCAGTAATGTTCTTTTCTTATTCGAAATGGGGTTATGTAATTTGTCAGCCCAAATTGGTGTAAAGCATGAACTGAACACAAGTCGAAAATTTCATGTCAGAATTATCAATCACCTTTCATGCACTAAATTAAGACTTTTTTTATTACTTTTTGTTTAGAGAGTTTTAACCGAATTCCAGAGCTCTTATTCGACGGTAAAAGACTACCAGTTGAGCTCTTTTTATAATTTTTTGTTGGCCTACAAATGTTCTTAGTTACACAAAACATAATCGTACATGTGTTCCCACCCCATTTTTTAAACAGGCCACAACGAGCCTAAACCCAATGGAAGCCCAAATTTGTTGGCCTTTGAGAGTGACAACGCCCAAACTAAAACATTGGCTAACAAGTCCCCATTATGAAAAGGCAAAGTACAACGAATTCCGCAGCATAAAACATGAGCCCAAAATCTACCACGATATGTTCTCAGCATATGCCCATAGTGGCCCAAGCCTAAAAATCCGAAGCCATGGGTCCAATAAAACTTGGGGAAGCTAGCCTAGGTTATGTCACAGAACAAATACCCATTAGGAAGCCCAATTAGCAACCTAAGCTTGCAAAAGGAACCTAAGCCATCACCATTGAATCTAGAGGTAAGATTTGTTCAGAAGGGGAGGAGAGATCTAAAGAAGTGGTTGTTCCTCTCTCCCTCTAATCTCACCTACCCATAGTTTCTCCCTTAAAATACTATTTTCATTAATTACAAGGATGGAAGAAGAATGTTCACTTTAGGCAGATCCCAAACCTCACAGCTTTGAACATCCTTTGATAGTTCTCAAGTTTGCCGAAGTTAGGGTGACTCTTAACATTTAAGAGGAATAGTCATATATATACATACATTGGATTTACTTTATCTTTCACCAAAAGATAATCACTAACCCTTTTTACTTATTAGTATGTTTCATAAAATGCTATTTGGGTTTTAATGTTTTGTGTGCAGGCTAATAGTGGCAAAAAAAAAAAAAGAAAAAAGAAAAAAAAAAAAAGGGGGAGCAATGCCCATTGGCCCCATTCTACGGCAAAATAGGACCCAAGAGTGCTAATAGTATTGATGTTTTTATGCACAAAAAAATTATTATTTTCTATATTTGAGATCGGGTTTGGGGATCGAATCGTAGGATCGGCATAAGTATCGTGAGATCCTACTTTTTAATCAAAAAAAAAAAAAAATACTAATTATAATTCATAAAATGTATTATAGAAACATTGAAAAAAGAAAGTAATTTTTTTACACAAATTAGTAAATTACTTGTAGGAGTGATAGGCCCAGCTGTGTATATATATATATATATATATATATATATATATATATGTATGTATGTATGTATGTATGTATGTATGTATGTATGTATATTTTGGGCTTGAGGCCTAATCTGAGGACATCCAGTAGTCCGAGGACGAGTAAACGCTGTTATGGAAGTTGGCATTAGTGAATAAAGAAAGGAGTCTATCCGTGATGGTCCGAGAAGATGATCCGAGGAGGGATGCTTCCTTGATTGAGCAAAGTAGAAGTTAGAAGGTGCGGTTTGCTGCCTAGAAGCCACGTTCCAGGAGATTTTGTTGATAATGATATACATCATGGATGCACAGGACAAAGAAAAGTTATGAAATATCTAAGGAAAAGCTACTACCACCGCATTGAATACTCTGTAGCTAACTCTTTGACTGCATTAATGAGGAAGTGATACCTGAACAGTAATTTTTAGCCTTACAGCTACTCCCAAAGGCTTCAGGAAAGTACTGATGGGACAAGAATCAACACCGGCAATCTAATTCACACGTGAAGGGTGGAGATGAAAGAAAGAAGATAGTATAAAATAGAAAGGAGCCCTTGGGAAAAAAAAAAGATTGGAGATTGGAGAGAAAAACACTGTAGCAACAAGAACTGAACTTGTAATCAAAATTCAAAGAAGATATACTAGAATTAATCTTCTCGGACTGTGTCGATGACGATTTTCCTTGGGAAAAACCATTTTATCTTTGTTTCCTTGTCATCTGGATCCACTTTAATTGTTGTTTCAACTCATTTGGACCTAGTTTTCTAACCCGCTCTCTACAAATTCATTGTATTGGGATTTTTGAGGCCTAAATCCATCCATCCATCTTTTGGACTTAGGAACCAAATTGTGACCTTACAATTGGCGCTGTTTGTGGGAAATTATGGTGTTGTAGTGAGTTTAACGTTCAATTATGGTAGGTTCAGGTCTAAACCAGGCAGAATCTAGGGGGTCCCAGCGTCAAGATCACTTCCTCCATCTTGAACGGAGAAGGGACCGGGAGAGAAGTGTGCATACCACACATACTAGTAGGAGTCAATCACGAAGTGGGAGCCACGTCTCTCATGAGGAAAATGCTAGAAACATGTAGCTGGAGATTGATCATTTGTAGAGGAAGTTGCGCTGCGAACGACGGGGGAAAACTCCCTCACATTCTGTTTCTTCTTTTGGTAGGGAAGGAGATGGCAGTTATAGACCCAGGTCGAGGACTCCCCCTAGTGAGTCTTTCTCTACCGATGAGGATTATCACCGTAGGAGTAGGCGTAAAAATCCATCTTGCAAAATTGCAAAGGTCTGGGGGTAAAAATCCATCCTGCAAAACTGCAAAGGTCTGGGAAATGACGCTATAAATAGGGTGTTGAACCAAATTTTCAAATCACCTTTCACATGCAGGATTAGAGGAAAACTTTCTCGACGCTTCACTCAGCCAACGTTTACCATGTACAATGGTCGTACAGATCCTATGGAATATGTAAGCCACTTCAACCAGAGAATGGCTGTACATACCAAGAATGAGGCCTTGATGTGCAAGGTATTCCCATCCAATTTGGGGTCTGTGGCAATGAGGTGGTTTGATGGCCTAGGAACAGGTTCTATTGATTCCTTTAAGGAACTCACCCGTGTTTGGATCTTGCTTTATTACATGCAGTAGGGTTCCTCAGCCTTTGGATTCCCTGTTGTCTATGACCATGTGAGAAGGGGAGACCCTGAAAATGTACTCAGACAGATACTGAGAGATGTTCAATGAGATTGATGGGGATTATGACGATGTGGTCATAAGGACTTTCAAGGTTGGCCAACCCGCCAAGCATGATTCGAGAAAGTCGTTGACCAAGAAGCCTGTGAAGAGTGTACTTCGGCTCATGGACCGTATTGACGATATAAACGAGTCAAGGAAGACCGATAACAAGGGAAAAGGAAAGCTAAGGTTATCCCTCTAGATAGGATGGATTTCAGGTCAGACTGATACAATAATAACCGACCCCGAAAAGACTTTGCTAGGCAGTTTGGGTCTACTGCTGCCCAGGTGATTAACACGGTGTTCCGAGAACCAGTACATCAAGTCTTAGAGAAGATTAAGAATGAGCCATACTTCAAACAGCCAAATAAAATGGGAAGAGAACTCATGAAGAGCAACTAAAGCCTTCATCGCCAATAACACTAGGAGCGAGGACATACTACTAAGGACTGTAGAACTTTGTAGAATCATCTGGAATAGCTGGTCAGAAAGAGAAGGTTAAAGCAATTTTTGTATCGGCCCAATGGGCAAAAGGCTAAGCGGGGTTGGGAGCTTAAAGAGATGCTTCTTTAAGGCCACCTTTGGGCACAACTAATGTTATCTTTGTTGCTTCAGGGAGAACTGGATCTCACTCCTCCAAGGTGATGTTTGTAGCTCGGCCACCTGCTGAGAACTCTAACCTTGAGTCGAAGAGGGCTAAGACCAAAATCTGACCAGCATTGAGTTTCTCGAATGAGGACAAAGTTGGAACCATACAGTCACATGATGATGCCCTGTTAGTCACCCTCAAGATAGGAAGGTATGATGTGGAGAAGGTGCTGGTGGATCAGGGCAGTGGGGCAGAGATTATGTACCATGATTTGTACAAAGGGCTAAACTTGAAATCGGAGGATTTGACAGATTATGATTCAGCTTTGGTAGGCTTTGATAGAAAGGTTGTTATTTTAAGATTAAACTACCTGTGCAAGCAGGTTCAGAGGTGGTGGACGTGGATTTCATTGTGGTGGTTACCTACTCTCTCTATACTGCCATCGTGGCAAGACCCTAGCTTCATGCCCTAGGGGCTGTTTCTTCCACCCTGCACTTGAAAGTGAAATATCCATCCAAGAATTGGATTGAGGAGCTAGTTGGGTGCCAGTTCGTGGCTAGGAAGTGCTTGGTGGCTGCAATTATGCATCAGCCTGAAGCCGTGTCCTCGGCTTCTGCAGATAGGGGCTTGTAGCAATCAAGGATTCCGGTGTTATCCCTGGATGTGGTGTCAGAAAGGGAAAAATGTGAGAAGTTAGAGAAAATTGTTATAGATGGTGATCTAGAGAAGTTTTTTCAAATTGGAGCTCAGCTGCCTCTTCAAGAGAAGGAAGAGTTGGTGTTATTTCTCAAAAGGAATATTGATGTGTTCGCATGGAGTACTTACGAAGCTCCGGGGGTGGACCCAAATTTCATTTGTTATTATTTAAAGGTCAACCTAGCTGTCATCCCTAGAAAGCAATCACCTCGACGCTCATCTAAAGAACATTCTGATAATGTCAAAGATGAGGTAAGCAAGCTTAAGTAGGTTGGGGCTATTAAGGAAGTGTTTTATCTTGAGTGGTTAGCCAATACGGTAGTGGTGAAAAAGAAAAATGGGAAGTGACGAGTATGTGTGGATTTCACAGACTTAAACAAGGTTTGCCCTAAGGACCCTTTCCCCATGTCTCGAATAGACCAATTAGTAGATGCAACTGTAAGCCATCCTCGGATGGGTTTCTTAGATGCTTTTCAAGGATACCATCAGATGCCTTTAGCTTTGGATGATCAAGAGAAGATAACTTTCGTTACTCCTACTGGAAATTACCATTACAAGGTGATGCCTTTTGGGTTGAAGAATGCAGGATCTACTTATCAGAGGATGATGACCAGGATGTTTGAGCCACAGCTAGGAAAAAACATTGAGGTTTATATAGATGATAGGGTGGTAAAGAGTAAGTTAGAATCCGAGCATATCAACGACCTCAGGAATATCTTTGAGATCTTGAAGAGACACAAGCTGTGATTTAATGCTTCTAAGTGCTCTTTTGGTGTCGGTCCAGGGAAATTCTTGGAATACATGGCCACTCACCATGGTATTGAAGTCAATCCTAACCAAATTAAAGCAATTAACAATTTGCAACCACCTCGAAATCCCAAAGAGGTCCAGAAGTTGACGGGGATGACTGCTGCTGTAAACCGATTCATATCTCGATCAGCAGGCAGGTATAGGCCTTTCTTCCAGTTGTTAAATAAGTGGAAAGGATTTGAATGGACCGAGGAATGCATCTTGGCCTTCCAGCAATTGAAGAAATACCTTTCTCGGCCACCCATTATGTCCAGACCCAAGATAGATGAGGTTTTGTTTGCTTATATTGCTTTGGCCTCCCTTGCGATGAGCTTGGTGCTGATACGGGTTGATAGTGGTGTGAAGAGGCCAGTTTATTATGTGAGCAAGTCACTACATGAGGCTGAGGTTCGATTCCTACCACTGGAAAAGTCCATTTTGGCAGTGGTGCATGCTACGCTTAAGCTACCCCACTATTTCCAATTTCACACATTTATTGTCTTAACCCAACTTATGCTGAGATCCCTACTTCGGAGTGCTGATTATACAAGCAGGGTTGCCAAGTAGGGTACGATCTTAGGGGCTTTTGATATTAAGTACATGCCTCGCACTTATGTCAAGGGTCAGGTCCTCGAAGATTTGGTGGTCAAATTTGCTGAGTCCCCATTAGAAGAGAAAGTGGAAGAGCAGAACATGGATGGAAAATCAATCGGTATGGGTTCCTTGCAAGAGCTTTTATCTTGAGAGTGTACATTGATGGTGCAGCAAATCAAAGAGGATCTAGAGTAGGGCTAGTTTTAATATCTCCTAAGAAGATCACCATTGAGAAATCTTAAAGATTAGGATTCTCGGCCACAAACAATGAGGCCGAGTATGAGACTCTATTGGTTGGATTGGCTATGGTTCAGAAGATGGGATGAAGGACAGTGGAAGTATTTTCAGATTCAAGACTGGATGTAGGCCAAGTGAAGGAAGAGTTAGAGGCTAGGGATGTGAGAATGTAGGAATACTTAAGTCAGGTTAGGCGCTTGCAATTAGAATTTGAGTCTTTCAGTTTGTTGCAAATCCCTAGAAGTAGAAATAGCCATACTGATTCTCTAGCCACTCTAGCAACATCCTCGGTGCAGAGTTTACTTCAGGTTATCCTTATTGAAAACTTGTGCAAGCCTACTAAGATGAAGAGAGATATGGTTTGTATTCATCAGATAAGGGTGGGACCTAGTTAGATGGATTCTAATTATCCTATTCCTTAAAGATGATATCTTGCCCGAAGGGAAGTCCGAGGTTGATAAAGTACGGAGAAAGGATCCTCAGTTTGGGCTATTCAAGGACCAAAAGTTGTACAAGCGCTTCTTTTCTGGACCATGTTTGCTATGCATACACCTTGACGCAGTAGAACTACTTCTAGAAGAGTTACATAAAGGGATTTGTAGAAGCCACACAGGAGGCAGATATTTGTCTCACAGGGCCCTCACTTAGGGATATTAGTGGCCAAATATGTAAAGGGAAGTACAAGAGTATGTGAAGAAATGCGACCAATGCCAAAGGTTTGCCCCAAACATTTATCAACCAAGAGGTGTCCTTAAGGCAGCAGGGAATAAGAGATGGCTACTGGTCGGCACAGACTACTTCACCAAATGGGTTGAAGTTGAACCACTGGCAAATATCTGGGACATGGATGCCAAGAGATTTGTCTGGAAAAATATTGTCACTCAGTTTGGAATCTCTCGTACACTCATTTTGGACAATGGTCTTCAGTTTGATAGCAAAGCCTTTAGGAGGTATTGCTGTGACCTGGGCATTATGAATAGATATTCCACCCTGGCTTATCCATAGGGGAATGGACAGGCAGAAGCTGTCAATAAGGTCTTAGTGAATGGACTTAAGAAGAGGTTGGATGATGCAAAGGGAAAATAGGTGGAAGAGTTGCCACACGTCCTTTGAACATATTGGACTACCCCTCGTAGGTCCACTAGGGAGACCCTATTTTTAATCACTTATGGGGCCAATGCTGTAATTCCTCTGGAGATCGGATTCCTAACATTGAGGACAAGTTCTTTTACTCCAAGCAACAATGATGGGTTGTTATAGAAGAGTTTAGATTTGATTGAAGAACGAAGAGAAAATACTATGGATCAACTAGCGTACTATCAACATAAGCTCATTCAAGGATACAACTCCAATGTAAGGTTAAGGCCACTAGCACCTGGGGACTTGGTTTTAAGAACGGTTTTGGGCACTGCAAAGAACTCAGCATGGGGAAAGTTAAGGCCTAATTGGGAATGGTCATGTCGTATCACCTCAGTGGCTGGAATAGGTGCATATTACCTAGAAGATCTAGATGAAAACGTTGTACCACGACCTTGGAATGTAAATAACCTGCAAAAGTATTATTATTAATGAAATTATTTTTTGCCATATTTTTGTTAATGACATTCGGTGCTACTCATTATCACTCTAAGTATCAAATAGAACCATTGTCATTCTTGGCTCTTCGGACCACATACCTTGGGTAAATTGATATTTCATATTATTTGTCTAAGTGTTAAATAGAACGTTAGTTATGCTTGGTTCCTCGAACTACATACTTTGGGTAAATTAATACTTCATATTCTCTCTCTAAGTATCAAATGGAACCTTAGTCATGCCTGGCTCCTCGGATCACATACCTTAGGTAGATTGATACTTTATATTATCTCTCTAAGTATCAAACAGAACATTGGTCATGCCTAGCTCCTCAGACCACATGCCTTGGGTAAATTGATATTTCAAATTATTTGTCTAAGTGTCAAACAGAATCTTGGTCATGCCTAACTCCTCGGACCACATACCTTGGGTAAATTGATATTTCAAATTATTTGTCTAAGTGTTAAATAGAACCTTAGTTATACTTGGTTCCTCAGACCACATACTTTGGGTAAATTAATACTTCATATTATCTCTCTAAGTATCAAACAGAACCTTGGTCATGCCTGACTCTTCGGACCACATACCTTAGGTAAATTGATATTTCAAATTATTTGTCTAAGTGTTAAACAAAACCTTAGTTATAATTGGTTTCTTGGACCATATACTTTGGGTAAATTAATAATTCGTATTATCTCTCTAAGTATCAAATAGAACCTTGGTCATGCCTAACTCCTCGGACCACATACCTTGGATAAATTGATATTGTAAATTATTTCTCTAAGTGTTAATTAGAACCTTGGTCATGTCTGGTTCCTCGTACCACATGCCTTGGACAAATTAATACTTTCTGTTATTTATTTAAGTGTCAAATAGAACCAGCCATTCTGAATGACAGAGATCTTCATTGTAATGACATGATCAAATGGACACTCATGAGCACCACTTGAAGCATTTGAGAGTATATTTATAATCTGTTTAAGAACTGATTATCATCTCCAGTTCCTTAAACTTGCTAATAGGTGGAGAATTGGGTGGAGCCTGACATGAATGGGTGCTTTATCATTATGTATGTTTTTAAGGTTAAGGTTACACTTTGTTAAGATTGAGAACTTAGTAGATTTAACTTGTTCAGTTGCTAATCATGCGGGGTGTAGTAACTGTGCTACCACTTATGCAGATAACCAAAGGGAGCTATATCTCATTGTCATGTTAATTAAGTGTTAGATAAAACAAAAACTATGTTAGGATCAATATAAACATCATAAATATGAAAGAAAAACTTATAATTATCATTGATATGAGCCTTAGAAAGAGGCAAAGTTGAATACAAAAGATCAAACTAGATTACAAGTTCTAGGAACAAAAACAACAACTTAAAAAAATAAAATAAAATACAACTCATGGTTTCATTTTTATTACAAGTTTGTCTTTTGGAGTCTTGGTAGGCTGGGTGGTTGCTGCTGCCGAGGATGCCAGACCCTTACCCTTAGGGTCTTCTTTGGCAGGAATGGGGAGAGTTGCCAAAACCAACTCGTGGCTTTGAGAAACCACCCCTCCCTTGGAAGAATCCTTGGGTGCGTCTGAGGGCTTTTTCATCTCAGGGGCGAACTCCTTGGGGACTTCTTTCTTCTTATTAGTTGCACTGGTTTGCTTTGCCCCTTTTTGAGGACTGCTGGGAGGAAGAGGGTCCTTGGTCAAAGCTTCTTTAGTAGGGCTTGTAACGTTGGGGGCTGCATCATCTTGAGAGGCTGAGGAGCCTAATGCCCGGGGTGCAGGGGGGTAGTATACATTTTCTACTCTTCTAAGTGTCGAGGAGGCCTCAACCCCTGCCAGGTTGAGGGCCTCATCCCACACCTGGAGGCAGTATGCTTTACATACCCCCGAGACCTCAGCCTTAAGGGCCTCCTTGGTCTCAGCTACCCCCACGTCGTAGCCATCTTGTTCAGCTTGATCCTTAACTTTCTTAGCATCCTCCAGATTCTTCTTCAGCAGTTTGATTTGCTTCTTAGCAGTAGCAAGCTCATCCTCGACCTGGCGGAGTTGCTTGTGCTGAGTCTCAGCCTATCTCTCCACCCCTTTTAGTGCCGCCTCAGTACTTTTCTCCTCCCTCTCGGCCTCGGTGAGCTTGGTTTTTAGCTCTTTCACCCTCTTCTCGGCCACCTTAAAGGCCTCAACAATAGCAACCTGCCTGCCCTCCTCATCCTTCATTTATCGGTGAGAGATATTCACCAACTCCTCAACTCTAAAGGTGGCTTGGATAACCTGCAAAGATAACTTGGCAGTGAACAAAACCAAAAGAAACAAAATAAATAAATAAAAAATAGACTTAGCTTGAGAAACTTACCATGGCGAGGTCTCTCTTTAGAGTTAGAAACACCTTGTGTTTCTTCATGGCCCTCAGGTTGGCCATGTCATCGGGTAGTAGTAGGGCTTGCTCCACAGCATCTGCTATGTACTCGAACTTTCCCTGTTGAAAGTCCCTGATTGAGGAGTTCACATGGAGAGGGGATCCATCTCGCACCAGGGGGGCTCTAGTTTGAAACCCTAGCGTGAAGATCGCATCCTCTGTTTCTAGGTGCCCCATCACTAAGGGACTTTGTCTGGGTAGTCTTGGCTACCCTGGCCCCTTTTTGAGGCTAATTTTCCTTAGGGGGGACACCTCGGCCCTCTTCCATCACATCCTTTCCCTTCTGCTCTCATTTCTTCTTTTTATCTGCAAGCTCTAGCTGAGGGTCATGAGGAGTAGGAAGAAAGGGGTGTCTAGCTTGACCAACTGCCTCGGGTGCCTTGCCCCCAACTTAGGACTCCATCACCTCTATGAGGTTGGCCTTGGGTTTGCGTTGTATCCCCATTGCTTCTGGGATAGAGGAGCCTTCTTGTATCTGGCTCAATTGTGCAAAGGGTAAGTGAATGAAGTCACTGGTGGGAGCCTCTGGAGATTAAGGTTGGTTGAAGACTTCGAAATCGTCTTCGAAATCAAGTACTTCAACCACCTCTTCTTTTTCTTCTTTTTCTTCTTCTCTTTCTTCTTCTTCCTCTTTGACGGTTGGCTGTGAGGGGGTGGCTTCGTCCTCGGCTTTGTACTGAAGGATTAGTTCTACCTTTAGTACACCTTGAGGTCCCAGGCCTGGGTTGAGAAAGCCCGACACAGCTACGTTGATTAAGTGTAGGCGAGGATCCTTTGCTCTTATTGCGCACTTCGACGCTTGGAAACTTGATGAAAGTGGGGTGTATTCAAGAATTAGGTAGGCCGCTCGTAATTGATCGTCTTTGTGTACAAACACCTTGGCTTGAAGTATTTTGTCTAGGCTTTGTTTGTTGACAAGGTTGAAGTTTGGTTCGGTAGCGTGCCTATCTGCAAAACCATTAGGGAAACAAAAAACATCATTAGAAAGAATGGCACAAGTTAAAGAAAGATTCAATTACAAATACAAACAGAGAAAAACAGGTACAGAGTGCGTCAAAGGAAAATGAAAGGTGATTTTGAAGCAATAAACCTAGACGTACTAACCCCACCCGATCTCCCCTCTCCGCTCGAGCAGGGGAGGCAATTGTGTCACTCCCCTGAAATGATCAGAAAATCCTTGTTCATGCATTTGTTGGACTCAGGGAGGCATGAGATGAGTCTGACCTCGGGATACCTAGTTTTTAGGTAATACCCCTACCCTTTTAGGTGGTGAATGTTATAAACCCAATTGACATTATGGTGAGTGAGGTTTAAACCCATTTTCTCATTAAGGGTGTTTATGCTTCTTAAAATTCTAAATATGTTTGGGCACACTGGGTGGGAGCTAGTCTATAGGCCCTTAGGTAATCTCTAGTTACTGTGCCCATAGGGATTCTCATCCCTTCCTCTAAAAAGGAAATCATAGGGATTACCAACTCTCCCTCCAACCTATCAGTATGCCAGTCCCTTTCCTTACAATACCTAACGGAGATTCCTAGCGGGATTCTATATTGAGCTTTAAAGCTCTCTATACTCTCTGCGGAGTCTACCAAGTAAGCAAATTTACCCATCTATAAAGGAGGTTTGAAGATACTAAAGTGGTAAAAGGAAAACTAAGAGGGTCGAGGAGAAAAGGGCTCTATGAAAAGAAAAGTAGAAAGAAAAGTAAATGGAAAGGTTTAAAAAGACTTATGCAAAGAAGGAAACTCTCCTCGGACTGGCTCTTGGTATTTATGAGTGCTCAAGTGAAGTGAATGATTTGTTCAGGCAATATTTGTATTAGGGAGAGAGGCAAGCGAGAAATTTCCCGCTTAAATTCCAATAAAATCCTCGTCGTTGGATCCGCATCGCACAATAGAAGGTGCGGAGCACGGAGTCGCCGAAATTTAATAGAGGCGCGTCCCAGATTCCGAAGTGTCAAGAGAGTGCGTTGGGCAGTTAAAAAGGTAACTACATACCCAGGATGACGTATGATAAGGAGAGGATAATTGTGGTGATATCGAAATCCTTCTTTCCTCCCGAGGAGCAAAAGAGAAGAATTTCAAAGGGCTATTGTAAGGGTGATAGGCCCAGATATATATATATATATATATATTGGGCCGGAGGCCCAATTCGAGGACATCCAGTAGTCCGAGGACGGGTAAACACTGTTATGGAAGTCGGCATTAGTGAATAAAGAAAGGGGTCTGTCCATGATGGTTTGAGAAGATGATCCAAAGGAGGGATGCTTCCTCGGCTGACCAAAGTAGAAGTCAGAAGGTGTAGTTTGCCGCCTAGAAGCCACGTTTTAGGACATTCTATTGATAAGGATATACATTATGGATGCACAGGACAAAGAAAAGCTATGAAATATCTAAGGGAAAGCTGCTACAATCGCATTGAATGCTCTGTAGCTAACTCTCTAGCTGCATTAATGAGGAAGTGATACCTAAACAGTAATTTTCAGCCTTATAGCTACTCCCAAAGACTTCAGGAAAGTGTTAATGGGATAAGGATCAATACCGGCAATCTAATCCACACATGAAGGGTGGAGATGAAAGAAAGAAGATAGTATTAAATAGAAAGGAGTCCCTTAGGAAAAAAGGATCGGAGATTGGAGAGAAAAACATTGTAGCAACAAGAACTGAACTTGTAATCAAAATTCAAAGAAAGATATACTAGAATTAATCTCCGAGGACTGTGCCGAGGACGATTTTCCTTGGGAAAAACCATTTTATCTTTGTTTCCTTATCATCTAGATCCACTTTAATTGTTGTTTCAGCTCATCAGGGCCTAGTTTTTTAACCCACTCTCTTCAAATTCATTATATTGGGCTTTTTGGGCCTAAATCCATCCATTCTTTGGGCTTGGGAACCAAATTGTGACCTTACATTACTAAGAAAAGGAAAAGTATCAAATTACAATTATATAAACAAAGTTCAAAGTTCAAAAGTTACCACTCACAAAATACCAAATTCTAAGTTAAACAACTCAAAGCATATACAATTTCTCACATAAACAACTCAAACCAAACAACATAATTAGTAAAATACAGTATACATTTAATATGGTAAGTATATGAATGGATATTATTCGACATCTTTTTAAAAATTATTTTTTAAAAATTCGGCATGAAAATATGAAAACGGTGAAAAAATTTGTATGTGCATAGTATGGGTATAACACATTTATAAAAAGTGCGTAAAAAATAAGAAAATATTTACCATATACTTTTTTTTAGATAAATACAATAATCTTTGCGTCATGACATTTTAACTCTTACCAAGTGTGATATAATTATTGGAACATCCAAATATAATCATGGTCACAAAACTAGCCATGATTATTATGAGTTACGTAGAATCAGGGTTGAAATCTTCATTCACCCTATTATTGAATCATAAAAATAAATAATAAATAAATAAATAAGTGAAAGTCTAAGGACAAAAAAAAAAAAAAAGCTATAACAGTCTTAGTTTTAGTTGCGGTGGGTTTGAATATAATATTTTATTATTTCATTTTATTTTATTTTGACCTATAGTGAGCTGACACTTCAACTATTATGACAATTTGTTGTGTTTTTAGCACAACTCGTAAAAAATGGACCCAATATTATTATTATTATTGTTGTTGTTGTTGTTGTTGTTGTTATTTTGTGTTGCATAATTATTTTTTTTATTTAATTTTAGGATTTAATAAAGTAAAATATATTAAACTATAAGTCTATAAGAGCATTAGCATCTGGAATTGCATAATAGTTTCTATTTTACCATGTAAAAAGCTATTTTATCTATTATATAATATCATTTTACAATACACACAACATCTAAACTTTTATTTTAACATATAACACATTAAAATAATATAAATTATAAAATTAAATAATATAAAACTATTTATCTCTCTTCTCTCTAATTTATGTCACTACCTCTCTATCTCTATCTCAGTCTCTCTCTCCCTCTCTCTTAACCACACCACCACCAACAAAATGAGGAGAAAGTATACCATGTTTCGGTAATACCAACTCAGCATCTGTTTTCGTATTTCCTACCCAATAAATAAGTGACACTTGTATCAAAAAACCACATTAGACTACTCCAATAAATAATAATGACACTGACAACTATCGAGAAGATAAATTAATCATTTATTGGAGTAGTCTGATGTAATTTTTTTGAAACAAGTGTCACTTATTTATTGGATAGGAAATACCAAAACAGTTGGTATTATAGAAACATGGTATACTTTCTCCAATATGAGGCACCACCACACCAAAACCCATTGTTTAACCACCACAACCACCACCAACCCTTCCAGGAACAAAGCAGCAAACCCACCATCACAACAACCATCGTGACATAAGAACAAAACGCAACCGCCATGCTAAGAACAAAACCATCGTGGCCCAGCCACAACCATGACCCACAACCCCTAACTTCCACCACAAATGCCACCTTGACCACAACCCATGACCTCCTTAGCTTGACCACGAACTACCACACCAAAACCCATTGTTTCCGCTACAACTACCACTAACCCAACCAAGAAAAAAGCCCAGCAAAGCCATTATCACAGCAACCACCATGACCCAAGAACATAACCACAATTACCCAACCACAACCATGGCTCCACCATGGTTCCATGATGTCCACGCCATCACCACAGAAGCCGAACTCCATGCCTCCACCATAGACCATTGTCTCCATGCCGATTGGAGAGAGAAGAAGGAGAGATAGACCGAGACAAAGAGAGTGGGGAGAGAGAGGCTAAGATTACAGAGAGAGGGATAGAGTCTAAGCTGAGAAAATAGAGACTTGGAAGAGAGAGAGAGAGAGAGAGAGAGAGAGAGAAGTGAGGTAGGGAGAGAGAGAGAGAGAGAGAGAGAGAGAGAGAGAGAGAGAGGAGAAGTAATGAAATATAATAAAAACGAGTTTACAACTTGCTACAGTATCTTTATCTTCTAAAAGTACCATCTTACTGTAGCTAAGTTACAAAAATTTTTAGAAATAGCAATTGGGATAATGCTTTTTTTGTTGGTTTGATGGAAAAAAATAGCAATTTGGAGGTTGCAATGCTAATGCTCTAACTATATAACTATGTGTTTGATTGAATAGTTTTGATATATATATATATATATATATATATATATATATATTTAACACTTCATACCCCTTGTTTCATGTCTGACACCATCAGGGATTCGTAATTCACTTAACCAACATTTTTTTTTTTTTTTTTGGAAAGTTGGAAACCAACGTATTTAAGAAACTATCAATACCTATTGTCCCACACAAATAAAAATATTTCAAATAACACCACAATGGCACTCAATCATCAAGACCAAAGGTTTGGCTATCTTGGATGTGTTTCTTAAAGTATGGTTGATCATTATAAACATTATTCTAGTCATTATTAGCTGAATTAAATTATTAAAAAAAATCACCTTTGTAGTTATTAGTCTCTCTCACAATGGCATCACCCTCTAATTTCTTAGCTTTTCACACTCACCTTCCACTCTCTAGTAGTCTAGTCTCTTCTCTTCTTTTTTTGTCTTTTGTGATTTTATTTATTAGGTTAAAGTGACGGCTGGCGATTGACATGAGCGTTAGACTTTTATTTTTTACTTTTTTTTATAATCAATTTGGGTTAGGGCTATTGGGGCTGATCTGTTTATTACATTTTTATTAGTTTGGGGTCTTTAAACTCCATCTGGAGGCCCAAAATAAGCACACACAAAAAAAATTAAATTTTCCTTTATAACACAAGATCTTTAGTATCTCTATGGGATTAGAATTCTATAAGATCCAGATTGAAATCCCACACAAATTTCACTTTATTAGAGATCCTAGTGAGATCCAGAACTTTTTAGGGATGTAGGATCTTATTATTTTAATATCCTAAGATCCAGATAGGGATATTAATAACCATAGACTATACTACTACTATTTAAAGGGTTTCTCCTATTTGGAATAAATATTTTGGTGGTTAAAAAATACCCCTACATCCAATGTTTAAGTAAAGACAAAACTTGGGGATAACCCAGTAAAAATACATATATAACTCTCACATAAATTATATTAAAATTTAAGAGTGATATACTTATCGGCCCCCGTAGAATTTTGGAAAAAAATAACTTCAGACCTCAAATAATTTCACACTTTCAACCCAATGAGAAAATTTTGATAGGGTAAATTACAAAGTTAGTCCCTATCATTTACACAATATCTCAATTTGGTCTTTAACCTTTTAATTGTTTCAATTTAGTCCCTAACCTTTTCAATCTCATGTCAATGTAGTCCCTGTTGTTATCTCTTAGGTGGAAAAAGCTGATGTGTCAAATGGAATAATAAAAAAAAATATTTTTTATATCACATCAACGGCCAACTGTACTACCATGTCAGATTAAAAAAAATCTATTGCAAATGTTCACACATTAGATCAGATTAGGGAAATTTCAAAATCCCTAATTTCCTGTCTCTCATCAGGTTTATCTTCCTCTCCTCCATCACCTTTAATCTCATTCTCACTTTCCCAAAATGCTTTCCCGCCAAAAGCACTTAAATGGCCCCTAGTTTTGCTTTCTCTCTTTGTGTCTATCTCTCTTCTTATATAACACCGTCTTCCACAATCTCTCTCACATTATTATCTCTTTCTCTGATCTTTGTCTCTTTTGAGCCTTTTTTTTTCCTTTCTTTCAAACAAACCCATTTATTTCCAACCTTAATCTTATCCATTTCAAAAAGCTGAGAAAGATCATGGTTTTGAATCTTTTGATCATTTTTAGCTTCTGGGTGTTATGTGTTGGACTTTGGATTTTTTAAGTTGAAGTTGATATTGCTGGCTTAAAAAATCCACTCAGATTATTTTAAAAACAAAAAATTAAATAAAATAAAACCATTTCAGATGTTCACATGTACAGATCAGTCTAGGGAAAATTCTAATTCCTTCCAATCTCTCATCAAATTCACCACCCTCTCTTCTCCCTCCACCCCTCCCCCCCCCCCCCCCCAACTCTCACGTGAGTCAAGAATCAAGATTACAAATCTCACGTGTGAACATTTGAAGTGGGTTTTTCTTAAAAAAAAAAAATTGATGTGGGGTTATTGATATGGCATGAAAATTATTTTTTTATTATTCCGTTTGACACATCAGCTTTTTTCATCCAAGGAATAACAGCAATCAAGATTACAAATCTCACGTGTGAACATTTGAAGTGGGTTTTTCTTAAAAAAAAAAAAATTATGTGGGGTTATTGATATGGCATGAAAAATATTTTTTTTATTATTCCGTTTTACACATTAGCTTTTTTCATCCAAGGGATAATAGCAAAGACTATATTGACACGTCACTAAAAATATTAAGGACTAAATTGACACAAGTGAAAGGTTAAGAACCAAATTAAGATATGGTGTAAAAGATAGGGACCAACTTTGTAATTTATCCATTTTGATGTAAAGAACCCAGAATCAAAAATGAAATTTGGCCATTCATAGAAGGAATGGACTGGTTATTAAAGGAATGGAATGGAATGGAATAAAATGAATTTAGTAGGGAAATGAATGGAATGGAATTAAAAAATCTTGTTTGGATGTTTTAAAATAAAGAAATGGAATTGAATGGAATGCAAGTAACATTGTTTGGAAGTGGCATTGGAAGGAATTGAATGAAATTATTTTATAATAACATTACTATTATACCCCTCATTTTAAAGAACATAAATAATGATTCTAGTTTAGGGGGGGAAAATTTATTGTTGCTGAAAATTAAGTTATGTATATTTCTATGTTGTAAAGCAATTAATGCATCACATATTTATTTTCAACAAAATAAAAATAGTCTAAAAATGCAAACAAATGTCTTAAAAAAAAAAAAAACTATAACGAGTCTTGCCAAAACAAAACAAAATAACAAAATAAAGCAAATCTAAAGTTGGCCAAGAAATCCCACACTTTTAATTTTTAGGCTTAGACATCAGTGTCAATAGGACACATTTGCGCTCGTGATCTGGGCAACCAAAGAACATCTCCTTATACGTTGGATTTTCCATAAAAAAATATGTAGGTCTCAGTTTTTGATATTGGATCCAAGTCCAATACATCCAAAGCTACGTGAACTTATGCTCCACATGACTTTGAAAAACACTTTGCCATAACCTCAGTCACCTTATCAATTTCCATTGATACATTATCAAATGACTGGGAAATTACATTTCCAAGTTCATCATCTTCTGCCAATCTTCTTTTCTTGTTTTTAGAAGACATTCCATCTTGTGATGACACTCGAGAACATACAACATTAATTTCTAGTGATCTCTGATCATCTTTGATTTCAAAGTTCTCCAAAAAAAACTTCATTTTGAGATACCAAATTATCAATCTCATCAATAGTGGTCGATGCAGCATACCTAGCATGTCTCTCTTTTGCATTTTCAACATGATCACCTTTTGCTCTATCTTTAGCCCAAAGTTGTGTCATCTTAGAGTAGTTGGGCATAGGTGTTGTCATCCACTTCTTGGCCATAGGTTTAGATTGTTACAAACCAAGAAAAATGGTTCTATTACAGATATAATTATGTAATTCAAAATTAAACTCACAAAAAATGGTAATTTACTGCTATGAGTGGCTCCCAAACTTCTGGTTCAGCTGTCTATGTATTTAAAGAATCATTCCAACCAAGACCACTCAATCCATCTTTAAATATGTCATAGTATTCATGAAAATTCTTCTTCAGTGTCTTTTGTCAATTTTTCACCTTATTCTTATTAATCTCCATGTGAAATTTTTCAACCAACTCTTTCACTATGTCATCATATGCCTTAAAGGTAAAAGTTCCATTAACTCTACCACCTATGATCACTTGATGTAAAAAAAAACATCCACTAAAGCATTATCCATAACACTACTCTATTGTACTTCTTTGCTTGGATCTCCAGCATTCTTCTTTGATATCTTACCCATGTTATAATTAATAAGACAAAAAACACATAAAATATTGTTTAGATATTAATATTAATTATCAAAAGATAGAGAGAAATATCAAAATGAAAAGAGAAATTTGCATAACATTTAGGTCTAAGTAATTGAAACATAACATAGTCTTAAATGACATGACAACAATAAACCCAAAAGCTATCACATTTGGACATAGTTTTGCCACATGGCTAATTTTATAGAATCTCTTATAATATCTCATTGCCTAGCATGCTCATCATCAATCTTCTCTAGGTGTAGGGGCTGAACGTTCACAATGAGAATGTAAAACCTCTTCATCAACTTCAGCAATAAGACTTTCATTAGGATCGACACCCATTAAATAATTATGAAGTATGCAACATGATAAAATGATTTCATTTTGTGTGCCAACCCAATAACTAGGCTCTATGGTACTTGCTATGATAGGAAATTTCTATTTCAGTACACCAAATGCTCTTTCAATAGCATTGCGCAATGACACATGTTGCAAATTAAACAATTCTTTAGCATTTTCAGGAGGACGAGAAGAGTACTCTTTTAAATGATAACACACTTCGCTATAAGGTGCAATCAGACGACCTCTATTCATGTATCCCGCATCAACAAGATAATATTTACCTAATAAACACTAACAATTGTTAATTATATACTATAATTTTTTTTAATTATAAAGAATACATCCTAATACGTATTTGAATTAAATTTACCTTGTGGGATTTTCAAATTATCATTTCTAGTTAAAGCACTCTTTATTATTCGTGAATCTGAAGCAATTCCTTCCCAACCTAGTAATACATACGTGAATTTCAAATCAAATGAGCATGCCGCCAACACATTTTGTGTTGGGTAACCCTTCCTACCTCGATATCTTGGTGCATCCTCATTAGACACTTTAACACAAACATGTGTTCCATCAAGTGACCCAATACAATCCTGAAATTAACAATATCTCTCAAAGATATTTACCTTAAAATATATTTATACTAGACTATTATCAAATATAAAATATAAACATGATATATTTACCTTAAAATATGGGTTGAACCTACTACTTTGTAGTTTTTCAAGTGGCACTTAGGTTCCATCAGGTTGTCGAAGAAACTTATCCTCTAACATAATTATTGATCTAACACATTATGAAAATGGCGACTAATGGTATCACTGGAACGACAAAAAAAGAAGGAAATTGTCCGGTTCTTCACATTATGTGATAGAATGTGAAGAAACTTGGCAACTTGCTCTTCAACCATGGCACGTTGTGTGGCTTGAAGACCACCATTTCTTCGCAAAATGTCACATAAACCATGAAAAGCTTGTAGACCCATGCGTATTACATCATAGCTTTTGTCACTAGTCCTAAGTCGAGACATTATTTCATAATGAACGTTTTGTCTTTCTATGATTGATTGTGTAGGAATGTGGGGAGCATGTCTTTTTGGTCATTGCCTTCAATGGATAATGTAGCACAAATAACCGGTATGCAGCATGAATAAAGGCTAGTTTCCGCATAAAGTCCAAAAAAATTATGGTTTCAAGTACCTTATCATTCAAATCCATCTAAGTAAATCAAGACTCACCTAATAAAAATAGAAAAAAAAAAAAAAACTTATCTTTGTATGTATATAAATCAAACAAACAACCCCATATCCTTCACCCATCGCCGCTTGCTGCAAAGAGCTCCATCAAGTTGAAGATCTGACCAGCTAACCAGGGACGATCGGTGCAAATCTAGCCTCCAGGCCCTCTACGACTCCACTGTTGTATTTATCTCTCTTTGAATCCCTCTCTCTATTTGTATATTCAAACATGTTCACTTTGAGTTTAAGACTCAACTGCTCTTTGTTTAAATTTAGTGATGGAAAACTATAGTAACTCATAAAATAGTAATATAAAATAGGATTGTTAATTATATTATTATTTTATTGATTGATATTTTCATTGATGAATATAGATTGGTATGTTGATATGTGTAGTTCAATCAAACAAAATAACACTACAAAAAAATAGGGCTATCTCAGCGTGTTCAAACCGCTGGGATAGCCCCAAAAAGCGCTGGGATAGGGTCAAAATTCCTATCCCGGCATTTTCTTTCCCGGCATTTCAAACCGCCGCGTTTTGAATGTCGGGACAAGGTCGTGCGGACCTGTACTAGCGCTTTGAAAAGTGCTGGCATAGGTCTTGAGTGAATATAATGAAAAAAGGCCTATACCAACGCTTTTGAAAGCGCTGGCATAGGTAGTACTTATTCCAGCGCTCTGAAAAGCGCGGGTATAGGGCATATGCCCATGCCCTATGCCAAACCTTATCCCAGCAGTTTTCAAAATGCCGAGATAGGTCATTTAAAAAAAAAATTTTTTTAATTTTTTTAGCATCTGTAATGTACCTACAATACATATTTTCCAATACCTATTTTATAGCAACTGTAATAAACCACAATTCATATTTTCCAATAGCAAATACAATACCACATTAAACCAAGAAACTAAATATATTTAATTACACCATATCAATACTTACATCCCAAATGTCTAGAATGTTATATATACACAAAATAATACATACCAAGTGTCTAGAATGTTATGAGGCGCACCTACACTACGATTTTACCATTGCACATTGAGTTGCAAAAATGAAAAACAACACTCCTAATAGAAAATACTCTACCTTTTCTCTCCATGCAAGCCACCCGCTTGCTCCCAAACAACAACCCACGACAGCATACTATATGTATTCACTTAGACAAAATATGAGAAATTGACAACAAATTGAACAACAATATGTCAACATTCACAAGGCAAACAACACTCCCAATATAAAATACACAACCTTTTCTCTCCATGCAAGCCACCCGCTTGCTCCAAAACAACAACCCACCACAGCAGTAATGTAGACACATTATTTTACAATTTAAGGGAATTAAGAAGCAGATCTTACTTGCCCTTTAGCAATCCCAGTGTTTGCCCACGGAAAGAAGAAGGTAAACTTCAAACAAGTTGCCACTCCTGCAAAAGTAACTGACCATTACTCACTACTATGATAATTCAAATGACATAAATTAGGTCAATTCCTGTCCAAAACCATGTAACAAGTGACCCACGGTATAGGCTTGTTTTAGTTTTGATATATAATTGAAAATTAGCCTTGAAACTATTGGTAGTTGTATTTGATGCCATGATGTCGGGACTCCCTACACAGTAGGAAAATTTTGTTGGGTACAAAAATAAAAGACATAAATAACATTGGCAAAGAAAAGTAAGTATTACATGATGAAGAAGATAGAGATTACTTGTAAACGGCAAGCATTAAATCTATGATAACAACAAAGTTACTAGGATGGGGGAAGAAGATTAAGAAGTAGTATTTAGTAGAGAAAAGCATAAGTATTATTTCAACTGGAAAAAAAATGCTCAAAAAGAAGGATTACACTATTCATGATAGAAAATGCTACTGATTTCATAATTTGCAAAGGGGGGTACCTGATGCAGCAGCTCCACAAACCAATCCCCATACCAATGGAGGCCAAGTAACTGGCATTGTAAGTTGAAGTTGGATCTTCCATTTATTTTGCAATATACAAATCACAATGTCAACTCCACATATAAGACTGGGATTGTAACGATCTTTCTATAGCTAAAACAACATACCATGTTGATGTCTCTAGTAAACCAAAGCCATTGTTCAATAGCTTTTTTTGATTCGATCTCTTTTATACAAATCATAAACTGAAAATTTAGTCACGATTTGAAATACTCCCTTCTTTATTTATCCATGGATCCAACGGCCAAGACCACCCATTTTTAAAAAAATTGCTAATAAATATTTTTTCTTTCTTACAATAAGTGGGATAAGATTAAGAAAGATTCAATTTAGATTTTTATTAAAAAAAAAAAGGTATTGGAATTACATAAACAAAATAAGAGTGTAATTTGGTGGACATACATAGAGCTAGCTAGAAGAACATAATCAATTAAGTCGGCCTTTATAGTTTTATTTTAAATTTTTAAGCTCTATGTGGAATTTCCATTAACTTTTTGATCTTTTTCATGGATGTTTGTTACTCTAGATTTTATTTCTCCTAATAACATGCCTCACATGCAAGGACATTATGTCCTTTTTACTTCCAAGAAAAAACCTAAAAAAACAAAAACAACAGTAAAGAGGACATGCATATGGTATCAACCATTGAAAACAAGAACAACATGCAGCAAAGGTTAAGAACCTTGTTAAAAAATAAAGAATTTTTGACAAACTCTCAAAAATATTTCCTCACTAATTTTCGTCACTAAAAATACATTTTGTTGTAGTGTGCTTGCTCCAACACAACATACCACCACAAAACCAATTTCCAACATCACAAGTATAGAGTTTTACAAGTATTAAAATGAAATAGAATACTATTCATCACATCTAATCAACAATACTCATTAACATTTGCAAGAAATGAAAAACACTCCCAATATTAGTTTAAGCCATCTTATAACACCATGCAAGCTACCCGCTTGTTCCAACACAACATACCACCACAAATCCAATTTCCAACATCACAAGTATACAGTTTTATAAGTTTTTAACTAGAATTTACTTACTTTGCTCAAGCTAAGTTTACAATTTTCAGAAAAAATCCAAAGTTACTACAAACAATGTGTATTTAGTCTGCAAAAGAAAAGTTAAATTTATAAGTACAAAAGTTAAAGAAAAGCTTGTAAAAGCTAATTAAATACCAGAACCTAATCCTAGGAATCAATTTAATAAAAGCTCTTAATCATATATGACAATGAACACCCATGTGGGGTAATATATATATTACCTAAATCTATAACTTTTCATTTATCTAGATAAATTTCAGACCGTAACCAAATCTCATAGTACCTTTCAATCAAGTTGGAAAGCTCAAATTACACCTATTATGCATCAAGTTTAAACTTTTATGTTAAGTACATATATACCCAAATCCTTAAACTTCTACCTTAAAGTGCATTGGCAGTATTTAAAGTAATATTTTAAAGTAATATTAAAGTGCTTCTGTTTAAACTAACCAGTGCCATCATGATCCTCATCAATACTAGTGTTAAATTCTTATGGTTCCCATTTTGATTAAAATTCTGCAACAAAGTTTACACCTTCACTTGTACACTACATATATCTAACACTGGTATCAATGTGGAAACCAAACCAAGAGAATGAGGATTCAAAACTAGAATCATCCAAACAATTAGAACCATAGAAATCTAAACGAATTACAGCAATTGATAAGTACATACATAAGAAACTTTCTTCACAATCATTACACAGTAAATATCAAATACTCAAACTAAACAAAAATGCATATACCCATTATTGTATCAAACAAAAAAATACCCAGAGGAACTAGAATCATTAACAAAAAAATTAACATCAAGCATTTAGAATCATTAAACAAAAATACCCAAAGGAACTAGACATTAAACAAAAATTAACAAAAAAATTAACTCAAAAGGAAAAAAAAAAAATACCCATTACACGTTTAGGGTCGCCGGTTAGGTGGAAGGCGAAAGGTCGCCGACTGGGTGGGAGGTGAAGAGTCGCTAGCTGGGTAGAAGGCGAAGGGTCGCCGGAAGCGTCACAGATAGTGCGAAGGACTGAATCGTCACGAACGGTTGGCGAAGGACTCAAGTGTCGCGAACGGCCGCGAGCTGAAGCGTCGTGAACGGCTGACGAGCTAAAGCATCGCAAACTGTCGCAAACCTTCGCGAGCTGAAGCGTCGCGAGCTAAAGTGGATCAGCGACGGGTTGAGCTTATCAGCGAAGGTTGAGCTCATCGACGACGGTGGCTTCACATGCAGTTTGGGTTTTTTGGTTTTTTTGGTTGGTTCTTGGTTTTTTTTTTTTTTTTTTTGACCGAAATGGCTCTTGGGTATTGAAATGTTTTGTGATCATATATATATATGGCCTTTAGTGACGACTTTATTCCGTCACTAATGGGATGATTTCGTCGCAAAAGGTTATGGTTTAAAAAAAAAAAAAAAATCCTTATAGGTGACCTGTCCCAGCACTTTTGGAAGCGCTGGGATAGGTCACCCTGTTCCAGCGCTACTAAAAGTGCTGGGACAGGTCTATCTCCATTTATCTCCATACGAAATGGAGAAAGACTTGTCCCAGCGCTTTTGGAAGCGCTGGAACAGGGTGACCTATCCCAGCGCTTCCAAAAGCGTTGCGATAGGTCTTTCTCTATACGAAATGGAGATTAACCTGTCCCAGCGCTTTTAGATGCGCTGGAACAGGGTGACCTATACCAGCGCTTCCAAAAGCGCTGGGACAGGTCTTTCTCCATTACGGAATGGAGATCCTGTCCCAACGCTTTTCGAAGCACTGGAACAGGGTGATCCTATCCCAGCGCTTCCAAAAGCGCTGGGACAGGTCTTTCTCTATAAGGAAATGGAGTGATCTATCCCAACGCTTTTGGAAGCGCTGGGATATGGAGACCCTATCCTAGCGCTTTTGGAAGCGCTAGGATAGGTCACTCCATTTCCTTGTGGGAAGTGACCTGTCCCAGCACTTTTGGAAGTGCTAGAATAGGGTCCACCTATCCCAGCGCTTACAAAAGCGCCGAGATAGGGCTTTCCCCATTTGGGAATTCAGTAACCCTATCCCAGCGCTTTTAGGCTTCCTATACCAGCATTTTTTAAAAACGCCAGCATAGGTACTACCTATACCAGCGTTTTCAAAAAGCGCTGGTACAGGAGTATCTATTATGGCGTTTTGTAATAGCTATATTGTTAACTTGTGAGTGATCATCAGTTTGCTTTATATTCAATGTAATTTTTATATCTACATTGCAATTTCAATGTAAACTTACATGATAGACATACAAAAAGTAATATATACTGTACACATTTGTAAAGAAATGGTAAATATTGTATATGTTTTACAAATGTATATAATATTTGCCACTTTTTTTTTGTATACAATATAAATTTATATTATAACAGCACAATGTAAAAGAAGAATTTCCATATATTTTAATTTATAATAGTGTTTCCATAATAATAGTATTTGCTTGAGCAATTAAATTAAGCCATTCACTCATTCTTATAGACTTGTTTATTAATTTTGTAAAATAAAGTTTTTTTTTTGTCATGATTTTTTTTAAGTTAAAAACTTTTATTATCTTTGGCTTGGCCTCCTATAAAGTATTTTTGGTTTCGCCCCTAACTATATGGATACTTATTTGAATTTTTTTTTTTACTTATACTTTGCCCCCCTAACTTGAAATCTTGGGTCCGACCCTGAACTATAGGTAGAAATTATCACACGTGACAGTGGATATTACTTTGGAACACATTCAAAAACACTTTTGAATCAAAGAAATTAGTCGAACTCATAAAGTGCAAAAACGAAGTCTTAACATTGTCACAATTAATGGCTAAGGTGATGCATGAATAAAAAAATCATGAGCACGTTGCAGTACTTGCTGAATATTGGTTTTCAGAAAAAGGGAAGGTATGAGTATGACAAATTTACTTGTGCATTATAGTATTCTCATTTCATCAAGAAGAGAAAATTCTTCTTTTATCCTTTTTTTTTTAATTTATGTGAAATCAATATTATTGATAGATTTTATGAACACATATGGTTAGTGATGAGACTTGAATCCTAACCCTTGCCCCTCACACTCCACAAACACCTATACTTGTAAAGTGACAATCGTACCAAAGATGCACGGTGGTAACTTTTTTTTTTTTAAATGCACTTAATTTTCTTCAGGACTTAACTCTTAATTAACTTAATTTATAACTAATTAGTAGACTAAATCAAGATATTAAATGGTGTACGACACCATACAAATGATATCCCAAAATGTTATATTCACTACTCAATTGAAGCAGGAATTATATGAGAACAAAACTTATGTACAGTACCTTAAGTGCTGTTCCTTAGGTTCCTCTTTTAAGATTCTACCATGTGGGTACTTAACTTAAAAAATACACTTCCATCCATGAGAAAAAAAAAAAAAAACCACATGGCAGAATTTTAAGAGAGGAACCTGAGAAACAGCATCTAAGTACTATACCTAAGTCTTGGTCATTATATGATACTAGTGTTTAACTAGCGCAATGCGCGGGATCATTTTACATATTAATGATCTTTGCATTCAACATAAACTTAGTTTTCATATTTCTACTACATACATTCAAACCTAAATAATTTAGTATATTTAAGCATATAGTATCCAATATCCCCTAAAAATTTTTAACATAATTACTCTCTTCAAATCTCATTAGGTATGTACTTCCATTCTCCAATAGACCACTCAGAGGAACATATGAAATGAGCAACCACCACTTTTATTACTTTCATTGCGTTCAAATGAGTGTGAATGAAGGGAATTCTCTAGAATGCTTCTCTATTTTGCATGCAAAAATGCAGTATCTTCAAAATCATCCGATATCCTCTAAGCAATTAAAACTTGACTTACTTTGAGCAAGAAGATTGACATAAAAATCTGAACTTGGTATACTTGTCATAAACTTGGTGTACTTGTCATCAACTAATAGACATCATTTAAAAAATAGTGCAAATATATCCAAATGAATTGGTATAACATCATTGTCAAAACATTTGGGACTAATTTTCAAAGTCGAGTTAGTACATAATTGATCTGTAATTTAGATAATATATAGACCATCAAGGAAATATATTAAAAGGCAACCTTTATAAAGAATAGTCCCTTTGGACTCATCTCTATTCAATATTAATAGATCACTACAAATTCATATAATGTGTTTCACAATTCAAAACACAATCTATGAAATATTGACTAAAATCTATGAAATAATAAACTTTGTATAAAGAATGTTACATTTTCAGATTTCAAATTTTCACAATTTCAACCCCTCTTTAAACATAGCAGAACAGGTAGGAGGGAAAACAAAAACTGAATTAAATTGAATTCTGTAGTTGCTATTTTTCCTTCTTCAATTTTTTTCTTTTTTGATGCATTTTGTTTAGTAGCGTTGCTTCGTTTGTGAAGCATTTAAATAGGCATTCTATCATCATTTGATTTTCCATCTTCGGCAGGTATGGGAGCTGCAAATAGAGAATTGCTGTCCTCTTGTTTTTCTTACAAATTCGTCTTTTGTGTCCTACAATAATTTTCACTTTGTTAGGTTCTAAGAATTAGGAACTAATGTATTAGAACTTCAATTTGTATGTTGGCAAACCATGATCAAAACAATATTTAGTCTTGTGTTAGACTTTGCTCAAAGTATGGGATTTTATGTAAAGTTAGAATCGAGTTTACTGCAGAAGTAACTGTTCACTTTCTGCCTAACTCGATCGATCGAGAATTAGACTCGATCGATCGAAAATCGGGCAGATCGTTTTTCTGCAGAAAATTCCAACTCAGCCCAAGTCCATTTAATGTATAGGGTTTTATGTTTTGCCCTAAGTATATAAGGGAAAACCCTAGCCACGTTTTTAGAGTTCTGAATGCTGTGTTTGTGAATCTCTTTGTGAGATCTAGAGGTGTTTGCCTTTACATACACTTAGGGTTTACAAACTTGAGATTCATGTCAAGAGTTGTGTAAATCAATACAGTTGCAGAATCAAAAGAGCATAAAGATATACAAGCAGGTGCGCTTGTGATTTGCTGAAGAGTTCAAAGAAAGAAGGAGTCCGTGGATCTCGGAGCTGTCACGTGGTCGTGGTAGTAAGTTTCCTACACTTGGGTAGCAATAGGATGTTAGTGGTCTAAGTCTTATTGTGTAAACTTCGATTCTTTCATAGTGGATTCAGTTTACCTTGAGGATAGCTAGGTTAAATCCTCCCCAGGTTTTTACCGGTGTGGTTTCCTGGGTCATTAGATCTTTGTGTTCTTTAATTTCCGCTGCTTTGTTGTTTTTGTTTATTTTGTGTTAACCTAGATTTAATTAAATTACCTAAGTAAATCACTTGGCTAATTCTCTAGGTTAATCTGTTGGGTTCAAGGGGTCTAAACGAACTTACACACTTTAATTAAAAGGTGCTTCAAAAATTTACAAACATCTAATAAATCCTTAAACAATAAGTTACAATTCTCTTATAAACAAAGTTAATATTGCTTTTTTGTATTACATTAGCTTTGAAGGTATCATAAGAAGGTCTAATATATTATTTTTAATTTCATGAGAACTTCTTATGTACCAAGCAGATGTGCATAGTAAGTAATATGCATCAGACTACATAATATTATGACAAATTCAAAGGGTAACATTAATTGCTAGAAAATCGTGTTTTATATCTTCAAGTTTCTGCCCTCTATTTTAATGTTCACTTCAACTTTTGAAATATTCACTCCAATAGAAAACAATCTTAGTATCTGACTAATTGTCATCTCTTGTCTAGCTAGTTACATGTCCTGTACTTCACATAGTCCCCTTGGCATAATTTGTGTAACATTTATGTCCATTGTGGTGTTCAATCTATGCATCAACATATAACTTGATTTTCTGTTAGTTTGCTGAATAGTTAATTTTCTTATATTAAAAAAAAAAATAGCACGGTAGTAGTTACTTGTTTTGATTTTTTGTGAGCCTGGGAATGCCAAGGTTGATGTAGAGCTTTGTTGCAAAAGTGGATGATAGTTGATAGTCACCTACAAAAAATTGTAAAAAGTCTATTAGGACTTCTGATACTAAATGCTATATTCTTGCTAAATTGTTTAGTGGAATGTTACCTACAATCTATATTCCGTCATAATTTAACTCTCCAAAATTCCATCAAGATTTTTCTAAAATGCATATTATTCACACATTGCAAGGACAAAAGCAAAACAAAAGAGAGACCACCACATATTGATGGGTGGCTGTTGGACTGATTTCCTAAAACAATCTTTAGTAACAGGCTGGCAATTAAGGATCGCTTGTCAATAGATCAAGGAAATCCTAATTTTGGCATAGAGGCAATAATGTACTTATTTTACTGAGTGCAGACTGGTAAAACTGACACCTCAACTTGCTAGAATTGATCTAATCTATCACATATGAGATCATGTTCTCTTCATAAAATAAGCTTATCTACAAAAAATCCCAAAACCTTATAGAAACAATAAAATCAAAAATGGCCTATTTACTATTAGAGGAATGGTAAGAGAGAGTTAAGATCTCTTGCACTTATATATACATTATTCTCTAAACAACTTCCTTAATATACTAATGGATGTAATCATGAAACCCCATTGACTCATTTTATAACCCACTGCTAGATACCTTTTTAAGTAGAAAATCAATCAGACATATAGATCATAATTGCGTATTTCAATATCATAGTTACAAAATCAAACGGTCCCAAAATATTTTCACCAACCAACTTAAAGAGAGGAAAAAATAAAAAAAAAAACAATACAAATTCTGTTAGGTTCAAACAGTAATATAACAAACGCTAATTTACTAACATCTTACATAAAAGATGGTAGCAAACATCTTAATTGAATTCAATTGAGTTTACATAAGTGACAATCTAACTTATATTATCAGCAGTTTCAAAATAATTTTAATGAACAGTGTGTATTACGTCTAGGTAGACCATTCAATATTTCTTTATATACAATATTAACATTGCAGGTTTAACAATTAAAAAAAATGAATAAAAAATATGAGCAAAGCTAACAACAACAACATTAAAAAAAACCTTGCCAATACTCTGAATCTAATAGCTTGAGCAGTACTAAAATTAATAGAATCCAAGTCTAATAGAACAATTTGGAATTATATGACAAATTATTCTTAACACAAAGGACCAAAGAGCATGGAAATTGTTTGAACCAAAAAAAATAAATAAAATAAAGGCAGAGATAAAGAGAGAGAGACTAAATTTCATACCTCACCAAGAAAAGCCCTTCTCTGTCTTCATTGTTAACTTCAAAGTTCAACTGAAGCCTCTCCCTATTGCTTGTACCTTCTTTGTCTGTAATTTGTTTTCTTGCTCTTCTCTCTTGCTGCCTTGTGATGTCCCTTGTACAGCAAAAAGGAAATCTAATATAAACTAATCAAATCTAACCCAAAAGCCTAAATATAAATGAAGCTAACCAAAATACCAAAACCTAAATCATATTTAATGAACTAATTTTAAAAACATAAATACCAACAGTGGATCTAGCAGTGTAACAGTAGGAGTAAGGCTGAAGATTGTGGTAAAACAATCTCACAATGGCGGTTACTAACCTTTTGATTTTGTAATCTTCTTGCAAAATAACCACCATCTTATCTAAGAGAGATCTTTGTGAATTCGTGCTTTGACAAAAGGATGGAAAAAAACATACAAATATTTGCGGAAGAAAATAGGTAGTTTTGATGGCAGTTAGCTTTGGACGAATGGGTTTAACCTTTGTGTGAGATGCAGTGCCTGGCTTTGATTATATAAACATGTTTGTTTCGTATGGTATAACCTTTCGCTTCAATTCTTCCACCAAAGAGAAGATGGAACAGAATTTACCTAGGTTTATGATTTGCAGAATATGACGCCCATGCTACATTGAAGCATAAATGCATCCAATACAATCTAATCCAATCCAATCCAATCAAAATACTCAGATCTAAATCATATTTAAAGCCAAATATAAAGAACCAAAAACAGAGACTAACCGGTGGAGGATACGGATCTGATGGTGGCAAAGGCCTAACTTCTTCTCAGATTTTCTCTCTCTCCACTCTCTATGCCTGACCAAATCTCTCTCTATTGTTCTCTTTCTCCCAGTCTCTCTATTTAATAATTCAACGTTACATATCTCCTTCAAGGCTGATTGAGGGCAATATTCTCAAAATCCTTAAACCCTTTTTTTGGGTTTTTATGTTTTTGTTTTCCCTTATACTGGTGTATTAAATTTTTTTTCCAATTATCTTTTGGTCACAAATTGAATTAAAACACATAAAAACAACACAATGCCTACTAAAATTAGAACCTTGAAACTTATTTAGCCACCAAGTCTCCATAGAATTTTGCACTAATAATGGGAATCAGAAAAACTTACCCCACACTATGCAATATTGAAATAACACAAACTTAAATAGTTTTGCATATAAAAATTTAACTCCAATATAAATTGCATGTCCATCTTAACAATCTTTGCAAAGGTAGAAATTTTTGGACAGAGGTAGGGGAAAATTGGTCCAAGGATTTCTTCAAATACTATTAGAGGAATTGAGAAAGAAAAGAGAAAAACAACCAAGAAAACCTCACTTTTTCACTGCCAGTGAAGAGTACTCTGGACGCAACAATTGCATTGGCAGCTTCTGTATAGTCAAAGCAGACATTGAAACCAGTTTGACCACATGTGACACGTGACATTGGATTGTAATTGTATTGTAGCCCTCCATAGACACAACATGCCATTAAACCATTAATGAACATGAGAAAATGAAATTTGGAAGTCAAATGTATGGCGAATTTAAATTAGCTATATTATAAGTGTTTGTGTGAAGTTGACTTGAATTTGCAAAAGTGAGTGAGACATTTTATCAAACACATGGTTTGCTTGTTCCAAATGGGAATGGGATGAATGTTTTGCAACATAAATTCACCCAAAAATTACACCCAAGACAAAATAAGCACAGCTAAGAAAAATCATCGTGGGATTGCAACCAACTACTTGGGCCTATATATAAAGGTATTATATAAAGCAACTAATGAGCTTGTAGATGTACCAAAGCCTGAAATTTTTTAAATGTAATGTTATATATGTTTTCAACATTGTACCCGCATGATGCAAGACCAAATTATTAATTATAGAAACGGTGTGAGTCAGTAAATATCTCAACCAATAAAGAAATCAAAGCAAAACGAACAAACCACTCTGATTAGAAAAAATCATTACCAAACAGAATAAAATGAATAAAAAAGTTAAATCATTACCAAACAGAGTTTTGATATTCATTGCCCAATGACTGTTCCTCCTTCAGTTTAGTATTTTGTACCACAACTGATAAAGTTAAACCACAAACTCAGTACCTGGAATAAAAAAAAAACGAATTGAAAGAAATAGAGAGAGAGTCGGCAAGCAAACAAAAAGACTCATATTAGTTACAAACACAAACAAAAAGACCATTTAAAAATCTAACAGATGGACCACAATACAACGGAGAGTCAAATTCCCAAACTTTGATGGGTATTTTTACCAACACAATGAAGAATTGCAATGAAAATCAGCAATCTCAAACTCTGTAATTCAAGAAATATATCAATACAAATTAATTGAATTTCAAATTCATATTCACACTTAATATAATTAAACAAATTATTAAATTTCAGAAAAGTAATAAAATAAAAATGCAGAATAAAAGAAAGGTCTTACCGTTTCTGTAGTAGTACGTGCTCCCTCTCGTTAATCCTCTTCTTTTATAGTTATGAAACCCTAATTGCTTGTCTGCCATTGACAGAGAGGGAAAGAGCTCTTAAGGGTTAGGGTTTTGGGGTTTTGAGAGAGAGGCAGAGAGGGAGAACAACTTACGGGTTAGGGTTTGGGGATGCAGTGGAATAGTTTGATGATCGTTTTGTCGAAGCTTTTTGATTTCATCGCCTTTCTCTTTCTCTGTTGCTCTCCGTGCCTCTCTCTCTTTCTATCTTAGTGCGCATCTAATTTTAACCGGTTGATTTTTATTTATTTATAATGAGATGCTTTTAAACGGTGTTTTAGTATTACGGAACGCTATAATGTATCGCTTTTTTTAGTTTAACGTGTCCAAATTTTAGATAGGCAGTTATCCTATTTGTCAGCACCTCCTTAATTATAGGAGTGCACTTTCTCTCAGCTTCTGCTATTATATATAGTATATGATACAACATGTTCTTTTTACATAATAGGGATGGCGTTTAAAGTTCTAATTACTACTCATTTTTCCATTGTCTAACCATAAAATCAATTTTCAATTTTCAATTATAAATTACAACCATTACAAAAATGAGAGAACTAATGATTCAACAACCAAGAATTTTGGGGTTTTGAACCTTTGAAAACTTCAATGAAACAATGATTGCCGAGCTTGCTTGGTGGATTCTATCCGACAAGGATAGTTTTTGTATTGAAATAGTGAGAGCTAAATACCGTGTTGGATCAAGTTGGCTTACTTTAGAGCTCAAATATGAAATATCTACTGGGCATGTGACAAAAGTTTATACTCGCACTACAAAAAACGCAGGCTATAGCCGCATTTTTTAGCCGCGTTTTCAAAAAACGCGGCCAAAGGAGGACCTATAGCTGCGTTTCTTACAAACGCGGCTATAGACTTAACCTATAGCTGCGTTTGTAAGTGTCTTTAGCTACATTTTTTTTTTTTTTTTGAAAGGACCTATAGCTGTGTTTAAAAAAACACAGCTATAGGTCTAGTCGAATAATTTTTTAACGAAGGACCTATAGCCAAGTTTTTAAAAATGCGGCTATAGGTAACAGTCAAAAAAGGATGGCCTTAGATATATAGGACCTATAGTTGCGTTTTTAAAAACGAGGCTATAGGTAAAACAAATAAGGATAGAGGACCTATATAGCCGCATTTTTAAAAACGCGGCTATAGGTCCAACAGATAATTTTTATAAGGGGGACCTGTAGCTGCGTTTTCAAAAAATGCGGCTATAGGTTCGTTATAGCTACTTTTTAAAAAGCAGCTATAAGTCCAGCCGAATATATTTTAAGGGAGACCTATGCGTTTTTAAAAAAACGCGGCTATTGGTTAATTAAAACTGTGTTTTAAAAACGCAGCTATAGGTCCAACCGAACAATTTTTTTAAGAGGGACCTATAGTTGCATTTTTGAGCTATATGTATCACCAAAAAAAAAAAAAAAAAACCACTTTCTTTAGCTTCCCACGTACACTTTTCCACCTACATTCCCACTTTTCCACCTACCCCCACTCTCATCTTTTCTCTTTTTTTTTTTTTTTTCCCTTTCTTCATTCTTCACTTTCCCAGAACTGTGTCTTCAAGTTCTTCTTTCTTTCCTTTTTCTTTCTTCCTTCTTCACTCTAGCGTACCTTTTTTTTTTTTTTTTTTTTTTTTTTTTTTTTTTTTGTTTCTTTTGAGCTGCTGCATCTTTTTTTTCGTTTTTCTTTCTTTATTTTTTTCTTCTTTTTTTGCCCATTTCTTTTGCAAGTCACGCCAGGTTCTTCTTTCTTTCTTTTTTTTTCTTCCTTCTTCACTCCAGCATAACTCTTTTTTTTTTCTTTGTCTCTTTGCAGCTGCTTCTTCTTCTTCTTCTTCTTTTTTCTTTCTTTTTTTCTTCATCTCAAGCACACTTATTTGTCTACAAATGCTAAAATTTTTGAATGAAGTGGATATTCTAGCAATATTTGTGTCTTTGTCTTGATTTGGATTTGAGTTTTGATTTTAAATTTTTTGGATCTATGCTTGAGATTGTGCTATTGTGTTACTGATATTGTGCTTATATTTAAATGGGTTTGTGTTCTTGAGCTTGTTCTTTTGTGTTTTTGAGCTTGTGCTTTTGTGTTCCTTGAATGGATTTAGTGTTAGATTTGGGTTGGTTTTGTTGAATGAGAGGAGATTCATGGGTTTGTGTTCTTATATTTTGGAGCACGTTGTGTTTGTATTGTGAGTATATTGTGTTTGATTTTGAATTTTCTGGGTTTGTATTTGATTTTGAATTTTTTTTGGGTTTGTGTTTAATTTTGATTTTTTTTTTGTTTGAATTTTGAATTTTTTGGGGAAAAAAACCCAGAATTTTTTTTTGTTTAAAAAAAACCTATAGCCGCGTTTCAAAAACGCAGCTATAGAAGGCTTTAGCCACGTTTTTAAAACGCAGCCAAAACTGTACCTATAGCCGCGATTTAAACGCAGCATAAAGTGGGTCCATAGCCGCGTTTTTTTACAAAAAACAGCTACAGGTCTCAACTTATGGGTTGTGGAAAAACGCAGCTATAGGGGGTAAAAAACGCAGCTATAGGGTGATCCGTAGCCACGTTTATAAAAACGTGGCTATAGGTCCCGCAGGGGGCTATTGTTGCACAGGATAGGCAAAACGCGACTACAGCCTATAGCTGCATTTTTAGGGTCTATAGCTGGGGTTTTTAAATGCGGCTATAGCCCTAGTTTTTTGTAGTGTAATACGATATGGTGTTGTAATACTATAGTTAACACATTTTATAGGACATGGTGATTATGTTGTCAAAATTCGAATAGGGAGAGCACTTTTTTTTCAAAGTAATTATAGTGTCAAATACATGTTTAATTTTTTTATTAAAAAAAAATTCTAAGCTACTTAAACAGCAATTCTAATTAAAGGACATGTTGGTTATGTTGACTGTTTCAAGTTTCAAATTGGGAGAGCACTTTTTCCCCCTAGTAATTAAAGTGTCAAATCTCAAATGCATGCTTAATTTTTTTTTTCTAAGCTATTTAAACAAAAATTCTAATTAAAGTGTCAAACAAACTAATTTAAACTTTCTAAATATGTACAAATGATTAAATAAGTTAAAGAAATAATAAGAAGATTAATATAATAATAAGAAGATCAATATGCATTTTATAATTAGGTTGACATGCACAAACAAAATCAATTAGTAATTAATAAGAAGATTAATATAATATGTTCTTATTTAACATATTCCCTAATACATTCTTAAGAAAATTTTGTGAGTAAATTACATCAACTTTAGCATTTTGTTATTGGAAGTAATGACACTAATGGCATCAATAAACTTTCTATACAAGTGAAAGTCAAAATAATTATATAAGATATTTAACTTTACAAAGAAAAAATAAGTAGCAATAATACTTTCCAACAAGTGAAAGTTTTTTTTTTTTTTTTTTTTTGAGAAACAAGTCATCCATTGTATTAAGGCGTAAATGCACTTTTAGTCCTTACATTTTGGCTTTTTTTCATTTTGGTCCCTACATTTTATTTTTACCACTTTAGTCCCTAAACCAATTAATGCGTGACATTAAGTCCTTACCGTCACCCAACTAACTAAAAATGCTAAAGTGGCTGACGGCACAGTAAAATAATAATTAAAAAAAATCTATTTTGGCATTAAAAAATTGCCACGTCAACATCTAAATTAATTTTAATTAAATTAAAAAAAAAATGAATTGAGATCTAAGAACATAAGAACTTGTTCTTCAATGTTCTTCTTAAATCAATAAATAAATCCAGCAACGACATTAAACCCAGAATCAAAGAGCAAACCCAGAATAAAAGAACATAAACATCAAACCTATTGGGGAAAAAAAAAAAAACATGAACATCACCAAATCAAAGAGCATGAACAACAGCAAACACAGGAAAACCCACACGAAACCACACCCAAACCAAACTATCCAAAGAATAGAAACCCAGCAAAGCACCCAACTCATCCACTCCCGAACCAAACCATAATCAAAGAAACTTCGAATACCACAAAAAGTTTATAACTAAAAAAATAAAAAGAATTTTCAAAATGCGAAATTCCCAGCAAACGCCAAAACCAAATCTCCAGCAAACCCAAAACCCCAAATGTCTAGAAACGATCATCGATCAGACCAACAACAACAACAAACCCTGCAATCCCAACCAACAATCCTAGTCGAACCTAGCACCCACCAACATCTCTCTCTAAACCCAAATCCGATCAAACCTAGTCAAACCCACTAACGATCACTGATCAAAGTCGAAGAGAAAGCCCAAATTCCAGCAAAACCCAGTCGAACCAGCACCCACCATCTCTTTCTCTAAACCCAGATCCAAAGAGAAAGCCGAAGAAGTAAACGAAAACCAAGCCGGCGAGCCAGAGCTTGGGATCGTGAAGCAAGGTCTCGCCTTTCACGATCTTTTTGATTGCGAAGGGGATCCAAACCAGGGTCGCAACCACAATGAAGCCCAATTGCTTGGTGGAGAGGAACGGAGGCCGATGAATCGGGCCGACATTGAGCTTGGTGTAATACCCCGAAAAAAAAAATGGTTAAAAGAAAGGTTATTTAAGTAAATTTGTTTATGGTTTCAATTTTCTAATTAATTTTTCTAAGGGGTTTTTAGAAAATAAGGTTGAAACCCTAGCTATATAAGCTTATTATATCAATGTATATAGAGAGATATTTTGAGAGGAGACTACTCAAAGGATTGAAGTAGAGAAGGATTGACTATACGATTGAGGTAAGAGCCTAAGAATCTATTTCTTGTCAAATCTAAATTTTATTTGGAATTAGAGTATTTTTTATGTGGGTATTTTGGCCAATAGTAAAACTATTTAAATATTCAAGAGTTTGAACTATGCATACAAAGAAAAGTTTAGTTTTATTTTTCAGTACACTGAACGATGAATCTGCAAATTTTTCTAGGTTTTGAGATTTAATCTTTTTCTATAGTTTTGTTGCGTTATGCGAAGATAGAGGCTATAAACTTTTGGGCATAATGGTCAGGGTTTTTGCACGGTTTTCTTTGATAAATAGTACCTGATGTGGACTTCTTAGGGTATATGGCTGAACCAAAGTGGCATTGGGGGAAATTCAGAAGTCTAGTAGTCTAGGCATGCTCGGAGGTCTGACATAGAGTCATGTATGTAAAAAAAATAAATAAATAAAACAAGCAAAGCTCAATGTCTTTCTTTCTTAGTATTATTATTGTTGATCTTGGTTGATGTGAATAGGAAGTCAATGAGGTCTGACCAGATATTAAAAAAAAAAAAAAAAAAAAGAAAGAAAGAAAGAATAGAAACAAACAAAGGAGTTTAACAAAGGAGCACACGAAATTGAAGATGGCCCACGTGCCTACAAAGTAACAGGAGTTATGGTCTTCTTTTTGGGGCTTTAGTTGTGGCGGAAGAAATATATATATATATATATATATATAAAGAAAATATTATGATATGGAGAAATTTTGGAGTGAGATTACAGTACATAATTATTGGATATTTTTAGCAGTCTCTTTATCTGGCCGGGTATCATTATAAGTCCTTAAATTATTTGATTATTGAGTAAGAATATTTGAAAATTGTTCTAGGTGATATCTAAAGATATTAGAGGAATTGTTAAGGAAAAAGATTCTTTTGGAATAGCTTTTGGAGGTAAGTAACCTTATTCTAATTGGTTTTATTTTGCGTATTTTAATTACTGAAATTGTTTATAGTTATTACAATTTTATTTCTATTGTATTACTGATTTCAAGTAAAGAATTATTACAAATATATCTTATTACTGAATATATGATGTAATTTATGTAATTGCTTTTAGCTATACTGATTCAAAGTAAAGGGTAAAGAATTTTCACAAATACATGTGAGTTTTGAATATAAGGTTTATTTTAATTAATTGTTTTATAGCTATAATGATTTAAAGTAAATAATATAGAAATATCACAAATAGATTTGAATATTGAATATATGATTATATAAATGTGTTTGAATAAGATATTTTTTGTTAGAAACTATGATTTTATATATATGATTATGAACAATTTGACTATGAATTTATTCTGATACCCAGCCAATGGGAGTTATTTATTGGTACTCTGATACCCAAACCAACGGGATCTCTGATACCCAAACCAACGGGAGTTGTTCATTGGTATTTTGATACCCAAACCAATGGGGGTTATTCATTGGTACACTGATACCCAGCTAATGGGGGTTATTCATTGGTACTCTGATGTCCAGTCACGGGGATATAGCGTGACCACAGTCATAAGATTGTTAAGAATATGAATTACGTTTGAATATTTGAACTATTTTGAGTCCTTAAAACTACATATGTGTTTTGGAAATGTTTGAGTATTTGAACTACTTTGAGTTACTAAAACTGCTTATGTGTTTTTGGAACCTATTGTAAAGTATAACTTATATATATGAAAATTGATTATTTTCTAATCCATCTACAATATATTGTAAGATTTAAAATACATGATCTATATACAAATTATTATTTTATAGATCGATTTGCTTAATAGAACTCTTTGGGATTTTTTAATACTTATTGAGTTGTCAACTCACCCCCCCCCCCCTCCCCCTTTTTTCCCTCCAGTTTTAGATTGTGAAGAATATCAAGATTTGGGAGTTTTGATGTTATGTTGTGAGCAGGAAAAGAAGCTTTGTGATATTGGGATTGGATGGTCTTCTAATAGTTTTATATTTATTGGCCAATTGACATTATGTACATGAGGTTTGGATTTTGTTCCTATTAAATTATTAGAGATCTATTCATAAAGAAATTATTGAGGTATTTTGGATATATTTAATTTACTTTTTGAGGATAAGTTTTAGTTGCTAAAAAGGCCTTGCACACTTGTAGGGTGCTTACTTTACAAGCATGTGGCGGTTGTCACGTGCCTATCCTTTTAGTTGGGTTCGGGGCATGATACTTGGTCTTGGCCTAGACAAAATCGGCCATCGACTCGACGAGTCACTAGAAATCGCCCTGGTCCATCTGCTCCGATTGCTTTGAGGACTAGTGCGGAGCGACGAGCTAGATGTGAGGGAGGGTATTGACGCCGAAGAAAGCGAAGCTCTGCTAAGACTCTTTGAACACGATGTCGCAAAAGAAGAGGTTTGGGTTGGTAGGGCTAGGGTTAGGGTTGTTTGCGACGAAGGATTGGGTGAGGAGAGAGAATTCGGAGTGGAGGGTTTTAAGTTGGAGCTCTAACTTGTCATGGAGCTGGGTGGCGTTGAAGAAGATGAGGAGGTAGTAGGGTCTTGGGGTTTTTGTGGAGGTGAGGTAGAGATTCTGAGTTTTTTTGTATGTTTGTTTCTGAAGAAAAATTCTAGGTTTTTTTGTGTGTTAAGTTTTGTTTTTTAATTTATTTTCTTTTTTGGTTTAAATTGTTTTATAAAAAATTAAATGCTGATGTGGCATGTAAAATGCCAAATAATATTTTTTAATAATATTTTAATCGCCACGTCAGCTATTAGGGTGTTTCGTCTGCCACCTCAGCTATTCCCGTTAGTTGGCTGACGGTAAAGACTTAAATGTTACGCGTTAATTGGTTTAGGGACTAAAAGTGGTAAAAATAAAATGTAAAGACTAAAATGGAAAAAATGCAAAATGTGGGGACCAAAAGTGCATTTACGCCCTGTATTAATTATGTGCTGGAAAATCAGCATAAATTATATTGCCTATATCTGGTGGAACAAACTCCATCTAAACCAACAAAAAAAAAAAAAAAAAAAAATCGTTGCTCTCTAGGTTAAGGCATGTGCAACCACATTTCCTTGCTTCAAAGTATGAGAGAAAGAGAAACTCCTGAAGGAGCTAACAAAAGATGAAGTATTAGAAATTAAGTGACCAAAAGAGAATGATAACATATTTCCTCTTTGCAAAGCTTTGATACCAACAAGAGAGTCACCTTCAAAAATAGAGTCATGCAAACCTATTTCCTGAACAAATTTGACAGTTAGCCTTGTAGCTAATATCTCCAAGATTTCCACCGACAAAGGTTTAGGAATTTTTTCGGAAAGAGTTGCCATTACCTCACCACGGGAGTTCCGAACAATAATCCCAATTCCTGAATTATCATTATCTTCAAACATTGCTCCACCAAAATTTGTTTTAAACTCACTCACAGTAGGCGTTGTCCATCTCTTTTTTCTGCTTGGAGCGGTACTCCTTGGCAGGACCTTAATTCTTTGGAAAGCTGAAAGGAAGCTATGGACAGCTTCAGGAATTCTGTCTAGAGGTTGGGTAGACTCGCTCAACCTTGTTTTATTTTATACGACCAAATGAACCATGCTATGGTGGCGAAAATCTCAGGAACCCGAGGTTAAGTCATAATTCGGTCACATAGCTCAGAGAATGTCCCCTGTGTAGCTTCAAACTTGTTTATTCACCCAAAATCCATTCCCCACACCGACTTTACAGCTTCACATTCCTTAAAGCATGCATGGCATCTTCAGCTAGATTCCCACAGAGATGGCATGTAGGGTCCGAGAGAACTTTCCTTTTGAGCAAGTTTGATTTTGTTGGCAAACTATTGGTATACGCCTTCCAAAGGAAATGCTTAACTTTGCCAGGGACTTTTAATTTCCACAACCTCGACCAGAAAGTTTTTATGCTGTCAGAGTTGGACACAGATGCAGCTTCCTCTCTTGACATATCACATAAAAGTTTATATCCTGTCTTCACCATGTTAAATGCCATCAACTGCTAAAGGCCAAAAAAAATAATCAGATTGCGGGTTAGAACATAGAGGCATTGATTTAATGTTTTGTGCTTCAAACGGCAAAAAACATTTATCAATTTTTCTTAAATCCCACCACCCCGTATCTTTGTTTATAAGGTCAACCACACAAGAATCACCACTCAACTCTGAGGGAGGCGATAACACTCTGCCCCTTGATGCGTGCTACTTCATGCTACTTTCGTTGTACTACTTCATGGTAGCACGCATCAAGTGGTCAAAGAAGAAAACCCAAAGCTTAGTGGGATAAGATTGGCAACAACCAAAAAATTAATACAACAAAATAATTACACCATAAATAATGGCCTTGTCATCAAAACCTAAATGCAAAAGGCAACAAGAAGGCATGTTGTATAAGATTAGGAGGAATAATTTTGATGTAACAAAATTGCAGCAGTATAAAACACATTTTCCAATAGAACTAAATTTTCTTTCTTTTCCACATTTTCTCAGCGACCAAACAAAATATAAAGGCATATAAAGTCCAAAAACAAATTTGATAACGAATATACAGAAACCATAACATTAATGAAAAAAAGAAAAGAAAAAAGAAATTCACCTTGTGGTGATTAAGGTGATTAAGAAATACACTTGGGTATGAGTACTAATCTTGGTTTTGAGTATTTTATTTTTTTATTAAAATTTTTGTTGGATTATGTTGATTTTAAATTTTTTTTTTGGTTGATTGTTATGTTCTACTTGCATGCATTAGTAGTTAAGACAAGTGAGAAAATGTTTGGCTAGTGAGGAAATGTGGGAAAATTTTAATGTCTGTGTTCTCTATTTCCCTGTTTGGCTAGTGGCAAAATGTGGGAAAATTTTAAACTTGGTAGGATATTAGAAAATAAAAATAAAAATGTTAAACGAAATAATGTAACTTACCCTCTTGACTTGTCTTGTAAAGTATCTTTGAACAACAACCATAATCACACCTTGTTGGTTCAAAATTTGGTACCTGCCGATGGTGAGTTTTACGAATCGATCAATCTATTGGATTTTTTGGCAATTTATATTTTTGGTTACTACCGATGGTGGTGATGGCAGCTGATGACGGTCGGTGAAGGACGTTAGTGTGTGGGTTTTTTCTTAGAGCTAACAACACAGAGAGAGAGAGAGAGAGAGAGAGAGAGTATTGGAAAATGAAAAAGGAGGGAAATGAAAAGGCAAAATAGCACTTAGGCCAAAACAACAGAGGGATACATTGGATAGTGCACGGGCAATTAAAAGGTCTATTGTGGCAATCCAAACCGCTGCTATAACTATGAAATAACGCCTCTAAAAAGTATATATTGCGACGGTCATCTAACCTACTGCTATAAGTAACAAAAATGCCGCTAAAGCTTATATATTGCAGCAGTTTTATATACCGCTATTGTAGTATATCCACAAAAGGATATATTTATTGCAGCGGGTTTATGGAGCGCTGCTATAGCTAAGTCTAACGCTGCTAAAAAACATATATTGTGGCAATTTATATAGCGCCGCTGTAGTATGCTGCAAAAGGCTACATCTATTGCGGCGGTCCAATGAAACGCTGCAATAGATCTCATCTACAGCGGCTGGCCAAAAAAAGCGCTGCAATACGTGACATATAGCGACAGTTTTCGCAACTGCCGCAAAAAACCCGCCGCAATAGCTCAATTTTCTTGTAGTGAAATATGAATTTTTTTTCTAGCTTTTATTTTTTAATATAAATATAAATTTAACAATCATATTATTACAAAACTATTGTCTAAATATAAAAAGGGTCATATTAGCAAATGCCTTTAGAGCAATCGTTAATAAACTATTTTAGAAATGTTTTGATACCACTTTTATGAAAAATATAAAAAACTTCCAAAAAAATTAATTTTTTTCTTTTCCCATAAAAAGTTTACAAGAATGTCATAACCAATGTTCATAGAGCATCGTCAACTTTTCTCAATGTTAAAATTTAATCATTATAATAGTTATGGTAAATTGTAAATTACACCCCTAAAATTTGGGAGTGTTTGAATTTTACACTCTGAAGTTTCAGAATTTGGATTTTACCCCTTGAAGTTTGGGGTGTGTAGATTTTACATTCTGATATTTCAGAATTTGGATTTCACCACCAAAAGTTTGGGAGTGTTTGGACTTTGGATTTAACACCCCCAAATTCTAAAATATTAGGGTGTAAAATCCAAATACTCCCAAACTTTGGGAAGTAAAATCCAAATACCCCTAAAATTTAGGGGGTAAATTCCAAATTCTGAAACATTAAGATGTAAAATCCAAACACTCTCAAACTTCAAGAGAGTAAAATCCAAATTTCGAAACTCCGAGGTATAAAATCCATACACCCCCAAACTTTAAGGGTGTAATTTACAATTTACCTTAATAGTTATTAACATTTAACCAAGACATAGAAGCTCGACCAAATATGATTTTTTTTTCACTTTTATTTTATTTTTTTAAAATATGAATTTAATAATCATAATAATTTTTAATAATATTTTTGTTATTTTCTTATAAGTATAAACTTCAATCATCATGATAGTTCTCAATAAGTAATTATACTAGTTATTAATTGTCTTTTATTTTTTAGTTAGTCTAATTAAATATAGGAAATTAATCATTATGGTAGTTTTAATAGGTAATTATGGTCATTAATAATATTCTTTTATTTTAATTATGATAAGATTTTTATAGAGAATTTAAATTTAGAGTCTAATTTAGCTTTAATTTAAAAAAAAACATAAAAGAGTAATGATTATAATAAAATTACTATCTAATCAGCAACCCATGATGCATGAAAAAAAAATACAATTTTGTCTTTAAAAAATGATTTTTTTCACACTTTTATTTTGTATATAAGTATTAAATTTGATAATTAGGATTTTATTATGATTGTGTTTGTATATGAAAAATTAAATACAAAATTTGATAATGATAATTGTTATTAAAATGTATTTATTATTAAGGGACTGTTAATTTGTTCAAACCTTAAAAGAAATAAGTGTTTTTTTTTTTCCCATTCATGTTTGGGGTGGAGTGTCATTCTTCCAAACCTCAAGGGATGAAAGTGTAATAAGCCCTTTTGAAAATAATCAGTTTATCTCATTAATGGCATCTTTTTTATTTTTTTTTTCTTTCTTAGTTATTACATTTCGTGGGGACTTATTTGTTTCTTTAATGGCATTTTTTTTTCTATCTTTTATTTATTACTACCTCCGTCCCACTTTGTTTGTCTTCTATTCTATTTTGGGATGTCCTCAAATATGGCGTAAATGTACTTTTAGTCCCTACATTTTGACTGTTTTCCATTTTAGTCCTTACATTTTATTTTTACCACTTTTAGTCTCTAAACCAATTAACGCTCTTCATTTAAGTCCCTGAAGCACTATTCCGTCACTAAACTAACGAGCAAACAGACGGATTAATAAAATATTATTTTTTTAAACGTTGGGAAATAAAAAAAACAAAAGAAAATGCACCTCACGTGTGTGTCAATAAAATAACAAAAGCAAATCCAAGTAACACGCGTGAAGCACTGTGCAATCCTCTCTGGCGCGCAAATGTCCTCCTCAAGCACGCTGCAATTGACACGTCCCGCCCCACACGTGTGTGTATAGGTCACTTACCTTCCTCTCTAGCGCACAGGTGAAGACCTTTCCCGAATCAGACTTAATCCCTTCTGAACTCCCATCCTCTGCCAAACAGCCACCATTATCAACCATAAAGAAAAATCCCACTTCTCTCTCAAACCACCATCATCATCAACCATTTCTCAAAAAAATATCTCTGAAAGACACTAACTTGAAGCACCATCATCATCAACCATCTCTCAAAACCACCATCTCTGTCAATCTTTGTCACTTGATACCCACACTTTTCATGGAGTGGAGAAAATGAAAGCTGGGTCAGCTGGGAGACCTCTGTCTTTGTGAAAAGGTCTTCTCTCTGTCCTTATTTATAGCTTTACAATAAGCTTATTGGCTTTTTCCTAGTAGGGGCCACAATGTTTTTGTATATTTTGGCTTTTCGACTGTTTGTTGGTCCTTGTTTGCATGTGTTTGTTTGTGGTTTACATTGTGGTCCATGTGTCCCCCGTGTATGATAAAAGTACTCTTCTCTGTTTCTTTTAGTATGACAAAAGTATTGAACTAATTGTTGTATTGTTACTTAAATATTTGATTAAGTGTTGTGGTCACCTAATACTTTATTAAGTGTTGTGTTGTCTGCATGCAAAATGGAATATTTTATTAGGTATGAGTGTTATTTTGTTAAATATAATATATATTTTGTTCTAAATAATATATATTTTGTTCTGTAACTAGCATTGTTTATTTGGTTTTGGTGTTATGTTGCATGCAGAATGGATGAGCAATTTAGTATATCTGTGCATCATGGTGGCCATTTTACTGAGAATGGCTGAAAATATGTGGGAGGTGCAGTAGATGTAGTTGATAATTGTGACCCTGACAGGTGGTCCAAGGTTGAGATAGAAAGTATATGTAGGGACTTTGGGTACACATCTGTTAGCAGGCTATGGTATAAAATGCCTAGAGTGGATCAAGAACTGGCAGACTTCCATTTGATTATTAATGATAGTGATGCCATGTACCTGACAGAATTAGTGAGGGGTCATCACAATATTCATGTGTATGTAGAGCACCCAATACATGACCCTATATTAGTTGATGAAGGACAGGATGCTGGTGGTGAGGGTGTGCAGCCATTGGCATTGGAGCAAGACTATACATGTTATTATGACAATGATGATGGCAGTGAACATGATGACCATGATGGGGATGATTTTTATAATTTTTATGATAGTGATGGCATGTATGCTAATGATCAAACTTTTAACAATGAGGATGAGCTTGAGATTACTGCTGTTGTTCCTACTGATGTGGCTGCTTCTCAAGTGGGTTCAAGGAGAGTAGGTAAAGAACCTATCATTGAGCACCCACTTGAGGTTTTTCATACTAGTGATAGTAGTGATAGTGTAGGAAGTGATGGTCGGGGAAGTGGCCTAGAAGATGATGTAGAGTTGAACCATGGTGTTAGGGACTATGTTGAAGATAGTAGTGACAGTTGGGATGGTAAGGATGATGCTGATGTTAATGAACCAAGCCAAATGGGTGCTGGTGTAATGAACTCTGATTATGAGAGTGAGGAACTGCACAGTCTTGTGGAATCATCTTCTGATGATGAGCTTGTGTATGATAGTGACGATAAGTCTAAGGGTGATAACAGTACACATGTGGGAGATGAAAGGGAACAGAAAGTAGAGCAAGTGAGGAAGTTCCTTGTGTTTAAGCCAGTGGCTAAGGCTGAGCATACTTATTTTGAGAAAGATATGATGTTTACTACACCTAAGCAATTCACGGAAGCTATAACAAATTATGCAGTTCATGGTGGATGGGGGATTAGATTTATTAAAAATGATCTGCAGAGGGTAAGAGCTATCTGCCAAGAAGGGTGCAAGTTTGTTGCCTATCTAACAAAGTTATCAAGGGAGAGGAGCTACCAACTAAGGACATTGACATTGGAACACACCTGCTCTAGAAGTTATAAGAATCCTAGGTGTACTTCATCATACATTGGGAAAAAGTTGATGAAGAAGGTGAAAAGACAGCCTAATATCAAGTTGAAAGACATCTAAGAGGCTATCCATGACAAGTATACCCTAAACATAAGTGCAGGAAAAGCAAGTAGGGCTAGGGATAAGGCTCGAGAATATGTTGATGGGGCTTATACACAACAGTACAACCAATTGTGGGAGTACTGTGAGGAATTAAGGATGGCTAGTCCTGGTAGTACCATACTTATGAAGGTACATACCTTCCATGATGGTGATCTAGCAGCTGAGATGGATTTGGTGTGTGGGGTGCCTTATTTTGAAAGGTTATACATATGTTTGGAGGGCTGCAAGAAGGGGTTTTTGGTTGGATGTAGGCCATTCATTAGTTTGGATGCCTGCCATTTAAAGAACAAGTCAGGGGGGCAATTGATTACTACAGTATGCAGAGATCCTAATGAGGAGTATTTCCTACTTGCAAATGCAGTGGTAGAGTAGGAGATGGGTTTTTATGTCAGACCAGCAAAAGGTGTGTATGTTAGACCAGCAGAAGGTGTGTAGTTTATTCTCTATTTGGTTGTTTTTTTTTCTTTATTTACTCATTGTATCTATCTCTAAGACATATTTTCCTTTGATACTGTTTGTGACAGGGGTTGGTGCAAACTTTCATTGATAATTGGCCACAGTATGAACATAGGATTTGCTGCAGGCACCTCTACAACAACTTCAGGAAGAACCATCCTGGTGTTCTGATCAGAGAGTTGTTTTGGAGGGTAGCCCAGGCAACTTATAAAGAAGAGTTTGATAGGGTGATGGATAAGCTGAAGGGCATTGACGCTAATGCACATAGTTGGTTGGATGCTCATTCAACAACAAAATGGGCCAAACACATGTTTAGTGAGGATGCCTTGACTGACACTATAGTAAACAATATGTGTGAGAGTTTCAACAATAGGATTCTTAAATTCAGGTCTAAGCCTATAATTAACATGGTATGAGTCTTTGTGATCACCTACAGTTAATTAGATTCATTGTTTTATACTGTTTTTAGTAGGTGTTGCAATTAAAAACTAATGTTTCATTGTACTTGTATGTGCTTGCAGTTTAAGTGTATCAGGCTATATCTCATGACTAGGTTTCAAGACAACAGAGAGAAGATTCTGAGAGTAGAGTCAGATATTTGTGCCAAGGCTCTGAAGAGGTTGCACAAGGAAAAAGTGGCAGCCAGTAGGTGGTTAGCTTGTTGGGCAGGACAGACCCAGTTTGAAGTAAAAAATGGTCTGCAAAGTTTCACTGTTGACTTGGCCATAGCACACTGCAGTTGTAGGAAGTGGGATATAAGTGGCATACCCTATGCTCATGCAATCACCTGCATATTTTTCAACAGACAAAATGCTGAGAAGTATGTTTACCCATGTTACCATGTCTCTACATACAAGGCCTGCTATGAACCAATCATAGCACCAATCAATGGACAACATATGTGGAGACCTAGTGGTGTGACCCCAGTTCAGCCACCCATCAAAAGAAGACCATCTGGCAGACCTAAGAAGAAGAAAGCAAGGGAACCTAATGAGCCAACAAGTAGGAGAGCTGGCATCTCTAAGCAATGCAAGGCTTGTGGTAAGTTATGGCATTATAGAAGAAGTTGCAAGGGTGAGATTGGAGGGAATTCCTCACTGCCAGGCACCACAAACAGAACCAGTACATCTAAGAAGGTAATATATGGACATGTGTGTGAAATACATGCTTTTCAATATTCAATATTAATGTGTGTGAATTTATTGTTTGTAGGCCAGCATGCATAGCTTCAGCTCCACTCCAAGCGCACCACCTCAGTCCAGCATGCACAGCCCATCCACTCCAAGTGCGCCATACCTGTCCAGTAAGCCCAGCTTCAGGCCAGGGGCACCACACCAGTCAGGCAGCACCACACAGAATCTAGGTGCACATCAAAACTCTAGCAGCAGCAACCCAAATCTAAGGCAGAAAAATACAAGGGTGGTCACATCAGAGACTCTAAAGGCTTCTAAGAATGCATCCAGATACATGGAAGCAATCAGACATGGTGGAAGTCAATCATCTGTGCATGGTCCAAGGAAATGAAGAGAGCACAAGTTCATTTTTCCTTTGCTTGTTTTGTGCATTTATGGTAATAGGGTTAACTATGGAACAATGCCCTTTGTTTTGTAGAAAGTGATGGTAATGGTGATAGGGTTAACTATGGGTTAACTATGGAACAATGCCCTTTGTTTTGTAGAAAGTGATGGTAATGGTGATAGGGTTAACTATGGGTTAACTATGGAACAATGCCCTTTGTTTTGTAGAAAGTGATGGTAATGATGGTAGGGTTAACTATGGAACAATGCCCTTTGTTTTGTAGAAAGTGATAACATTATATATGTTTAATCAATGCAGCAGCATTTACTGAGTTTTGTTTGAGGTAGCAGAAATTTGCAGCCCTTTGTTTTGTATTTATTGAGCTTTGTTTGATGCAGCAGAAATTTGCAGCCCTTTGTTTTGTATTTATTGAGTTTTATTTAATGTAGCAGAATTTTTTCAATGCAACATATTTTATTTACAGCAGAAATTTGAATTGCAGAAATTTTTAATGTAGTAGAAATTTGTATTGCTATTGCAGAAACTTTCAATGCAGCAGAAATTTGTATTGCAGAAATTTGTATTGCAGATTCTGTATTGCAACAGAAATTTGTATGCTGAATGTATTTTTGGATGCTGAATGTGTGCAGAAATTTTTTTCTATGCAGAAATTTGTATTGCAGAATTTTTTTTGTACGCTGAATGTATGGCAGATTCTGTATTGCAGCAGAAATTTGTATGCTGAATGTATGCAGAAATTTTTTTCTATGCAGGAATTTTCAATTGCAGCAGAAATTTGTATTGCATAATTTTTTTTTGTATGCTGAATGTATTGCAGATTCTGTATTGTAGCAAAAATTTGTATGCAGAATGTATTTTTGAATGCTGAATGTATGCAGAAATTATTTTCTATGCAGATTTTGTTTTTTTGTATGCTGAATATATGCAGAAATTACTTTTATATTGACAGACAACTCTTAAATTAGCAATTTGTTGTTTATATTCAGCAACACTTTTTTCAAGCTTGACTTTTGATGCTTCATACTCCGTTTTAGATATTTTAGAAATATAATGATCATAATCTCATGTTTACCTGATTAGCATTGTGATTGGGATTTTGAATTTTGTTTGTACCAAATCCCAAATGATTAGCATATGATACGTTGTGATTGAAGTGAATGGTAGTTCCACATTTGCAGAAATTTGAATTTGTTAATCATTTTATTTTACACTGAGAGCAGTCCTCGATATGTATATAAGCTGAGTTTATTTAGTGTTGTTATTAAGTTTTGACTATAATTAGATGATGATTGTGATGACTGACTGCATTCTGGTTTGACTTCCAACTTTGATGGATATGTCCTAGATATTTAGTGGCTACACAGCTATGGAATGGTTATATTGGGGGTTATATTTTAATTTCTCACATTGCTATTAAGGCTGATGCAGAGAAGATGTACATAGATATGGGGCTACACAGATATGTTTTATATTGCAGACTGATGCAGAGAAGATGTACATGGTTATTAAGGCTGCTTCTATTGAACAAAACTGCAAGCCAAAAAAAAAAAAAAAAAAAAACATTTCATTTCATTCCAAGAATGGTACAAAAAAGGTGTTTCCATGCTAACTGTCAAACCAAAAAATTTACACACTGCCAGTCCTATGCATTAGCAATTACAAGATATTGAAACTCCCCCATCTATGTAACATGCTAACCAAACATACACTTCCACCACCCACCTAGCCAAACATAAACACTTTCAAACTTCCCACTTGCTGCCTAATCAAACTTCCACTACCTAACTATCCATACAATTAAAGAGACAAATCCCACATATCACCAATAAGAATGCTAAAGCCACAGTGTAAAACTTCTCTCTCTTGTAGTATCTTGCAACCTCGGCCTCTAGTCTGATAATCCGTTGCCTTTGCTCTGGGATGAGCACCTTACCACGTTCACATATCTCATCGTCACGCAATTGGAAGAATTTAAACTTTCGCCCAACTTGAAATGCAAACCAATTTCTTCATCCATACTTAATGACCAATAAGGACTGCATAATTAACATGAAATTGAAAAAACATTGTTGTTTATATATAACCATAGCAATCCAATTTTTAAAAAAACATTAACATTGAAGATCAATAAACTAACCCAACCAACAAAAGGAAAATATTCCCCAGTTAATTCTATGTACATTACCATAGTGATGATAATTCTCCACTTTCACACTGGTTTCCTCTTTATAAGTACAAACATACCATTAATAATTTGGCATGTTGCCAGCCCAGGTAAACAAATAAAGTAACTAGTCTTATCAGCAAAACCATTATCATACAATTGCCAATCTCTTACATAAATAAATAGTGTGATTCCTTGAATTTTCCCAAGCAATTAGCTATCAGGGCACGGTTACAACATCTACTGTTAGAAAACTCACAGATAGATCAACACAACTTAATTCCCCACCATTTTTTACACCACCAAACAGCTTAGTAAAACAAGAAAAGAAAAATCCCAAAATTATTGCTTCCAAACCCAGGAAAACAAACTAAATTTAGAAAGTCCCTCCTCCCTTTCTCTTAACCCCAATGAAATAAAAATAAAAACATGAAAAACCCATGATTCAAAATCAATTTTCCTAGATTTTCCCTCGTTTTCTCAGAAAATAATAGACATTGGAAAAAAAAAAAAAAACCCAAAACAAAGAAGAGGAAGAAAACCCTATCTCACTAAAACAGAATAACATCAATAACCCCCCAACAATAACAAAGCTTGAATTACCCAGTAGAAAAAACATGATTAATTAAAAAAATACTCAAATATTGAAATACCAAGTAGTTTGGACAGCCATAAAACCTTCTGCCAAGGTTGTTTGATGTCCACGAAATGACTAACACTAGTTTTTCAGCACAATAGCACCTAAATGGAACTCTCCTCCTCCTCAAGCTTGAACTGGTTGAAGAGCTTACTTCCATCTGATCAGGGACTTCGAAATGGTTGAAGATCTTGAGATGGGTTTTGAGAAATGGTCGATGATGATGGTGGTTTGAGAGAGAAGTGGGATTTTTCTTTATGGTTGATAATGGTGGCTGTTCGGCAGAGGATGGGAGTTTAGTAGGGATTAAGTCTGATTTAGGAAAGGTCTTCACCTGCGCGCCAGAGAGGAAGGTAAGTGACCTATACACACATGTGTGGGGCGGGACATGTCAATTGCAGCGTGCTTGTGGAGGAGATTTGCGCGCCACATGAGTTACTTGGATTTGCTTTTGTTATTTTATTGACACACACGTGAGGTGCATTTTCTTTTGTTTTTTTATTGCCCAACGTTTAAAAAAATAATATTTTATTAATCCGTCTGTTTGCCTGGTAGTTTAGTGACGGAATAGTGCTTCAGGGACTTAAATGAAGAGCGTTAATTGGTTTAGGGACTAAAAGCGGTAAAAATAAAATGTAGGGACTAAAATGGAAAAAAGTCAAAATGAAGGGACTAAAAGTGCACTTACGCCCCTAAAATATTGTCTTATTTCTAAAAATAAAAGTCATTAATTTACTAATGTTCCTATTATACCCCTATTTTATTAATATTTCAATTTTTTGATAAATTTATTTAAGGGTATTTTTGGAAACTTATATAATTTTAAAAGATAGACAAGACAATAAATGATGTTTCATTAAAAAATTTGACTTTTCAAACAGGACAAACAAAGTGAGACGGAGGGAGTACATTTAGTGAGGGCTTATTTATTACAAAGAAACATTTTCCCCTCAAACCTAATAAATAGGAGAGAGAGAAAATGATGCCATTAATGAAATAAATTGAGATGGCAAACAATAAATTTCCAAAAAGGACATGATCAATTGTAAATGATGTTATTCTTTTAAAGTTACACCAAGTTTAACTTGAACCATCTCATAATAAATATTGATGTGTAAAATTGTGAGGCCTCAAGACAAAATATGAAAAAATATCATTAGTTTAACCAAAAGTCAAATGTCGTTGTTAAAAACATATGATAGACCAATTGTCATGACAATAAACATCATTTTTCCTATATAAATTGTAGGGGTCAAAGGCCCAATTTTAGATTTTGGGCCGTGGGCTGGTCCGAGGAGGTACATTTGTTCGAGGACAGTGAATTACGGGGAAAATGCATGGCTACAAACCTCACAAGGATTTGGCCGATATGTGAACAAAGAAGAGTTGTCCGAGGAAGATTACCTCTTCAAATAATCAAAGGGAAAACCAGGACGTACACTCTAGCATTTATTATGATATTTTAGGGGATTCTTCTAATACATTAGCATTTGGTAAGCACATAGGACAAGTGGAAGTAGCAAGATATTATATAGAAAGCTGCTACCATCGCATTAATTATCCTACAGCTAACCCTCTGGCTGCATTAATGAGAAAAGGATGTCGAATAATGACTCTCAACCTTTACAGCTGCCGTGTAAAGACTTTAAGGGAAGGTTGATGGAACAAGTATCAAAGAAAAAATCATCTAATCGGCACATGAGAACAAAGGGTAGGGCTTCAAGGAGTGCTTTTTCAAAACCCCCGTTAGGCACGATCAATGTCATCTTTCTAGCACCCGGGAGGACCGGATCCTGCCTTTCCAGAGTGATGTCCATTGCTCAGATGACTACTGAGGACACGAATCATGAGTTGAAAAGGGCCAAGGTAGAGGTCTGACCAGCACTAAGCTTCTCGGACGAAGATAAGAGAGGGACCATACAACCACATGATGACACTCTAGTGGTCACCCTTAGAATAGGTGGATACGATGTGAAGAGGGTGATGGTCGATCAGGGAAATGGGGCTGAGATCATGTATCCGGATCTGTATAGAGGTTTGGGCTTAAAACCTGAGGATCTAACAGCATATGATTCGCCTCTAGTAAGCTTTAATGGGAAGACTGTCATCCTCAGGAGTCAAATCAGGTTACCCGTACAAGCAGGGTCAGAGGTGGTCGAGGTAGACTTCATTATGGTAGATGCATGTTCTCCCTACACGGCCATTGTAGCCAGACCCTGACTTCATGCCCTAGGGGCTGTTTCTTCGACTTTGCATTTAAAGGTAAAATTTCCATTTGGGGATCAAGTCGAGGAACTTGTAGGAAGCTAATATGTGACAAGAAAGTGCCTTATAGCTACCATTATGCATCAACCTGCCGTCGAGTCTGCAGCTTCCGTAGATGCAGGCCTATAACAATCAAGAAGCCCGATTCCACCTAAGGTTGTGTAGTCAAATGAGGTGAAATGTGAGATGCTAGAGAAAGTCGCTATTGATGGGGACCCAGAAAGGTTTTTCCAGATTGGAGCTCAACTGCCTCCTCAGGACAGAGAGGAGCTGTTAGCGCTCCTTAGAAGTAATATCGATGTGCTTGCCTGGAACGCTTATGAGGCTCCATGAATAGATCTAGGGTTCATCTGCCATTATTTGAACATTAGTTCGACCGCCTTTCCCAGGAAGCAGCCACCTCGGCATTCATCCAAGGAACATTCTGACGCTGTTAAAGAAGAGGTGAATAAGTTGAAGCAGGTAGGCGCTATTAAAGAGGTTTTCTATCCTGAATGGTTGGCCAATATAGTGGTGTTAAAGAAGAAAAATGAGAAATGGCGTGTGTGTGTGGATTTCACAGATTTAAATAAAGCTTGTCCGAAGGATCCTTTCCACATGCCACGGATTGATCAATTAGTGGACGCGACTGTAGGGCATCCGCGAATGAGTTTTTTGGACGCCTTTCAAGGGTATCACTAGATCCCTTTAGCTTTGGAAGATCAAGAGAAAACGGCTTTTGTCAACCCCGTCGGGAATTATCACTATAAGGTGATGCCTTTTGGTCTGAAAATGCAAGCTCTCCTTATCAAAGAATGATGACAAAGATGTTTGAACCACAGATGGGGAAGTGCATTGAGATTTACATAGACAGCATGGTGGTCAAAAGTAAGTTGGAATCTGAGCATGTCAGCGACCACAGAAATGTCTCTGAAATCTTAAGAAAGCACAAGGTACGACTCAATGCTTCCAAATGCTCTTTTGGTGTCGGATCTAGAAAATTTTTAGGCTATATGATTACCCATCGTGGGATCGAAGTCAATCCAGAACAGATAAAAGCGATTAATAACTTGCAACTACCTCGAAATCTTAAAAAAGTTCAGAAGTTAACTAGGATGACTGCTGCTCTAAATCGATTCATCTCCCGGTCAGCAGATAGATGCAGGCCTTTTTTCCAATTGTTGAACAAATGGAAAGGTTCGAATGGACTGAAGAATGTGTCTTGGCCTTCCAACAGTTGAAAGAATATTTATCTCAGCCCCCCATCATGTCCAGTCCCATGACAAACGAGGTTTTGTTAGCTTATATCATTGTAGCCGCCCATGCAGTGAGTCTGGTACTTATACAGGTTGATAACGGCGTTCAGAAACCTGTTTATTATATGAGTAAGTCCCTTCACGAGGTCGAGATCCATTACTTACCACTAGAAAAAGCTATCTTTGCAATGGTTCATACCATTCGCAAGCTCCCTCACTACTTCCAGTCACACACAGTCGTGGTCCTTACCCAACTCCCACTCAGGTCTCTACTTCGGAGCGTAGATTATACAAAAAGAATTGCAAAGTGGGGTACAATCTTAGGGGCTTTCGATATTAAGTACATGCCTCGCACATCTGTTAAAGGGCAAATCTTGGCCGACTTGGCAGCCGAATTCACTGAATCTTTGCTAGAAGAAAATGCCGAGAGGTCAAACATGGATGAAAATTCAGTTGGCGTAATCTCCGTGCAAAGGCCCTTATCCTAAAGGGTGTATGTGGATGGCGCGGCCAATCAAAAAGGATCTGGAGTGGGGCTAGTTCTAATATCTCTTGAGAGTGTCATTATTGAGAAATCCCTAAGGTTGGGCTTCTCGGCCACTAACAATGAGGCTGAGTACGAGGCATTGTTGGTCGAAATGGCCATGGTTAGAAGAATGGGGGGACGCTCAGTAGAAGTATTCTTGGATTCAGCTTTGGTTGTCGGCCAGGTTAGAGGAGAGCTGGAAGCGCGAGATGAGAGAATGTAGAAATACTTGAGCCATGTCAAGCAGATGCAGTCACAGTTCGAATCATTCAACCTGCTACATATCCCTCGAAGTGGGAATACGCATGCAGACTCTCTAGCCACTCTTGCAACCTCCTCAGCGCAAGGTCTACCTCAGCTTATCCTTGTTAAAGATCTGCATAAACTTGCTGAAGTGGAAGAAGGGCCCAGCATCTATCAAATTAGAGTAGGACCAAGTTGGATGGACCCTACGGTGGCATTCCTCAAAGATGATATCTTACCTGAAGACAAGGCCGAAGCAAACAAGGTACAGAGGAAGGCTCCTCGGTTTTGGTTGTCAGAGGACAAGAAATTATACAAGCGCTCATTCTCGGGGCCATACTTATTGTGCATACACCCTGAGGCTACAGAATTGCTCCTTGAAGAGTTACACGAAGGGATTTATGGGAGTCACACAAGAGGTAGATCTCTAGCTCACAGGGTTTTAACTCAGGGATACTGGTGGCTGAACATGCAAAGGGAATCACAGGAGTACGAGAGGAAATGTGATCAATTCCAGAGGTTTACGCCGAATATTCACCAACTAGAGGGAGTCCTTAATCCTCTATCCAACCTGTGGTCTTTCGCTAAGTGGGGCTTGGACATTGTAGGTCCTTTCCCTAAGGCAGCTGGGAGCAAGAAATATTTAATCGTCGGCACAGATTACTTCACTAAGTGGGTCGAAGCCGAACCATTGGCAAACATCAGGGATGTAGACGTCCAGAAATTTATATGAAAAAATATTGTCACTCGGTTTAAAATACCTCGCACAATCATCTCAGAAAATGGTTTTTAGTTTGATAGTAAAGCCTTCAGGAGATACTGCTGTGAGTTAGTCATCACGAACAGATACTTTACTCCAGCATACCTACAAGGGAATGGTCAAGCTGAAGCCGTTAACAAGATCATAGTGAGCAGCTTGAAGAAGAGGTTGGATGATGCAAAAGGAAGGTGGGTAGAAGAGTAGCCACATGTTCTCTGGACTTATCGGACAACTCCTCGGAGATCTACGGGAGAGACCCCCTTCTCAATGACTTATAGGGCTGAGGCTTTTATTCCCCTAGAAACTGGATTCCCCACATTGAGAACGAGCTCTTCCACCTCGGCAGACAATGACAGACTATTAGAAAGGAGTTCGGATCTGATTGTCGAGCGGAGGGAAAATACCATGGTCCAATTGGCCTAGTATCAGCATAAGCTCAAGCAGAGATATGATGCCAATGTTAAGCTGAGACCACTCGTACAGGGGGATTTGGTTTTGCGAAAGGTAATGGGAACTACAAAGAACCCAACTTGGGAAAAACTTGGGCCAAACTAGGAAGGGCTATATCATATACTTTCAGTAGCTGAAATAGGAGCGTTCTACTTGGAAGATTTAGAGGAAAGGGCTATACCACATCCCTGGAATGTAAATAATCTAAGAAAGTATTACTATTAATAAAAATTTCAACTGTTGTACTTAAGTTTATTTCACTACTTGCTCACTAAGTGTTAAACAGAACTTTGGTCATGCCTGATCTCTCGGATCACATACCTTGGGTAAATTAATGCTCTAGTCCATTTCACCAAGTGTTAAACAAAACCTTTGTCATACCTGATCTCTCGGATCATATACCTTGGGTAAATTAATGCTCTAGTCCATTTTACTAAGTGTTAAGCAGAACCTTGGTCATGCCTGATCTCTCGGATCACATACTTTGGGTAAATTAATGCTCTAGTCCATTTTACTAAGTGTTAAACAGAACCTTGGTCATGCCTGATCTCTCAGATCACATACCTTGGGTAAATTGATGCTCTAGTCCATTTCACTAAGTGTTAAACAGAACCTTGGTCATGCCTGATCTCTCGGATCACATACCTTGGGTAAATTGATGCTCTAGTCCATTTCACTAAGTGTTAAACAGAACCTTGGTCATGCCTGATCTCTTGGATCACATACCTTGGGTAAATTAATGCTCTAGTCCATTCACTAAGTGTTAAACAGAACCTCGATCATGCCTGATCTCTCAGATCACATACCTTGGGTAAATTAATGCTCTAGTCCATTTCACTAAGTGTTAAACAGAACCTTGGTCATACCTGATCTCTCGGATCATATACCTTGGGTAAATTATTGCTCTAGTCCATTTCACTAAGTGTTAAGCAGAACCTTGGTCATGCCTGATCTCTCGGATCACATACCTTGGGTAAATTAATGCTCTAGTCCATTTCACTAAGTGTTAAACAAAACCTTGGTCATGCCTGATATCTCGGATCACATACCTTGGGTAAATTGATGCTCTAGTCCATTTCACTAAGTGTTAAACAGAACGTTGGTCATGCCTGATCTCTTGGATCACATACCTTGGGTAAATTAATGCTCTAGTCCATTCACTAAGTGTTAAACAGAACCACGATCATGCCTGATCTCTCAGATCACATACCTTGAGTAAATTAATGCTCTAGTCCATTTTACTAAGTGTTAAACAGGACATTGGTCATGCCTGATCCCTCGGGTCACATACTTGGGGTAAACTAATACTTTAGTTAATTTTATTAAGTGTTCGACAGCAACTTGGTCATGTATGTCCTCTCGGCCCTCGTCCCTTAGGTTAACTAAAATTTCAGTTCAATTTTAGCAATTCAAAGAATTAACTTTATTTATTTCGACTATTACTTTGGTGTGTGTTATTCGTTAGGCTCAAACTTCCGACGTGTGTAAAAACTACAACGTTAAAGGAAATGCAACTGAACATATTAAAGTGCAAACTTGAATATTTTCATTTATTAAAATCAAAAGTACATTATACTTCATTACAAAATAAGAGAAACAAAAAGCCCTAGCCCAAAGTCTTGGTCGTTGGAGGTAAAGGATCGTCTTGCCCGCTCAGCTCGGCCTCCTTGGATCCAACTTCGGTCTCTAATATGGCAACTTCATTGGCCTTGACAGCATCCGCGGCTTTGGAAGAGGTGGCCGCCTTCGTATCCTTGTTCCCATTTTGTGCCACATCTTCCTCCTGATCCTTGTTTTCGGCCTCAGGGGGAATAAGTGTCAGTTCGGATGATTCGGGAACTTGAGATGACGGAGGCGTAAGGACAATCAGGACTTCGTGAATATGTAGATGGAAGTAAATCTTCCCAGGCTGCCTCAAGTCAGAGTTGGCAGAAACTCCTGCAAGGTTCAAGGCTTCCTCCTAGGTGAACTTGCAGTAATCTCGGCACAACTCGAGCACCTCTTCAGCAAGCCTTATCTCCGTCTCTTCAATCCCACGGAGGTAGGATGCATTCATCTCACCTCGGTTGCCTTCTCAGCATTCCGAGCAGCCTCCTTATCCTTCTCTAGATTGGCCTTGAGCTCCAGGACCAACTGCTTCTGTGTCGCTAGCTCAATCTCGGTCATATGTAGCTTCTTTCGTTGGTCTTCAGCCTGATCCTGGGCGCTCTTCAACCCAGCCTCGGCACACCTCCTTTCCCTTTCTTCAATGACCAGCTTCTTGGTCAGTTCCTGTTTCTCGTACCTAACGATTCCCAGGGTTTTCTCAACATCTGCATGAGATTGGGCCTCAGCCTTGGCCTGGCTACGGACTTCCTTAACCCAATCCTCGGCCACGTAAACCTGCTGAGTAACTTGCATAAGAGGAGTGAGTGAATTGCATCAAAATAGATTGAAGTAGAACATAATTTTTGAGGAATTAACTTCAGTTTAGAAACTCACCATAGCAAGGTCTCTTTTCAGAGACATGAACAGGTTCGTCTACCTCTAGGACTTGACAGTTTCCATGTCCCGGGGAAAAAGCAAAGGTTGCTCCTATGCCTCGGCAATGTAAGCCGAGCGTCCTTTCTGGAACTCCCTAATGGAAGAGTTCTAGGGAATTGGAACGCCGTCTAACTCCAACCGCGGGGCCCAAGTACGCGGTGGGCGGACATCTGAGGTGTTAGTGTCTTCCCTACTCTCAGTTAGGGACACCCGTTTGTCCTTGGCATTTCTCTATTGCTTAGCCCCCTTCTATAGAGGCACCTCGCCCTCCACCAGGTCTACAATCTTCCACTTCCTCCTTAGGTCCGAGTTTGGGAGAAGGCTAGTCGTGGTGATAGGAGGAGGAGAAGTTGGGTGCATCCTTGGAAGGTGCGCCCTTGCTCCTTCCAACCAAGAGATCTCTTAGTCCCTTTCTCGAATTCAAAGACATCTCTTCTTCTTCTTCTTTGTTGCTCTTGGAGTCCAGGATGTTAAGGGGTTTAGCTTATACTTCTTCTTCTTCAAAGTGGAATTGGTCTAGCTTGGTTTCAAGAGATAGTCGAGAAGAAATAGTTTCTTCCCTTTGGATAACCGGCGGAGGGAGAGCTTGCTAAAGCGGCCCTTCAATCAGGGGAAGATCCTTTTTGGCTAGGAACCCCGGCCGAGATATGTCAATCCTGTGAATTCGGGGGTCACCTGCCCGGATTGCGTTCTCGACCTCTTGGAAGTTGTCTGATAAAGGAGTAAAATCCAATACTAGGTGCACGGCACGCAGCTGACCGTCTGCACTCACGAATATCTCAGATCTGAGTAGCTTGTTCGGGCCCGCTACGTTCACATGGCTGATCTTAGGAGCAACGAGTTTTCTATCTGTAATGACAGTCGAGAAACACAAAGACAGTTAGATCGTCAAATCATATCAAAAGGAAAAAGTTAAGCGACAAAGCAAAGCGAAACCTAGAATTTGAAATCTATGTTAATGCTACCTAGTCCTAAGGCATCCCACCTGGCTCTCCCTCTTTGGTCGGACAATGGTAGCCGTTATGCCATGCTCCAGAGATGATGACGTAGTCGTCCTTCATACCCTTGTTGGACATTGGAAGACACAACACCAGTTTGACAATGGGGGACCTGGATTTTAGGTAGTATCCCTCGTCAACAAGAGAGTGACATTCGTACATATGTACGACGTCATGCCATGTGAGTTGCAAGCCCATCATTTGATTGAGGGCGTCGACGCAACCCAAACCCTAAATAGGTTGGGTGCGCATTGATGTGGACATAACCTATGGTTTCGAAGATACTCTCGAGTTATTTCGCCCATGGGGATGGTCATTCCTCCCTCTAAAAAAGTGATCACGGGAATGACCACTTCACCGGTTTTCCTATCGGTCAAAATCTTCTCTGGTGGGCAGTACCATAAGCTTACTCCCTCAGGTATATGATGTTTTGCTTTAAAGGCCTCTATAGCAGCAGGTGACTCAACAAAGTACTTAAATCTACCCATCTAGGTATGTAAAGGAATGCAAGGTAAAGTTCGTAAAGTTCCTAGTAAGGGTAAAAATAACAATTAATAGGCCGAGAAGAGAATAGAATGGAAATTGAATACTTATAAAAATTAATGAAGTTTCTACCTCAATTACTTCTTGAAAATCTAGAGTTTTTAGTGAAAAAGGCTTTAGAGATTTTTGAAATGAGAGGAGTTTTGAAGACTGAAATGCTGAAGGTCTCTTAATGATTCTAGAATGTGTGAAATGGAAAAAGTAACTCCCTCACGGCGTTTTATATAGGGAGCGAGGGTAAGTAGGAGTTATCCCTCTCAAAATTTTAAGGAGAAATCCCAGCCACACGATTTACATCTCACCATTGATAAAGGGGACAAGGCGCCGCCTGGGGCAATTAATAGCATATCGTGGTCTCTAAAGTGTCAACAATAATTAGGAGGCGCATAAGACAGCGTTCCCACATGGGTAAATCGAGGAAATTTATGAACTTAGCTCTTAAGGAAATCAAAATCCCATCTTTCTCCTTGGATAAAGGAGAAAACCGGAATTTTTAGGGGCTATTGTAAGGGTCAAAGGCCCAATTTTAGATTTTGGGCCGTGGGCTGGTCCGAGGAGGTACATTTGTCCGAGGACAGTGAATTACAAGGAAAATGCATGGCTACAAACCTCACAAGGATTTGGCCGGTATGTGAACAAAGAATAGTTGTCTGAGGAGAAATATCTCTTCGGATAATCAAAGAGAAAACCAGGACGTTCACTCTAGCATTTATTATGATATTTTAGGGGATTCATCTAATACATTAGCATTTGGCAAGCACATAGGACAAGTGGAAGCAGCAAGATATTATATAGAAAGCTGTTACCACTGCATTAATTATCCTGCAACTAACCCTCTGACCGCATTAATGAGGAAAGGATGTCTGAACAGTGACTCTCAACCTTTACAGCTACCATGTAAAGACTTTAAGGGAAGGTTGATGGGACAAGTATCAAAGAAAAAATCATCTAATCGGCACGTGAGAACAAGGGGTGTAAAGAGAGCTAGAGGCAAGGAAAAAGGGTGTGGAAGAATTTGGAGAAAAAAGAGAAGCAGTGGAGAGAAAGAAAGAGTGACATAAAGTTGTAAACATTCAAATAGTAATATAACAATCCTCCTTGGACTGAGCCGAGTACGGATTTTTGTAGCATCATTATTCTATTTTTGTTTGCTTGAATAACACTTGGTCTCATTTAAAGCCCAGTTTTTCTAGCCCACACTCTATAAATTCATTGCTAGGACTTTTTGGGCCTCAATCCATCCAGCTTGTGGGCTAAGCCTTCAAAACTATGTCCTTACAAAAATGAACAAAGTTTCTCTCCAAACTAGTTTGGAAAGAAACCCTTCCAACTATATATCTTTGTATTAAGTGTAAATTTAGAAAATCTAATCATTGGATTGAATATTTTTATTATATCCTTCATGCCTGCATAATTTCAAGAAGGTCAAAGATTAATTGTTATGTCATCAAACAATTGTTAAAATTTCAAATTTTTGTGATCTAAAATTATGTATAAAAAATATATTTATTGATTGAATGTTAAATAACATCTAATTTGAACAAAATTTGATATGCTTGTTAAGAAAATAAGGACAATGAAATTCAATGGTTAGATTTTCAAAATTCACAACCAAAAAAAATATGTGAGAAGTTTGAAAACTTTCTCTCCAAACTACTTTGGAGAGAAACATTGTTCTATATAAATAGGAGTTGTCATTACAAGATTTTCATGTACTAGCTTCACGATTTTTGTAAGAGAGTGAGATAGTGAAAGAGAGCGATGGATTTTCAAGCAGGGTTGTGCTTCTTCCTCTTGCTTAGCTTTGCCACAGCGTGCTTCGCTCACCAAATCCCTTTGGGTTCGTATGCTACATTCATAACAATGTTGAACAGACTTTCGTTTCTCCATATTATAGAAGATAATCATGAGAATTTTTTTAAATTTAGTTGGCAATTTGGCAAAGAGATTTTCTTAAGACAATTCATTTTACTTGCAGAAAATGAGGAGACTTTGTTCCCCGACTACACCCCTCCACATACCTTTCGACCTCCATCGGATGTGTCCACTTCACTTTTAAGTATGTTTGATCATTTTTCTTTACAAAAACCATTTTCTACATAAATTGTTGTGAATTGCTTAATTGAAATTAATTTTTAATTTAGTTGACAATTTGGCAAAGAGAATTTCTTAAGACAATTCATTTTACTTGCAGAGAAAGAGGAATTTGTTCCCTGACTACACCCCTCCACATACCTTTTGTCCTCCGTCAGATGTGTCCACTTTACTTTCGAGTATGTTTGATAATTTTTCATTACAACATCCATTTTCTACATAAATTGCTGTGAACAGATTAATAGAAATTAATTTTTAATTTAGCTGACAATTTGGAAAGAGGATTTCTCAGGAAAATTCATTTTACTAGCAGAGAAAGAGGAGACTTTGTTCTCCAACTACACCCCTCCACATACCTTTCATCCTCCGTCAGACCTATCCACTTTACTTTCAAGTATGTTTGATAATTTATCTTTACAACAGCCATTTTCTACATAAATTGTTGTGAATAGATTAATAGAAATTAATTTTTAATTTTGTTGACAATTTGCAAAGAAGGTTCTCAAGACAATTCATTTTACTTACAGAGAAAGAGAAGACTTTGTTCCCCGACTACACCCCTCCACATACCTTTCGTCCTCCCCTAGATGTGTCCACTTTACTTCCAAGTATGTTAGATAATTTTTCTTTACAACAACTATTTTCTACATAAATTTTTGTGAATAGCCTAATAGAAATTAATTTTTAATTTAGTTGACAATTTATAAAGAGGATTACTTAAGACAATTCATTTTACTTGTAGAGAATGAGGAGACTTTGTTCTCCGACTACATCCCACTACATAACCCTTCACATACCTTTCGACCTTCGTTGGATGTGTCCACTTCACTTTTAAGTATGTTTGATAACTTTTCTTTACAAAAACCATTTTCTACATAAATTGTTGTGAATAGATTAATAGAAATTAATTTTCAATTTAGCTGACAATTTGGCAAAGAAAATTTCTCAAGACAATTCATTTTACTTGTAGAGAAAGAGGAAACTTTGTTCCCTGTTGAGGCTCACTTTTGCAATAAAACCCAAAAAGAGGAGAGAGCCCATAATCAAAGAACAAGCCCAATTAAATCTGAGCGGCAGGATTAGGTCCGTAAAGCAAGCAAACGGGTCTTGAAGAGGTAAGCGGGCCTGAAAAGGCCCAGAAAGATAAGAACCATGGGCCGTGGATGTAGGGAAGTAAGTATGGGCTATGCCCATTGTGGCAAGCCTAAAGTAAAGCAAGAATACGGAGCCACAGTTTATGGGCTCTAAAGAAAATAAAGAATGGTTGGACCGCGGAAGCCCAACAAGGTAATGAGGGCCCATGGAAAACATGAGATTGTAAGGGGCCAAGGATGCCCCAAAGAAGAATGAACGGGACACGGGAGCCCGCGGACTTAAGAGGCAATAAGAGCCCAGTGGGCTAACCGAGCCATTGAGAAAGGAATTGATGAACCCAAAGAGTATAGCCATTTCAAATACAGCAGGCCCATAGCCGGGGCAAGCCCAAACCACGGGAAGAGAATCGATGGTCTACACAGAGACGGGAAAAGTAAATACCCAAGCCATGGCGAGCGACTAACCGACGAATGAATTTTGGACGGACATAGGCACGCGCAAGGCCCAGGTTCACCAACCTGTACCCAGCCAATACAGGCGAAGGTGGGCCACGGGTCAGAGGTAAGGAGGGTGTGGTCTGGCGGAGGGGAGAGGGGGGCGATCCATTTCGGGGCTTCCACTCAGGCCACTTTCGGGTGAGTGTCCTGCTGGGACGACATAGCACCCGAAAATGGTAAAACAGAGTTGGAGCCTTCTGGTGCATGCCATGAGAGAGAAAGAGTGCTCTGCCGTAGTAAGAGAGAATGCCACGGCAAGCTAACAAACAAAATACCCTTATATTTGTCTGGACTCGTATTCAGAATAAAGGTCATCTAGGACCATTCCTTCAAAGTCACTAATTTCTCTTTAGAGAAATTAGTCGCATTGAGGGAGTGTTGTCTCCTTTTTTATTTAAGTTTTCTCTGACACATTACCGCAGGCCGAAAGCCTGATTGACTGGCCGAAGTGTCCTGCTCCTTTTCTTCCTTGTGTCTATCCTCTTTAAGTCTATCTTTATCATCTTTATGTTTTTATTCAGATATTTGCTTATTTAAAGCACAGCAAACTAGTTATATATGTATTTGTAGCATACTTGTCTGCGGTAGTTGTTTATAAAGGATTCACCCGCCACAATTTCAAAACGTGATCGTGCTGGACTAAGGCATAGCTTGCGCATAAGCCGGGCCAGGGTGAAGTACAACTGGGCCGGTCTCGACTCTCCAATCCAGAACACACTTGGGCTTAGTACAGCAGGATGGAATAATCCAGCCCAATACAAAACCGGTCCAAAACGCAGCAACAAATTTGGCGACTTCACTGGGGAGTTGGGAAACAGATAGGGACCGAAATTCCTCGCAAGCAAATGCCGCCAAAATCCAGGGTGACCCGAAACATGAGCGTCGTGCCTTCTCAAGCAGAATCCAGACCAACAACACCCCGCCAGCATCAGTCCAACCAGGTGGAGGGTGCTACGGGAATGGGGGCTGGGCCTCAGCCGCAGGCCAAGAATCCCAACGGCGACCCCAATGCCTTCGTGGAGGTACTGCAGGCGCTCCAACATTCACAGCAACAGATGATGGAGGAAATCCGTCAGCTAAAGACAGACAGGACAAAAGAAAAAGGAAGCCAACATGACCCAGAGCATGCAGCAGACAAGGAAGAAACACCTGCTGGGGGTGTCCCACAGAACACCGAGCAACGCTACATTACAATGGCGGAAGTAGCTGCTCTCTTGGAACGTGAAAGAGCCAGAGCGCCAAAAGAAAGGTTTTACGCACGAAGACGGCCTTACCCGCTGAGAGTGCTCAGCAAGCCATATCCGGAGAGGTACGAACCTCGGACATTCGCACAATATGATGGCAGGAAAGGGAGTGCCGTTGAACATGTAAGCAAGTTCATCGACACCCTCGGACCTTATGTAGCAGATGAAAATCTATGCCTTCGGGAGTTCTCGAAGTCATTATGTGACCAAGCCTATACTTGGTATACCGGTTTAAAGCCCGGGTCGATACCGACTTGGGATGACATGGTGGATGTATTTTGCACTAAGTATTTCCATGGAGAAGAAACAGTGACGCTCGCAACCTTGCAAGCTACCAAGCAAAAAGGTGGCAAAGATTTGCTGGAATATATCAAGAGGTTTAGGGATATAGCACTCGACTGCTATGATCACTGTGAGGAAAAGACGTTAGTAGAAATGTGCATGACGAATATGATCAGAGAATATCGGGCTGTCCTAGAAAACCTGGAGATTTTGCAGTTTGCACAGCTACTGCAAAAGGCCAGAAGGACTGCCCAATCAGTAAGACCAGCTTCTGACAAAAGGAACGCCCCGCAGGCCATGACAGCTTCTGCGGGCGAAAGAAAGAGGAAATCAGAGGGGAAAGAGCGTGACACTCCCCCATCGATACCATGCACCCCGAGGGAATTAGATGTGCTCCTGGATAAGTGGATAGTTGATGGGGTTTTTAAACCCAACCAAGTCTCCAGAGAACCCACAGAGGAAGAGCGAAGGGATCCGCGCTTCTGCCGACTGCACAACTACGTGCAGCACCCTACCGCAGAATGTTGGGCACTCTGCAGACTGATACATCACAGGATCAGAGAAGGAACCCTGGAGTTGACGCAATCAGAAGTTCAAAGAAACCCACTCCCGAACCATAAAGGGAAGGGTGTAGCAGCGGTGGTAATTTGCGCAAATCTTGGAGAGGATGAAGAAGAGAGCCCAAACTTGCCTACCGCAGCAATCAACACCCTGCAGAAGAGCTCAAAGTTCAAAAACCTGTTTGATCAATTGGGCTTCACGACAAGCGAACGAAAAGTGGCTACGGAGGCCCTAGTCAGCATTGCCTCTAGAGCAGGGATCGAATGCTTAACCGCAGGAGTTTCAGATGACAAAGCTTTCTTGCAAGAATCAAGTGAAATCACCTTCAGTGATGAAGACATGGAGGTGGGAAGTCCTGACCACAGAAGACCCCTTTATTTGGCCGCATCGATAAATCAGATCCCTATCAAAAGAGCCCTGGTAGACACGGGCGCTTCAGTGAATCTAATTCTGTTAGCAACTCTGCGGGCAGCAGGTATTTCGGAAAAAGGATCCAGGGATGTCCGATGGAAGTAACCGAGTTTGGAGGAAGTGGAGAATACACCGCAGGCCATATTCAGCTGTGGCTAAAAGTAGGACCCATAGCTTCCTTAGCTCGATTCCACGTGGTAAAAACAGAAGTCTCATATCATGTGTTATTGGGACGACCATGGCTGTATAAGCACAAGCTAGTCCCGTCCACCTATCTCCAGTGTGTGAAGGGAAGGCTAAATGGCAGAGTAGTACAAATAATGGCCAATCCATCACCGTTTGAGCAGGCAGAGGCCCATTTGGTAGAGACCATGTTCTACGATCAGTGGGCGCCGTCGGGGGAAAGCCTAGTGTCAAAACCACGAGGCACTTTTGTTCCCAAATGGGAAGATATACGGGATGACCCCGAACTTGACCTGAGAAAGCTCCTGTCCCAAAAGAGGAAGAGGAGAGAAACGCATGCTGCAGAGGCAGACGATGTACCCCAATGCGTCAGAATACGAAGCCCCGACGGCAGGGTTGTGTACCGATTATGAAGGTACGCGGGGCCCACAAATGAAACACCTGCGGGCCCCGGACAGGAATGGGGACACGAAAGCCCCGTATGTTTCAATGTTCAAGAAAGATTGGAGGAAAAAGATGGTGACAAAGGAATGGTGGCAGAAAAAGACCCGCAAATTACGGCAGAAGAAAAGTTAGAGGAGGTAAACTTGGGAGTTGATCCACAGAATCCGAAGCCGATTTCAATCAGTTCAAAGTTGTCAGAAAAGGAAAAGAAGGAACTAATAATGCTATTGAAAGAATATAGAGATGTTTTTGCATGGGACTACAGTGAGATGCTCGGGTTGGACCCAGCACTGGTAGTACACACGCTAAACGTAGACCTGGGAGTTAAACAAGTAATTCAGCCTGCCAGGGTGTTTCACCCCGAGATAGAAGAGCAGATAACCAAAGAAGTGCAGAAGCTACTAGCCGCAGGATTCATCAAACCCATTCAACATCCTCGTTGGTTGTCTAATATTGTGCCAGTAAAGAAGAAGAACGGGCAGATAAGATGCTGCGTAGATTTTAGAAGTCTTAACAGAGCATGTCCAAAGGATGAGTTCCCACTGCCAAATATGGATCTGTTGATAGATTCTGTGGCAGGAAATGCCATGTTTTCTTTCATGGATGGTTTCAGTGGGTATAATCAGATTAGGATGGCACCAAAGGATGCAGAAAAGACTGCCTTCAGAACACCCATAGGCAACTTCTACTACACAGTAATGCCGTTTGGGTTTAAAAACGCTGGAGCAACTTATCAGCGGACGATGATAGCCATATTCCATGACATGATGCACAGGGAACTAGAAGACTATGTCGACGACATAGTGGTAAAGTCAAGAGGACGGGAAGAGCATGCTCAAGTACTGAGGAAGGTGTTCGAAAGGTGCAGGATTTTCAAGCTAAGGATGAATCCTTTCAAGTGCGCGTTTGGAGTATCCTCTGGGAAATTTCTGGGCTTTCTAGTCCATAGCAAAGGGATAAGTGTGGACCCAGCCAAGGCTACGGCCATAGCAACTATGAGACCGCCAACCACAGTTAAAGAATTAAAGAGCTTCCTAGGAAAAGTCTCGTATATTAGGAGGTTCATCCCGGGATTGGCGTTTATTACCTCAACTTTCGGCAGGCTGCTCAAGAAAGGGCAAAACTTTGAGTGGGGCAACGCACAGCAGGCAGCCTTCCGAAGGCTACAAGAGCTCATGATGAACCTCCCCACTGTACAAGCCCCGATCCGAAGGAAGCCGCTGTTGTTATACCTGGCCACCAATCAATACGCTGTCGGCGCGTTGATTGCCCAAGAAGATGTAAATGGCAATGAACAACCAGTGTACCACATCAGCCGAGCCTTGAAAGATGCAGAGACTCGTTACCCAAGGGCGGAAAGGGCATGTTTAGCCATTGTGTACGCCTCCCAAAGGCTACAACATTATTTCTTAGCCTACGAAATATGGCTGATGACCAGGTCTCACGCTATAAAAGCCTTATTGCAGCAACCCATCCTCTCTGGCAGGATATCCCAATGGTTGTTACAATTATCCCAATACGACTTGAAGGCAGGAACACCCAAGGCAGTAAAGAGTCAAGCCATAGCTGATTTATTGGCACAATTCCCGGGAGAAGAAGAATTCCCGCTGGACGACGAAGTCCCAGGAGAAGTAGCCATGGCAGAAGAAGAAAGGGAACAATGGGTGATGAGGTTTGATGGGTCATCCACTGCCCAGTCAGGAGGAGTGGGAGTGATTCTATACCATACAGAGGACGAAACAGTGGCACTGTCCTTCAAATTGGAGTTTCCATGTTCGAATAATACGGCAGAGTATGAGGCTTATTTGATTGGGCTAGCTACGGCCCTTGAAATGGGGGTTAAGCACTTGAAAGTGATAGGGGATTCGAACCTAGTGGTCTGCCAGGCCAAAGGAAGTTTCTCCTTGATGGAACCTAGCCTGGCCCCATACAGGGCAATGGCCCAGAAGATGGAAGAAGAATTTTCGACCTTTGAAATAGAGCATGCACCGAGGAACGAAAACAGGTTCGCAGATGCATTAGCCGCGCTGGGATCACAGATAACTTTTGAAGGAAACAGCGCGCACGTGAAAGTTAGCAAAAGAAAACAGCCCATCATTGAGCTGTTAAGAGAAAGATTTCGGGAGGAATGCTGTGAAGAGGACTGGCGGAACCCGATGAAAGAAGCCCTAATGAACAGAGAGGAGAATATGGATCTAAAGTTATTGAAAGAGTATGTCTTGGTGAAAGGGGAGTTGTACCGCAAAATGCTCGAGGGAGTCCTATCCAGATGCGTGGGACAAATGGAAGCCCAGAGAAGATTAAAAGAAGTACACGACAAGACCTGCGGATCCAGCGGGGGAGTCAGCCTCTACCGCAGGCTTCAGAGGGCAGGTTTCTATTGGCCAAATATGGGAAAAGATGCAGACCAAATCCAAGTCCAATGCGAGGCATGTCAGCTGGCCGCCGATAGGGAGGAAAGCTACGCAGTATTTGTTTGCGAAGACTGGAGGAAGCCGTTCATTCAGTACTTAGTAGAAGGAATCCTACCGCAAAGGCACAGCGAGCGGTACAAGCTCAGAAGATTGACAACGCACTATTTTCTGCACAATGGGGTTCTCTTCAAGAAGAGATTTGATGGAGACCCGCTACGGTGCCTGAGTCCCGATGAAGCAAAGGAGATGCTAAAGGAGGAACATATGGGGGAATGTGGAGAGCACCAGGGAAAGAAGAAATTATACAGGTGCTTGCTGCGAATGGGTTATTACTGGCCCGCTATGAAAAGGGACGCGGCAGAATTTGTAAAAAGGTGTCACAGCTGTCAGGTACAAGCTAATTTAATCCATACCCATCCGCAGATCTGCAAAGCATGGTCACCCCATGGCCTTTTCATACTTGGGGGCTCGATCTAGTGGGGCTGATCAATCCGCCGTCACATGGTTATGTATGGATCTTAGCAGCCACTGAATATTTCACGAAGTGGGCGGAGGCAATACCACTCCGAAAAGCTACAGGAGGAGCAATGGCAAACTTCATTAAGGAAAATATAATTGTAAGGTTCGGCGTACCCCACAAGATCATCAGCGATAACGGCACACCTTTTGTTAACAAGGACATAAGAAAAATGTTGGAGTTTTACCAAGTAAAGCATCATCGCTCGTCACCTTATTATCCTCAAGGGAATGGGCAGGCAGAAGCAACGAACAAAGTCCTCATAAAAATCATAAGTAAAATGAGTCAGGAGTACACGGGAGGATGGGCAACACATCTGCTGGATGCTCTTTGGGCTTACCGAAACTCCTCGAAGTCAGCTACTGGCTTTTCCCCTTTTTCTCTGGTCTACGGTACGGAGGTAATGAGCCCGGCAGAAATAAAAACTCCATCATTAAGAACCATGCAGATGCGCGAGAAGGAAAAAGAGGAAGGAGTCTTTGCCGCAGAAAGGTATGAAGACTTGGAGGGACTTGATGAAAAAAGAGAAGAAGCCCAAGAGCGTAGCCGCAGGTACAGACAGAAAATGGTGGAAGCTTATGGAAGGATGACCAAGGAAAGAGTGTTTGCAGAAGGACAGCTTATTCTAAAAGTGGCAGACTATGTTAGAAGAGGCATGGCAGGACCTTCTAAGTTCGCGCCAAAATGGGAAGGACCCTTTGTAGTACGGGAGGCACATCCAACGGGGTATTATCGATTGGCGCAAATGAATGGCAAGGACTTGAATAATCCCATTAACGGGAAGTGGTTAAAATGTTACTACACTTAAGGGAGAAAGTATTGTAGTTGGTCCCTTCCTTTTCTTTTTTGTTTCTTTTGTTTGTTTCCTTAAGTGACCGAGTCACGAAATATGGTTGTAATGCGTTTTTCATCACAATGAAAAGAAATATAAAAAGAAAAATCTTACAAAAAGAAAAGGAAAAGCATTCTATGTCATGACAAGTAGCAAATGTAGTATCTTAGTTACAAACCCAAAGTGTAGCAAGCTCAAAAGAAAAGAGAAATAAAAAGAAGGGAAATGGAGAAATAGTGTTCAGGGGGACAAAAGAAAGAGAATATAGAAACTATGTCATCAACGAAGTCCAGTGATAAGGGATCGGTCCTCGAAGCGGCTAGACTCATCAACACCTGAAAGAAGACACTCACGGTGAGCCTCCAAGTCTGCCACCTCTTTCTTCAGCACCTCAATACGAGCATCAATAGCATCAATGGCAGGCTGAATCTTCCTCATAAAAAAGGCTCGGGCAATCTCTCGCAGGTGATCAAGAACAAAGTCCACGTCGAATCCAACACTGATGAGCTCTTGAATTGCAGCCCTCTATTGGAGAATCCTCTCGGGAGAAACAGTGTCCACAAAATTGTGCTCAATATCGTTCAACACGCTCCCAAGCATCTTCAGAAAATGCTTTCTAACCGAGCGACCCAGGCGGAACCTCTCCATAAAGTTACCACGACTGCTATAGATGGCTTCCAAATGAGAGATACAGTCCTCGGGAACTCTGAAACCATGGAAATCCACGTAAGGTGGACCAGAGCCCCAGAACTCTCGCAGGATCAAGATCGTTGGTCTCGAGCTGATCAAAACGAATGAAAAAGGATGTAGCCTCACTTGCCGGATCAATAACTGTGGAAGAGCTGCTGCCCAATTCAAATTGGGAAGGAACGGGAAGAGGTGGATCTGGCAAAGAAGAAAGAGAGAGCAAATCAATAAGAAGAGAAAGGGAGGCACAAAAAAAAAAAAAGAGGGGAGCAAGGATGAGGAGGAGCGGATTAAGACCTGTAGAAACGGGGGCTGCAAAGGTAACAGACGCTGCGGGTACAGAGGGAGGAATAGTCATGGATGCGCCTGCTGTAATCTTTGGCTCAGGGGAGGTCTCTACAGAAAGGAGATGAAGCACAAAGTAAAAGGGCGTTGCACAGAAAAGAAGAAGTGAAAAGTAGAAGCAAGACTCAGTGAGGAAAAGGATACGTACCCATAAACTTAACCTCATGCTCAATGTCCTCTTCCTCCTCAGAATCGGAAACTACCTTCTTCACCATGGGTTCATCATCACGATCCTCAAGGATGTCTTCAGAGCCTTCGGAAGACAAGTCCACGTCAGGACCCCGTATGGTAGAACTTGGAATAGAAGAAGGGGTAACAACTAGGGAAGAACCATCCTTTGCCGCTTGAGAAAGAGCAAGAAACAGGTCACCGGTGGAAATAATGAGGGGAGTAGCAGGAGAAACGGCCTCAGCCTCAGCAATACCCGAAGGATCAGTCTTCTCAACTGGCTCAGAAGGGACACCCTCGCTCATGAATGTCGGCTCAGCAGGAGGGGTGTGTGCCTCAGTAAAAGCTCTTGGTGCAGTAGTGGCAGGAGTAGGAGTCACAAAGGATGTGCCAGTCGTACTAAGGGGACCTTCTAAAAGCACCCCCTTTGAGGCAGAAATCTCCTCGGCAGTAGGACGATATATGGAAAGAGGTTCAGGTTCATCCTAAGGAACGAAAGCAAAAAAAAAAAAAAAAAAAAGAAAGGAGGGGAAAGATGAAACATAGTCAAACGAATGAAGTATAAGCAGGAGGCATGAATGAAATAAAATAGAGGAATAGCAATGGACATACTTCAGACTCGGGATCATCAACCGATATGGGATGCGTAGCAGACGTATCCTCCTTGAACTTAGACTGCAAAGGAAAGTAAAAGACAAAGATCAAGAGATGTATCAACAAATACAAGAGTTAGTAAAAAAAAAAAAAAAAGAGGAGTAAGGTCAAAGGGAATTTACCCGTCGCTCGGTGGGAGGAGCAGACTTCCTTTTGCTGCCTCTCGTCCTGCTAGAAAGAGAAGTCCCGGAAGAAGGCTGTGAGGCAGAGGATTTAGGCTTACGGGCTTTGGGTTGCACATCAGAAGAAGTTTCAGAAAGTTCAATCTCCTTCTTGGCGGATTTGGACTTGGCGGATCCTCTCTTGGGGGCCGAGATGTTAGTCACTTTCACCTTCTTCTCCCAACCGGGAGGATAATCACCAGCATGCCAAAACCATCCTTTCTCTTCAACATCCCACTCGAAGATACCAGACCGGTTCTGCTTTCAGGCATAAGCCAACACGGATCTGGAGGGTAAGAGCAAGCGGGGATTGGCGGAGATAACAGCGCTAAGCCCCTCGGGGGGAATAAGAGAGAAACCACGGCTACCCGCCAATGCTTGCTGAAATGAAGTCATTACGGCCTGCCAATAGCCGTGCATCGCAGGAGTATGAATGCCTTCCCTCGAAGAACCTGGAATGGTGACTGCGGCAAATCGTTGACCCCAAAAAGCAAAAGCAATATGCCTCAAAAATGGGCGAACGGATGTGGGGGACTCCATAAGAAAGGAAAGATTGTCCGGAATATCTTGGTCTAACCCAAATTGCCTCCTCACTCGGTTAGTAGGGTAGTGAACAAACCGAAGACCCTCGTCAGCAAGATAGGGTAGCCACCCAGCATTGGTGGCAACCAAATAGGTAATGCCAGTTTCATCGAAGGCGGCCAAAGGGGTGGTAGTGCCGGCGGTGTCAGTAAACAAGCCCATAACCGAGTCATCACACGTATACCCCACACCCAAGTCCCTATAGGCTCTCCAAGAAAAACCAACATCTTGATCAAACGACTCAACAATAGAATAGTCGATGGGCTTCAAGCCAACCCAACGAAAGGCCAGCGGGAAATCAGATTCGAATCTACCGCAGAAATCAGAAATAACCTGAGGGCAGGATTGGTACTTCTCCTTGGCAAAACGAACGGGCCTACATTTCGCCAGATACTTTGCACAACGCTCACAGAGTAGATGCTGTAAGATGGTGCTGTGAACACAGGAAGTAACTATATGGCAAGAACCGACTTGGCACTCATCACTCTGCAAGATGTCAAGCTGAACATATAAGTTTCCCAAAAACATCGGGGCCAGCGGGAAACTTACCCCGGTTGAAATTTTAATGGCCAGCCGGAAGTACAGAGGCTTGATGGCGTAATGAGGATGGGAAGCAAACACAAACTTACATAGCCAAAAGGCGACAAAAGCCGCACGGCGGGCAGCAGCGAAAAGCTTGGCAGGAGAGCTAATCCAAAACGACAACTTCGCGTTACCGATCATCCTTTTCTTCAACTCAGCCTCAATAGCCTCTTCCTACGGCGAAAGCTCTAAGGTACTAGGATCGGCCTCACCAAGGATGGGCAGAAGAAGTTGGTTGGCCACGTCTTCCAAAGTCACAGTAATCTCACCGCAAGAGAAAAAGAAGGTATGAGTAGTAGTACACCACCGGCGGACCAAGTGTTGGAGATTGAAAAGGTCTCTGAAATTTGACAAGCAACGGGAGCAAACGACGGCCTTCAACACGCCGGCTTGTTGAAGCAAACCCATAAAGCCAGTGTCTGATAACTCCCTATCAACCCACTCTTTCCAACCCAAGGCAGTGCCAGAACCATACTCGAAGTGAATGGGCACGGGAAGCGAAGCACCTTCGCGAATGACAAGATCATAAATCGAAGAAGCCAAGGGAGCCCACGAAGTGTTCGTGTCTCGCCGGCAAAGGGCTAACCACACACGGCTGGATGGAGGCGGCGCGTACTCACTGGGAATCTTGGGGAAGTGTGGATGGATGTCATACCATGGGTCAAGGAGGGGGTCGCACTCTCTGTCCGGAGCGCGTTGCGACTCTTCCTCCTCGGATTGGTCCGATTCGGAAAGAAGGGGCTCCTCACCAACATCGTAAGAAACCGGAGGGTCACGAGCAACTCCTTTCCCTTTACAGCGCACAGAACTCTGACCTTTCACCGGCGTCATGTGGCGGAGTCTCGATCGGAGCAAGATGAAAGGAAGTGATTTGGGAATGAAGGACGAAGGAGCAGAAAGAGAAGAAGTAATGTTTGAACTAAAAGGAGAGAGAATGTTGGAAGGAGGATTACGGTGGGAATGATCATCAGGTATCAGTGTAATTAATAGAGGCATGAAGAGATGCGACGGGTCGGCCATTGGAAATAGAATGAAATTAATGAAGCACCAGGATAACTGCTAAATGAGGAATGCGAAGAGACAAAGCTGTTCGTAGCAGGAATGTGTATATATCTGGGTATGTCTGAACAAGCGCATAAGTTGGGACCACTGTTTAAAAAGCCCGCAAAGAAAAAGGGAACTACAAGGCACAAAGGACAGAAAAGTCTTTTCATTCACATATGAATTGCAGGAGCACTTCATATGCTCAGGGGGCTAACTGTTGAGGCTCACTTTTGCAATAAAACCCAAAAAGAGGAGAGAGCCCATAATCAAAGAACAAGCCCAATTAAATCTGAGCGGCAGGAATAGGTCCGTAAAGCAAGCAAACGGGTCTTGAAGAGGTAAGCGGGCCTGAAAAGGCCCGAAAAGATAAGAACCATGGGCCGTGGATGTAGGGAAGTAAGTATGGGCTATGCCCATTGTGGCAAGCCTAAAGTAAAGCAAGAATACGGAGCCACAGTTTATGGGCTCTAAAGAAAATAAAGAATGGTTGGACCGTGGAAGCCCAACAAGGTAATGAGGGCCCATGGAAAACATGAGATTGTAAGGGGCTAAGGATGCCCCAAAGAAGAATGAACGGGACACGGGAGCCCTCGGACTTAAGAGGCAATAAGAGCCCAGTGGGCTAACCGAGCCATTGAGAAAGGAATTGATGAACCCAAAGAGTATAGCCATTTCAAATACAGCAGGCCCATAGCCGGGGCGAGCCCAAACCATGGGAAGAGAATCGATGGTCTACACAAAGGCGGGAAAAGTAAATACCCAAGCCATGGTGAGCGACTAACCGACGAATGAATTTTGGACGGACATAGGCACGCGCAAGGCCCAGGTTCACCAGCCTGTACCCAGCCAATACAGGCGAAGGTGGGCCATGGGTCAGAGGTAAGGAGGGTGTGGTCTGGCGGAGGGGAGAGGGGGGCGATCCATTTCGGGGCTTCCACTCAGGCCACTTTCGGGTGAGTGTCCTGCTGGGATGATATAGCACCCGAAAATGGTAAAACTAAGTTGAAGCCTTCTGGTGCATGCCATGAGAGAGAAAGAGTGCTCTGCCGTAGTAAGAGAGAATGCCACGGCAAGCTAACAAACAAAATACCCTTATATTTGTCTGGAGATGTAATGCGCCGCGGCCAGCGCAGGAACGTGGCGTTGGCCGGGTGCCTGACCAACCAGTAATGGTCGGGTGGGTACACACATCAGACAAAGGTGGTTACAGGGGTAATAAGGTAAATATAAAGCATCAGAAAATGCTATATAAGATGCTCCCTGTGCACAGAAAAGGGGGACGGGACCGAGGGAAGAGAAAGAAAAAACAGAGTAAGAAAATAAAGAAAGGAAAAACAGAGTAAGAAAGAAAAGAAAGAAAAAACAGAGTAAGAAAGAAAGAAAACAGAGTGAAAGAGAGGCAAACTAGACATGCACCAAGATGGGTTGTCGATTCCTCTCTCCCTCTCGAGAAACCACATTCTCCATGGACTCGTATTCAGAATAAAGGTCATCTAGGACCATTCCTTCAAAGTCACTAATTTCTCTTTAGAGAAATTAGTCGCATTGAGGGAGTGTTGTCTCCTTTTTTATTTAAGTTTTCTCTGACATATTACCGCAGGCCGAAAGCCTGATTGACTGGCCGAAGTGTCCTACTCCTTTTCTTCCTTGTGTCTATCCTCTTTAAGTCTATCTTTATCATCTTTATGTTTTTATTCAGATATTTGCTTATTTAAAGCACAGTAAACTAGTTATATATGTATTTGTAGCATACTTGTCTGCGGTAGTTGTTTATAAAGGATTCACCCGCCACAATTTCAAAACGTGATCGTGCTTACAACTGGGCCGGTCCCGACTCTCCAATCCAGAACACACTTGGGCTTAGTACGGCAGGATGGAATAATCCAGCCCAATACAAAACCGGCCCAAAACGCAGCAACATTCCCCTACTACACCCCTTCACATACCTTTCGTCCTCCCCCAGATGCGTCCACTTTACTTTCGAGTATGTTTGATCATTTTTCTTTACAATAGCCATTTTCTACATAAATTGTTATGAATAGATTAATAGAAATTAAATTTTAATTTAGTTGACAATTTTGTAAAGAGGGTTTCTCAAGACAATTCATTTTACTTGCAGAGAAAGAGGAGACTTTGTTCCCTGACTATACCCCTCCACATACCTTTCATCCTCCGTCAGATGTGTCCACTTTACTTTCGAGTATGTTTGATAATTTTCCATTACAACAATCATTTTCTACATAAAATGTTGTGAATGGATTAATAGAAATTAATTTTTAATTTAGTTGACAATTTGACAAAGAGAGTTTCTCAAGACAATTCATTTTACTTGCAGAGAAAGAGGAGACTTTGTTCCCCGACTACACCCATCCACGTACCTTTCGTCCTCCCCCAGATGTGTCCACTTTACTTTCGAGTATGTTTGATCATTTTTCTTACAATAGCCATTTTCTACATAATATGTAGTGAATAGATTAATAGAATTAAATTTTAATTTAGTAGAAATATGGCAAAGAGAGTTTTTTAAGACAATTCATTTTACTTGCAGAGAAAGAAGAGACTTTGTTCCACGACTACACCCCTCCTCATACCTTTTGTCCTCCGTCGGATGTGTCCACTTTACTTTCAAATATGTTTGATAATTTTTCTTTGCAACAACCATTTTCTACATAAATTGTTGTGAATAGCTTAATAGAAATTAATTTTTAATTTAGCTGACATTTTGGCAAAGAGAATTTCTCAAAACAATTCATTTTACTTGCAGAGAAAGAGAAGATTGTATTTCCTGACTACACCCCTCCACATACCTTTTGTCCTCCCCCAGATGTGTCCACTTTACTTTCGAGTATGTTTGATCATTTTTCTTTACAATAGCCATTTTCTACATAAATTGTTGTGAATAGATTAATAGAAATTAAATTTTCATTTAGTTGAAAATTTGCAAAGAGGGTTTCTCAAAACAATTCATTTGATTTGCAGAAAAAGAAGAGACTTTGTTCCCTAACTACACCCCTCCACATGACCATAATCAGCCTTGTCCTCCTTCATTGGACGTGTCCACGTCGCTTTCAAGTATGTTTGTGTTTGACCATTTTTCTATACAGTATCCGTTTTTTACATAAATTTTTGTGACTATAGCTTAATTGAAATTAATTTTTAATTTACTTAATAATTTGGCAAAGGAAATTCTCAAGATATATCACATTATTTACAAATATTGTACAGACTTTGTCCCCCCTATCCCCTCCACTTGAAACATTTTTTAGGTTTTTTATTTATTTATTTGACACCTAAAATTACAGTGAAAACTTAACACATCAAGAATCTACACTCTACAGTACAATTATTGTGTTAAAAATTAATTTTTATTAATTAAAAAAACAATTGAGTTCTTGATATTTGAAGTTTTTTTTTTTTTTTTTTGAGAAAATATTTGAAGTAAATTATACGAATTGAAAAGATGTTATAAGAAATATAAAAAGTTATTTTAATGTAGAATAAATTAAAATTATGTAAGTAGTGCAACATGTTTATGCACCCGTTAATCGTTATACATATATACGTACGTGTTGTCTTGTAGACTTATACTCTTATTTACTATGTATGTGCAATTATTATAGATTAACTAAAATTAGATAAGTTAGATCTACACCATATTGTTTTATTTATTATGTAAATACAGTATATTTTAAATCTGTAACGTCCTCTTCATAATAATTGTTCTTATTATCAAGCTACGGCACCAACTATTTTTAGTGTATGCAAAGTTTGAATTGCCAAAAGTTATAAATAATATGATTTTATTTGAATTTCAATGACATATCAAAGTATAAGTTATAAAATTATGGGTAATTACTTTATGGCGCCATGAGTATGAAAATTAAACTTTATGTTGTCTTTTTATTTTATCTTTTTTGGTCGAACGACATGGAATAAAATAACCTCTAATAAGTAATAATAGTTTCTTATTGGAAAATTTCTCAAAAAAAAACAAAAAAACAAAAAAAAAGAGTTTCTTATTGGGAAAATTTTCAGGAATTATTTACTTATTTGTCTGTCACGTGGTGTACTAAAAATAAGACATCTTCATTAACCACAAAAATTTGTGTCATTTTGCAGCGAATGAATAGGGGGTCTACAATCCTCTTCGTTCCAGAAAGGGTGGCATTTAGTGTCATTTATCATTTTCAGTGAACTTTTGTATCTTGTCATCTAATTTCAAGCATGTCAAAAACTTTGTAGCTCAAAATCAACTGATTCACAATTAAAATTTAGGCTTTTCTTAACGGGTGCTGTACAGCACCTGTTAAGTTTGCATTGGTACTTCGTTTAGTCTACATGCTATTACTGAAATAGCCCTACTTTAATGGGAAAATCAAGAAAAACGTCAACACCTGTATGATGTGCGTCAGGCAATATTGGAAACTTCAAATATTGCATTATTTTACTTAAACACCCTCTTAACTATTTTTACCATCTCCATATTTATAGCATTTTCTCCTTGTGATCTCAGATCTCTTTCCCATCCTATAGTTTCATGTTTATTCTTATCTTTTGATTTTTTTTTTAAATATTTTTTTCATTTCTTTCCTTCTCCTTCAGAGCTACAAATCTGAGTGGGACCTTCTTCTTTTTTTTTTTTTTTCTTTTTTTTTTTCCTTTTTTTTTTCCTTCTGGTGGGATCCAGGGACCAAAAATTTCTCCCAACAAATCTCCAGTTTTTTTTTCGTCTTATTTCTGTTCCTTTTTTCCCTTATGTTCATAGAGAACCACACCAGTTTCCCACTCACATTCGCCACAATGGCGCATCTATAGAACTCAATTTACAGTGGAGTTTTGGTAGTTGAGATCTGGATGGGATTGATTTGCTTGTGGAGAGCTTCATTTCGGCCTAGTCAGACTCATCGGAGCTGACCGCTTAGTAGGCATTACATCGGGTCCAGTTTTATACCATCTATTTCCTCCCTCATTCACACCCAAAAAGTTTTTAATTTCAGATCAAATTGTTCTTATTTTGTAAAAGGTTGCGATTTTGTTGTTTTTTGAGAGTATTGAAATTGTTGTTTGTTTTGGTTGGAAATTTTATCTTTTGGAGGCAAAATAGAGAGACAGCTAAACTGGTTTTGAGTGTAAAAGGTGAGGAGAGAGTTAAAAGATGAAGAAGGGTATTTTTGTCTTATAAATAACAAATTTAATAGCTTCTCTTTCCTCGATAAAAGTCTCCACATGTAAAAAAATTATTATTAAATTCCTTCTTAACGGGTGCTGCACAACACTCGTTAACAAGAATTTAAAATGGCACTTCCTATCCTAACTTCTTTAAGGTTGATAATTAGGGTTCAAATATTCCCCTTCCCCAACTATCGATCTATTAATTAAGTAAAATATATAATTTCAAGCAATTATTTTCTTCTATCAAATCATTGCGCTCAAACATCGAAAGAGTTCAAATTATAAACTTTAGGCATAGCATGTGTGTGTCTATATATATATATATATATATATATATATATATGAGATGGGTTCAAATTACATTTGGTGTAACTTCAAAAGAGTTACACCAATTTTAAATTATTGATTTCTCATATATCTAATGGTAGGAAAAAAAAAAAGAAAAAAAAAGCTAGTATATATTGCTTTCCAACTCATCTCATGTAATTAATACTAGCATTTTTCTTTCTCACTTTCTATCTAGTTGGAGTTTGCTGCACCAGATTTAATTACTTTTGTAAACGATGATTTACCAGCTTCTTAATAAAACTATCAATCGATGGATTACTCAACAAAAAAAAAAAAAAAAAAAAAAAAACTCATCTCATTTAATTAATACTAGCATTTTTGTCTCTCTCTTATTTATTACACATAACCATTTATAAGCATCTTCACATTTAGGGAGATAACCACCACACACCCTTGATGCGATGATCACTCCACAAGTATAAGTGTTTGTGGGGTGTGAGAGGCAAGGGCTGGGATTCAAGTCTCCAGGAGGAAGCTTCACACACATATACACTTAGACTAGTCGCCAACCCGTGCTATGCACGGGTGAATGATTTATTTGAGTAGTTTTTGCTATGAATCATGTGAGTTCAAGCCTATAAAACATGTTTTAGGGTCCATTAAGGGCTTTTTTTATTTTATTCTATTTTTTTGGGTACAATATCGTCCATACTTATACATGTTATGTGGTTCAAGCTAATACATAGTTAGAACATTTGTGTTTGTAACTTACTCATGAACAAATAATTAGAAAGATGGTATTACATTTTGAACATAAGCTGATAATACATGTTCACCTTGTAAAATAACACAAAACAAATAATTAGAAAAAAAAATCATTTGCTGAGTAGATAACTTGAAACTTTCTCACATCTAAATCCTTGTGTGTAGTATATTACAACTTGTTGAGGTAATTTCCCTTTGAATTCTCCCCTGGGGTTTTGCTGCTTCTATTTGAACCATTCACTTCCTCTTTGATTGCTCATCATCCAAATCAAAAACTCCAATTGATCCTCTACCCAAGATGGAAATTCCTACATACCCTTTCTTTGGGTCTAGCACCAAGACTCACACAAACATACACATAAATACGTACATAAATATTCATACTAAATGGTATACTTTTAAGATCTTAGCAATATCAAGCTAGGATCTAAGACACAAACATCCATCTCCAAAATATGCATGCAAATTTGGTCTAAGACATAGACAAGCACCCATACATGTATATATGTATATTCAAACTATATAATATGATTCTAAGATTTTACCAATATCAAATTTGGATCTAAGACTCAAAAATCCCACTACAAAATATGCATGCAAATGCTACAAGCATGTAACAAAGCCTCAATATTTACTTTTCCTTTATTACCTATGTGATGTTCAAAACAACAAATTATATGGCATTCAACCGAAGTACTAAAAATCATAAAGTAAAACTAACCATGCCAAAATTTTGAATTGAATTAAATACTTTCACCACCAAAAACAAACTATATAACCATCAATAGTGTAAATAAAAATACCATTACATCTCCAAAGCAGAATTTGGCTTTTGGGGCCAACTGTGCCACAAGCTGCTGCATTGGCAGCATTGCTCTCATTATTAAAAAGATTAAGATGCCAAAAAAGTAATGATAATCTAAACTTTTATTCCTTACAGATAAGGTATATTCAAAATTTTCCCCAAATAATTTGATTGAAGAATTGAATTTGACTCATTAGGAAATTTCAAAATGTCATTTCAACTTCATCTACATAATGACTAATGCAAAAACAAATTAAGCACTGCAAGATTCACCATTGGATACACTTTAAAAAAAAAAAAAAAAACTAAAAAGAAAAAAACTAAAAGGCTTCAAGAAAAAGTAAGCCTAGAGTCATATTTATTTCATTGTTTTAGGTCACTTGGTTTGATGATCATATTGCTAACCTTACTATAGAAGATAGATAAAAAAGAAAAAATTATTAAAACTGAAGTCATATGGACTTACCCCTCCATGTGCAAAAGCAATGGCCATGATAGTTGCAACTTCCATGACCCGTGATAAAGGAATCCACATAAAGCCCAAAATTTTTAGTATTTTTTTTTTCTGAAGCAAGATAGAAGAGTAGAAGAACCAATCAATGAGGGAGATTAAGCCAGCAATAATGAAAAAATAAATAAGAATGGATGAATATGAAAATCTAACATTGCTTTTCTAACCTTTTCCTTCTCAAGTTTGTTGTATCCAAACAAATCCAATCTTTCTTGGACTGCATTAGATCAAAGGTCAAATCCTTTCTTATACAAATAAGATGCTCAGGGGGTAAAATTTCCAACATTAAGCAACTTATAATTTAGCACCAAACAAATAAGATAAAGTAATGGAAATCTCTTTGTATTTCCATCTTTTTTATTCTTCCTGATTCAGAAAAATCAAAGTATCCACATGACGCTACTTGAATTAAACATGAAAGATCTAATTTCTTCCAATTGAATATACTTCCACAAAAAGAAAAAGAAAAAAAAAAAAACTGGTCATTTGTGGCATAATAAAATATATTCTACTAAAGTATAAATTTGAGCCACTAAACTTCTTAATCTAACTATGAAGCTAATAGCATTTGGCTTTATTATTCTTATATTTGCAGCTATGAATTTTCACACACAAAAATAAAAATAGAGAATATTGAATGACTTTCATAACTGCGACATTCATTAAGGTAAAGTTGGCATGCCATAAGATGACAAAAGAGTATAGTGATTAAAAGAACATCAAGGGTAAGGGCCTATTCAACCATCTTGGATTTCCTTTAGATTCAACCCTACACCAAGTTGTTAGAAGAGAATTTGCATTTTTAGATAGTTTTTTTTTTTTTTTTTTTATAAATAAACATTGTCAGATAGTTCATTACATCTCACTCACTATTTTCTCTTAAGTTCACGAATCCACAAACAAATTAAACAGTGCTACTTATCTCATGTGCAAATAGTTAAGTCATTCTCATTGTATTTAAGTGTTACTATCACCAATCCTTTTCTATTGGTGTCTACTCCTGCACCTTGCCAATATGCTAAGCTCCCCACCTCATCCATTTTACACAGTTCCTAGTGGGACTCTAGATTCAATCAATAGATTATTATTGCTGAGGCAGCAGGTATAGCTGGGCCAATAAACGTTTAGTGGCCCACTATTGGACCAGTTATTTGGATAATATAGTTTGTGAGTGTGATATACTATTAGTGTCACTTTTGGGTCATTTAATTAAGTTCTTGTGTTTTGCACATTTGTAGATGACCAAAGTATAGCACCCTGAACCTATTGTCGCACAAAGTTATGAAGTTGCTCTAAGCATGCTTGAGTTTGAAAGATCAGTAAAATCATTTGAGGTATACTCTCTAAATTTGAAATATATTTAAAACATTGGTTTGTTTTCAAAGTGACTAACAACTAATATTTTTGCAGTACCTTTTCATGCAAGCTCCCCTTGTGAATTAAATTATTCCAAATTTTGACAGAGTAGTCATTGTATCTATGCACATATTTGAAGAATGAGCTACAATATGAAAAAGAATGAGGTAATGATGAGCAAGCATGAAGTTGGTAAGGAAATAAGTGAGGAAAGAAGTAGGAAAGTTAGAGAATTACACAATCTTGACCTCTATTGCATTGTTCTGCTAATTTATGACCATACTTAGTGAACTGATCTAGGTTCATAAGTGTATCACTACTCTACTTGGGACTCTATGTCAAAACATGCTTGTGTGCTTCAAGAAGAGCACTTTAAGCTTATGGAGCTTCTCATCAATTTAAAATCCAATAACATGTAAAACCACATCAAGCTCAAACAAATTCACCCCAAACAGACTTCAGATTAGCCACAAATAATCACAAATGCATTGGGAAAAAAATCACACAAAGAAAATCTAGGAGAAAGAGAGAGAAAAAAAATCTAACAATGGATTGCTATCTGTAAAACAATGTGAAAGCAGATTGTTGTAATAGAGCTACATCTACATTTAGTTTAATTGATCCAGCTTTAGCATGTTGATCAAAGTACCACAGTGTTCCACCTAGTTCCTTGGGTTCCATATAGGTTCAAAAGTAAAAGGTATGTAAGCAAAGCATTGATCTTTTAATAATACTTGTGAAAATCCGTAAGGGCATTTAAAGAGTGATGTTAAAAATACTTTGAGGAAAATCACAATTATTAACCAAGCAATCATACGTAGAATCCTCACTGAGACCCAGCATCAAACACATCATAGGCAATAGTCTCCAATAATTGAATAACAAAAATTGATATTTCAAAAACCCTAATTTTAAACTTAACAAATTAAATTTGGAAAAGAAAAAAAAAACCCCAATGAAGATTGAAAAGGAAAAAAAAAAAATCACACACAAAATTGAAATTTTCAGTTTGAATTGCCATAACCACGATTCAATTTGAATAGCAAAATGGGCTTTTGAATCAAAACCCAATAGTTTTAATTTGCAGAAATCAAAAGGCTATTAGAGCAGGTGTGGCAGTGGTGGAGCCACTAATAGTGTAGCTCGGTCATGGAAAAAAAAAATTGGAACTCCAAACCAAAGTAACCACAGAAATTGAAACTGCAATAAATTAATCAAAACCCTATAGCAATTGCAGAAATCAGAAAGCTAAAATATGATTAAAGCACCTCACTTGTGTGAACTGGGGCTGGAGCTCAATGCTTCGGTGACTTGGGTTGAGGTCTTGTCATGGCTATGATGGGTGATGGTAGCTATCGTAGTAGCGGAGCTATTGATGGTGTGGCATGGGTGCGACGTGGGAGAGAGACGGAAATTGGGTTTTGGGAGGTTTAACATATAGCAGGTAATTGGGTTTTTAGAGACGTGATGTGTTTTTAGAGACGTGGGGTTTGTAATTTGTATTTGGTGGGAAAAAAAAAGATTTATTATTATTTATATAAGTATTGCTGACGTGAAAAATTGTGGGAGTTTCAGAAGATTCGGTTATATATGTATATATATATATATATATATATATATATATTAAGCTAGAATAGAATTCTATCTTGTTAAAAAAAAAAACATTTAGGGAGATAAAACACCATTTATAAGCCTCTTAACGTTTAGGGAGATAAAACTTTATAATAAATGAGAAAGAGAGAGAGAGATACTAGTATTAATTAGATAAAGCTGAGATGGAAAAAAATAAATACTAATAGTTGAAAAAATATTAGTATTTACAGAGAAGATCGAGATTGATTCACTATACTTTTTAAAGTAAATTATTTTTGGGAAGTATATTGAGTATTAACAAAAGAATCTGACTTTTTTTCTTTTTTCTTTTATTTGAGGATCGCCAAACATGTCAAGTTGTTTAAAGATATAGATTTAATTTGCTAAATGGTTGGTACGTATAGTATGTTTTAGGGTAGAAAATATTCAGCCGGTAATCATGGTAGACCAGTTTTCAATACAATAGTCAATAGACCATTTTTCCTATATAAATACGGGTTGTCATTACAAGATTTCATGTACTAGCTTCAGGCTTTTTGTAAGAGAGTGACATATAGTGAAAGAGAGGGATGGATTTTCAAGAGCAGTTGTGTTTCTTCCTCTTGCTTAGCTTTACCACAGTGTGCTTCGCTCGCCAATTCCCTTTGGGTATGTATGCTACATTCGTAACAATGTTGAATAGACTTTTGTTTCTCCATAATACAGAAGAGAATCATGAGAATATTTTTTTTTTTTTTTTAATTTAGTTGACAATTTGGCAAAGGGGATTTCTCATGACATTTCATTTTATTTGCAAAGAATGAGAAAACTTTGTTCCTTGACTACGACCCACCACATTATCATAATCAGCCCCTTCCTCCTCCATTGGATTTGTCCACTTCACTTTTGAGTATGTTTGTTAATTTTTCTCTATATATATATATATATATATATACACATTTTCTACACAAACTTTTGTAATTAGATGAATTGAAAATTAGTTTTAATTTAGCTAATAAATTAGCAAAGGAAATTTTTCACTATGTTTCATATTACTTATAGATAATGAGAAGACTTTGTTCCCTCACTATGAGCCTCCACATGATCATAATCAGCCTCCTCCTCCTCCATTGGATGTGTCCACTTCACTTTCAAGTACTTTTGATGATTTTTCTATATATTAACTTTTTTCTACAAAAACTGTTGCGGGTAGTCAAGTAGGAATGCATTTTAATTTACTCAATGATTTGGCAAAGGCATTCTCTCAAGATAATTCATGTTATTTACAGATAATGAGAATACTTTGTTCCCAGACTATGACCCTCCACATACCTTTCGCTGGCCCCCTCCTCCACCATTGGATGTGTCCACTTCATTTTTAAGTATGTTTGCTAATATTTCTATACAATAGCCATTTTCTACATAAATTGTTCTGAATAGTTTAACAAAAATTAATTTGTAATTTAGTTGACAATTTGGCAAAGAGAATTTCTCATACATTTCAATTTATTTGTAGAGAATGAGAAGACTTTGTTGCCCGACTATGATCCACCACATGATCATAATCAGCCCCCTCCTCCATTGGATGTGTCCACTTCACTTTCATGTTTGTTAATTTTTCTATATAATATACATTTTCTACATAAACTTTTGTAATTAGATGAATTGAAAATTAGTTTTAATTTAGTTAATAAATTAGCAAAGGAAATTTTTCACTACATTTCATATTACTTACAGATAATGAGAAGACTTTATTCCCTGACTATGAGCCTCCACATGATCATAATCAGCCTCCTCCTCCTCCATTGGACGTGTCCACTTCATTTTCAAGTACTTTTGATGATTTTTCTATATATTATCTTTTATCTACAAAAACTGTTGCGGGTAGTCAAGTAGGAATGCATTTTAATTTATTCAATGATTTGGCAAAGGCATTCTCTCAAGATAATTCATGTTATTTACAGGTAATGAGAAGACTTTATTTCCTGACTATGAGCCTCCACATGATCATAATCAGCCTCCTCCACCATTGGATGTGTCCACTTCACTTTTAAGTATGTTTGATAATTTTTCTATACAATAGCCATTCTCTACATAAATTGTTTTGAATAGTTGAATAGAAATTAATTTGTAATTTAGTTAACAATTTGGCAAAAAGAATTTCTTTCAATTTATTTGCAAAGAATGAGAAGACTTAGTTCCCTGACTATGACCCACCACACAATCATAACCAGCCTCCTCCTCCTCCATTAGACATGTCCACTTCACTTTCAAGTACATTTGATGATTTTTCTATATATTATCTTTTTTCTACATAAATTGTTGCACGTAGTCAAGTTGGAATGCATTTTAATTTAGTTAATGATTTGGCAAAGGCATTCTCTCACGAAAATTCATGTTTCTTACAGATGATGAGAATACTTTGTTCCCCGACTATGACCCTCCACATACCTTTCGCTGGCCCCCTCCTCCACCATTGGATTTGTCCACTTCACTTTTAAGTATGTTTGCTAATTTTTCTATACACTAGCCATTTTATACATAAATTGTTATGAATAGTTGCATAGAAATTAATTTGTAATTTAGTTGACAATTTGGCAAAGAGAATTTCTCATAACATTTCATTTTATTTGTAGAGAATGAGAAGACTTTGTTACCCGACTACGATCCACCACATGATCATAATCAGCCCCCTCCTCCTCCATTGGATGTGTCCACTTCACTTTCGAGTATGTTTGTTAATTTTTCTATATAATATACATTTTCTACATAAACTTTTGTAATTAGATGAATTAAAAATTAATGTTAATTTAGTTCATAAATTAGAAAAGGAAATTTCTCACTACATTCCATGTTACTTACAAATAATGAGAAGACTTTGTTCCTTGACTATGACCCTCCACATGATTATAATCAGCCTCCTCCTCCTCCTCCTCCATTGGACGTGTCCACTTTACCTTCAAGTACATTGGATGATTTTTCTATATATTATCTTTTTTCTACATAAATTGTTGCGGGTTGTCAAGTTGGAATCCATTTTAATTTAGTTAATGATTTGGCAAAAGCATTCTCTCAAGACAATTCATGTTATTTACAGATAATGAGAATACTTTGTTCCCCGACTATGACCCTCCACATACCTTTCGCTGGCCCCCTCCTCCACCATTGGATGTGTCCACTTCATTTTTAAGTATGTTTGCTAATATTTCTATACAATAGCCATTTTCTACATAAATTGTTATGAATAGTTTTACAAAAATTAATTTGTAATTTAGTTGACAATTTGGCAAAGAGAATTTCTCATGACATTTCAATTTATTTGTAGAGAATGAGAAGACTTTGTTACCCGACTACGATCCACCACATGATCATAATCAGCCCCCTCCTCCTCCATTGGATGTGTCCACTTCACTTTCGAGTATGTTTGTTAATTTTTCTATATAATATACATTTTCTACATAAACTTTTGTAAATAGATGAATTGAAAAATATTTTTAATTTAGTTAATAAATTGGCAAAGGAAATTTCTCATGACGTTTCATATGACTTACAGATAATGAGAAGACTTTGCTCCCCGACTATGACCCTCCACATGACCATAATCAACCTCCTCCTCCTCCATTGGACGTGTCCACTTCACACTCAAGTATGTTTATACAATATCTGTTTTCTACATAAATTCTTGTGAATAGCTTAATTAAAATTAATTTTTAATTTAGTTAATAATTTGGCAAATGAAAATTCTCAAGTCATATCAAATTATATACAAATATTGTGAAGACTTTGTTGCCCCTATCCCCTCCACGTGAAATATTTTGTAGGATTTTTTTTTTTTTTTATTTGACACCTTAAAATTATGGTGAAAAAATAACACATCAAGGATGTATTGTGCAGTTATTGTGATAAAATTAATTTTTATTAATTTAAAAACAATTGAATCCTCGACATTTGAAGTTAATTTATAAAATGTTACGAGAATTATAAGATGTTATTGTTCTGTAGAATAAATTAAAATTGTGTAAGTAGTCTAACATGTTTATGTATTCGTTAATCCTTATACATATGCGTGTTGTCTTATTCACTATACATGTATGTGTAGTCATTATAGATTAAATCAAATTAGATTAGTTAGATCTACACCAAATTATTATATTTTTTATTTTTTATAAATACGGTAGAATTTATATCTATAACGACCCTTTCATAATAATTGTTATTATTATCCAGTTAGAACACCAATTATTTTTAGTGTAGGCAAAGTTTGAATTGTCAAAAGTTATAAATAATAAGATTTTATTTAAATTTCATTGACATAAACAAAGAATAAGTTACAAAATTATGGGTAACTTTATGGCGCCATGAACATTAAAAACTTTATGGTGTCTTTTCTTTTATCATTTTTGGTCCAACGACATGGAATAAGCTCTAGTAACTTTACGGCGTACTAATAAGACTTCTTCGTTAACCCAAAAATTTGTGTCGTTTTACAGGTAATGAATAGGAGGGCTACAATCCTCTTCGTTCTAGAATGGGTGGCAACGTTTGCAATAAATACATTAGCAATAAATGCGGAGATGTCTTTTAGCATTTCCGGAAAGCTTTGGTATACTGTCGTCTAATATCAAGCTTGTCAAGAACTTTGTAGCTCAAACTCGACTGATTGACAATATATTAAAATGACATTTTCTATTCTAATTTCTTTAATGTTGATAATCGGGTTCAAATATCCCCCTTTCCCAACTATTGATCTATTAAATAAAATACATAGTTTCAGCCAATTACTTTCTTCTATCAGATTCAGATCATTTCTCTCAAACGTAAAAAAGTTTTCAGTTCATAAAATTTAGGTATATATATTTTTTGGATGAATTATTATAAGAGGTCAGATCGAGGTCTAAATCACTAGTGCTACTTCACATGGGAAAATTGAAATGGGGACAAGATGAATTCACATATGTATCATCTCTCTTTCTGGGGCAAACTGAAATGGTATTTTTAACTTCCAATCTTTTACAATGAAATTCGCCTGGAAGTACCAAAGAATACAAAACAGACCAACAAGTTAAGAAGAAAGAAATCACCATTTGTGCTTTAGAAGATTTTCTACATCATGATCTTACTATTGATTTTGATGGTGGGTTATGTTGACTGCATTTGCAAATTCTTAATGTCTGGATCACAAGTGGTCATGGCCCCTCCCCAGATTTTTTTTTTTTTTTTTTAAAAATATGTACAAATTATGTAATAATACATGGTTTGGGCCTTCAAAAGGATAAGTTCACTTAGGCAGTACTATTTTTTTTTCATAATTATTCGAAATGGGGTTATGTAATTTGTCAGGCCCAATTGGTGTCAAGCATGAACTGAACACAAGTTGAAAATTTTATGTCAGGACTTGATGGCCAGATACCGCTTCAATGTTTACATTATCCTTTCATGCACTAAATTTATATTACTTTGTTGGCCTACAAATGTTATTGACTTTTGGATAAGGTGTTAGAGCAACCATATCAATGCATGTAAAATATAAAAAGTGAAAAGAAAATTACACTTTAGTTTATTAATATATATACTCTAATTTCAAAGTGTATATATATATATATATATATATTGATGATGTAGAGAATCAGTAGGCTGAATACTCCGGCTTCGGTGGCGATCAGTGTTTGCAATGACCTGTAAGGAAGAAGACAATCAAAGGGTGACCGGGGTTGACCGGCCAAAACTCCTCCGATGGTGAAGTCAGTTCCTTAGAAAATCATGTTCAAACTTGGAGGGAAGCGACGTTATTTAAAACTTACTTTCATTTGGAGTAGGCCGGTCTTTATATAGTGAACCTCAGAGCGGTTATTCGCTTTATAACTGCTCCAAGGTTTGTGGACATTGACATAACTTCTTCAACGGCTATGAAAGTTATTAACCGCTGAAGGGAGTTAAGCATTTGAGGTAATTGCGGCGACATCCACGGGTCTGATTCTTTCTCCTGAACTCTGCGCTTGGGCATGTAGAAGTTGTACCTCAAAAGTTTCTAAGGGTCATATGGTCGTCCGTACACTTCGTCTATGTCAGTGCTTCATTTATGGACGGCTCCTCCCTTCATGGAAGGTGGACCTGATTTTTTCCAAACTACTTCATGGACGACCCCTATGGACGATCAGGAGATGGTCACCCCTATGGACGATCAGGAGATGGTCATTTCGCCAATCTCATCATATATATATATATATATATATATATATATATATATATATATATAAAGGTTCTAAATTCTAACTAACCTTAAGGAAGTTTTCATTATTTTTCTAGATAACTACATATCCTCTTCATCTGAAATTGAGAAGAAGACAATGATTCTTCCAAACCAACCGACCAAATGAAGGGAGATTTGAAAAACAAAGTAAAGCTCAACCATGAAAAAGCTCAAGTAATAATGATATGTCATGGTTCCTTGAGATATAACATTATTATAAAATAAATAATGAAATAAAGAAACTGAAGAAGTCACTTTTCCTGCTCGTTTGCCATTCTATGATAGACATATTTGAAAATGAAGATTAAGGCCCATATAAATAAGAAAATGAAGAAGAGTAAAAAAAATAAAAATAGAAAACATGAGTATTAAGGCCCATATAAATCAAACAATGCTAGGTATTCCATGCATCTATCAGCAAAAATGAAACTACCAATCCAGTACCTACTTTACTGATTGCTATCGTGCTTTAGCACCACTTGTTCCATCCGTACAGTACAATCATCGGTTCACTCTATCATACTCTATGTGCTAGCTTTCGCAGTCCAAGCTTTGACACCATTCTTATAGGCAATTATTCTTATGTTGAGATCCGCCTTAACCTTCCTTTACTTAGTGCTGTTGCTCAAGGGTCTTCGAGACTTGCGATTGAAGTGAACATTGAAGCCCACGGTCTCAAAGATGGATAGTCTTGCCATTGTTGGGAATTCATCAAGCTACTCCATTCCACCCATGCAACTAATTGCTTGCTGGGTCATCTTCCTTCTTAAATTACAGCAAAGAAGCAAGCTTAACGCAAAAAGCTGAGCGGTGAGTGGGGAAGAATAGTATATAAGCATGGAGTAGAGGTAGTATATGACTTCTTCCTGAGGTATTTAGCCTTAAGGAGAGGTGACCGCCTATTACAATTAACTAAGAGCAGGTGAGCCACAACTTAGTATATCCAAAATTCATGTTTTCAGTATGAGTTGGACTGAGACTACAAATAAGATCAAGACCGATACCCACCCACTACTTTCACCCAAAAGTGCATTCTAGAGAGCAAATCTATTGAAGGTCATTACCAAGGTCATTTATTGAAGTGGAAAGGTGAAGACTTGAGCGTGCTTTCAAAAAGCTATTTAAATGTGATCTAGATGCCTTGAATTCTGAATGAACTATTCGGTAATGGGTTAAGGAAGCTCGAGAACCAGTCCTTTTAAGCAATCTTTCTCAACAATTTTCTCTAGTTAACGCGTGTGATTCTATATGTAACCAAATTATCATTCATAGAGTGGTGCCATATCCGTACGTAAAGGAAAAGGGGAAACCCACTCATTCAAGACGGGGTCTTTCCACGGCAATTTTTTTGTTAATATCATCTTGATTAATAAGTAATATTGAAAACCTTTCGGGTCAGACCACATTTACTTATAATGACCTGAAAAACTTTCCTTATCTCCTTTTTCAATTAATTATACAATTTTTTAGATGTATTAAACTGCTTTCAACCATCTGAAAGGTCTTTTACTTCTCCTTCTTAGGAGTTCTTCCCCTCGACTAGTCGAGTACATCCCTCCCTTAGGCTTGATCTAAGGGTTTTCTTGGTTTTGTCTGGCCTTTATACCAACCTCTTCAGTCATGGATGAGGAGGTGATTCATGGATTGGAAAATATGACACTGACAGTAGATGAAGCAGAGGTTATAGAAATTTCAGATGAAGGAAGGAGGGAAGTGATTGAAAGTTGTTCTCTTAGTCTTATCGGTAAGTTCCTCATGTGCAAATCTTTTAATAGAAGGGCTGCAAAGAGTGTTCTACGCCGAGCATGGGGATTGGAGAACGCATTACAGATCTTGGAGGTTGGTGCAAACATGTTCCAATTCAAATTCCAATCGGAGTTTGATATGAATAGAGTGATTACAGGAGGTCCGTGGACGTTTGACAATCAACTTCTTTTGCTCCAACGTTGGCGGAAGGGGATGACGGTGGGCAATATAAAGTGGACTCATGCTTCTCTATGGGTTCAAATTTGGGGAGCGCCATTTGATATGGTCTCCCCTTATGTTGCCCGGGAGGTTGGAAGCAGATTAGGAATAGTGGAGGATGTGGAAAGAAGACGCAAACAAGATGCCCAGAATTTCTTTATGCGTGTTAGGGTTGCTATACCAATTGAGAAACCATTAAGACGTGGTAGCTTTATAGCAGGATCGGATGGGATACGCTCATGGGTGACGTTCAAATATGAGAGGCTGCCTGTGTTCTGTTACTTTTGTGGGTTGCTTGGTCATGATTTACATCATTGTTCACTACATTTTGCTAAGAAGAAAGAGGGAGTAGGGGTGGACTACCAATATGGGGATTGGTTGAAATCAGATGGTGGTCGTGCGAGGTCCCCTCCTAAACGAAGTGCAAACCCGAGAAGAGATGCTGAGAATGAAGCAGAGGTTGGTTTACGACGGACATCAGACAACACAGGGGTGGTGGTGAGCCTCCCAGTGACGGAGGAGAAGAGTCCGGAACACGTGCTCCGCTGTCATGATGAAGGAAAACCCGAAAATTCTGGGATTGATCCTGAATCTCAGCAACATGGAAATATCGGGATTGAGCCTGATCTTCAGCGAGATAATTTCGCAGGAGTTGCGGATACTACGGAGGCGGGAAAAGGTACTAACAAGAATAAGGTAGAGTTGATTAGGGAGGATTCAACGCTGCATGGGGTGAGCAGTCACGTGCACCAAACAACCAGCTGGGCCTCTAAAGAAGTTGGGCCGCATACATCTCAAGCCTTAGGTAAATGGACAAGACTTAATAGGATGGACTTTGGGCTAAGTGGATTTTCAAAGGCTTTTAACTTTCCAACACTTGGGAAAAGAGGTTCAAATATGGGGACGGAAACAAAGATTAGTTTTGGGCAGGGAGAACGTACCGAGAAGCGTGGAAGGTTTACTGAAAGTTTGAACAGTGACAGTGATGATGATATATCGGCGAGGGTGGCGTCCCACCCTTGCCGGGAGCAATGAGGCTCTTAAGCTGGAACTGCCAAGGGCTTGGGAACCCTTGGACAGGTCGTGACCTTCGCAGAATTGTGAGGGAACAAGCTCCCACGGTGTGTTTCTTGATGGAAACCCGATTGGATAAGGAAGGTTTTAAGCGACTTTATGATAACCTAGCCTTCCCAAACCGAATCATTGTGAAGGACCCGAATTCAGGAGGAGGATTAGCTTTGATTTGGAAGAATGATGTAAAACTAGAGGTGATAAACTTTGCTGCTAATCACATACTAGCTAAGGTTAAGGAAGATGATGGTTTTGAATGGTTTTTAACATGTTTCTATGGATGGCCTGAAGCAAGCCAGAAGGAGAAATCTTGGAAGCTCTTAACTTACTTAAAATCATTTATCAATGGCCCGTGGCTTTGCATAGGTGACTTTAATGCATTCCTTAGCTCATCTGAGAAGCTTAGTAAGCGTCTGCCTCATCAAGGACAGGTAGCCGCATTCAGAGAAGCTTTGGATTTATGTCAGCTAGAAGATTTGGGGTTTAGAGGTTATCCTTTTACATGGAATAACAAACGGCCTGGGGACGCGAATACAAAGATCCGGCTTGATAGGGCTGTGGCAACAAAGGACTGGAGGGAGAAGTTTCAACTAAGTTCAGTCACACATCTCTCTACGCATGTATCGGACCACCTACCTATTATACTCCAAACAAAATGTTTCGGCCTGAACAGGGGGAAGACAGTTAAGAAGTTCAAATTTGAAGAAATATGGCTCATGTGGGATGATTGTGAAGCTGTGGTTAGGGATGCATGGGAACGGGTTGGTCATGGAGGTGATGGTTTGACTTCAATTAAGGAAAAAATAGAGATATGTGGGGCTGATTTATGCGCTTGGGGGTCAAGCAAATCTAACCCGGCCACTGAGGAGATCAAACAATTGCAGAAGAGAATTGAAAAGCTGAATGAGGAAGAGACTACGGAAGAAAAGAAGGCAGATTTGTTGGATGTGAGTAAACGGTTAGATGAACTCCTTCTTCAACAGGAGATTTTTTGGGCTCAGAGATCTAGGATTGCTTGGTTGAAATATGGGGACAAGAATACAAAATTTTTTCACTCCAAAGCAACTCAGCGGAGGAGACGCAACCATATTCAAGGGATTAGAAATACTCAGAACCAATGGGTGGAAGATGTGGAGGAGGTAGCAGTAGTGGCTTCAGCTTATTTTGAGAACTTATTTAGTGCAGGACCATGTGACCAGATGGACGAGTGTCTTGATGCAGTGCCTTGCAAGGTAACCCCTGATATGCATAATATCTTATCCAGTGAATTTAGTGCAGATGAAATCAGAGTGGCGTTGTTCCAGATGGGATCAACAAAGGCTCCTGGACCTAATGGTATGAATGCTCTTTTCTACCAAAAATTTTGGCATATAGTGGGTGATAGTGTAATAGCTGCAGCCTTGGATTATTTAAATTCTGGTATAATGGTTCCTGAAATTAATCGAACCAATATTGTTCTTATCCCTAAAGTAAAAAATCCTGAGAAAATGAGTGATTTCAGACCTATCAGTTTGTGCAATGTTGTGTATAAAATTATTTCTAAGGTGCTGGCTAATAGACTGAAACAGGTTCTTCCCTTTATCATATCTTCTACTCAGAGTGCATTTGTACCTGGCCGTCTCATCACAGACAATATTTTGGTGGCTTATGAAACTCTACATGCTATGCATAGTAGGAAAAAAGGCAAAAAAGGCTCGATAGCACTGAAACTAGACATTAGCAAAGCCTATGACAGAGTTGAGTGGCCTTTTCTACAAGGTATTATGCAGAGGATGGGTTTTCCGGAAGGGTGGATTAAAAGGGTGATGGGATGTATTACTACAGCCACTTTTTCTGTGCTTATTAATGGAAAGCCGTATGGTAATATTCTGCCTTCAAGAGGACTCCGACAAGGGGACCCTCTTTCACCATATTTGTTTCTTTTGTGTGCAGAAGGATTTACTTCATTGTTGGAACAGGCAGAGTTAGAAGGGCGTATCCATGGAGTGTCAATTTGTAGACGAGCACCGACAATTTCTAATCTCTTATTTGCAGATGATTCTCTATTATTCTGTCGGGCAACTCGTACTGAAGTTAAGGTGGTTGCTGATATTCTTCAAGTTTATGCTAAGGCTTCAGGTCAAAGTATAAATTTTGATAAATCATCAGTGTATTTTAGTAGTAATACTCAGAATGATAAAAAAGTAGAGATCATGGAGACTTTGGGTGTTAAAGAGGTGGAGAGGTTCGAGTCATATTTGGGACTGCCTACAATTATTGGACGTGCTAAGTACCAAACCTTCTCTTTCTTAAAGGATCGAGTGTGGAAAAAACTACAAGGGTGGAAGGGAATGTTGCTATCAAGAGCAGGTAAGGAAGTTCTCATCAAGGCGGTGGCCCAGTCTATTCCCACTTATGCTATGGGGGTTTTCCAACTTCCCATAAAATTATGTGATGAGTTAAACTCTATGTGCGCAAGATTTTGGTGGGGACAGGTGGCGAATGAGAGGAAAATTCACTGGAGGAGTTGGGATAAGCTTACTATGGCAAAAAAGGAAGGTGGAATGGGGTTCCGTGATCTAAGAACCTTCAATTTGGCTATGTTAGCCAAGCAAGGGTGAAGGTTGTTACAACAAAAGGAATCGCTTTTCTACAAATGCTTCTCAGCCCGGTATTTTCCTCGGTCTCATTTTCTGGATGCTATTGAATCACCAAATTGCTCCTATGTGTGGAGGAGCATTCTGGCTGCCTTACCTATTTTAAAGGCGGGGTGTTGTTGGAGGGTTGGAGATGGAGCTTCAATAAGATTGTCGGATGACAAATGGATTCCCAATCACCCTACTAATAGGGTCCTTTATCCGGCAAAGGTGGATGTGGAAGGGTGGTTTGTGGCTGACTTGATTGAACCGGACATGAAATGCTGGAAGCATGACCTGATCATGGCAACGTTTCATAGTGAGGATGCGGAAGCCATCTGTCGTATCCCATTAAGTCAAAGGAATGTGGCTGATACAATAAGCTGGCTGCATAACAGGAATGGGAGGTATTCTGTGAAGTCTGGGTATTATGTGGCTCGGCAAGCATTGAGGAATGAGAATATGGCAGAATGTTCAAAGGGGAATGAGAAGCAGATGGTGTGGAAGGCATTATGGAAGATGAAAGTCCCTAACAAGGTCAAAATATTTGGTTGGAGAGCTTGTCAAGGAATTCTGCCAACCCGATACAATTTAGCAAAACGAAATATAATTTCTGATATAGGTTGTCCGATTTGCTTGCAAGGACCAGAGACTGAAGTGCATGTGGTATGGGATTGTCCTGCTGCCCAGGATGTGTGGGCTGGAAGCCGGACCAAGCTGCAGAAATGTACACGAGGTCAGTCTGATATGCTACAGCTTTTTTATGTTTTAATGCACAGATTGGAACCAAAAGATATGGAGCTTTTCTTAGTGCAAGCCTGGATGCTATGGAACCAAAGAAACAGTGTGCTGCATGGTGGACAGATTAAGGATCCTGGATGGCTGATTATAAGGGCTGAGAAATGGCTAGAGGAGAATGCACAAGCGCATGAGCAGCTGGCTGTCATATCGAGGGAAGCTGGAGGAGATGTGTGGCGTCCACCAGCCCAACCTTTCTTCAAACTTAACTTTGATGCTGCTATATTCGGGGAGGGAGGTCGATCTGGCTTTGGGGCGGTGATACGAAATGAACGAGGAGAGGTAATGGCTGCATTCTCTGCAATAGGACCGCCAGTTTCAGATAGTGAGGTAGCAGAAACATTGGCTTGTAGAAAAGCTGTGGAGTTTGCGGTTGATGCGGGTTTCTTTGAGCTTATTATTGAAGGTGATAGCATTAATGTTATGAGAGCACTTTCTTCTCCAAGTCCGGACCTGTCAGTGTGTGGGAATGTGATTGAAGATATTCAATGGCTCACTTGTGGATTAAGAAGGGTTTCTTTCAACTGGGTTAGAAGGGGTTGTAATAAGGTAGCTCATGTGTTAGCCAAATATGCTAGTAACTTAATTGATGATAAGTACTGGATGGAAGATGCACCTCCAGTTGCTAGGGAAGCTATGTACCAAGACTCAATCTTAATGAATACATAATGGCTCCTTTCGTTTTCAAAAAAAAAAATTAATTATACACGTGCATAAAAAGGATAAGCTTGTTGATCAACACAATAAAAGACAAAGATAAGCTTCTTTATCAACACATTAAAAGATAAACCTTAACAGACAAACTTACCTAGGATTCGATATCTTCTTGCACATAAGATGCCAATATAAATCGATTGGAACAAAGCTAATCATTCCTAGTATGTTTTAGGTTCAGCAGGTAAGGTTTTTTTTTTTTTTTTTTTTTTTTTTTTTAGAATCTTTTCGAACCAGGTAAGTTCAAAAATAAAACCACTACTCTAATTAGAAACAAATCAAGACCTGGGCATCATCGGGTTGATTTGATAATAATAATGCTTATAAAGCTACCTTTTTATGATAAATAATATTTCTCCTAATTCCAATGTCACAGGAGAGGTGGATTTTCTTAATAAAAAATTTGCGAAATATTGCAAAGTTTGGGCCATATATCCCTCCCTGTGATATATTAGTCCAACTGATGATTCGTGGTAATTACGTACATGCTTCTCAAAGCCCCTGGGCTCGGTGAAAACAATGTCAGAGTTGGGATAAAGACAAGTAGAGTATCTATATGGTTTTTGCAAACATCAACCTTAAATTTTAATGTGATATTAATTTGGTACTTTAACATTCTTTTTTTTTTTTTTTTTTTTTTTTTAATCTTTTGAGAACTATCAACATTCTATTTGAAGTTTGACAATTCACTTCCTACACTTTAGTTGGTAATAAATTAGACCTTTTGTTAGTATATTTATTTAAAGTTAACAATTTTATTTTTATCACATAATAATAATAATAATAATAATAATAATAATAATAATAATAACAACAACATTTTAAATTATAGATTATTATTTCAAAAAAAAAATTTTGTATAGACAAAGTTTAGTTACAAAATTAGTTGTAATCTAAGGCTACAACGTTACTCAATAAAATAAATATTACTACATATTTTAAAAATCTAATTGTTGAATTGCATGTTCTTTACGCTCTTAATACACTTATCAAATTTTGTGTCAATTAGATATTATTTTCCATATGATCTATAAGTTTACATTTTATGTAGGGCTATCCATGGGTCGGGAGGGTCAGGTTGGGTTTGTGCCCAACCCGCAACCGACCCGTAAGAGATCGGGTGGCCAAGTGCCCAACCCGCAACCGACTTGTAAAAGGGTCGGGTTTCATGGGTTGGTTTTCCGTCAGGTGGGCATCAATTTTGGGTGAAGCTGAAACCCGCTGGAAACCATCTAAAAACGGCTAAAATCAGCGAGATCTCGCCCAATCTGTCCAAAATCCAGTGAGATCTAGCCGGATCTAGCAGAGATTCGTCGGATTCGATGATTTTTCCCCCAAATCACGCCAAGAATCGCTGGATCTGGTGTATCTATGCTGGATCTGATTGTTTTGGTCGCCAAAATCTGTCAAATCAAGCTGAAAAACTTGCCAAAAAGCTTAAGAATTTGCCAGAATCTGATGGTCTTCGGGCAGGTCAGGTTTCACGGGTTTTGAAGGAGGGGACTCAAAACTGACCCACCGGCGTCGGGTTTTGGAGCTCAGGACCCGCATCCAACCACCGGAATAGTTAGATCGAGTAGCGGCAAGTCGGGTACGGGCGGGTTGAGCGGGTGGGCAGGTGGGTTGGACAGTCCTAATTTTATGCATAATTTTAAAATTACAAAAACTTAGAATTTAAACAATTTATTGATGATATACCTATTAATCTTTAATTTTTTATAAATTTTGCAAGCATGGAAGATATAAGAAGAAAATGTAATTCAATAGTAAATATTCGATATTCACCTCCAATAAAAAAAATATTGAGCAAGGTTGTAGTCTTAGGCTACAACTAATTTTGTAGCTAAACTTTGTCTAAATTGTATACATCATGTGATTAAATGTGTTAGTTTCATGGGAAAATATTAGTACAATGTTAAGTTATATTCGTGAAAATATCACATTTTATTTCCCTTTTATATTATATTGAATTTTCTACCAAATTTCCCGGCTTATATGGTATAATATCTACTAATTAAACTAGGCAGAGCAGACACATGCCTTACTCAACTTGTTTTTACCTCTATTAAAGTTAAACCAATTAAACAATTGGAACCGTCTGCCGTCTGGACAAATTCTACAAGATCCGTTCACCTATTTTCTTCCCAAGTCCACAATAATCGAAAATTATTGCCAACTGCAAGAACAAATAGTTGAAAAACTATGAAACGTACTTGTTTTTACTCCCTCTGGAATTTTTTCTAAGCAACAATTATTGACAGCACATACTTTCCTTGAGAAGAAAGACCATTAGAAGTTAATGCGAGGGTAATTCAAGAAGTAGAAAAATACTAGTAGAAATCATCAACGACAAAAACAAAATTGGGTGAAATTTGGTAATATAAAGGGAAACGGCACTAGGAGTAAAACGTGTCACTTTTGGCCACGACCGAAGCCGCATTTTGGGCAAATTCTTCATTAAGCCCTTGAAATTTGCTTTTTGGCCGTCTTTCGTAATATTTATTTCCTTAATAACTTTTAATTTAAAAGCCAAAATAAGAACCGCCCATGTAGTTTTAATTTTCACACTTTTCTCAATTTTGTTGTTTTTGGTAAAATTTACTATTTTTCCATCTAATCTTGTGATTAGTGCAAATTAGGGTTTTCCAAATGTTTTCCTAACCGCCCTATGTTTCCTTTTTACTATTTTAAAGCTTTGTAGCCTGTAATACAATTTAGTTTTTCAAATTTATGAAATTACATATTTTGTTTATTATTTCTCTTTGGTAAATTCTAGAACCCTGTTACTTTGTGGATCCAAGGAATCTCTCATGGATTCGAGGTTTTACTTCAAAAGCTAGCGTGTTTGGTTTCTTTTCATTCAAAAAGCAACATGTTTATTTTGTTTTAGCTTCCATGACATTAATTATAATTCGAGATTTTCTTGTATATTTTGAAATAGTGAGAACTTTATCAACAATTGAAACAATATGTGCATCACTAGAAAACAAAACTTGGTTGTCAATGAATTTTTTTTTTTTCCAGCATGGGTTAATTATCATGTCTCTCTTACGGTTCATAAATGTGTTGGCATGTTTTAATGTCAAAACATATCAAATTTTGGTTGTTTTAATAAAATTGTATTAAGGTTGAGTACTTGAGTTTGTACCAGAAATTGCTCTAGAATGACTGTGTTTTGATTTGCTCAAAGAGGCTGAGTTGATGATCTTTTGCTCATATCTTTTACACCATAATAAATATTTAGAGAAACTTGTTTTATTGAAAACTAGACCTTTATACTTTCAAAATGGGTACAGATTTGACTTAATTTGGATTTTAAATAAGATATAATTATTTGAAATTAGCACCATTGTGTACTTTTTCACGTGACCACACACAACTCCAACTCATTGGACTCTTTTTTCTTATAGATCTCTTTAACCGTGCATGGGTATCCAATCCATGTCTAACTCACAACAGCAACAGCTTGATTGTATTAGTCTTTGTGTAGGAACTTCACTTGAAAATACTCCTTGATCTTCAATATAGTCCTTGAGATGATGCTTGGTACAAAACCCTTGGCACACCGTCATTGCAGCAAAATCTCCTCTTCATAGAGTGTTCTTCCTTTATTTATGGTGATCTAATATGTCTTTAAATATTTCTTGGAATCCTAGTTCACAAATTCCTAGGCATATTAGTCGTCATGCGTCATAACTCAAGAAAATAAAATTCTCTGAGCACTACTAGTTGACCTGCAATCAAGCCTGGAGGCAGCATAACCATCAACTTTTATAACTTGTTTGGAAGTTTAGAAAAGAAGGAGAGTAGAGGAGAGTAGAGGGAATGAGAGTAGTAGGGAGGAGAGTAGAAGAGAATAATTCCCATCTACATTGTTTGGATGTTTTTAAAATTAGGAAGGGGGAATGGGGTAATTAGCCCTTTAGAAAGGGTAATTTTGTTAATTTAGAAAGGGTAAATTAGGAAATTCATTTGGCCAATAACTTATCTACTCTACTCTTCCTCCAAATCTCTCCAATTTGGAGGAATTAAAAATGAGGGGTTAGAGGTAATTGAAACCCCTTCAAACCCCTCCAAATTCCTCCCCCTCATTTCTTAAAAAACTTCCAAACAAGGTAATTGAATTACTCTCCCTCCCTCTACTCTACTCCCCCTCCTTTTTTTAACTCCCAAACAAGCTATTAAGCAGTGACTTATCTCTTTAATGTAGATCTTTAACAACAATTCCAGACACTAAAAACTTACAACTCGATTAAATTTAAACAAGGTTTTGGAAACGAGTTTGCCAACACAAGACACATTTAACTCTAATACCTACAATCTCGATTGACTCTTGATCATGTTTTAATCGATCAAGAAAAGCCTCTTGATCAACCCTCAATCAAGGCTCAATCTTTGAGACAAAATAAATCATAAATCCTTGTGTTTTATTTAAGTCAGTGATGTGGGGTGGGGTATTTAAACCTAATTCGAGAGCCTATATAATGGCTCATTATGCACGACTTTCATTATTTCATAGGGTTGTAAAGGTAAATTATGTTATTTAGAGAGAAAACTCTAGCCTCTACATATTATCCCGTGAATACAAAAGCAAATATTGAAGTTATCTTGTTGGTTGCTATAGTGCAAATCAAGGTAGAAGTCACAGAGCCATCATGTGGTTTGCTACGAAGACGGAGTCTTTAAGAATTTCTTGGAGTCCTGGGTGCGGTTTGTGGGTACAACTGTAAGTTTAATTGGAGGTATCAAGTAGAGATAGAAGTCAGCTTCTCTTGTACACTTCAAATTTATTAGTAAATTAGTCGTAAAATATGATATGATTATTTTTTATTAGATAATTATTGAATTAATATATTAGATTGTATATTATTAAAAATTCAATATGTGTTATTTGAAATTATGTTTTCAATTAGAAATTTTTTGTAGTGTAACAAAGTATATTTTGTAATTAGGTATTATATATAGTGGGATATGTATGAAAACACAATGTAATAATTTTTTTTTTTTAAATGATAGTGTGAGAACTATTAGATCAAGTTGTAATTATGTATACTTTGTTTATTACTATAAAAATATATGTGATTTAACTCTTATAAATATATTTTTCTCAAAAACATAGATCCACATATCTTTTTTCCTCACAATCAAAACTAAGTGAAAAAGTAAATAAAGATAATTATGCAATAAATCATTATCAATAAATCATATATTATAATGTGGAAATATAAAATAAAATAAAATGCAAAAAGAAAAAGTTCCTTAAGTATCTATACATAAAAACATTAATAGCACAATGATGCTATAAAGTAAATTATATTTTTTCTTATTCTCTTTTTGGTATTTTTAGTAAAAATGATCAACTAAGCAAAGTAAAAACTTACCAAGAAAATTCAGATTAAATAAAAATTTGATGGTGGAGATGCTAATTATTTGTAATAAAATACCAAAATAAAAATAACAAATAGATTTAAGAAAAACATATAAGATTTCTAAAAGAAATTTTATCAAACACATGAGATGCAACAATACAAAATTACTATCCTGAATAGTTTTTTACTTTTTTAATACTCTACAAATAAATAAATAAAAACTTTATTTACTTTTTGTCACAGTATAAACTATAGAGCGATTACAAAATAATAAAAAGTCAAAGAACTTAAAGCAAAAGACTTTTTATTCAAAATTCCAGTAAAAAGGAGACTAATAGGCCCTTTACTTTTTTCAAGACATAGGAGATTATAAAAGACCATACATCCTTTGTCTACCCTTTTCTCTTTCTCAAATTCACATTACCAAAGAAGCATAGGAAGCTAAAAACATTGTGAATATATCTCTGTTTAGTGGAAGTTCATTGGTAAGCACATTAAAATTCGTAGCCATGCATATTTTGTTTTGATATAAACTCAAATTTCTATTTAAAAAAAAAAACTACATATTAATCCAAACCAAAATTCAACCAAAGCTATAAGAGTGATTTGTGATAGAATATTTAAAAAATACAACACAAAAAAATTAAATAAAAAAACCATCAACCTAAATTACAGTTATAAGAAAGAACAAAAATCAAGCGCGCGCGAGAGAGAGAGAGAGACAGAGTACTCACAGTTTTTGTATGGAAAAAAAATATGGATTGAATCGAATAAATGACATCAAATTTATACAAAATAAGATGGAGAGAAGAAGAATTAAAATATAAGAAAGAGGAAATGATGAAGAAAGTTTATTGGTAAAATAAAGAGTAGTAGGGAGATAAAGAGGCAAAGAGGGAAAGGAAAGGTTGGAAAAAGAGAAGAAGAGTTTTTTTTTTCTTTTTTCTTTTTTTTTTTTTTTCTTTCTTTCTTTAGAATAGGAAGATGAAAAGTTTAAATATTCAATTACTTGAAATTAGAAAGAAGAAAATGAATCACCCTCAAAAACAAAAAAACAAAAGGTTAAAATCAATATGGATAGCTGAATATAGTTAAACATTTGCATTTAATAAATAGTAACATTTGTAATGAATAGTAATCATGTGCATATATCTACTAAATGATAATGAATTATTCAATTTTAACAATTACCTGAAATTAATCTGCAAAAAAACAATTACTTGAAATTAGAAAGAAGAAAATGAAAAGTTGAAATCGTAATGAATAGTAATCATGTACATATATCACTAAATGTAGGGGTATTCACGATGCAGTGCGGTGCGGTTTTGGGTCATTTTTAGCACCGCACTCTGCGGTGCGATTTAGCTAAAATCATAACTGCACCGCACCTTATTTTTGCGGTCACAGGTGCGGAGTGGTGCAATTTAAAGTTTAACCAAAACCATAAACGCACCACATCTCATCTCATTTTTGCGGTCATATGTGCGATACTATGTATAAGATGCGATTTGAAGTCGGTTTCCTACTTAGCCTAAAACTAATTTTTTCCTTTTTTTGGGCCAAATTTTAAATTATTGAACTAGTTTTTCTTTATTTTGGGTTGACTTTTCTAGTCAACACTTGCTAGGACTATTGAACTTTTTTTTTTTTTTTGAAAATTAGGGTTATTAAACTATTAATAATATATTTAATATTAAAAATAAATAAATTAATATATAGAGAGGGTGCGGTACGGTGCGGTGCGGTGCGGTGCGGTGCGGTTTGTGCAGTTTTCTTATTATAAAACCGTAAACCGCACTGCACCATACGGTATGGTGCGTTGCGGTGCGGTGCACTATTAATTGCGGTGTAGTGCGATTATGCTATTTTGGGGGCGGTTTTGGTACGATTTTTTCGGTTTGTGTGGTTTATGCGGTTTGATGAACATCCCTAACTAAATGATAATGAATTATTCAATTTTAACAATTACCTGAAATTAATCTTCAAAAAAACAATTGCTTAAAATTAGAAAGAAGAAAATGAAAAGTTGAAATCAATTTGGGTAGCTGAATAGTCAAATATTTGCATTTAAAACAAATGAATAGTAACATGTTAAATAGTAATGGAGTGCATTAACAGGTTTCTCCATTAGCTATATTTAATTATTTTATATAAAATAAAATAGAAAAATCATAAAGGAAATTAAAAAAAAAAAAAAAAAAGAATGTGGCTGATGAGATGGCTTAATAAGAGTATAGCAACATTAAATTCTACGTCTCAACTTTTAGATATACATAGATTTCTTCTTGGGGTTGGAATCCTTGAAGAAGTTTTTCTATGAATGGGATGGTTTTCCACTTTGTCACAATATTGTTGGACTCTTTATTTTATTGTTTGTTGCATTGCATATGGTGATTTGCATGCCCGTGGTAATTAACTGGTATAAATTATGCTTTCCTAATTGATTAATTTGTTAAATTAATTAATTTCATTATAAAGTAACCCTAAGAGGAATGATTTTATATCTCATCGAATCGATATTTGCAATGTTTTGGCACCTAGTTGGCAAAAGGGAGATTATTAGGGCTCATATATGTTGGCTAATCCTTGTTGTATATATAGGTATATACAAGAATAGGTTGTAATAATGATGGTTGAGTTTGGAGAATATGGTTTCATAACGTGAAAATTTTAAGTTCTAGAATTTTCTAAGTGAAAATTTGAAAATCTGAATTTTCTGGAATTTTCTAGAATTTTCTGGTAACTATTGAGAAAGATTGAAGAGGTTTCAATCTTTGTTAACCGTTTTATAAAAAATAACTAACTCTCCATACGTGTCTTTTCATGAAAAGAGGCTTATGTTCACTTAAAAAAATAAGTAACTCTCCATACATGTCTTTTCATGAAAAAAGGCTTATGTTCACTTAAAAAATAACTAACTCTCCATACATACCTTTTCATGAAACATAACCTTATGGGTATAAATAGAGGCTTTTGTTCTCTTAAAAAGAAGATAACCCACAAAGGAAAGTTGGAGAGAAACACAAGAAATCCTGCGGTCATTCTCCAGAATTGCTATCTGAAGAACCCAACATTTTGGTTGTATCCTGGAGACAAATTTGCGATAACCCTTTAGCAACAAAAGTGTGGGGGGGGCAAATACTGTCTAAGGAAAACGATATAGTGCCTCCAAGATATTTATTTTCTCTTTGTCTTTTCTGTTAATCTTGTTCTTCTATTATTACTTTGTGTAATTTCCCCAACAATCTTAGACAATATTTCCTGCGATGGAGGGAACAAGTGATGTTTCAGCGTTGAAGATGTTGAATCACGAGTTAGTGAAATTGGATCGCTTTGATGGAACCAATTTCTCTCGATGGAAAGACAAGATGAAATTTCTACTTACTGCACTCAAACTCTTCTATGTCTTGGACCCGAATTTGATGCCTTTTCCTCTTGCAAGTGATGAAGATACTAATGACATTAAGGCACAAAGAAATAAACGGGAGGAAGATGAATTGATATGCAGAAGGCACATTCTCAATACTCTTTCGGATCGTCTCTATGATCTCTACACATCACTGAAATCACCGAAGGAGATTTGGAATGCTTTGGAGGCAAAGTACAAAACTGAGAAAATAGGTACGAATAAGTTTATTATTCAAAAATATTTTGATTATAAAATGCTTGATAATATCTCAGTTTTGGATCAAGTGCATGAGTTACAGATTTTGGTCTATAAACTCCGTGATTTGTCAATCAATATTCCTGAATCATTCCAAGTGGGTGCAATCATTGCGAAACTCCCACCAAGTTGGAATAATTTTAGAAAGAAGCTTTTGCATATGTCGGAAGATCTCACTTTAGAACAATTCGGACAACATCTTCGAATTGAAGAGGAAAGTCGTGTTAGAGATGCAACTAACACCGATTTTAAAGTGAATGTGAACAATGTGAGCAATGTTCAAAGTGGGAGTTCGAGTAAGACCAATAAGCACTTGAAAGTAAACAAAAGTGGGAGTGGATTCAAGAAGAAAAATTCCAATAATCCCAACAAGGACAAGAAGAACCGGACTTGTTTCCATTGTGGAAAGAAAGGTCATTACATTCGCGAATGTAGACTCTTAAAAAATAAGAAAAAGGATGAAGAGGGCAATGCCATTGAAACAAATGTCATTGAGGACATTGTTGCTATGGTGAGTGGCATACATATTGATATGATCACTGAAGTCCATATGGCTGAAATTACAAATCCTTTTGATTGGTGGTTCGATTCGGGTGCAACGGTGCATGTGTGCAACAACAAAGAGCAATTCAGAACTTATGATGAGTCTTCCATAGAACAACAAGTGCTAATGGGCAACCATAATAAAGCAAGGGTTCTTGGAAAGGGCACCGTTGAAGTGAAGATGAGTTCCGGCAAGATGATGATCTTGACCAATGTTTTTCATGTACCCGAAATCAAGAAGAATCTTGTGTCTGCCAATTTGTTATGTAAGAGTGGTGTAAAAACTGTACTTGAATCGGACAAGTTAATCTTGTCCAAGAATGGGATATTTGTAGGAAAGGGATATGCTACTGATGGCATGTACAAACTAAGTATTATTAATAAAGAAGTTTCTAGTTGTGCTTATATTGTTGATTCTTCATATTTGTGGCATGCTAGATTAGGACATTTAAATTTCAAATACTTGAAGTTTATGTCAAAACATGGTATGATTTCATATAAGCATGATGATGAAAAGAAATGTGAAGTTTGTATTCAAGCAAAGATGACAAAGAAACCTTTTTCTAAGTCGGATAGAAATTCTATTATGCTTGAACTTGTACATTCTGATATATGTGAATTGAATGGTGTATTAACTAGAGGAGGTAAAAGATACTTCATTACATTCATTGATGATTTCTCTATATTTACATATGTGTATTTAATGAGAAATAAAGATGAATCATTTGACATGTTCAAACGCTATAAAACTGAAGTAGAAAATCAAAAGGATAGGAAAATAAAGATCCTACGAAGTGATAGAGGTGGTGAATATTTTCCGAATGATTTTTCTATGTTTTGTGAGGAACGTGGTATAATACACCAAAGTTCAGCCCCTTATACACCCCAACAAAATGGTTTGGCTGAAAGAAAAAATAGGACTCTCGTAGACATGGTAAATGCCATGATCTTAAGTGCAGAGCTCCCATTTAATTTATGGGGAGAGGCATTGCTTACAGCATGTCATGTACACAATAGAGTACCTTCCAAGAAGATCAAAGTATCTCCATATGAGTTATGGAATGGAAGAAAACCAAATATTGATTATATCAAAGTGTGGGGGTGTTTAGCCTTTTATAGAGTGGTTGATCCAAAAAGAACAAAGTTAGGGCCAAGAGCTATGAAAAGTGTGTTTGTAGGTTATGCTGAAAATTCAAAAGCATATAGGTTATTAGACTTAAGCTCTAATACAGTGGTGGAATCAAGAGATGTTGAATTTATTGAGGATAAATTCAGTAAAGATTCCATAGATGCTTTGATACCTACTCAAACACAACAAGGTGACTCTAATCCTAATACTACTTTGAGTGGTACTAAAAGGATTGAAAGTGGTTCTTCAAGTGAACAAAGAAAGAGTCAAAGGATAAGAAAGGTAAAGGACTTTGGTCCAGACTTCATTTCTTATCAAGCCCAATTGTTTCTTGTCGAAGGAAATAGACAAGTGGTCCTAAATAAAATACCCATAGTGTTTAACACTGAGGATGATCCTAAAACATTTGAGGAAGCTATGGCTTCTAGAGATTCAGCTTTCTGGAAAAAAGCTGTAAATGATGAGATGGACTCAATATTATCCAATAATACTTGGGTCCTAGTGGATCTACCCACTGGTTCTAAACCAATTGGTTGTAAATGGGTACTAATGGATCAATTCAAACCTTTAAAGCAAGGTTAGTGGCAAAAGGCTTTAAACAAAGGGAAGGAGTAGACTATTTTGATACCTATGCACCGGTGGCTAGGATCACGTCTATTCGTGTATTGTTAGCACTTGCATCCATATATAAGTTGATTGTACATCAAATGGATGTTAAGACAGCTTTCCTAAATGGTGATCTTGATGAGGAAGTTTACATGGAACAACCTGAGGGTTTTGTACTTCCTAAAAATGAAAAGAAAGTTTGCAAGTTAGTCAAGTCTTTGTATGGCTTGAAACAAGCTCCAAAACAATGGCATGAGAAGTTTGACTCAGTAATTTTGTCGAATGGCTTTGTGCATAATAGTTCCGACAAATGTATGTATTCCAAATTTACAAAGGAATATGGAGTCATTGTATGTCTTTATGTAGATGATATGCTCATATTTGGTACGAATATGAAAGGTGTATGTGAAACCAAAAAGTATCTTTCTTCTATGTTTCAAATGAAAGATTTAAATGAAGTAGATACTATTTTGGGAATCAAAATTAAAAGACATAGTGAGGGTTTTGCACTATGTCAATCTCATTATATTGAGAAAGTGCTTCAAAGATTTAAACATCTTAATATAAAAGAAGCAAATACACCTTTTGATCGGAGCATAAAGTTGGGTGAAAACACTGGAAGAGCAATAGTACAGCTTGAGTATGCTAGTGCTATTGGTAGCATAATGTATGCTATGCATTGTACAAGACCAGACATATCATTTTCAGTGGGCAAACTTTCTAGATTTACAAGTAATCCAAGTGTAGATCATTGGAAAGCAATTGGTAGAGTTCTTGGTTATTTAAAGAAAACCATAAGTTTGAGACTCTTTTATTCTGAATTTCCAGCTGTGTTGGAAGGTTATTCAGATGCTAGTTGGATTACTAGTGTGAGTGATAACAAATCTACGTCTGGTTGGATATTCACTCCTGGTGGAGGTGCCATCTCTTGGGCATCAAAGAAACAAACGTGTATTTCTCACTCCACCATGGAATCAGAATTTATAGCCTTGGCGGCAACAGGCAATGAAGCAGAATGGCTGAAAAATATGTTGTTAGACATAGAGTTGTGGCCACAACCAATACCAGCCATTTTGGTGTACTGCGATAGTGAAGCCACTTTGGGCAGAGCATACAGTAAAATGTATAATGGTAAGTCTAGACATATAGGTCTAAGACATGGTTACATAAGACAATTAATAGAATCTGGTGTTATGATATGTGCTCTTAAATCCTATTGTATGATGCTATGTATAATATTATGTATGACATTATTTGAGAAATGATGTATAACTTAATATTATGTTTAATAAAGTTGTTTTATTCTTATCTAAAATAATGGTAACATGAATATTCGGACATTATCAAATAGTCCATGAGATGCATAGTATGTGATTTATGTGATTTAGTCACAGAAGATATAGATCACAAGTTCTTTATAAACTCAGAATTTTGGTTCGTAGTCGGTGATGAAATTGGGCATTTCATCTGCGAAGACTATAACATATTAACTACGATGATTTGTCTTGATCATGGAAGTGATGACTTCTAATTAATATGTTGATATGTTTTAAGAGTTAAGACATATTGAACTGGACCGCTGTGAGATTTATTATTCTCCTAACGACTGTCAATTGAATAATAAATCTCACGACTTGTATTCACATGAACTCTTAATCCTGAGAGAATAATGGACCTGATCATGAAATGTAGGTTGCTTTGATATATCATGAGTGAGATCTAAAGTAACGGTCAAAACCTCAGTATGTTGGGCAGCCACATTTAGTGTTGATGGAACATATATTCTCAAGATGGAATTCATAATCTCTTAACAGAGATATAAAATATTCCCTTGAGATAAGTTTAATGGGTACAGTTATTCAGAGAGTTAGGCCTAACCACTTTAGTGAGACTAAAGTATATATTTATGAAATTGGATTTCATAAATATATGGTGAATAACTCAAAAGGATTAAACCGGGTACTCAAGGATTAAGATGTAGTAATTTACAAAGTGGCAGTCTATATTCATGACTTTGTATTACTACGAATATTTTATGAAGGGGTTGCATGTATAATAAAGTCTTGGGATATAATTTATTAATGAGGCCTAGAGTGCAATTATATTTATATAGTGGTATTAAATATAATTAATGGTAACTTTGGACTTGTCAAGAGTTGACAGAAAAGCCCAAGGCCCATTGGAGCTAGTGTCTTATTTGTTCCCTTTTGGTCCCACTCCAAGCCACACACTAAAGCCCAATTGGGAAGGCCCAAAAGGCTAGCCCAATTAGATAATCAGTTATGTGGAGAGAAACATACAGAATTTTATATAGAATAAAATGGTTTGTATGTTATATAATAATATATGGAAATGAAAATAAGGAAGAGAGACACTCTTTCATATTCTCTCTAGAAACATAGAACTGATTAAGAGACCACACATCTTGGGCATCGAGTGGAATTGGAGTGAAGATTGAAAGTATTCCCGAGTACTTCTTCATTCGGTTTTGAAATTCACCGCATCCAGGTACACTCTCTTGTTCTTATATTCTGAAACTTACATAGTGAATGTTATCAATTGCGAGTGAAGTAGATCCGTTTATTTTCCGCTGCGTATGTTTTGTATTCGATGCAAACATGTTTATTTACCAACAATGGTATCAGAGCGGTCTTCATTTCGAATTTGTATAACATGTTTTGTTCGTTTTTGGATTAGAGATAATAGTTTCAAGTTGATAGAAGATTATACATTTAATTTTCTGCATGGTTGTTGAAATTATGATTTGATAAAAACTGATATTGATGTTATGATGTTGTTTAAATATGAATTTAAGAATGTTAAATTGATCTTTAAGGCTATAGCATCAATAGATTTCAGTTTTGATATCATTTTCTATCTATCATTTTCGTATGATGGTTGTTTGTTCATGCAAAACGGTTGAAAACTACCTTAGAAGATTTTCTGGAAATTCGAGTTTCACGAGTTTCGATCGATCGAGATTTGCTTTCGATCAATCGAGTGAAACAGAGACTTATCCTTTTGAATTGATTAATATTCGATTGCTAGTCGATCGATCGAATTTTATTTTCGATCGATCGAGAGGCGATCGAGTATCAATCGAATCAGACAGAAGGTTTAGTTCGAATTGTTTGATATTTTCGATCGATCGAGGGGCACATTCGATCGATCGAAAGAAAGAAAATCAGAATTTTTCTAAGTGTTTTCAAACTTAAATTTTGTGTTTTTGCTGTTTTTTCTTACGCCTTTTTCGTAAGAAAAAGTGCAAAGTTGTGTATAATTAGTTTATGCATGTTTAAAGATAAAAACCTTTATTTTAAAACATCTAGTGGGAGAGAGATTCAAGGGTTGGATCTTACGGCCTCTATTGTCGGTTTATAGTAGTGTGATTAATCACCTCGCCTTGGCGTATATGCCTTGCTCCTTACGGAGGGTGTTTAATTTATGGTACTACAGGTTAAACTTCTTAATGATAGATGAAGTGTGTGTTTACATTGAGAGCGACCACGCTACCGTGGAGTTACTTGGTGACTCACATTGATTCTAGACAATGGTGTACACTAGACTAAGTATGATGTTAACCTTCCTACGGAGCTATGTCATTATCACTTAGAGGCTAAAGAATAAGCGGCACATTATTTTTGTTTGGTAAGAGTTACCATGATAGCATTAATAATGAGGATAATCCTTGCTTAATCATAGTGATTGATATGACCTCGCTACCGAGGAATATTAATTGCGGGATTGGGTTGTCGTTGCATATATTATATTATAGTTTTATTAAGGTTCCATATTATATGTTTATATGCTAAATTGATAATGTCCAGTTTACTTATTATATTCATGTTTGTTATTTCAAATTTGAACATGGCATCATTTAGCCCACTTGTTAGCATCCTTAATCAAAACAAACTGACTGGAACCAATTACGTTGACTGGAAAAGAAACTTGGACATAGTTCTCACAGCTGAAGAGCACAAATATGTGCTTACTCAACCATGTCCTAACTTTCCTTCATTAGATGCTCCTCCTGAGGAAAAACAACGATATGATCGTTGGCAGAAATCTAATGAAATGGCCAAGTGCTACATCCTAGCGTCCATCTCAAATGTTCTACAGCATCAAATGCAGGATGTAGAACTAGCTTCGGACATTATGCAAAGTCTGAAGGAGATGTTTGGTGAGCAAGGCCGTTCTGCAAGGCAAGAAACCATGAGACAAATTTATAATACCAAAATGGCTGAAGGTAGTTCAGTGAGAGAGCATTGTCTTACAATGATCTCTAATCTGAATACTTTAGAAGTTTTGGGTGCCGACATTGATAGAGAATCCCAAGTGGATATGATACTCCAGTCACTACCGGAGTCATTCAAGGAATTCAGACTTAACTATAACATGAACAAAAAGATTTATTCTTTGTCTGAATTAATGAATGAGTTGGTAGCGGCGGAAGGCATCCTTGGTACTTCTAATGTTCAAGCCTATGTGGGTGAAGCTTCTACTTCTCAACCTAAGTCGAAAGGCAAGGGTAAGAAGAAGAAGAAGAAGGACTTCACTAAGCAAGAGGGTAAACAAATTGTCTTAGGGGTTGCCGACAAACGAAAGAAGCTGAAAGGAAAATGTTTCTATTGTGGTGAGAAAGGACATTGGAAGAGAAATTGTCCAAAGTTTAAGGCTGCCAATAAGGGTATGAAAATTTCATTCCTTCTTGAAATATGTTTGGTACAAAATCCCACGGATTCCTGGTGTGTGGATTCAGGTTGTACTAATCATATCTGCAATTCTTTGCAGGAGTTCCAAGAGACCAAAAGACTTAAAGAAGGAGAGTTGTTTCTGACCTTGGCTGATGGGAGTAGGATTCCAGTTGTAGCTACTGGAGTGTTTAATTTGTATTTTGAATCTAGGGTTTTAATATTGGAAGACTGTTTATTTGTACCTAATGTTCGTAGGAATTTAATTTCTGCAACTTATTTAGGTAAAAATGGATATTATGTTATCTTGAAAGACAATGTTGTAATAAAGAAGGATAAAATGTTTATCTGTTCTGGCAATATTGTGGATGGTCTTTATATTTTAACTCCTGATAAGCATGAATTATACAATTCTGAATTAGATCATAACTCTCATGTAAAATTATTAAAGAGAAAGTTTCCTTCTACTAATGATGCATATCTTTGGCACTTGCGTTTGGGTCATATTAATCCAAACAGAATTCAAAGACTGATCAAAGATGGTCTCTTAGAGCCATTGGACTTTGAAGAATTTCCAGTTTGTGAATCTTGTTTGGAAGGCAAAATGACCAAACGACCTTTTAATGCAAAAGGTAGAAGAGCCCAAGAGTTGCTAGAATTAGTTCATACGGATGTTTGTGGTCCTATGTCAACCCAAGCAAAAGGAGGTTATGAGTACTTCATCACTTTCACCGATGATTACTCTAGATTTGGTTATGTGTACCTAATGAGACGGAAGTCCGAAGCCTTTGAAAAGTTCAAAGAGTTTAGGGCTGAAGTTGAGAATCAATTGGGTAAACACATAAAGGCCATTCGATCTGATCGTGGTGGCGAATACCTTCTTGGAGATTTCAAGGATTACTTGACTCAAAATGGGATTGTATCCCAATTGACTGCACCTGGAACTCCCCAACAAAATGGTGTAGCAGAAAGAAGGAATAGGACTCTTTTAGAAATGGTTAGGTCCATGATGAGTTACTCAACTTTACCTATTTCTTTTTGGGGTTATGCCTTAGATACAGCAATACATCTTTTGAATTTAGTTCCATCAAAATCTGTTCCCAAAACACCCATGGAATTGTGGAGTGGGCGTAAGCCTAGTATGAAATATCTCCACATTTGGGGTTGTCCAGTACATGTGTTAAAAGGGAAGTCTGATAAGTTGGAACCAAAATCAGAAGTATGTTTGCTTGTAGGTTATCCAAAAGAAACTAGGGGTTATTTATTTTATAGTCATAAAGATAACAAAGTTTTTGTTAGTACAAATGCTAAATTCTTGGAAAATGACTATATGAATAATTTTACTCCTAGAAGTAGAGTTGTCTTGGCTGAAATGAATGAACCTGTAATTGAACAACCAATGGTTGAAACTAAGGATGATGTGGCTGTATTGGATACACCACAAGATACTACTCATGAGATGTCTAGTACACAGTTGCCTCGTCGTAGTGGGAGGAATGTTAGGCCACCTATAAGATTCATAGGTCTTGGAGAGACTTATGAGGCTATCTCAGAGGAGGCCGAAACTGATCCTTACACTTATGAAGAAGCAATGAATGATATAGATGCACATCATTGGGTTCAAGCTATGAAATCAGAATTAGATTCCATGTATTCCAATCAAGTTTGGGATCTTGTAAAGGCGCCTAACGGCATTAAACCTGTTGGTTGCAAATGGGTTTACAAGAGGAAGAGAGGGATAGATGGAAAGGTTGAAACCTTTAAAGCAAGGCTAGTGGCAAAAGGGTATACTCAAAAAGAAGGTATTGATTATGAGGAAACCTTTTCACCAGTAGCAATGCTTAAATCTATCAGAATTCTCTTATCCATTGCTGCTCATTATGATTATGAGATTTGGCAAATGGATGTCAAGACTGCATTTCTCAATGGCAATCTTGAAGAGGAAATCTATATGATGCAACCAGAAGGTTTCATAGCAAAGAACCAAGAGCATATGGTATGCAAGTTGAATAGGTCCATTTATGGACTTAAGCAAGCATCTAGGTCGTGGAACATCAGATTTGATCAAGCAATCAAATCATTTGGTTTTGAACAAAATCTTGATGAACCATGTGTGTACAAAAGACATCAAGCCAATTTGATATGAAGGACTTGGGTGAGGCTAACTTTATTCTAGGGATCAAGCTTTGGCGAGATCGTAAAAATAAGATGTTAGGCTTATCACAAGCTGGATATATAGATAAGGTTCTAGAACGGTTTAGCATGCAAAACTCCAAGAAAGGAATACTTCCTTTCAGACATGGAGTTCCTCTATCTGATGACCAAAGGCCTAAGACTCAAGAGGAAGTAGATATGATGAGACAAGTTCCTTATGCCTCTGCGGTAAGAAGTCTCATGTATGCCATGCTTTGTACTAGACCGGATATCTGTTTTTCAGTTGGCATGGTCAGCCGATATCAATCAAATCCAGGACCACAACATTGGCAAGCTGTAAAGCATATTCTCAAGTATCTACGGAGAACGAGAGATTATATGCTTGTTTATCGTTGTGAGGATTTGATTCCCGTTGGCTATACAGATTCAGATTTTCAATCAGATTTAGATTTCAGAAAGTCCACGTCAGGATGTGTTTTCACCTTGGGAGGTGGAGCCATAAGTTGGAGGAGTGTTAAGCAATCTTGTATTGCGGACTCCACCATGGAAGCTGAATATGTTGCTGCTTGTGAGGCGGCAAAGGAAGCTGTTTGGCTCAAGAAATTCCTTTCTGATCTTGGTGTAGTGAGAATGGAGCAAGTTCCTATCACATTGTTTTGTGACAATAGTGGAGCGGTTGCACAATCCAAAGATCCAAGGAATTACAAGAAATGAAAGCACATCGAGAGAAAGTACCACATCATTCGAGACATTGTTGCTCGTGGAGATGTGGTGGTGGCAAAGATTGAAAGTGCAAATAATCTAGCAGATCCCATTACCAAAGTCTTGCCTCAAAGGACCTTCGAGTCACATTTGGAGGGAATGGGAGTTAGATTAGTGCACAATAGTCTTTAGGGCAAGTGGGAGATTGTTAGGATATGTGCCCTTAAATCCTATTGTATGATGCTATGTATAATATTATGTATGACATTATTTGAGAAATGATGTATGACTTAATATTATGTTTAATAAAGTTGTTTTATTCTTATCTAAAATAATGGTAACATGAATATTCGGACATTATCAAATAGTCCATGAGATGCATAGTATGTGATTTATGTGATTTAGTCACAGAAGATATAGATCACAAGTTCTTTGTAAACTCAGAATTTTGGTTCATAGTCGGTGATGAAATTGGGCATTTCATCTGCGAAGACTATAACATATTAACTACGATGATTTGTCTTGATCATGGAAGTGGTGACTTCTAGTTAATATGTTGATATGTTTTAAGAGTTAAGACATATTGAACTGGACCGCTGTGAGATTTATTATTCTCCTAATGACTGTCAATCGAATAATAAATCTCACGACTTGTATTCACATGAACTCTTAATCCTGAGAGAATAATGGACCTGATCATGAAATGTAGGTTGCTTTGATATATCAGGAGTGAGATCTAAAGTAACGGTCAAAACCTCAGTATGTTGGGCAGCCACATTTAGTGTTGATGGAACATATATTCTCAAGATGGAATTCATAGTCTCTTAACGGAGATATAAAATATTCCCTTGAGATAAGGTTAATGGGTACAGTTATTCAGAGAGTTAGGCCTAACCACTTTAGTGAGACTAAAGTATATATTTATGAAATTGGATTTCATAAATATATGGTGAAAAACTCAAAAGGATTAAACCGCGTACTCAAGGATTAAGATGTAGTAATTTACAAAGTGGCAGTCTATATTCATGACTTTGTATTACTACGAATATTTTATGAAGGGGTTGCATGTATAATAAAGTCTTGGGATATAATTTATTAATGAGGCCTAGAGTGCAATTATATTTATATAGTGGTATTAAATATAATTAATGGTAACTTTGGACTTGTCAAGAGTTGACAGAAAAGCCCAAGGCCCATTGGAGCTAGTGTCTTATTTGTTCCCTTTTGGTCCCACTCCAAGCCACACACTAAAGCCCAATTGGGAAGGCTCAAAAGGCTAGCCCAATTAGATAATCAGTTATGTGGAGAGAAACATACAGAATTTTAAATAGAATAAAATGGTTTGTATGTTATATAATAATATATGGAAATGAAAATAAGGAAGAGAGACACTCTTTCATATTCTCTCTAGAAACATAGAACTGATTGAGAGACCACACATCTTGGGCATCGAGTGGAATTGGAGTGAAGATTGAAAGTATTCCCGAGTACTTCTTCATTCGGTTTTGAAATTCACCGCATCCAGGTATACTCTCTTGTTCTTATATTCTGAAACTTACATAGTGAATGTTATCAATTGCGAGTGAAGTAGATTCGTTTATTTTCAGCTGCGTATGTTTTGTATTCGATGCAAACATGTTTATTTACCAACATCTGGTACCATTTCAATTGTCTATGTAAGGTCAAATAATAATTTGGCAGACCCTTTAACCAAAGTAGTGTCTCGAGATATGGTTGGGGTAACATCCATTGGAATGGGACTAAAACCCTTCTATTAAGAGAATCACCAATAGTGAGAACCCAACCTCGAATTGATTTAATCTAAAGAGGTTTAAAGGGTAACAACAAGCTATTGATACGTGGTTAGTAAAAGCACTAATTTTGTGTCTCATTCAGGATGGATTAGTGTTGACTATTACGATGTAATTGAGGATGAGTTTTACACTCTTAATGAAGTTCATAAAGAATAAATGTCTGTGTAACAGAGACATAAGAAGAAACTTCACCTTTGTGAACATAGGAGTGGTGCCGCTTCTAGCAAGAGTGAAAGGGTTTTCTCTTGTACATGTTCACTAAACCGGGAAGAGCACAAGGCCATAATAGTGCTAACAACAGTGGATTTCTAAATGTGTTGTGGGTATTCTCATGTGTGTGTTGTTTCCGATTTTAACACATAAGAGTTTTGGTTTAAGCACCAAGCCACCATTAACTCTGTTGATTTCTTGAGCAATTACACTAAAAGGAGGTTTAAATTGAAAGATACCTTCCATTATGCATGATAGGATATCAATCAAGTGAAACATATGTTATTACAACCTAATGGGGGATTGTTGTATATATAGGTATATACAAGGATAAGTTGTAATAATGATGGTTGAGTTTGGAGAATATGGTTTCATAACGTGAAAATTTTAAGTTCTAGAATTTTCTAAGTGAAAATTTGAAAATCTAAATTTTCTGGAATTTTCTAGAATTTTCTGCAGAATTTTCTGGTAACTATTGAGAAAGATTGAAGAGGTTTCAATCTTTGTTAACCGTTTTATAAAAAATAACTAACTCTCCATACGTGTCTTTTCATGAAACATGTGTCTTTTCATGAAACATGTGTCTTTTCATGAAACATGTGTCTTTTCATGAAAAGAGGCTTATGTTCACTTAAAAAAATAACTAACTCTCCATACATGTCTTTTCATAAAAAGAGGCTTATGTTCACTTAAAAAAATAACTAACTCTCCATACATGTCTTTTCATGAAAAGAGGCTTATGTTCACTTAAAAAATAACTAACTCTCCATACATGCCTTTTCATGAAACATAACCTTTTGGGTATAAATAGAGGCTTTTGTTCTCTTAAAAAGAAGATAACCCACAAAGGAAAGTTGGAGAGAAACACAAGAAATCCTGCGGTCATTCTCCAGAATTGCTATCTGAAGAACCCAACATCTTTGTTGTATCCTGGAGACAAATTTGCGATAACCCTTTAACAACAAAAGTGTGGGGGGGGGCAAATATTGTCTAAGGAAAACGATATAGTGCCTCCAAGATATTTATTTTCTCTTTGTCTTTTCTGTTAATCTTGTCCTTCTAATATTACTTTGTGTAATTTCCCCAACAATCCTTGTGCCTAAGCATATTAAATTGAAGGAACTCAAAAGCAATTAAGTTTTTTTTTAAAAGATAGAAATTCTACTCTAGCCTAATCTAAGTGTATATATGTGTGAGTCTCCTTCCTGGAGACTTGAACTCCGGCCTTGCTTCTTTACACCCCACAAGTACTTACACTTGTGGAGTGACCATCGCACCAAATGTGTGCAATTAAGTTTTGATCTGCTCAAAGATGTTGAATGGTGATCTTTTGCCTTAGATATTTTACATTGTAATGAATTTTGTAAAAACTGATTCATTAGAAAGTTATAGGACTTTAGAATTGACACAAATTGAACCTTATTTGGATTTGAAATAAATAAGATATGATCATTCAACCCTCACTCGAGCAAAATTGTGGCAATGGGTAAATCGACTTTGAATGTCTAATGGATTAACCTACAAAATTTCAGGTTTTCTATATAAAACCTCCTTTATTGCACAAATTGAGAGGAGAGAAACTATTATAAAAGACTAGATCTAAGAGTTGTAAATAACTCACAAAATTTTGGGACTAAGTTTTGATTATTGTAGTTAACGTTGTTTTGTCCCCTCACCCAAAAAATAAAATCCAGATGCCGTCACTGTCTATAGGAATTTTTTTTTTTTTTTTTTAAATTGGACCTATTGGAAATTATACTAACATAAAGCCTCATATATTATTATTAAAGGGATTCAATAGAATGGGGTATGGTCACCAATGACCATGTCAACATGGCCAAGACACCCGTTGAACGTCAATTCCAACAAAGTAATGCCGAACAAGTTACTTTCGCGTTTCTTTATGCCTCAACGTAAGTTTTATTGGTTCCTTCTGTTTATTATCTTTACATATATGTCCTCATCTGCATGAAATACCATATAAATTATATGATTGCCTCGTCTCTGTACTCTCCTGTTCACAACTTACTAAGTTTCCCTTCTCTTCTTCATCATTGATTCCCATGGAAAAAGAACCTAGTTCAATTTCCCAAATACCTCCTGGTTTCAGATTCCGTCCATCTGATGAAGAACTCATTGTTCATTACTTGCAAAACAAAGTCACTTCACGTCCACTCCCAGCAACCATAATTGCTGAAATAGATCTGTATAAGCAGAGTCCATGGGAACTACCCAGTCTGTTCTGCACTTTCACTCATTTTATTTCTTATCCATTACACCCTAACATAACTGAATTGTATTATTTTTTGTTCTCCTACTTTATACAGAGAAAGCTTTGTTTGGAGAAGATGAATGGTACTTCTTTAGCCAGAGAAATCGGAAGTACTTGAATGGAGCAAGGCCTAGCAGAGCAATAGCTTCGGGTTACTGGAAAGCCAGTGGTACTGACAAGCCAATTCTAACCTCTTGTAGATCAGAGTGCATAGGAGTCAAGAAAGCTCTAGTCTTTTATACTGGTCAGCCTCCAAAAGCAGTTAAGACAGATTGGATCATGGATGAATATAGACTGCTCGACATGAGTAAACCCTCAAGGTTAAACGGGTCGATGAGAGTAAGTGGGTATGGGTGTCAATGATCTTCTCTACATATATAAGGAAAATAGGGTCTAGAAAGTAGTGATAACATAGATAGCTTACACTGGAGTCCAGGTACAAGTCCTTAATTATTTTCTCTTATTATTATTATTATTGTTTAAAAAAAAATCCCATTCTACACAAGGATAGCTGCAATGGATTCATGTCATGTTGTACCTTAAATTGCAGAAGCAACACTATGGGTTACAGAAGGGTTTTTTCTGTTTTTCTTTTCTTTTTTTTCCCCTCAATTCTAATCCTTTTGTATTGAGAGAATAAGAACAGCAACCCTAACAGGAAAGGATGCTGAACAACATAAAAAGAACCTTCTTGATAATCTTAGTTAAGATCTCAACTCCCCAAGTATAACAAAATGTCCAAAGAACTAACTTCAGGCCATTATCTATACATCCCCCTGTTTTTGCTTCCCACATGCAACCTACAATCCTGAACTATTTGCTAGCATCATCTAATATATGGACTGCCTTCTGGAAATAGTTTAAGTGTAACTTTCAATATCAATATCTTGACACCCCAGCCAGGGAGCAGCAAGTAGAGGCAACAATGAAAGCAACAAAGATTAATAAGCAAAGGGCATAATGATTGGAAAATTAAAGGTTTAACATTTGCACAACTTCACAGATGTGATTATTCATTTTTTTGGGATTAGGGGCAATTTACAAGTTCCTCTCTACTCATTTCCCTCAATTGTAGAGATTTCGATACGAGCCCTATTCAGTCACTAACAAAACAAAAGACTGTGTACAAGTTCAAGGATATTTCAGTACTTGTGGGAAATAAATTGTTTCCCAAATTTTACGATATTCAATCTTGTCTAGGCAAAAGGGACCTACAATTGTGGAATAGCTATTATATTTTCATGTGGCACCCAAAAGGCCTAGGACCTGACCTCATAAAGAAAGTGACCTAGGTCCATGCTTCAACATGATTTCATATAAATGATTTTTCTTGATGTTAATTTCGTTTTTCATTTGTGCTTTGGATCATCATACTAATTTCATCAAATATAATCCAATTAAATGAATGGAAATATTGCCTCTTTGTTGTCACAGTTGGATGAATGGGTATTATGCTGGGTTCGAACAAAAGGCAACATATCAAAGAACACAAGTAAAAATCAAAACAGCTGTGGACTGGAACTCCCAAGATACCCACCAAAAATTGAGGTGCAGCCTACATATATAAACTATTATTCTGACACTATACGAGATTGCCAAGACAAAGACTGTCAACTGCTTGCTTCAATACTTGCCAGTCAAGCTTTACCTCCCATTCAGACCATTTCAAGTTTAAGCTTTGATGCAAGCAACAAAGCCAACAGTTTTACTTCAGTTTATGGCACTGGTCCCAATAATTTGAATACACCAATACCAGTTTCTTCTTTGGGGAGCTATAACAAACAATTAGAAAGGAAATCTAGTGAGGAAAATAAGTATGAGAATTTCCTGTCCAATGAGATTCTAAAGGACAGGAACGAAAACAAGGATCTTCAACCTAGTAAGACGCTGGCCATTTATGATATGAATTACTACAACCAAGACCAGTCCCAAGACATTTTCAACCCTAAGCCCTCAGGACCCATCATTAATTGAGGAGATTATTGAATTATCCTTCACAGAAAAGAACTTGCACTGAACAATGCTTCCTAAAAGGCAAAAGGTTCCTTAACTGTGGTGGCACGGTCACGAAGACAAAGGTCACATTAGATGTAAATAAGGCACGTGAGGCAAATTAGTCTCCAGTGGCAAGGGCCAACTAATTGAATGAAATCAGAAATTATGAAGCATACTTTGTATTTAATTTTGTACTGTAGAGCATAGACTCTATGTCAAATATCTGCATTTGTGCTTTCTTTAATAACAAACAGTGATATTACAAATCTAACAGCTAGGCATAGTTATATGCAGGACCATGAAAACAAATAAAACATGAAACCTGTTAGTTGTAAAATAATCTCTACTTATATAGTCTTACATAAACTTAAAATTGAGTGTGCTTCAGTTGTAACATTAGTTGTGCGCATCTTAAATTCGGTTCATGTTCCTATAATCAGGAGGCCTATCCTATATAGAGAAGGCAGATTAAGGCAGAGTTAATCTGCCTAAATTGCCATTCAACAAGAGCATAAAAGGCCATTACAATACTTAAGGGCACATGCACTTGCTGCTCATATAGCCTTACATTTAGTTTTCTAGTAATGACATCATTTAAACTATATGCATAAACTTGCCCAAAATATCAGTGTGCACATTTTCCTTGCAACTTTGAAGTATCATCCTGGATCTCTACGGTTAAGGAAATTAGTGCCATTTACAGGGACCCCATTGGTCTAGAATGACAGATCCTAACTAATTGGTGAAAACAGGTGGTGCACAAAGCTCCGAATTTTGTGGGGGTATGGGAGAGGATGCTCAATAATTTCACTGTGTCGATCATGGTGAAAAAGAAAAAAAGGTTTTCATTCGAAGGATGCTCAATATATCACCATGACACAATTTGATCATTACCTACAAGCTTGAAACTGTGGTGAGCTAGAAATTTATAGGTAGTCTACTTTGTTAGCAAAATCTAGACCAATCTTTAAAAGGGCAGTACAAATTAAATAATTGATGAACAGATGGTCTTGACAAGATACATGAGAAGCCCTCAAATAATGAAGGTTATTACCAGACAGCTTTATGATACGATAAGCTGTAGAAGAAGCCTTCGAAATCAGTTCAGCTCAAAATACTGAAACAAACAAAAGAGAAACATAATTAAAAATAAAAATAAAAAGTAGAATATACTGTCAAAGAATACAAGATCAGGTGACATATTGTAAGAGATTTATTGGATTACTGAATATGCCAAAAGTACTAAGAGCAGCTTTAACTGATTTTAATATTCTACAACATTTAGATACTCATCAAAACTATAAAGGCAATAAGAGCAGCTTTAACTGTCAATACTTCCAACAATGGCACAAGATGTATAATTTACAAATTCATTAAACAAGCCAGATTACTTGAGAGTAAGTAACTCTAAAAAGGGTAAATGATCGTTGAAGGCTAGTGTTTATCTATTCCATTAAAAATACATATGAGGGCAGAAAGAAAACCAATGCTTCACAAGTCCTCACAAATATTATGAGACTAGCAAATAAGACATAAACACACACAGTGACTCATTTATATATATACAGGCCCATAGTGGCTTGTATTGCCTTCTTGTAAGAGACAAAACGCAGGGTGAGACCAATAAATTTAGTTTATACATACATACATACATACATACATACATACATGCATATATATATATATATATATAGAGAGAGAGAGAGAGAGAGGGAGGGGACACCAAAAACAGTTCACTATGACTTCCAGAAAAGTTTGACACTATTGCTTTTTTTTTTTTTTTTTGATAAGTAACAAAAAAAAAAAAGCAATAGCGTCAAACTTTTCTGGAAGTCATAGTGAACTGTTTTTGGTGTCCCCTCTATTGCTAATTTGACACTATTGCTAATTTGGTATGATCCTATCCTCCTCCAAATCTTGCCATTCAAAAAGATGAAAATGGCTTCATATTCACTATGTGTTATATGCAGTTGTTAACCAACCGATCTTTCTTCATTGGCATATAAATATTGTAATTCTAAACTTAATAAATCCTCAGGCATACTACTTTTGCCAGCTACATAAACCATTGTCTTTTTTTTTTTTTTTCAGATTGGATAATTAAAACACATAAACCATTGTTTGACAGCCATCTCTCTCTCTCTCAAAGAGCCAAGTGAACAGTAGTCATTGACCAAAATCACTTTAAAAACCAATTTTTCCTTGTGTCCGTGATGTTTTTGGGTTAGCAACAAAAAAAGAGGACCCCATACCATGCACCATATGCTTTTATAAGAGTACAGGGATTGTTTTGGCATAGCCTTCCACTTATGTATGAAGCCATAAAGTTTTAAAAAAAAAAAAAAAATTTGGAAATGCTATTATCCTTTATGTGAGAAATGAAAGAAAGATCTCTTAATTTTTTGAACACTTCTCCAAAAAAAAAAAAAAAAAAAAAGATTCTTGGCACACTTCAAACTGTGGAACAAAGTACTAGGGATGAGAGGCCAGTGCAAAAGTCAAAAACCTCCATTTTCATAACCCTGGCAGTATTCTGATATTTAATCTCTCAACTGAAACAATTCCTGGAAACTCTAGGTCAACTGGCACCTCCTCCACTTATAAGGATTGATCTTTTGAAATTCAGCACTAAATTGAATCTTGAATACTTTGATTTTGGAGTTAAAACAGTGAATAGAACAAGAAATAAAGAAAGGTGAACACTAGGCAATCAAACCTAGGCTTTCCTAAGCAATCACACTTAGGTAGGGGAAGGCATTCAGACTCTCAAAGCTTAAAATAAGCTGCTAGAGTTTTATTAGAATCACTCTAACTTTCAATATTATTGACTACAAAGTCTACAATAAAGCCTTTATATAAGTTATTGTTAATCCTTTCCTAGAAGGACTAGGACTCTAAATAACGTATTTCTAGAATTACTAGGATTACTGATAACAAACAAAAAGTACTTAATAACTTCTAAACCAAATAAGAAAAAGGCCCAAAACATAACTTAAAACTTATGGGCCTTTGGTACACAGCCAAGGACAGCCCATTCCCAAATCTGAAAATTACCAAATTTCCCTTTTTCTAGTAAATTTATTAAAATTAAACCAGCAACTTTTGAACGTAAAAAAACTTAGTCCTAAGACTCAATAATTACTAAGTAAGCTATGAAATGTGCCAAGAAAGTCCCATATCAAACCTAGCCCACAAATCTTGGTATTTAATCGTGTTTCTCCAAACTCTTTCTATCCACATTAGAGAGCGAGGTCATGGGTTCAAGACCCATCACTTTGCCAATCAAAATAATAATATAATAATAATTCTGGAGACCCATAACTCAAATAAACAGAAGTCATATTTCATAATCATTACTTGATTTGCCCGATCAAATTAACAGATTCAAGCAAAAATTTTACAAAATTTTAATCAGCAATTAATAAATATAAGACCTTTTGGCCCGTGATAAAAATAAATAATATAAAAAAAATTAATAATAATAATAATAATAATAATAATAATAATAATAAAAGGTTATCAAGAAGCTAATAACATAATCACATACCATATTCTAAAAGAATTATTTTAATCTGAGAGAGACAGGACTTACTTATATAGGTAGGAAATGATACCAAGAATTATACACACCAGAATGATGTCGATGCAAAAGTTTCGACTGGATCTCAACTGAAACAAAACCAGAAGTACATTTTATCTCAACCACACCAGTCTCACCAGAAGAAACAAGTGCATAATATATCAGTAAATTTTACAAGTACCTGGGTCAGACTTTTCTTGAGCCTAATGTTAGTATTTTTCATATCAGATGTCACCTTGTCCGCCTATAAAACCGCCAAAAATACCAGTAAGTAATTACACTTACGAAACATTTTCAACGTTGCTTGCGAGCATGATCTGATTGGAAAGACAATGATCATACTGAAGTAATAAATTTCTCACCTTTGTCTCAATCTCATCAACTAATGGAACCTGCCTGTCCATTTCCTGAACATATCGAAACAACTGATTAATCTCTAGTTTCTTATGGCAGCACAATCAAATCAAACTACATGAATGGCCAACCTCATTCATATCTTCAGCCAAATTTTTCAGTGTACCCAATCCATCTGATATGAAATCAAGACCTTGATCCTGCAGTTTATATATTTAATGAAATGAGAGTGCAGAACTGGAAATGATACAAGGCAGTAGCCCAATCATATCATCTGCCTTAAGACATCTAATTGCAGTATAGACATAAAGATAATAATCAGGAATCTTACATGCCTGTTTCATTTTCCGCATTTCATATTCTTGTCTAAATTGACTTGATTCTTCAGTTTGTTGGAAAAAATCACTGTCAAAATTTCCATCTGAGGTTGGTAGTGAAACAAGCAAGTATTAACAATCAATTGAAATGTTCAAATTCATTAAAAATTGTGACTCAAGATAGATTACAGAAGCACTGGCACCTGATGAGTCAAACTTGATATTCTTATGGGATGCTGAAGCTCCCCACCCTCCAGTTTGTTTGGCTGCAGTTGTGGTACCATCTGGAATTGCTTGAATCCTCTCAGGCAGTGTAATAACCAGATCATCACGGGCGGCTAGATCTTCTTTTGAAAGACCTTTAACCTGTTTTATTAGATACCATAGAGAATTCAAGTTTAATGGCTCTGCATAATTAATATTTGCCAATATGCAAATCAGTATGAAGAAAAATGAACCTTCACCATGTAATTTGGAAAGTCAGGACAATAACCAAATGAAAAGTCCAGTTTTGAGAACTATACAAGCATCAGTTTGAGACAGACATATCATGCCCATCCTCTGGGTGAACTTCAATGCAAGGCCCTTTTTATTTTATTTCTTTATATATTTCTTTGGGTCATGGACCTCACTTCATTGTTTACACGAGGTTTTCTATGGATATATTGGTGCCCATTTCATCAATACCACTCGTACTCCGCATTCTGTTCTGGTGTTGCAAGGCTGGTTTTGTCAAAAACTTGCTCCAAAAGACTTGTTCTCACAAACTTTGCACTCAAAGTGATTGTTAGGACCTAACTTCATGATACCCATCAACTACAGGGCTTTGTGCACATTGATTAGGTGAAATATATGGTTGTAAAAGCAACCCCACATCGGTCTAGAAAGGAAAAAGGCAGTAGCAGTGATACCATCATAAGGTGGCAAGTGTTACATGAGAGCAAAGTGGAATCATCACTCATAAGAAATGTCTACCTAACTAGGTGAGTATAATGATAACAAGAACTTTCCAAGGTTTGTATTAACTCCAAGGAAGCATTGCTGGTCAAATATGACAAAAAAAAAATGGAAGACCCCTTTATTGAGCTCCAAAGTGAAAGCTATAACAAGCAAAGTGGCTAACATATGCCAAGTCAGTAGAGACGTCAATGCTGGTAATTAACCCACCACGAACTCCCTCAATTGATCATAAGTAAAACAAGGGTCTTCCTACACGTTAAAATAACTAAACCTAAGACTTAGTAACTTCCACCCTCCCCCCTTTTAGATATCACTCTACCCCTTTAAAATTGAGCCTTTTGTGGTAAAATTAATATGGTTATTTTCAACGAATAACACATGTTAAATGGACACTGACATCAAGAACTCACGAAAATTTAACTAGCATTGGTTTGATCATAGGACAGAGGTTATTGTTTGTCCTCTTCGAAGCCTTTGTCTCTAAATCTTCGTATACTTTTTGTCCTTTTCGTTATATTCTGGTGGCGTCCCTAATTGTGTCTAATTTAGTTCATTTTATATTACCATGTATGGATAATAATATGACCTTGATTTTGGATTTATCATCACATAGTTTTAGCAGTTAGCAAGGTAGAATCCATACTAAAATTTGGAGGTATTGTAACATACTATTTGTGTTTTTTTTGCATACAAATAAATTTGGAGCTATCATTACATAGTTTTAGCAGTTACCAAGCTAGCAAATAGGAAACCCCCGAAAAAAAAAACACATAAATTATGATGAAATCCATAAATCTTAAAGAGAAATTTCACAACCTATAAAATTTCAAAATTTGCACATATATTAAAAAAAATGGAGCATAAATAAAATTCAATAAAAATTTGCCTTCTTCATTGCCAATTTTCGCAGCTTAGGAACTTCGTTCATCAATCGAGCCTTGGTTCGACGAACCTCCGCATTCATTGCCACAGCAGATGCCCTGTTAGTCTCCATTGAAGCTATCTCAGATTTCTGCATATTTCATTCAATAAAATTCCAAATCATGTATATATATATATAACCCTAAAATTCAGATTCAGATAAGGAAAAGGAGAAAAATGGTTAAAATGATAAAAAATTCGGACATGAAAAGCAGCTTCGATTTCGGCTTCGAGGGAGGAGTAGAGGTGAGCGAAGGCATCGTCGCCGTAGACATTGAGGTCGCGTTGCTTTTCGATGTCGTACTTGTCGTACTTCTTGCATATCTCGTCGACGCGGAAGAGAATGTCGATCACGCTCATTTTTTTTTTTTTTTTTAATTGTTGAAGCCCACCACTATTTTTTTGGTTTTCTTGGAGAGATAGAGAAAGCTCGAGAATGAATCGTTCGCGGGGAAAGAGAATAAAAAAGCGCGTTCGTGTTTTCGGATTGGTGTTGTTCCTGGCATTGTGTTTGTTTGTTACTATCTGTGTCTCGAGATTTTCGGACGCCTGTGTGGCCAAATGTGAAGTCGAGCGTAGAGAGCGGTTTGGGGAAGAGAGAGAGAGAGAGAGAAAACAGCGTGGACAAAGATGATTTTTTGGCGGGTTCAGCGCCCTGTATGTCCAACTTTCCCAATACTTCATTAATTCTCTTTCTTTTTAAAATTATATTTTAAAATTCATAGTTTACATGATAACTCTGACTCGTGGGTTCTATTTAGAATAATTAAAAAAGTTTTTAATAGTTGAATTAAAAATTTAAAATTCAATTTCTACTTACACCAAAAATTGATTAGTGCAATAAAGAGCTATCATCAGAAGTGAATGTCATAGACTAACTCTCTTTTAAAAAAAAAAAAAAATCATAACTCTCCCTTTTTTTTTTCAAGGTTCAAATTAAATCCTACATTTGGGGAAATCATATACCCATTGCAAGTGATATTGTTAACTAAAATGTGTCTCTAATATAATTTTTTGAAGGTTCAAATTATTTTAACATATGATTATTTATAACTCTTGGACACTCATTGGGCCATTGTTGTAGACACACAATTTTGCACTCATGATTTAATCAAGAAAGATGACTGGAGTAACTATCTATGTACCAAAAATTCATTCTTACATTACATGCATCATTTGTCATTGCATCACATGCATCAATTTGTTCTTGCATTGCATGCATCAATTCATTCATTGCATATCATAAAAATGATCTTGGGATTCTAACGATCATAACAATGTGTCCGGTTTCTAAATCGAATCATCAGATCGAAAGATATCGCATGATCAAGTTTACATAGTCCATATGCATTGTGTCTAGGAAGAGTCGACCACACATGATTAATTTAAATTAATTTTGATTGGTTAAACAATTAAAATTAATTAAATGATTTTGTGATTGGTGGATAATTAGTGTTTAAAATAAGGATGCATGCATAGGAATAAAAGGGATAATTGGATAACAATAAAATTATGGATAATCTAAACTTTATCAGGATTTATTTTAAGGGATTAATCCATAAGATAATTGTTCAAGATAATTGTTCTTAAAAAGCCTGAATTATCTAGAAAAAAGATTATAAAAAAAAAATCATGGACGGAGGATGAAAACGTGTCTAGGTACAAGGACCGGCCAAAAAACCCTAGAAGAGGAGTCCAAACAGCACCCGAACGCAAAAGAACGTTTGAAGTCCAATGGCCAATTCAGCACTTTTGGAGTGCCGATCGGCATTCTAAAAGGGCCGAATTTTTCTTGGTTGGGCTTTGGCCCAATCGCCTTCAAGTGACAATAAGGCACACCCTTTTTGACATTTTCGCAAAAGGATGCGTTCAGATTCAAACTCTAATCATCCATACCTATTTTTTAGAGCCCTCTGGCCTCTATAAATAAAGACTGAACCTCATAATTCAGCACCTTTTTTTACGCTCTGAAAAGCATACATTTTGAGGCTCTCAAATTGCTGATGCTTACTGATCCTCTCTAAGATTTGCGGCTTCAATTAGGGTTTTTAGGTCTCAAAGATAATTGAATAAATTTCTTTGAAAACATCCTCTCAAGAACAAAGAGTGCTCATGCAAGAGGTTGTTTCCTTCACCCTATCTTTTGTTTTATGTTTCATGTTTATGATGATGCATGTTTTCCTTTGTCCATAACGTCAGTTGTTAATCATTGTCTTGTTAAAGCATAATTATGATTGTTTTTATGTGATTGTTTTAATCTCTTTCTTGAACATCAATAATCTGCATGTTAACAATTCTTTTTTTTTAAATAAAAACAGATCTGCATCTTTATAAGATGTAGATCTAACTTTTTCTCAAAATAAAAATAGATCTACATCTTTATAAGTTATAGATCTAACTTTTTCTCAAAATAAAATCAGATCTGCATCTTTTTAAGATGTAGATCTAAATTTTTCTCAATTAAAAAACTGATTTGTATCTTTCTTAGATACAAATCTGATTTTTTTAACATATGTAGATTTTTGAAATAAAGAAAAAGATTAAACATGATTGTGTTTGTGTTTGTTGCATAAATTTAAATTATAAGTGAAACTCTCTTCTTAAAGAAAAATCCTTTTCATTATTTTTTACATATACAAAACAGATCTAATTTTTCTATCATTAAAAACCATTTTTTTATCCTTACAACACAGATCTGAATTTTCATCTCCAAAAACCTTTTTCTTTATCATTTCAACACAAATCTAAATTTTCATCTCCAAAAACCTTTTTCTTTATATATTACAAAACATATCTGATTTTTCTATTGTAAAAAAAAAATAAAAAATAAAAATCACCGAAACATATCTGATTATTTCAAAAGAAAAGACTTCATTCATAAATAAATTTGTGTGATTTAATTTTAGTGTCACGTGTTCAACATATCATTCATAACATTTATAAAATGGTACATTGGTCACAAGAGTTTAGAATAGCAGACTCTGTCTGGGCGGAATGAGTGCCTAACACCTTCCCATTCCGTAACCTAGCCTTCGAATTTAGGTCTTTGGCTAAGTAGATCTAGCCTTATCTTTATTTTATTTTGGGTAGAATGTAACTAAGACAAAAAGCCATGTAATTATTTGGTAGTTTGCAATTAGGACTCAATGCCATGTAAATTTTCAATTTTTTTTCAAATATGTAATTTTCATTCAATCAATGAATGGAACAATTCAGTCATGTATTTAGTTTTTCTTATTTTTTTTTTATAAAAAAATAAGTGACAACTCTACATCAATTACCCATAAAAGAAAGGTGCCCTAAAAGGTACCCAAATCTCTTTTTTGAGAGGCATCCCAATATTGGAGGTCTCTCACAGTGGCGACTCTTTTTTGAGGGGCACTCTCAAGCAAGGTCTCTCACAATTGCACATTAGTTTAGCATTTTGGGCTTGAAGAACATGGGGTTACACTTCCAATACAAATATTTAAAGCGCTAGAGTTCTATATATTTGAGCAAATTAACCAACCTAGGCACCTTCTTCAACACTACGTAACTTATTTCTAGACAATTCTCATCCCAACCTGATGATGCCGAAAATCGTTAGTAAGCTGCATGGTCCTCACTTGTTCTAGACAAAACCTACACAACAAAGAAGAAGAAAATCTTACAGAGAGTACTGGTGCCGTATCAGCCAAATGCCCTCCCAAGGTTAAATTAGAGAATGTTTACAACTCTAGAATGTTAGAGCTGGGATAAATTATGCGTGCCTCGATTTCTGAAGTTTTTGGGTTTTTATAATAATGTAGAACTGACCTTCGTTTCTTGGTGAAAAAGATGTTTCCTTGTAGGGTAGATTCTCATAAATACATGTATTTTACGGGATCCTTTCCATTTTTTTGATTAGGGTTAATCGCATGGTACAAGACATTTTCATTTGAAGTTTCTTGGATACCACTTAGGCCACGTGACTTTGCTACCCATCTACCTTGTATCCGTCTACTTGGAATCCGTCCACCATGGAGAGTCCGTCCATCTTCTCTTCCTCTCCATCTAAGGCGCGCTCTTTATTCCACCTGTTGTTTGTCAGTACATTTAGACCGTCCTTATTTTTAGCACCATAGCTTTCGTTTGGCTTTTTTGAACGAACCGTCTATCCCAAATTCTATCCCCATCAACTGCCCCCTCACTCTCTGGGTCTATCATCTATTTTCACAAATGGACCCGTGGAGTGACGATTTAACTATATTCTATGGAGTTGTGCTCTGATTGATAGGCTAACCTTGGGTCATTAATGCAGGAGGGGCACGTGGCACATTCTCAGTGGTTGATTACTCGGATCGAAGCATCCCTTCATCTCCCGTGCTGTTTCCTCTCTCTCTCTCTCTCTCTCTCTATATATATATATATATATATATGTTGCTTCTCCCTTTCACTTTTACTTTCCCCAACAAATTTCCAATGTCAGATCGCTACCGTCTCCTACCAAAAACCGTCGTACCGTCAACTTAGTGTGATCGTTCGCCACGCCATTTTTGTTGCCTTTTTGCATTATTCAAATAGTAAGTATCTGTTGCCTTATACTAAGTTCTCTTTATTCACTTTAAATATTGCATGTCCGTCGCCTATGTAGACCTGTAGAGTCTTAAGGGTTTATCCGTCACGTGTAGGTGATAGATGTCGAGTAAGGAGTCAAGTGAACAATCGTGTCCACGAAGGCGTGGGCTATGATGAAGTGTATCCGTTAGGTAAGGATGACCTCGACACCTCTTATGATGAAAGGGTTCCGTCTGCCAACTCACCTTCTGCAGAGGGGGATGAGGACTTGGACGTGGACGGATCAGAGGGTGACTCAAACAGCGAAGATGATGTAGTTAGTGCCAAAACCTCCCATTCAATCTGTCATAGGTCTTGATGGTTTTAGGTAGTTTCTCTTCCGTTGTGAACGGTAAACGACTTTAACTCTAGCATTAAGAAAAAATACTTCGAGATCCTTAGGGAAAAATATCAAATTCTCGTCAGCATCACCATCCGTCTGCCTTTCAAATCCAAAAAATGTTACTACTGGGGTGCCAAAGACATTGGGGTGTATGAGCAGATGCTTAAGGCGGGACTTAGATTCCCTTTAAGTGCTCTTCACCACCGTTTACTTCAATACCTGGGGCTGGCTGTCACCCAAATCTCTCTAAATGCTTGGAGAGTCTTCCTTGGTGCAGAAGTGTTATATGAAGTCTTGACTAAAAGGGAGCGTAAGATGATAGTGGAGGAGTTCTTCCACTGCTACCATCCATCATAAATCACCTAGTCTAGGGTTATGTACAGTTTCCTACCATGGAAACCAGTACTCAGGCTAGTGTGTGATACCTTTGACTCAAACAGAAACTAGAAGAGCTGATACTTCTTTATTCAGAAGGATGACTGGATGTGTCACCCAAACAATCAGGAGTATATGCCTATGGACAAAACTTGGGTTATAATGCCCCCGTCTGGTAGGCGTCCATTTGGTCTAACTTTTGTTTATTATTTGTGTCATGTTGGCCTAACCGTCCCCTTTTTGCAGCTTGAAACCGTACAAAGGTGACTCTTGAGTAGTGGAATTTTTTGGAAAAGATTTGTAGGATCAAGTTGGTAGAGAGAACGTGGGCAAAGCTTGTTACCTTGGACACAATCCACTAGTATTGTGACGGTCTTGAGCCTACCGCAGGGGCCCGTCGCTACGATAGTCAAGCACGCAAACATAAGTCCATTGCTCATTTCTTTTTATTTATTGTAGTTTACCTAACTTTTTCTTTCCGTCTGTTTTGATGCAAAAATGGAAGACGGCAAGAGGAAGGCTTTCATCAAGCAATAGGCTACCACGCGGAAAGAGTAGGAGGGAAGCTTACCTCCCAAGAATAACAGGTCCGACCAACCCGTCCACAAAGAAGAAACCGTCGAACAAGAACGACTGTATCCCTAAGAAACCCAAAGTGGCGGTGGGGTCAGCCGTCGGGGAGAATCTTGATGCAAACAAGCTCCCACCTCCGTCTGGTCCAGGGAAGGGCAAAGGCCTTATGACGGGTTAGGGTCCCATCATTGCAAAGCGCCCCATCCTCCTCCTTGAGGACTTGCGATATGCACTCAAGCAACTTTCGTCCATCATCAAAGATGATGACTATGAGGACTTGAGCAACCATGCAACCAAGGCCATGGGGGAGACGGGCCTTTTCAGCCTTGCACAAGTATGTATATCCATCCTTCTCTCCTCTTTCGTCATGTTGTCTCTTTATTTTTCTAACATTTGTTTCTGATTCTTGTAGAGGGTGCTCATGATGAAGGGCCTAATGGGCCGTTGCCTGTCTCAAGAGACAGTGGTGAATCTTCTGAGGGCGAAGGTAGAGATGACGGAGGCAAAGTTAGGGGAGTTGAAGGCTTGGAAGGTGGTTTAGGAGAATAAGCATGATCTAACAAAAAAACTCCTAGACGAGTCGGAGAAGTAGACGGAGGTGCTGAAAAAAGTGCTCAAGGACAAGGAGGATGAGATCTCCAAGTCAAAGGAGCAGCTCTGTCGGGCTAAGGAGGACGCGATAAAAGAGTATCGCAACTCCAACGCCCTTTTATACGAATTGGGTGACTCCTTCACCGACGACTTTGACAACTGCCTCCGTCAAGTTAAGGCCTCCTTCCCGAATCTAAACCTGTCCCACATCTCCATCAACGCCCAAGGCCAGACCCTAGCCTGTCTCGTTGATCAAGGAGATACCGACGAACTACTTGCAAATGACGCCACTCATGACCCTCAAGATGACGAAGAGAATGCTCCTCATGAAGATCAAGTCGAATCCGTCGAGAATGAGGCCTGTCCACTTGAGGGGAACCAGACGGCTAAAGAGAAAGACGAAGAGACCCCGACTGACCAGCAATAGATTCATCTCTTTTATTTTATTTTTATCTTTATTTTTATTTTAATGTAAAGAAATTTTTGGGAGGACAATTTTCTTGCTATTTTTGCTGTTGCCTATTGTTGTTTGGGCCTTACATGTAGACCACTTCCCTTTATGGACCCTTTTTATTAAATATTTTGATATCCGTCGCTTGCATTTTATCTGAAAATATATGATTGCAAATCCACCTGTTTATTTTGATGTTCCTGTCTCCTTATGGTCTTAACAAACTCAAATCATCCCTTAGGATGAACCCGTCCACTTGTGGACTTAATAAATCATCCCTTGGAATGAACCCGTCCACTTATGGACTTAATAAATTTAAACCATCCCTTGGGATGAACCCGTCCCCTTATGGACTTAATAAATTCAAATCATCCCTTGAGATGAACTCGTCCACTTGTGAACTTAATAAATTCAAATCATCTCTTGGGATGAACCCATCCACATATGGACTCAATAATTATAGACGTAGTTTTGTAAACATGCACATGACATATTTGAATAACTCCTTTTATTGTGATAAATATGCATGTAGAAATTGTTCTTGGAAAATGAAAAACTGCCTTTCGGGCTTAAAAAGTACTGTAGATAGTAAAAATTAACTAAAATGAAATAAATTAGAAATGAGGAGTGTCGTTGTCCGTGCCCTTGTCTACTGGTAGTACTTCTTCAGCTACTCCGTGTTCCATGGGTGGTGCAACTTTTGCCCGTCTAGCGTCTGTAGGTTAGGTCCCTTTCCTCTGCCATGAAGCAATCCTGTAGGTTCCTTCCCAATTAAGCCCTAACTTTCCCTGGGAGGGATCTCTTGTGGCACCTATCACCTTTCTCAAGCTGAGATCTCCAATCTGGAAGTCTCTGTGTCTGACTCTTGAGTTGTAGTGCTTGGCCATGAGGTTCTAGTATTGCGCTAATCTTTGTTCAGCCATTGCTCTGACCTCATCCACCAAGTCAAGCTGCAAGTGCATAGCTTTATCGTTCCTACTCTTGTAATAGTTTCCCACTCTGTAGCCTGTGAGTCCGACCTCAGCTGGGATGACGATTTTGCTTTCGTATGCTAGTCAAAACGGTGTCTCTCCTGTAGGTGTCCTTACCGTCGTCTTGTATGCCCATAAAACGCTTGGCAATTCTTCTAGCCATATACCTTTTGCCGCCTCGAGCTGAGTCTTAATGATTTTGAGCAAGGATCGGTTCGTGACCTTAACTTGTCCATTGGCCTGAGGGTGGGCAGGTGAGAAGTAGTGATTCTTGATCCCTAACTGCGAGCAAAAACTTTTGAACGAGTTATTGTCAAACTGCTTCCCATTGCCTGAGACCAGTACTCTAAGTATACCGTACTTGCAAATAATGTTCTTCCATACAAAGCTTCGTACGTTCTTCTCCATGATGGTGGCCAAGGCTTCAGCCTCCACCCATTTGGTGAAGTAATCTATGCTGACTACTAGGAAGTTCAATTGTCTAATTGCTGTTGGGAACAGGCCCATGATATCCAACCCCCATTGAGCGAAAGGCCATAGAGCTGTCATTGGAGTGAGGGCTAAAATGGGAAATTAGCATTATTTTTTAAACAATATAATTAATAGACACTGATTTCAAACTATATTTTTTACTAGCATTTCGAGTGTAAGAGGGTCGATTTTGGGCTATAAATCGAGTCTAAGAAACTCGATTTTCATGGTCTAATAAAGTCTGATGTGGCATTTTTTTCCACGTGTACACCTAAAAATCGAGTTTTTAAGACTCAATTTCCTTTAAACATGTGCACCCTTTGCGAGAACACCATTTTCTCAAGAAAGAGATAGGAAAAAAATAATCGGAGGAGAAGAAGAACCCAAAAGATGATCATCAGAGAAGAAAGAGATAGGGGAAAAAAAAAATGAAGATCGAAGGAGAAGAAGAACCCAGAAAAAATGAAGATCAAGAAGCAGAAGAACCTAAAAGATGAAGAAGAAGAAGACAAGCCCATACCCAGCACACACAAACTGAGGAGAAGAAGATCGGAAGCAGATCGGAAGCCGTGGGTCTGTTGGGTTGCCGTCGCAGGTCTGGGTTGCCGTTGCAGGTCTGGGTCGCCGTGGGTCTGTTGGGTTGCGGTTGCCATCGCAGGTCTGGGTCACCGTGGGTCTGTTGGGTTGCGGTTGCCGTCGCAGGTCTGGGTCGCCGTGGGTCTGTTAGGTTGCCGTCGCAGGTCTGGGTGTTTGCTTGTTTTTTTCTAGGTTGGTGGGTCGCAGGTCTGGGTGTTTGCTTGATGCCGCTGGGAACGGGTGTTTGCTTGATGCTGGTGTTTGCTTGATATGTCTGATGCTGGTATTCCTGGGAACGGGTTAAGGTTTTTTTGGCTTAGAAATCGAGTCTTAGAGACTCGATTTCCAAGTGTACACCACCTGAAAGAAATGCCACATCAGACCACATCAGACATATTAGAACACCAAAATCAAGTCTCAAAGACTCGATTTATAAGCTTAAAATCGAGTCTCTGAAACTCGAGATGTTAGTAAAAAATATAGTTTGGAAACTATGCTTACTAACTAAATAGTTATAAAATTGGGCTTAATTCCCAATTTTGGCCTGGAGTGAGCTCCTCTATTGGTTGTCTGATGAGGTTGCCATACTTCTGACACTTGTCGCAAGTTTTGACATATGCATAGGCATCCTTCTACATGGTAGGCCAATAATATCTTGCTCGTACCATCTTGTGCACTAAAAATTGTGATCCGGAATGGTTCTCACAAATTCCTTTGTGGACTTCTCTCATGACATAGTTTGCCTCCTCGGAACTAAGACACCTTAGGTACGAGCGGGAGAAGTTTCTTTTGTACAAGATGTCTTTAATTAGCATGAATCGTGCTGCCTGAACCTTTAACTTCCTTGCAACCTCCTTATCGTCAGGTAGAATGTCGTTTTTCAAATAGGAGATTAATGGTGTAGTCCAATTGTTCTCAGAACCTATCTCCTGCACACTGACGCCGTCTATTAATGGTAAGATCTGAACAAAGAATACTACCTGAATAGAGATGAGCATATGCTCTGCTGATGCAGTCTTGGCCAGATGGTTGACTTGCTCGTTCTCATCCCTTGGGATTTGAACAAACTTCGCATGAAGGTCGTTCGTTCGCTTCTTCACTTGCTCTAGATACTTTTTTATCCGTTCACCTTTGCACTCGTAATTGCCTTTTACTTGACTCGTTACCTGTGAGTTGCAGTATACGACCACATTTGTGACTCCTGCTGCTTTGGCGAGATCTAGCCCTGCTACTAAAGCTTTGTACTTCGCTTCATTATTGGTTATAGGGAAATCGATTTGGACCATGCATCGATCTCGTCCTCTTCTAGGGGATGGAGTACTATACTAGCTCCGCCTGCCTGTTTGTTGGACGACCTATCTATGTGGATACTCCATTAAGGACACGATCCTGCCCCCTCGCCTTCCATGTTAGTGAATTCCGTGATGAAGTCAGCGACAACCTACCCCTTTATGGTCGCACGTGGGTGATATTGTACGTTGAACTCACTTAACTCAATTGCCCAGAGTACCATCCGTCCAGCGGCTCCAGGGCTGCTCATCGCTCTCCATAGAGGCTTGTTTGTTAGGAAGACTACAGTGTGGGCCTGGAAATATGGCTTGAGCTTACGAGCCGTAGTTACTAACGTGAAGGTGAGCTTTTCCATCGGGGGGTACCTCTCTTCAGCGCCTCGGAGCGCCCGGCTAGTGTAGTATGCAGGCTTCTGTACCCTATTTTCTTTTCTGACCAAGGCTGCGCTAATAGCTACCAAGGAAATGGCTAGATAGAGAAACAATTCTTCCCCTGATTTGGAGGAACTCAGCAATGGTAGGGAGGACAGGTATGCTTTCAGGTTTTTGAATGCCTACTGATATTCAGCCGTCCACTTGAATAACTTCTTCAATGTGCAGAAGAAAGGCAGGCATTTGTCCGTTGCTCTTGAGACGAACTTGTTTAGTGCGGCTACTTTGCCGTTGAGGCTTTATACTTCCTTGATGTTTGTTGGCTGTGTCATCTCTATTGTTGCCTATATCTTGTCCGGGTTGACCTTAATACCTCTCTAGGATACCATGAACCCCAGGAATTTTTCGACCGTTACCTTAAATGCGCATTTGTTTGAATTCAACTTCATGTTGTAAGAGCGAAGGGTATCAAAGGTTTCCTTAAGGTCGTCCAAATGGTCATCTTCCTGTTGGCTTTTTACCAACATGTCGTTCACGTAGACTTGAATGTTTCTCCCAATCTGATGTACGAACATCTTGTTCATCAACCTTTGATACGTGGCGCCCGCGTTCTTGAGTCTGAACGGCATTATTTTGTAACAGAAGAGGCCCTAGCTAGTGACGAATGAAGTCTTCTCTTGATCAGCCTCGTCCAGCTTGATTTGTTTGTAACCAGAAAGCACATCCATAAAGCTCAGCAACTAGTGTCTTGCTGTCGAATCCACCAAGATGTCAATCCGTAGAAGAGGGTAGTTGTCCTTGAGGCATACCTTGTTTAAGTCCATGAAGTCCACACATATCCTCCACTTCCTGTTGGCCTTTTTGGCCATCACTACGTTGGCTAGCCAGTTGGGGCAGTATACTTCTCATATGAACCCCGCTTCCTATAATTTGCGAACCTCTTCTGCTATGGCCTTGTCTCGTTCCTACGTGAACACCTATTTCTTCAAACAAATGGGAGAAAAAGATGGCGATACATTCAACTTGTGGACTATGACTGAAGGATCAATTCCGAGCATGTCTTCGTGGCTCTAGGCGAAGACGTCCTGGTTCTTCCTTAAAAACGCTGTGAACGCCTGACTAACTGGTGTGCTAGCGAGAGTGCTAATCCTGGTTGTTTGCTCAGGCCTAGAATCATCAAGGAGTACCTCTTCCAACCCTTCCATGGGTTCTGCCACCGTCCGTTGTTCTTCTATACACATGGTCTATAAATAATCGTCCATCTCCAGCATGGCAATGTAGCACTGCGCCACTCTCTCACTCCGTACTCAGTGGGAAACTTGATCATTAGGTGGTAAGTTGAAGTTACGGCCTTCCATGAGTTAAGGGTAGGATGACTCAGGATGGCATTGTAAGCGGACGAACAGTCAACAACCAGGAATGTGACATCCTAGGTAATTTGTTGAGGGTAATCACCAACTGTTACGGGAAAAATGACCGCATCAAAGGGTTGTACTCTTGTTTTTTCGAATCTAACGAGTGGCGCGTTAGTTGGAACCAGTCGTTCTCTCGCAATCCTCACCAACTGGTACGTCGGGTAGTAAAGGACATCAGCAGAGCTCCCATTGTTAACAAGGACCCGGTGAGTGTTGTAGTCCCCAACCCGTATGCTAACTATAAGCGCATCGTCGTGTGGGTGGTGGAGACGTCGAGCATCCTCCTCTGTGAACTAAATTATAGGGTTGTCGATGAGTGCCATCTTTGGGACTAAACCCGTCAACTGGATGTTCTGGACCATCCTGAGGTAGGTTTTGCGTGCCTTCTTGGTTGAACCGGAGGCCGTAGTGCCCCCTATGATCATCCTTATGTCTCTTATGGGTAGCCTAGGACACTTGTTTTCCCTTCGGGCAGCCTAAAATTATGGTGGGTTCGTCCTTTCCTTGCTAACGAATCTTTGCAATTTTCTTTGTCTGATAAGGGCTTCTATTTGCTGCTTCAAGTCATAACATTCAAACGTGTCATGACCTTGGTCATGGTGGAAACGGCAATACATGTCTCTGGACCTCTTACTAGGGTCTCCCTTCAGCTTGTCAGGCCATGTCAAGGCTACCTCGTCCTTGATCTGTATTAACACTTAATCAATAAGGGCCCTTAACGGGGTGAAGCTTGCGAACCTCCTAATGAAGGGCTTGGAATGCCTATCCTTCCGTCGGTCTCCTGTCCTTGTTGTCTTCAGTCCCCTGTCCTGCCTTACATGTTCTTGCCTTTCCCATTTTTTAGGTTTCTTTTCTCGGGCAAGCAATGCGTCCTTCACATTCATGTACTTAGTAGCTCAGTAATGTACATCTGACATGGTTTTTGGGGTTGTTTTTGTACAAGGAAAACAGAAACTTCCCCTTCCATAACCCATTGGTGAACGCAGCAACGAGTATTTTGTCATCACCTTCATCTATCGAGAAGGCTTCCTTATTGAAGCGGGTTATGTAGGATCTCAGCGTCTCCACCTCCCGTTGCTTGGTGCCCATCAGGCATGTAGTGAACTTCTTATACATATGCCCCCTATAAACTGTGAGGCAAACTGTGCACTCAAATCCTTGAAGGTACTGATGGAGTTGGGGGTCAAACTACTGAACCATACCTTTGCAGGACCTTTCAGTGTGGTCGGGAAGGCTCGACACATGATTTTGTCCGCCACACCTTACAAGTGCATAAGGGTTTTGAATGACTTCAAGTTATCTAAGGGGTCCTTTGACTCATCGTAGGCTTCTACCTGTGGCATGCGGAACTTTGGCAAAAGGGGGCACAAAGTGACGGGTGTAATAAAAGGCAAGTCCGTCCAGTGGACTAACTCATCAAGGTCGCCTGACACCTATCCTCTGAGGGTGTTCATCATGAAGTCCATTCGCTCCTTTAATTTGCATCTCTGTGACTGTGTGGTGGTGCTGTTTATGCGACGGATGGACGGCTGGTATCTTGTCACTCTTGTCCACTCAGAGCATTGCTGCCTTCTGGTCATTCTCAATCCCTCCTTTCTATGCTAGTGCCCTCTTGCTCTTTTCCATGATTGTTGGGCCCAACATCCCTTTGGCGCAGTTGTTCATCCAGGTCGTGGTTTTGCTTAGTAAGGCATTCCACCACCACAACTTTGTCTGAGAATTGGTAATATGGCTGTTATTATTTTTATTTTCCCATAGACGACGCTAACTAAATATGTCAAAAATTGTCAGTAAGCTGCACAGTCCTCACATGCTCTAGACAAAACTTGTAAAACAAAGAAGAAGAAAACCTTACAGAGAATACTAATGCAATACCGGTCAAATACCCTCTGAAGGTTAAGTTAAAGAATGTTCACAACTCTAGAATGCCAGAGTTGGGGTAAATTATGTGTACCTCGATTTCTGAGGGTTTTGAGTTTTTATAGTAGTGTAGAACTGACCTTCGTTTTTTGGTGAAAAAGATGTTTTCTTGTAGGGAAGATTCTTATAAGTACACATGTTACCAAAAAAAAAAAAAAAAAAAAAAAAAGATTCTTATAAGTACACGTATTTTACGGGATTCTTTTCATTTTGTTGATTAGGGTTAATCGTAGGACACAAGACTTTTCCATTTGAAGTTTCTTGGAGACCACTTAGGCCACATGAATGTCACGTGGCTTTGCTACCTATCTACCTTGTATCCGTCTACTTGGAATTCGTCCACCATGGAGAGTCCGTCCATCTTCTCTTCCTCTCCGTCTGGGGCGCGCTCTTTATTCTGCTTGTTGTTTGTCAGCATGTTTAGACCGTCCTTATCCTTATCACCATTGCTTTCATTTGGCTTTTTTGAACAGATCTGTCTATCTCAAATTCTATCCCCATCACAACCCATGTTTGTGACTAAAGGCCAATGCCACTGTTTTTGAAACCAAGCAAAGGGAAAATAAATTGGAAAGTGATAAAAGGAAAAATTTTGGGGGAATTGGCCACGTGGAACCCATGCAACCTTCACACATTTCAGTTTAGAAGCGTGATTTAAGGAAGTCTAGACCCCCACGTGTTGGCGATTGAAGGCATGCTCTACTTAATTATGGACTTTCTCGATTGGTCAAATATGAGCAATTTTTAGGTATTTTTGAAACATACAGAATGGTGTTTCATCCCCTGACATTCATAATAGAGTTTTAAATTTATGGTAAGGTTTATTGTAAATGTGAGAGAAAAAACATTATTTTGCTCTACTTCAAAAATACCTAAAATTTTTTTTTACAAAAATATATATTATTTCCTCAAAAATTATCTCACAAAAACAAAAAATAAAATATAATTGCTTTCCTCATAGGCTAGACATTCTTCTAGCAACCCTTATCTGACAAAAGCATTAGCACTAGTAGTCTTTCATCGGCATAAAACCACGTTCATGACTCTCATTTACCATATGGTAGATTTTTAAGTATTTTCGAAGTATAAAAATTAAAACTTTTTTCTCTCACATTTATGACGACGGAATTCACTCATTAAATTTATTCATAGTAAAATTTACTATAAATGTGAGAGGAATGAGTTCAACTCTTCCAGCACCAAAAATACCTAAAAATTTTCGCACTAACAGATTCCTTTGCTCATCCTTACCAAAAGCATGTTTCCCTTTTAGACGGCTAACTAATCTGAGAACTTATTACTTCCACTAGTATCAAGTGCGCTTAGTGCCAACTATTTGATATTTGGCCCACCAAAAACCCACCACCGTTTTAAATCTAAAATTTTTTAGCATTGAGTTAGAGCATCCTTAATGGTTTCTTTAAAGCCAATTTTAGAGAGAAAATAAATAAAAGGTAAATATCACTTCGCTGTTTAAACCAGACAAAAATGCAAAAACTTTTTATTATTTTTTTACTCATCTCTCTCCTCCGTACTCTCTTTTTCTCCTCTGTCTTCTCTGATCTCTGTCGCCTATGTTCTCTTTGTCTCTCTCAACCCACCTCTCTCGCCTGTGTTCTTTGTTTCTCTCAACCCACCTCCATAGCAACAACAATCAAAGACCCACATTCAACAACACCTCCGCCAATCACCACCGATCATAGCAAATAAAATCACCGGCGAAACCCACCAAGCAGCACCTTTAACCACCAAATCCAATCACAGGCAAAACCCACCGATCACAGCATGCCCAATCACCAGCCAAACCCATCGATCCCAGCAAACCCAATCACCGAAAAACCCCACCAATCACATTAAACAAAATCAGCAGCCAAACCCACAAAGCCAAACCCATCACCGGCCAAACCCATAAAGCCAAACCCATCGCCTCTTTCTTCTCTTACTGAGATCGACCCTCGCCGGAGGAGGAGATCAACTGGTGGAGATCAGCTAAATTTTATTCCTCCGGTGGTGGTGAGTTTCAGACGTGTTCTGAGTTTTTTCTTTTTTTCTTTTTTCTTTTTTTGCCTCACATGGTGATCACCGGTGAGTTTTATACATATTGTGATTTTTGATTGGTTGTAGGTGGTAGTGGGTAGTGGGTTTGAGGTGGTGATGGTGATCAGGTTTTTTTTTTATTTGGTGGTGGTGACTGGTGAGTTTCAAAGAGAGGTCCAAGATTTAAATCTCATTCTCCCAACTATCTAACTATATACAAATAAATACTGTATTAAAAAAAATAAAAATCATACTCACTGAGAATTGAGATTGCTGACCGTTTTGGTCCCGAATGACTTGGATATGGCTAAGCTGAGCACGGACCAGCTGAGTGAACATCCAGCGTGTTTCCCATGAAAACCCACAAGTACTCTCGACTTCATTGTCTTGAGAAAGATACGCAAGTCCATAAGCGACTCTAAGAGAATTACTGTAACTTTTAGTACACAATTAATCTTGATTTGGCTTATGGATTTGCGTATCATTCTCAGAACAATGACTGGAGTATATAGCAGAAAACCACCGTTGTGACTTTGACTGTTATAGGCCATCAATGATTTGGCTTGGTTGTGGTTGTGGTTGAGGTTGAAGTGTGTTGGTGATAAAGGAGTTACAAGATTTGGAAACGCATCTGAATCGGATTGAAATGCTTTCACTGTTAGGCTTAGGGTTGCAGCAGAAAGAAGGGACCAAGTTTAGGTTTAGGTTTAGGCTGGAGTTAGTGTAAAATGATGGAGATTAGTTGCAACTACGTGTATAAATAAAGCAACTTTTGGTAAGTACTATAATAACCAGTCAGTGATACACGTGGTGGACGCAGATCAAATGGTTGGATTTTCAGGATGAGGAATTCTGAAATGGTTTGCCACGTGGTGAACAAAGAGCAAAATACTGGTATCTCAACGGCTAGAAATTCAGTAGAGAAAGAGAGCAGTGTAGACGCATTGAATGGGTTAAATGCAAAATCACAATTCAGCCATTTTTGCTTCATTGGACCATTGGCCTAGATCATCTAGAAATGGCTAATATCTATCACTAGAAACATTAATGCAACTTTAGCCCATTACCTAACACGCAAGCCCATCACCAGATTATTTCTTTTCAAATTTATCAGTTATATAAATGGAAATTTTAACCAGCGTCGTGTTAACATTTCCTTTTTTGTATCTCACTTTAAAAAAAAGAAAAATTGTCAAAAGTTATCAAAAATTGCCTAAAAAGTTGCCAGTAACTATGTTGTTAACGAACACCTTACGGTGCCCGTTTATACAACCCTTATATAAATATGTATCACCTAAAATTTTGACATATCCCTGTTTGATTTACTTTTTTTCTCGTCTAATTGTTTATTCTTGCATTATTTTCATTTTATTTCATTTTTCTCTCTTGGATAAATATATTTAAAGATCCCTCAGTTCATATTGTCTTATTGGACTCGTAGTCTCACCTTTAGTTAAATCACTACTTCATGGATTGATTAAGATGCAAATTTATTCTTGCTGGATTGATTGAATGAATCCTAAACATACTTAAAAAAGTCTCATTGGAAGTTTGTTTATTGTTACTGGAATTGGTCCCTCAAGCTTGCTGGATGTCACATCTGAGTCTTGCTAGAAGTGAGCTTGCTTGTTCTTCTCTCTCTCCTCATGTGAGAGGAGGGAGCAATACTCCTGGACTACAAAATAACTACTACCCGTTAACAACTAATAGATAACTTTTTAAGAGGTTGGATTTGACTTTCCATTAAGGATCTATGTCCAAGGATTATGCACTTTCCATTGAACAAAGCAGAGATGGGGTCAATGTTAAGGCAAAGAAGAGTCTGGATTTGCAGTGAATGAATTGGGAAAAGACATAAGATATACCGACTGTGAAGTGAGGAGCTGCCATGTCTCACTTTTTTTCTTCTTAAAAAAGGCAACAAAATTAGCATTTTGAAACATATGGCAAATTATACTTTTCCTTCCTAAACTATCGCTTTGTTTACATTAACCTTTGAGTTATTAAAATGCACAATTGATCCTTCAAAGTTATAACTCTTTCAATATTTCTTATCGTTTGTTTTGGTGTCAAGTCTGATAAAATTTAGCATTAAAAGACCAATTTATCCATCTCCAAAACAAACAATTGAGGTGTAAAATAATTTTTTAATGCTAAATTTCATTTGAGCTTAGGAGTCAATCATGCATTTTGAAATATGTAATTTGCCCTAAAAATTAAAGGCATATTTGGTAAAAGGTTTCATGCTTTTGTTTTCAAATTAATGTGAAAAATTTTGAAAACAAATTTTAAAAAATTAGGTTGAAAAACTATTTTCAAAAAATACATAATGCAAAAATTTGTATTTATCACCATGTTTTCAAATTTATTTTTTAAGAACCAAGAACACAAAGATTGTCTAACAAGAATTATGCTTGGAGAGAGGTTAAGGCTTTAATCAACAATTTTTTAGAAAAAGTGGACTCGTTTGACAAAAACGAATCTACACAAAGATTTCCTACATATAAAGAGAACTTATAGTTTGCAGGTGTAATTTTCTTGACAAACAAATAAAAGAGAGAGAGAGAGACAGAGAGAGAGAAATTGTTATTTTATCAACAAACAAACAAAAAATAGAATGAGAGAGAGGGAGACTGAGAACATTAAGAAAGAGCAGCGATGGATTTGTCAATGAAATACTCATCGTCTGAGGTCCCGATAAGGTGAAGTGAATGAGAGAGGTGATGTAAGGAGTTACGAAGTTAGGTGAGTAACTAAATCAACACTAGTGAAGTGAGGAGTTATGAAGTTAGGTGAGTAATTGGATCAACAGTGAGGAGTTATGAAGTTAGTTGAGTAACTAGATCAATAGTGTTGATCCAGTTACTCACCTAACTTCATAACTCCTTACTTCACCTAACTTCAACAGTAGAGAGAAAGAGTCGTTAAGGGTATTGTCTGTCATGTCAAATTTTCAAAATACATGCTTTTAACACTGTATTTTGGAGACTGTGTTCTACAAACGATATTCACAATACTCTTAATAAATACATGATTTAAAAGTGTGACTCACCATTGTCGGCTTTTAAAAAACTAAAAACATTTTTTAAACTCTATTACCAAACAACCCCTAAGAAAACTTTAAGCTTTTTGTTTCACTTTAAACAAATAAGTTACTAAAAACTGTTCTCTCCGTCCCACTTTGTTTGTGCTCCATTCCATTTTAAGATGTCCTAAAATATTGTCCTATTTTTAAAAATAAAATTAATTAATTTACTAATGTTCTTATTATACCATTACTTTATTTTTAAAACTATTTGAAAAGAAAACTAACAAATATTTTAAAAAAATCAATCTAATTGGGGCACTTTTTTAGTTTTCTCATTAAAAATAACTCTTTTAAAAAAAAAAAAAACTGATAAATTTATTTAAGGGTAGTTTTGTAAATTTATACATTTTTACAATACAGACAAGGTAATAGATGATGTTTCCTTAAAAAGTTTGACTTTTCAAACAGAACAAACAAATTGAAACGGAGGGAGTATAAGATACCGAATAGGCATGGGAAGCAATCAAGATTAATAAGGAAGATATGAACATTTAGCACTTGAAGGATCACCATATAGAGAATTTTATGTGAATCACTTGTAGATTGGTTCATTCATATTCTATGAAAGCAAAATTTGACAGTAGCTTCCTTACATATTAGGGTAATATATAGATCTATTTCGATCTTCACATCATGTCTCCGGTATATTTTCTACAATCTTTACCCTATTAATCCCAAAGCCAGCTTCTTAAAAGCTATATATATAAATATATAAATATAAATATATATATATATATATATATATATATATATATATATATATAAGCCGTCAAAATTAGAAAGAAGTTTCCCCTAAGTTAGCACTCTTCTAACCTCAAATGCAGCAAAGATATTCAGTTTTCATGAACTATTCCTTCTCAGTGGTTCATCAATTTTAAAAGAAAATCACTTTTTCCTTTTTCCTTATTCTACATTAGCCAAGTAGTGCCTATCTCATTTCTATATCTATCATTTAAAACTTAAAAGCCACAGCGATAGAGCTTCCTTCAAGATGGCCTGTTCATCCCTCACCTCTCATAAACCAGGTTGTATCGGGTTCAGTCTGATATCACACTGACAGCAAGAGTGACATAAAAGATATCTCCAACTAACAGATCAAGACATTTTTCTTCAGACTAGCTTCCCTAAATGACACAATCAGAAACTATAATCTCTGATGCTGATTGATTGACATTACAATTTACAGCATTACATGAATATGGCATCTTTAAGATGGATTGTTCGTTCCTCATCTCTCATAAGCTAGGTAGTAAAGAAGTTCTGATGACACCGACTGCAAGGGTGATGTATAATTTCTACTTGGTAGAGGTCCCTGTCTGCTAAACCATATCAAGAGCAACAACAACAAAAGTAGAATTTTGTCGAAAGCAATCTCCGTGCCTTTGAGCAATCAAAAATTATCGGACAACTTGTAACAATAAACAGGCAGAAGTATACTTCTATGATGTGAATTGTGATGAACAACAGTTACGTAGCTCATATAGAATTTCATTATTAAAAAAAAAAAAAGCATGGTTCATACAGTTTACTTAATCATTCTCATTGCCCTCTAACCACCAAGTAAAAATTTGTGATTTTAATTTCTTTATGAGACCCTTGTGACTCCAACTAACTGTTTATCTCTACAGGAAGAAACGTGACTATTTCAAGTAGGCCAATAGTGCCCAACTCCCAGCGGAATCATTAACCAAGTCAATATATATCATAAGGAGATCTTTAGTCAGCTAAGGAACAAATCAAAAATCTTTATGATCATTGGAATGTTGGACAGTGGCTCCCCCAAAATGTTCAATACTGAAAGGACTTTTAACTTTACATTTTTGCTATTATTATCATTTCCATTGGAGAGTAATGACTGGTGAGACAGACAAGGAACCAAACTAAGAGAGGAAACAATAAATGGAGGAAGGAGCAGGTATCCATTTTTGGTTTCTCTAAAAATGAAGCCTAGATATAGCCAACAAATAGAAGACAAAATAAGTATCAGTTCTTCTTTCATTACCGACCTTGTCTCTCCTCTCCTAAGTATATATTCTAGCTACCATGCCCTTTCATCTCTTCTGACCACCCTCCATTAATACACCCTTAAAGTAGAGAATGGAATTAAACAAAAATTGCTAGTGCCAATAATGAAGAAATCAAATTGATAGGGGAGTTGTCTAAAGATGTATGAGCAATAAGTCCATACAAGGAAAAAAATATATATGCATATATATATATATTGCATTTTGGTAATCAACAACACTATCAACACACCCAATTTCACAACTTGCTGATGTTGTCAATTGTAAGTAGTCCACTTACAGTCGAGTTGACCTTCATTGTGCTGTGAAATTGGCTGTATCCCTAGATTTTTTTTTTTTTTTTTTTTTTCTAGGGTTATTATCAAACTTCTTTGAGGAAAGTTATGGAACTTCTAATATGTGGCTAGGCATACACATTACAATAATTAACAAGTTTGATCAATATGTCTGCGATTTTCCTTCTTCCACTTTCCTTTTTTTCCTAAAAAAGGTTGTTTCCAATTATGGTATGGTTTTGACAAAACAAGAATCAGGCAAAAATATATATGGAAACATTTCAAAACTTTCAAGTGAGAAACTGACATAAATACAAGCCACTCTGAAAAAGCTAAAGCATTCATGCTTTTGATGATTTATAACAAAGTATAGTGGAGAAACCGTTCATAAAGTTTTTCCTATTTTTATATGAATCTTCAACTACGCAATTGATATGATCTAACATCAGATCCAAAGAATAAAAAATAAATTCAAAAACGAAATCAGCTAACATTAATCAAAGAAAATATGCAATCGGCAGATGTAAAATCCAAGCAAATTTGAGTAAATAAAACCAGATGATCGGAACTCAAGCAAGGATTTTTTCGAAGTTAATAAAACCCGAAGAATCTGAAATTAACAAAAACGAAGAAAGTACAGCGCCGACGAAAATTTACAGAGCCAAAAAAAAAAAAAAAAAAAGGAAAGCGAAAACGAAAACGAAAACGAAGCGTTCAGTTACCGAGTCAAAGAACCGAAGATCAGTGTGAATCTAGAACAGCGATCAAAGAGCTCCGAATCCGAAACCGAGAGCAGAAAATTAAGCGGCGGCGGCGGCGGATCGGCGGTAGAGCTTGCCGAAGACGTGGAGCGCGGTGACGAAGCCGATGAAGCAGAGGCTCATGACGAGTACGACGGTCGGCGAGATCTTCAGGCCGGGAGCGTCGTCGGTGTAGAACCTCAGCATGTTGCCGCCGGAGCCGGCACCGCCTCCGATCCCGCCGGAGCTGGCGTTGGAGGAAGCGGAGCCTCCGCCGAGCCGACGTCGCCTCATTCCGGCCGTCGCGGCTGCAGAGCCGCGCGGAGCCACGACGCCGGGCCTCGAGGTCGAGGAGGACGATGATTGGGACTGTGACGTGCCTCGCGCCATTGTTACGAAACGAGCAAACCAAGAAGAGAGAGTGAGAGTCGTTGAGATTTGAGAAATAAAGGATAAAATATTTTACAAAGATGTGAAGATTTGGATATATATGAGATTACAAACTTATAATAATAATAATAATAATAATAATATAAAAAGCTTGAATTCAGTGAGGTGGGTAGACGGGTAATAAGTTATGCAGTGAATAAAGATCGGAAAGTACGTTAGGTGGTTTTGTTTTGTTACCCGCGACTTGGCTATATAATAAGTTGTACAGTTTGTTAGATCACAATCACAACAATATGATTTTCTTTTCTTTTCTTTTTATTCTTTTCATACTAGTTTAGTAATGACAAGAACAATAGAGAATAAGGGTACATTTGGTACACTGAATGAAAATTACGATACGAATTGTAATCTTTATTACTAGGAATAAAATGTGTTGTAATGTAATAACTAAACTTATTCATTAGTTTGGTTATAAGTTATAATATTAGAATAAAACTTCATCATGGGAGTTTCTCTGACGGCAAGGGTTTAAGGTTTCCTCTACCTTAGCGTTTGTAGAATCTTGTCCCTAGCTTAGTCTAGGTTTTCTTTCCCTTTAGGCTCGCGCGTGGCTGGTAGGACGATGAGTTGTTGTGTGGGTGAGTGTTTTACGTTTCGGGTTGGTTGTTTTTGGTGAATTGTGGGGCTATGGCTGGTCTCGAGGAGATGTGGGCTAGGTTCTCTTTGTCAAAGGAGGAAGAGCGGGGTGCTGATGTTGATGGTCAAGAGGAATCTATCATCCATCGTTTGGCTGGTAAATTCTTCACAAAACGGGTTCTAAATGTCGATGCCATGGCTTGCACGTTTAAACCTTTGTGGAGACCAAAAAGGGAACTTAAAATCCGAGATATGGGAGATAATATACTGTTGTTTGAGTTTGAGGACTATCTCGATCTGGAGCATGTATTAGAACTTGAACCATGGTCATACGATAAACATCTGGGGGTGTTTCAGAGAACTTTGGTTGCTGAGGCGGCTCCTTCACTTGATTACTCTCGCTTTTCATTTTGGATTTAGCTTCACAACGTTCTTGCTCATCTATTAACGACTGAAACTGGTGACTCAGTGGGTAGGACCTTGGGTAGGGTGCTTCAAGTTGCTGATCCTGAAGATGATGCGGTTGGGGGAGAATTTTTGCGGGTCCAAATCGATTTAGACATATCACGGCCATTACCCAGGTGTTGCAAGGTTCAGGTGGAAGGGAAACTTGTGGGTTGGGTAGGCCTAAAGTACGAGTGGCTCTCAAATTTTTGCTATTGGTGTGGCCGTGTTAGTCATGGTGAGAGGGATTGTGAGATGTGGTTGCATAACAAGGGTAGGTTGCAAAAGGATGATCAGCAATATGGAGAATGGCTTCGCGTGGATTCAGTGAGGGCTATCCATAAAACAGTGGCAACTATTTCGGGGGCTACCCGCAGTGAAGTTCCGTGGCAGAAGCATACCAATGTCCAAACCAAAGCTCAGCATGTTGTGGTTGATAAGTTCAATCAATCTGCAAGTGCAAGTGCTTTCGAGGTAGCAAGGGAGAAGGAGGTTAGAGGGGCTGTATCAGTGGTCTTGAACTGCAGTACTTCAAGGAAGGTGAATGTAGTTCAGCAAGGAAGTGAGGGTAATGGGTTTAATCATACTAGGTTGGGGAAGGAACGGGTGGGAGCAATGGAGGACCAAGGCAGCCATGTATTTGCTTCGGCCAAAGCAGATTAGCCAATCTTTTTGGCCGATACTTCATCTGAGATGCCAGGCCCAACTTTGTTGACTAGGGCATGGAAGAGACTAGCTAGAGAGGTGGGTAAGGGTCAAAAGGAAAATGAGGAAGGCTATATGCTCAAGATAGCAGTAAACACAGTGGACAATGGGAAGCGCTGTATGAGTATTGACTTAGAGGATCCAGTGGAGAGTAAAAAATAGTGCATGGATGTTTGTGAGGGAATGGATGACCAATCTATTGAGGTAGTGGCTGCATGGCAGCACCACCGAGCATTATGAGTTGCTTAAGTTGGAACTGTCGTGGGCTTGGGAACCCACAGGCAGAAGATGAGATTGTTGCCCTAGTGACAACAAAAGATCCTAAAATAGTTTTCTTAATGGAAACTAAGGTTGAAAATTTTATTTTGGATAGAATTGGTAGAAGGATCCATTTTGCTAATTTATTTTTTATTCCACGTGTCAATTCAGGTGGGGGTCTTGCTTTGTTCTGGAAGTCTGATGTGGATGCTACTGTTCAGACCTCTTCTGAGCGCGACATTAATGTTATTATTAACCAAGGAGTGGATGACACCAGGCGGTTCACGGGCTTTTACGGAGATCCTGATACTGCTAGCTGGGAAAACTCCTGGGATTTACTTCGATCTTTGAGTCATCGTTTCAATTTTCCTTGGGTGTGCATGGGCGATTTCAATGAGATTCTATTTACTAATGAGAAATTGGGATGGTTAGATAGGCCAGAGAGGCAAATGCAGAGATTCTGGGATGCCTTGGATTATTGTGCTCTGAAGGATCTTGGCTTTTCAGGATTCCCATACACTTGGTGTAATAGAAGGCCTGGTGATCAAAATACTTGGATTCGACTAGATAAGGGTGTGGCAATTGTAGATTGGGTTCTTCATTTCCCAGCATTTCGTATTCATCACGTGGATGCTTTTCACTCTGACCATAAACCCCTTCTACTTTGCTCAAATTCTGAATTTAAGCGCTTTTATAAGAAAGGCCGCCCCTTTCGCTTTGAAGACATGTGGTTAAAAGATAGTACTTGCGAAGATGTAATAAAGCAATCTTGGGAGGGTGAGCCAGTTCCTAATATTGACTAGGGTTTTAACAGGAAGATCATAGCTTGCCAAATGAATTTGAGAGTCTGGAACAATAATTGTTTTGGGCATGTACGTAATACTTTGGCAAAAAAACTCAAGGATTTAAAGTGGGCTGAAGAGGAAGGTTGCTATATGTCAAATCCGGGGAAGATTTATCAGCTAAGATATGAAATTCAGAAGCTCAAATATCGGGAAGAAAGTATGTGGAAGCAAAGATCACGCAATGCTTGGCATAAGGAGGGAGATAGCAACACATGCTACTTCCATTGCCGAGCAAACTAAAGGAACCAAAGAAATTTCATATCAGGTTTGGAGGATAATGCTGGAGTGTGGGTAGAAGATGAAAAACGATTGGGTGGGATTATTGAGGACTATTTTAGGACTATCTTTTCTTCCTCAAACCCTTTGGATTTTAACAATATTTTGCAAGGCATTCATCCAGCTATTACTGAGGAAGCAGCTGAGTTGTTGGGGCATGATTTTCATGCAGATGATGTTGGGGTGGCGCTCAAACAAATGGCTCCCCTTACCACTCTTGGACCTGATGGGATGTCACCTGTATTTTATAAGTTCTTTTGGCATATTGTTGGGGAGGATGTCACTGCAATGGTGCTTAAAGCCCTTAACACAGGTGTGGTTCCAGATTCCCTTAACTCTACTTTTATTGCTTTAATTCCAAAGATAAAGCATCCTAAGAAAGTTTCTGATGTTCGTCCTATTAGCCTGTGCAATGTTGTCTATAAATTGATCTCAAAGGTTGTGGTTAACTGATTGAAAAAAATTTTAGCTACAGCTATCCCTGAATCTCAAAGTGCTTTTTTGTCTGGGCGACTTATAACTGATAATGTGCTTGTGGCCTTTGAACCACTTCATTATCTTAAAAGAAAAACCCAAGGGAAGGTGGGTCAAATGGCTCTTAAACTTGACATGAGTAAAGCTTATGATAGGGTGGAATGAGAATTTTTGGAGAGAACCATGCGGCATTTGGGCCTCGGAGATAAAATGGTGAACCTTATTATGTCATGCATATCATCTGTTTCCTATTCCGTGCTCCTTAATGGTCAGCCTGTGGGATTTATTAAACCGGAACGAGTTTTACGCCAAGGTGATCCTTTATCGCCTTATCTTTTTCTTTTGTGTGCAATGGGCCTCCAAAGCTTCTTACATACAGCAGAGATGGAAGGCCATATCTAGGGTGTAGCTATTTGTCAGACTGGTCCTAGGGTCTCTCATTTATTTTTTGCTGATGATAGTATCTTGTTCTGTCGGGTAAAAGAGGAGGAATGCCAGAAGATATTGGATATTTTGGCTATCTATGAGAGAGGGTCAGGGTAGAAAATTAATCGAGACAAAACTAATATTTTCTTTAGTTCCAATACCACTCTAGAAAAGAAGGACCGGATCCAAGCTATTTTGGGTGTTCCTGCCATTCGCCAGTATGAAAAATACTTAGGTTTGCCAACTCTTGTGGGTAGGGATAAGAAACAAAGCTTTATATATATATATATATATATATATATATATATATATATATATATTAAGGAAAGGGTTTGGAAGAAGCTCCAAGGGTGAAAGGAAAGACTTTTGTCTCAGGCTGGAAGGGAAGTGCTCAACAAATCAATCATACAAGCGATTCCCACGTATACAATGAGCTGTTTTAAGCTCCCTAAAGGTTTGATTAAGGAGTTGGAAATCATGATTCATAAATTTTGGTAGGGGTACAGCGGTGGGAACAGGAAGATTCACTGAGTTAAATGGGATAGACTTTGTGAGGCTAAGGAGGTTGGTGGCATGGGGTCCAAGGAAATTGAGAAATTTAACGATGCTCTACAGGCCAAACAAGTTTCGCGGATGATTAATAACCCGGACTCGCTTTGCCATCGTGTGTTCAAGGCAAGATTTTTTCCAGATTGCTCCATTCTTGAAGCTAGAGACTCTATTGTGGGATCCTATGCATGGAAGAGCGTTTAAGTGCTAAGGATGTCATTCGAAGGGGGACGGGGGAGAGGGTGAGGATTAAGGAGGATAGGTGGTTGCCGGATAAAACTAATGGTTTGGTTATTTCCCCACTTTCCCAAGTGGCAGTGGAGACAAAAGTCAGCTCTCTTATTGATCAGGACCAAGTTAGGTGGAACGAGGAGGTGGTGTGAAATTTATTCCTTCCCCATGAAGCTGAATCTATTCTGGCCATTCCTTTGAGTTTAAGGCGACCCCCTGATCGTATTGCTTGGAAACATACTCCCTCGAGTATGTTCACCACTAGCAACGCCTATAAACTGATTGTCTCTCGTGATTCCGTGCCTAATGCAGGTAGCTTAATTGTAGAAAATCAAAAGAAGTTCTGGAGGAGTCTTTGGCAACTCCGGGTGCCAAACAAAATCAAGCATTTTGTTTGGAGGGTGTGTAATGAGGCTCTGCCAACAAAGATGAACTTGCACCATCATCACGTCACAGATTCTGACATTTGTGACCTGTGTGGAGAGCTTCCTGAGGATATTGTTCACGCTCTCTAGTCGTGCAAGGATATAGCTGTTAGGATATGTGCCCTTAAATCCTATTGTATGATGCTATGTATGATATTATGTATGACATTATGTGAGAAATGATGTATGACTTAATATTGTGTTTAATAAAGTTGTTTTATTCTTATCTAAAATAATGGTAACATGAATATTCGGACATTATCAAATAGTCCATGAGAAGCATAGTATGTGATTTATGTGATTTAGCCACAGAAGATATATATCACAAGTTCTTTGTAAACTCAGAATTTTGGTTCGTAGTCGGTGATGAAATTGGGCATTTCATCTGCGAATACTATAACATATTAACTACGATGATTTGTCTTGATCATGGAAGTGGTGACTTCTAGTTAATATGTTGATATGTTTTAAGAGTTAAGACATATTGAACTGGACCGCTGTGAGATTTATTATTCTCCTAACGACTGTCAATTGAATAATAAATCTCACGACTTGTATTCACATGAACTCCTAATCCTGAGAGAATAATGGACCTGATCATGAAATGTAGTTTGCTTTGATATATCAAGAGTGAGATCTAAAGTAACGGTCAAAACCTCAGTATGTTGGGCAACCACATTTAGTGTTGATGGAACATATATTCTCAAGATGGAATTCATAGTCTCCTAACGGAGATATAAAATATTCCCTTGAGATAAGTTTAATGGGTACAGTTATTCAGAGAGTTAGGCCTAACCACTTTAGTAAGACTAAAGTATATATTTATGAAATTGGATTTTATAAATATATGGTGAATAACTCAAAAGGATTAAACCGGGTACTCAAGGATTAAGATGTAGTAATTTACAAAGTGGCTGTCTATATTCATGACTTTGTATTACTACGAATATTTTATGAATGGGTTGCATGTATAATAAAGTCTTGGGATATAATTTATTAATGAGGCCTAGAGTGCAATTATATTTATATAGTGGTATTAAATATAATTAATGGTAACTTTGGACTTGTCAAGAGTTGACAGAAAAGCCCAAGGCCTATTGGAGCTAGTGTCTTATTTGTTCCCTTTTGGTCCCACTCCAAGCCACATACTAAAGCCCAATTGGGAATGCCCAAAAGGCTAGCCCAATTAAATAATCAGTTATGTGGAGAGAAACATACATAATTTTATATTGAATAAAATGGTTTGTATGTGTAATGTGATAATATAAGGAAGAGAGACACTCTTTCATACTCTCTCTGGAAAACATAGAACTGATTGAGAGACCACACATCTTGGGCATCAAGTGGAATTGGAGTGAAGATTGAAAGTCTTCCCGAGTACTTCTTCTTTCGGTTTTGAATTTCACCGCATCAAGGTACACTCTCTTGTTCTTATATTCTGAAACCTACATAGTGTATGTTATCAATTGCGAATGAAGTAGATTCGTTTATTTTCCGCTGCGTATGTTTTGTATGCGATGCAAACATGTATATTACCTAACATTGGTATCAGAGCGGTCTTCATTTCGAATCTGTATAACATGTTTTGTGTGTTTTGGAATTAGAGATAATAGTTTCAAGGTGTTAGAGGATTATTCATTTAATTTTCTACATGGTTATTGAAACTATGATTTGATAAAAACTGATATTGATGTTATGATGTTGTTTAAATATGAATTTAAGAATGTTAAATTGATCTTTAAGGCTATAGCATCAATAGATTTCAGTTTTGATATCAATTTCTGTCTATCATTTTCGTATGATGGTTGTTTATTCATGCAAAACCGTTGAAAACTGCCTTAGAAGAATTTCTGGAAATTCGAGTTTTACGAGTTTCGATCGATCGAAATTTATTTTCGATCGATCGAGTAAGACAGTGACCAATCGTTTTGGATCGATTGATATTCGATTGCTAGTCAATCGATCGAATTTTCTTTTCGATCGATCGAGAGGAGATCGAGTATCAATCGAACAAGACAGAAGGTCAAGTTCGAATTGTTTAATTTTTTCGACCGATCGAGGGGCACATTCGATCGATCGAAAGAAGGAAAATCTGAATTTTTCTAAGTGTTTTCAAACTTAAAAGTGTGTGATTAAAGTGCTTAGTATAAAGTGCAAGACTGTGTATAATTAGTTTATGCATGTTTAAAAGATAAAATCCTTTAATTTAAAACATCTAGTGTGAGAGAGATTCAAGGGTTGGATCTCACGGCCTCCATTATCGGTTCATAGTAGTGTGAGCTAAGCACTTCGTCTTGGCGTATATGCCTCGCGATCCTAAAGGAGGGTGTTTACTTCATAGTACTACAGGATTGAACTTACCCGTTTAAAGTAGTGTAGACAAGCACCTCGTCCTGGCGTATATGTCTCGCGATCCCAAAGGAGAGTGTTTTGTTCTATGGTACTACAAGTTTAAACACCATAAAGGAAGATGAAATGTGGCTACACATGATTCTAGATAATGGTATACACTAGACTAAGTTTAATGTTAACCTCCCAAAGGAGCTATGTCATTATTACTTAGAGGCTAAAGATAATACGGCATATTATTAGTGTTTGATAAGAGTTATCATGATGGCACTAATAATGATAATAGTTCTCAACTGATTGATGTGTTTATAATAAACTTGCTACCAAGGAATTATAGACATAGATTGGGTTGTCGTTGCATATATTATTTTATGGTTTTTTTAAGGTTCCATATTATATGCTTATATGCTAAATTGATAATGTCCAGTTTACTTATTATATTCATGTTTATTATTTCTGATTTGAACATGGCATCATTTAGCCCACTTGTTACCATTCTTAATCAAAACAAACTGACTGGATCCAATTATGTTGACTGGAAAAGAAACTTGGACATAGTTCTCACAGCTGAAGAGCACAAATATGTGCTTACTCAACCATGTCCTAGCTTTCCTTCATTAAATGCTCCTCCTGAGGAAAAACAACGATATGATCGTTGGCAGAAATCTAATGAAATGGCCAAGTGCTACATCCTAGCGTCCATCTCAAATGTTCTACAACATCAAATGCAGGATGTAGAACTAGCTTCGGATATTATGCTAAGTCTGAAGGAGATGTTTGGTGAGCAAGGCCATTCTGCAAGGCAAGAAACCATGAGGCAAATTTATAATACCAAGATGGCTGAAGGTAGTTCAGTCAGAGAACATTGTCTTACAATGATCTCTAATCTGAATACTTTAGAAGTTTTGGGTGCCAACATTGATGGAGAATCCCAAGTGGATATGATACTCCAGTCACTACCGAAGTCATTCAAGGAATTCAGACTTAATTATAACATGAACAAAAAGATTTATTCTTTGTCTAAATTAATGAATGAGTTGGTAGCGGCGGAAGGCATCCTTGGTACTTCTAATGTTGAAGCCAATGTTGGTGAAGCTTCTACTTCTCAACCTAAGTCGAAAGGCAAGAGTAAGAAGAACAAGAAGAAGGATTTCACTAAGCAGGAGGGTAAACAAATTGTCTTAGGGGTTGCCGACAAAGGAAAGAAGTTGAAAGGAAAATGTTTCCACTGTGGTGAGAAAGGACATTGGAAGAGGAATTGTCCAAAGTTCAAGGCTGCCAATAAGGGTATGAAAATTTCATTCCTTCTTGAAATATGTTTGGTACAAAATCCCACGGATTCTTGGTGTGTGGATTCAGGTTGTACTAATCATATCTGCAATTCTTTACAGGGGTTCCAGGAGACCAAAAGACTTAAAGAATGAGAGTTGTTTCTGACCTTGGCTGATGGGAGTAGGATTCCAGTTGTAGCTATTTGAGTGTTTAATTTATGTTTTGAATCAAGAGTTTTAATATTAAATGACTGTCTATATGTACCTAATGTTAGTAGAAATTTAATTTCTGCAACTTATTTTTGTAAAAGTGGATATTGTGTTATCCTTAAAGACAATGTTGTAATAAAGAAGGGTAAAACATTTATCTGTTCTGGCAATATTATGGATGGTCTTTATATTTTAACTCCTGATAAGCATGAATTATATAATTCTGAATTAGATAATAACTCTCATGTAAAATCATTAAAGAGAAAGTTTCCTTCTACTAATGATGCATATCTTTGGCACTTGCGTTTGGGTCATATTAATCCAAACAGAATTCAAAGACTGATCAAAGATGGTCTCTTAGAGCCATTAGACTTTGATGAATTTCCAGTTTGTGAATCTTGTTTGGAAGGCAAAATGACCAAACGACCTTTTAATGCAAAAGGTAGAAGAGCCCAAGAGTTGCTAGAATTAGTTCATACGGATGTTTGTGGTCCTATGTCAACCCAAGCAAAAGGAGGTTATGAGTACTTCATCACTTTCACCGATGATTACTCTAGATTTGGTTATGTGTACCTAATGAGACGGAAGTCTGAAGCCTTTGAAAAATTCAAAGAGTTTAGGGCTGAAGTTGAGAATCAATTGGGTAAACACATAAAGGCCATTCGATCTGATCGTGGTGGCGAATACCTTTTTGGGAATTTCAAGGATTACTTAACTCAAAATGGGATTGTATCTCAATTGACTGCACCTGGAACTCCCCAACAAAATGGATAGCAGAAAGAAGGAATAGGACTCTTTTAGAAATGGTTAGGTCCATGATGAGTTACTCAACTTTACCAATTTCCTTTTCGGGATATGCAATAAAAACTGCAATGCATATTTTGAATTTAGTTCCATCAAAATCTGTTCCCAACACACCTATAGAATTGTGGAGTGGGCGCAAGCCTAGTATGAAATATCTCCACATTTGGGGATGTCCAGCACATGTGTTAAAAGGGAAGTCTGATAAGTTGGAAGCTAAAACGGAAGTATGCATGTTTTTAGGGTATTCAAAGGAAACCAAGGATTATTTATTCTATAATCATAAGGATAACAAAGTGTTTGTTAGCACTCATGCCAAGTTTTTGGAAGATGATTATGTGAGTAATTTTAACCCTAGAAGTAGAGTTGTCTTGGCTAAAATGAATGAACCTGTAATTGAACAACCAATGGTTGAAACTAGGGATGATGTGGCTGTATTGGATACACCACAAGATACTACTCATGAGATGTCTAGTACACAGTTGCCTCGTCGTAGTGGGAGGAATGTTAGGCCACCTATAAGATTCATAGGTCTTGGAGAGACTTATGAGGCTATCTCAGAGGAGGCCGAAACTGATCCTTACACTTATGAAAAAGCAATGAATGATATAGATGCACATCATTGGGTCCAAGCTATGAAATCAGAATTAGATTCCATGTATTCCAATCAAGTTTGGGATCTTGTAAAGGCGCCTAACGGCATTAAACCTGTTGGTTGCAAATGGGTTTACAAGAGAAAGAGAGGGATATATGAAAAGGTTGAAACCTTTAAAGCAAGGCTAGTGGCAAAAGGGTATACTCAAAAAGAAGGTATTGATTATGAGGAAACCTTTTCACCAGTAGCAATGCTTAAATCTACTAGAATTCTCTTATCCATTGCTGCTCATTATGATTATGAGATTTGGCAAATGGATGTCAAGACTGCATTTCTTAATGGCAATCTTGAAGAGGAAATCTATATGAAGCAACCAGAAGGTTTCATAGCAAAGAACCAAGAGCATATAGTATGCAAGTTGAATAGGTCCATTTATGGACTTAAGCAAGCATCTAGGTCATGGACCATCAGATTTGATCAAGCAATCAAATCATTTGGTTTTGAACAAAATCTTGATGAACTATGTGTGTACAAAAGACATCAAGACAAAGTAGTAATGTTCCTAGTGCTCTATGTTGATGATATTCTACTCATTGGAAATGATGTAGGGGTCATGTCATCAGTAAAGGTTTGGTTGTCAAGTCAATTTGATATGAAGGACTTGGGTGAGGCTAACTTTATTCTAGGGATCAAGCTTTGGCGAGATCGTAAGAAAAAAATGCTAGGCTTATCACAAGCTGAATATATAGATAAGGTACTAGAACGGTTTAGCATGCAAAACTTCAAGAAATGATTACTTCCTTTCAGACATGGAGTTCCTCTGTCTGATGACCAAAGGCCTAAGACTCAAGAGGAAGAAGATATGATGAGACAAGTTCCTTATGCTTCTGTAGTAGGAAATCTCATGTATGCCATGCTTTGTACTAGACCGGATATCTGTTTTTCAGTTGGCATGGTCAGCCGATATCAATCAAATCCAGGACCACAACATTGGCAAGCTGTAAAGCATATTCTCAAGTATCTACGGAGAACAAGAGATTATATGTTTGTTTATCGTTGTGAGGATTTGATTCCCATTGGCTATACAGATTCAGACTTTCAATCGGATCTAGATTTCAGAAAGTCCACGTCAGGATGTGTATTCACCTTGGGAGGTGGAGCCGTAAGTTGGAGGAGTGTAAAGCAATCTTGTATTGTGGACTCCACCATGGAAGCTGAATATGTTGCTGCTTGTGAGGCGGCAAAGGAAGCTGTTTGGCTCAAGAAATTCCTTTCTGATCTTGGCGTAGTGAGAATGGAGCAAGTTCCTATCACATTGTTTTGTGACAATGGTGGAGTAGTTGCACAATCCAAAGATCTAAGGAATCACAAGAAAGGAAAGCACATTGAGAGAAAGTACCACATCATTCGAGACATTGTTGCTCGTGGAGATGTTGTGGTTGCAAAGATTGAAAGTGCAAATTATCTAGCAGATCCCTTTACCAAAGTCTTGCCTCAAAGGACCTTCGAGTCACATTTGGAGGGAATGGGGGTTAGATTAGTGCACAATAGTCTTTAGGGCAAGTGGGAGATTGTTAGGATATGTGCCCTTAAATCCTATTGTGTGATGCTATGTATGATATTATGTATGACACTATGTGAGAAATGATGTATGACTTAATATTGTGTTTAATAAAGTTGTTTTATTCTTATCTAAAATAATGGTAACATGAATATTCGGACATTATCAAATAGTCCATGAGATGCATAGTATGTGATTTATGTGATTTAGTCACAGAAGATATATATCACAAGTTCTTTGTAAACTCAGAATTTTGGTTCGTAGTTGGTGATGAAATTGGGCATTTCATCTGCGAAGACTATAACATATTAACTACGATGATTTGTCTTGATCATGGAAGTGGTGACTTCTAGTTAATATGTTGATATGTTTTAAGAGTTAAGACATATTGAACTGGACTGCTGTGAGATTTATTATTCTCCTAATGACTGTCAATTGAATAATAAATTTCACGACTTGTATTCACATGAACTCTTAATCCTGAGAGAATAATGAACCTGATCATGAAATGTAGGTTGCTTTGATATATCAAGAGTGAGATCTAAAGTAACGGTCAAAACCTCAGTATGTTGGGCAGCCACATTTAGTGTTGATGGAACATATATTCTCAAGATGGAATTCATAGTCTCTTAACGGAGATATAAAATATTTTATAAATATGGTGAATAACTCAAAAGAATTAAACCGGGTACTCAAGGATTAAGATGTAGTAATTTACAAAGTGGCAGTCTATATTCATGACTTTGTATTACTATGAATATTTTATGAAGGGGTTGCATGTATAATAAAGTCTTGGGATATAATTTATTAATGAGGCCTAGAGTGCAATTATATTTATATAGTGGTATTAAATATAATTAATGGTAACTTTGGACTTGTCAAGAGTTGACAGAAAAGCCCAAGACCCATTGGAGCTAGTGTCTTATTTGTTCCCTTTTGGTCCCACTCCAAGCCACACACTAAAGCCCAATTGGGATGGCCCAAAAGGCTATCCCAATTAGATAATCAGTTATGTGGAGAGAAACATATAGAATTTTATATTGAATAAAATGGTTTGTATGTGTAATGTGATAATATAAGGAAGAGAGACACTCTTTCATACTCTCTCTAGAAAACATAGAACTGATTGAGAGACCACACATCTTGGGCATCAAGTGGAATTGGAGTGAAGATTGAAAGTCTTCCCGAGTACTTCTTCTTTCGGTTTTGAATTTCACCGCATCAAGGTACACTCTCTTGTTCTTATATTCTGAAACCTACATAGTGTATGTTATCAATTGCGAATGAAGTAGATCCGTTTATTTTCCGCTGCGTATGTTTTGTATGCGATACAAACATGATAATTTCCTAACAACAGCTTGTGTTTGGTCTTCCTCAGAATGGTTCCACCAATCAGTTGCTTTTCAACCGATGAATTTCAGAGAGTTGTTGGCCAGGTTTATGCCAAGCCAAGACAAGTATAAAGCTAAGATTTTTGCTATAGTTGGGTGGTGCATTTGGAATAGGCACAATGCCATTCACTTTATCTGAGCTGTCCGGCCTGTGGATAGCATTTGTAGGGAAGCCGGTAACATTCCTTAGGAGTTTCTCCATGCTTGGGAGGTTGAGCTGGGCCATCTGCGACCTCAGGTCCTACAACAATGGTGACCTCCTAACCCGATATTTATAAGGTCAATTTTGATGCAGCTGTATTTCGAGCTTCGAGTCTAACGGGTGTGGGTGTGATTGTTCGTGGCAACCGGGGTGATCCAATTGGGGCGTTGACCATGTCTGTTCCTATTAGTCAGTCTATGGTGGAGTTGGAGGCTTTGGCCTGTCAGCGGGCTGTCCAGTTTGCTTTGGAGATTGGCTTGACCCGAGTGGTGGTTAAAGGGGACTTTGTTACTGTCATTGAGGCGCTTAATAATAATACGGGTCAGTTTTCCAACTATGGGAACATCCTTGGTGACATTCATTTCCAATCAGCTTACTTTCAACATGTTTGTAACTCTGTTGCTGATGCGTTGGCTAAGAAAGCTAGTTCTGTAGTAAGGCTTCAAGTGTGGTTAAAAGACCTTCCTGATGACATTGCCCCCTTTGTGGTTAGAGATGTTCATTAATTCTGGTTTTGAATAAATTGCCCAGGATTTTGGTCTGGATTCTCAAAAAAAGAAAAGAAAAAAGAAATTTAATATTTATTTTATGAAATTTCTTAATCATACAATTATATCTCCTTAAAAATTTTTATTTTTAAATTTAAGAGAGATATGTGTTATTTTTTATGATTTTTTATTTTTATAATTGTAACATGTATATGGAAAGTTTGTTTATTTGGAAATATATTAAGTTTTGAAATTATTGCACTTACTAAGGAATAACTAATACAACAATTTAAAGAGGAATAGTTATTCCTCATTTTGAAGAATAGCTATTCATAAGGAATGATTATTCCTTGTAATAAAAACATAACCAAACTAAAGAATAACCAAACCATAGGAATAACTATTACATTATAACGTCTATTACAGTCTACAAAACATGTCCTACGGCTTCGTTTAGGAATTCATAAGGGAATGGAATGAAATAGAATGGAATGAAATGATCATAAAAAAATGAAAATGAATGGAATTGAATAGAATAGAATGTAATTAAGAAAGGGAAAAGAATGGAATGGACTTAAGTAATCTTGATTGGATGGTTTAAAATAAATGAATGAAAATAAATAGAATGTACATAATCTTGTTTGGGAGTAACATAGAGGGAATGAAATTGAATCATTTTATGACAATATTATGATTAGACCTTTATTTTAAAATAAAATATTAAATATATAGGGGTATTTTGGGAGTTTTAGTAAAAAAAACTTAGTAAATCTAATTTCATTCCCTCTCATTCCTCCTAATTTTGGGGGGAATAAAAATTTAGGTTTTAAGGGAATAGAGAGGAATGAATATTCCCTCCTATCCATTCCATTCCCTCCCATTTAAACTTCCAAATAAAGGAATGGACTTTCCATTCCCTCCATTAAAACTCCAAAAGAAAAGAAGGGAAGAATATTCTAAAATTATTCATTTCATTCCTTTCTGCAGGGACTCGGGCCCTTGAACTGTGAATGGCCCACATCACTAAGGCCCAACACAAAGAAGGAGCCCATGTGGCTAAGGCCTATTGCAAAGAAGTCGGCCCATATGGCTAAAGTCAGACACAAAGGAGATGGGATTAGAACGCTAACAAAAAATCCAAGTCCTCAGTAGTATAGAGTTACGCCCAGGCCAGGTCGGGCCCAACACTGACAAGCCAACCAAAGGAAAGACCGAGCAATGACTAGTAAGTTTGGGGAATCTATTGTCGAACACTAATTGGCGTCTGGAACAAGTTCCAAGGAAGTCCTCTAAAGTCGTGAGGAATCCTAGAGATTCAAACAAAGGTGGAAAAGTGTGTCAAGTGGGGAAGCAATGATAACTCATCCACTAAGAAGAGATTATAAAAGGGGGAATGAGGTGAACATGAGGTTGGTTGGAAAATTAAAAGGGAAACAAAAGGATTTAGTGAGAAACACAGGGAAACAAAGGGGGAGGGTAGAATTGCAAGGTGTCATGGGTTAAGGGAAGACTAGCCAGTTGAAGCTTAGGGCCTAGTTTGTAGAACCGTGACATAGCCCGCATATAAATTAATTGGGGGGCCCAAACACTATCTTTCAAGCCGGATTTGGTGCCCACACTTTCCATTCCATTCCTTTCCTTCCTTCCAAACGAGGACTAAATATTTGAATTATGGATCTTTTTTTTTTTTTTTTTTTTTGAAAACATTTGAATTATGGATATTAAATTACAAGACTGTTAGCCATCTTCTTAAATATCTTTATATTTTGAAATTCTATATTATTATTATTATTATAAGGACCTGATTTGAGTCCTAAGCCCAAAAATTAAAAGGATCTGAGCTCAAAGAGCTCAATACAATGAATTTGTAGAGAATAGATTGGAAACTAGGCTCTAATGAGTTAGGTAGCAATTATAGTGGATCTAAATGACAATAAAGTAAAAATAGACCGATTGTATCTAATGAAAATCGTCATCGGCACAATTTGAGAAGATTAGGTCTTGTATATAATACTTTAAAGTGGATTACATGTACAGTTCTTATTGCTATATTCTTTCTCCCTTAATCCTCCCATCCCCTATCCTTAGGGTCTTCTTCCTATATTATACTATCTCCCTTTTTCTATCTTTACTTTTCATGTGTAGGTTGGATTGCTGGTGTTGATTATTGTCCCATCAGCACCTTCCTGAAATCTTTGAGAGTAGTTGTAAAGCTGAAAATTACTGTTCAGGCATCACTTCCTCATCAATGCAGCTAGAGAGTTAGCTACAGAGCATTTAATGCGGTGGTAGCAGCTTTTCCTTAAATATTTCTCAACTCCTACTTTTATCTTGCACGTTCATGATGCATGTCCTTATCAGCAGAACTTCCTGGAATGTTTCTCTGGATGACAAAACACACCTTCTGATTTCTGCTTTACTTAATCGAGGAAATTCTCTCCTTAAATATTTCTCAGCTCCTACTTTTATCTTGCATGTTCATGATGCATGTCCTTATCAGCAGAACTTCCTAGAATGTTACTCTGGATGACAAAATGCACCTTCTGATTTCTGCTTTACTTAATCGAGGAAAATCTCCTCCTCGGCCTACCTTCCCCAACCTTCTCAATTATAACTTGCCCGTGGAGTTTTGAATCTTACATCCTCATTGCTGTTTATCTGTCTTCGGACCACTAAGTGTCCTCAAACAAGGCCTAAGGCCCAACATGTACTCTTAGGCCCTGCATCCCTACAATTATTATTATTATTATTATTATTATTATAGGGATAAAGGGCCCAAAGATGGATATTGGGTCATGGACCGTGTCCGAGAACATTAAGTCATCCGAGGATAAGCAGATACTAACGAGGACATATGAACCGATGGGCTATGGAAGAAGTCTGACCATAAAGGACTGAGAGTGTAGTCTGAGGAGAAACGCCGAGAAAGGGCCCAAAGATGGATATTGGGTCATGGACCATGTCCGAGAACATTAAGTCGTTCGAGGATAAGCAGATACTAACGAGGACATATGAACCGGTGGGCTATGGAAGAAGTCTGATCATAAAGGACTGAGAGTGTAGTCTAAGGAGAAACACCTTCTCGGCTAAGCAGAGTAAAGGTCAAAGGTCCGACCTTTCATCAAGAACAACACACCAGACAATCATACTAGTAAGGATAAGCACTAAAAGGGAATAGGACAAAGGAAAGCTGAGAAATATTTAGGGGAAAGCTCCTACCTTTGCATTGAATGCTCTATAGCTAACTCTCTGAGGTGATACATGAACAATAACATTCAGCCTTATATCTACCTACAAAGACTTCAGGAAGGGGCTGATGGGACAAGGATCTAAACCAGCAATTTAATCTACCTGTGAAGGGTTGAGATGAAGTAAATGAGGGAAATATAAAGAAGAAAAACCCTATTACAGGGGGGGGGGAGGGGTAAAGAATTTGGAGAAGAAGAAAAAAAACATTGTACATTCAAGAACTGTAATTGTCCTTAAGTCTATGAGAAATATATAAGAACTACTTTCCTCGGACTTTGCCGAGGAGGATTTTCCTTGTCCAAAATTGTTTATTCTTATTTTCTAGCATCATTTAACCTATTGTGATTGTTTTCCAACTCATTAAAGTCCAGTTTCTAGCCCACTCTCTACAAATTCATTGTATTGGGCTCTTTAGGCCTTTGTCCTTTTCATTTTTAGGCTTGGGAACAAAACGTGCCCTTACAATTGGCACCGTCTATGTGAAAATCTTGAGCTTTCGTGAGTTTAACATTTAGCCATGGTAATCGAGAAGAGTCTGTTGGGTCCTAACGTCAAGACCAGTTCCTCAATCTTGAACGAAGGAGGGACCATGAAGTCAGTATACATACCACTCACACCAATAGAAGCTAGTCTAGAAGTGGGAGTCACGTGCTCATGGAGAGCATACCAGGAACATGCAGTTAGAGATAGACCATTTACGAAGAAAGTTACACCGTAAGCGACGGAGAGGGACTCTTTCAAGTTTAGAGCCTTCTTTTGACGATGATAGGGATGATAGCCACAGGCTAGGATCAAGGACTCCTCCCAGTGAGTCTTTTTCATGCGATGATGATCGCCATTATAGGCGGAGAAGCAAGAGTCCATCTCACAGGGGCCTGGGTAATGATGCTATGAGCAAGGTTTTGCACCAAATTTCTAAGTCACCTTTTACACGTAGGATTGAAAGAGGGAAACTTCCTCAGCAATTTACTTAGCCAACGTTTATCATGTATAATGGTAGAACAGACCCTGTGGAGCATGTCAGCCATTTTAACCAAAGAATGGTTGTTCACTTAAAGAATGAAGCCTTAATGTGCAAGGTGTTCCCATCCAGCCTGGGGCTGGTGGCGATGAGATGGTTTGATGGGTTGAGAGAAGGTTCGATTAAGTCCTTTAAAAAGCTTACTAGAGTGTTTAAGGCTCGCTTTGTTACTTGCCGTAAGGTTCCTTGGCCCTTGGATTCTTTGCTGTCCACGACCATGCGAGAGGGAGAAACTCTAAAGACGTATTTTGACAAGTATTGGGAAATGTTTAATGAAATAGATGAGAATTTTGATAATATGACTATAAGGACTTTCAAGGTCGGCCTACCTGTCGAGCACAATTTAAGGAAGTCTTTAATGAAGAAGCTCGTTAGGAGTGTACACTAGCTTATGGATCATATTAATGAGTACAAACGGGTAGATGAGAACCAACAACAAGGAAAGGAAAAGGCCAAGGTAGTTCCTCAAGGCCAAAGGGATTTCAGGTTAAAGAGGTACAATAACAATCGAGCTAGAAGAGATTTTGTCGGGCACTCTGGGTCTGCTACTGCCCAAGTAGTCAGCACTATGTTCAGGGAGCCTGTACACCAAATTTTGGAGAATGTAAAAAATGAGTCATACTTCAAGTTGCCTAATAAGATGGGTAGAGACCCTACAAAGTATAATCAAAGTCTTCATTGTCAGTACCACTAGGATTGAGGACACACTACAAAAGAGTGTAGGACTTTATGGAATCATCTGGAGCAGCTAGTTAAGATTGGGAAGTTAAAACAATTCTTGTATTAGCCTAGTGGACAGGGCAGTTAGGCAGGGTTGGGAGCTCAAAAGGATGCTTCTTCAAGACCACCTTTAGGGACAATCAGCGTTATTCTTGCTGCCCTAGGTAGGACTTGTTCTCATCCATCCAGGGTGATGTATATAGATTGGCCATTTGTAGAGGTCCTGATCCCTAACCCTAAAAGGAGTAGAATGGAAGTCCGCCCAGTCTTGAGCTTTTCTGATGAGGCTAAGGTGGGAACCCTGCAGCCGCATGATAATTCCCTGGTGGTTACCCTCAGGGTTGGAGGGTATGCTATGAAGAGGGTTTTAGTATATCAAGGCAGCGGTGTAGAGATCATGTACCCTGATCTGTTTAAGGGGCTAAAGCTGAAGCTTGAGGACCTGGCCTGCTATGACTTTTCTCTCATAGGTTTTGATGGGAAAATAGTCTTTTCGAAGGGCCAAATCAGATTACCTATTTAGGTAAGGTTGGAAGTCGTGGAAGTGAACTTTATTGTGGTAAATGCCTACTCCCCCTACACTGCTATTGTGGCAAGACATTAGCTTCATGCCATAGGGGTTGTTTCTTCCACCTTGCACTTGATAGTGAAGTATCCATCATGGGATCAAGTCGAGGGGCTAATTGGAAGTCAATCTATGGCCAGACAGTATTTAGTGGCTGCAAGTAGGCATCAGATTAGAGGTGAGTTCTCGGCCTCTATAGAGAGGGATTTATAGCAATCAAGGAGAATAGTCTTGTCCATAAATGTGATGGTAGAAGGGGCAAAGTGTCAAGAATTGGGAAAAAATTGTTATTGATGATGACGAGGAGAAGTTTTTCGAAGTAGGAGTGCAATTACCTCCTCGGGAAAAGGAAGAACTAGGTGTCTTCCTTAGGAAAAATGTTGACGTGTTTGCGTGCAATGCATATGAAGCTCCTGGGGTGGATCCAAATTTTATTTGCCATCACTTAAATGTTAATCCATCCATTGCTCCTAAAAAGCAACCATCCCGGCGCTTTTCTAAGGAACATTCTGATGCTGTCAAGGAAGAAGTGATCAAACTTAAGAGGGCAAGGGCAATAAAAGAGGTGTTTTACCCTAAATGGTTGGCTAATACAGTGGTGGTAAAGAAGAAGAGTGGGAAGTGGCGAGTATGTGTAGACTTCATTGATTTAAACAAAGCTTACCTAAAAGATCCCTTCCCGATTCCTCATATAGACCAATTGGTGGATGCAACTATGGGTCATCCTCAGATGAGCTTTTTGGACGCCTTTCAAGGATATCATCAAATACCGTTAGCTTTGGATGATTAGGAGAAGACTGTTTTTTTACGCCTATTGGGAATTACCACTACAAAGTGATGCCCTTTGGACTGAAGAATGTAGGATCTACATATCAAAGGATAATGGCTAGGACGTTTGAGCCTCAATTCGGCAAAGACATTGAAGTCTTCATAGATGATATGGTAGAGTCCGAGCATATGAATGACCTTAGAAGTATTTTTGAAATACTGAGAAAGCATAAACTACGCCTTAATGCTTCTAAGTGTTCTTTTGGCGTTAGTTCAGGCAAATTTTTGGGTTATATGGTCACTCATCGTGGAATTGAGGTCAACTTCGATCAAATTAAGGCAATTAACAACTTGCAACCTCTTTGGAATTCCAAAGAAGTCTAGAATTTGACAGGAATAACTGTTGCCCTGAACCGATTTATCTCTCAGTTAGCAGACAGGTGCAAGCCTTTCTTCCAATTGTTGCACAAGTGAAAGGGATTTGAGTGGACCGAAGAGTGTGCCTTGGCCTTTCAGCAGTTGAAGGAATATCTTTTTCGGCCACCCATTATGTCCAAGCCTGAAGAGGAAGAGGTTCTTTTTGCCTATATTTCTGTAGCCTCCCATGCGGTGAGCTTAGTACTGATAAAGGTGGACAATGGAGTACAACAGCCAGTTTATTCCGTGAGTAAGTCTTTGCATGAAGCAAAGGTTCGTTATCTGCCCTAGCGAAGGCTATCTTAGCAGTAGTACTTGCTACACGGAAACTCCCTCATTACTTCCAAGCTCATACAATTGTGGTTTTAACCCAACTTCCTCTTCAATTACTACTTCGGAATGCTGATTACACAGGGAGAATAGCCAAATGGGGAACACTTTTAAGGGATTTTGACATCAAGTATATGCCTCAAACCTCTATTAAGGGTCAAGTTCTCGTAGATTTGGTGGCTGAATTTACTGAATCTCCACTGAAAATGGGGGGTGAGAAGCAAAACTTATGAGGAAATCAGGTTGGAACAATCTCTTTACAGGGGCCTTTATCTTGGAAATTGTACGTTGATGGTGCAACTAAACAAAGAGGATTTGGAGTGGGGTTAGTAGTTGTGTCCCCAGAAAAAATTACTATTGAGAAATCCTTATAGCTAGGTTTCTCAGCCATGGATAATGAGGCTAAGTATAAAGCTTTGTTAGTAAAGATGGCCATGGTCCAGAAAATGGGAGGGGAGGCAGTGGATGTGTTCTTGGATTTGAGGTTAGTCGTGGCCTAGATAAATGGAGAGTTGGAATCTAGGGATTTGATAATGCAAGAGTATTTGAGCCAGGCTAGGCACTTGCAATCAGGTTTTGAATCTTTCACTTTGCAGCAAATTCTGAAGAGCAGGAATACACATGCTGACTCATTGGCTACTTTGGCAACTTCCTTGGCGCAAGGTATACCTTGGGTTATATTAGTTGAAGATTTGTATAAGCCCACCGAGGTGAAGAAGGAGAAGGCCTAGATTCATCAGATTAGGGTAAAGCCTAGTTGGATGGATTCCATAGTTCTGTTCCTCAAGAAAGGTACTCTGCCCGAGAAAAAGGGAGAGGCATATAAAGTACGAAGGAAAGCTCCTCATTTTTAGTTGTCTAAGGAGCAGAAGTTGTACAAACGTTCTTTTTCTAGACCATACATGTTATGTGTCCATCCCGAAGCAATGGAGCCAATCTTGGAGGAACTACATGAGGGAATTTGTGGAAGCCATACAGGGGACAAATCACTATCCCACAAGGCCCTCACTTAGGGGTATTATTGGCCAAGTATGCAGAAAGAGGCATAGGAGTATGTGAAAAAATGTGACCAATGTCAGAGATTTGCTCCAAATATTCATCAGTCAGGAAGTGTCCTTAATCCTCTGTCTAACCCATGACCTTTTGCTCAGTAGAGCTTGGATATTGTAGGATCATTCCCTAAGGTAGCAGGAAACAGAAGATGGCTTCCAGTCGGCACTAATTACTTTACAAAATGGGTGGAAGCTGAGCCACTAGCCAATATCAAGGACATGGTTGTCACTCGATTTGGGATTCCTTACACCTTCATCTCAAATAATGGGCTTTAGTTTGATAGTAAGACTTTTAGGAGGTATTGCTGTGAATTGGGTATTAGGAACATATATTCAACTCTAGCTTATCCACAGGGGAATGGGCAAGCCAAGGCTATTAACAAGGTTATAATGAATGGGCTTAAGAAGAGGTTGGATGATATAAAGGGTAGATGGGTGGAAGAGCTACCGCATGTTCTCTAGACATATCGGACTACCCCTCGTCGGTCAACTGGGGAAACATCATTTTCAATGACTTATGGGTCCGAGGCTGTGATCCTTCTAAAGACTGGTTTTCCAACGTTGAGGACGAGCTTGTTCATTTCAGATAACAATGACAACCTATTAGAAAAGAGTCTAGATTTAATTGAGGAGAGAAGAGAAACTGCCATGGTTCAGTTAGCATGCTATCAACAGAAGCTCAAGTAATGGTATGACACAAGTGTGAAGTTAAGGCCATTAGCACCTGGAAACTTAGTACTAAGGAAGGTTGTGGGTACTGCAAAGAACCGAACATGGAAAAAATTGGGGCCCAACTGGGAGGGTCCATACCGTATCAACTCGGTAGTTGGTATAGGTGCTTTTTTCCTAGAATGGTTAGATGAAAATGTTGTACCACGTCCTTGGAATGTAAATAACCTATGAATATATTATTATTAATGACAGGAAAATCTACCATGTTTCTATTTATTACATTATGTGTTGTGTACATTATTTGTTTACGTATTAAACAAAATCTTGGTCATGCCTAGCTCCTCGGACCACATACCTTGGGTAAATTAATACTCTTTATTATTTGTTTAAGTATTAAACAAAACTTTGGTCATGTCTGGCTCATCTGACCACATACCTTGGGTAAATTAATACTCTTTATTGTTTGTTTAAGTATTAAATAGAACCTTGGTCATGTCTGGCTCCTCAGACCACATACCTTGGGTAAATTAATACTCTTTGTTATTTGTTTAAGTACAAAACAAAACCTTGGTCATGCCTAACTCCTCATAACACATACCTTAGGTAAATTAATACTCCTTAGCAAATATTCAAGTGTTAAACAGAATTTCGGTCATGCCTGGCTCCTCGGACCATATACCTTGGGTAAATTAGCACTGCTCAGTATCTCTCTAGGTGTTAAACAGAACCTTAGTAATGTTTGGCTTCTGGGACCACGCACTATGGGTAAATTAACACCTACAACTATCTTGATCTGATACTAAGTGGATGTATGTGTGAAGACTTGGATAAGTAGATATTTTGCCATTGATTGAAATTGAGAAGGAAAACCTAAGGCACATCTAATCATATGAATTGCTTATCTCAGATACATAAGGTATGTTTTTGAAGTTAAATTACACTTAATTAGAGGTTGTAGACTTAGAGCAGTTAGCTTGTTATATTGTTGATTGCATAGAACGTAGCAGTTATACTACCATTTATGTAAATAATTGTTAAGGTCAGGGATGAAGGTATATCTTGAATTAAAGGAAATTATATATAATTCTTATGTCACTTAAGTATAGAGTGGAAAAAAATTTTGTCTAATATTGCATAAACATAGGGAAGTAAAAAGAAATTTGATATTTTCCATTAAGTAAAGCTTTGGCAAAAGCAAAGTAAATACAATTCCAGAAATGTAAACAACAATTACATAGAAAATAAAAATAAAAACTACTACAAAATGTGGCCTAGGTACTACTTGGATTGAGGAGGAGGGTTATCTTTGGATACAACCTTGGCAGATTTTTCAGGCGCAGTTGTTGAAGAAGCTGACCTTTTACCCTTAGAGCCATCCTTAGCAGGGATGGGGAAAATTGCGAGTTCTATCTCTCGGCTATGGCAAGTCCCCTTTTCCTTAAGAGAATCTTTGGGTATAGTTGGAGGTTTTGTGACCTCGGGGGCTACTTCCTTGGCCATTTCTTTCTCTTTTTCAATGGCTTCAACTTGCTGTACCTCTTTAGGAGGACTATTAGGAAAAGGGAGAGCCTTGGCAGGTACATCCTTGCTAGGATCTGAGTCTTTAGGGCCAGTTTCAGCTTTGAAGCCTGAGGAACCTGATGCTCGGATGGCTGGAGGGAAGTAGACATTCTTTGCTCTCTTTAAGGCAGAGAAGGCCTCCACTCTAGCTTGGTTGAGGGCCTCATTCCATACTTGGAGGCAGTAATTCCTACAAACCCCAGAGACCTTAGCTCTAAGGCTTTCCTCAGTCTCTGCCACCTTGATGTCATAACCATCCTGCTCGGCTTTCTCCGCAGCTTTTTTCGCCTCTTCCAGTTTTTTCTTTAAAACCTCTATCTGTTCCATGGCTACAGATAGCTGGTCTTTAGTTTAACGGAGTTTCTTATGTTGACTCTCTGCCTGCTTTTTAGCCGCATGCAAGGCAGCCTCGACACTCTTCCTCTCCCAGTCAGCCTCGGTCAGCTTCATGTTCAGCTCTTGGATTCTCTTCTTGGCTAAGGAGAAGGCTTCCACAATAGCTATCCGCCTCCCTTCCTCCTCCTTCATTTGTCTGTAAAAGTTGCTCACCAACTCCTCGACCATATGCGCAGCTTGAATAGCCTTAAAAAAAATATATATATATATATATATATGAGTAATGACAAAAAACAATAAAAACACTAAGTAAAAAAAAAATTATACTAATAATAATAAACTAAAAATAGGTAAAAACGCTTACCAGCGCGAGGTCTCTTTTCAAGGTAAGAAACACCTTATGTTTCTTCATGGTCCTGAAGTTGGCCATGTCATCAGGCAGTAAGAGGCGCTGCTCCAGGGCGTTGGCTACGTACCCAGCCTTGCCTTGTTAGAAATCCCTAATAGAAGAATCCATAGGGAGGGGAGATTCGTTTAACACCAAAGGGGGATTCCAAGCCTGAACCTTAATGCGACAATCACGCCCCCTCTCCATAACGGATCCTTCGCATGAGGACCTCGTCTGAGCAGTCCTGGCCACTTTAGCCCCTTCTAAGGCTCGACTTCTTTAGCAGGAACGCCCTTTCCTTTCTCCAAAACCTCTTTGCCCTTCTAGTCCCGCTTCCTCTTCTTGTTAGTAAGGTTAGGCTGAGAAGCTTGGGAAGGTGGAGGACTGGGGGGTTTGGTCTGGATGGCCACCTCAGGCGCGTTGCCCCCTGCGTGGGACTCCAAGAGCTCTAGAAGGCTCGTCTTGGCTTTGCGTTGAAGCACCATTGCGTTAAGTACACTTGGAGCTTCTTGGACACTGCTTATTTGGGCTGGAGGAAGGTGGTTGAAGTTAGCAACTAGAGATTCTAGAAGTTGAGATTGATTGAAGACATTAAACTCATCCTCAGAATTTGAGACATTAACTACTTATTCTACCTCCTCAAGAGCTAGTTGGGAAGGAGTTGCTTCTTCCTTAACAGTGCGTTGGAGGGGCAATTCCACTTTTTGTACACCTTCAGAAGCAGGACTGACGAGAAAGCCTGGTACTACAATGTTGATCTGGTGCAAACAGGGGTCTCTCACTTTAATCACGTACTTGGGTGCCTGGAAGCTGAACGATATGGGGTCATGGCCGAGGATGAGGAATGCCGCTCTCAGCTGTCCGTCGGTGTGCACAAAGATCTCAGACTTGAGTATCCTCTCAAATCGGGCTCATTGAGAAGATTGAAGTTCGGAATGGCAGAATACTTATCTACAAATTCACCAATAGCCAAAACACTGTCAGAAAACAATACGAGTAAAACAAAAGCTAATTTGCAAGTAAAAATGATAAAAATGAGGATAATGGGTGTTAGTAAGAAAAGGGATAATGTTAGAATAGAAGACCTAAACCTAAACACCGGTGTCCCTTCTCGGCTCGGGCAATGAAGCCCATCATGCCACTCCCCTGAGATAATTCAAAAATCTTTGTCCATACCCTTGTTGGCCTGTGAGCTTATGACGGTTATAAACCTAGTTAACATCGTGGTGGGTAAAGTTCACATTCCTCCTCTCATTGAGGGCGTCTACGCTACCTAAAATCCTAAACATATTAAGGGCACACTAAGTGGGGGAGAGCCTATGAGCGATAAGATAATCCCTAATTACTCTACCCATGGAGATTCTCATCCCCCCTTTATAAAGGAAATTATAGGGATTACCACTTCTCCCTCTTGCCTCAAGGTAAGTCATTCCCCCTGGCGACAATACCTAATGGAAACCCCAAATGGGATGCGGTATTGAGCTTTAAAGCTTTCTACGTCCTCTGGGGTGTCTACTAAGTGAGCAAACCTACCCATATGAAAAAGGACTGGAGGTGTCAGGGAGACGAAGTGAGATTAGGAGGGTCGAGGAGAAAAGGGTTCTAAATCTAAAAAGAGAAGTGCTAAGGGTGACTTACGGAAGGGAAGAAGAGCTCCTCGAACTAGTTCTTAAGAGTTGAAGATGCAAAAAGTAAAACAATTGACAACTTCAAGTAACATATATATATATATATATATATATATGAGGGGGAAAAGTAAGCGGGATAATTCCCGCCAAAGTCCCCATAAAATTTTCCACCATAGGATCTTTATCATATCGTAGAATGTAGGGAACATGGTGCCGTAAGAAATAAATGCAGACGCATCCCAGATGCCGAAATGTCAGGAGCATGCCTTTAGGCAGTTGAAAAGATACCTGCACATAAAGAAATGATGTAAGAGCAGAGCAGAATAATTACTAGAATATCGAAATCCCCATTTTTTCCCGATGAGTAAAAGAGTGGGATTTCGAGGGGCTATTGTAGGGATAAAGGGCCCAGAGATGGATATTGGGCCATGGACCGTGTTCGAGGACATTAAGTCATCCGAGGACAAGCAAACACTAATGAGGACATACAAATTGGTGGGCTATGGAAGAAGTCTGATTGTAAAGGATTGAGAGTGTAGTTCGAGGAGAAACACCTCCTCGGCTAAGCAGAGTAGAGGTCAAAGGTTCGACTTTTCATCAAGAACAACACACCAGACGATCATACTGGTAAGAATAAGCACTAAAAGAGAATAAGACAAAGGAAAGCTAAGAAATATCTAAGGGAAAGCTGCTACCTCTGCATTGAATGCTCTGCAGTTAACTCTCTGGCTGCAGTAATATGGAGGTGAGACCTGAACAGTAACATTCAGCCTTACAGCTACCCACAAAGACTTCAGGAAGGGGCTGATGGGACAAGGATCAGAACTAGTAATTTGATCTACACATAGAGGGTTGAGATGAAGTAAAGGAGGGAAATATAAAAAAGAAAAACTCCATTATAGGGGGAGGGAGGCAAAGAATCTGGAGAGGAAAGAAAAACACTGTACACTCAAGAAAAAACTATGTTCCTCAGACTTTGCCAAGGAGGATTTTCCTTGCCTAAAACCATTTACTCTTATTTTCTAGCATCATTTAACCTACTATGATTGTTGTCCAACTCATTGAAGTCCAGGTTCTAGCCCACTCTCTACAAATTCATTATATTGGGTTCTTTGAGCCTTTGTCCTTTTCATTTTTGGGCTTTGGAAGCAAAACATGCCCTTACAATTATTATTATTATTATTATTATTATTATTATTATTATTATTATTATTATTATTATTATTATTATTATGTAAAAGGTGGTCTGTATTAAGCTAAACTAAACATAGTACAAAGTATAACCTAAGGAGATATAAGTCTTACAAAATATCCTATAACTAAAGTTCATACAAAAACTTTAGGTTAGAACACTGTTGGCTTCATTATACACTTGTCAAGAGATCATCCTTTATTGTCAATTCGTCAATTTCCTACGATCCAAAATTAAAGCAAACAATTTAGGAGAAAATGAATTATTAGTAATAATGTAAATCATCATTTGGGAATCTAATTTTAGTATTACATTATTGAATCTCATATCCAAGAGAATTTAAAATGCAAATTTTATTGCCCTAATTCAACACACAGTGGAAGGCTTTGCACCCGAGCTTCATTAGACTCAGCAAAAGTTTAAGGTGTAAATAATGAAATAAAAACACTCATGGTAATTTTACACTTAGGAATTGAAACTAAATTAGGTTCGGCACACTTAGGTGGCATGTGTCCCAATTGAGAAAATGTTCTGATTAGTAGAGGTCGTAGAGAGTTCTACTATGTGCCAAAATTATTGTAAGAAAATACCATGGAAACTGATGATGTGAAAATTGTCAATTGTTGTCCAAATGGAGTGGGTTCGTCACTGCACCTGCAAGTGTGGACTAAGGCTTCTCACAGGTGGTTACTAGGGTGGTGCCTGCCACAGCGTCTCCGATGCCAAAGTCAGTATATCAAAGTTATTGAGGAAAATATGAAAGCTCAAAATGTCAAAATTATCTATTTTAGGTGAGTGTGTATGTACCTTGTCTGGTTCTAATGAGTGTGTATGTATAGTTTCATAGTCGCTAACCGTTTGGGATTTAATTGTGGCTTTCGTGCTCTTTCTGTAACGCCTCAAGGCTTATTATCGCAGGCTTTGATGAGCCTCCAAAGGTCTAAAAACTAATTGGTAACTGTCCGAGGTATTGAATTCTCTTATTAATGGCTTGCCTCTATTCATCCATGTCATGGCAAGGTGGATGAATATGCTTGGTGAGGGCGTCTGGGCAAAAGAGTTCGTCGATCCTATCAACTGCCCCTTCAGGTTCTGTGGTCGTCTTTGCATGTCATGACGATCACTAAAAGGTGAAAGGTTTTTTTCCTAGACATGGCACTTGGGATCTCGTTCTGTATTTAATGCGTAGTGGCGACGCCGTGCACTTCGTGGCCATGTGGCGTGTTGTAACTGGCGAAGTTAATGCCCTCTTTGTGTGACCCTTGGGTTTCCCGCCGATTTTCAATCTTCTATGCCTAGTTTTTAAACTCCCATTCTTTCTTTATCCCCTTCACTTTTCCCGCTCTTTCTCAATCATTGCTTTGTGCCTTTCCTTCTCTGAGTTGCTCTGCCTTGCGATTTTTATTGAGCTTTGCTTTCTGTGGTTGCTTCCCTTGAGGTATGTCTCTTTTTTCTCCTCCTTTGCACTTTATGGTATAAATTAGTTGTTATGGTTTTCCGATTTTCTTTTCTATTTTGGGCTTTTAGGATTATCCTCTCTCTTTCTTTGTTTCCTGGGTTTCCATGGTTAGTAGTTTTGAAACTAGGACACTTTGCCCCTCTATTTCGTTTCTTTTTGCACGTTTGGGGGCCTCTCTAAGTGCTTCTCATGCTTTCTGTCCCTCAATCGAAGGTTTTGTGTTTGAGGATAGTGTTTTGGGTGTGGAGTTAGCCAATCTAGTCCTTTTGCCTCGTCAATCCATTGATTGGTTCGAAGATTTGGTGGGTGAATGAAGAGGGATGTTAGATGTGAGGTCTACTGAACTTGAGACGAGGTTGTCATCTAGTGACGACACCGTGGGGGAAGATACCGTCGGCTTTACCCCGAGGATAGTTAGGGCTTTTTTTGCTCTAAACAAGGAGTGTGGTTTGGATGCTAAAACCCTTTCCCGCTTCAGGGATCAATTTTAGTTTCCTGAGAGGGTTTAGATCCGTCTTCCTCGTAAAAAGGAACGGGCTTGCCACTTCTCACCAAGAGAGGTGTGTTTTTATGAGGCCGCCTTTCAGAGTGGGCTTAGGTTCCCCGTCCATCCTTTTATAATGGAGCTCCTAAACCACTTCAACATTTCTCCCGAGCAATTTATGCCCAACTTATGGAGGATCGTAGTTAGCTGTATGGAAATTCGGCTGGAGTCCACGGAGGGAGATATGATTAGGGTGGACGAATTCGCCTATATGTACCGTCTAAAGGAGTTCAAAAAATACGGGTACTATGAATTTGTGCCCTGGGATAGGAAGTCTAGGATCGTCACTGACCTACCCTCGTCCTTTAGTTATTGGAAGTCCCAGTTTTTCTTATGTCCGAGGATGATTGGAAGACCTTTCCTGAAGAAATTTAGGGCGACGTCCCTAGGTTACTCTGTTATTGGAAAGCCTCGAGTCTAGGTGCATCATTTCTTTGCAAGTCCCTTCGTACTTCTGTAAGTCTTTCTTTTTCGTCGTCACTAACTTTTCTTGTTTGTTGGGTGCAGTTACAAAGCGTCTAAAGCTCAAAAGCAAATACATGAACAGCGTGGAGGCTGCCGTGAAGCACACAACGACTATAGACAATTTTGGCGACCTAGTTGACCTGCGGACTTTAGCTCGTCATTGTTTATCTTAGTCCAGACCCTTCTACTTTTGATCTTCAGGCTATAGCCATTGAAGAAAAGAGTGAGTATTATCTCATCTCATCATTTTCTCTCCTTCCATCTTTTCATCGTTACTAACTTTCATTCTTTTCGTTTGTAGAGATGATGACAAAATTCAATCAAGATATGTACACGAAGATGAGAGCGAAGAAGAATGAGCCTCTCTCTGCCTTCGAGAAGAGGAGGGTTCATGTTGTGGATCAGGGGCTTCCTACTGCTCCTGCTGCTAACGTCACTGTTCCAACGAGGGTGGCTTCCCTGGCTACTTTGGTGGAAGAAATCACGCCGTTTAAGAAGAAGGTCCGAGTAGTCAAAGGGAAAGAGAAGGCCTCTTCACGATCGTCCTGTGTTTGGGACGACGTTGATCTCGCACAGACGAGGGCACAGGCGATCTTCTCCAGTAACGAGCTCAATGCCTTTTCCGAGGTGCCACCTAATGAGATCGGGGGTCGTCATGTCCATAAGCTCGTTCAGGTAGTATGTTCGTCAAGCCTGTCCTTAGTCTCTCTCTCTTTTTTTTTTTTTTTTTTTTTTTTTTTTTTTTTTATGGTTAACTCTTCCTTTTAAGTTCTGGGGGAAACTATCCACATAACTTTGGAGTATTTAAGCCAAGAGGCTAGGGTTTCATCTACGAAGGTCAAGGCTAAGGGTCTGGAAGTGGAGCTTTTGAAGCTGAAGAAGGACCTTATTGCCGCCATGGACGAGGCCAATACTACAAAAGAAAAGGCCAAGGTTTATCCAACGAAATGAGAGCAGAAAGGCAACTAACCCTCGAGAAGGACGAGCAGCTCCAGGCTGCAAAGGAAAAGGTGAAGACAGTCGCTGCCAAATCCGTTGAGGCCTTCCAACAGACTAAAAAGTACAACACCGTGCTCTTCAGTTGGTATTACAAAGGTTTCGAGCTCTTGCGGCGCTTCCTTGTCAAGCATCTTACTGGTGTAGACCTGGAGGAGTTAGACCTCGAAGTTGTGGATAAAGAAATGGTCGCAGACGAGGCTGCCCAGTCATCTCAAGTTGTCCAAGACCCAGTTGCTACTCCCGAGGGAGATACTCCAAAACCCATTGATGTTGATGGACAAAAAGCTGCTATCTAGACATGCACATACTTTTTTTTTTTTTTTTTTGGTGCCCAATGTGTTTCTAGGCTTATTTTCTTTAATGCTAGAACAATTTATTTGGCCCAGTGTCCCTAGGTCTTTACTTTTAATACTGGAACAATGTTGGTTGCCTGGTGCTTTTGGGCTTTTAATTCCATTGACCACTTTATGCTTTACTTATTGACCACTTTATGCTTTACTTGTTTTACTCTCCTGTATCATTGTACTTGATATACTTTTTGTTTGCGCCAGATCTTTGCTTGCATTGTTGCTTGTTTACCTTCAGCTCAAGGTCTAGATTAACCAGGGAATGATTGGCATTTGCCAATAGTTTATACCCCTCGTCAGTAACCTATGTCCGTCCAAATGGAGTTTGGTAACTTAGCCATCTTTTGGTTTACTTACCTTTACTTAAAAGATTTTGCCATTTTAATATCGTCAGTAACTCACATCCGTCTAGGCGGAATCTTGTTACTTAGCCAATTTCTAGCCGATTTACACTCGTTCAAGGGATCTTGTCGTTTTGTCATCGTCAGTAACTTACATCCGTCTAGGCGGAATCTTGTTACTTAGCCAATTTTTGCCTGACTTACACCCATTCAAGGGATCTTGTCATCTTGTCATCGTCAGTAACTTACATTCGTCTAGGCGGAATCTTGTTACTTAGCCAATTTCTAGCTGACTTACACCCATTCAAGGGATCTTGTCATTTTGGAATCGTTAGTAACTTACATTCGTCTAGGCAGAATCTTGTTACTTAGCCAATTTCAGGTTGACTTACACCCATTCAAGGGATCTTGTCATTTTGAAATTATCAGTAACTTACATCCGTCTAGGAGAAATCTTGTTACTTAGCCAATTTTAGGCTTTTAGGCCGTGAGTTTTGTTTGCATTAAATTGGGCAATTGGCTGAATAGTTCTTTTATTGCTTTCAAATACGAATACAATTGTTTGTTACATCTATTGGTGGTACTTCTTCAAATGCTCAATGTTTCATGTTGAGGCAGGCTCAAAACCCGCCGCCGACCACAAAAACCAACGGGTCAAGTCGGATCGGATTGGATTGATTAGCGGTCGGATCGAACGAAGTTGACGAAGATGCTGCCAGAGGTTCCTTTTGGGTGGCGATCTGTATTTTCACAATTTTCGCCAGATTTGTGCAAAACTAACTAGATTTGAGAAGAAGAAAAAAAAACATCAAATCACCGCCAGATTTGTGCCAAACTCACGAGATCTGAGCAAAAAAAAATCAAATCATCACAGGATTTATGCAAACTCACGAGATCTGAGCAAAAAAACACCAAATCGTCGCCAGATTTGAGCAAAACCCAAAATATTTTCATCGGATCTGAGCCTTAGTTGAGCATAACCCACTATATTGTAGTTGGATCTGAGCGTAAACGACGAGATCTCGCCAAATCCGGTGGAGATTTCATGGATTTAGTTGAGATCTCGCCAAATGTAAAAAATTTTGCTAGAAAATGTTATGTATCTTAGTCGATTCGGCTTTCTTTGGGTTTTGGGGAGAAGATCCGAGACCAAACCAACTAGATCAGATTCTAGACAAAAAGACCAGCCGCCGACCGCCAAAGTAGTTGAGTCAGCCAGCGGTCGGCTCGATTCCGGTCGGGTTTGCCGGGTGGGTCGGGCCACCGGTTGAGTTGGACACTCCTAGTTTCAAGTGATAGAAATTTGAATCTACAATATTTTCTCATGTTCTTGACGCGCGGTAATGTATCTTTATCAATCAAGACGATTGTGATAGCCATACTGATCAGCTCAAACAACCATATATATAACATCCATGACCTACTTGCAAGTAAGAGATGTAAAGCAAAAGTGTGATCTAGTTTAACCAAGAAAGCAGATATACACACACACACATACATATACAGAGTTTTATCTAGTTATCTACTACCGAAAACAGTAAAATCTACAGTCTTCCAAGAAGAGCTTTGCCTCAGTTCAAACAGGAATAAGCTCTCTGAATGAACCTGCTTATTCAAACCCCATGAACTTGATGAAACTGGTGGCAATAAGCTCAATACTAACTAGCTTTGGCTGGGATGAATAGACGGACCATGAGACACACGAAGACGCCGTATTGTGCGCTCCCGAGCAGGGGCGGAGCCACTTGGCTCCTTGGGGGGGCCATGGCCCCCCCAAAATTTTTCAAATTTTCATTAGAGTATGTAAAAAAATTACATGGGCCCCTCCAAAACTTAAGATCCAGCCCCCCCATATTATTCTCAACAATTTTTCTAGAGTTCTAGTCTAATACAACTTCAAATTAAGCAAAAAAACTTGACCCACATCCAGCCCCACCAGCCAGCCCCAATTCCCTAATTAAACAAAATTATTTTTTTCTAAACCATAAACGCTTCCAGCCCAGCCCAAATCCAAAATCTAAAATACCTAATTAAACAAAAACAAAAGGCATCTTCAGACTTCAATCCTCACCGTCTGAAAAAAAGAAAAAGAGAGAACAATCTAATATACTTTCACACTTTTACCTTAGTTTTTTACCTTCTCAGTTCACGCCTCCAATAGTGTCACGCTCACGCCTCTGCCTCAGAAACAATCTCCTCGCCGGCTTACCGTGATGCCGTTGCCTCCACCAGCCAGCTAAACTAGCCTTCATTGCCTCAACCTTAACTCAAGCCCTCACTTCAATTCCTCAAGGTATCTCATTCATTCATTCTCATCTCAGTTCTTTACTTGACTTCTCTCTCTTTTTCTCTACAACTGAACTAAATTCTGATAGTAGAATAGAAATATCAAATACGTGTATGTGATTTCCCTTTTCCAGCAAAGCAATTTATACTTATTTGACTTTGTCTTTTGACTTTTGTGTTGTTTGTCCCTTGAGTGGGGGCCGGGTGGGGCTTGCATTGAATAGTTAGGTAGTAAAGCAAGTAAATTATAAATGAAAAAAAAAAATAATCTATGGAAGGAAATTGGGGTGAGGATCTGAGTCTGTTTATTGGTTTTTAGTCATTACATTATACATGGCAGAGGGGTGTTGTAAATTTATTTGGTTTATGTTGTTTGTTTATACTTTTAATTGATTTGTTTATTTAGTTTTTTTTTTTTAATTCTAAAAGGCTATTACTTAGCTACAGATGTATTTATATTATAATTCATGTAAGAATAAATTTCATATGATAATTTATTATCTTTCTCTCCCAAGTTAGTTTATCATTTGTTGAATTGATTTTTTTTTTTTTTTTTTTGGGATTGAAATTAGGTGTCAAATAATGAGCAAACGACAAACAATTGATGCATTCTTTAAGAAAAAAAGATATTAGTCATTTAGAACTTAGGACTTCTGTAGAAACAAATGTCGATACTGCAATGTCTAACAAGTGTCTCTCCAAATGTTCAAGAATTGAATCTAAAGGGATAGACCGTGATCCAGGATCACATAAACAAATATATGAATTCCTTGTCAACGAACAAGATGGAATTCGACGTACTTATCTCATAGTATCCACACAAACGACTGAAAAATCATTGCCATAGTTTACAACCCGGCCCCCCCAAGTAATTAGTCCTGGCTACGCCCCTGCTCCTGAGGGTCATTTGGCTCAGCAGCAGGGACGTAGGGAGCTATGATTACAGACACAAGCAGCACTCCCAAACATAAAACTGCATAGCAGTGGCGAACCAATTTCCCTGGCAACCCACCCACAATCTCCATCTCTCTTTTCTCTCTCTCTCTCTCTCTCTCTCTAACTCAAGCTTTTCGATGCTAATAATTTGTACTGGTGATTTGGTAATTACTAATTAGCAGTACACATATAAAGAAAAACTGTATCGGTTTGAGTGAAAGAGATGAGGAAAAGAAACAGTGGGCAGAGGTAGTAGAAACTAGAAAGAGAGACGGAAAATTATGGGCAGGTGCTGGGAAAGAAACGCAAATCTGCGGATTGTTGAGGGCTTTGTTTGTTGTTGAGCTGCAGAGACAGACAGAGAAACATATATAACTCTCTGTTTTCAACGCGAGAGCAAAATGATGATCATGTGCTGATGTGGGGGTCGTGTGTAACGCTTGGATCCATACGCCATTTGTGCAGGCCTCCCGTGTTGAAGTGGATTTTCAGGCATTGGTGGGTAGTGCACGTACGTCAAGTGTGGCTGACTGGCTGTGGCCCAGGTATGGGTGTGGACCTCAAATTCTTTACACATGGTCTGCAATGAAGACTTTAAGCCTAATCATTAAAAGGAAGAAAAAGTCTTCTATCATCTTTGATTAGTTACCTCGCTGTGGATTAAGATCGGGTGGCTGTAATTACCCCATTTCTCTTTCATAGGAAGTTTATACCACTCTCGTTTTTTGTTTTTTTTATTTCGCTTTTTTTTTATTCAATAATTGAGATTAAAAGTTGCTTTTTTTAACTACTAATTTTATCTATTATAAGCTATTGCATCAGGTACAATATCATAGATTTTTTGTACTGCATCTAATCTCAATTCCTAGTTACTAGAATTAAAAATGAAAAAAAAAAAAAAAAAAAAGATCATGGAGAAGTTTTCTTATTTTGTTTTTCATAGGTCTCTCTCTCTCTCCAAAAAATATGCCAATTGAATTTTCTTAAGAATATACATCACTAGTTTAGGTGGCACGTACTACCTCTTGAGTAAGAAAATTAAAATAAAATTTCTATTTGAAGAAGTATAAAACTATATATATATATATATATATAAATGTATGTCACACAAAATTAGGGTAACTATTTAACATATGAATATCTATTTTACTATAATAGTTTCTTAGTACTTATTTGTTAAAGGTAATATCCACTCAATAAAAACTTATAAGAATGATAACAAATATCATTATCTCCCAACAATAAATAACTGAGTTTTGCTAAGACATTATCACAGTATTTAAATTTTCATAATGAATGATGTCATATACTACAATTGAAAATTTTCATCAAATAACTTCAACCATACACAATGAAAATTTATTTCATTCATACTTTCTTCTTTATCATTCTACATGAATCTAGGTGTAATGTTTAGCTTACTTAGTTTTTAATGAACACTCATTTTAGGCAAGAAAAGAAAAGAAAAAAAGTTATAACAAAAGGCATGTGTTATCGAATTTTTCATTAGATAAATTATAAGTTTTGAAAATTTAAACCTAGAAAATTAATGTTCTCTAAGTAATAAATAAAACACCTTATATCACAATTCCAACTTTCTAAGCATTACTACCATCTAAAACTCAAAATACGTAAAGAAATTTTTTGGAATGTTAAAACTTAGTGGGAGTATTTTAGATATTAAACAATGTTATATTTTAAGAATCATAAGCTTTCATTATGTTCTAACTGAGAGAAGAACAATATGTTCTATTTGCTATTGTCCAAAATATTAAGGGGATAACTGCTTAATTTTAAAGTTTAAGGAGAAATTATGAATTACCCCAAACATAACATAAAGGATGAAAAGTGTTTTTATTCTAAGTTTTCATTTTATTTTATTTTATTTTTTGTGTCTATAAAACTATGTGTTTTTACTTAAAATGGTGTGTAAAAATAAAAATACAATACAAAAATACAAAAAGTCAATACAAGAAAACTGTATGTAAAATAGTGAATTTTGGTTCAATAAAGTTGACTAAAAAAAAAACATTTCTAGAAACACAACAAAATGGTACAACATTTTCGTAATACTTTTATAATTTTTATATATTTTATTTTGACTCGTAAAGAATTGACACTTTAGTCATTGTGAAAATATTATGACGACAACAAAATGTCTTAATATTTTCACAAGAGAAATGTTATGTCCATAACTTTTTCACAATAAATCATAGATAGTAGGTTGTTACGGATTGTTATTGGTAGGCAAAAAAATAATTTTATTGGTAAGTTTAAATTAGATCTAATAACAATTTACTATCTATGATTTATTATGAAAGTGTTGTGAAAATATTGTAAAAATGTTGTGGATGTTGCACATTTTTTTTTTTTCACAATACTTTTATTTTTCTTTGTAGTTGGATCTAGTATAGTGTTTTATTATTTTATTTTGGCTTGTAACGAATTTACACCTCTACAATTATGAAAATATAATGGCAATTTGTTGTGTTAATATTTTATTTATTTTAGGATAACAGTTCATATTTATATAAATTAAAAAAAAAACATGTTCAATAGGCGATATTACCCACACAAAAAAGGAAAAAAAAAAATAGAAGCCAATGAAACCGTGAGGCTTGAATAGACCAAAATTACTATAACTTTGCTACAGTAGCTATGCATATTGACGCTTTTTATATATAATGTCTGTTTGGCATGATTAATTTTGTCAGCTTTTTTTACTATTCAACTTATTTTTGTTACTATTCATAAGCCCCACTGCATTTTTTGGTACTATTCATGGGTCTCACTGTACTATTTCAGCTAACTTTTACCTTCATCTACAGTACTTTCAGTAAAAAGTTTTCAGTTTCAACAAAATAAGCATATCCCAAACAGACCCATAGAAGTTCAAGAACCAAATACCAGTCAATTTGAGCCAAGATGGTACAAGGCAATTTAATGTACCAATTTTATTATTAGTACCAAGGGCGGCGCCACCTTAAGGCCAGGGTGGTCCCAAGACTACCTTGACTTGAAATTTTTTTTTTTACATATAATAATTTAAAATTTTTTATTTGTCTACCCTTAAAAAAAAAAATTGGAAACATTCTTAGTTTTTTTTATGCCAATAAAATTAAATTTTGTTCCATAATTTGTTTTACATTCAGTGGATGAATGATTGTTTAGATGTGTACATTGAAAGAGATATAACTTGTTGTATTAATAATGAGACTATCATATATTGATTTCAAAATATGAAAACTCGTAGGAGGCAATTGTAAACTATATGTATTTGCGTGTTTTTTTATTGTTGTTACTGTCAATATATAAATTTCTCTTTTTATTTAATTGTATAATTTATACTTTTTAAGGAGTATCCTGAGCAAAATTCTTGAAGCAGCCAATTTAGTACGAAATATTTCATTGAATTCTGACCTGAATGAAATGGAATGAACAAAGGTAAGGCCCATTCCTTTTGGTTATGGTTAAATACTTGCATGTGTATCCTTTTTTAGAAGAGATGTGACTAGGCAGACGTAGGATATTTTTAACCTAAGTTGAAATCTTTGAATTGAGCAATCTGTAACCTAACCGAACCCATAACAACTATAAAAATTGGCCCTATCCTACCTTGAATTAAGCTAGCTTGCGTTGGATTGTTAAGTTAGGGCCATTTTGTCAAGTATAGTAAAAGAATTGAGCTTTCATTTAACTCTTAAAACCCAATTATTTTCAATACATGTATTTGCTATTTACAGAGATAGGTATAATAGTCCTATTTCAACTTATTTGAAACTACTAGAAACCCATTTAATATTATTTTCAACCACTAATCCAATTTCTCTTACAAAAACTTATCATTAATTCAAGTAAACAACTAGTGAAAAGAAAACTGATCTCAGGCCCTACCTGCAGCCTATGGCTGAAGGAACTCGAAACTATAGTAGATGCTTTGTGGGATTGTAAAAAGAATAGATCAATTTGGGAAAAGGAATTTCTCAGTGCTCACAATGATGGGCAGCCTCCACTTTCCACGGTTGAGTTGATTGATAAAAAGCTAGTGCTGCAGATGACTAGTATTGGTGGGGGTTAAAAAGTTTTTTTTTTTTTTTTTTTAAATACCAAATATTTTTAACACAGCTATTGTGCATTACTACTTTTAGCTTCCACCGTAACTCATATGTAAAAAAAATAAAAATATTAAATTGTTGTGTTCACACTATTTTTTTAATAAAAAATCTATTTTGATTGTGTTCACACAACTTTTTAATAAATTTTTTATATTATTTAATCAAATAGCTAAAAATATAAATCTATTGATGTTGAAAATATTATAGAGTGAGAAAATAAAATAAATAAAATAATTTTTTATAAAGACATATTGCTAAATTTATGGCTCCACCAACGTCCATTTTAAGAAATCGAAATCTTGGCCTTTTGTTATGCTGTGCTGGTCAGTGTGGAGTCTTAGAAACAAAATCAAAGTTCATGAGAATGATATCCCTGTGGAGTAGCTGTTCAACCAAGTAACTCACCAGCTACAAGAATTTCAGCAAGCTCGAGTAATCCCTCCAAAACCTGTCGGCCCACCAGGCCTACTTGGAAGCCTCTTGACCCCCAGTTAATTGAAAACAAATTTTGATGGGGCTGTGTTTGAAGACTCGCAGGAAGCACGTACCAGGTGGTTGTTCGAAATTCTCGAGGGGAAATTACGGCAGATCTGTCAGAGAAAATCCCTTTGCATCTTCAGTTTCTGTTTTGGAGACCTTGGCTGCACGTAATCTACTCCATTCTGTGTTTGGTCTGCTTGTTAAAGTCACTTTCTTATGTTAACTTTTATAGAGTTTCTCTTTCTCTCATATTTATCGGTAAGACAATGCTCTAGCTCACACCTTTGCCAAGAAAGCGAGGTATTCTTTTCCTTTTTTTTTTTTTCTTTTTCCTCTAAATAGAGTATGTTCTTCCAAACCTTCATGATTGTTATGTTTCAGACCTTTCTACTATGAATTAAAAGAAGAAAAGGTTTTATTCTAAAAAAAAAAAAAAGTCGAGTAAAAACCTAGATGAAAATTGTATCATATTCCAAAAAAATCTGACTGCCTTCTCAAGAAATTTCAGAACAGTTTTATTTAACTTATTTGAAAAATATGATAAACATTAACAAACTTATTTGAAAAATATAATTACTCCTTGGACCTTTTACTCAGCTACACTATAAATAGTAAAAGAGTAAGGACCTGGTGAGATAAGTCTAATTGCATGTGTTAATTTTTTTTCAATTAAGGAAATCTCCAGTGGAGAAGTTTTGGCCATTTATTTACAGTAAAAAATTATTCAAAGTATGTAGATATAAATGCAGTGGAAAAATTGAGCACATCAGTATCTCTATTTTTCAAAGCATATTACAAGATGATGCAACTCAAAAAAAATTCCCCTATCTGTACGTTCACTCCAATCATGGCATCATCCTTGTCCCACCTCTTCCTTATCGTCACTATCTCCAATCAATTTCAATGTAGCGAAATTTTCACATGCTCATTTCTTTTTTTCAAGCACCTGTTCTTTTATCAAATGAAAAGTCCTTTGGTCCGATACAAATTTCATGTTGTGCACGAGCTGGTTGTGGTATTGGAGCCACTTGACCCAAGTTCACCTCATTAACATCCTTATCATACTCTATGTAGCTTTGGTCCATTTGGTGGTGGTGATAAGAGGATGAGCCATCGCCTGTTGGCCGGTGGTGGTGTGATGGGGAGGGGGACTCGGTTTCCCAATGCTCAATGTCAAAATTGGATTTTCTTGGAGAAGCTTGGACGCTGTCCATTTCGCTCCTGTAGTTGCGCAAGAGATGCATCGGGGACGTGTGGTGGGATGGGGTTGCTGGTCTACTAGACATAGGTGTTACAGTTACAGACCCCTTGTTCTCCTTTAGGTGCTTCTTAGCTGAGTGGTGCCAGTTGCGTAAAGCCGAGACTACTCTTTCATTGAATATGGTTGGTTTCATGGTTGAACCCATCTGCTCATAACATAAAAAACAAACACTCAAGCATTATGGTGTTGAACTATTTTAGGAAAATTTATAATCTATTTGATTTAGATTGTTTTTTATTTGACATGTTAAATATGCATGTCTTAGCCATTGATTTACCTGTGTTACGAGGGCATAGAGTGGTAGAGTAACGTAACTGCAGAGAATTTGTATGAGGACCCTGAGCCAACCATTTTGTTAGTGTATTAGAAAATTTAAGTGGATATAATTTGAGCATTATGAATCTGACAAGTTTTTGAGACGTACCCCATTGAGATTCTGATGATGATATCCTCTGTATGCTCGTGGAAACATGATTTCAACCCAAATTCATACTGAAAAAACCCAAAATAAGAAAAGAGGGGTTCAACATATTTATACAAATTTTAGTACAAAATCCTATAATCGTTTTTGAACTAAAGAACATACATTCTAAAGAAAGAACACAATACGTTGTTTTGTTTTTAAATGACAAATTTTGATTGCAAAACTCACTTCAACCACCTACCTTTACCAAAAGGCCTAATGGTACACAATTCATGAATTTTCTTATGGGCAAGGCTTCCGTCCAATTCATTGGACGGGATACAAGACTAACATATGATCAATTTTTAAACACATGTCGTGCTTGTGTCGCGTTCAATACTTCAATACATTGGACACAAGCCAATTTTTTTTTTTTTTTAATATGCTTAGCTTTTGTGTAATACACAATGGAAATGGTAGTGAAGCACAATAATTGGCTTCAAATTTAAACACGTTTTTCATTCTCTCTCTTTCCAATTTTTCACTCGTACTTTTTTTAGTGCTAAACATAGGGAAATAGAATATAGAAGTTTACCCAAGTCCATGCAAAGAAAGCAAGCTGAAAGGCATTCTGCAATAATGAATAAAGACCACAATGAAGTGTAAGTGAATAATGATGAGGTTGGATTAATTAAACCAAATCTAAAGAAGATAGAAAATTGGAAAAGTACCTGAAATAGAACAAAGTTAATGAGGTAGAGAATGAGACGAGGGCGATTGAACCAGAAGAGGTCATCACCTGGTTGAACCACTGGGGTGCCCTTCACAACCTCTCCTCTCTCTTGAATTCTCAAAGCCATTTTGGTTATGATCACCTGTAGCTTGGTCCCAACTAATAGTATGACCTGCAGGTGCATTTTTAGCCGTTAGATCTGCTAATTATGTTAACATTTGAAAATTGTTTATAAAAAATGAATTATATATCTCAGTCAGACACACAGATAATTTGCTTACAATCAATGGGATAAATGGTAGCCATAAATAAGATTTCCAGCCTGCAAAAGCTGAACTTTAGTCAAATAATTCGGCCAAAAATATTCAGGAACAAATTCATAGTCAAGAAAACACCATTTATGTGTTTTATAAGGAATCTTTTGGTTAATTTTAAATTTTCCTTTCTTTTAGGCTGTGTCATATTTTTTTATTCCCATGCATTGCTTGTGCTAGGCCCTAAACAATTTGTAATCAATCGTGTGAGACATGTAACGGATTTTGGTGTTCTATATAGAAGAGAGAATATATATATATATATATATATATCTTTTTTTACTAAACATAATTAATTATACTTTAAAAATTGTTCTTTACTCACCATGAGTGTTAAAGAGCAAGAATAGCACTGCCAAAAACCAGATAGGAGGGCTGAAAATTGACAACAAGAAAATGTTACATAAGTAATTGGAGTTAATTAGGGGTGTATAGATATTTAATTAAGAGAGAAAAAAAATTATTGTTTCACACTCTTTAACGTTATTTTTAGTATACACAATGTTTACACATTCATATTAGCTATCTCTTTTCTTTTTTTTTTTTTGGTTAAAAATGTTCACATTTAACACCTGATGTATATGAATAGTATAAAAAAAATGTGGGACAAACAAAGCTGAGCTAACATTGAATCTGATAAAAAGTAAGGGCCTAAAGCACCAACCTGATTCCCACCACAACCTTGAAATCCTCTTCCAATGATCTATTGATATATTTCTGGAAGTTAAATTTCTGATGGCTTTGAGGTGCCAGATGTGCCTGATTTATTGCAGACAAACAAGGGAAAACTTAGTGGGGAAAAAAATCATAGAATGAAACGATTTAAGCCTCTAAAGTTCACGAATTTGGGGACACATGTTTTACGTTGCTCCTAAATGAGAAAAACAGAATCTTTCAGTGTTCCAACTTGCAACTCAATTGGTTGACATTCTTTGTTATTATTATTGGACAACAAGGAATTGACCAAACAAAATTTCTTCTACTCAAATGATATACGCTGTTTTCTTGCGTAGTTTAATATTTTAGAGATTTCTTTGACCTCAAACAATATATGCCACATAGTAGCAGATTAAAGTTGGTTTCAAGGCCCGATTTGCAAGCCCAAATAATCTCTTTACTAAAAGAAATTTTTGCCCAAAAAAAAAAAGCAATATGGGTTATGTATAATTAATGTAGATACTTTTATTAGAAGAAATAATTACCACGATAAATCCATGTCTCAAGGTCAAGTAATCAACTTTAGGAACCGACCTGACAAACTGCCTGAAGAAACAAACCTGCAAAAGGAAAATAAATGTGAAAATGAATTTCTAGAAGAAGAAAATCAAAAAAAGGAAGTCTTATTGAAAGTACTTATTTGACTATGACGTGGAGAAAAATTCATATTGTTAACGAGGACAGACTCGTCAATTGGAAGTTGGAATAAAAAATAGTCAAATAAGCTACATAAAATTTTGGAAGCTAGCTAGTACGTCGTTTTCGTAACTTGCCACACCAAGACCGTTTTCATGTTGTCCTAAATCGGTATTCACCAAGACCGTCACCGTATTCCATCAATGGCATAAAATAGAAAATTGATGTTTTCAAGGGTATATATATATTTATATGAAGGAAACGTCACATCATATATGTTTACGTGTGTGTATGAAGGAAATAATATCAAGCTCTTCTAGTTTTTTAGTATTTTTTATTTAATCTGAACAATTCTTGACTGATATTTTTTAATAAACAAATGCATGGAGTAAGAGCATCTCAGTAGGTTTTTTCAATTTTTGTATTGTTTAGTAAGTGAACAGTAACTGTTACATTTTGTCTACCAACTTTATAAAATACATTTTCTAACAAATTCTCTATTATTTTCTCTATTTCATTTAAATATTATTTCTTCGTTAATTTTTTAACACACATATTCCTATACTCTCATCCCCACTCATTTCTTTGCTAAATTTTTATTTAGTTTTATTCTTTTGCTAACGTACAGTAGCCCATCAGACTTGATGAGCTACTGTTCATGAGCCAAAAAAAATCATGCTTTAGAGAATTCATTGGAAACAATTTTTTTAGTCTCATTCTCTATTATAGAGATTATTTTGCTTTTACCTAAGCCATTGGTGATACTCTAAAAGTCACCTTTTCGGTGCAGATAATGTTTAGTGATTCTTGACATGCACATAATCTTGAGAAGGTTGTCTTTTATTTATTGAAGCACATCAATACATCAAGCATATAAAATTTACTTAGCAATACTTCGAGGTTTTGAAATTCCATTTTTTTTTTCTTTTAACATTCTAAAGGGAATTTGATTTATCTTTAAAAAAAAAAAAAAAAAAGAAGAAGAAGAGATCCTTAAGGGTATTCTACTAGAAAATAATTCTAAAGTCATCAATTTGGCTTATAATATGGTACAATTACTTTTAGATGTGATACTCAGAATTAAATTTGAGACTGGAGTTCAATAAAAATACCAACCTAGCATATTGAACTTTCTTGGTAAATGACAATCAATGTGAACCAAAAACAAAAGGCTAGAGGGAATTTTATTTGAATATGAGCCCTAGACTTCGTTTGTGATAATGCACTGTTCTTTGTCGACAATTAATGGGACATGGGTCCGTTTTGTTAGGTATAATAGAACGTCATGTGATTTTCAAAGTGGGAATGCATCATATGCCCACAAAACTGGTCCTTATCATTTCTATGGTGACAATAATAATTAGAAAACACGCATAATGAAACCTAGCTATCTCAGTGACTGCAATAGCGTAGGGTATTTCTTCTTCTTGAAACTTTCAATTGAAACCATTGGTATTTAATAATTCCATCCATTGCGACTTGAAGTCAAATCTAAGATAAAGATATGTTCACCTACAGAAGGGGATTCAGTGACTCATCTTTCATCTACAGGCTTTGTCCAGTTGGCTTGTGGGGTTTTTATTTTTTTATCATTTTGCAGAAGTGGATGAAAATGAAGTTTAGCTAAGTGTAACTCACCAAAAGTTTAATAAAGTGTACAAGTACTGCTAGTTTCAGAAAAATTCAAACTTGGGATTTCTTTTCTTCCTACTTTTTGGCAAGATTTAAGAGAGAATTCTTTTATCTAAGTTCTACTTTTTGGCACGAAGCATATGCTTTTTTAGCACCATTGTACCAAAGTAAACTCAATGGGAAAAGAGGAAAAAGAGTTGCTTACCATCCACATGAGAGCAGGTGTTTTGGTCCAAAAGCTCAAGTGTCTTCTCCCAAATGATGTGTCCCTTGCAAACCTGAATCGCTCTGGGTCTGTGACACATGCAACACTAGGCTAAGTCAGTATAAAATTGTAGATGTACCTATGCATAAGCACAAAATCAAGCTACATAATGTTAATTTGGGCTAACCGTGTGAGAACTGGTACTCAGCTGTTCTTGTTTCAGTCTCCCAATGCTTCCATCTTCTCATCTGGAACCAAACAGGACTAGTACTGTGAGTTTCGGGAAAAAAAAATAGTTAAAAGTAATGTAATTAAATTTGGTATGATAAATGAACAAATACCTTGGCTCTACCCAAAGCCAGTGTGAGAACGCAATAAAGGACGTGAAATAAAGCCAACACGAAGATAAAAATGTGTAGTTGGTGAATACCATCTGCGGACACAAATGGGACCATATTCTGCAAATTAGAACAGCAAACATACCCGTTATTAAGATCTAATTAGACACAAATGTACCATATACTAGCTTTTTGTTCCTTTTTTAAACACAACGATGAACCTAGCTTGATTAGCACATAAGTCATCACCAACTCATGATAAAGATTCTTTTGAATAAATTAATTTTTGATTCCATAACTACATAATAGGATTAAAAAATATACAGTAAGAGGCGTGTAAAAGGAAAAGAATGTTAATGATCAGACAAAAAAAGTCAAGAACTTTGGTGTAAAACCGTGGACGGATTAAATCATTCCATACGTTGTAAACTTGACAATTAACAAAGTGTCCCTTATCCCCATTCTGCGCAAATCGCAAGTTTGCTATGGAATTCCAAACATTGGTTTGACATATATATTTGATTTGATTTTAGTTTCTTGTATAATATTCTCATTCAAACTAATATTCTATCATTCAAGAGGCACATAATAATAAAAATATATGAAAATAGCAATGTATTGCCTATTCTTTCTTTAAGGTATAAGAAGAGACAAAAGATGGAATATACACACACCTTGGCTGTACATTCATCTGTAGATGAGGCTGCGCCTGCTAAGATGCGTCGAAACCCTTCGCCGGAATCCGATACAGTTAGTAGCCTCCGGCCATTGGTGTCAGAATTCGTTTGATACTTTTGGTTTAGAGCGGCTTCTTGCTTCTTACTGCATGGATGCCATGTTGCTCCGATTTTCTGGGATACACATACGCTTGAAATTGTACTTTGTCCTACCGTTAAAAGCAAGGATATAAATCCCAATAACATAAGCTCTGCATGAACCAAAAGAGCAACAAACAAACAAAAAAATTCAATTAATACTTTAATAGTATATAGTTTGTCTAATTTTAACATTGAGATGAACATGAGGAATAGCGGTGTGTACCTGATTTGATCTTTTCTAGTGCTTCATATAAAGCTCTTTTATGTTTCTTCTTCAACCACTGCAAGTTGGTGCAATGAAAAGATTTCAATATTCTGAACTCAGAATCAAATAAACATGTCCAAGCAGTAAAACCCTGAAAACCCAATTGAGAATTGTTTTCAGTAGAAGTAGTCATAGACATACCTTTCCTATGAGATGAATGATGTGCTCGATGATAATGGATATTAGAACCAAAACGAAACACACCACGGCAACAGCCCAAGTCGGTGTTTCTTCTAAAGATCTTCCTCCAGCTGCTCCTGCCATGGCCTCAAATTACCAAACCTTTTCCAGCTAGAGAGAGCCTAACAATAAAACATATAAAGACCTCGATCGCCGCCGGAAATTCTTGAATGAGGTATTCAACTCCAGGGATGAATCCCAAAAGAAATATTTTTTATTGGTTCGTTGACAAAGTATAGTTTGGAGTGCTTTGAAACTAGGAAAGCATAGAAACCCGCGTGAGCTTTGAAACTAGGTGTGAAGCCATATAAGAAATTTTGATGTAGTAGAATAATATGTATGGACAAATGAGAGCATAAAAATCTTGGGGTATATATAAGGGAGTTTGTAGAAGGAACTTGAGGAAAACAATAATAGAAGGGGCGAGTGGGAATGACTTTCACAATTTTGACGCGTGAAATGAGGGGCTCAGAAAAACCGAAATGGATGTGCAGGAGAGAGACAGAAAATCCACGTTTTTGTTTTCTTTTTTTTTTCTTTTTTTTTCGGTAAACAAGATCCACGTTTTTGTTTTCATTATATATATTTTCCTACACTCATTTTACTTATACTTATTTTATAAAATATCTATAATTATATGCTCTGATATACTCATTTTAAAATTAAAAACAAATATGTTAGAAAAACATAAAAGAGAATGTGAAATAATGAATGTGAGATAATCATTACTTGTTTTTTTTTTTTAAATAAATTTAAGAGACACATAAAAAGATTCACAGCTATTAAAGTGATGAGTTGTTATTGATAAATAAAAAAATTGACGTTAATAGTATACTTAAATGAGGATCACAAAAAAACTTATCAAATCAAATATTGTAAAAATGAAAATTATTATAAATCAAACCTCATACTTTTAAACGGGTTACCTTAAATTTTATATAAACTTTTGTTATTGTGACACGTACTCGGAAATTATGAAACTCGGGAGGCATAGTTAATGAGTTGTATCTTCTTTTTCCTTCATAGGGAGAGAGTCCGTGACTAGAACAAAAAATTCAAAATACCAGTTTTCATTGACCAATTCGTATACAGCGGTACGTCTTGACCGACCTGGATAATTAGGATCAATATTTAATCACCACCGTCGATCACTCCCCGAGCAAACACCTTTTTGCGCTGCCCTTTTTCAAACAAAAAAATTACTACTTAATTTTATGTAATTCTTAAGTACTCTTAGAGTACGAAAAATAGTATTTTTTCTTCTTCTTATATTTATAGTAGAATTTACTCATTAAATTCATAGTAAAGTCCACTAATTAAATTCATAGAAGAGCCTACCATAAATGTGAGAAGAAAAAACACAATTTCTTTATATTCCGAGAATACTTAAAAAGTTTTCATGATTCACAAACCAATTGTTAATTCTACCTATTCAGCCAAAAAAAAAAAAAAACAATTGTTAATTAATACTTAATAACTCTTTTCAAAAAAAAAAAAAACATTTACAACTGAGTCGAGATATAGCTTTTGCTTCTTTCACATTTAGCGTGCGTTTGCTTAAGGATTATTAAACATTTTGCGTTTTTTGACTGGGTCCTACGGTACTATTCACTACCCAACCAAACTTTAGAAAACGTGCATAAGCAGGTCAGCCGTGGGTCCCACGACATTATTCATAGTTTAAAAATTATTTTATTATAGTGTTTTCAGCATTAAGTTTTCAGCTTTCAGCAAAATAAGTGATATCCAAATAGACCTTAGTATTTGTTTGGCTAGTTTATTTTTTGCCAACTTATTTTACTATTCAGCTTATTGAGCCGTTTCTCGATTTGGTCCTTAAACTGATTTTGCTCCTAAGTGAATCCCTTCTTTTTCATAGTCGTTTTGAAAAAGGTTCCTGCCATCAACTCAGTTACGGAAAATGCTGAAGTGGCAAACAAAATACATTGTTGGCATGTTAATCGCTAACGTGGTTAATAAAATAATAATAAAATATTTTATTTGATATTTTTTAAATGCTATGTCAGCATTTTTTGAATTAAAAAAAGCCATGTTAGTTTAATTAAAAAAATAAAAATAATTTATATTTTTTAATTTCAATTTAATTCAAACTAATTAAAAAAAACTTTTAAATCTAATTTTATTATTATTATTATTATTATTATTATTATTATTATTATTATTATTGCTTTCATTATTTTTTAGGTAAGAACACAAGAACTCGTTCTTCATGTTCTTCCCAAATCCAAGAACAATCAAACCCAGAACAAGAGCACAATCAAACCTAGAACAATGCAAAATTTCATACAAAATCTTTATCCTCCACTGAAACCTCCAGAACATGAAAAATTCATCAAACCCAAACCCACATGAGAAAACCAACGCAGAAAAATCATCAAACCTCTAACCTAGAACGTCATTCTTCCTGTTCTTCTCCAAATCAAAACAAACCCAATTGACTAACCCACTCAAAATCAATCTTAGCACAAAAAATTCCAACACAATCAACATTGAAACCTCTAGGAAATCAAACCCATAAATCCAAAAAAATATACAAATCTGCATAAAAAAAAACCCAAAACAGTTTGGGCAAAATCTCAGAACACAAACAAACTCAGAACACATACAAACCCAGAACATCAAAGGCAAAAAAAAAAAAAAAAAAAAAAAAAAAAAAAAAAAAAAAAAACCCAAAATTTGCCATCAACAACACCTCGCTAATCAACAACACCAAATTCGCTGTTAACAAACCCAAATCCACCATCAACAGCACCGAATCCACCTAGTCAAAGCCCAGTCCGAGTCACAGTTAACTAAACAGTATGAAAACGACGTCTCGTTCAGTTGAGATGAAAACGATAACTTTCTGCCACCAAGTACGCCGAAGTCGGTGGTTTTTCGATTCCGACTCGACAGAAGTACAGCCCACCCCCACTAAAACCTAGAAAAAAACCAGCCTTTCCAACCAAACCCATCCATCTCCATTTCCAACCAAACCCATAATCCAAAACCCATGGATTACCGATCTCCACCCCGACCACCGATCTCCACCTCTATTACCGACCACCCCACAGATAACTAGAAAAACTCAAAGATTAGAGGGTCAGGTTTTTAGAGAGAGAGAGAGAGAGAGAGAGAGGGATGGAAAGCTTGAACAAAGAAAGAAGAAAAAGAAAGATACAAACACAGATACGCACCAAGAGATAGAGAAAGAGAGGATCTGGAGAAAAAAAACACTCACTAATAATATTTATTTATTAAGTTATTTTTATTCTGATTTTTCTTTTTTCTTTTTTTGGTTTATCTTAAAATAAAGAAGAAACTGAGATAGATACAAATACAAACACAAACACGCCAACCTAGAATGAGAAGGGATGTTAACTTAATGTTAGTTTCTTAAGAAAGTTCAAGAAAAATTGAAATAGTTGCTACAAATTGTTTTCTCAATATTTAAAATTGAAAAAGTTTTTTATTTTTTTTTATTTTGAATTTTTTTAGTTTAATTTTTTTAAAATTATTTTTATTTTTTTATTAATTAAAATGCTAACTTGTCATTTTTAAAAGCAAAATAAATTTTTTTAATATTATTTTATTTGCCATATCAGCATCAAACATGCCACCTATGCACTCCGTTTGCCACCTCAGATTTTTTTGTTACTGGGTTGACAGTAAGGACCATTTTAAAAACAATTTTAAAAAATCAAGGACTGACTTAAGAGTAAAATTAGTTTAGGGACCAAATCGAGAAATGACCCAAAATATAGAGGCCAAAAGTGCATTTACACCTTTAATTTTATCAGTTTCTTTAACTGACCTCATGACTCACGAGTAATTTTTAGATACTCTTAGAGTACAGAAAATAGTGTTTTTTCCTCTCACATTCATAGTGGAGTTTACTCATTAAATTCATAATAAAATCTACTAATTAAATTCATGAAAAAGTCTACCATAAATGTGAAAGGAAAAACACAATTTCCTTATATTATGAGAATACTTAAGAATTTTTCATGATTCACAATTTCAAACCAATTGTTAATTCTACCTATTCAATCAAAAAAAAAAATTTGTAAATTAATACTTAATAACTCTTTTCAAAAAAAAAAAAAAAAAAAACCTTTACAACTAAGTCCAAACATAGCTTTTGCTTCTTTCACATATAGCGTGCTTGTGCCTAAGGATTATTAGGCATTTTGCGTTTTTTGGCTAGTCCTACGGCACTATTTACAACCCAACCAAACTTCAAAAAACATGCATAAGCAAGTCAGTCGTGGGTCCCATGGAACTATTCATAGTTTAAAATTTATTTTTTTATTACATTTTTAACAATAAGTTTTCAGTTTTCAGCAAAATAAGCAGTATCCAACTTATTTTTTGTCAAGTTATTTTATTATTCAACTTATTTTTGCTACTATTCATGTGTTCCACTCTACTATTTCAACTAACATTTACCTTTATCTACAATACTTTCAGTAAAAAAATATTTTAATTTCAGTAAAATAAACAAATCTCAAACAAACCCTTAGATCAGAGTAAAAAAAATCAGCTGCTGTTAAATAGCCGTCGTGGCTTGACTGTGAGGGTAAATAATTTAATATTTAATAAAATCATAAATACGTTTCTATAAACATATACGTTTCTTGCCTTTTTCAGCTTTCTTTAAATTTTTTTTTTTTCAAACGGAATTTCTGCACCAACAATATTTTATTTTTATGGACATAATATTAATAACGTCTAATGAAAATGATATTTTCTCGAATTATTTTTTCTCCTATAGCAACTTGTGGTGTTATTTTGTGCTTATGTTTTAAGAAATAGAATCATTTTTATATTTTGGTGGCATACAATTGAGGAGTGATGTTCCTTAACCGAACACTTATATTATATATCAACCAAGATCGGGGATCATCTTTGCCCGAGCTGAACTGAGAGCTAGCTAGCCTGTCTTGGTTTTGGGCCCACCGTATCCTAATCCTAAGCCATTGAAACACTATTCTTCAGATTGGAGGCCCAAGCGGGTGTAGCTTGATGGTAAAAGAGTTTTTGTCCCAACACCCAGAGAGTAGCGGTTCAAGAGATAGTTCCAGCAAAACTCGTGTGGTTTTGGGCCCACCGTATCCTAATCCTAAGCCATTGAAACACTATTCTTCAGATTGGAGGCCCAAGCGGGTGTAGCTTGATGGTAAAAGAGTTTTTGTCCCAACACCCAGAGAGTAGCGGTTCAAGAGATAGTTCCAGCAAAACTCGTGTGGTTCGCATAATATTACTCATTATCGTCACATGATATGGGGTCGATGAGCCCATACCGGAGTATTCAATAATTACCCTTTGCTTGAAAAATTATTAAATACTTCGAGAGTACTATAAATACGTATTTTTTTCTCTCACATGAATTGTGGATTTGTGGGTCTCACTATAAATTTAATTAGTGTGATCTACAGTTATGTGAGAGAAGGAAGTACGCATTTATGGTACTCCAAGAATACCCAATAATTACCCTACTTGCCTAAGTTAGGATAATTCCATAATGATTTGTACAAATAGTTATCTCAACGGCATTTATAATACAAAACCTAAAAAAATAAAGATGTAAAGAAGTAAAAGCAAACCACATATTTGATAACGAAGTGAAAATCTAATGAAGAATCTCTTCAGCGGAAAAAATCACTCCAATGTTCCAATTATGTCGAAAATTCATTGAAAGAAATAACTACGGTAGTCTATGCTTACAAAAGTTTTCAGTGCAAGTCTGTGTATGTAACCTCTGTACGTAAATGTTCTACTTGACCCACTATTGCATTAGCCCCATAAACCACTAGAATCCTCTCGTTTGGATTTTCTCCACGAATGGACCTTGTCTACACTAACCAAAACCTCCGACACTTCAATGAAGTCCTTAAATATTTACTGTAATTGTGAACTCACTTGAATCAAACTTTGTGGTTTCAAATAAAAGTTTAAAGCTCAGGGTGTATCAAGAACACCCTTTTTTTTTCCTCTTTTGGATCAAAGTACATGGGTGATTTTTCTTTGTTTAGACTCAAGAAGAAAGCTTCGGACCTGAATCTATCAACTTTGCCTTGACAACCTTTTCTTGGTCTCATGCAACCTATGGTTTATATGGGTGCACAAGGCAGGGTAAAAAGAGTAGCATAAATTATATTTCTAGTAAAACTGAGATTGCAAAATATTATGATTTTGTTCAGGTGAGAGTTGAGAAAGTGTCTCACAAACTTGTTTGCTTTAAATGTTGCAATCAAACAAGTCTAGGTTGTGCTCGACCAGAATTACTTAAAAATCCCTCAAATGATCAAGTACGATCAAAACCTCCAAATGACCAATAATTAATTTATTTCATTGATAATCGAGATTTACAAACTTCTTTTAATTGTAAGGAATATGATCCATTCCATTTCAAGTTAGTCAGAAAGAGACACTTTTACGGTTAAGATTTTATTTCTTATATCTATTAGTGTAAATGATAATACGTCATTTAAAATAGACTCACCTTCTTTTTTTTCTTTTTCTTTTTTTTTTGCTAAACAAAATAGACTCACCTTTAATTTTATAATGTATAATCCAATTTATGAAAATGATCTATTTCAAATGGAATATATCATTTTTTCCTTGGTGTAAGACTTGTCGCCTTTTGCCGCTCAACATTATAACTAGGTGAGACGTACTCAATCATGCCAGTTGGTGACAAGTTTCATTCCACTATTTTTTTTTTTTTATACGTTTATAATTAGGGGTGAGGTGGTTTGAACCCTTGATATTTCTGTTGAAAATATTAAAAAATGCCAATCAGTGGTGTTACAATGCTCTTAGCTCCTTCCGCTAAAATTTGTGCAGTGTTTATTCTCCGATTAAAAGCCATTAGCAGTAAAAATTCGCTTCATATATGTACGCAATGATTGTAATTCACAATCTAGGAAAAAACAATTTTGGACAAACGATTTATGTGAGAGGGGATTAAAATTTTATTGACTGAGCACATCGAAGACTAAGGGTCTGTTCGGTTGGAGGAGTGGAAAAGTGAGAGGATGGAAAATTGTGAGAGGATGGAAAATATTTAGTTTTTCCTCTTGTGTGTTCGGTTGGGAGAGTGGAAAAGTGGGAGGATGGAAAACCCTTGTGTTCGGTTGGAGAGAAAAAAGAAAGGATGGAAAATGTAATTTATATAAATTGACTAATATACCCTTGTTACATAATATGTAAGAAACATATTTATTTTTTAATCATTAAATAATATAAAATTTATCACATCATATATATAAAGTTGAAAAGAAAAAAAAAACATCATTGTTCAGTAACGTTTGAAAAAAAAAAAAAAAAAAAAAACCAACGTAGAACAACGTTGTTCAGTGAAAAAAAAAAAAAAAAGAAAGAAAGAAAGAACAACGTTGCAACGTTGTTCAGTGGAAAAAAAAATAAAAATAAAAATAAAAACAACGTTGCAACGTTGTTCAGTGGAAAAAAAAATAAAATAAAAACAACGTTGCAACGTTGTTCAGTGGAAAAAAAAAAAAAAAACAACGTTGCAACGTTGTTCAGTGAAAAAAAAAAAAAAAAAAAGAAAGAAAGAACAACGTTGTTTGTTTAGTAAAAAAAAAAAATTTCAGGTCAGCATTGAAAGAAAAAGAAAAAAAAATGTTGAAAAAAATAGGTAGAAAAAGGGTATTTTTGTAAAAGTGCTGCTATAGAACTTTTCTCTCCAGATTTTCCTTCCGATTTGGAAGGAAAAAAAAAAGTGGGCCCGGAGAGAAAACTTTCTCTCGAGTTTTCCATCCTCCCTATTTTCCTTCCCCAAACGAACGGTGGAAAACAGCATTTTCCACCCTGTTTTCCTTCCAAACGAACGCACCCTAAGATTGAGGTTAATTAGATTGCAAGATCAATGAAATGCCAAAATTGATTGACCACATGTTTTGACAATGTCATTTTATTCTGATAAAGATTGCTTAAAAGTGCACAATCATCAGCCATTTTTATTCAGCTCTCAGGTTCATTAACCCAAGGTCTTCGCTAGTTTTGGATCCCCACACGTTTGTTACGACTGCTTTAGAACATTCTCCAAGTTCACCAATGTGGTCTTGATTTGCTTGGCGGTCAGACAAGAGGACCTCATAAGGTATAGGCAAACGTAAACCTCTTGAAAAGTATCTAAACAATACTTAATATAACATCATGATCCCATAATTCTGAGAAAATTTATTAGGTCTCGTAGAACGTACCGATCAATAAAAACGGATTCAGCTTATAGTTTGAAGCCCGGCCGCCATGCATGACTGGTCTGTTGTGTGAATCTGAATCCTGATAGCAGAGTTAGCAGCGTCGGACGGACGTCGTTGCCTTGAGAGTTCACATAAGGGTCTGTTTGGATACTAATTATTGCTGAAAATTGAAAACACTATAGCAAAATAATTTTTAAATGTGTGACTAGTGCCGTCTGACCTAATTTTAAAGAAAAATTTGCTGAAATCCGTACTTGCGGGTCTCATGAACAGTGCACGGGACCCACACACAAAAATGTAGACGCGCAAGCCTCCTGTTTTCAATGCAATCCAAACATGTTGCTCAAACAAAGGCAAACATAAATGTTCATGGAAAAAAATAATTTACAAAAAAACATTTACGGTTAACAAATGTTTTAAGGACATCGATTTAAGATATATTTTTAAAAACTTTTTATATGAAATGAAAAAAGAAATTAATTTTTTCAATCACTTCTTATATTTCTCTTTAAAATGGTGTCAACATTTTTCTAAAATAATTAATTAACAACTACTCTAAGGCTAAGGGCACCTGTTAACAAGACCCAAGTTTAGAAACTGAGCAATTTTAGTCCTTGATGTTTTAAACGTGCACTTTAAGTTCCTAATTTTTTTTTTTATTAAGAAAAAAAAGCGTCATTGATTCCTTAGTCTAGTTTCGGTAGTTTTCTTGTCTATGTCTCTAACTGAGCAACGAGGTAGCAACTTAGTTTTTATTCAAAATTACACCATGAGAATCTCTGACCCGAACTTGTATGTGTGCCTTTGCCAACCCAAATGAATGAATGATATTGCTCATCTTCCCCAATTAAAAACCAAAACCCGTTTGAGTGCCCTTCATACTCTGCCATTAAACCTTGAACCCAAACCCGAATGATATTGCTCCTCACAATTTTATGACGAAAGAAGGTTTCAAGGTTGCCCTTTAAACTTGATCCTAAAATCTCCCTCTCTCACGCTGATTCTAACGTACTAATTTTATGGAAACTATTTTCAGAAGATTTTGGAGTTGCTAGTGTCCTTCCATGCATCGTTGTATAAACTTATCACATGAATATTGTTTTGGCTTTCTTTCATTTTTATGGTAGGTACATGTACTTGGTTTAATTTAGCTATGCAATCATTATTTTTAACGGTCAGTGTCGACCACCAGATTTTTTTGATGTCGTATGTGTGTGTGATAACTTGTGTGTGACATTTAGGGTTATGTACCATTGTACATGCATAAGTGTGTCATTTTATTTTTCATTCATTTATAAGTACTCGTCACCAACTATTGGTTATTTCCAAATGTGTTATTAATTACCTAAGTCTAACTGATTTTATTTCCTAGTTTAACTAAGAAAATCCTAAGAACTTGTATGCTAATTAAAATGGGAAGAAAAAATGTTTCAAACCTGAAGGTATGGACTTGGAAGCTCAGTTATGTGTGAGGAGGGTCTTAAGCACCCTACAACACCCACCTTTTGATGATACCTTATTTTAGATGCATTCCTATGACTCCTTATTTGAAAGGTAACTTAAACATTTTGGTATTTGGGATTTTGGAAAATGTTTATTTTAAAACTGTTGTGCAAGTAAAGTACACATACTTATCACTTATTTGTTGGAAAATTAAATTACATTTTGAATTAAATATGTTTAACCTCTCTCCTTAAGATTCTTAGAAAGCTTAGTAAGGTTAATTTTGAAATTTAATACCCCATGTATTTTCTCCTACAAAAAGGACAAAAAAAAAAAAAAACAAAAAAGGTTTAATTTCAAGGGAATCCTCTTAAATTTAAACCGTGGATTAGTCATTATTTTTAAAAATTTTGGAAATCATTTTGAAAAATGTTGGTTTTATGGAAAACAAGTTTTTTTAAGGGATTTTTCAAAGGATATTTAATTCAAGTTCTTATTGGATTTTTCCAAAAAAAAAAAGAAATTAGAAAAAGGGTCTTGTAAAATAAATTTTTTAAAAACATATTATTTGTCTTTTTGGTATTTTCAAAAAAGAGGGCTTTTACATCAATCAAAATTATTTTTGGGTTTTTTCTAAGAAAATTAATTTTGTAAAATTTCTTATTTTGGAAAAGTATAATGCTATGGTCTTTTTGTAAAATGAAGTTTATTTTCAAAAGGATGGAAAATTCTATGGATTTGTAAAAGGAATTTGGGAAAATACTTTCTATGAGAAATTCCAAGAATTTTGTGAAAACAATTTTCAAATGTTGAAGTCCAATAAGTTTTGGAATGATATTCTTTCAAAAGGAAAATCCCATGTTTTTGGAAAAGTGTTTCTCTAGGGAAAAATCCATGAGTTTTTGGGAGAATGCTTTTTAAGAAAATTCGAATGAGTTTTCAGGAAAAAGTTTTCAATGAAAAAATCCCATGGGTTTTTAGAAAAAAAAAAAAAAAATCTTAGGAAATCCCAAAGGTTTTTTTTTATTTTTTTAGGAAAAACAAAGTTTTTTTTTTTTTTTTTGAGAAAGTAGGAAAAACTAGGGGTGGCAATTCGTGTTCGCGTGTCGAGTTCGTATCATGTCAACTCATACGTATTCAACTATATGGGTCAATACTAACCCGACATATTTATTAAACGGGTCAAGATTCCTCAACCCTAACACAACCCATTTATTAAATGGGTCAGTCGTGTCGACCTGTTTATCTAATTTTACCAAAATAAAAAAAAAACATTTATGAAAAAACAAACAAATAAATATTTTAAATATAAATTTCAAAATTAATGAGTAACTGCATCACAAATAATCATTCAAAATTAAAGCATATCTCAATATCATAAATAATCAATCACAATATGTCAAAGAAAATAAACTACAACAACTAATAAGTTTATATACCTAGGATTTGAGTAGTATATTGATAAAATTTTATTTAATTAAACGGGTCAGACGGGTTAAACGGGTTCCATAGGTTGTACCCTAACCCAACCCGTTTATCAAACGGGTTCGTCATGTCAACCCGAATATGACATGAACCCATTAAGCCTCAACCCATAACTTGCTAATTTCGCATCGTGTCGTGTCGTGTCGTGTCGTGTCGTGTCGTGTTGTGTCGAGTTCGCGGGTCGTGTCCAATTTTGCTACCCCTAGGAAAAACAAAGTTAGAAAGCCTAAACAAGCAAAAATAAATAAATAAAGACACACACACAAAATCTCTTTAAAAAAGGTCAACATGATAACTCACAAATCGACTTAACCCAACCCATCCTTCTAGCAAGTCAAGTTTTGGTTGACCCACTTTTCATGGGTCTAAAAAATCCTACATTTACCCATATTTTTACTTTTGGATTGAGTAGGTCATCAAGTCCGGGTTTGGGTGTGTCCATTTTTGCCATCTCTGCTTCAAACCCTATATCCTTCAGGATGCAATCATTTAACTACTCTAAGGGTTTGTTTGGTTGGGTGAATTTTGGGGAAGATGGAAAAGAGAGAAGAGAAAATGGGAGATAAAATATTTCTTTCTAATGTGTTTGGTTGGTGGATTGAGGGAAAACTAGTAGGGCGTGATTTTACAAACCCACCAAAATGCTATCTCCCCAATTTAGGGAGATAATACTAAATAGAGAGGAGAATAGTTGCAATCAAATGACTAAACTACCCCTCTTTTCACGTGTTGGTTTTTTTTTCTTTTTCTTTTTCTAGGGTGTGATACACTACTTCCGTTCTTGAGTTTTTTTGCCTTTTTTGGTTTGTTTTTTGGTTCTTTTTAAGGTGTTTTGATCTTCTTCATTCTTTACTTCTTCTTCTTTTGGGTTTAACTGAACATGACTTTTTTTTTTTTTTTAACTTTTTCTTTTTAACTAGGCATGATTCTTCTTTTTTAATAAACTTAGGTGATTGCCTTTTAAAAAAAAAATTTGCATCATTTTTTAATAAGGGCATATGATATGAGTACATTTATACAAACTCTATTTTCTAGCATTTTTCTTCTCAACCAATCAAAAAAGTTTTTTATCCCTCCACTTGTCCACCCCCCATCAAACACTACTTTATTTATTTTACCAACCCATTTAACGATACACCCAACATCTCAGTTCTTATTTTTACATACTATCCATTAAAATAATATAACTACACAATAAAATTATATATATATATATATATATATATAATTGTCTATCTCTCTTCTCTATCTAATTTCAGTCTCTTTTCCCATCTCTCTTTCAGCTACCCACCACCACCGCCAAGCAACCCAATCACACCACCCACCACCACCGCCGAGTAACCCAATCGCAAAAACCACCAACAAAGCCATTGATTCAAACCCAAATAGATGCCAATACCGAAACCCGAAACCCAAAACCCAAACCACCCATCACCGCCACCTACCACAAAGCAACAATCGCACCACCCACCACAAAAGCCATTGATTCAAACCCAAAACCAATACCCAAACAAAAGCCAATACTCAAACCTAAAACCCAAACCACGCACCGCCGAGCAACCCAATCGCCCTACCCACTACCACAACTACCAATTCAAACCCAAACCCAAGCCCAAACAAAACCCAATACCTAAATTGAAACTCAAAATACCTAAACTTAAACTCACCAAACACCCAAACAAAACCCAAAACCTAAGCTGCCACCACCACCACCGTGAACAAAACCCACCCACCACCAAAACTTAAACGTTATAACTAAGCCCAGCAACCACCGCAACATAGATCGCAAACCAAAACCACAACCACCACGTCCCAAACCCATCAATCTCCACCATGATATCCGCGACCCAAACCCACCAATCTCCACAACTGGACAAGTGAGAGAGACAAAGAGAGAAAACGAACTCAAATAGGAAGGAGAGAGACTATTTTCACGTTAAAATATTCTTTACAACCTACTACAATGAGCATTAGCATTAGGGGTGTAAAACCCTCAAGTTGCTATTTTACACCCCCACACACCAAAAACATGCTTTACCCGAGTGTGTAAACTCAAAATTTTTTAAAACCTAGCTACGGTGAATTCTTATAAATAAGAACTCATTGTAGATAGGTTGTAAAAGTTTTTTGTTCTCAAATTTTATCTCTCTCCTCTCTCTTTTATCACATCATTGTAGAATTAATTTGTTTATATTATTTGTTAATATATTTTATATTATTTTAATGAGTTGTATATAAAATTAGAAACTGAGATATTGGATGAGTTGTAAAATGGGATAGTAAAATATAAAAAGTAGGTTTTAAGGATGTAAAAATAAATACTTTTTTGCATCCATGGATGCGAATGCTAAGAACTCACTGTAGCAAGTTTGTAAAAAAATTTTGGATATACACACCCGGATAAAGTGGATTTTTTTATGTTTTAGGGTTGTAAAATAGCAATTGGGGGTCTTAATTCCCCCAATGCTAATGCTCTAAATAAGGGTAACAACGTCAAAACACTTTTGGCATGTTTGGTACAGTGAATAAATATTACATTATGAATAGTCATCTTTATTACTAGGAATAAAAGATGTTAAGTTATGATTTTTATCATAACATTAGCGTTGGCTTATTCCATGACAAAAGTGTTATAATTGCATAAATTTATTTCTTTGTATTTTTTGTGGGATTTATTTGTAATGGGTTTAGTATTAAATGGTGGAGATTTGATCAAGACAGCTAAAACTCACATGAGAAGCACATGCAGGAAGGTGAAAAGTCAAGCCAGCTGTCTAGAGAGTACAATCTGTCAATTGGCTAACTCGCGACTTAGGTCGCCATTTGAACCAATCGCGAGTAAGCTCCCCTGTTTTGCTGAAACACATAACCTTTCGTATTCTCCTCACACATACTATATATACCCTTATTACCTACAGAAAATGTAAGGAGTCTATTTGGAGAAAAACCCTAAGAAAAGTTTCTAAAACACACCCACCTTATTAGAGAGAAAGCTACTCATTCTTAGAGAGAAATCTTTGTAGTCTCTTCTCATTCCCTTTCCCATTGTTATACCCATTGAGAGGAAATTTGTACCTAAACACTACCTACACCCATTAAGAGTGTTGAGAGTGTTTTTGGAGCTTAGGAAGCATTGGAAGATGCCAAGCATAGCGGATGCAATATGGAGCTTATTGCAGGATCCAGAAAGCTAGAGAAGACACAGTTAGGCTTAACCTTGTTGGAGCAAGAAGCTTGGAGGGCTTAGGTGTATCAGGTAGATTAGGCTTGGAGGATCTACTACTATTCATGTATCCCAACTTTATTTTCTAGTGGATCATTTTACCACTTGGAGGGCGGCGAAGAGGTTTTTTGCCGAGTTCTTTGGTTTCCTCTTCGATAACACGTGCCAATGTTATCCTTGTGTTTGCATCTCTCTTCCCTTACTCTTTAACTATTAATTACTGCTGTGTTTGTAATTAATTATGTGTTAAAGTAGTTTTCCAAATTAAGTATTGCTTATATTTCATATTCCGCACATATATTGTTTGAATATAAGCTTGCATTGGTTAAATTTGAAACTGGGGATCTAAACATTCATTAGTATTTACACACTAATTGAATTTTCAGAAGATATTGTAGTGGAATAACTATTATTATCCATAAATTTAGTTGTTACATTCCTTTGTTACATATGGAAAGCCTGTAAAAGATTATGTATAAGGAAAATTTATATTTTTGGAAATAAATTAATTTCAAAACCTATTATAGTCACTCCTTTTTAATAACTAATTCATGTAATAAAAATACAACCAAACGACCGAATTGTTATTACACATGAATAACTATTCCATTACAGGAACTATTACACCATACCAAACATACCATTTTATCATTATTGCTAGAACTCTTTTCAGTTAAGGATCTTTATCACAAAAACTCCATAACAAAAGTTCTATGGTAAAAGTTCTACTTTCTACCGCAATTCCAATTTTGGAATTACCAAATGAAACTCTTAAGTGAACCAATATCTACTTCTCTAGAGGGGTTTTTTTTTATTTTAATTCTTTTTTACTAGAATCAAACCAATATATAGAGCTAATATTAGACGCTATTGACCAGATTATTGTTAAAGCGTAGACAAGTACGTGTATTTTTGTGATTGTTTTATTGTAATAGACATCATACAAGTCAAAAAACTAGCAGCTTTGTACGTTATCCTAGGCCAAGTTGATGTTTTGAAAGAATTAAGTATCACTTGTGTCGTTTATCACCAAGAAATTGCAATCTAATTGATGTGATTCATGGATGATTTCAATTCAAAGAATTCTCTTACAACTAAGAAAATTTCATTTAAAATAATACAGTTTCTTTAAAGAAAGGAAAGTTTATTACTCAGTTGGATGATTGAGGGGCATGCATGCTTGGGTTGGACCTTAGAGTAGTAGCCATTCCATTCCATTACTTAATTTGATTGATATTTCACTACCAACATATAACCATTTTTTTAAGTATTACAATCACAATATTTTCACAATAAATTCTAAGTGAAAAGTTATTACTAATTCTAATTTGAACTCACCATTGAAATTATCTTTTTACCCACCAATAATAACTTATCAATTAAGATTTGTTTTATAAATTGTTGTGAAAATATTATAGATATAACAATTCTCTCCTCTTTTTCTTTTCTTTTTTTAATAGGCAACACTACCGATATATAACTTTAGATTGTATTGCTAGCCATCAAGATTCTTACATACGTTCATATAAATTATTCGAATATAAATTCCGTAGCTTTCTATCCAAAAACCATTGACAAAGTCTCGGTGAGAGACCAAATGATAAAATTGTTTTGTGCTTGTTTGATTGTGGCTTTTTCCAACTGAGAAGACCGGCAATTAGGATAATAGAACTCTCTGAAGTTACGTTGTGTCCAGATACGCTTTCCTGGGAAAAAGCCTCGCAAAATGATTATAAGTTGAAAAGGTAAGCGCATTCATGTCTAGACTCTAGAGTCAACCTTCCATCATGAAAAGAGTTTTTTTTTTTTTTTTGGGTTGAAATTGTTTGCTTTACCATAAACTCATTTAAATGACCTAGAACATTGACTATTTCTAGAAAAGATTTCAAAATGCAAGTCATCTTGGACTTTTTTTTTATTTTTTATTTTTTGAAGGAGGACTTAATGCCTGTTTGTTTCAACTTTTACAACCCAAAAAGCCCGTTTTGAAAAAAGCTCAACCCAAAAGTCCGTTTAGTTAGGCTTAAAAAGCAACTTTTTGGAATAGTTACGTTTTGGGTTTGTTCTCTGAAAGCGCAAGAATTGCATTTTGGAAAAAGGAGCTCAGAGCTCCATTTTGGAAAAAGTCCATGCATCCGCTGGACAACCTTGGGCAATTACCAAATTACCCTTCAATAAATCATGCTCATGTCCTCAATTCTTACTCCTGTTCATCATTCCTCTCATCTCTTCTCTCTGCTCTGCCCTCTTCGTGCCGCTACAAACACAGCACCACCAAACTATCACTGGTCTACCACCACAACCAATTTCAACATTTGATAATCCAAACACAAAATCAAACCAAAAATAACTCAAAATCAACACAAAACAACTTAAAATCAACTCAAACCTCATTGGAAGACCCATCCCAAACCCAACTCAAAAATCAACCCAAAACAAAATCAACTCAAAATCAAACCCAAAATCCACAGAAAATCAACACAAAATTAAACCATTAACTGAAAACCCATAACCCAAACCCAAAATCAAAATCAAATACAAATCAATGGTGGCAGAGACTTAAGGGATCTGAGAATTAAGAAGAGAGATGAGGGATTTTCTTATGTTTCAATCATCATCATCTTCATCATTATCATCTCTCTTCCTTGTAGCTTTCGAACTGACAAAAAAAAAAAAAAAAAGAGACTTTGAGAGATGAGAGGGGGGCGGAGACGAAAGAGAAAGAAGGAAATAAAGAAAAAATGTGTGGAACGTTCTGGTGTGTGATGTGGTAGGGAAAAAGACGAAAGAAGGAAATAAAGAGAAAAAGTAAGGGCACATGTGTGGAGGAAGTGGTAGGGAAAAAGAGGAAAGAAGGAAACAAAAAAAAAAAAAGTAAGGTTACGGTGTGGAGGAGAAAAAAAGAGGAAAAAAAAAAAAAGAAGGAAATATGGATAAAAAAATAAAATAAAATAAGAGAAACCTAAAATAAAGAATAAGGAATTAAAATTGAGAAATATTATCACAATATTTTTATAATACTTTCACAATAAATTTTAAGTGGTAGGTTATTATTAGTTAATATTGATGAGAAAAAAAAATTTGTTTAGAAAGAGAAAAAAATAATTGTAATAGTACGTTCAAATAAAAATTAGTATAAATTATCACAATATTTTCACAATAAATCTTAAATAGTAGGTTGTTATTAACTAATATTGGTGAGAAAAAAATAATTTCACAATATTGATTTAAGTATGAAATAAACTCTCTCATATATACATTATCTTTTTTGGTAATTTACCCTTCAAAATGCCACTTTTATAAGTGCTAGCTAAACACTCAACTTTTTCAAAAAACACTTTTTAACCGCTTTTACCAAACACTCAGCTTTTTGAAAAAGCACTTTTTCATACTGCACTTTTTAAAAACTCTACTTTTTCAAAAAGCCCAGTTTTAAAAAGTTGAAACAAACTCACCCTTACTCAATTTTACACCGGGTTTTAAGACATACTTTAATAAACTATTTTTTTAAAAAAATTATGGGAATGGAAAAATGTGTCTAACTTTTTTAACAACTTTTTTAATTTTTATAAAAAAAAATTTCTAAAATAGATAATTAATATATGTCTTAAGGAAATATATTAACCGGATCATTTTATATATACCTATGTTACAGATTTAAAAATAAGAATGCTTGTACGTTTTCACAAGTATAGTTGTCATTTCCCTTTTAATTAGCATGAACAAAACTTCATATATACAATCCATAATATATAAAACCTTTTCCAAATCATGAGATTTTTGGAAATGATTGATCCCACATGAGTCATATCACTTATGGATCAGTGATATGACTCATGATTTTTGGAAATCATGAGATTTCTGCGACCATTCAATCTGAATTCCAAACCTAAAAACAATGTTCGTTATTGACCAGGAACTCCAACTCGTGGAAAGGAATATCATTAACTAAAAGGAACTCCAGCAAAACTTGTCTGATCCAATCCGAGCAAAACCCTAGGTGGGTCTTGGGTTTGTTGATTTTGTTGTTTCTCTTTGGCTGTTGTGTTTGATTATTGGAGAAGAAGAGTTTTGGAAATGGGTTGTTGTGTTTGATTGTTTGAGAAGAAGAAGAAGATTTTTTTGGTTTTTCTCTTCCTTGTTTTTGTTTTTGTTGTGAGTACCGAAATTTTCAATTTGCCAGAAAACGAGTCTGGTGGACTCAAGTTTAGCATTCCAAAATCGAGTTTGTTACACTCGAGATATTAGTTTCCTAAATAGTTTTGAAAACGTGCTAACTAACGAAATTGTTTGAAAATCAATGTTATTTTGAAAAAAAAAAAAAAAAAAAAACCCTACTCTTGACTTTGAATCTGAAAGATGCAAAACCATGCGCAATCATTGGTATACATCAAGAATTTTGGAAAATTAATGATGAAATTGGGATGATGGGTGCTTTTAGAGTTTGGCTAGGGCCTCATGAATTAGAATAAAGAAGTAGATGGATGAATCATGAACTACTCATTTAAGGAATTAGATCGAGTCTCTTTAGCAAAATAAATAAATAAATAAAATAGAGATAAGAGTTTTATTAGATTAAGATCAAGTCTCTATTTATGTGGTCTTTTGTATGTGATATCCACACGATTGAGATGAGGTGTTATACCACCGCATGCAATTGCATGACTAAGAGTTAAAAAAGCAACTTTCAATCTCAAGCATTAAATTAAAAAAAAAATTAAACATTAAAAAGTGAAGAAGTAAAATAAAAAATTATAAGAGAAAATACAATAATTGCATGCATTGGATCCTAGTCCATATCAATTATCAATAAATTTAAGTTTCCAAATTAGAAATATTCAAGCAAGCAACGAGAAGTCGACAACACAAATGTGTTGGACTAAAAGAACCTTTTATTTTTCGATGATCTAATAGTTAGATGGCGTATCGCCTCTTTCATAAGTTTGAAATCTAGGATTTAATCCCTATCTTACTCATAGGGGAAAAAGAAAAGTACATTTTTTCCTAATGAATTTGGACATGAATAAGAACAGGTCCAATTATATAGTGATATTGACTTGTTTTTGGACCTTTTGCGGTTTGAATTTTAAGAGTCTGTTTGGATACTGCTTATTATTGAAAACTGAAAACACTGTAGTAAAATAATTTTTAAATGTGTGAATAGTGCCGTGGAACTCAGTTTTAAAATTATTTTTACTGAAAAAAATACTTACAAGTCACGTGACCAGTGCACAAGACCCACAGAAAAAATAGAAATAAGGGTCTGCTTTCCTTTTCAGTGCAATCAAAACCCATCATGAATGTAGACGATAAACCTAATTGAAATGTTGAAAGTTGCAAGCCGGGTGTTGATACAAGCCGGGTGTTGAAAGTTACAAGTCACGTGACCAGTGCACAAGACCCACAGAAAAAATGGAAATAAGGGTTTGCTTTCCTTTTCAGTGCAATCAAAACCCATCATGAATGTAGACGATAAACCTAATTGAAATGTTGAAAGTTGCAAGCCGGGTGTTGATAATTAGAACATCATAGTAATCAAAATTTAGCGTAGGTATATGTCAAATTGCGTGGACGGAAGTTTGATAATGATATCTTTTCTTTTTTTTTCTTTTTTGGGCTGAGTCACGTAAACAAAATATACGACTATGACCATTTGCTACAGTTTCATAAACGTGAGGTTCTTCAAAAAAGTTGTACTTTAAAATAAAAAAATAAAAAACTGAAATCAACGCCGTATTTTGTTTCTTTTTAGTAGAGAAAAATCAACGCTATAATAATTAATGACTCTCACTTGATAATATATGTATCAACTTGCTTGGGCTTCATTTGAATGCTCATTCATCAGCAATTGGACAAAGCCCACATTCATGGTCTAAACCCTTGAAATTTTTTTCCCCAATCCTCAGGCTCATTGACGACCTCCGCAAGCAAATGGCAAAGCAACAGTGACATTCGAAGTGAAGGCATAGAGAGAGACAAGGATTAATTAATTCGATCGTCACCAAAGAATTTTCATGGTCAGTATAGTGATATTGCTTGAACAAAACAACGCCATTTGGAGTGATGTGCCTCGTGGTGTTGGTTAACGGATCTCACCGTCGTTTGTGGGTCCATCACTAAAGCCTAAGAGCCCAAGGTGACTCCAATTTGGTTTTCCAGAATTTGAAGAAGCTTTCAAAGTGAAACAAAAGGATGAGAAATTGAGGATTTGTAAGAGGAAGTAAATGTGGAGAGAGACAAGAAGGGTTCTCTAGAACGAGGAATTGATAGGACCGCCGTTCGTCTCCGGATTTCGCTATCCGAAGAGGTTGAAAACTGAGTGCTTGAAAGCCAAACCTGCATGGCTATTTTGCTCTTCATGTATTTTCTGGAAGTTGTGTGACTATTCTATTCTCAATTAAAACAAATAGATTTTTTTTTAATGGAGAATGTTTGCTTACAAACGTTATTGTAGCTAGTACCTTCAACTTTACTTAATATCTTTTTATTTTGTGTGAATTTAGGTAAATTTATTAATGAATTACATTTTCTTCTTATATCATCCATGCTTGCAAAATTTTCAAAAGATCAAAGATTAATAACTATGTCATGATCCAAAGTTTAAACTTCAAGTTTTGTAGTCTAAAATCATGCATTAAAAATAATTTTACGAATTGAATAGTAAATAACGTCTGATTAACACAAAATTTAAATGTGTTTTAAGATTATAAATAATATAAAATTTAACAATTAGATTTTCAAAATATTTAGTTATGTTAACTTTTTTAGTGGGAGTTGTAGCCTTGAGGTATAACCAAGTTTGTAACCAAAATTTGTCCTTTTTATTTTTATTGAATGACAATAGCTTTCGACTTCTTCGAGTAGCAAAACTCAAATACAAAAAGAAGTCACATCGAAATTTCGCTCCCACCATTTGTCATCCTTACGCACCATGAGGTGGTGTTTAACTTAACGGTTACATGCAATATCCTCTCGCATAAAGTGGATCCCATAAGTTGTGATATTTTTCAACTATTACTTAAAATAATAAATCTTGCATTACAGTAAAAAAAATAGTTAAAAAATAATTAAAAAAACTAAATATGATCATAAATAGACATGGCAAATTGGGCGGAGCAGGTCGGATCGGGTTAGATCAATCAGATTGCGGGTTGGGTCGGGTCGGGTCGACCCGTATTTTTCACATGAATTTTTTTTTCTTTTTTCTTTTTTATTTTTATAAAGAAAACAACATGTATTTTCCATTTGGAAAGTTATGCAACAAATTACTTGATGTAAAATGTATTATTTTAAATTCACCAATTATAACAAGAATGAACTCAATTAAACTTATTAATACTTATTTAATAATTTTAAAATTACACAAATCCTAACATTGCTATCTAAAACAAAATAATACAAAGATAAGTAAAACAAATACACAAGTTTTATTTCTACACAATATCAACATTCCAAAATATAAAACAAAATTACAAATAACTTATTGGATAACTCATTTGATAAAGAATAAAAACATATAAGAAATTTAGAATCTTGAAAATTAATTTTATAATCTATTATCAACTGTGGTTGGTACTCTATTTCAATTTGAGATATACATTAAAGTTTGATTGCTTACTTTTTTATATATGGTCTCTTTTATGAATATCATATCATTGTTAAGCAACACACACTTTAGAAAATATCATAATTTATTTTAAAAAACCGTTTATTTTGGACATAAATTGTTAAAAAAAATAGGTCTAAGCATTCATAATTTATGCTAATTTGATACTTTGGCTTCATTATTTTCACACTTATGAATCTTTCTCACACATGTCTACAATTTTAAATCTATGATTTTTAACTCTACTATAACCAGATTATCTTGGCATGTACTTTACTATTTGATATCTAAAAATCTTACTCATTACAGAATGCATAACTATTTATCTTTCAATTAATTTGCATGCAGTTATGTAAATATATCAATTGTTTCCTTAAAATTCACAATAAAAAATTAACCCAATATTATCTTAATTTTACTTTTTTTTTTTAGAAAAAAAAAGTTTTAAAAAAATGGCTCAGGTTCGAGTCAACTTGTTTTTGCTTCAAGTCAAAAAAATCGAATTCAGGTCGGGTCAGAAAATTTTGACCTGTTTTGCCATGTCTTATAAACGCACAAAAATGAGTTTTGTGTATTAAGTATGACATTTTTGTTATTACGATCACAACTTGTATAATCAGATTTATTAAACATGTCTTTGTTTGCAATATTATTTTCAAAAAAGGGATTATAGAGCAATTCAAATTCTACAAAACGTTTAAGACAGTTAAGTTTGTGATAGGGCTAAAGTGTATTGTGAAAGTTTTTCCTCAATTTGCAGTTCTTTCAATCTTTCCGAGACATTCAAAATTCCTTTCCCCAGCCAAAACTAATCCGCTAACAGAAAACCCATACTTTCAATTACAGATTTTAAATGGCCCAACTGGCCCAAATGACAGTTGCAATTCGAATCCGGCCCAAGTAAGACTTTCTAACCGCTAGTGGGAACCTGTTGCCGCCCATTCGTTAATTCAAACTTCGAACTTTCAAACTTTCAATCCATTTGCTTTGTATTGTCGTCCCTCTTGCCTCATAAAGTCACATCTTCTTCTTCACGGACTCCTCAGTTTTTAAACAATTCAAATTCTCCTGCACCTTGTTTGTGACTCTTTGCAATGGATCATAATTCCACCCCATATCCAGGTACCATTTTGTTTCAATTTATTTTTCTCATTTCACAACTTTTTTTTTTTTTTTATTACTAAATCAAACATATTTTTCTTCACCAAATCAGGCAAATCTCGTCCCATAAAACCAAGATTTAACCGAACTGCAACAAAAGCTCTTAACAAAGAACCACCTCAAATTTCCAGGTAATAACTTACCCTCTGTTTTATTTTTTCATGAATTTAGTTTAAAAATAATATGTTACACTCTCTGTTTTCAGGCAAAGGCGGGTCTTTGGAACAGTCCGCAACACAAACGTACATGTAAAAACTGAAACCGAAAAACCTATAATCAAACCCATAAGTAGGATTGCTCAAAAGCAACCTAAATCGACCCGAACCACTCTGCCAACAACTGATTCAGCCACAGAACCCGTAACAGAGGCTGTGGAGAAGAGTACTCCTGAAAAGACAATACTACCCAAGTTGAAGAAAAAAAGCGTTTCCTTTCCAGAAGAAGTTGAAGAAAAAGATGCGACGAATTTGGAGGCAAACAATGTGGTTTTGCCGAAGACTCCAGTGGCGCCGCGGTCTTTGACGAGGGCTAAGAGTCCAGGCACGCCATACCACAGTGCAGAGAATTGTAGCAAATGCCGGTTCGATAGGCTGGAGACTTCGTCGTATTGGCTCAGTCAGATCAAATTGGCGGAGTCTGTGGGCAAGCATTTTGTTTCGGCTGCTTTCTTTGGACTTGCCTTTGAATCCAAAGCTGAGGTTTGGTGTTTCACTTTTTCTTTTAAAATTTTGTTTTGTCTTTGCAAGCTTATGCTTTTTATAATTGTAGCTGCCAATTTTCCATGTTTCGTTGTAAGAAAACACTAACGATGATATGTAAGAAATTAAGAATGTTCAGGTAATCAACTGTCTAAAAAGTTCTGGGAATCTGGTTAACAGAAAATTAAAAATTTAAAACCAAGAATGTAATGTAAGCGTAATTTGAATATTTTAAGCCCCATTTGGATAGTTTTGATAGTATTGAATAGGCCTATTTCAGGATCTCACGTACTTGATACATTCATCATTTCTCTTAGTGTGAGATACACAGTAAGAAATAGAGGATACATATATCGATACATGAAACAATTAATTATTATTTGCAAACTGATTGAACATTGCGATAATCACTTTGTTATCATTGCTTGACAAGAAGTACTTGTATATATATGTGTAGCTGTTAATTTTTGGCTTGTAAATGATAGCCTATTAGGAGCCTCCGTGTTGAGCTGAAGCGGTATTTGGTACGACACGGGTATCTATCTGAGCAGACAGAGTGGAGAGAAGTTTCTGCTAGCTATGGATTATTGAAGGATAGAAGCAACACAGGAGAGGTGGATTCAGGTGTTGAACAATCTGGTACATGGGAACCCGCTGGTAATGAGCTTGATCAAGAACTGGCCAAGGAATATTTTGTTGAAGAAACCGAAAGTAAAACAAATTGACTCTGGTAATGTTTATGGAATCTGGAAATTTAAGGTTTTGGCATGTGTAATAGCAAATGCTTTTGGACTGACCTGTCTCGATTCAGCTTCTGTATCGTATTTGTATCAAATATTTTATCAGCCAATTTGCATTTGGATTGGTATTCCAACCTTTTTGAATAAGGCAGCAATATGACAATAATAAGTAGCAAGATAGAAATTTATCTTCTTTTCTTGGTGAACAATTAGCAGCAAATTTATAGCCATAACAGAATAAGTGAAAAAAAATGGAAAAATTTTGGGGCATTCCGAGAATTGAACTCGGGACCTCTCGCACCCTAAGCGAGAATCATACCACTAGACCAAATGCCCGTTACGTTTACTATTCAAAAACTGTTAGATAATGATACTTATGTATTTCGGGGAGTTGGGACCTCGTTGCGATTTCTCTCTCTTCAGGTGAAGAACTTGCTGTGGTTTAGAGATGGTAGCCAGGGAAGGGTAAAAAATGAAGATGTTGCAAACTTGCAGTCACTTCTTTAGGCACATCCTAACCATCATTTAGCAATCAAAGTTGCTGTAAAATGATAAAGAATACACACAAAGAACTGGATCATGGAGATTAATGCAACTATATAAGCACTTTGTTTGGAGTCTTGGTAGAGGGAAGAAACGATGGCCCTTGGCTATGAAAGGCTTTAAATCGTGGTCGATGGTGGTCATTGGAGTATCAACAAAAAGGTGTTGAATCATTGTTTGGATTTTGTAAAAAATAAAATAAAAAATAAAACATTTTTTTTTTGGGGGGTTTAATTGTAATAATGGAAAAAAAATTACTTACATGTGCTGATATTATTTTTAATTGATTGATATGGCACCTTTCATGTGAGTTTTCACCTTTCATGTAAGTTTCCACCTATGTATAAGTGGCAGTACTCTTTTTATTTTTTGTTTCTTGTTATGCACGAGCGTTTTACATAATAATCTCAAATGTGAGTAGTGAATTCGACCCAATAAGAAGAATAATTAAAAATTGTTAAGGATTATGGGGTAAAACAATGGAATAAACACAAAATTGAAAGGTTTAGAGGCACAAATTAATTGTTTTTTTATTTATTTATAGGATAATTGTTGTCTTTAAGACAATATTAGCAATTTAGCACTACAAAAATCTACGTTATTTATTTTATCATCTCACTATACAAAACACTTAATATCAGTGGTTTTATTTTAGCATTCGACACAATAAAATAATATCTCTACTACAATAAACAACAACCACGTACCACCAACAACACAATAAAATAATAAGATGGTTTTGCATTGTAGCTCAATGACCAAAAAATATGACTTTTGCTCCATTGATGTATTAGCCTTTTGTTATATTTAGTTGCTAAATTTAGCATTTTACCTATTTGCCTCTACCAATACTAATGTGTAAGATACAACTAAGTTAGAATTCTACTTGCAGAATTCTGTGACTAGCCATTAATGGGGGAAAATGTCTCTTTTCCATTGTTTTGGGGGCAAAATCCTTTAGAAACAACACTTAAGAAGGTAATTGTCTCACTCGAGCGGCTATCAAGTGAACATCAAACAAACACTCACCCAAGCTCGCTTGTACTCTCGCCTGTCCTTGCTCAAGCAAGCTCATTGAAGTCTAATACTTCAATTTTGCATGCCAATTATTGTATTCAATTTCCAGAATACATTTTGTGTTGCATGCTCAAGCGAGCCACTAAAAGTCTAAAATTAGCATTGGCAGTATAAGAATTTTTGTTGAAATTTGGAGTGAGGGAGAGAAGAGAGAGAAATGGCAGAACATAATTATCGTAGTTTGATTGTAGAGATAAACATCTATAACAAAAATGTTGGCGTGAGTGTGTGTGTTTCAACTTTCAAACACTTAGCATTTTTCTTTGTGTCCCACATTTGTTAGGAGTGAGCTACCCCTGATGTTTATTACCTATCCTCCTTAAGTGACATCTTAAGTAAGCAGACTAGGTTATGGACTTGAGCTTGTTACTATCACTCTTAGGCTTTATTATTTTTCCTTCCCTTTTCAAGCCATTTAAAGTTTAGCCCATTAGGCTTTATTATTTTTCCTTCCCTTTTCAAGCCATTTAAGTTTAGCCCATTGCTTTCTCAAAAAAAAAAAAAAAAGTTTAGCCCATTGGCATTTAATGAGCTGTCCGCTAGGCACCAAATCTGCACAATGACTGTCGGAGGTCTAAGCCTATTAGACGACTCATTAGTCTTTATTTTGTGTTAGCTTATACAACCCTAAGTCCCTCTGTCTTCTCTTCAGATTTTTCAGCCTCTCACAACCGCATTTCTCTCCCTCTGTTCTGCTCTTCTACACAGAAACTTCAGCTCCTAATTTTTGGTTTAAGGAAAGACAAAATAAGGGTTTTTTTTTTTAGAGTTTTTCTTGCTTGCAGGTGTGTGTCCAACTTGAAAAATTACTATTGCTTAATCCTGGAAAGTTGTTTGGCTAAGAGAGCCATTTGCACTGTGTTCTACACCTAATGACACAAATTAATCAACTTTTAAGGATAATGCTATTTGCATGATTTTATAATTTGTGAGAGAATTCTACATCTCTCTTTCATTTTATGTTATTGCTAATTTCTCAAAGTTCATATTTTGTTGAATCAAAACTTGTTTTCATAGCTATATTTTCCAACAAAAAAATTGTTGAGATGTTACATCTTTATTGTTGAGATCTCATTAATAATGTGTCAATTTTATTTCCTTTTTTGCTGGAAATACTATGAATCAAATTGATGCTATATAAAGACGCTAAAACTATGTTATCTATAAAAACAACTTGAAGATGTAGTATAACTTAATTAGGCTTAAAATAACAGTATTGTTAATATAAATAAATACTAGGTAAAACTACAATGTTGGTCTCTCAAGTTTACTCTATGTGTGCAATTGGTCCCTTAAGTTTCAAGTGAGTGCAATTAGTCCCTCAAGTTTTAAAAATGAGTTGTATTAATTTTTTTACTAACTACCATTAGTAGAGTTACTTACGTGATTAACAGAACAATTACTTGAGATGATGACTACTACTCAATAATTTTGAATTCACAACAAGTAAAACGTCAACAAAGTCCGATCTTATGGTTTAATTACTTTGAATAACTTGATTAAGACATCTAAACCTCCACAAGGGTTTTTGTTGTTTTAGAATACGCTCTCTCTCTCAGCTTTCCACTTTATGGAAGATTCTTGAAAATTTACTTTAGAAATTTAGCATAAATGTTTGGCTGCATATATAATATAGAAAAAGTGGAAAACCATCACATATCCTTTCTACCCTAGGTAAAGCTTAACCCAGTTGTGTATTGGGAATTTGGAAATGTTTTCCTCACATATGCTACTACAATTAAATATTGGATAACTAAGCTACATACACACGAAATGGAGTCAAGATCAAATTGTCCTTCGTTACTTCGTTTTATAAACCAACTATAGAACTATTGTATATAAGTCCAAAAGTTGACTGCTTCCAAACCTTGAATAAGTTTCCCAGGTATTTGGATTTGTGGACAATAAATTAGTTATCATCTTGTCTTTCCCCAACTCTTCTAGTCCAGCACGTATCGTTTTTCTAGTAAAAAATTACAATGCACAAACCTTTTTCCAACACTTCTATCACAGTTCACGACCAACGTTTACAGTCTTGCAGAACCACAAGAAAGTAGAGTAATACAATTTGAAAATGGAAGCCATAATAGAATATGTCAATTTGATGCATGGCTACGCTGACCCAAGTTAAATCTGGTGGCTAATATTTTTTTTACTCCCATGCATTTTTCTAACTTCGTTTGGGATTTAAGACGTGCGCAAATGACATCAACTCAGATTAATGGAATTGAATAAACGGAAATTAACCAAGTCAAGAATATCTTTGGGAGATGTGTCATGCGTGCAAAATTGAGATGCAGAGATATATTTCTTTTCTTTTTTTCCAATTGGGCATACAAGAAACACATTGACGTGTCTCCAGAATTATAATTATAGTAATACAACCTTGAGGGGTTGGCCGAATGGTTGAGCATTCGGTCTCAGGATGCTTGTCCTTGGCTCGACTGGGTGTGCTCCCCAGTTCGAGTCCTGCGACCTGCATTCTGAAATCATCCCTCGGGCCAGCGCTTTACCCCCTTGTGGGCTCACCCGGCGTGAACAATGATTAATCTCTGGTTGTCCGCCTTGAGGATACACTATGCGTCAAGCAAAAAAAAAAAAAAAACAACAACAACAACAACCAATAATAATGATGATAATAACTCCCATAAATGTCTAAGATTATCGTATGGGATAATCTCAGGACAGTAGTGGAGGCAGTAACTTGCATATTTGGTACCAAATAAAATTTTGATGATTGCCATATTTCTATGTATTGACATATTCAAAATTAAAACGTAATTTACATGTATTTGAGTCTTAGTTTTAGTGTGTACAAGAAGTACAATTGATGGAGAATAAAAATGAGTCATCATCCAAGCTGCTCATCTAAAGGGATTGTCTACACAATGTCATCGTCCATAGTAATCCATGTTCAACACTTCGTAATTTTAGCTTTGATGAAGTCAAGAATCTGCTCAGTAAGCTACAGGGCCTGCACGCACTCGAATGAACCTGCACAAGTCAAAAGAACCTCAAAGGGGGGTTCCGGCGTGGTACCGGCCAACGACCCTCTGATGATTAAGTTAGTATCGTTCACAACTCTAGAGTGCCAGAGTCGGGGAGAATTATGCGTACCTCGATTCGTGAAGGCCTGGAGGTATTTATAATAGCGTGGAGCCTTAACCATGGCGTGCTTGGGAAGATACTTCCTTTTTGGAATTATTCTAGATTTGCGTGGAGCGTAAGATATCTCTTGGTAGACAAGCGTGCTGGGCAAGACATCTCTCTACGAACAAGCGTGCTGCACAAGGTTCCTACTCAGGTAAAAGCGTACGTGACAAGATACCACCTCTTAATGAAGCGTGTGCGGCAAGATATATTTTGGTGCCTTCAACTTCGCCCCGTCGCTTATTCATCCCGTCAGTTCTTTCTTCAAGTCTGGTCCTATTAAGGTGGCGCATCCGTCGGCTTGTTCTAGGGACATCTATCTTGGCTGATAAGCTCTAAAGGCCGTCAGCCTCCATTGCCCCGTCAACTTATGGAGGCCGTCGGCGTCACTCATAATTTATCCCCATCAGTTGCCCCCTACTCCTCAACCTCGTCAGCTTTAGCTACCGGTTTGGGGAGTATCTCTTCGCGTGGCAGATAAGGCATTAATAGCTAGTCTTCTCGAGCAGCCTAGGTGTCGGAACACGTGTCTTGGATCAACTGGCCCTGTGCCTGGACGGGGGCGTCGCTTCGTCTTCTGTGCCATATCCTTTCCTATATATATGTCCTATTCCCCTCATTTCTCTCCTTTATTTCATTCCTGTTGATCAGAGAGAAGCCGTCAGCTCAAAGAATTTAAGATTATCAACGCGTCTTCGTCTTCGTCTACTTGTTGAGACTGTCAGCTTCATCGAAGCTGTTTCCATATTTTGGTGAGTTATTCTTGCTCTTATTGTCTTCTTCTTATTTGCATGCTTATTTGAAAGGGATTTTATTAGAAAGGTCGTCACTTGGGCTCTTAGACCACCCCCCCCTCCGTCGCTTGTAGGTAGTAAGATGTCTAGGGAGGCGACGAGTGAGCAGTCGTCAATCCGCGAGGGAGCGGGCTACGACGAGGTCTTCCAAATAGGCCATGAGCTCGAGGAGGGTTCTTCTTGGTCCTTGGAAGGTGGATCGTTAGCCTAGTCCTCTAACGGGATTGAGGAGACTCGTAGGGGAGGTGGATTGACTGGTGAAGGAGAGGTTGATAGTGACGGGCCGACAGTGGAAGTGATGAGAGCTCGTCTAGGGGCGACGACGTCTTGGAAAGTACGTCCGGAGGCCCCGGGGACGACCGTCCATTCATTCTCCCTAAGGAGTGGACGGTTAATTACTTTATGCCAATGATGACGGACAAAGTGTTTAATTCCCTGTGAGCATGTTATCAGATCCCTGACGACATCCTGATCCGTCTACCTTTAGAAAAAGAGAGGTGCTATTCCGGGAAGACAGCGGACGTCGGCATGTACGACGCCAAGTTCGCAGCAGGACTAAGGTTGCCTCTGACGGCACTCCACCGTCAACTGGCCAACTACCTTAGGCTGTCCGTCAGTCAGATTACCCCTAACGCTTGGAGGGTGTTCATTGGGGCCGAGATCTTGTGGGGTAGCTTAAGTGGGGCAAACCGTCGACTAACTCTAGACTAGTTTTTCTGGTGCTACTGTCCCCACCACATCATCTCGTCCCAGGGGATTTACCACTTCTCTGCGAGGAAGAAGGAGTTGAGGCTAGTATCCGACATGCCCGACTCTAATAGCAACTGGAAGGGCAGGTACTTCTTTGTGGAAGGGACGAATTGGGTGTGTCATCAGAAGGAATAAGAGACAATACCCCAAGGCTTTGACAACACCTGGGCCTTCGTCAGGGAATTAGGTCGTCACCGTTAGCTTCTCCTTAAACTTATTCGTTCCTGAGTTCTCATCTTTGCCTTTTGCTTTTCTATTTCAGCTAGCGCCCGTCCGGAGATCACAAAGGAGCAGAAGGCTTTCATTCTCAAGGTGACGGGAATACCCTTGAAGGAGCGGAGGTGCCGTGATCTTATCACACCCGACGCTTTTTACGCCTATTGCGGAGGGCCTAAGCCTACAGAAGAAGCCTGTCATCTAGACAATCTCTCCTGTCAACATACGCTTTGATAACCTTTCTATTCCCGTCACTTTCACTTGTGGCCTTGCATTACATTACATTTTTGTCTGCCTTGCAGAAATGGAGTCGACCAAGCTGAGGGCACAGGTCCAAGCTGCCGCTGCGCGAAAGAAAGAGAAGGGGAAAGGAAAGGAGGTGGCGTCCTCGTCCCTTCCCAAGGTCGTCACCAAGGGTGCACCGAAGAGGAAAGGTGACGGGACGGATGGCGGCCCGTCAAAAAAGTAGACCGTCATCCCTGGGGAGCACATTACAAAGCCCCTGTCTCCTAAGCATGGGGCCGAGAAAGGGTTGATGTCGGCCCATGGTCTCGTCGGCCAGAAGGCCGAGCGTCGCCTCCTTACCCACAAGGGGCACGCATTGGAGATGCTAGAGTCCATCTTCAAAGATAAGGACGCCGATCCTTGCGTCAACCAGTCTGTGGGAAAGCTGGGGGACTCCGGTCTTTTTGACCTTGCCCGGGTATGTATTCTTCCCTTCTGCTTTTTGTTTCGTTAGTCTTTATGTTATTGGGCTAACAGATGTTTTGTCTTGTAGGCCATGGTTCACATGAAGGCCTTGCAGGTCAAAGGGGCTAAGAGCGAAGATTTACTGGCCGTCAGCAGAAACGCAACAAGAATCTGACTGACGGGCTGAAGTAGTATAAGGACGCCTGCCGTACTTTAAACGAGGAGGTAAGGGACTTGAAGGTCAAGCTCAAGGAGGAAAACCGTCTGGTGGAAAAAGAGCGAGAGGCGCGGGTGACGGTAGAAAAAGAGCTGACGGCTCTTCTGGGCCAGGTGGAGACGACCAAAGCCGATGCCATGGCTGAATTCAAGACGTCGCAGACGTTCATTGATTCCTACGCCGAGTATTACGGTGATGGGTTCGAAGACTGTTTTAAGCAGATCAAGTCTCTTCACCCTCACCTTGACTTGTCGAAGGTGTCAATGGAGGACCCCCTACCGTCGACGCCCGTGGGCGAGGCTGTCTTGGTGGACGATGACGACCTTAGTGGGTCCGAGATTCATCCAAAAGATGACGACGTCGTCCTCGCTCAACCTGCCCAAGATAGATCCATCACTCCAACCATCCCATCATCTAATCCTCCCAGTTTTGAAGGTTTCCCTGCCGGCGAGGTCCAAGACCCCTTCAAGGATGACGAGGTCGTGCCAGACACTCCTGCCCTCTGAATTGTTCAATTCTTTGTAAAGTTTTTTCTTTGGACATGGTGCCCCGTCATTTTGAGGGCTTTATTTGTAAAAACTATTCTTATGATATAATATTTTATTTCCGCCATTTGTAGCGTCTTGCCTATTTTTTCTTGAATTTTGTGGATGATTTCCTTTTCTTGCTAAGCCCGTCTGCTTTTATTATTTTGTGGTAGTTCCATTTTGGATTTTTAATGTTTTTAGGATGAAGTCGTTTCCTTCTGATGAGGTCGTCAGCCTTGAGCACCCTTTATGTGTGTTGAAGTTAATTTTAGAGTGAGGTCGTTAGCTTGGGACTAACCCTCAATATATTTTGAAGTTAACAACTTTAGAGTGAGGTCGTCAGCTTGGGACTAACCTTCAATGTATTTTGAAGTTAACAACTTTAGAGTAAGGTCGTCAACTTGGGACTAACCCTCAGTGTATTTTGAAGTTAACTTCATGGTGAGGCCGTCAATTTTTATGCTTTAACTGGCCTTATGCCTTGTAGCCTTTTAGGATAGAGTCGTTAGCTTTTAAGCCGTCAGCATCTATGCTTGACCGAGTTTTTGCCTTGCGTATCCTTTTATGATAGAGTCGTCGGCTTTTAAGCTGTCAGCTTTAATGCTTGACCAGCTTTTATGCCTGGCGTATCCTTTTAGGATAGAGTCGTTGGCTTTTAAGCCGTCAACTTCTATGCTTGACCGGCTTTTATGCCTTGCGTATCCTTTTAGGATAGAGTCATCAGCTTTTAAGCCGTCAGCTTTAATGCTTGACCGGCTTTTATGCCTTGCGTATCTTTTTAGGATAGAGTCGTCAGCTTTTAAACCGTCAGCTTTAATGCTTAACCGGCTTTTATGCCTTGCGTATCCTTTTAGGATAGAGTCGTTGGCTTTTAAGTTTAACACTTAGCAAAGTATAGAGACTTGAATAAACTTTCGGATCTTGCATTATTTTAGGAAAGGAGGAAACATGCCCTTTGGGTTCCCAAAATACATTAAGACAAACTAAAAGTAGAGGGTCGTTGCTTTTAATGCCTTTCTTTTTCACTGGTAGTACTTTCGCAGATGCTCTGCATTCCACAGGTGGTGTAGCTTTTGTCCTTCCATCGTTTCCAAGTGGTAGGTGCCTTTTCTTTCCCATGACGTAACTCGGTAAGGTCCTTCCCAGTTAGGGCCGAGCTTCCCTTGGGCGGGATCTCTAGTGGCGCCCATGATCTTTCTCAGAACAAGATCTCCGACCTGAAAGTTTCTGTGTTTGACTCGGGAGTTATAGCGTTTAGCCATGCGATCTTGATATCGCGCGAGCCTTTGTTCTGCTACTGCCCTGACTTCGTCGATTAGGTCGAGTTGTAGCCGCATGGCCTCGTCATTCCTACTCTCATCGTGGGTGTTCACCTTGTAACTTGTAAGTCCAACCTCGGCCGGGACGATCGCCTCACTTCCGTAAGTTAGTCGGAATGGCGTTTCTCCTGTGGGGGTCTTTGCTGTTGTCCTGTATGCCCATAATACACTGGGTAGTTCTTCAGGCCATATCCCTTTTGCCCCCTAGGGCCGAGTCTTGATAATCTTAAGTAAGAATCAGTTCGTTACTTCTACTTGGCCATTGCCTAAGGGTATGCGGGGGAGGAGTAATGATTCTTGATTCCTAATTGCGAGCAGAACTCTCCGAAGGGGCCGTTTTCGAATTGCTTCCCGTTGTCCGAGACCAAGACTCTAGGAATCCCGAACCTGCATATGATAGACCTCTAAACGAAGCTTCGTATGTTTTTCTTTGTGATTGTAGCCAGGGCTTCAGCTTCTACCCATTTTGTGAAGTAATCTATGCCTACTACCAAGAACTTTAGCTGTCGCGTAGCTATTGGGAATGGGCCCATTATATCCAGCCCCCATTGAGCAAACGGCCACGGGGCTGTCATGGGGGTCAGCTCTTCAGACGGCTGCCTGATGATGTTGCTGAACCTCTGGCACTTGTCGCAGGCTCTGACATACATTTGGGTGTCTTTTTGCATCGTGGGCCAGTAGTACCCCACTCGAATTAGCTTATGTGCTAAGGGCCGCGCCCCCGAATGGTTTCCGCATATTCCCCCGTGGACTTCCCTCATGACATAGTCCGCTTGCTCGGGACCCAAGCACCTTAGGTACGAGCGAGAGAAACTCCTTTTGTACAGGATGTCCTTTATCAATACGAACCTTGCCGCTTGGACCTTCAGCCTTCTGGTGGCCTCCTTTTCGCTCGGCTGGGTGCCATCCCTCAAATAAGAGACCAATGGCGTGGTCCAATTATTTTCAGAACCGATTTCCTGCACACTGACAGAGTCTATTAGTAGAGAAACCTGAACAAAAGAGAGCACGTTGTCGGGGGTGGTCATGTGCTCTGACAAGGCGGCTTTGGCAAGGCGGTCGACTTGCTCATTTTCTTCTCTGGGGATCTGGATTATTTTTGCCTTCAGCTTGTCTATCCTCCTTTTCGCTTGATCGAGATATCTTCTCATCTTGTCTCCTTTACACTCGTAGTCTCCGTTTATCTGGTTGACGACGACCTAGGAGTCGCAGTAGACTATTACATTCGAGGCCCCTGCCGCTTTGGCAAGATTGATCCCGGTTATCAAAGCTTTATACTCCGCTTCGTTATTGGTGGTGGGGAATTCGAGGTGGATCATGCATTCGATCCGGTCTCCTTCAGGGGAGTGAAGTACGACACCCACTCCTCCAGCCCACCTATTCGACGAACCGTCTGTATGTACATTCCACGGAGGGCACTCGTTTGCCCCCTGGTCCTCCCCGCTGGTGAACTCAGCTATAAAGTCGACAATGGCCTGCCCTTTGATGGTGATACATGGGCTGTATCGAATGTCAAACTCAGTCAATTCTATTGCCCATAAGGCCAGGTGACTAGAGGCTTCGGGGTTGTGCATCGCCCGCCGCAAGGGCTTGTCGGTTAAAACAACAATCGTATGAGCTTGGAAGTATGGCTTAAGCTTACGGGCCGTCGTAACCAAGGCGGAGGCAAGCTTTTCCATGGGTGGATATCTTTCCTTTGCTCCGCTAAATGCCCGGCTGGCATAGTATACCTGTTTCTGGACCTTGTCTTCCTCTATGACCAAGGCCGCATAGACGACCGCTAGGGACACGGCCAGATAAAGAAAGAGCTCCTCGCCTAGTCACGAAGGGCTTAACAATGGAGGTGAAGAAAGATAGGCCTTCAGTTCCTCGAACGCTCTTTGGCACTCGTTTGTCCACTCGAAAGTTTTCTTTAGCATGCGAAAGAAGGGTAGGCATTTGTCCGTTGCCCTTGACACGAACCTGTTCAGAGCGGCCACCTTTCCGTTTAAGCTTTGTACCTCTTTCGCGTTCTTCGAGGGGGTCATCTCTATTATGGCTCGGATCTTGTCTGGGTTGGCCTCGATGCCTCTTTGAGACACCATGAAGCCGAGGAATTTTCCTGCTGTTACTCCGAATGCACACTTTGATGGGTTGAGCTTCATGTTATAGGATTGAAGGGTGCTGAATGTTTCCTCGAGATCCTTCAAATGGTCCTCCTGCCTTCGGCTTTTTACTAGCATGTCGTCGACGTACACCTGAACATTCCTCCCTAGTTGGTCGGTGAACATCTTGTTCATGAGTCTTTGATACGTGGCGCCTGCATTTTTTAATCCAAACGGCATCACCTTGTAGCAGAAAAGACCCTGGCTAGTGACGAATGAGGTTTTCTCTTAGTCTGCCTCGTCCATCCAGATCTGGTTGTACCTTGAGAAGGCATCCATAAAGCTCAGCAGCTGGTGTCGAGCCGTAGAATCCACCGATGTATCGACCCGAGGGAGGGGGTAGCTGTCCTTGGGGCATGCCTTGTTCAGGTCCGCGAAGTCTACACACATTCGTCACTTTTTGCTAGCTTTCTTGACCATCACCACATTGGCCAGCCAGTCGAGATAGTATACTTCCCGGACGAAGCCTGCCTCCCGTAATTTGCCGACTTCTTCTGCTACGGCTTGGTCCCGCTCTAGGGCAAACACCCGCTTCTTCTGCCGTACGGGCTGGAAGGTGGGCGATACGTTCAGCCTATGCACTATGACTGAAGGGTCGATTCCTGGCATGTCTTCATAGCTCCAAGCGAACACATCTTGGTTTTCCTTGAGGACAGCCATAAGCGCTTGGAGAGCCTCAGGCCTGGTAAGAGTGCCGATCCTGGTGGTCCTGACTGGCCTGGATTCATCGAGGGCTATCTCTTCAAGCTCCTCTACGAGTTCTGCCCCCGCAGGCTGCTCTATGTTTATTGGTTGTAAAGGGCTGTTCATTTCCACCATCGTGACGTAGCATTCTCGTGCGGCCACCTGGTCTCCCCGTAGCTCCCCCACTCCGTACTCGGTGGGGAACTTGACCATCAGGTGGTAGGTCGAAGTCACAGCTTTCCATGCATTGAGGGTGGGCCACCCTACGATGGCGTTATAGGCGGAGGAGCAGTTGACGACGAGGAAGGTAACGTCCCTGGTGGCTTGCCGGGGATATTCCCCAATTGTGACCGGCAAGGTGATCGCGCCGAGGGGGTAGACTCTTGTTCCTCCGAATCCGATGAGTGGAGCGTTGGTAGGGACTAGGCATTCTTTGTCGATCCGCATCTGTTGGAATTCCGAGTAGTAAAGAATGTCTGCGGAGCTTCCGTTGTCGATCAAGACCCGATACGCGCTTTAGTCCCCTAACCGGATGCTGACGACAAGGGCGTCGTCGTGCGAATGATGAACATTGGGCATCTTCTTCTATGAACTCAATAGTGGGGCTATTGACTCGCGGCTTCTTCTGGACAACGTCTGTAGCCTGGACATTCTGAACCGCTCTGAGGTAGGATTTTCAAGCCTTTTTTGTCAAGCAGACGGCTGCCACACTCCTAATAATCATCCTTATATCCCCTATAGGCGATCTGGGACGCTCATTATCCCGGCAGGGGGCTTGGTCCTATTAAGGTGCACCTGTTCTCTCTCGGCTGACAAACCTCTGCAACTTTCCTTGTCTGATCAGGGCCTCGATTTGTTGCTTCAAATCATAACAGTCAGCGGTGTCGTGGTCGTGGTCTCGGTGGAAGCGGCAGTACCTATCCTTGGGTCATCTATTGGGATCTCCCTTCAGCTTTCCCGGAAACATTAAGGACCCTTCGTCCTTGATATGCATCAGGACTTGGTTGATCGGAGCCGTCAATGGGGTGAAGCTTGTGAATCTCCCAGCGGGAGGCTTTGGGCGCCTGTTGTCTCGGCCCTCTCCCGTCCGAGCCGTCTTTCGCCCCTTGTACTGTCGTGCGTCCTCTTGCCTTTCCCTCTTCTTGGGGGGGCTTCTTTTCTCAGGCTAGTAGCGCGTCTTCCGCATTCATGTATTTAGTCGCCCTGTAAAGCACATCCGATATAGTTTTCGGGTCATTCTTGTATATGGAGAATAAGAACTTACCCTTCCGCAGTCCGTTGGTAAACGTGGCGCTTAGTATCTTATCATCCACCTCATCGATCGAAAGTGCCTCTTTGTTGAAACGGGCTATGTAAGCTCGTAGTGTCTCATCCTCCCGCTGCCTAATGTTCATCAGGCACGCGGTGGATTTTTTGTACCTGTGCCCCCCCGATGAAGTGCGAGGCGAACTGGGCGCTCAACTCTCTGAAGGTGCTGATGGAGCTAAGCGTCAGTCTGCTAAACCAGATCCTGGCAGGGCCCCTCAAAGTCGTCGGGAAGGCCCTGCACATGATCTTGTCTGGTACACCTTGCAAGTGCATCAATCTCTTGAAGGACTCCAGATGGTCTAGTGGGTCTTTGGACCCGTCGTAGCTTTCCACTTGGGGCATACGAAACTTCGGCGGAAGGGGGAACGAATTGACAAGCGTGGTGAAGGGAGAATCTGTTCGCTGGACAAGGTCGTCGAGGTCGCTAGATACTCGTCCCTTGAGGGTGTTCATCATGAAATCCATGCGCTCCTTCATCATTTGCATCTCTGCAACCACGTGGGACGGGACATGGTCAGTGGCCGACGGACGATTCGTATCCTGCCTCTCAAGTCGGCTCAAGGCATTGCTTCCCTCCGGGCCTCCTAGATTTCCCTTCTCGGCGCTACTTGCCTCCTAATTTTCCTCTTGGGTGTCGATGGTCGCATTCTTCTGCCGCAACTGTTCTTCTAGGTTATGATTATGTTTTGTGAGGCGTTCTACCGCGGCCGCTAGAGTCTGGACTTGTCTCTCAAGAGCCGCGGTGCGTTGTTCATTGCCTTGATCATTCACGGTGGTTGCCATTGAACGCGTGAGTACCATGCAACTTTTTTTCTAGAAAGCACGAAGTACAGTCTACGTCGTTTCTTCCCATAGACGGCGCCAATTGATGAAGTCAAAAATCTACTCAATAGCTACAGGGCCTGCACGCACTCGAATGAACCTACATAAGTCAAAAGAACCTCAAAGGGGGGGCACCGGCGTGATACCGGCCAACGACCCTCCGATGATTAAGTTAGTATCGTTCGCAACTCTAGAATGCCAAAGTCGGGGAGAATTATGTGTACCTCGATTCGTGAAGGCCTGGAGGTATTTATAATAGCGTGGAGCCTTAACCATGGTGTGCTTGGGAAGATACTTCCTTTTTGGAAATATTCTCAATTGGCATGGAGCGTAAGACATCTCTTGGTAGACAAGCGTGTTGGGCAAGACATCTCTCTACGAACAAGCGTGCTGCACAAGGTTCCTGCTCAGGTAAAAGCGTACGCGACAACATACCTCCTCTTAATGAAGCGTGTGCGGCAAGATATATTTTGGTGCCTTCAGCTTCGCCCCGTCGCTTATTCGTCCCGTCGGTTCTTTCTTCAAGTCTCGTCCTATTAAGGTGGCGCATCCGTCGGCTTGTTCTAGGGACATCTGTCTTGGCTGATAAGCTCTAAGGGCAGTCAGCCTCCATTGCCCCGTCAGCTTATGGAGGCCGTCGGCGTCACTCATAATTTATCCCCATCAAGCTTTATTCATATTTTGGAGTTTATGTCCCAAGTCCACTACTTCCGAATATGGGAATGAATTTTCTAAAAATCGCTCTCACTCGCCCCACTGAGCCAACATTACATCTCCTATGAGGAGAGTGGCATGAAACGAGGAGATCCACTCAAGATCTCCTATATAATAGTCAGACTTCATCAAATCAAAGGTATGTGAGAAATTGACTAACTCTTATACTTTGAGTGTTCATGGAGATTTTGAGGGAATTCTGACTTAACTATTGAAGGGTCCTTAGCCAGCACTACACCGATGCACTCTGATAATGTCTTCTTTCTTTTTCAGGTCTTCAATCACAACAGGAGAGACACCCTTTTTAATAACTTATGGAGCCGAGGCTGTTATTCCTTTGGAGACTAGATTCCCAACACTGAGAACGAGTTCTTTCACTCCAAGCAACAATGATGGGCTGTTAGGAAAGAGCTTGGACTTAATTGAAGAGCGAAGAAAAAATGTCATGGTCCAACTGACATATTATCAACATCAGCTCAAGCAAGGGTATGATGCCAACGTAAAGCTAAGGCCATTAATGCCTGGAGACCTGGTATTAAGGAAGGTATTGGGTACTATAAAGAACCCAGCATGGGGAAAGTTAGGGCCCAACTGGGAAGGGCCATATCGCCACCTTGGTGGCTAGAATAGGTGCGTATTATCTTGAAGATCTATATGAAAATGATGTACCACACCTCTAGAATGTAAACAACCTAAGAAGGTATTATTATTAATAAAAGTTTCATCTGCCATATTTTGGTTTATTACATTATGAGTTGTGCATCCTACTATTTTTTTGAATATCAAATAGAACTTTGGTCATGCTTAGCTCCTTGGGCCACATACCTTGGGTAAATTGGTATTTTAAGTCATTTTTCTAAGTATTAAACAGAACCTTAGTTATGCCTGGATCCTCAGGTCACGTACTTTGGGTAAATTAACACTTCATGACATTTTTCTAAGTATCAAACAGAACCTTGATCATGCCTGACTCCTCGGACCACATACCTTGGGTCAATTGATATTTTAAGTCATTTTTCTAAGTGTTAAACAGAACCTTAGTTATATCTGGATCCTCAGACCATGTACTTTGGGTAAATTAACACTTCATGACATTTTTCTAAGTGTTAAATAGAACATTAGTTATGTCTGGATCCTCAAACTACGTACTTTGGGTAATTTAACACTTCATGGCATTTTTCTAAGTATCAAACAGAACTTTGGTCATGTCTGTCTCCTCGAACCACATACTTTGGGTTAATTGATATTTTAAGTCATTTTTCTAAGTGTTAAACAGAACCTTAGTTATGTCTGGATCCTCGAACCACGTACTTCGGGTAAATTAACACTTCATGACACTTTTCTAAGTACCAAACAGAACCTTATTCATGTCTCACTTCTCGGATCAGATGCCTTAAGTAAGTTAATGTTTTCTATTATTTATTTAAGTATCAAACAGAGCCAGCCATGTTGACTGGCAAAGATCTTTGTTGTGGTGACATGATCAAGTGGACACTCATGAGCATCACTTAAAGCATTTGAAAGTATATCTATGATCTGTTTAAGAATTGATTGTCATCCCCGGCTCCTTAGACTTACTGATAAGTGAAGAACTAGAGGGAGTTTGATATGAATGTATGCTTTATCATTATGTATGTTTTTGAGGTTAATGTTGCACTTTATTGAGATCATGGATTTAGTAAGTTTAACTTATTCTTTTGCAAATCATGTGGGGTGCAGTAACTATGCTGCCACTTATGCAGACAACTAGATTGAGCTATATCTCATTTCCATGTTAGTTAAGTGTTAAATAAAATAGAAACTATATTAAGATCAATATCAATATCACAAATATATAGGACAAACTTATAGTTTTCATTGATTTGAGCCTTTGAAGAGGCAGAGTTGTTTACAAAAGCTTAAACTGAATTACAAGTTCTAAGAGCAAAGACGGGATAATTAAAATTAAAAAAGAGAAAAAAAAAACTGCTACTCTGAACTACTTCTTTTTTATCACAATCTTCTCCTTTAGTGAGGTATTAGTGGGTTGGGAGAGCGCTGCTTCTGAGGCCTCAGGGCCCTTGCCAGTGAGGTCACCCTTCGCAGGCAAGGGGAGAGTGGCTAGGACAATCTCCATCTTGTTTGAGACTTCTTTCTCTTTGGAGAGGTCCTGAGGAGCAACTGAGGGCTTTGTGGCCTTAGGGGCCACTCCCTTAAATGTATTCTTTTCCTCTTCAACAACTCCAGGCTGCTCGGCCACCTTAGAAGGGCTGTCTGAAGAGACAGGGACCATGGCCGAGTTGTCCTTTCCGAGCTCTACCACCTAGGAGGCAGTGTTTGCTTTGGAGCTAGCAGAGCCTAGTGTGCAGATGGCAAAAGGGTAGTATACACTCTCTGCCATCTTGAGTGCAAAAGAAGCCTCAACCCCAGCTTGGTTAAGAGCCTCATTCGACACTTGGAAGCAGTAATTTCTACATACCTCTGAAAACCTCTACCCTGAGGGCCTCCTCGGTTTTTGCCACCCCCACATCATAGCCGTCTTGCTCAGCTTGGTCCCTGGCCTTCTTAGCCTCCTCCAATTTCTTCTTCAGGGTGACGATTTGTGCTTTGGAGGCGGCAAGCTTGCCCTCGGCCTAACGAAGTAGCACTCTTTAACCTTTAGCCTGCCTTTCAATGCCTACCAAGGCAGCTTCAGCACTCTTTTTGTCCTTGTCCGCCTAGGCCAATTTATTTTTCAGCTCTTGCACCCTTTTCTAGGCCACATTGAAGGCGTCTACAACCACAATGCACCTTCCCTTCTCCTCTTTCATCATCCGGTGAGAGCTGTTCACCATTTCCTTAACCCGAAATATGGCTTGGATGGCCTAAAAGAAGAGGGAGAGGCAATTATAAAAAAAAATAATAAAAAAAAACTAGGAGTGAAGGACTTACCATGGCAAGGTCCCTCTTCAAGCCAAGGAACACTTCATGCTTCCTTATGGACCTGAGGTCGGCCATGTCATTTGGCAGCAACAAAGGCTGCTCAACGGCGTGAGCCATGTGGGCCTTACCCATTTGGAAATCTTGGATGGAAGTATCACTAAGGAGAGGAGCTCCATCCAGCACCAGAGGTGGAGCCCAAGCTGGGACTGCAGATGATTGATCACCCCTCCTCTCGCCCTTATTGGAGGACCTTGTCTGCATGTTCTTGGCTTGTTTGGCCCCCCTTTGGAGCTCAACCTCCTAGGAGAGGTGTCCTTTTCCCATTTCCACATCCTCTTTGCCTTTTTGCTCCCTCTTCCTCTTATGGTCGGCAAGATCAAATCTAAGGGGTTGGTTAGGCGGAAGGGTGGGAAGCCTAGTTTGCCCTGCCCTTCTCGGTGCATTTCCCCCAGCTTGGGACTCCAGTAGCTCTTGGAGAGTCGATCTTGGTTTGCATTGTATCCTCATAGCTTCTAGATTGGGAGAATCTCCTTGCTTGGCTTACTTGGGCAAGAGGCAAATGGCTAAAGCCACCGGAAAAGATCTCTAGGGATTCAAGTCGGTTGAAGGCCTCGAAGTCATCCTTGAATTCGTCCTCGGAATCAAGCACTTCGACTATATATAAAAAATAAATAAATAAAAAAGAGGGCAACTTTGAAGTAATAATCCTAGACCTAAAAACCCCACCTGGTTTCCCCTCTCTCGTCGGGCAGGAGAGGCCATCGTGCCACTCCCCTAAAACTATCAAGAAGTCCTTGTTTAGGCCTTTGTTGGATTCAGGGAGGCATTAGATGAGCCTAACCTCGGGGTACCTAGATTTTAGTAAGTATCCATGTCCTTTTAGGTGGTGGAAGTTGTAGACCTAATTGATGTTATGGTGGGTGAGGTTTAAGCCCATTTTTTCATTAAAGGCATCTATGCTTCCTAAAATCTTAAACATGTTTGGGGCGCACTAGGTGGGGGCTAGTTTGTGAGCCCTAAGATAATCCCTAGTGACAGCGCCCATAGGAATTCTCATCCCACCCTCTATAAAGGCAATCATTGGGATTACCACTTCTCCCTCTTGCCTTTTCTCGTGCATTTCCCCTTCCTTACAATACCTAATGGAAACTCCTAGCCGGATTATATATTGAACTTTAAAGCTCTATATATTCTCCGCAGAGTCTACTAAATAAGCAAATCTACCCATATCTAAAGGAAAGTTGGGGGTACTAAGATTGTAAAAGGGAAAACTAAGAAGGCCAAGAAGGAAAAGACACGGAGAAAAGAAAAATAGAAGGAAAAGTAAATGGAAAGGTTTGTTAAAAAGACTTACGTAAGGAAGAAAAGCTCTCCTCAAACTGGTTCTTGGTATTTGAGAAGGCATGAGTAAATTGGATAAGTGCGCAAGTGAAGTGGATGAGTACAAAAGTGGAGTGAGTGGAGCGTTTTAGTGATATTTATATGAAAGGAAGAGAGATAAGCAGGAAAATTCCCGCCCGAGTTCCAATGGAACCCTTAGCCGTTGGATCTGCATCGCACCATAAAACATGGGGAACATGGAGCCACCGAAATTTAATGAGAGCGTGTCTCAAATGCCAAAGCGTTAAGAACGTGCGTTGGGCAGTTAAAAAGGTACCTACAATGGCAGATATGATGCATTATAAGAGCGGGGTGATTGTAGTGATGTCAAAATCCTTCTTTCTTCTCAAAGAGCCATAAAAGAGAATTTTGATGGGTTATTGTAGGGGTGATAGGCCCAATTGTATGTGTCTATATGTATATATTGGGCCAGGGGCCCTGTCCGAGGACATTGAGTAGTCCGAGGACGGGTAAAACATTGTTGTGAGAGTCCGCTTAAGTAAAGGAAGAGGTGAGGATTAGTCATAAGAGTCCAATTGGGTGGTCCGAGGATGAATGTATCCTCGGCAAAGTAAAGCCGAGGTCCGAAGGTGTGATCTGCCATCCAGGGCAACGTTCTGGGAGATTCTATTGATAAGGATAAGAATCATAGAAGTGCAGGACAGTGGGAAGTCCTAAAATATCTAGAGAGAAAGCTGCTACCATCGTATTGAAAGCTCTGTAGCTAACTCTCTGGCCATATTAATGAGGAAGTGAAATCTGAACAGTAATTTTCAGCTTTACAGCTACTGCCAGAGACTTCAGGAATGTGCTGATGGGACAAAGATCAAAATCAGCAATCTACTCTACACGTGGAGGGTAGAAACGAAGGAAGGAAGAGGGTATAAAACAGAAAGAAGACCCTGAAAGAAAAGGATCGAGGAATAGAAAAGAAAACACTGTAGCAATTAAGAGTGGAACTTGTAATCAAACTTAAGAAGAAATATATAAGAATTGATCCCCTCGGATTATGCCAAGGACGATTTTCTTTAGATTAAAATAGTCTGTCTTCATTATCTTGTCATCTGGATCCACTTGTTTTCTAACTCATTAAAACCCAATTTTTCAACACACTCTCTACAAATTCATTATATTGGGCTTTTTGGGCCTAAACTCATCCATCCCTTGGGTTAGGGACCCAAATTGCATCATTACAATAAACTTATAAACGTCTAATTAATTTAAGTAATTGGTATATGCAAATCTCTAAAAAGACTATGACTCCATTCAAATGAATATAAAAAATCTTAGACTTTCTTATAGACAATTAATATATAAACATAATCTGTTAAGATTTAAAGAAAAAAATTTATGGGACCACTAATAATTTTTTAAAATTCTAGGAGAATTGATGTATATAAACATTATCTATTAAGACATTTAAAAAAGAGGGAGGGGGGGATTAGGTAGTCGAATATCTGAATCATTTAAAAAAAAAGTCCAAGATAATTTTTTTATAATTTAAGGAAATTAATCATGTTGGTGCAAACACAATAATAATGGAAATAACACAAAAAGAAATTGAATAGTACTTCTGGATATTATTAATTTAAAGAGAAAAAATACACAACACTATTTGTACTGAGGTGCGGCACTCGCTCTCTTTAAGGAGATTCAAGCCCTTGGTTGGCTAAACGTTGTAACTAGTGTAGACCTTCTCTGACTTGTCTCCCCCAAGATACAACAGCCCAACAAGTATCATATGGCTAGAACAACATTTGCACAAAGTGTTCAAGCCCAAAGCTCCACCCAAAAGAACATCATTGCTTGCTAAAAACCTCTTTATTTTTTTAGTGTATTTTATAGTCACTTGGATTGGGTCTGAATGAGTCTATTTATAGGCTTAATGGGCCTCACGAATTTACTACCCAAATTAATCTGATTAATTAAGTCTATTATTCTGATGTAGTGAGTGTTACAAGATTAATTACTGGATATTAATCTGATAGGCTGGAGTTACACAATTAATGATGAGATAAGGAGTTTCCATAATAAAAATAGAGTATTAATTTGGGTCATTTACTCACCAATGGATATGGTAATTATTCTAAATGGGCTGTCAAGTAGGAGGATCCAAGAAGCTGATTTATTTCCATTTTTGATACCTCCACCCTTCACCTCCCCCTTGCGCACATATCTAGCCCAATATCTGAGACAATTCATATTGGCTCATTAATCACCACAATTAAAAAAAAAACAAAATAATCTCTCTCCTTTTAAATGTGGGATTAAATCACTCCCATATCTTTACATTTATGTTGTAATATTTATTTATTTTAATTGATTAATATTACAAAGCTCCAACAATCCCCCACTCATTTTAATATTAAAATTTTTTTAGTTAAAGAGAGATTACCAGGCAAAGACAGGTCACTAACTCACTATGCATCATGAAGGTGTGCTCTATATTAAACCTTCACTTAGTAAAACAGCAATCTCAACTCTAGAGTCGTAGTGGTCTCTGACTTGAATTAGGATTGCTTTAGGAAAATTAAGCGTCACTGCTTACACATAACAACCTAGGTGTTAACATGAGCTTTTATAGCTAGCACTTTACGGCCGTGTGCTGATCCCAATTTCATGAGTGTATTTGAGATTAAGTCCCTATCTCATAGGGAGCGGCCCCACCCCCACACTCACATAGGTTAAATTTTGTCAAGAGTGTTCCTATAACTCTGACACCCCACTCATACAAGCTACAAATTTCACTAAGAGTTGTTTACTCAACCTCTCTACATCACAGGATAAATGCACTTACATCATAAGGATGAACAATTTAAAAAATTATTTACAAAATAAATAATTAAAAAAATAAATAGTACATTTCTTATGACCATCATATGATTCATTTTTCCCATTGAATCCAATTCTCAGGATCTCTGGACTTTGGGTTGGGTATCCTCATACATGGCTCATGATTTTATGAACTTTAGTTCCATCCCCCTCGATGTATTCCAGACCCTATTTTTTGCCAAGGTCTTGATAAATGGATCTGCAAGATTATCATTAGATTTAATATAATCCACAGTTATGATGCCACTACTCAAATAAGATCACACGGTACTGTGCTTTCTTCTTTTAGGTATGGATTTACCATTGTAGTAACGGTTTTTAACTCTACCAATTGCGGAAGTGCTATCACAATGAATTAATATAAGTGGAATTAGCTTTTCTCAAAGTGAAATTTCATATAACAAATCTTTAAACCAATTTTCCTCTTCACTAGCTGAAACTAATGCTATTAATTCAACTTCCATTGTTGAATTAGCAATTATTGTTTACTTTTTAGATTTCCAACAAATAGTACCACTACCTAAGGCAAAAATATAACCAGTGGTAGAAAGAGAATCACCTAACAAAACATTCCAATCGGCATCATTAAAAGCTTCAATCACAGTAGGGTACTTTTTATAAAATAAGCTATAACTTTTGGTACCAATTAAATATCTCATGACTCGCTCAATAGCTAGCCAATGATCTTTACTAGGCTTGCTAGTAAATCTGCTAAGTACTCCCACTACATATGCAATTAGTAGCATAACGCAAACTACCAATGATGCTAACATAATCCTTTTGATTAAAAATCTCATCATCATTATTCACAGGAAATAAATGAACACTAGAATCAAAAGGAGTAGCTACACTTTTGTGATCATGAAATTTATATTTTCTCAACATAATGTGATTGATCAAGAAATATTTCATCACATGTTTTTGTAATTTTCATGCCTAAAATAAAATTAGCCTTACCAAGATCTTTCATATCAAAATGGCTTTTAAGCATATTTTTCATCTCATTTATAACATACATATTTGAGCCAAAAATCAACATATCATCTACGTAGAGGCTAATAATAACATGAACATTATTCTATGATTTAGAATAAATACATTTATCACATTCATTTGATTTATAACCATTCTTAATCATGCAGGAGTCCAACTTTTCATGCCACTGCTTAGGTGCCTGTTTTAAGCTATATAGGGATTTAGTTAGCTTACATACCTTACTTTCTTGTCCAGGCTCTACAAAGCCTTCTGGCTGATCTATATAAATCTCTTCCTCTAGGTCCCCGTTAAGAAAAGCAGTTTTTCCATCCATTTGATAAATTTTCAAATCAAAAATTGCAGTAATAACAATTAATAATCTAATAGATGTAATTCTTGTCACTAAAGAAAATGTATCAAAGAAATCAAGATCAGTTTTTTGTTTAAAACTTTTTGCAACAAGTCTAGCTTTAAACTTATCTATTGATCCATCTAGTTTCAACTTTTTTCTAAGGACTCAATTACAATCTATGGTCTTACAACCCAATGGAAAATCTACTAATTTCCAAGTTCTATTAGAAATTAGAAATTCTGTCTCATCATTTACAGCCTCTTTCCAAAATATAGCATCAAATGATGTTAAAGCCTCTTTTAAATTTTGGGAATTTTCCTATGTTAAAAACATAATAATCAGGACCAAAATCCTTTTCAACTCTAGCTCTTTTACTCCTTCTAGGTTCCATTTCAAAATTTTCTTGATTTTGTAAATGTGAAGTAGAAGAACTAGGTTGTGACAAAATATTTTCTTCACCCCCACTATTTTTCAATTTAAAAAGAAATTTTTCTTCATGAAAAATTGCATCACCAGATTCAAAAATTATTTTACTTTTAAGATAAAAAAAAAAAATCTATAGGTTGCACTATTAATCGCATTACCAAGAAAAGCACAAGTAGTAGCTCTTATACCTAATTTAGGTATTTTAGGGTCAGTTAGCTTTACATAAGCAAAACAATCTCATACTCTTAAAAATCCCAAATTTGGCTTATGTCCTTTCCACATCTCAAAATGTGTGGTACATGACTTTTTATATAGCACTCTATTCAAAACATGACATGTAGTTAAAATAGCTTCACCCCAAAAATGTAAAGGTGCATCAGATTCAATTAACATGGCATTTGTTAACTCAATTAGAGTTCTATTTTTTCTTTCAACCACACCATTAGAAGCAGGTGAATATGGTGCAATGGTTTCATGGATAATTCCTAATGACTAAACAAATGATTTGAATGTACTTGATTCATACCCATGGCTTCTATCACTTCTTATTCTTTTTATTTTTCTACCGAATTGATTTCCAACTTCTTTTAAAAAAATCTTGAAATTTTTCAAAAGCATCACTTTTATTTTCAACAAATAAACAGTTGTATATTTTGAGAAATCATCAATAAAACTGATAATATATCTATTTCCCTCACGAGTTAAAATTCCCTCAAATTCACATAAATAGGAGTGAATTAACTCAAGCAATTTGGTATTTCTTACAATACTTTTATGAGGCCTTTTTATAATCTTAGCTTGACTACAAGTTTCACATTTTTCAAAATCTTTTGACAGTCTTGGAATTAATCCTAAACTACTCATGATTCCCACATATTGACTATTTATATGACACAAACGAGCATGCCAAAAATTAATAGTGCCAAAAATTAATAGAAGAAAGCATATAAACTAAACTGGTAGATGCTTTATTATTCTCAACATTTAATTTAAACATTCCATCACAAGCATAACCCTTGCCCATAAATAATCCATTTTTAGTGATTACATTATTATCAAATTTCATAGTTTGCTTGAAGCCAGCCTTGTTAAGCAAAAAACTTAACATCAAATTCTTTCTTATGGACGGAGTGTAAAGTACATCTTTCAATATTAGCACATGTCCAGAAGTAAATTTCAAATTAACCCCAACACTCCTAAGAACCTTGGTTTTGCTAAAGTCACCAAGCATAACGGTTTTTTCTTCTTTAAAAAGAGTATACAACTTGAACCAATTTTTATCATAGCAAACGTGCCTATTAGCACCAGAATCTGCCCACCACCCTTCAACATATTGCACCATATTGATGTCTGTAATCATAGCTACTAAGGGTCTTTGGTTACGTTAGCCTGCGGGACAGATTCACGTTTCCGAAATTTGCAAAATCGAGCAATATGCCCACTCTTGCCACAGACAAAACAGGATCTATTAAATTGATCTTGTGAAGGGGGTCCTTGGTTCTTATTATAATTTTTATTCAGGTTTCCCCTTCCTTGAAGTCTATTATTATTTTTGAAAACTATTTTTTTAAGCTTCAATTGACCATTTCTAGGAAAATGATTTTTGGGCATATTATTATTGGCTGAAATAAGGTTTACCTTTGTGATAGAATTACCATTGCTCTCTTGTGTCATGAGTGCATCTTGTTCTCTAGCCTCCTCCTCCACACGGATGCGTGTGATCAAAATCTCCAAGGATGTCTCCTTTTGTTTGTACCGCAAAGTCTTTTGGAACTCCCTCCAAGATTGTGGTAGTTTATCAATTATGCCAGCTACCACCAAATTGTCTCCAATCTTCATGCCTTCGGATCTCAATTCTGCCACAATCATTTGGAAGTCTTGTACTTGATCCACCACTGATTTTCCATCCACCATTTGGTAACGAAAAAATCTACTAGCAGCATACTTTTTTGCACCAGACTCCTCGATATCATACTTGCTTTGTAAAGCTTTCCAAATTTTCTTGGCAGAATTATAAATTGTATCATAATAATCATAGAAATGATCGGCGAGACCATTCAAAAGATAAGAGCGACAATTATATTCATCTTTTGTATACTTATCTATTTTTTCTTGATGGAGACTAAATTCTTCCTCACTCATCTCATCAGTAGAAACCTTTGATGGATTATTGTCAGTGAGGATGTAGGCGACTTTGAGAAGACTCAAGTAGAAGAGGACCTATCCTTTCCACCTCTTGAAGTGGGCTTCTTGAGATCTCCAGTAGGCTCATTTCCATTTTTGATACCACCACCCTTCACCTCCCCCTTACACACGTATCTAGACCAATATCTGAGACAATTCATATTGGCCCATTAATCACCACAATTAAAAAGAACAAATAGTCTCTCTCTTTTTCAACGTGGGATTAAACATTTTCACTAACCCCTCATCTTTCATATTCACTTCCACATATTTACATTTACGTTGTAATATTTATTCATTTTAATTGATTAATATTAAAATGCCCCAACAAATCATAATCTGGGTAAACCCAAAGAGTAAAGAAGTTTATCACAATCTTAAACATTGATTTATATAGTAAAAAATACCAGAAAATTGGAATCAAATTGAATAAAGATGGAGAAAACAAAAAAATTGAAAAACTGTGGTCAAAATTCAAAAGTGCTTATCGGTACTCTTAACGAATTAGCATCAGCACTCTAGGACAAGTGCATAAGATTTTTCTTGTTTTTCTCAAATCTTTTTTATGTGATTTCTCCAATTTCCCTCTTGCGATTTTCTTTTTATTCTGAATTTAAAAAAAAAATGCAAAACAACGTCATTTCAGGAATTCTAACAACAGCTACTAACTAAGTTATAACGAAGCCCTGTATTGACAAAAATTGAAAGTAAAAGGACTAAAATGAAAAAATGTGAAAGTTAAAGAGTCAGTTTTGCATTTTTTCCATTTAAAAACTACCTATGATAAAATGATGCCGTTCCATTTTTTTTTTTTAATCTGATACTAAAACGATGCCATTTTGGACTTGAAAAAAACAAACCTCGAACGTCATTTTAACTTGTAAGCCACTAAGCTTTATACAATGTCATTTCGATTTGAACTATTAATTTAGATTTATATAGATCGAACATTCACCCTCTCTTTCTATAGTCAGCCTTCCTGAAACAAGTCTCTCCTCCCATCACTTGTTGTCAACTTCCTCTGCCATTCGATGCCATTGTTCTTAGAGTTTCCCCCTTTCCTCTCTTCTCTTTGTTACAACTATTCTTTGGAAGTTTCTAAAGAAGGTTTTTATGCTCAATACCTACTATGCTCCTCCTTGCAATGCATTCTACTAGGTTTGCTTGTGTATTCTATTTTCAATAGTTTTATTTTATCTTTTAAGGGTTGGATTTATTTATTTATTTATTTATTTATTATTTGTGATTTGGAATGGGATCTTTTTTAGAGAAATATTGTGAATTTTTTTTTTTGTTGAATATTTGAGATTTTCAATGATTATGACATGGTTTGGGGTGTTAATTGCATTGTGTTTAGTTCTTGAGAAAATAGAGAAATAACTAATCTAATTGCACCGAACCAGTGCGGTACACCACACCTTGTGTTGACCGATTCTCACCCCTCCACAAGTAAGGTGCGCAATCAAGCATGAAGAATAATTGCTCCTATAACTGCAGTGTAGAACCCCTCTACCAAAACCAGTCCCATCGCAAGCCCTAATTAAAACAAAGTAAAAGGATTAAAACAAAGTAAAAGGTTAGGGAGTAAAAAAATTATGAAAATATTTTAAACATTAAAAGTCAAAGTTCACTTTAAAAAAATTAAAATCAAAATACTGACCCAACCATCATTTAATTTATTTTAGTCTTTTATAAAATATGTGCGTGGAAAACAGTGAAGTCAATTCCTTACCATACCGATCGATACGGCCGGAATTTATCGTATCGGCAGGTGAACCGGTGCAGAAACACCTATGATTTGTACCGCTTAAAATACCGGACTATACTGGACGTACCGCCGAATACCAGACATCTCGGCCGAAAAATGGAAACCGGGCAGTACTAAAAACTTGAAGAAAATGGAAAAAGTTAGTAGTAGAAAGCTCACAATGTCGTCCTCACTATTGTTTTCCCATGTTGTCGGCCATTCCCCCAGCCTTCTTCTTCTTCTTCTTCTTCTTCTTCTTCTTCTTCTTCTTCTTCAGTTTTGGCCAGACTGTACCTCTCTTCTTATGCCTTTTGTTTTAGTTATATGTGTGTGTGGCTTTTTTCTTCAGTTTTGGCCAAACTGGACCTCTCTTCTCGTGCCTTCTGTTTTAGTTGTGTGTGTGTGTGGCTCTTGTTTAATTGTTTTGTGTGAGTTTTAGTTGTGAGTATGTGGCTCTTGTTTAATTGGTTTGTGTGAGTTCTGACACCCCACGTGAACTCTAATAAGTTCAAATTTCAAATATACTTGACTTTTAGGCTGGCTGCCAATCTAATGAATTTTTTTTTAATAATTAATATCACCTTTTTATCTTTTTATTATTATTACAATCTAGTATGTCAGGTTATATTAATGGGTTGATATTTGAGCAAGAAATAATCATATTAAAAATAAGTAATTAATTTAGAGAAATATGGTATTATAAATTTAAGGATTCTTATATAGATTTATAAATAATTCTAAATAAATAATAAGTATGTCTATATACATATATATATATATATAAAATAATAGCAATAAACTCGAAACGGTACACCGGTATTGACCGGTACCCGAAATATATCTTACCTCTAGTCAAATCAGTACAGCCTCCGGTACGATATTGACTTCCTTGGTGGAAAATCAGCTCGACAGATGTCATGTATTTGGCCAAATATTACTCTACTGTCTCTGTCTGCCACCCTTTCCCAAAGGAGAGGAAAATTTCTTGTACACCCCTACAGTAACGTGTATAGGCAAAGCTTTTTCTGTGAAATTTTTATTAAGATTTTGGTTAAAGTGATATTGGGATACTAGTATAAAAAAATTTATTATAAATTAATATGTTATTAATCACAAAAAATAATTTAAACATTTACTATGTTGTTTAAGTGATATTAACCAAATTATTGACGATTCAATTTATAAATTGTGTAATAAATTTTATAGTAGCTCTAATATTTTCTTTTGTGTGATACAATTTATAACTATTAAGAGTTTTGTAGTTTTTTTTTTATTATTATTATTTGAGAAACACACACACACACACATATATAAGGGAAGGAGGATGAGATAAAGGAATACACTCACACGCCAACACCAAAACTGCATGTGGCAGTTAGTGTCACGGAGCAAGTAATAAACCCTTCTCAATATCACACCTTACCGATGTGGGATGATTAAACAACACTGAGTATCTTTTTTATTTGAGAAACACACACACACACACACACACACACACATCTAGGGGAAGGGGGATGAGATAAGAGAATACACTCACACGCCAACACCAAAACTACATGCGGCAGTTAGTGATATTAACCAAATTCTTGACGATTCAATTTATAAATTGTGTAATAAATTTTATAGTAGCTCTAATATTTTCTTTTGTGTGATACAATTTATAACTATTAAGAGTTTTGTAGTTGAACTAGTGTTTCCAACAGAATTATTGAGGAATCAAATTTTGGTCATCCCAGCATGCAGGGACGAAGGGAGACTTGGATTGCCCCCCCTAATTTTTTTTCAAAAAAAAATTAATATATACATAGTCACCAATTTTATCAATTTTGTTCTATAAAATCACACTTTGCCCCCCTTAATATTATCATTAATTCTTTTAGGAGTACTACTCTAGCCACAAAATTTTCTATAACATTTTTACAAACTGTTATGGTAGTAAACTTTTATTAGTTTGCATCTAGGCCCATCACTTACATTGCATTTTTACTTACTAATAACCACTCACCACATTAATAATTTGTAAAAAAAGTTTGTAATTCTAGTATTTTCCTCCTTTTAAAGGCCAGATCTAAAATCTAAAGCAAAACAAACAAGTCTAAAAAAATTATTCAACAACAAAAACTACCAATAGTAAAACCAAAAACAATTAAATTCAATCATCCAATTTTACCTAAAACAAACAACCTGACCCTTTAAAAAAATTTAGACAATAATTTTGTCCATACCTAGATGCACACATAAAACATAAAAAAATAAAAAATAAATAAAAAAAACTCATTAGCTGTTAAGCAACTGAGCCGAAAGCTAGAGCCACCGCACATAACTAACAGCAAAACTGCCCCCCTAACTTCAAGTTCTGGCTCCGTCCCTGCCAACATGGCTTTGGTCACTCCGCATGCACGCTGCCATGGCCATGGCATGCCCAAGTGCACACTGGCATACCCAAATCACCTTATTTTGGGCATGTTGGCATAGCCACCCGCTACTATCTATAAACTATAAAAAATAAGCATAAAATAAAATATATAGCCCCCAACCGCTAACCTCAGCTGAGTCAAACTTCTATAGAAGGTAAGACCTCCCCCAAATGCAGGTTGTGTAGACGTCAAGATGGCCAAAGTCAAAGCAGCATTGAAGGGTTAAACGCTAAGGGGGTGTTTGGTTTGTGTTTTTAAACAGCAATTTTCAGTTTTTAAACAGCATTTTACGTATTTCAACACACTTTTTCACCCACACGTATTTCAAAAAACAATAAACAACAATTTTCAAACTACTTCACCAAACACCCCCTAAATATCTCTTCAAACTTTCATTCTAGACTTCTTTGGTCTTTGGTAGTGTCATATATTTTCTTCACAAATTCCAGTGTCTAGTCTTTATTAATTTCTCATCCCAGCTGATACTCATCAACAAGTTCTCACGAAGAAACGTAGAGAAGAAATTAAACATGGCTTCCGAGGGAGAAAGCACTTCTCCATCTCTACAAGACACGCCTGTTTGGGCTTTGGCAATCGTTTGCTTTTTCTTCATCTACCTCTCGATCTTTATCGAGCACTTGATCCATCTTCTTTCCAATGTAAGTAAACCAGAATTAACTATTGATTTACACAAGGGATAGTACATAACATGGTCTGCAATTTGATTGATGAACTTTCTTGCTTTTAAGCTCATAAATGCTAAGTCAAAGGTTGTTAATATTACTTGATTATCAACTATGCTTTAATTTATTGGCGCAGTTGCTCAAAAGACACAGAAAGACTTCTTTGTTTGAAGCTGTGGAGAAGCTTAAATCAGGTAGGTTTCTAAATTATACAATTTAATCAGTCTATGTATAAGTGTCCGATTGATTTATTTATTTACTTGGTTTTATTTTGGTGTTGTTGCAGTGTTGATGTTCTTGGGGTTCATGTCTCTTATATTAGCCGTAACTCAAAGATACATTGCCAAAATCTGCATACCCATCAATGTTGCAAACTCAATGCTTCCTTGCCGTAAAAGTGCATCAATAGAAACTACTAAAGCAGTTGGATTTTCTCACATAGGGACTGGCACATTTGAACATTCATTGCAGGCAAAAGATGCTTTTGGGGATATTCCATGGCTAGAAAGAAGATTGGCAGAAGCAGATACTACTAGTACTAGCACTAGCAATTCTGATTATTGTGGTTCTCAAGTATGTTCTATCAATCTTAATTATTTATGACATTTTTCACAATTACTGAAACAATCTTATTCAGATTCGTACATAATAAAATTGGTGTCACCTATGAATTTTTTTAAGGGCAATATATCTTGTTAGTAATTATGAAAATATTGTAACATTACCTCTTTTCTTTTTCTTTTTTTGAGAAATTGTGTGCAACATTACTAGTTTAGAAAAGAGGGTTTTTTTTTTCCTTATTTTCTTTTCATTATTAATTGTGATTGGTTTGCAGGGAAAGACATCTTTTATATCACAAGAAGGGATCCTTCAGCTCAACAATTTCATCTTTGTGTTAGCGATCATGCAGATTGTCTACAGTTTTCTGACCATGGCTTTAGGAAGGGCCAAGGTATGCCTACTTTTGCAATTTAAAATGTGATAGACTTATATTAAATATAGTAGAAAACAAAGTGGAACTTTAGATTGATATAATCAACAGCCACCTTTCCTAACCAAAGATGTATGCACAAGAAATACAACTAGTATTTTTTCAATTAGGAATAGGAATCCTTTAAATTTTTCCTATTAATTTCCTTTTTGAGCAATCTTTGGTAGGAATCTCATCAACCTCAAACCCAGTTTTTTTTTTTTTTTTTTTTTTTTTTTTTTTTTGAGAAACAAACACACACACACAAGGGAGAGGGAAGAGGGTTCTAATATAAAGGCACACCACAACTCCACTCAAAAGCCATGTTAACTTTTAAGGGAGGGTGGGGCAAGTTATACTACACACAACACACTCTCTTAAGTAATGTGGGACAATTACCCTTTCTTTTTTTCTTTTTTTGAGAAACAAACACAAACACACACACACACACAAAAGGGAGAGGGAAAAGAGTTCTAACACAAAGGCACACCACAACTCCACTCAAAAGCCATGGTAACTTTTAAAGGAGGGTGGGACAAGTTATACTACACACAACACACTCTCTTAAACAATGTGGGACAATTATCCATTCTTTTTTTGAGAAACAAACACACACACACAAAGGAGAGGGAAAAGGGTTTTAACACAAAGGCACACCACAACTCCACTGAAAAGCCATGGTAACTTTTAAAGGAGAGTGGGGCAAGTTATACTACACACAACACACTCTCTTAAGTAATGTAAGACAATTACTCTATTCTTTTTTTTTTTTCTTTTTTTTGAGAAACCCAGTTACTTTGAATACAAGATCTTAGAGTTTTTTTAAATAAAAAAAAAATTAATTAAGTGTAAAACAGCTGCCCCCCTCGTTGGCTCTAATTATATGCAAGTCAATGCACGCAATACATATTGGACTACGGTAAACTGGCAAAGGCAAAAAATTATGTATAAAATATTAAATTTGATCTTGTACTCAGGACACAGATAAAATAAAGATCAGTTGAAACAATTGAAGGAGAGAATAGTTGAAATCGTACTGGCCGTTTTTGTGAGCATTAGATGAATTTGGACAAAATATTCAAGGATGGCATCCTTATTTGTTATTCTAATTAAGATTTCAGTAGTGCATCATAATATATGCTACATTTCAGAGATCTAAGAAGAGTTTGTAAACATCTTTATAATCTATACAAAACTGAAGTTTTTGACTTTATAAAATTGTGCCACGTAAACTTTTTAGAGTTTACCATTTTAGTTTACACATCATTATACCATTATTTTTTTAATTAAATTTATAGTATATTCTATCTATATTCAAACTCCCATTAGAATTTTTAATATGTATAATTCTATATAAAAACACAATCATAATGAATGCATAATACTAGAATATAAAATTCCATATACAAACTTAATTGTAAAAAATTTCTATTTAAAAATAAACATGTATGATTAAATTTCATATTTAGACTAGGGGCGGTAATTTGTGTTCGCAGATTGAGTTCGTGTCGTGTTGAGCCATGAGTATTTAGCTATATGGGTTGACTCGAACCCAACTTATTTAGTAAACGTGTCAAGAATTTTCAACTCTAACACAACTTATTTATTAAAAAAGTTGACCCGACACGACACGTTTAACATGTTTAATAACTTGTTTGATTAATAAGTCATACCTGACCTGAATAACTTGTTATCAATTATCATATATCTAAAATTAAAATACAATTATAACCATATATATAGTAATAAACATATAATTACAATCATAAATTAAGCAATAATAACAAAAGCTAATACTTTTATAAGCTAAATGAGTTAAACTAGTTCACATGTTAAGTGTGCATTTGGGAAGAGATTAAAAATGAAAATTATTTCACTATTCAGTTTATTTTTACTACTATTTCTGGGCCCCACTAAACTTTTTGGCAATATTCATAGGCCCTACTGTATTATTTCAACTAATTTTTATTTTTATCTACAATACTTTCAATAATAATTTTTCAGTTTTATCAAAATAAGCGGTATCTAAATACACCCTAAACATGATCACAACCTATTTATTAAACGGATTAGCCGTGTTGACTCGAATGAAAAATATAGGGCACAATTTTGTTGAGTTAAAGTTAATTTATGAAATAATTTTTTTCGTTAAGAACTTTATTGTATTTACTCTTTTGCTTGGCCCCCCTTGGAAAATATTGATGGCTCCACCACTGAATGTCACTTATCTTTTCAGGTATAAAATTCTATTGAAGGTTGAAAATTGACCATATTCATTTTAATTGAAAATTTCAAATAATTTCTTAGACAATCACACAAAAAAATCATAAAAAATTAATATAATATTATTAAAGTCTCAAACTCAATAGCTTTTCTATGCATCGCATAAATTAGGGACTAATTATGAATTATAATGCACTTTATTGATGGGAGAAAATGATTCATAAGTATTTGGACACAAATTTAAAGTAGTTGCATACTTGCTAAATTCAAAAAAAAAAAAAAAAAAAAAAAAAAGAAGAAGAAGAAGAAGTAGTAGTAGTAGTAGTAGTAGTAGTTGCATACTTGCTTGTGTTTTTCACTTTTTCTTTATATATAATTGGACTTTTTTTTTCACATACCTAAACTTTCTTTTAATTTAAAAAAAAATAAAAATAGTGAGTAAACTCTTTAATGCACTGTGCACAGTTGCCTACAAAAAGGCTACACAACAACTTTTATCCACAGTTTTTTTTTTTATATAAAGACAAAAAGGATTACATCACAGAGTTAGGAGACTGACTTGCTATCATATTAGCAAGTTTCTTACGTTCAGATAAAATAGAGTCTAGAGCTCTCTAAAGGACAAGCATAGAGTATTGCTTAACGATATTAAGCAATACCGTTATCCACAGTTAACGGTGTACGTTTGGTCATAAATTCATTTGTCAAACCAAAATAACCAAGGTGACACCATTTCCATTTTTTAATTTATAAGTTTATTCTAAAATAAAGTAATCTTTATTATCTCACTAAGAAAAATAACATTATATGGAAACTCTCTCATAAAAAGAAAAATAACATTATATAACTCATTGATATAAATATTTTTTACCAGCAATACACACTCTCTCTTTCTCAAAATTAACTTCAATAATTAAGAAACTTGATATAAAACCTAGATTTAATAGTTTTTTGTTTCCTTTTTGTTTTTTTGTTTTTTTTCTCCTCTAATTTGGCCATTGGAATTGGAGGAATGTTAACAGATGAGGCGCTGGGAAGCTTGGGAGAAAGAAACTCAGACAGTTGAATACCAAGTAGCTAATGGTGAGATTATGTTACAGTATTCTACCCATTTTGAGAGAAAATTTTATCCTTTTAGCCACATTGATTTTCTTAGCACATCAATGAAAAAGGATTTAAAAATATATTTAATTTCTTTTTAATCGAAAATTGAGAAAGAAAGAATATCATCCACAAATAATTTAAAAAAAAATCATAATTACAACGTGTCTTCTACCTCTTAGCTTCCTCTTTAACTTGGTTCATACTTTCGCTGGTCTCCTTGTTCATAATTGTAGACTTGTAGTCTTTAATTCGTAAAAAAAGTTTATTGTGTTAAGCAGCTAGCTATTGCATAGAATACCAAAAAGAAAAATGCTAACGAGTGCACTTAAGGTATTGGTTAATAATTTATTTTAAGAAAGTTTTGACAAGAAATGAAAAAAACTGTCAAAACATTAATTGTTTTTTTTTCCCATAAAAACTTTTTAAACTAAATTGTTAACCAATGCCGTAAAAGGAAAATACTAACGAGTGCACTTAAAGCATTGATTAATAATCTATTTTAGGAAAGTTTTGACAGAATTGAAAAAAACTGTCAAAACTTTTTTTTTTTTTCATACAAACTTTTTTAAATTAGATTGTTAACCAATACCGTAAGAGCACTCGTTAGCATGGAATTTTAAATCATGCAACTTGGAAAATGCTCAGGTTATTTTAAGTTGCTGAAACGGTTGGTTTTCCTTCCATTTCCCATTGTTTTTTTCTTCTAGCTAGAATACTCTGTGTATGTAATTAACCAAACATGACTTAACGTACAAGCTTTCAATTATATATGCTTTGTGGACAACAAGGAAATCCTTCCTATATAAAAATAAAAAATAATAATAATAATATAAAAAAATATATCCTAATTTTTTAATTTTTTTATATATAAAAAATAAAAAATCAACCCTCACCTATTAGATATAAGTCAAATTCACTTGTGCTGATATTTTAATAAATATACTAGAATTACACTACCCAATGATAAGTCAATAACTATCTTCTTAGTAGAACATTTTCCTCTGCTGCAGCCATGTTATATTGTGCAGAAATCTACAAAAATTTGACATAGAAAATGAGAAACGTTTTGCACACGCACCTAAAAAAAGTCAGGAAACTAGTAATCTTGTGGACCAGCAGGTCCTGCATTAGCTCTCAGCATAAACATTTTGCAAACGCACATTAAATTAAGTCAAATTTTTAAGTCCTAACATATCAAAGACCTCGAAAACTCTTAACTTCTGAAAGACCTAAAAAGACTAAAATTATTTTTATCTAGAAATGGAGATCTATATTAATATTATAATATTTTGAAATATATACTTATATACACAGTGATAGTTCAGCACATTATAAAAATAAAAATAAAAAACAAAGAGTAGTTATTGGTTGTCCCAAAGTAGATCAAAATACATTGAGTCTAGACGAGGCCATTGCTATAACCCAGAAGCCTTTCAGGACAGATTTCCCTGTTTTTGAAGAGTCATGTTGTTTGGTCATGAAGAAAATAATTCGTGTAAGATAAATAGCATGATTGCAAAACCCTAGCCCATAAAGAATGTGGATATTGTCACAAATGCCGCCATGCTAAATTAATTGCAATGGCCACAAATACCATCATAGTCATTGTGAGATTTTGTCGTGGCCGTAAAAGAACCTTAATAAAAAATAAAATTTTAGAAAACATTTACTAAGTTAGTAAAAATATCCGATCTTATTTGCAATTTTTATTTTCTGGTAACATATTTTTAAACTCAGCTTATGCTTGTAATGCAAGAGCATAATCAAAAATTATTTCAATATTTCATTTTAGATTTTCAGTGGATAATTTCAGATTGTAACGTAGTTATTTGTTAGTATTTGAGTTTAGTTAGGATTAGTTTATCATTATCCTTTGTTTAGGATTATCGGATTAGTATTTGAAATTGTTTAGGATTATCAGATTAGTATTTGAAATTGTTTAGGATTTGTTTAGGAGAGTTTATCCTAATCTTTGTGATTCCTGGAAGCTGTATATAAAGCTCCAGATGGTTCCTTTTGTATTGGACAGACTATTATCATTATTATTGAGATTATTTTCATTGATTTGTTTGGTGGTGATTCCAAACACCTTAGGTGGGAAGCCTAAGGTTCTTCGTAGGACTAATCTAGGTGGGAAGCCTAGGTTGTCCTGCATCAAATTGGTATTAGAGCCAGGTTGTGCGACGGCATCATTCCAAACACCATAGAACTCCTCTGGAAAATTCAGATTGTCCTGTATCAAATTATTTCAATATTTCATTTTAGATTTTCAGTGGATAATTTCATATTGTAACGTAGTTATTTGTTAGTATTTGAGTTTGGTTAGGATTAGTTTATCATTATCCTTTGTTTAGGATTATCGGATTAGTATTTGAAATTGTTTAGGATTATCAGATTAGTATTTGAAATTGTTTAGGATTTGTTTAGGAGAGTTTATCCTAATCTTTGTGATTCCTGGAAGCTGTATATAAAGCTCCAGATGGTTCCTTTTGTATTGGACAGACTATTATCATTATTATTGAGATTATTTTCATTGATTTGTTTGGTGGTGATTCCAAACACCTTAGGTGGGAAGCCTAAGGTTCATCGTAGGACTAATCTAGGTGGGAAGCCTAGGTTGTCCTGCATCAAATTGGTATTAGAGCCCAACCCGATCTACCCTTTCAGCAACATTCAGCAACCAAACTCACGACTGACACCCACAGCCACACTCACCATCAGAAAACAAAACCACCACCAACCATGCCATTACTCAAATACCTACCCCACGAAATTTGCAAACCACAACAACCCGACTTCTTACCTCACGAAATCTGCAAACCAGAGCCTAAACCAATCCGAACCATTTACCCCCTTTGGCCACACGAATTCTTCATCCCAAAACCAACAGAAAAACCCATCCGTGCCCGCCTCTAAGGACTACCACCAGATCAGAAACAAACAGCAAAAAAAAAAAAAATCAGATTCACAACTTCAATCCACCAGATCAGAGACAGAGACAGAAGAGAGTTGAAAGTCAACACCTAAGCCGCCGATCCCACCAACGGAATGACGCCGTCGCACAATCCGTCGCCACCAACAACCGCCGCCGCTTCACGAGTTCCGAGATCTGACTCACCAGATCCGATCTCCACCATCGCGCATCACTGACAATGAACACCGATGAGCCACGCCGCCCCTTTACCGATGACACTTGCGAGCTCCGATCTCCACCACCGAGCACCGTTGACAGTCATCATCGACAAGCCCATGCCGCCTCTTCGCCGTCGACCCCAGCGAAGCCACCTTCACTGCTCCTTGAAGTTCCTTCTCTTTAGTTTTACTCAGTATTCTTTCTTTAGTTTCGGTGTTTTTAGTGTTTGACGTGATACTGTTTGGTAGGTTTTAGTTTATATTTTGGTCTTTATTTATTGAATTTCAGAAAAAACAAAAAACAAAAAATTCCCAGCAAACACTAAAGTTCACGTACAAGTACAGAGCACTAGCCAAAGCCCAGATTACCAAGCCCATGTTCATTTTAGATTGTTGAAAGTCCATTCCAATGAATTATGGTAGTCTCAGAAGCACCAATATTTGATGGACGTCCAGATCCATGGACCTTCATTAATTGGTTAGATGAGATGGATCAATTCTTTGATCAAATATGTCTGCCAAATGCTAATAAGGTTAGGTTTGCCAGGTTGAAATTAAGAAGTAGAGCTAGAGACTTTTGGCGTGGTATTGAAAATAATCTCAAAGGAAGGAGCAAGCCTGCCATAACTGATTGGAATGAAATGAAACAAATACTTAGAGAGAAATATGTTCCCCAATGCTATCAAGAGAATTATCAACCTCAATCCTCTCATGGGAATTTTCTACACTATAAAGACAGTATTCAGCAAGAAAACACCTCATCCTTCCGTCAAGAACTCACTGCCATAGCTCAAGACTTAAGAAAAATAATGGTTTTGCTAGACTCTTCTACTCAAAAAAAAGATGCTCAAGTTCCACCAAAGACTACTGTTGAAACAGAGGTACAAGTGCCAATAGATGATGTTTCAACATTCATGCCGCAAGAAGAACATATTATAGAGTCTACACAAGAAGAGAAATTTCAACAAGTGAGCGAAGATGTAGAGGGTGCACTTGATGTGGAGGTTGATTCTGATGAAAGTGGTATTGAGCTCGTCATGATCCATGAGGTTGATGAACATCTACAAGTTGTTGAAGTCCAAAAGGTTGATACTATGGTTCAAGATAAAATTGTGCCTATTCAACACATTGATTTTGTGTTTCCAGAGGAGTTCTATGGTGTCATGGAATTGAAGGTTATTCTACTCTCAGTGCTTCCTAGGGTGATTTCTGATCTGAGGGAAGTATTAAGCACCAAAGTCTTAATTCTTCATCACTACAAAACTCGAGGTCGAGTTTTCTTAAACCAGGGGAGTATAATGCAGGAGCATAATCAAAAATTATTTCAATATTTCATTTTAGATTTTCAGTGGATAATTTCAGATTGTAACGTAGTTATTTGTTAGTATTTGAGTTTGGTTAGGATTAGTTTATCATTATCCTTTGTTTAGGATTATCGGATTAGTATTTGAAATTGTTTAGGATTATCAGATTAGTATTTGAAATTGTTTAGGATTTGTTTAGGAGAGTTTATCCTAATCTTTGTGATTCCTGGAAGCTATATATAAAGCTCCAGATGGTTCCTTTTGTATTGGACAGACTATTATCATTATTATTGAGATTATTTTCATTGATTTGTTTGGTGGTGATTCCAAACACCTTAGGTGGGAAGCCTAAGGTTCATCGTAGGACTAATCTAGGTGGGAAGCCTAGGTTGTCCTACATCAGCTTGGTATTCTCTTTTTCTTTTTCTTTTTTTTTTTTCTTTTTTTTTTTTTTTTTTTTGCGCTTTTATCCCATGCTAGTATAAGAATATGAATCATCATGTCCACTATTTTATCATTATTTCAATATGGCTAAATAAAGATTATTTGAGGGTTCAAAATTTCAAATTCTTTTTCTACATTCAAGCTGATTTCACCATTTAATTTATTTTATTTTTTTCACATCATGACTCTTTATTTAGATCCCGATCGATTTAGATTTACAAGACAAACAACCTTTGGGCGCCGACATATGAGTTCTTTTACAAGAATATCATTCCTTCTTTGGATTGTAAGTTCATTTTCTTTTCATAATTGTGATATACTTCCATTGTTGTCCTTCCCTCAAGAATTTACACACGTAGCTCTAACAGTGTAATTTTTGTATATAAATTTGAATTGAACCAGAAATGCTTCTTCCGTCAATTCTTCAATTCAGTAGCCAGAGTTGACTATCTCACTCTACGCCACAGTTTTATCTCGGTTAGTTTCTCCTTCTATCTTTCTGAATTACAGTTTTCATCGTAGATACTCATTATTTAGGACTATAAATTAACGAAGTCATTCATAAAAAGTTTGCAGTTTGTTCGATGAAAAGCTCATTCATGTTTATTTGTTTATAAACAAGTCAAGTTTGAACCTTGACTTTAGACTTGTTTGATAAATGAGTCAAACTCAAGCTAAAAAAATTATTCATGAACAAAGGTTCAATAAAAAACAAGTCAAGATTAGGTTCGTTGACTTGGTAATAACTAATAAGCTTGATATGAACTTGGTAATAAGTTTATTATGGACTTGAAAAATAAACTCATGTCTTACTAATCATTTAATCAACTGGAAGTTGGGACCACTCATTCAAAACAGAAGAACTTGATAATGTATTTGTGTTAGGACAAGACTTAGGTACAGTACTTAGTTGTTGTTTCTTAGGTTCTCCTTTTAGGACTCTGCCATGTGGATTTTTTCTCATGGAATGGAAGTGTATATATTAATTAAATTATCACATAACTAAATCTTAAAAGGGAAATCTAAGGAACAGCACCTAAGGTACTGTACCTAAGTTTTGTCCTTTGTGTTAGATCTCGAGTTCAAAAACTCAATATAAATCTTGGGTTTGAGTTCAAACTAGGCTTGACTAATGAATTAAGACAAGTCAAACCAAGCCAAGTTTAGTGTTTTATACATTTTGACGAGCTCAAGCTTAAGCATTGTTTATAGACTTGATTTAAGCTCAAGCCAAATTTGAACCTTCAATACTTATCAAAACTCAGCTAGCTTATTTATAGTCCTAATTATTATATTATATAATTCACAATTCTCAAAATCATGTTGAGTTTATTGAGAATTGTGTAATTTCTTTACCAAGCTGCAATAAACAAAAGTGTCTTCAAGATGCTAGAATTTATAATAATAAAAAAATTAGTAAACACAATATTTTAAACTATCTAGAAATTGGAATGTACTACTTTCAATTTCTGCCTTTTTCTTTCTTTATTTTTGGATGAATGAGATTCAATGTGCACACAATATACAAGAGCTTAGCTGCTTATGTCATTATTTTTATTTATTTATTTATTTTTGGATAAAAAGCTAAGATGACACTAATATGACTCTTTTCCACTGATTTTGTAGGCCCATTTGCCAGCAAGTAACAACTACAATTTCCAAAAATATATACAACGATCGCTGGAGGATGATTTCAAAGTTGTAGTGGGCATCAGGTATCTGAATTTGTACACCCACTATAAAATGCGTTTGCCCAATTGATGATTGATATTCATATTCTACTTTATGTCAATAACTTTTTTTTTCCCTGCCTGCAAAGTCTAACAAATTTTTGTGAGTTTTAGCTAGTTGAATTAGTTATAAGGTGTTTTGTGGTCAAATAAAAAATCTCGAATTCAAAACCTGTGTATACCAAAATCAATTAATATTTTTAACCTGATAATAAAAAAATAAAAAAAAAAACTCATTATAAAACGTATCTAAAAATTAAAAAAAAAGTCCAGCGAACTTTGATATGCATGCTCAATAGACCCATCAAACCCCATTTAGTCCAAATCCAAAATGATGGGGCGATCCGCAGTAGGTAAATAAATTGTAGTTAGTTTGGGCCTTCTTCTCCATCCAAAATGGATCAGTGGGCCTTACTAGCTCACATCAAAATGAAGGTTGGCCTGAAAGGGCCAACATGTAAGCATTGCTAGGTAAATTGTAGTTATTTTCTTTTTGAATAATAGAAAATAGAAATGAAGGGCATTCTTCAAACCATGACTCTGAGCATTCATATCTAATTATAATTAATTTTTATATTTTGGACCAACAAAAAGTTTGTTTGTTTACTTTAGATAATGACTTTCACAATACACCTTACATTCTATTTCTCATTTGCAATATATTTTAAAATTTTTTAGGTAAAATGTAGAATGACCCCATGGGGAATGGATCAGTTGCAAACTGACCTCTTGTATTATCAATTTTGTATTATTTCTCCTAAGATTTAAGAATTGTTCAAATTGACTCCTCTATCTCCAATTATTCATTCCATACTATCCTTTATGTATTTTCATTTAAGCATTTTCATTTTGGTTGTTTATGCTGAATTTTTATTTGTTTTTTGAATCAAACGAAACTTGTATTTATTTTGTACTAAATAAATTTCATCTCCTATATTATTAGAGTAATACTGCATACACAAAAAACTTAACACTATATTTCACACATGCTGAGTTGGCACGTTTTTATTGGTTCTCATTCAAAACTACTACTAATTTTATTTTTTTACTGCAATTGCTTACAATTTGTCACATCAATCAAGTGGCAAATTTTTTGTCAAAATGTTTATGTTTCTAGGCTTTCTCATATTATTAAATTATGCTTTTACTCTTCAATCTCTATCTTATCAAACTTAATAACATATTTTGTAAACTATGTGATCAGCCCTGCAATGTGGTTTATCGTCGTCATTTTCATACTTGTGGATGTATACGGTGAGCAAAGAGTCCTTGATTACTTGTTATTTCTTTTTTATTATATTACGTTCCATCTTTGCAGTCAACTAACTTAATAAATTATATTCATAAATTAAAACAGGTTCGCATTTCTACCTCTGGGTATCATTTATCCCATTAATTGTAAGTATATTCAAAACTTGTAATGCAGTTTCTTATAGTTGTGACATTTTACAACGCCGTTTAACAGCTGATTTTCATGCATTGTAGATAGTGCTAGCTCTTGGAACCAAACTCGAAGAAATTGTAGCGAGAATGGCTATTGAACTCAAAAACCAGACTCACGTAATCAAAGGAGCACCTATGGTGCAACCCAATGACAATCTCTTCTGGTTCAATCACCCAAAATTTGTCCTAACCCTTTTACATTTTACTTTGTTTATGGTAATATATTCCTCCTCATACTTAAAAAAAAATGATAATTAATCTTCTTACTCTAGGTAAAATTGCTAAAATGAACTGACTGACTGTTTTAATTTATCCTTCTTTTTCCAGAATGCATTTGAGATTTCTTTCTTTGTTTGGGTCACGGTATGGCTTCCTTTTGGTCTTATTTTATTTGCATTGTGTGTGTGTGTGTATATATATATATATATATATATATATATATATATAGTCAAGTAATTGTGCACTCATTTAACAAGTTCATCTTTCTTTTACTTTTCAGTTACAATATGGAATAAAGTCTTGCTACCATGAAAACCATGAAATTCTCATTATCCGGATGGTATTAGCGTACGTGAATTTCTTTCCCTCTTCTCTTGTTTCCCCAATTAAGTAATTTCTTTATTTTCCCATCACCACCATCCAAGAAATTTTTAAGTAGCATAATTCCAATTTTTCAATATCTTGTCCATATATTAACTAAAATTCACGTTTATACGAACCTCCATGCAATTTAATTCAATAAAGTTAAAGACACAAATTTTTTCATAATTGATGAGATGATATATTGTAATAAATCATGATTGATCAACGTAAAAGTGACATTCTTCTAATTATAATGTGTCACGCAGCAGTTTTAGTATGAGATTTGTTTAGTGCCAAGCATTTTTTATTTAAATTTGTTCACTAAAAGTTGTTTATTTTGAATTCTATCTATAGGGTGATAGTTCAAGTCTTGTGCGGCTACATTACTCTTCCCCTCTATGCTCTTGTAACCCAGGTATTTATATGTGCATCTACATGCATGAATTCATGCATGCACATTCTTATTAGCTTATATATAAACTGGGCTATCGTTTGCACAGATGGGATCACAATTCAAAAGCGCGGCGCTAGAAGATCAAACAGTGCATGTTATAAAGAAATGGTATGCTGAATCGAGGGACAAGAAGAAACGAAAACAACATCTTTCACAATATGGTTCAGATTATTTGTCTACTCCATCAAGCTGCAACAGAACCTTTGGTTCCCCCGATTTGTCTTCTCATCATCACCGGGTGCTAACATCCTCTGAGAATGTCACCCATGTTTCTAGCGAAATTGAAATTGTTGAAGAACATCAAGAAATTCACCAAGCCACAGACATGGATAGTTCAAATAATATGGCGCAAATAGAACTGACAGAGGTCACTAAAACTCAAAATTAATGCTTAAAGAATGAAAGCCAACAAGATCAAGATGATTGCCTATTTAGAGGGGCTTTTTTGACCAAGTTCAGCTTATGTATGTACTAGCTCATCTGTTAATTATAAATATCCATAAAATAGCTTTGTATACTTAAAAATTTGAAAGTTGGTTACTGTTGTGCAAGAGGGCCTTCCATACAAGATTAATTGTGAAAAGTATTATTAGCTTTTATAAAAATTAAAAATTAAAAAAACATGTGTGGGACTGAGATAGCACTTCCACACAGGTTAAGTTGTAAAAATTAATGCGAGTTTTAGAAAAATTCTCCAAATAAATAATAGGAATGAATAAAATCTAAATGAAACTCTTGTATGAGATAAAAATGAAAAATCATTGGCTTTTATTGTTCCATATATTCAACCTCAGTGTTGTGTAAGGTTTTAGAACTGGACCGGGAGGTCGGACCGTAAAAACCGAGAACTGGGATGAAAATCGATTTTTTAAGCATAAAGAACCGGATTTTTTGTTAATTCCGTGAACCCCTAAAACTGGAGTTGGACCACACGAACCGATGGCAAGAACCATGCGGTCCAACCCCTTAGCAATTTTTTTTTTTTAATAAAAACAACTTAACACAATTTTATTAAATATATGCTTGAAAATAATTAAATTTTCCTCACATATGTAGATATATTAGTCAATTTTGCTAGTTTTATAAATTTAATATCTATATTTAGGCTTTAATTAATTATTAAATTAATTATAACGTCATTACGGTTCAATCCCGATTCGACCTCGGTTCGATCTCAAAAACTTTGAACCTCTCCTTTTTACGGTTTAATGAACGGTCCGAGTCTGAAAATCTTAATTGACAATTTTACAATGGAGTGTAGAATTGACCTCCAAGGCTCCAACTCACTAATTAATGCTTTTGCAAATGTAAACAAGTAGCCCATAATATGACGACACTTATCTTGATCATTAACATAGTCTAAGTCAACATAATTAACCGTGTATCTTCAATCTTCTCTCAAGTCTCAAACCCAATTCATCAATTCCCAAAATGTATCTCAAGATTCATTTAGCATGTGAAATTTCAGGTCAAGTACTTTTCATTGTATACATAAATCTACCAATCAAACTCGCATGGGGGACATGAGTCATGCGCTTTTGCTCCTCATTAGTGCACGAGAATAACAAAGAATTAAGCTTAAAGTAAGAGGTACAAATATAGGCTTAGTCTTCCATACAAAGGACCACTCCTTCATGTGTGCTTTGATAGAGGGGATAAAAAAAGTAAGGAGAATAGAGAATTTTATCTTTCCTTTTATTTAGTTGGGAGGAGAAGGTGAATGAAAGAAACATCGTACCGCTATTATATAAGAAACTACTTTTATTTTTATTTTTATAGTGCTTAAAGTTTTATTATAATAATATATTGTATTAACAAATGAATATTAGAATTACATGGGGGAGAAAATTGAAATCGTGCTCCCTTTCTTTATTTTCCTTTCTCTTTTCTCTCAAACTTAGGTGGATTAAATTTCCTAGGCCCAGATGAAAAATGTTGCTCATCCTTACTTTCCATTCTCATTTTCATCCGTACCAAATGGATGAAAATCTCAATCTCCCGCCTTTTCTTTTAAAAAAAATGTTATATCCACAACATTTTCATAATAATAAATCATAAATTGCAAGTTGTTACAGATTATTATTGATAGCAAAAAAGTAATTTCAATTGTAGCCTTGTGGGTTTAAATTAGAATCAATAACAATTTACCACTTATAATTTATTATAAAAATATTGTGGACACAAAAAAAAAAAAAAATTAATCCTCCCCAAAATCCCAAACTAAACTCATGGAGTCGAGCTAGCCTAAGCATTGCATCTATCAATCTTATATGCTAGCATCAGCCCATTAACTAAAGCACAGCTATAGGCATTAAAAAAACTCATAATTTAATTTCACAACTTCCTAAGGTGATATGTTGTAGATGGTTTTACACACACACACACACACACACACACACACACACACAAAGTTGTAGTCAGTTCAAAATTACTTTTACATGATTCTATCATTTACACAAATTTTTACTAGGGTGGTATTTATTATACATGCTCAAATTGCACATAAATCATGACTTGAAGTCACAATTTTCAAGTTAGAACTGATTTTAAATCATGATTGATATGCAGTTTAAGTGCGTATGAGAGTGTATATAACATACCTCCTTAACATTTTTTTTTTAATTATAAAGTTTATTGCATTTATAGACTTGCTGCATTATCTCTCAAATAAATAAATAAATAAATAAATAAATAAATAAATAAAAAATAAAAAAAAGAAAGGCTTGCTGCATTAACTATCAGTCAATTTGGGCCGCATAATCATTCAAATAAGTGGTGCTCCCTATAGACTAATTAACACTTTTTTTCTACACTTTTGCCCGTAGACTAATCCAAGATTCCATTTGTCGCATATAACTTTAAATCAAAATCAGTGATAGACGTGTGCACAAAAAAAAAAATTGCATAAGAGATGTAGACGTAAAGTTTTTCATATAAATTAAACCCAAATTTAAATTAACCAAGACAAGTTGCAAGACAATTTGGGGGAACACTCACACACAATGTGCTCCCTAACTTACATACCACGTGTACATCAAAATAATATGGTAAACACAAAACGACATGACCATTGAACGGCGATGCCATATGCAAACATCGTATTGCCCAAACTTGATCGCCATATTATGCATATACCTGATCGATGAAATCAAGGTTTTAGTTCTCGAAAGAAACATGTTAACATTTTTGAAAAACGATTCTAAAAAAAAAAAATACATATATCTTGATATCAGTAGTAATAAAATTTATGGATTCCAGTTGGCTCAACTGGTAAATTTTTGATGGTTAAATAAGAGATCTGTGATTCAATCTCTATTTACTCCAAAAAATCGTTTGGTGGGTTAAAACTCTCTCCAGTAATATCAAAATTTCTTAAAATATTATTCAGAAATATATCAACCTATCAACCCATATATTGTATATATTGACAAAATATATGTAAAATTGTTGAAAAATTTTAAAATTTACTGATTGATTGAAAAAATTAGGAAAAAAAATAACGGAAAATATCAGATTGAGTAATGAGGAGAATCAAGGTTTGTATACTATCTCCCCTCCTTGCTTATTGTAATAAAAATAAAATTTAAAAAAAAATAAAGCAAAACAAAACAAACTTGCATGTTAAAATTTTAGAAAGTGTAACCTTAGACATAAGACACAATTTGATAAGGCCACGTTTTTCAAACCAGGCCCAGTTTAAATCAAACACCAATAATTCGTGAATGGATCTTATCATGTCCAAGTTCGACAAAACAAAATTAAAGCTGGAGCCCACTTCTTAAAAAGTACCACAAACATATTGGCCCAGTATTACAAGAGCATAGCTGAATCCTGCTGCCAAACTTGACAAAAAACTGAAAGTCTTCAACTCTATGCACTTGTTGGCCCACTACGGCCCAAAAACCGTGGATATGGATATACAGAATCATTTTCAAATTTTCCATTTTTTTATTTAAAAATAATAATAATTGCCTCTAACGACAAGAAAGAAAAGGAAATATATATATATATATACTAGTATTTTGCCTGTGCGATGGACGGCTTAATAAAAAATATTTTGATAATATAATTAAATTTAATAACAAATAAAATGAAAAAAAGAATTAATTCAAAATTTAAGATTAAAAAATAAATTGTACTTGTATACTTAAAAGAAATTTAATTTTTATTTCTTACTTTGATATTTAAATCATTTGTTTTAGTGTTGATTTCATTTAATCAAATGGTTGTAATAACAAAATAGGAAATATGTTTGGACTCAATGAAATATAAATCATGGAAAAATAAATATTCAGAGGCCTATTGCAAGAGAAAAACCAAAAAAAAAAAAAAAAAACTATTAGAGAAGATTTTTATTCTTCTAGTTGAAAAGCTTGATATTTGGCAATTTAAGATGTATAGTATCGTAAATAGGTAGGAAGGGTGATAAATATAACATATTATTTGTTATATTTAATTACAATGATTTTATTAGATAAATATAACATATTATTTGTTCTTATCAACTTTTCATCTATTGTTTTATCACTTCTTAGGATAAAGTTGTGTTGTTCTTTGTGGATTTTTTTAATTTATTTTAAACTTTCTATGTTTGATAATTAGGTTTTAATTAAAAAAAATCATATCCTTACAACCATTAATCACCTTTTTTCCCCTTCATTCTACTCATAAGACCTTTCTTTTTTTTATTAATTCTATTTTGCTTTTAGTATGGTAATATAACTCATTGATTAATAATTCTATTTTCAATAAGATTTAAATTTTTATTAATTCTATTTTGCTTTTAGTATGGTAATATAACACGATGATTAATAATTCTATTTTCAATAAGATTTAAATTTTATAACAAATGGGACTCTAAAAATATATATCCTTTAAAAAAAAAAATCTATCTTATAACCTTATTGCCTCAACCATCAATCACGTTTTTTTTCTTTGAATCTTTTCATATGATGTTTCTTTTTTTAATTCTATTTTTTTAGTATGGCAATATAACACGGTTTTTAACAATTATATTTTTAATAAGGTTTAAATTTTATATCAAATGGGACTCTAACAATAAGTATGCTTTCATCCACCCAAAAAAAAAAAAAAAAGAAAAGAAAAGAAAATAAACGTAGGAAAAAAAAAATGCAAGTTTTATCTTTTTCTCCTTTTACATTTTTTTAAGAAACATAGGAAAAAAATGCAAATTCTATCTTTTTTTTCTTTTATGTTTTTTTACCTCTCTTTTTTATTTAAATTCTATCCTTAGGTAATTCTATTCTACTATTTTAGGCTTTGTTGATAACATTTTAAATAGATTATAGTTGTAAATGAAATACTACTTTCTTTCATTACTTGATTTGTCATATTATCCAAAAAATATGTGTATATATATATATATATATATCTATTCTTAAAATCTAAAAATTTATTAAAATTTCTGCAATTTAGTGAAGCCACGTGGCGCAACTACAGCGTCTAAGCCCAACTTTTATTATATATAATATGATATAGGAATTATATATTTCCAATGAATAAATAATAAGAATTTTTTATTTTTGGCATTAACTTTTTTTTTTTTAAATCACTTGCTCCCTTTGACAAGTTCATGAGATTTAGAACATCAGCTTTATAATGAGTTTTAATTAGTTCAACTGATAAAGTCTCTGATAGTTGCATAAGAGATTTGGGGTTCAATTCCCACTTACACCAAAAACTGATTGATATCTTAATCTGATGATAAAGAGTTATCATAAAAAACGGACGTCATAAGCTGAAACTCTCTCCCAAAAAAAAAAAAATCAGCTTTATAAGACAAAAATATATATTGTTATCACAAGCCCCTTAGATCTTGGTTCAAGTGGGTGCAAAGTTATGCTTTGTTAGGTTTCCCTTTTCCATAAAAACAAAAATCATTTTAAGACCCTAACAAATTGTTGTTATAAGATTATTACGAGTTCATGATTATGACCCTATTGACATACCACGATGAAATTTAGTATTTGTCAATTGTCAGATATCCCAAAGATGTTATTATTGTGGGTCTAATAGTTGAGGTTGATATTACAACTGCCCTTTGGCAAGTTTCTAAGAGATATAATTTATATAAAATTATCACTCTCAAATTATCTATAAAAACATAGCCACATGATAGGGGTCAGATTTTCCTGTGTGTTAGGAATTCAGGGCATCAATTTTTTGGACTTGTAAGTTTTAAGGGGGCAGGCACAACACACATTTATTTTGGAGCTTCTAGGTTCCATGTAAGGGAAACAAAAGAATGGTTTGGAATAACCATGATTGAAATTGGTTTCCTGCAACGCAATATTCATTCCAACAATGACTTTGCTAGTTTTTCCTGGCTAGAATGCAAACTGGCCCCTCGAAAACAACAACCCCCACCAAAAAAAAAAACTTAAGGGCCTCTTAGAACATTCACATCAGTATGTGTAAAGTTGTGCAAAATAGAAAAAGATGCAAAATTTACACAATATCTCTTACATTTGCTCCGCATCAGTCCTTCTATTATTGTGCAAATATACACATTTGCTACAATAACCGTTGAAATATGCACAGCTACTGTAGCTTTGTATATCATTTTATTAATTTTTTCTCTCATCGGACCCAAAGCTTTGGTCCAAGCCCAACAACTCAACTCTTTGCTTGGAATGGGTGAGCCAGCACATCACCAGTTGAGTTGGGCCAATCACCAACAACCACCACCAACACCACCGCAATCCAGCACTACCAACCTCCATCACCATAACCCACTTCAACGGTTGAAAATCCAAACACAACCAACGGAAATCAATCTCAAACTCAACTCAAAATCAATCCAAACCAAAATCAATTCAAACCCGTCAAGAAACTCATCCCAAACCCAACTTAAAATCAACCCAAACCCACCGAAAAATGCATCCTAAACTCAACTCAAAATCAATCCAAACCAAAAAACAAATCAAAACCAACCGCCAAAAAACCCATTAGAAAAACCCAAAACAAATCAAAACCAAACTGTCAGAGTTGCTGCCGATATACCTCAAAGTTGCCGTCATTATCGTCGAATCCAATGCTGTAATCTTTGCTGCCGTTTTTGTCGGATCTCCTCGCCTCCATGTGTGAGTGTGTGGGTTTGGGATATGAGAGAGGCAGAGAGTTGGGGAAGGAGATGAAGAGAATGAAAGAAAGAGAGATTGGGTAATGTTAATAAAATAATAATAAACAAAAGAATAAAAAATATTATTTAAATAAAATTATATGTATAATAGATAGTCTGATAGTCTGATAAAATAGGCTCTTATGTGTAAAATATACAGAAAATTTTAGATGAACTGATGTTGATGCTCTTAGAGTGGTTTCTATGGAGTATGGAATTAAGTTGCATAATTAATTATATACAGGGTTTGATTGGACTATTAACATGTGTATATCTTTTCGGCTTAGAGCCCACTTTTCTTGTCTTATGCAATACACATATTTGTACTGCACTCATATATCTTCTATATAAATGCACTCTTGTACAGTTTAATTCTTGATAAATACAATTCAATAAGTATTTCTAACGTGAACTAACAATTCGGATTACACCCAGGCCTAATAAACTACTTGAATCCACCCAGGGGCGGCTTGATGTATTTGGGGGCCTAAGGCGAAAACCGATTATTTTGTTTTAGATGCAAAATTACTACTATTTAACATAAACCACGTAGATTTTTTTTTTTTTTTAGAAAGTTTATAGACACAAAATTTGACAAAATTTTTCACACTTATTGATGTGGCAGATTAATAGTGGTAAGTAATAGAGTGAAGTTAATAGTAGACTAGCAAAAGTTTGCTAACTTAACTATTGTGAAAAAAGTTGTAAATTTTTTGTGTATTGATCTTTTTTTTTTTAGAAGTGAAATATTCACAATATTTTTCATAACAAATTTTAGGTGTTAAGTTACTTCTTATTTTCTATTTAAACGCACGACTGTAATTATTTTTTTGCCATCAATAACAAGCTATAACAACTTGCTACTTAGAATTTGTTATAAAAATGTTGTGGACGTAACATTTTTCTCTCTTTTTTTGTTTGGTTTCATTTGATAAAAATGTATTATTTTATTTATTGGTTATAAATAACCTCATTGGTTAAAATTTGAGGGCTTTTTTTTTACTTGGGGCCTTAAGCGACCACATTAATTGCTTCTAGCATCCAGCCGGCCCTGAATCCACCGTATAAAATTAACAAAATTATTTAAAATGAGAGAAACTATTTAGAGGCCTAAGGCCAAAAAAATGTAAAATAGAGTATACTGTTTACAAAAATGCTCTTACCATACTCGTGTTTCGGTTTGTGCTCGAGACCCTCAGGACTCAGGAGGCTTAAATAAGTTGGGCCGAAGTTGGGCTTTAAGATTTGTATCCCAAAAAAAAAAAAAAAAACACAAAAACACAAAAAACAAAAATTGAAAACAAAATGCAAAAAGAAAACAGTTCTCTGGCTCCAAGTTATTGCTCCAAAAAAATTTTACTTAAATGTTTCCGAAAGCAGTAGAACCTCTTTTCATCTCCAAAATTGGGCCTCAGTTAACTCCTCATTTTTTTTCCCTCTTTTATTTTGGTGTTGTACAAATTTTGAGAAGAGAATATATGAGTTTTGAGTTAATTAAGGAATTTTTTGAGCCGTGAGACATGGATCGGGTATGGGTCCCTCTCACTCAACCCTTTCCTTATCATAATTTAGCGATAATGAAAGCACTAAAAGCATATCTTGGCCCCAAACCACAAGATCTTTTATCTATAATAATGTTTCTGAGTAAAGTATAGTCCTTAAAAAAAAAAAAAAATTTTAATGAAATGAATGTGTGTGACCCTCGTTCTTATTTTTTTATTTGGTTGTTGTCAAATTAAAACTTTGTTAAAAGCACTTAGTTATGCCTAAGATACTCCAATTGCAAGTTGGTAATCATGGGGATACCATTTGTCCCAAAAATAGGACCCACAGTGGTCTTTTTTCGGAATTACAGTGGGTATATAGGCTCCTTTTCTAGGCACATAAGCCAAACTAGTTTAGCTTTATTAAGCTAAGCTAGTCCAAGCCTAGTTATATGGAGTCGTACATGCAATCTTTAGGGTTAATTTTATTATAGGCACATATAATATAACAACTAATAGTAATAATATTTGGTATCACATTATCTAAACCAAAACGAATGGGGTATACTACAAGATTAGTAAATTTACTAAAAGAAATACAACAAAAGCGCACACATTATTATTAGAAAAGAATGTTATCTCTCACCAACTTTGGACAAGTGTGTGCCAACCAACACTTTTGTGCATGCATGAGTAGCTAGAAGGCTAGTAGGGCCATCGTCGTATAAAGCCTTCGGCTTAGGGAGACATGGACATATGAGAAAAGGTACGATGAATGCGGGCGATTAGAAATTAAAGAAGAAAGATAAACAAACAAAAACAATGCATCAGACAACACAAATTTTGATTAAAGAAAAATAAAGAATCAGAGAGAGAGAAAGAGAAAAAATTGAGTTGTGTTTGTCGAGCAGTGATTGGGAGCAGCAGAAAGTAGCCGGCATGAGTCTCGAGGGACTTCTCTTTTTTTATCTCTCTCTCTCTCTTTCTCTCTGCTTCACACACTGTGACTATAGCAGTGTTTTTTTTTTTTTTTTTTATGGATACACAGAAAGAAACACACAGTTCTCTCTCTCTCTCTCTTTTTCTTTTTTTTTTTGGGCTGAGAAGTTGTAAAAACATTTTTAATTTTTTTGGATAAACCCTGTGAGAGAAGACACTTGTATTGGCCTTTAATAAAAGTGAGGTTAATTATATTCAGCGACAAATGTTGGTGTGACATTTCAGTATCTGTGTCATAATGTTAACTAGCTTTTCTTTTGGAAAAAGAAAAGAAGAATTCAATCCCCACGTGCACTCAGCAAAGCGTGGACGCTCACTTATTCACTCCTCATCAATATGGTGAAAAATAAGCAACTTTACGTATCCACTATTTTCTTATAAGTTTCTCACCAAAAAAAGAAATGATTCTCTTAGACAAGTGACTAATATCTAGGTAATGAAACTATTATTCATTTAAATTAAATAAAAAAAGGGGAGTGTCGAAATGTATTGATTAGGTTAAGTTTTTTGTTACAATCAATCAGCTATTGTTTATTTGTTTTTGTTAATTCTCAATACAATGGAATTTGCTTGATTTTTCTTTAACGAGTGCATTCGAACGCCTGTTAGCATATTTTATTAAAAATATTAGACTTTTATTAACACATGTCAAAGTACACCATGGAATGGGCAAAAATTGAGTCCAATGCACTAGATCCATTGATGATGAACAAAACTCGAGATTATTTAACAAGAAAATATATGAATCTTGAACATATAATCTTGTTTAGTGATAATCTTGAACTCAATTCGTGTTCGAAATAAAATTTAATAAATTAGTCTAAACTTTTAGTACTTAACTCAGCTCGACTCATTTACAACTTTAATTTCAAGTTGAGATTCAAATATGTGACATTCCAATTGAAGCCAAGGTATACTAAATTTAAAGGTTAGGAAAAAGTGATAAAAAGTAAGGATAATCTTTTTCCCACTAACCCTCCCTTTTTTTAAGCTGAAATTAAACTGGGAAACCAAAATGTGAAGCTTGAAAATTTTCCCATCATTTTTTAAAAGCAATACTAAAAAAAATTATTTAAATGTGTTATTAGAAAAATTAATGTCAATAATAATAAGAATATTGATAATTTTAGGTTCACTATATTTTAATTAGTTTCATTAATCTTTGTGAATTAGAGGTTAAAATTAAAAATGGAGAACACATTCATTGATTTTATTTTTATTTTTTTTTTAGGAATAACTTACTTAGGAGGTTGCTTTCAAACACAATGTATTCTCAAACTTATATTTTCACTTTTTCTTTCAAATTTTAGTCTCTCCTTAAAAATTTCAAGATTCTTATATCTTAATGATATTTACTGTTTTTCTTTATAAAAAAAATTCAAAATTTAAGTATTCCACCTCCATTATTAATTTTTTATAACTATAAAATTATTATTCTTTAGATCTTCCTAGAAATAGAAAAAAAATTTCTATTAAACAATAATTTTCACGAGAGTTAAGTTATCAATAAAAACTACCACCTTTAGCAATTATAAAAAATGTTGTCACTCTAGAATTATTGTTTGTTAGTTGTTACTGATAACAAGAGCAATCAGACATCGAATGTCAATATGTGTAACCCAATTTTCCGAATTAGATATTTCAACGATCATTTTCAGTGTCATATTCATTCACATTACTTCCAAACACAAAGAGCAAGAGGATGTATAGCAAAATATCAAAATTCCATGTGGCCATGTTGGGAGGGTGACTATCGATTATTGTAAATACGATTGCACGGTAACAAAGTGAGACAAGTATCTCAAAAAAAAAAAAGTGATATAAGAGGGAAGAAGAATATGACACATAGGAAGTGGATTTTTAAACTTCAATACCAATGCTCCTTATCAGAAAATAAAATAAGGTTAAAAAAAATATAATAAAAACTAAAAATTAGTAATGAGTTTCAGTTAGCTCAACTGATAAAGTTTCTGATGGTTGAATAAATGATCTGGGGTTCAGTTTTCACCTATATCAAAAACCAATTAATGTCTTACTTAGTATGCTGATAAAGAGGGAAGAAGAATATGACACATAGGAAGTGGATTTTTAAACTTCAATACCAATACTCCTTATCAGAAATTAAAAAAAATAAAATAAAATAAGGTTAAAAAAAAAGTATAATAAAAAGTAAAAATTAGTTATAAGTTTCAGTTAGCTCAACTGATAAAGTTTCTGATGGTTGAATAAATGATCTAGGGTTCAATTATCACCTATATCAAAAACCAATTAATGTCTTACTTAGTATGCTGATAAAGAGCGTAATTATCATAAGCAAACGTTATAAAATATAAATACCTTTCGTCCCAAAAGGTCATCCAACTTACTCTTAAAAACACTCATTTATGTTCACCTAGAAATCTTCTGTGCTGATAAAGAGAGTAATCATCATAAACAAACGTTATAAAATATGAATATCTTTCGTCCCAAAACATCATTTAACTTACTCTTAAAAAAACTCACTTATGTTCACCTAGAAATCTTCTTCACTCCCCATGTAAGATGATTTTTGTGTCAAAACCAATAACTCTTTCCAATAATTTAGAGGCTCCAATTTTTTTTTTTTTTTTTTGGACATTTTCTTCTTTTGGCCGGGAATCCCAATTCCCAAGTTTGAAATAGACCAGAATAAAATGGGATTAAAAAAAAAAAATAGAATACACTATACTCTACCCTTTTTTAAAGCAAGCATACTCCACTTTATGTATAACAAAATTATAAATTGGTATGTAAGAAAATGAAGTAACCATGACAACTCCATTCATCTCTTATATGTCATGGTTTCAACTGCTTTAGTAAAATATATATATATAAATATATATATATATATATATATATATATAAAATTCTTAGTAATGAAGCTGTGGCTGCAATTTTTTTGTCCATTGCATTTGTCACCGAATTAAGGGTGTCATGTTGCCATCAATGTGTATTTGCCACTCATGGCCATGGGCTAAAATTATCCTTTCACTGTAGGTTCTTGATATGAGTTAGTTATATGAAAATGGCGTACCTATCCATCATCGAACATGAAAGAAAGGGCCATTTCAGCTGTTAATTAAACTTATAACATCTTGAAAAAAAAAAACCTTAAAAAGAAATGAGATAATGACTTATCATCTTATATTAAAACGTAGCTACTTGTAGATTTTGACTTCCAATACTCTCTACATTTAGTCCATGCCAAAATGGTTCAAAAGAGGTCACAAATCACAATTACAATATCTTTATGGTAATTTGATAGTTAAGAGATAAATAATTTAAACCATAATTGTCTTTATTGGAAACACTAAGAAATATTAATTGAACTACAATGCTTTCAGTGCAAAGATATTAGTACAAGAGCCCGAAAAAACATAAATATTAGAATTCATAAAATAGATAAATTATTGCAGCACTATAGTTTACAGTTCATAGTTCACTAGTCCAATGATTTCACAAAATAAAACAAAATTGAAAGAAATAGTTTTGACAATAATAATAGAATAATAACTAGCATCTCAAATTTTATCTTGAAAGACATAATCATAGTAGGATTACTACATAGGCAGATAGTGTTTGTTTTTTTCTAAATTTTTTTAAAATAGCTTTGAAAAATATGAGAATGTGTTACAGGAAACAATTAACGCTACAAGCAAATTACATAAATTTATACAAAAAATTATCTTGACTAAAAACAAAGAAAATAAATGAGTTACTATAATTTATTTTACTGTTTTACATAAATTTAATTTCCTGAAAACAAGAAGAAAAAGGTTATTAATAACAAGAACTCAAATTATGGGTTTTGAATAAAGAATGTTACCCTCAAGGTCATAGTCAAATACAATGATATATAGATAGATTGTTAGTAGGTGATGGACCTAGTGGAGGGAGATCAGAGATTGACAAATCAATTATTGGTGCTATGTATTTGCATTTTACTATAGGACGCTGTATAAATCACAGTAGCGGTTCTAGACATTTTTCTTAGGATAGCTATTAAGAAACATAAATTATATAAAATTTAAAAAAGAGATAACTTGAATTTATCAATGTCACAAAAAATATACCCCAATACATGAAGTGCTACAATTTCTTTATATTAACAAAGACAAAAAGAATAAAAAAGTATTGTAAGGACACAGATTTGGATTCTCAATCCCAATGAAGGATAGACCAGCCCAAAAGACCCAAAACTATAGATTTATAGAGAGTAGGTTAGGAAAACTGGGCTTGGGTAGGATGTGTCGGACAATAGATAGGATGTGTCTAGATTATAAGAAAAGAAAAATAGACTAGTTCAACTTCAGAAAATCGTCCTCGACAAATGTCTGAGGAGACCTGTTCTTGTATATTTCTTTCAAATGTGATTACAAGTTTAACTATTGATTGCTACAGTCCCTTTCTCTTGATTTCCCCCCCTGGTTATGAAGGGTTTCTTCACACTATATAATTCTTTTTGGACCATCTTGATCTACACTTGTTGATCATCTGAGCCCTCATTTGAGTGTCCGTCCCATCAGACACCCTCTTTAACTTTCTGTGAGTCGCGGTAGTCAAGGTTGCACTATTCAGAGGTCTTCTCCACATAAATGTGGCCAAAAGAGTAGCTGCAGCGCATTTAATATGGTGGTCGCAGCTTCTCCTTAGATAATTCTGGAGCTTCCTCCTCTCGTATGTTCATGAGACACGACTCTATAGTCAAGGTTCCTGCGAGGATCACTTTCATCACCTGAATACACCCTTGGGCTATACCTCCTTGGATCACTCCCACTCATCTCATTTTTATCAAACCCCAGCCTGGGATACTTCGTAATGGTTTATCTCTCCTTGGACCTTACATCGTCCTCAGATAAAGCTTAAGGCCCAATATATGATTTTGGGCCCTTATCTTACAATAACCCCTCAAAACTCTAGTTTTTCCCTCTTATCCGAGGAGAAAAGGTGGGGTTTCGATTTTAAAGAGATAAGCCCATTTATTTCCCTAGTTCACACGTGCGAAATTATCGTTTTGCACGTCTCATGTTTGCTATTGACACTTCGGAGTTCGCAAGGTGTCATTAATTGCTCCAGACGGCGTTATGTTCCCCACATCTAACGATGAGGCGCTGATCCAACGGCTGGCATCATCCTTTGAGTTTTGAGCGGGATAACTCCCACTCAATCTCACCCTCTATATAAAGAACTTGGAGAAGTCACTTCCTTCATTTCAACACTCCTCAAGCCCTCCAGAGATCCCAAGTAACCAAACCCACTAAGCCTTCTAAACCATTAAGTTCTTCGAATCTTTCCTTTAAGAATCCAGGGATTAACACACATTCCAATTCTCATAAGTTCCAATTTCTTTATATTTTTCTTTTCTTTTCTTCAGCCAATCTCCTCGGCCTTTTAGTTCTTATTTCTCTGTTTTCCAATTTGAACTGTTTCCCTCTAACTCGTCCATATGGGTAGATTTAAACATCTACTGGACTCCCCTACAAAATAAAGGTTTTTAAGGACCAATACCACATCCCGTAGGGAGTAGCTCTGCGATACTGCGAACCCAACCAAATAGATTTTGATAGGGAGGAAGGGGAGGTTGTCATTCTTGTGATAGCTTTTATAGGACGAGGAATGATGCTCCCAATGGGTAGGATAATCCGAGATTATCTTTTTAACCATAGGTTGTGCCCTCATTAATGCACACTCAACGTCTTTAGGATTCTAGGTTGTGTCGATGCTCTAAACAAGCATCTAGGTTTGGGGCTTACCTGGCATGATGTGGTCCATATGTACGAATGCCACTCACAAGCCGACGGGAGGTATTACCTCAAGTCCAAATCACCTATCATTAGGCTTATTTCATGCCTTCCCAAATCTAATAAGGGCATGAAAGACGACTGCCTAATAACTTCAGGAGTGTGGCATGAAAGCGTTCACTACCCTATCCAAGAGGGGGAACCAGGTGGGATACCTTAGAGTTAGGCTTCCTAGCAAGAGTTTTAGATTCTTTAACCCTAACCATGTTATCCTTTCCCTTTCATTTTTGTTTTCTTCTGATGGTGGATTTTGGCTCTCTAACTGTATTTGTTTCTCGGCTATATTGCAGACAAAAACCAAGTAGCTTCTCGACTCAACCTTACCAACATTTCGGCTTTCAATTATCTGCTCAGGTCAGAAATTTTTGCGAACGAGGACGGATAGCTATGAGCCGTCCACCAAATTCTAGACTTTGAGCCCATCTCCAAGACATTTCAAGATATCGGCCACAACATTACAGCCGGTGATCCTCAAATAAACCAAATTGATGTGTCGAGGCCGGACTTCCTCGCCCTCTACGATCTTCCCCCGGTTGTACTACCAACCCGTCAAAACGATTCGCCACTCGCGATACCACCACAACGTGTCCCCCTCGTAGTAGCAGAAGCAGCAGAAGAAGAAATTGCCTCTTCACATTTGTCATTGGAAAAAGAGATAGACAAATTCCGATTCGAAGAAGAGGAGAACCCAGAGCCAGTACTGATTCATATCCCGGACACCGAGGACGAGAACGATAGACACTCGGGTGTTCACGCCCTTACTCTTGTGATTACCTGCCCAGAAAGCACTTCTGAAGAAGAAGAAGGAGAGATGGCATCGAATCAGAAAGGAAATGGACTGAGAGAACTTTTGGCTGCAAGGAACAAAGGGGCAACTTCAAAAGAAGTCCCCAAGTCCAAAGTTCCTCCTGCACTCCCTCCTCCTCTTCCACCCCCCCTCTGACTTTGGTTTGAAGGTCATCCCAAACCTAAAGAAGAAAAGGCCAATTCTGGACCTTGAAGAAGGGGAGGTGGGTCCTCAGAAAGCGACTAAGCATCAGAAGGTGTCCAAGGAACCTCGGGATAAAAAGTCCTCCTCTGTGGATAGCAGGGAGGAGCAAAATAGGGCCGAGGTACGCCTTCCGCTGCACACTTAGTCTCTTCGGTTAGAGGTGGATGGGGCAACCATCTCTTCGGATGCCTCGGTCCGGGATTACTGAAGAGGCCAAGGTGCGCATATAGCAGAGGCCCTAGAACAGCCACTCCTCTTGCCCAAGGACATAGAGGCTGTGAGGAAGCTGAAGCAACAAAATCTCTTTTTGTCCTTAAAAAGGGATCTCGCCATGGTAGGTTCACAATTGCACACATTTTACTCGTTCGATTGTTAATGAGTTTTTTTTTTCTTTTTCTTTTTCTTTTTTTTTATATGGGGAGGTAATGTTTCTCTTGTGCACGTCAACTAGGAGGTCTTTGTGACCGAGGAGTGGGTAAAGGAGGCTCGAAGTGACGCTAGAAACGAAATCAACCTCCTCCTTAAAGCTGAGAAAGCCTTGGGTGCCGCAAAGGCAGAGAATAAGGAGCTGCTCTCCAAACTGACCATTGAAGAAAGGGAGAGGACGAGTGCTCAGGCAGGATTGAAGAATTCTGAGGCTCAAGCTAAGGATCAGCGCAAATTGCTCTACCAAATTGAGTTAGAGCTGGCCACTTCGAGGCAATTTGTGCTGGATCTGAAGGCACAGCTGTAAAGGGCCAAGAAGGCAGCTCAGTTAGCTATGGATGCATCCAAGGCAGAGAAACGAGCGTCTTATCTGCTCAGCGTTGAAGAAACGCAAGCTAGACTTACTGAGGAGCTAGCTGAGGCTTGTAGAGAGTTCTGCAACGTGACGTGGGATGAGGCCCTTAATGCTGCAGGTGTCCCTACAGACTCAACTCTGAGGCAATCTGGGAACATATATTACCACCCGGATATCCGCGAAGTCCCAGATGCCACCCCCTCAGTGGCCCATGATGCTGCTAAAACCAAGGAAGCTGAAGCCAAAACTATGAATGCTGACTCTAAGGTCAAGGATACTGCAGCTGAGGCAAAGAAAACAGAGGCCAAAACCAAGGAAGATGATCCCAAGCCCAAGGATGTTCCCACCGCTTAGTTGAGCCAGAAAGAAGACCATCCTGCTCCCAAAGCCAAGGCTTAGCACTTAGAATTTCCTTGTAATAGTTCCCTTTGCTATTTTGTTTCCTGTTTTTGATGTTGTAATGATCGTATGCTTTTATATAAAAATGTAGTTTTTGTTTCATTTGATGAAATTATCTTCCTTTCTACCTTTTGCACCTTTATTTGTTGCGCTTCGAGTTTTATTATTTCAAATAGCTTCAGGTAATTGTTATTGTGACTCTAACGAGAATTAGCAATAACACGCCACTAACAATCCAAGCAATTTTTATCAAGTTTCTGTAGCAAATGGGAGGGAAACCAACCACCCGAGGAGTTGGGCATAATTCATCATATGATCTGATACTTAATGAGAAACCGACAAGCATTGTAACGTTAAGTATCATAAGACATGTAACCCGAGCGACCAAGTATGACTTAGGTTCTGATGAAATAAAAATAAAATATTAGCTCGCCCAAGGTATGCTGTTCAAGGAACCATGCATGACCAAGGGTCTGTTTGTCACTTAAATGAATATCATGGAGTGTTAATTTTTCCAAAACAGGTGGTCCGAGGATCCAGACATAGCTAAAGATTTGTTTAACACTTAGAGTAATAATAGGAAGATATCAATTTTCCTAAGGTATGTGGTCCGAGGAACCAGGCATGACCAAGGGTCTGTTTTATACTTAAACAAATTTCATACAATATTAATTTTTTCAAAGCAGATGATCCGAGGAATTAGATGTAGCTAAGGGTCTGTTTAATACTTAGAATAATAATAGGAAGATATCAATTTTACCAAGGTATGTGGTCCGAGGAACTAAGCATGACCAAAGGTCTATTTGACACTTAGATAAATTTCATGCAGTATTAATTTTTCCAAAGTAGATGGTCCAAGGAACCAGACATAGTTAAGGGCCTGTTTAATACTTAGAGAGACGTCATAAGGTGTTAATTTTCCCAAAGTATGTAGTCTGAAGAACCAGGCATAGCTAAGGTTCTGTTTAACACTTAGATAAATAATATTTGACGCATGGTATAATCACTACAAACATGATAAAGTATATTCTCATTAATAATAATACATTCTTAGGTTATTTACATTCCAGGGGCGCGGTACAGCTTTTTCTTCCAAGTCTTCTAAATAGTATGCACATATTCCTGCCACAGAAATAATGCGATACGGCCCCTCCCAATTGGGTCCCAATTTTTTCCAAGCTGGGTTCTTTGCAGAACCAAAAACCTTTCTCAACACCAAATCACCCACTGCCAATGATCTTACTTTCACATTTGCATCATATCCTTACTTAAGCTTATGTTGATAGTATGCCAATTATACCATGGTGGTTTCTCTTCGTTCTTCAACTAAGTCCAAGTTCTTCTCTAGCAAGTCATCATTGCCTTTCAGAGAAAAAGAGCTTGTTCTCAATGTGGGGAATCCAGTTTCTAATGGAATAACAGCATCAACCCCATAAATCATGGAAAAAGGGGTTTCCCCAGTAGATCTCCGAGGTGTAGTCTAGTACATCCAAAGAACATGCGATAGCTCCTCTATCCATCTACCCTTGGCATCATCCAGCCTCTTCTTGAGTCCACTTACTATGACCTTGTTTACAGCCTCGGCTTGCCCGTTTTCCCTTGGATAAGCTAGAGTGGAGTACCTATTAGTTATTCCTAACTCGCATCAGTACCTCCTGAAGGATTTACTATCAAATTGAAGCCCATTATCCGAGATGAGGGTGTGAGGTATTCCAAACCGAGTGACAATGTTCTTCCAAACAAACCTTTTGGCATCCACATCCCTGATATTTGTCAATGGCTCTGCTTCAACCTATTTGGTGAAATAATCCGTGCCAACTAACAAATACTTCTTGTTGCCTGCTGCTTTGGAGAAAGGACCTACAATGCCCAAACCCCATTGAGCAAAAGGCCAAGAACTAGATAGGGGGTTAAGGACACCTCCCGGCTGATGGATCTTTGGTGCAAATCTTGGAAAAAGGGGTTTCCCCAGTAGATCTCCGACGTGTAATCTGGTATATCCAAAGAACATGCGATAGCTCCTCTATCCATCTTCCCTTGGCATCATCCAGCCTCTTCTTGAGTCCACTTACTATGACCTTGTTTACAGCCTCGGCTTGCCTGTTTCCCCTTGGATAAGCTAGAGTGGAATACCTATTAGTTATTCCTAACTCGCAGCAGTACCTCCCGAAGGATTTACTATCAAATTGAAGCCCATTATCCGAGATGAGGGTGTGAGGTATTCTGAACCGAGTGACAATGTTCTTCCAAATAAACCTTTTGGCATCCACATCCCTGATATTTGTCAATGGTTCTACTTCAACCTATTTGGTGAAATAATCTGTGCCGACCAACAAATACTTCTTGTTGCCTGCTGCTTTGGAGAAAGGACTTACAATGCCCAAACCCCATTGAGCAAAAGGCCAAGGACTGGATAGGGGGTTAAGGACACCTCCTGGCTGATGGATCTTTGGTGCAAATCTTTGGCATTGATCACACTTCTTCACATACTCCTGTACTTCTCTTTGCATATTGGGCCACCAGTACCTTTGAGTAAGAGCCCTATAGGCCAAAGACTTTCCTCTGGTATGGCTTCCACAAATTCCTTTATGCAATTCTTCTAAAAGTATTTCAACTGTCTCAGGGTGTATACATAGCAGATATGGTCCGGAAAAAGATCTTTTATACAATTTTTGATCCTCGGACAGCTAGAACCGATGGGCCCTCTTCCGTATCTTGTCTGCCTCAAACTTATTCTCTGGCAGGACATCATCCTTAAGGAATAATAGGATAAGGTCCATCGAACTAGGACTTACTCTTATTTGGTGAATAAAAACCACCTCTTTTTTTAAGCCAAAAGGTTTAACAAGATCCTCTACAAGAATTACTCTGGGTAAACTCTGTGCCGAGGAGGTTGCTAATGTTGCAAGTGAGTCCACATGTGTATTTCCACTTCTGGAGATATGTAATAAATTAAAGGATTCAAACCGAGACTGCAAATGTCTAACCTGGTTTAAATATTCTTGTGTTCTGAAATCTCTAGCTTCTAATTCTCCTCGAACTTGACCTACCACCAGTCTTAAATCCAAGAACATTTTCACAGTTTTTCCACCCATCTTATGGACCATGGTCATTCCAACTAGCAAAGCATCATACTCAGCTTCATTGTTTGTGGCCGAATAGCCTAGTCTCAAGGATTTTTTAAATGTGATTCTCTTAGGGGAAATTAGAACTAACCCCGCTCCAGATCCGTTGAGATTCGAAGCGCCATCAACATAAACCCTCCAGGGTAAAGCTTCCTGTACTGAGATTACACCAACTGAATTTCCATCCATGTTTTGCTTCCTCGTTTCTACTTCTATTGGGATTTTAGCAAATTCAACCACTAGATCGGCAAGGACTTGACCCTTGACAGAAGTGCGAGGCATGTATTTAATGTCAAAAGCTTCTAACATCGTTCCCTATTTGACAACCCTTCCCGTGTAGTCAGCGCTTCGAAGTAGGGCTTTGAGTGGCAGTTGTGGTCAAGACAATAACTATGTGTGATTGGAAATAATGAGGAAGCTTACGAGTGGCATGCACCATGGCTAAAATGGCCTTCTTGAGTGGTAAATATCGGACCTTGGCTTCATGTAAGGACCTGCTCACGTAATAAACTGGCTTCTGTATGCCACAGTCAACCCTTATCAACACTAGGCTTACCGCGTGGGCGACCACTACCACATAGGCAAACAATACCTCATCCACCTCGGGCCTAAAAATAATAGGTGGCCGAGAAAGATACTCCTTCAATTGCTGGAAGGCCAAGACACACTCCTCGGTCCACTCAAATCTCTTCCATTTGTTCAATTTCTGGAAGAAAGGCCTACACCTGTCCGCTGACCTGAATATGAATCGGTTCAGCGCAGCAGTCATCCCTGTCAACCTTTGGACTTCCTTGGGATTCCAAGGTGGCTGCAAATTCTTGATTGCCTTAATTTGATCTGGGTTGACTTCAATCCCACAGTGTGTAACCATGTAACCCAAAAACTTTCCTGATCCAACACCAAAAGAACACTTGGAAGCATTAAGTCGCAACTTGTGCCTTCTCAAGATTTCAAAGATGTTCCTGAGGTCGTTAATGTGCTCAGCTTCCTTCTTACTCTTAACCACCATATCATCAATGTAAATTTTGATATTTTTTCCCATCTGTGGCTCAAACATCCTTATCATCATTCTCTGGTAAGTAGACCTTGTATTTTTCAACCCAAATGGCATCACTTTGTAATGGTAATTCCCAATGGGAGTGTCGAAAGCTATTTTCTCCTAATCTTCTAAAGCCAGAGGTATTTGGTGATAGGCCTGGAAAGCGTCCAAAAAATTCATCGGGGGATGTCCCACAGTTGCATCGACTAATTGATCGATTTGAGGCATGAGAAAAGGGTCCTTTAGGCATGCCTTATTTAAATCCATGAAGTGTACGCATACCCGCCACTTTCCATTCTTCTTCTTCACAACCACAGAGTTAGCTAGCCATTCAGGGTAAAACACCTCCTTAATTGCCCCAGCTCGCTAAGTTTCGTCACCTCCTCTTTGATGGCATCAGAATGATCCTTTGAAGAGCGCCGAGGAAGCTGCTTTTTAGGTGTGACAGACGGATTAATGTTTAGATGATGACAGATGAAGCTCGGGTCTACCCCCAGAGTTTCGTAAGCAGTCCAAGCAAAGACATCAATATTCTCCCTGAGAAACTTCATCAAATCTTCTTTATCCCGAGGAGGCAGCTGAATTTCGATTTGAAAAAATTTCTCTGGATCACTATCTATAACAACTTTTTCCAAATCATCGCACTTTACCTCTTCGACCTCACCACTAAAAGATGAGGTCTTGGTTTTTAATTGCTACATATCCTTATCTGCTGGGGCCGAGGCGTCTGACTCAGGCCAGTGCATTATAGCAGCCATCAAGCATTACCTGGCCACAAACTAACTCCCAACCAATTCTTCAACTCGATCCCCAAATGAGTATTTTACCTTAAGATGAAGAGTAAACAAGACGACCCCAAGGGCATGAAGCCAGGGCCGTGCCAGAAATGTAATGTATGGAGAAAAGCATCCACCACTATAAAGTCCACCTCAGAGCCGGCCTGAACCGGCAGTCTGATTTGTCCTTTCGAGATAACAACTTTCCCGTCAAAGCCCACCAGAGGGGAATCATAGCTGGTTAAATCTTCCGGTTTCAAATTGAGCCCTTTGTACAGATTTGGATACATGATCTCTGCCCCGTTACCGTGGTCCACCATTACTTTCTTCACGTCATACCCATCAGTCCTAAGGGTTATTACTAGAGCATCATTATATGGATGTATAGTCCCAGCTTTTTCATTGTTAGAAAAGCTTAACGCAGGCTGGAGCCCCTTCTTAGCCCTCTTCGGCTCATGTCTAGAATCCTCGGCAAATGATCCAGCTACTGTCATTACCTTGGATGGACAAGATCCTATTCGGCCTGGTGCGGCAAGGATAACGTGAATAGTACCTAGAGGGGGCCTCAAAGAGTTGCCACCTTGAATCCCAGACCCCGCCTGACCCTCCTGCTCACCAGGCCGGTTTAAGAGCTGTTTCAATCTACCATCTCGGATCAGCTGCTGCAGATGACTCCATAAGGTTCTACAGTCTTCGGTTGTATGCCCCCTTTCTCGGTGATATTGACAGTAAAGGCTTTGATTGCGCTTTAAGGGATCCCCACTCATTTTGTTTGGCCACCTAAAGTATGGCTCATTCTTAATTTTCTCCAGGACTTGATGCACTGGTTCCCGGAACTCAGTGTTAACTACCTGGGCAGCTGTGGACTCGAAGTGCCCTCCAAAATCCCTTCGTGGCCGGTAATGGTCCGACCTGAAATCCCTCCTCTCTTGAGGAATAACCTTACCTTTGCCCTTTTCTTACTGCTGGTCTTCCTCAACTCTCTTATACTTATCGATCCTATCCATGAGTTGGCGTATGCTAGTAACAGATTTCCCTGTTAGGGACCTCCTTAAGCCATGCTCAGCAGGCAAGCCGACCTTGAAAGTCCTGCCAGCTACGTCGTCAAAATCACCACCAATCTCGTTGAACATCTCCTAGTATCTGTCTGAATATGTTTTCAAGGTTTCTCCTTCTCTCATGGATAGGGATAACAAAGAATCCAGAGGCCGAGGAACTCAACTGCACGTGATAAAACGAGACCCAAACACCCTAGTGAGTTCTTTAAAAGAGTTTATGGAACCTGCTCCCAAACCATCAAAGCTCGATGGAAATACCTTACACATCAAGGCCTCGTTCTTGGAGTGCACTGTCATTCTCTGATTAAAATGGCTAACATACTCAACAGGGTCCATCCGGCCGTTGTAGATGGTGAATGTAGGCTGGGTAAACTGCCGAGGAAGCTTTTCATTTTCAATTCTACACGTAAAGGGAGACCTAGAGATTCGGTTAAGTGCCTCGCTCATAGCATCATTCCCCAAGCCCCTTGAGGACGAATCTTTATTTTTATGCTCATGATAGTATTCTTCATCATATGAGCAGGTTTCACTAGGAGGTGTCCTTGATCTACCCCTATAATCACCATCCCCTTCTCCATCAGAAGAAAAGTCAAAAACAGAGGGACTTTGCCTCCTCCGCTCCTGATGTAACTTCCTCTTTAAATGATCAATTTCCTTCTGCATGGCCCTTGCATTCTCTTCGTGAGAAACGTGGCTACCACCTCGAAAATGACTCTCACCATTATGGGTAATATGCACACTTTCCTCCCGGTCCCTCCCACGCTCAAGACTACAAAAATGGTTTTCACGTTGGGACCCCATAGATTATAACTGATGTGGACCTGAACCTACCATGATTGAAAGCTAAACTCACTATTAGCTCAGTCTTCCCACAGAAGGCACTAATTGTAAGAACACAGATTTGGATTCTCAATCCCAACGACAGATAGACCAGCCTAAAAGGCCCAAAACAATAGATTTGTAGAGAGTAGGTCGGGAAAACTGGGTTTGTTTGAGTTGGACAATAGATAGGATATGTCTAGATTATAAGAAAAGAAAAATAGACTAGTTTAACTTCAGAAAATCGTCCTCGGCAAATGTCCAAGGAGACCTGTTCTTGTATATCTCTTTCAAATGTGATTACAAGTTTAACTATTGATTGCTACATTCCCTTTCTCTTGATTCCCCCCCCCCCCTCGTTATGAAGGGTTTCTTCATTTTATATAGTTCTTTTTGGACCATCTTGATGCTACACTTGTTGATCATCTGAGCCCTCATTTGAGTACACGTCCCATCAGACACCCCCTTTAACTTTCTGTGAGTCGCGGTAGTCAAGGTTGCACTATACAGAAGTCTTCTCCACATAAATGCGGCCAGAAGAGTAGTTGCAACGCATTTAATGCAGTGGTAGCAGCTTTTCCTTAGATATTTCTGGAGCTTCCTTCCTCTCGTATGTTCATGAGACACGACTCTATAGTCAGGGTTCCTGCGAGGATCACTTTCATCACCTGAATACACCCTTGGGCTATACCTCCTCGGATCACTCCCACTCATCTCATATTTATCAAACACCAGCCTGGGATACTTCGTAATTGTTTATCTTTTCTCGGACCTTACATCGTTTTCGGATAAAGCTTAAGGCCCAATATATGATTTTGGGCCCTTATCCCTACAAGTATCATGCATGATAATATTTAAGCATTTAGGTGAACACCATTATGCATTTTACATATTTTTTTGGGGAGATTTGCATCACTGCTCTAAAGAGAGATAAACATTTGATATTCTAAAAGTGTGAAGTATATAAATAACCAACCCAAACAAGAAAATGAAATTTGAAAAAGGGTTGCATTTATTATATACAAATTATATTACAAAGTTTTACACACAACCAAAAAAAAAAAAAAAAAACTTAAATCACGGTTTTTGGTGGTGTGTAAAACAGTTGAGAAATGCTAATGTCACAAAATGTTTTATAACTTTTATCATAACTAGCCACGTGGTGAGTTGTGAGAGGTGGAGACGTGAACCCCATGAACTCACTAATTTTTATTCACCACTCACAACTCGGCATGACAAGTTGTAACAAAAATGAAGAACTTTTTGTGACAGTATTCTTTCTCAAAACAGTTTGCACATAACAAGTATTTCTCTTAAAAAAACAAAAACAAAAGTTGACCCGCGAATCAACCCAACCCAAAAGACCTTAGCAATTGCCAACTAACAAGTAACAACAAAGAATAAATAGAATGCCCATGTTTTCCTTGCTCCCCCGCTATAACAGTTGATTGGGGTAAAAGCCTTGTTTTATAATGAAGGACTGCCCGTGCACAGCAAATGTCAGTACGAAACATACATTTCAGAATTCATGTAGCGAAGAAGAGGCAAGGATAGTTTAGTAAATTAGAGGATACAACAGAGAGAGAGAGAGAGAGGACTGTAATCTGTGATGTGGTGGGGGGGGGGGGGCCTGGGGGCTATGCAGTGCAGCAGCGCCAAAGGTGCAGGTTACTGTTGTATTGTCGAGTGATATTACAGATACAACAGTTTTCTTAACGAAATTTACAAAATGTTGAGTCGGTACTTTGTATTTCTCTTTTTATTAAGGATTTTGTTAACGTGTGCTTTTAGAGTACACGTTAAGTTATTTATTTTTAAAAATATTTTTTTGAAATTGAAAAAGTATAAATAATTTTTTTAATTTTTGAGAAAATATTTCTAAAAATAAATAGTTTAATGTGTGCCCTAAAGACACACATTAACCAAACCCATTTATTAGTTCTTGTAAAGTCCACTGATATTACTTTATTATTCAACGTTAACAACTTGTTACCTCACATTACTATAAATTTGTCATGAATGAATTTTGTTGTACCTCTAGGCTTATTTCTGAAATGTCACTATTGTATGTGCAATGTCTCTCTCCCACAGTTTGAGTTTGTCACCCATAAACTTTTCCAATCCATTCGCCCAACCTTCTTTCATGGAGACCCAGGGCCCCAGCTACAGAATGGTTTCGGCTTTTTCTATGTATCCTTCTTTTTGGGTACAATTATAACACTCAAAACAGGAAAATGTTGACACCACAAAATTTTACATAATTTTAGCCATAACTCGTTGCAAGGTGATCAATTGTGAGTAGGTTCATGTGAGTCCACACTTTTATCACTCACAATGTGCCGAGTTGTGACCAAATTTTTGTAAAATTATGTGATCCTAACATTGCTTCTCAAAACAACTACATAATTCTTTTTTCTTTTTTTCTTTTTTGGTAAAATAATAATCCTCAACCTAGCACATAAATTGGCAGCTGTGTTATGCTTCACTATTTATGTCATATGAAGAACCTTAACTTTTCCTTTTCAAGAGCTATAAGGAAGTAGCCATTAATCTATATGTTATTGTGTTTAGTTGTGCTGTACTCATTATAAGAGCATCCACAGCAGTGGAGCTAAAAGTTTAACTTTTTAGCTCCACCAAAAATTATTTTATTTATTTTACTTACACACATGCTGCAACAGTGGATCTATTTTAGCTTTCAACACAATAAAATAATATAAACATCACAATAAAATAATATATCCCCTACAATGAAATAATATATCCCACTACCCAAAAAACATCCACAGCAGCAACCACAACCACATCTACCATCAACCATAGCCACAACCACCACCACCACCACCACCAATCCACAGCAGGTAAAAAAAAAAAAAAAAAAAAACCACCCAACCGAAATCTCCAATCTTTTTCCTCAACCTAGACCAAACAAAATCACCAATCACAAACAAAATAAAAAATCACCAATCACAGAGCTGGGCTTCGATGAGGAGGACAGTGTTAGCGTGGGTCTGATCGGCAGAAGAGAAGTGGGTCTGAGCGAAAGAGAAGTGGATCAGCGGAAGAGAAGTGGATCTGAGGCGAATGGTGGCGTGGGTCTGAGGCTGATCGGCGGCTTGGGATGGCTAATGGGTCGATGACGTCGAGCTTCGATGGCAGCGACGTTGACAATGAGTTGGGCCGACGGCAGTAAACAGAGTGAGCTTGAGAGACCGGAGTTGAGAGAGTAAGCTTGAGAGAGATGAGCTTCAGAGATGAGATGAGAGTGAATAAGGGAGAGAGAGAGGCAAGGTGTGATAAAAGAATGAAAAAAAAAAGGAGCAAGTGGTATTATTTTAATCACCGGCAAAATAAAATAATATGTTTTTTGTTTAGCTCTCATGAATAGTGTACATCTATTTATAGATGTGCACTGTAGCAATGGAGCTAAAAAAAATAGATTTAGCTCCACTGCAGGAGCATGATTTTGGTGTTTGGGGAGCTAAAATATAGCAATATACCAATATAGCACCACTGCTGTGAGTGCTCTAAATAAGTTGGGCTCCATATATAGTCTTTTTGGATACAATTGTAACCCCTCAATCCAGCTGCATATTTTTTTCCTAGGACAATAATAAACCTTAACCTAGCCCATAAGCTATTCAAATAATGTTTTCATGCAAAGTTTGAAAACTTATAGATAAATGTTTTCTCGAAAATACCAATCAATAGCATAATTCACGTTACCAATAGTTTCACAAGACCACACACTAACACAAAATCATGAATCAGGAAATGGCTTGTGTCTAGTGGCAGTTGCCACTGAACACGTCAGGATACGAACTCGTGTCCAAGAGTGGACACTTGTTCGCAATCCAACGTGTCTAGTGGCAACCGCCACTGGACACAAGCCGCCCCCATGAATCATCCTTTTTTGTTCATAATTAAAACTTTAAAATGTATTATTGAAGCAAAAGGTAGAAGAGTAAGACCCTACCTTCTACCACTTTTTGCATGCGAGAGCATATAATGTAAAATTGATGAATCTCATTTTATACATGTTGCATATTGTAAATTATAAAACACTTTTTTTAATAAAAAATTATTAAATACTTTTAGAGTAATATTTCTTCCTCTGTCGTCATAAATAGTAAATCTCATCATAAATTTAATTAGTAAAACCTATTACATAAGATGAATGAGTATTACCCCAAAGTACTAAACAATTCAAACCATTACAATAAACATTGATTATTCATTAAAATGTTTATAATTTAAGGAAAGAAAATTTTTCTCTTTAACTAAAATCTGAATTTTTTTTTTATAGGAAAATGCTAGAATTACAAACATTTTTAATTTTTTTTTTTTTACAATTGCTGATATGGTGAGTAATTATTAGTTTTATATATACAATAGGATTTGGTTTTTTTGGTAAAACACAAGTATTTATTTATGTAATGTATTATAAACCCGGTTTAAAATTTCAGTATTATTATTTTCGTGTGTGTTATAATAAGTATTATTGTTTACTTAAAAAAATATTAAAATAAAATTTTCTACCTTCTTGTTACCTGTGGGCTACTTTTTTGTACTCCCAGGGAAACTATTTGCATACTCCCTAAGAAACTTTTTGCAGTACCACATCGAAGAAAACTTCCCCCACTTGCTGCCTTATAAGCGTGAAGTCGAAGAAGTAATGTACCATCAGTTATTAGCGGCAGGAGTAGTGTACCATCAGTTATTAGTGGGCTCCTTTTTTGTACTCTCAGGGAAACTATTTGCGTACTTCCTGGAAAACTTTTCTTTTTGCAGCCCCACATCGAAGAGAACTTCTCCCACTTGCTGTCTTATAAACATGAAGTCAAAAGAGTCGTGTACCATTAGTTTTTATCCTTTTATTGTGGGACTGTATTTGCGTACTTCCTGGAAAACTTTTCTTTTTGCAGCCCCACATCGAAGAAAACTTCTCCCACTCGCTGTCTTATAAGCGTGAAGTCAAAAGAGTCGTGTACCATCAGTTATTATCCTTTTATTGTGGGACTGCAAAAAATTTCCCAGATAGTACGCAAATAGTTTCCCTAGAACTACAAAAAAGTAGCCCACATTACTTTACAATAAAACAAATTTCAAACACTTATGAATGTTGGATTACTTTTGAATTTTGTATTTGTCTAAAACAAAAAATAAAGGGGAACAAAAGTTTCTTTTTTAATCTATATTTAAAAGCTCTACTAACTTTTGTAAAATTAATTAATGAATCATAGTATACTTAAATTTCTTCTGCATAGACAATGCAATGAAGCATTGCTGAAGGATTAATATATATATATATATATATATATATATATATATATATATATTCTGTTGGCTGAACAAAAACACAATTAAGAAAGCGCTTGAATTGCACTCCCTTATTAGGTCGAGTAGAAACAGTATCTCCAGAAAAATATAAAGAACAACGAGCGATGAGACTTGAGATATAGGAAGAGTGGGACTGCTGAGAGCTCTCTGAGTCACCGAGTCCTAACAACAAACAACACGCCCACGATAGTTGCTGCCAAAAGTCTCGAGGGTCCCAACTTTCACATTGACAACTCTCTCCATTTCTCTTTTGTATTTGTATTGAAGAACCACTGGCACTGTCTGGTCTGATATCTCAATTCTCAAGCCTCCAGTCCAGTGAATGCAACATAACTGAAAAAAGAAAGATTACCCATTAACAACAGGACCATTTTCTGCTGGACCATTTACAACTTTTTCTTCATTTCCTTATATGTACCCTTTCTTTTTTCATATATGTTAAGCGAATACAAACATGGATGTCCGTCGAAAACATCAGAAATTGTCAGTTGACTTAAAAGGGTTTTTATTTTTTGTAAAACGATGCCATAATATAGATTAAACACGAACCATTCTGTTACAAATTACTAGCTTGATTTTATTGATTTATTAAAAGCCATCAAAGTCTCCTACACTCATCAAGAATGACTTAAAGATTGTTGCTAAATGCTAATATATTACCCTTTCTAAAAAAATATGTCGAGGCAATAAATGTGATTTTATATAGGTAAACAAAAGAGCTTATAAATGTGCTTAGCTTTAAATAAGTTGCTTTATTTTCTTTTCTTGAGTATGGCTAGCCTAATGGTAGCTTGCTATTATTAATTGGGAAAATATCTTTTCTGTGTTGTACACTTTGAAGTATTGAATGAAAACCCCCCTTTTGTCTGGGTGGAGGGCCTCACCCACAGTGATAGAAATTATGAATAAAAAAAAGAGAGAAAAAGATAAAGCAAAGGAGAGAGAGAGAGAGAGGGGTGGGGAGAGTGTGGGTTCTGTACTGTCTTAGCCTGTCCCCCCCACCCAACACAGTTTCTCTCTCTTAACAGTCTTAAGTCCAAAAGCCACTACTCTCACATTGGCTTTTTTTGCCTTTTGCTTCTGTGCTTCCTATGCAATTGTCTATGTCTGCTGCTTCTGCTCCCTCTTCTCAGTACCTGCAAATGGGGGAGGAATCATACTTTGAATTTCTTGTTATTATTTGATACCCACCTCTTTTCTTATCATCTTTTAGCCATTTGGCTTGGTATCCTTCCAAACATGACTTTCTTGTTGTTTTCTATTCATATGCTTCCACTCCTCTCCTGTTTTAGCTCTGTGGGTACCCCTTAAAAAAAAATATATATGAATTCCTTATTTTGATTTGACCCCATTTCCCAATTTCTTATTAGTTTTGGTTTTGTGGTAGTACCCTTTGCTATGACCACCTGATTACTCTCATCCCCTTCTTTTTTTTCCTTATTTTTATTTTTTTATTTTTCATATTCTGGTGGTGTTGGGTTGGCTATTTGGTTGTACTTGTATTGAGCCACACAAGAACCAACTCTGGGTATTCATGGAAATTGATCTGAACCATGCAGTGAGTGAGGTGGAGAAGAATGCATATTGTAATGGGAATTGTGGCAAGGGTGGCTGTGTCTGTTGTCTGTCCTCTTCTACTTCTTCATGTTCTTCAAATTCATCTTCACCTCCCAATGTGTCTTCTTCCATTTATTTGGAGCTCTGGCATGCTTGTGCTGGCCCTCTCACCTCTCTGCCCAAGAAAGGAAATGTGGTTGTCTACTTCCCTCAAGGTCACTTAGAACAAGCTGCCTCAGCCTCTCCTTTCTCACCCATGGAGATGCCAACCTTTGATCTCCAACCACAGATCTTCTGCAGTGTTGTAAATGTCCAACTTCTAGTGAGTTCTGAATTTTTAGCCTTTTTAAGTTTTGATTGAATTGTGTGTGCTTTCTTCTTTGTAAAGTTCCTCCAATTTAGCTCACACACAATTTCATATTCTTGATGTTTGTTCTCTCTTGAAACAGGCAAATAAGGAGAATGATGAGGTCTACACACAGGTTACTTTGCTTCCTCATCCAGAGGTATGATTCTATTGCTGCTTGGTTTTTAGCAAATATTAGTATTTTATGTCAATAGAAGAAAAAAAAATCAATGTTCTAGTGACTTCTTAGATTCTTGTTGCTTTGAAATTAAATTCTCTGTTACAATACTCCTTTGTTCTAGGAGGGTAAAAAAAATGTCACATACAGTGCACAGAGTTCCCACTTTTATGGGGTTGGGAGAGGAGATATTTTGATGATGATGCCAATTTTGTTTGTTTTGTAGTTGGTGGGAAAGAATTCAGAGGAAAAAGAGCTTGAGGAGTTAGGGGTGGATGAGGAAGGGGGTGGAGGATCACCCACAAAGTCTACTCCCCACATGTTCTGCAAAACACTCACTGCTTCTGATACCAGCACTCATGGAGGCTTCTCTGTTCCTCGTAGAGCTGCTGAAGACTGTTTCCCCCCTTTGGTGTGACTTTAAAGATATTATATTCTCTCCTTTTCTAAATAGATAATTTAACTGAGTCACTCTGATTAAATTGATTTGTAAAATTGATTGGATTTCCTGGATTTCCTTTATTGTAGGATTATAAGCAGCAGAGGCCCTCTCAAGAGCTTGTTGCAAAAGACCTGCATGGCGTGGAGTGGACGTTTCGACATATTTATAGAGGTAATGCTGATAGAACTCTGTTGAGGTTTAATTGACAGAAACATTGATTGAGTGTGATTTTTATTTCTTTTCAGGTCAGCCAAGGCGGCATCTGCTCACTACAGGATGGAGTCTTTTTGTAAGCCAAAAGAATCTTGTTTCAGGGGATGCTGTGCTCTTTCTAAGGTATATATGCTTATCAAAATTCTAGTGGCATTTGGTCACCACACGGTTGTCAGTACATTTCCTTTCTCATAGGAATGAAGGCATATTTTATTTCACCTTTTCTTAACGAAGAGTATCTATTATACCATAAAATAAAATAAAAAATCTACATATCTCAAAATGTCAGAATTTTTTTTTTAAGGGACATATCATAATTTTTCTATTCATGTAGAGAAATAGACAAATTTCATTTGCCACCTAATTGAACTAAACAAGTAACAGACATTTAGGGGGCAAAATTTTCAATGCCATGCCTACAAAGTAACATGTTCCATTTGTTGTCCACATGTGCCCCAATGTGTCCACCATCTAGTTATATTAATGTCTTCAAACATTTATGATGATCTTTCTAGGGGTGAAAATGGAGAGCTGAGGTTAGGAATTAGAAGAGCTGTTCGACCAAGAAATGGTCTTCCTGATTCAATTATTGGCAATGAGAATTCTTATCCAAAAGTGCTTTCACTAGTGGCCAATGCAATATCCACGAAGAGCAAATTCCATGTTTTCTACAGTCCAAGGTATTACCTACTGGCTATCATCTGCTTATTTTATCTAAGAAAACGTACCTTATAAACTATTGTTAAAATTGTTGTGTCTTCCATAATATGTTTCCTGTCAACTTAATTGACAGTCTTGTTTCTCAGGTAACTTTGGTAGTTGATATCAATAGTAAGTATGATTGCAGTGGATTTTTTTTCTTACTTAAATCTTCTCTAGCTAAGAATTTTATCTGTTAATTTAGGTCATGTATGTTTTATGTTTCATTGAAGCTTTTGAATTAAGGCCTGAATTAAGGCTTGTGTGGTTACCAAGATGATGATAGCCTGTAGAGGAAGTCAAACCAGATGACTGAATTCTTGAGTATGCTAGTGTATTTTATATTCACCTCATGATCTAAAGGGCAAGATTTAACAAGGGCAATGAAACATAAGTGCGGATTATAAGCGAGGCCAATTTGAACATATGTGCTAGAAAGAAATAAAGAAACTGAGAAAGAAAAGGGAAACTGAAGCATGTTCTTTGTTCCTTGTTAAAGCAAAATAACACAAGCACTAGCAACAGAGTGCTGCTAAGAGAATATTACTTATCTTAGTAGGGTGAGAGAGACTTAATGCTTTGAATGAAAGCAACTTAATTGAGATTGTAGAATATGGCTACAAATCACACGTCTTGCCTCCATGAATGTGTGGGCAATTCGTTTATACTTTGGTAGTTCATGGATGTTTGACATTTATGATAAGATGTATGAGTGTACATGAATCGTGGGTGGAATTATTAGAAACCATACAAATGTGAGTAGTCCTATATGTTTTTTGCAAAGTCTGCTGATGGGTTTGGGAGCTTCCATCTTTGTACTATGGATCCAACCATGTCAGTTTTCTAGGAATCCTCCAATAACGCCTCTCAGTGGCTTCTCTCTATCTTATGTTAAATGTGCACAATGATTAAAGGATGACTTGCATTCTCCCACCCTAAACTGTAAGGCCAATTGCAATGTCCTCTTTAAACTTCAAATCTCGGCAACCAACCTTCTAGATTATGGGGTCAAGTTGCAATGTCCCTCTGCCTTTAAAGTTTCTCTAATTTCCATTTACCTTCAAATTCACACACTTATAACATTTCACATGATCATTTGGTTTTTTTAAAAATATTTTTATCACATGATAAGCATGTTAAAATTTAGGTTAATATGACTCAAATTGAAAGGATTCTACTAGTGAGGGCATTACAACTAATCGCATAGTTTAGGGGTTGATTGTTTGAATTTAACTTTTTAAGGGAACATTGCAAATGATCCTATTGTTTAGGATGTGAAAGAGCTTAACCACAATAGTATGATAACCAGGCCCTCAGCATTGGGCAGGTTGCCCCTTGGTTGTGTTATCAAACAACTCCAAAGAGTCGAATATGCTGTTTGTTGTAGACCATGAAGTTGATGTGAGGGCGGAAGAGCATTTCAGTGTGGAATCATGGAAATGCTCAACCTTGGGAGGTTTAAAGGTTTCAATCATGTAGGAAGCTGGAAAGATCTGTGCTACGACATCCAAAAATTTTATATAATTTTTAATATATATATATATATATATATATTATATGCACACACACACACGCACATATATATATATATATATAACACATTGAAAATAGAAATCTAGAATTTGTATTACAATATATAAAATTTAAAATATTAGTATATGTAATTTACATATATTAGAGATAAAGAATGAGAAATTAGTCATTGAATAGGAATTCTAAATACCTCTCCATGTGACCTTTATATCGAGCTATAGTTTTCCCCCTTTTTCCCTCTCTTTCCCCCCCACTTGAACTCATTATGATAACTCTCTTGTTTTATTTTCTATTTGGGCATTTTGAAGTCTTCCCAAATTGAAAAGCATTAATCATGTGATGTGAAGTGATAGCACTTACTTGCATATATATTGAAAAGGTGTCTGTTTGTTGTCTTACTGATTTTTAGAAACTTTTAAGCATACTTGGTAAAGCATATGCTTGGAGAGAAATAACTTTGTAACATGTTCCTGTTCAATGCTGAACTGCAGGGCAAGTCATGCAGAGTTTGTCATACCCTACCAAAAATATGTCAAAAGCATCACCAATCCAGTGACAATTGGGACAAGATTCAAAATGAGATTTGAAATGGATGATTCACCAGAAAGAAGGTTTTCTTTGATTTCATTTGATTACATTACATGACTAAGATTTTTGCCTCACGATGATTCTCTTCTCAGGATATAATATCAGATTCTGCTTCCTCACAGGTGTAGTGGTGTAGTCACTGGAATAAGTGACATGGATCCCTACAGGTGGCCTAACTCAAAATGGAGATGTTTGATGGTGAGCTTTGTTGTTTTTCTTTAAATATTATCAACTATAGTGAATGTACTTAAGTTTGAGATACCATTGAATTTTACTCAGATGATCTTTTATAGTCCATTTTCTTGATGTAAGTTAGCACAAAGTCCCCCACCCCCAAACAAACAAACAATAAAGTGCTAATAAATACCTTCACATAGAAATTCGACATCATGATTTAATCACCATTCTGGAATCTAGTAATTACCTAGGAAACCACTCATTACATGCAGATTATTGTGTCCATCCAAATGAATTTTTGGTCTAAAATTGAATTAAATATGGCCTTGGCAGGCCCTTCAATGAATATTGTCTTACTGACATTTAAACGCATCTGATGAATACACTACACGTGCATCTTTTTCGTGTCACGAAATTCATATCGAAAAACAGGAGTTCTCTAATGAACATGACATGACCATTTTAGCATTAATGTCTTATATAATACACATCAGGTAAGGTGGGACGAGGATATAGCAAGTGATCATCGTGATCGAGTTTCACCATGGGAGATTGATCCTTCTGTTTCTCTCCCGCCCTTGAGCATTCAGTCTTCCCCAAGGCTTAAAAAACTGAGGACAGGTCTGCAGCCAGCCCCACCTGACAACCCTGTAACTGGTACAAATCTTTCCAATGAGCTAGTAAAATTAGCACTTAGTTATTTGTATTTTCCTTCAGCAAAAAAAAAAAAAAAAAGTTATTTGTATTTTCCATTGAGATAGTCTGATTTTTCTTGCAGCAGGAGGGGGTGGGTTTTTGGACTTTGAGGAGTCTGTAAGATCCTCTAAGGTCTTGCAAGGTCAAGAAAATATAGGTTTCATATCACCCTTCTATGGATGTGATACTGTAAACCGTCCACTGGATTTTGAGATGCGATCCCCTGCACATCAAAATCGAGCATCAACTGGGATAGAAAAGTCTAATATTAGTGAGTTTTTGACGGCTCATCCCACCACCTACACAGGCTTTGTGGAATCTGATAGATTTCCAAAGGTCTTGCAAGGTCAAGAAATATGCCCACTGAGATCACTGACAAGAAAATCTGAATTTAATTTAGATGCTTGGAGAAAACCCAGTCCTGGTTGCAATTCTTTCAACATGTATCAAGCATCCAAACCCAATTTCTATCCACTGGAATCAGAGAACCTTCAAAGCGTGTATTTTCATTATAAAGACATATATAAAGCTGGCTCAGATCCCAGAATGCGCTCTTATGCAAATAACTTAACAAGAGAGAATGTCTCATTCAACCCATCTTCTATTCAGACAGGGGTTATAACAAATGAATTTGGAAAGCCAAATCTACCAAATGAGCATAGGCCAGCAACACACGTGCCTGCTCCTCCCACTTTAGGGACAAATATGAGAAATCCAAAAGATGAAAATTTTAATGGAATTGTGACTGGCTGTAAACTTTTTGGGTTTTCTTTGACTGGGGAAACTCCAAATTCACAAGTTTCTGGTAAGAGGAGTTGCACTAAGGTAAGCTACAATACAAGCAACTTTGGATAGTTACTAGCCTTTTTTACTTCCTTTGCCCACTTATGTTACATAATATGAGTGAAGGTTCACAAGCAAGGCAGCTTAGTAGGAAGGGCCATTGATCTCTCAAGGCTAAATGGATACGGTGACCTCCTGAGTGAACTAGAACGGCTGTTTAGCATGGAAGGCCTTCTACAAGATCCTGATAAAGGATGGCGGATCTTGTACACCGACAGTGAGAATGATGTAATGGTCGTTGGGGATGACCCATGGCAGTAAGTGTCTCTTGTTAGAAATAACCTTCTGCTATTTGTTATAACTAATAACCAGTTTATTGTGTGATGGTAATCAAATTAAACACATTTAAACACCTGGCCACATATTTGTTGTAAGAAAAAAAATGTGTGTGTGTGTGTGGGGGGGGGGGGGGGGGGAGAGAGATATGCATATAGGGAATTTTTTTTTTTTAAATACAAGAAAGATGGCTTCCGGTGAAGCTATTCTGTTTTTCAGTTGATTCATATAGTAGTAAAATTATATGATTGAAACATGTAAAAATAAAAATGAAAGAAGCAGTGGAAGGAAACTGGAGGTAGCGTACTTTACAACACAAACTGACGGAACTATGAACCTTGTTTATTGTGGTTCTTTTAGAAAATCTAAGGTATAGATTGCGACTCATTCATGATTTTTGTTGGTTTTTATTTTCTGGTGGCAGTGAGTTCTGTAATGTCGTGTCCAAGATTCATATATATACCCAAGAAGAAGTGGAGAAGATGACCATTGGACTGATCAGCGACGATACTCAGAGCTGTTTGGAACAAGCACCAGTTGTAATGGAAGCCTCGAAGTCTTCATCCGTGGGCCAGCCAGATTCTTCTCCCACAGTAATATAGGGTTTAAGGATTACTGTTGTATTATTAAGTATTATTATATGTTTGATCTGTTTGTGTGTGCTACCTACAAACACCTGCCTCTGGCTACCTATCTCCTTTCTGGTGAATTCTAAGTTCAGTGGTTGCTATTATTAATGAAGATATTGAACAATAAATTTGCATGCCTATGCCAAAGGGAAGTCCTAAGTTCATTGAACTCTTTCAAACGTTTGGTTTATTCTCATACATATAGAATGTTAGGCAGCCCCGCGGCTGATGCTTTGTTACATATATTAAGGCAGATTGATGTCTTTTACCAACAATTTCTGTAACTTTCTAACCACCTCCTTTGGTACTCTTAAATTAAGAGCCCTTTTTTATTGGTCAAAATTGTTGGTGATTCATTGATGGCTTTACTCTTTGAACACTTATGATAAATTCTCCCTGTAAAAATTTTCATATTTTCTTCTTCTTTTTTTCTTTGGGTTTTTTGTGTCAATCTTTTGCTTAGTTTATGTTTCTGTTTTTGTTTTATTAATGGATGGTTCAAAGTAAACCCAATAATGACACTTTTCCCTTGGGGAGGTTTCAGGGTTAAAAGAAGAGTCAAGGTCAAACTAATGTGCTCGAATATGGAAGATTTAAAGCTTCACAGATGTGGTCCAAACACATTATTTTCACAGAGACGCCGAGGAATTTTCTATGTTATGACAAAAAGATTGAGAACAAAATGTCTAAATCCAACAAAAAGACTACAAATGTCTCATAAGTTTTCATGGATATATGTTCCTTGATTGCCCTTACGATCCATTCTTTAGGGTTGGAGGCAATGTGTAAAGATCTCTACATCAAGAGATCTTGAAATCAATTCTTTATGTATACAATTTGATTTTTATTTTTTTATTTTTTTTTTATGGATACAATTTGATTGGTGACGGTTTTAGCTTGCCACCAACTAAAGGAAGTTAATACCGGAAGTTAATACCATACTAACACTAGATATATTTTTTAAACACATACAAATACATATAATATGTTACACCACTCAATATTTTTTTATTAAATGTTAATTTTAACCAAGTCCGCCGTTAAATTATATTATTTTCATATATTCTCTAAGTTTGCAAAATTTCAAGATGATAAAAATCAATAATTATGTTATCAATCAAATATTTAAAGTTCAAGATTTTGTAGTTTAAAATTATGCATCAAAAATAAGTTTAAGGATCCAATGGTAAATAAAGTTTGATTGGCATGAAATTTAGTGTGCATATTAAGAATATTAAGAACATGTAATACAATTGTGAGATTTTCAGATTATTATTCTAATAAAAAGCTATTAGGTGACGTAATATATATATATATATATATATATTTATATATATGGTGTTACTTAACTCCAAAACTATACACTGGTATCAATTAGTACTAAAATATTTTGTTCTCCTAGTCAAACCGAAATAGCCTCTAATACAAAATTGACTCTTTGCCACCAACTACAAGCTTACTTATGTTTCTCCCGGACCTTCATAAAAATAAGGTCAAATTACAAATTATATCCTTTAAATTAAACATTTTTTTTAATTCAATTCTTTAACTTTCATTTTTTAAATTCCATTCCTTTACCTATATCTTTTTTCTCTCTTTTTTATGTCCTTCCATCCAGTTCCATCGAATCTCACTACAAGTTTTATAATATTATTTACTTTACCAAATCAACGCCATTTTGGTTGACGCCGTTTTGTTTGACGTAATGGTACAAATTAGACGTAGCCACAAAGGATTACATTGTAAACGAATGCTAGTTGAAGGACTGCTAAATTGAAACTTAACATACTAAATTGAAATCATATCTAAGCTAAAGATAATGAATATTAATTAGTTTCAACTCCAGCATCTTTGTTTTTAATGAGACATGGCAAGCTAGTTTGAAGTTCATATCTTAAATTTATCTTCTTCAACCAGTGAGCCAGAGAATATTCATCTTCATCTGGACTTTTCTTTTCTTGACGCAAAATTTTATATTTACTGTAAAGAATCTCAAACAGCTTGGGCTGCATGTATGATTCTCCTGGAAGGAACAAGTGACACTGGAGGATGCTTCAGTCCAGCAACTTAAAAAAAGAACGCACAACTTCTCTCCTACTGTTCCTTAAAGAGTTCCCGACCTATAATCATTCGTCTGATCTCACTAGTCCCTGCCCCAATTTCATACAATTTGGCATCTCGAAGCAGACGACCAGTTGTATACTCGTTCACGTATCCATTACCACCTAAACATTGTATAGCCTGCAATATTGAATATAAGCAAACTTTTTTTTTTTAATTGGTAACACACACAGTGGGTCTTTAAACCCACAACTTCAATCTCTATCCCATTATTATGAAAGAAGTGTCATTTAAGCTATAACTCATTGGCAATAAAAGCATACTATTTTTGTATGCATGTAGTCTATTCAATGAATGAAATCTCTATTGCTGCTGTAATGCTACTGGTCACAGGTCAAGAAAAGTAGGGGCTCTGTTGGATTGGTTGTACAGAATTCTTAGTGGGGGAAAAACAAATAAATTTGCATGAATTCTTCTGTGTTACAGGCTTCAGCTAGGGCATTCAAGCAATATGGCCCTACACGAATCAAAGGGGTAGAACAGGACCAACTACAGATCTTCAGTATTTGTTGAGTTTATTTTACTAAGGATCCTTGCTTGTGTTAGCATAGACAAATTCTTCTTTGGGAAGGAAGAAAAATCCCCGAGGATCAAGGATTAAGATATGCATCAGGTGAATAACTGCAACCATTATATAAGCATAACAAGAATAAATAAGAACAGAAGTTGTGCAGTGAACTTTCACCTGTAAAGCAACTTGGGTGGCTCTTTCAGCTGCACAAAGTATTACTCCAGCACAATCCTGAAAATTTGTGTTCCGGTTAGCTTATGATTCAGTTAGCATCTTATGCTGCTATATGAGAACCTTATAATTTTTCTCTTTCATGAATGAAAAAAAAATATATGTGACAGCATTGCCATTGCTCCATAATCATTCATAGAAGCAATAGAAAACAGCAAAACAGAAATTATAACATCAAATTGGAGGCAATTCCGAGGGGTGGAGCGGGGGGCATCATTCCATGGCAACTTTGCAGTGTTTCTTCAAACTTGATCAAAATCCATTTGCAACAAACATATGAATGGAAAATCAATAGATGACAATATGCAACCATATCAATATGCAGACACACTTTAATAGCCTCCCTCACATGCTAGCCTGCCCAATAACTTTGAAATGAATGTGGGCTTTGCAAGTACAAAAGAACACAAGGGTTGAGCTTAAAAGAAAAAGGAGCACTAATAAAATCTTGGAGAACAGATTGTTCTTCATGATTAAGCTTTAGAAAATGGGCCAATAATGTATAACATCACCACACACTAGTATTCATATTGATGTAGACTAACAGAAATCATAATTACAACAAAGAGCAGCCAGTATTTGCAGTCAAAACTTGTCTGCCTTCTTTAATTGTCAATCCAAGGGTAATCCTAAAAGCAATTTTTTTTTTTTTTTGGGGGGGGGCTAATAGCTAAAAAAATGAGACATTTATTATAGCTTTGATGATTGGAGTGGATTTCAAAAGCTCCAACATTCACCAGCAAAATTCATTTCATTATGGACCCATCTTTACAATATGAATTTGCACTGAACAGGAACATGGTGGCTAGAAATTCAAATATTGTTAGATGCATTAAAATCGGAAGAATTAAACTTGGACCCAAGAAAGAAAAGAAAAGGAAATATCAAAATTTAAAAGGCACCTTAGGGTTAGTTTTTCCACTGTCAGAGTCTCTTGCAACAGAATACACATAGGACCTGAAAAAAAAATGATATAGTTAATTTCTGCTACATGAAAGATTAATGACTGTAAATAACAGTGCATCATAAAATCAAAATCCCATGCCTGGAGGACTGTAAAGAAGTATACATGTCGGCAATTTTACCCTGCAATTGTAGGTCAATAATCAACATAAGGGTTAGGATTCATGCACTGAAACAACTACACAACTTCAGAATAATCAGTTGTGTCAATAATAATCATGAACCTGTATAAATTGAAATTCCCCAATTGGATGACCAAACTGCTCACGCTGTCGAACATAAGGTAGAACAACATCAAGACATGCCTGCATAATACCTAGAGGCCCAGCTGCCAATACAATCCGCTCCAAATCAAGCCCTGACATCATGACATAGACTCCTGAAATCAAAGGCAAACATCTTATTAGAGGTAAGACTTGGGTAAAGTAAGATAGACTGTCATCATAAATTTCTACAACAAGAACTAGAAGCATTTCAGTTACACTATTAATGTGACATAATAACAAGACCATTGGCAATTATAATTCACTTTAACGAAGTCCTGATTTTTTTTTGGGGGAGGGGGGACTCCTACTTTTTCAATTAAACCATTAATGTGACATAATAACAAGACCATTGGTGATAATAATTCACTTTAACAAGAAGTTCTGATTTTCCCACGGGGTGGGGTGGGGGGGGGGGGGGGGGGTGTTGGTTTAGACGACTGCAACTTTGATTAACAGTTCCAAATCAAATTAACCAAAATAACAAGTAATTAGGTTCCCAAAGTTTCAAGAATAATCGGGTTCCTAAATTTATAAGAGTATCCTAAGCATGCAACTTGTTGGAACTCACATTAGGCATCCAACATAATTAAAGAAATTTCCTTCCAGTAACAAAATTATGAAGATTATGGAATGCAAGACCTTTTCCTTCCTGTCCAAGAACATTTTCTCCAGGAACAAAGCAGTTTTCAAAGACAAGCTCACATCTGCTCAGACCATTCCATTTTTAGTAGAAGATAGGGAAAGCAGAGTCAGAATTGGACTTCAACAAAGATATTAAATTTAAAGAAAAGTAGAACGTACGTATCACTTCCGCGCATCCCAAGTTTGTCTAATTTCTGGGCAGTACTGAATCTGCAGTCACCAAAAAAAGAACTAACATTTACAAAAACATCATGGATTCAAGATGTTCCTGTTTCAACCTCCTAGGGTAATTTTAATTTTAATTTTTTTAAATATTCCTATTGTTACTTTATTTTGCTTTTAATCATTTCAAGCAATCTTCATTTTTATTCACATTGGGTGTCAATTTAAGAATATTAACATATTCTCAAGATGAATGCCTACCTCCAGAAAACATGATTATTCTCAATATATATATATATATAGTATCTTTCCCAGAACCCTCCTTACTTCTTCCATCAATCAAATCACCATGCAGTTGGCGTAGCCACAGTGCATTGCTCATCTAAACTTGAGGTGGGAGTCACAATCATGTTTTAAACAGTTTTGATCATGTGTATAAAAGTCCCAACATTTGAAATATTGTCTGGCTCGTACTAATGCTATTTGTAACCAGTGCACATGCCATCTATGAAGCCCCATTACCAAAGTTCCCTTCTTGGACTGGCTATAGCCTAACATTAGATAATTGCTCAATTATATTTCCCAATGACATCCAATAAAAAGTTTGACTTGCACGTGTGAAAAGATAACACTAAATCATCTCTAGTGCAAGTACCCGGGCATTCCCTTTTCGATGATGAATGCTGTGATTCCTTTTGAGCCGGCTTTTGTGTCTGTTTTTGCATAAACAACCTGTCCCAGTTCTACAAATCAGTTGTAAGAAACACATGAATATAAGAAAAGTAATACAGTCTAAAAAGCCAAAATGATAGTTGTATAAGCTATTAAATTCTGTTATCATCCACAATTTTGACCATGCAATAAGACCAAAAAAAAAATGCCTCTGAGGACAAGAGTTGACTCTTTTCCCTTCAATTTTAATTCAAATAGATTCAAGAAAATTGCAGTTAGATCCTAGATGATGTATGATTATCTATCCACAAACGAAGACAGGTGATTCACTTGCATGCATAAGAATATGGCCCAGAAGCAAATATAATTGGTTAACTCTAAAAAACAGGAAAATTTTCTAGCTTTTTTTTTTTTGGGTTAACATTCAAGGGTGCCTTTATCTATTCAATTGATTAAACCATCTATTTTCAACCTTGGAGTCATTCTCACTGAAAAAAGGGGATTTTGTCCCTACTGTCAATTATTTAGAGAAGATGATCATACGATCATACAAATAGAATGCTGTCAATTAGAACCCAAAGAAAAATTAAAAAATAAAATAGGAAGCCAACTTCATATTAATTGTTGATACACTGTACGCTAAAGAAGCTTCTTAGCATTGAGTTCTGAACATTGAAACATTAACCTCACAAGATGGTGGACCTAACATGAATATTACCAGAGAGAAACTAATCACAAGTCACAACACTACAGCATATCTATCATGGAGCAAAAGGTTGCATCTATTTGAATCTCAAATATTTACGCCAACCCTAAACTTGTATGCCACTAAGTGGCATCCCTCAGTATATGCCGCAGTCCACTGGTGAGGACGTAGAGAGTTGACCACTAGACACAGAAAGTAATGGCTATTCTGTGACAGAATACTCTCTACAGAGAACTATAGAAAATCTGAAATCCTCTCATGTTCATGAGAAAAGAAATTGAAAGTATAAATTTCAAGATCACATTGTATGTTGGCTAACACGTACCTCATACATAGTAAACTGAAATTTATTTTGCCAACATATAGTGAATGGTTTTGCACTAGATACATTATACAATTAACTAATAATGTGCGATGATAATAACATGCATTACCAGAGGAAAACAATTATAACAAGAATACCAATGTTTGAGCAACTGGGCCATTGGTGCACCACATCTTGTTCCCATTTATAATATAACCCCCATCTACCCGATCAGCCTTGCATTTCATACTAACAACATCAGATCCAGCTGAGAAAAAAAAAAAGACAAATCAGTCAAATTATGAAAAGAAAAGTTACATAGGCCTCAACAACATCTATAAACATAAGACAAAAACAGAGTAATAGTGTAAATAAGTTACCATTAGGTTCACTCATTGCAAGAGCTCCTACATGCTCCCCACTGATAAGCTTCGGAAAAAGAGATTCACAAGGTTAGCAAAAAGAAGTAAACAACAACAGAGAAAATTCATCTAAATATAGGAAGTTGAAGATGGAAGGGGGGGAAAGTGGTGTCATACATTAGAAGAGAGCAAGTAACGTTCAATTCAATTTACCTGGAGGTTCTTCCCCTTTTTTCATCACAGTTTAATTCACTCAAATTACCATGATTGGTCAAATTATAACCTTATTATGGATTATACGAGGCATGGAAAGTTTTCATATAAAAAGCTGTTGGTGTTGGCAAACCAGTGGAGATCAATTTATTTAGTTCATTAAAGTATTAAACCATCTCTTTCAACGTATTCATCAAAAACTTGTTTTTTGATGAGCCTTTATTTTCTATTGGCAAGTTGCACAAGCACCCCATGGGTTCTAAACCCACAAGCTTACCTGAGACCTCCATCCATTCTTGTGGTAGAAAGAAGTGACATTTAAGGTAAAACTCATTTGCTTGATGAGCCATACTTGAACCAACATAATTTGCTATACTATCCATTGCCATGTTATCATAGATCTTCTTATACTTTACTTGCTAGAGTAGTTATCTGAATAAGTAGTATTAGTAACCTAGACCAAGTGTTTGTCAGTATTTGTCATCAGAATAAGCCATGGCTGTAAATAATGGGAATAAATAATTTGGAAATAGATCAATAAAGAACCTTTGGCAAGTATTTCTGTTTCTGGGCAGTGTTTCCATTCCTCACCTACAATAGGAAGGAAAAGGGGGTTAAGAATGAGTAACATCTAAATATTTTTACAAACTGAAAAATAGTTCTCTTTATTACCAATTGATTAATGCAAAGGTTAGAATGGGCACCATAGGAGAGGCCAACAGACCCAGAAGCACGACTTATTTCTTCCATCGCTATACAGTGATACAAGTAACCTAGACCTAGTCCTCCATATTCCTCTACAAGAGAACCAAGAGTTAACTACTGGAAATTCTGAAAACAGGGTGGAACATGATGACAATACATAAAAAATGAACTAAATTGCGGAACCAATTCTTTGTAGTGGGACTAGACTTAGTTCAAGTAACTTAATGAAGAAACTTATTTTGGAAATATAAACACTTGGTTCAATTAATCCATATTTTGGAAATAGCAACACTTAGTTTAATTAACTTAATGAGGAAAACTTATTTTGGAAATAAAACCACTTGGTTCAATTAATCCATATTTTGAAAATAGAAATACTTAGTTCAATTAATCCATAATCTTAAACAATAAGAAATAACGCAGCCCAAGAGGAGGAAAAAAATTGGTTGCAGATGAATATGGAGATCTTCCATCAAAACATATCACAAACCATAACACAACGCAGTGAAAACACTTATAGAAGGTGGATTAACCAAATTCTTCTATACATTTAAAACTCTACCTGGTGCTGTAATTCCATGGAGATTGAATTCACCCATGAGTTTCCATAAGTTAATCCCCTGAAATAAGAAAACGAAATACATTCATAGCTTAACTACAGGATAAGTAGAATTTATAAAAACATGAAAAAAGTATAACTTGTACATACCTGTGGGAAAGAATTCGTTTGATCTATTTTTGATGCATGAGGGGCAATGTTCTCTTGAGCAAATTGAGCGACACTTTCTTTGAACTATAAAAATTGCATAGAAATATGTCAAAATGCTATAGGCTTATAGAACCTAATTAGCTAGTAACATATGCTATTTTTTTCTTTTTTGTTTTTTATAGGTAGAAGCATTTGCTCTTTGAAGAAAACTTTTCTAAAAAATAGCTAAAAAAAGATTCTTAAGTTAGATCAAATTCTTCAACAGCTTCTTGTGTTACAAGGAAAGCTTAGCAAAAACAAACACATAAGTGCCTCTTCTTTCATATCAACATGAAACTAAGTCAAAATGTTTTTTACAATTTTTATTGACAGTTAATCAAAAACCAAAACAGAAGTTTGAGGAGCTCACTGACAAAAACAAAATCAGTCCCTACTTTCTTCTTTTGCAATAAAAGCGTCTCTTTTGCAGTTATTCAATCTTTTACCTAAAATAGAAAATGCAAAATATTAAAACCTGTAAAAAAAAATTAAAAGCATGCATACATGGATTGTCTTTTTCTTTTGTATTTACTAACTTGCTGGGTGAACAACAAGATTTATTTCATTGGTTTGAATCCAAGCATTTGAGCACTTGAAATTTCAAATTATAATTACAGTTAATTTCACCCTAAAAGGACCAGCCATATCAAGAGCTCTCCGCAGTTGTTAATATAGCCTAGATCAACCTAATATGCCCAACAACTTAATAGTCCAAATTCACACAATTTCCCTGTTTCCAATAATTATTTTTACCTATAAAAAAACGTCCAAATCCACACAATTCGGATATCACAATCTTCCTCACTCAAGTCTCTCATATCCTTGTCAAGACCTGTTACACTACAATACTACTAATCACATGGTTGTCACAATTTGAGTAGTGCTAGCCACATTTGCGCTATAACCAAAAATAACTATTCACAATTGGAACTCCCCCTTGATATAGCCTAAGTTGGCATAGAACATGCAAATCCACACAAGACAGGCCATTAGAAAACCAATATGTTACATACACAATAATTTATTGCTTGCTTCAATGGAACCAATGCCTTCAAGTTTGATATAATGGTCTCCTTTGAGGGAATTCAAACCTCCAAGTTAGACTAGCTAACAATTTGTAACTTGGGAAATCATGACTATCTTTCCTTCATCCACAATTTTACCCATGGGGCATCTCAAATATCCCATTCTCTAGCAATACCAAAATTTCATTTTGGATTTGAAAAACTTCCAAACATTGAGAATATATTGAAACTCAAAAAACTGCTCCACTCGAAAAAAAATTTAGCTAGTTGGATCCTCATTGCCATTGAAATGTGAAGAATTGAGTTTTGCTACTTTTGGAATGATAACACAACTCGAACTCATTGTACTTGGTTCAATCACTGGACCTCCCCGTCCCACCTCAACTATGGCACTATGTGAGCTTTTTGCATGATCGTGGCTTTGGTAGCTTTTTGCATGATCACGACTTTGGTTACCATGAAATTGATCGAGGTGGGCATACATCATAGCAAGCATCTGTTGCATCTCTTTGAAAACTTGTTGTCCTGAAGCTAGAATGCTAATCTTAGCTTCTAATCACTCAATGTGGAGACTCCTTCATGACTTGCTCTAATATCATTAGCTACATACACAATTTTTTTATTGGTCGCTTCAAGGAAACCAAGGGCTAATAAAATGGACTACTTTGACAAAGTTGATAATTCCTAGACAAGATAACAATTTGTAACTTGGAAAACCATGACTATCTCTATCTATTGAGTAAATCAGAATTTACACATGAAATTTCAGTGACATAAAATAAGCTTCAACTTTCTAGAATTTATCGACACAACAAATCATAACTTATCCTAATCCAAATTGATCTACCTCATCCTAATCCAAACTAATTTATTCGAAACAGTGTTGGTAAAAGCGTCATGCGCACAGGCTTCTTGGAGCCAAAGTGCAAAGCGCAAGCACACACCTAATTGAAGTAAAGTGCATATTTGAATCAAATATAGTATCTTATAACCTCTAATAGAAATATTCATGACATATAATAAAAATAAAATAAAAACTTTACTTAAGTTATTTCAATTTCTTAAAAGTTTTATACAGTAAATTGAAAACAATTATCAATGAACAGTATTTTAATAAACTAGTCATAAAGAGTTTAAACATAACATTTTATATAATTCTCCTGTACTTTATAAAAATACACAACCATGATAGTTATGATCAAAAAAATCAAATTAAATCAACATATATCTAAAAGTCTTTTGACGTGTGAACAAAGAAACTGCTTTTGTAATACAACACCTCGAGAATAGCGTACGTATAATAAATCAACGGTCCATGTCATTTCCTTCAAGATTAATCAATTCGTTAGATTAACAACACGCTGATTTGAAATCAACAAAAAACGTAGCAATATCATTATTACCTAATACTTATCAAACAAATTAGATTCATAACACAATTTCCCAAACAAACCACAAACACGCACGCACGCACAAAAATAAACCAGAAATAGACCTTATATTCACCAAGAATTTAAAAGTCAATCCCATCCTTTTATGAGCTGATACTTTGGAACGCACAAACATAAACAGAAACACACACACACACACACACACACACACACACATACATACATACATACATACATATATACGTGCATACATATATTGAGAGAGAGAGAGAGAGAGAGAGAGAGAGAGAGAGAGAGAGAGAGAGACCTGTATCTGAGTATCATCGAAGAGTAGAGCGGTAGAAAAGTGTCTCTTCCTGGAGAAAATACTGGCACATACAGACCTCGCTGCAATAAACCTTTGCATCGCTACGCTATCTAATTTTTGGTTTTGGAGTTCAAGAGAGAAAGGAAATTAGACGGAAAAGCAAATAGATTAATTGAAAGAATCGGAAGAAGAAGATATGTCAGAGTAAGGAACCCCTTAACTTATAGGCTAGAGCAGTTTTTTCTTTTTTTTTAATAGAACAGTATTATATCCGAAAATGGTAGTTTTAATTATCGGAGGGTCTCTATAAGGTACAGCCGAGCTCATGTGAAACCTCTGAGATCGTTTCAATGTCAAGGCCTTGTATGGTTATATTATTATTATTGGTTAAAACTTAAAGCTAATGATGTGATTTTTATAGGCCATCAAAAAAAAAATTATGATGTGATTTATATTGGCGGTCTAGATTTTTTATTTTTTGTGACAAGTTGCTATGATTTGAGAGATGTTTCTTTAAGTTCACTGGACTTGGCACAGGTGATAATTACTAAAGAGGAGTGGAGTAAGTGACTAAACTAGTGTGTAGCGTATCCGAGTGAAACTCACCGGCTTGTCCTGCTTCTGTCCTTGATTAGGCTTACATGTGCTAGTGAGTCAATAATCCTATCCTATCCTATCCTTCCTCTTTTTTATTTTAAATACCATTCAACTTTTTTAATGCAAAAATTATTCAATTCTAAACTATAGGGTCCACTTTGGGCAAAATTTGCCAAATAGTATATTTTTAGAAAATTTTTAGGAAAGTAGTACACAGCCAAACTTATTTGGTTAGTTAGACTAATTTTTGAATTTTGGGTTGGAAGTCGAGTTTGACAAACTCGACTTCCAAGCAGGACCCAGCAAAGTGCATCAATATTGCTTGAAAGTCGAGTTTGACAAACTCGACTTTCAAGCAAGACCAACCAGAATGCACCAATATTGCTTGGAAGTCGAGTTTGCTAAACTCGACTTCCAAAAACAGTCTAACTAACTAAATAATTTCAAACATATGCTATTCACCCAATTTTTTTCTAAAATATTCCTATTTCGCAAATTTTGCCTCCACTTTGTGATGATTTTCAATTTTCATTACTCTAACTCAATTTTTTGAGTTTTGAGTTATATGAAAACTGAAAACAAAAATTTAACTAACCAATACATGGCTTTGTTGTTCATATTATATGATTCATATCCTCCTCTTTATCACAAGAATACAATAGAATACAATTTGCATAATTAGCCCAAAAAAAAATTACAATTTGCATAACACATCCCACTCTAGTGATTGTAGCAATTTTTTTTTTAACTTATTTCATGAGATTTTTATTTATATCATAATGTGTGAGTCAGATTTTCTGAGGTTGATAAATTCATAAAAATTATGACCATCACAATTAATTTTGTTATATATAAGTGCTGAGTTTACAATGGGAGAGATAAAAGAATAAAATCAAAATGCTAAATAATTTATAAGAGCGAAAGATGGGACCATCGATATCTATTAAAAAGGTTGAATCATCAAGGATACACAATATCATGGATAAATGAATACAATGTTGCTCTCTCTCTCTCTCTCTCTCTCTCTCTCTCTCTCTCTCTCTCTCTCAAATATATATATATAATAATAGAATATTGTATGGGGTAAAAATTCGAGGCCCAAAAGATGATTGGGCTTAGATCAAGGCCCACTACAATTAATTTGTAAAGATAAGCTTACGGACCAACACTTGGACTCCTGAATAATAGATTATGTTCAAAAAGAAAGTAATAATAGAAAGATTGGATTTAAATAGGTTTATTTAGGATAAAAAATTAAATTTATCTTCCTCAGAATGGCTGATGAGCCTTTTACACTTAATGGATTACAAAGACAAGTATTTTTTTTTTCTAATATTGGGTATTATGTTCAAAAAGAAAGTAAAGACAGAAATATTAGGTTTAAACATGTTTATTAAGAGTAAAAACTTAAATTAATCTTCTTCAGAATAACTGATGAGCCTTTTACACTTGATGGATTACAAAGATAAGTTTTTTTTTTTTTTTTCCTAATATTGGGGATCTCTTCACTTTTATAGGGCTTATGCTCTGATCCTAACCTTCCACATGGAGGGTAGTTGATCCTCTTTCTAGATACTTGTCTCATCTTTTCTTTTGAGACCATGTTGAGTAGATAACAGGCTGTGCTGGCACTATTTAGGTGTATTCAGCCATTAATGCGTCTGACATGGTCGATGCAATGTATTCAATACGGAGATGATAGATGCTTTTTTGGGAAGTTTCCCTCCATCCTTATCCACATGGCCACCATTATCTTCCTCAGATTGTATGCCCCAGCCAAATGCAGTTTTCATCTTGATTTCCTCGTCCAAGCACTTTCCTCAAACCAAAAGTCTCTTTGGCAAAAAGCCTCTTTCCCAGTCCATTTGGGCCTACATGGGTTATATAGAACTATTTAGGCTTTCTAAAGATTATAACTTTTTGAATTATTACTTATATTTTTTAACTTATTCGGGCAGTATTTAGCCTTTATAAGTGAACAATCGTTTCACATAGGGTGTAGTTTGATGGTAGAAGTTCTTATCCCAACACTCAGAGAGAAGCGGTTCGAGTCATAACCCTAGCAAGACTTGTGTGGTACACATGGTATTATCCACTGCCGTCAAGTGGTGTGAGGTCAATAAGCCCACACCAATAGGTATATAATTTTAAAATTAAAAGAGAGAGAGAGAGAGAGAGAGAGAGAGAGAGAGAGAGAGAGAGAGAGAGAACATCAACAAACTCTGAATTCAAAGAAGAAAAAATTGCTAAACCAAATCCACATCCAATCCATTTAGCAAAAAAAATCCATAAAAAAACCCAACTCATCATATTCTTATATAATAAAATCAACATAAATTCTTATGCACAAATCAAGGGGGAAAAAGAAAAACCCCCAAATTAAGCCACACTATCATTGACAAAAAGACATCATTACAGAGAACTATGGAACTTCAATTCTTTTTACTTCAGTTTTCTCAGGAAACAAACATTAATGAGACGAGCCCACCACCACCACCAAACCCTCTGGAAAACTAAATTCAACAACACCAGAAGCAAACAAACAACAACAACATCATGAAGGTTCACGCTATGCCCAATAAGCGATACATCTCCATCCAATACGATATCAATTCAAGGAAACTCTCTCCAAAGCTTAGGCCCTTCAAAGTCTCTCCTCAAAGAAGCTCAAATGCTTATCCCACGTGTTTACCCGTGTCTAAGAACTCAAAAACAACAACACAAACATTTACTAAATTGACACATACCCAATAATCCAAGGTACCCAAAGATAAAGACTGAACCTGAAGTTGCATTTGTTATTTCAATCTATCAATTTGGGTCAATAAGTTATATAGGGAAAATCTCAATGTTATAGCTTATTCACTTTTCACTCCCAAAGTCTTCACAACTCAAGCCCTCTGATATAGATTTTAACACACCAACATCAGTTTCAACCTTTGCAACATGACTAAAACATGACAAACATGGCAAAAATCAAACCTTGATGTTCTTTTTTTTTCACAATAATCGACGAAGTTTTCAGGATCTGTTGCTAGAAATATAAGATTAATACTAAACAATTAAACATAAACACAATGTCTTAGAGATTGATTAAAGCTATGCATACACACAGATACAAACATGGTCTAATACGAAACAAGGTGGTCCTGTTCATATATTTAGTTGATCAATAAGCTAATGGAGACGAAATTCGAACCAACAAATCATAGAATAGATTGAACACAATGAATGGGGCTTACGGTTTTCTCGGTTGGCAAACGGGTTTTTTTTTTTTTTTTTTTGCTGCGGCGGCGGCGGCTTGGGATGCCTAGTCGAGGCTGTGGAAAGGCGCAGCATCGCGACGGTGCTGTGATCAGATTGAATGGGAGAGAAGAGAAGTGAAGGGGTGGTGGGTTTTTTGTAATCTCAAGACAAGAATGCGTCCATTGCTTACAGAGACTGAGTAAAGTACTTGTTATTAAGTGAGAGAGCAATGATGAGACTACGAGAGACATGCTTGCAATTCTACGTACTTTTTTACGGATGCCAAAACTATACAGGCACATTTTGATAAATAGCAGAATTTTTGAAAAAGTTTGCAAAATAGCATTTCATCAAACTTATTTAATTATGTAGCACTTTTTTGAACTTGAGTTTAGTAAACTCGAGTTTCACCTGGAACTCGAGTTCCAAAAAACATGTTATATAACTAAATAAGCTTCACCCGGTGCTTTTTTCCTAAATATTTCAAAAAATTCTGCTATTTGGCAAAATATACCCTTAGATATATATAGGGCTGTGTTTGGTATGTGTGCTCAAAAAATAGTTTTCGGTGTTTAAATACTGAAAATTGGAGGCCAAAAAAATGTGTTTGATAGAAGAGTTTAGTTAAGAGTGTTTAAATCATGCTTTTATATATATATATATATATATATTCACAATTTTCAATTTAGGTATTTTGAGAACATCAAGTGCAGTTTTCAGCTTCTGAATAACAATGTTGTTAGCTAGTTATTTTAAAAATTAGCCACCTGTCTAGTTACTAACTAAGCAAACGAGATTTACCATTTTTTCCCGTTAAAAACCCATTAAGAAAACAAGAGTGATAATCGGATTTTTTTTCAAAATAACTATAATACTCAAACAATTTTATTAGTTAGTAACGTTTTCAAACTATTTAGAAAACTAACAATTCGAGTATGTGAGACTCAATTTCACTGTAGCAAATCGAGTTTAAGACACTCTGTATGCTAGCAAAGTTGATGTGGAGAAAGGATTCACGTGGGAATCGAATCTTTAAGACTTGATTTTCTGTTCATCATCTTCCACCTTTCTTCTCTTTTTTTTTTTTTTCCTCCATCTGTCGTCCCACAACCTTCTGCCCAGAAACACAAACCCACAGCAAAAGATCCCAGAAAATACAAACCCACAGCAAAACTGAAAACACAACCCACAACAAAAAATTCCAGAAAACACAAACCCGCAAAAATGAAAACACAACCCACATCAAAAAATCCCAAAAAACACAAACCCATAGAAAAAAATCCCAGAAAACACAAACCCACACGAAATCGTGATTTTTCAGTTGCCGAGTCCAAGTGCTACGCATAGCTGTGGGTCTTCCTCAGTCCCTCTTATACCCACTTCTAGTTGTGGCACTGATATGGATCAATGGGCTTCAACAATGGAGGAGATTCTATTTCTATTTCCGGAGCTCTTGTCCAATTCCTCCAACTGCAACGCACAAGTCCAGGCACCTTTTTTTATTCACTCTCTGTTTGGAAAACCAAAGAAAATGAAACAAACCAAATTTTGTGTGTTTTTTGTTTTGGTTTTTATTTTTTGGAAACTCAAGGGCTCTAATAAGGGAATTGGAAGAGATACTAGGTCTTAAACAGAAAATGGAGGAAGAAGATGAAAAAAAATCAAGTCTTAAAGAGTCGATTTCCACGTGGATTTTTATTCCACCTCAACTCCGCTAGCACATGGAAATCGAGTCTATCAAACTCGATTTGCTACAGTGAAATCGAGTTCATTGGACTCGAATTGTTACTTTCCTATATAGTTTCAAACCTTAGCTAACTAATAATATGGTTTGGGTTTTATAGTTATTTTCAAAAAAAATCCTGATAATCTAATAGAACTCAAAACAAGGAAGATTAAAAAGAGCATTGATAATGAGAGAGCTTCAAAACCATGTAAAAGGGGGTCTTTGAATTCATAAGGTAAAACATGGTATTAAAATTGAATATTCAAAATAGAAACTTTCTTAAGCATATGATAATCTACCAGTATAGATAATGAGAGTGTTTCAAAACCAACTGAAAGGGTTTGTAAATTCAGGAGAAAAAAAGTACCAGAGAGGGAGAGATCCTTGTGTAACTAAGCATGGAAGGCTACAAAAGCACATAGAGCAACTTGGGCACTTATGCATTATTGGGTTTTCCTTGCGCGGGGGGGGGGGGGGGGGGGGGACATAGAGAGAAGCGACAAAACTTCTGAGAGAACAAGAATGTTGGATTTTTAAAATGGGTAACTAAGTAATAGTTTCTAACATATTGTATCTAAGTTTTGCCCTTTTGCAAATACCAATTTATTCTAAAAGAATTAGTATAATTGTTCAGATACTTCATAGATAGGTTAGGAGATTTTAACCCTTGATATATCGATTGAAAATACCATATGTGCCACTCTTGAGAAATAAATCTAACTTAAAACAACACATTTATGAATAATAACAATGTAAAATCAATAGTAATTAATTTTCCCCTAATTAGACCCATTGTCGATGGCCCCAAACAAGCCCATTTTGAGGGTGCTCGAGGGGGTGATCCTTGGTGAGTTTCTTCCCTTGGGATCTCTAGGGACGAACCCAAACCAAGCTTCCAACAATATGTCTCGGAAAAAATAAGGCTCATGATCTCATACAACCCTCAAGTCTTGAGGTTCCTCAATTGGCCTTAATACCTCTGGATGAAGAAAGTCGCCATGTCGAGTAGTGAACCTTTTGAATCGAGAAACGATAACTTCAAAGGGAAGGAAGTCGCCGTCGCATTTATTACTAGCAACTACTGACAACTACCTAGCATTAAAATCCAAAAAAAAAAAAAAAAACTACCTGAATAATGGGGGAAATAAGATCAAGCCTACAACCCCTCCACTAATCTAACGACAACATGAACGATTTGACAATGGTCATCACCACCATCTCACCCTTCTTAGGGAACAAGTTTGTTTTGCCTATAAATACATCATTCTCTTCAAAAAGAGGAGAACAAGGCAGAATATAACACACACACAGAGATATATATATATATATATATATATATATATATATATATATATATATTAATGATATGGATAAAACTTCTATTGCAAACAAAAAACCCCAGCGGGTTACAAAGGAGTGCCATAGACAATGGTTTGCTCCAAGAGAATTACATCAAAGAAACTAGAAGGAGTTGAGCCCATAACAAGAGAATTACATAAAAGTTTTATCCAGATCCTGCTGGGTACGATGTCAATTTTAAGATTGTAATTTTTGGTTATCATTTGTGGTTTCCTTAGCAACATAAATCTATTGTATTGAGTAGACTCTCTTTTTACAAATTATGAAATTTTATAAACTTGGTCATGGTCTGATACAAAAGGTTTGTATACCCGCATCCCGCAGGTGATATGCTCCCGAGGGGAACAACATGTTTCAAGCTAAGGAAAATGCTAGAACTTAGGTGGACCGTGAATGAGACATGTAAAAAAAAAAGATTCTTTTACGCCCACCGTGGGGCTCGAACCCACGACCACAAGGTTAAGAGCCTTGCGCTCTACCAACTGAGCTAGACGGGCTACATGTTATTGCATTTCTGGTTGTAATTATAAAACCCACTGTAATTTGTTACTGAAAATGCGGAATCTTCAAAACTGCATTTTTATTTTATTTTTTTAATATTTTTATATAAGATAGAAATTATACTCTAACATAATTTAATTGTATATATATGTGAAACTCCCTCCTAATGACTTAAACTCTAGCCTTTGCCTCTCACACCCCACAAGCAATTAATATTTATGAAGTGACCATTGCGTTAATGATGTGCGGTTGTAATTTTTTATTTTTTTAAACGTATCAACTGATGCAACTTCGAAATTTTAATTTTTGGAGGTTTCTAATTTCTAGTTTTTGTAGCATTATGGAGAATTTCATCTTCCATGAGAGAGCACAAGTTTTGTTCCAGCTTTGGCCTCATCACCTGGATGTCCCTCTTTCCCAATCATAGTCCAAAATCATGAGTATATATGAGGTGGTAATGGAAAATTTTAAGGTTCCTTAGTTTCCTACACTCCTTCTAAGAAACCCAACAGATAGCAATGAAAAAAAAAAAAAAAAACAAAACAAAACAAAAAATGAAGTTACCTATGGTGTCAGATAGCTTTAAAACTCTTAAACAAATTTGTACCTTTGGAGTCACTATGCCTCCACTAAATCCCTTTTCATATATATATATATATATATGTGTGTGTGTGTGTGTGTGTGTGTGTGTATGTATATATATATACATATATGTATATATATCTTTTTTGGATTCTTCTGTTAGACAGTTGTTCCACCATTGCAGAAGTTTCCTTGTGAATCCTAAGACTACAAGCTCTATGACCTCTATGTGGGGACGTCCTTCGTCGAGGTAGTTGTTGGCTACCATGGTCATATGCTGGATCTTGTTTAGGATTTCCTGTTCTGATAAACCATCTATGTTCCACTTATAGAGTTAACCAAAGAATACAGAGAATTGGTTACTAACATTCCTTTCCTTGAACTGGAGGTTAGGGGGTGTTGGTCTGGGATACCAATTCTTGGTTAGGCTGGTCAGGGTTGGGTGATGAAGCTTATTCATCTTTAAACCTCGAAACTGATTTTCTAATTGTTCTATCTCCTTTTTGTTTTCTGAGGAGGTTCTGCTAAAATTGCTAGAGACTATGTAGATGTCTAAGGCTGCAAGCTGGGGACCTTTACTAGGTGAAGGGGTGACAGGTTCCTTCTTCACAAGTTCCTCAAGCTTTTGGGTGACAATTTCTAAGGCTGGTATGCCTAATTGTGGGTAATTTAACTAAAGGCTTTTCTAGAGCTTAGATTGGCTTGCTAGGGTTTCCTGTCTGGAGGACAACCTTGTTTTCAATCCTTTCTTCAACTCTGTCAAGTTGTTTTCCTATGACATAAGGACACTGCTTGGTGTAGTTGTTCTGTTCTATCACCTTTTTGACAAGTTTCTCTTCTCCTAAGGGAAACCTAAAGGGGGTAGCAACAACATCATGCCCTTTATGCTTGATGGTTATGGCTTCTAATGGAGGGTGACTAGATCTGATAACTTCCTTGTTATCTTCCTTGTTATCTTCCTTATGCTTGATGGTTATGGCTTCTAATGGAGGGTGACTGGATCTGATAACTTCCTTGTTATCTTCCTTAGTCCAATTGGTTTTGGTGATGACACAAGATTTTTTGTGCCATTCAAAATGGTTTTCAAAGTATTCAAAGAAAGAGACATTCTGAAAGCAGGGTAATTCATCATTATCAGGGTAATTCTGAAAGCAGTCAAAAAGAAAATACCGTCCCCTCTAAAACCAAAAATATATTGATTTGAGATTTAGTTTGATTGCCAACCACACCCTAGAACAAAAGAAATAAGTCCAAGAAAAATGGCAAGAATTCATGAAAGAGAATTTCAGCAATGTCTCTTTCTTTGAATACTTTTTTTTTTTTATCAAAAAAGTATTCAAAGAAAGAGACATTGCTGAAATTCTCTTTCATGAATTCTTGCCATTTTTCTTGGACTTATTTCTTTTGTTCTAGGGTGTGGTTGGCAATCAAACTAAATCTCAAATCAATATATTTTTGGTTTTAGAGGGGACGGTATTTTCTTTTTGACTGCTTTCAGAATTACCCTGATAATGATGAACGAGCAACCAATGACTGAATCATACGTACAGAAATTCAGGCATTGTTTCCCATTAAGTCATTCTTCCTTGAAGTTATGAAGAAAGGCACCCTAGCTATTGTGAGTTATTCAAACAGGGGTGTTTAGCATATAATCAGGGACTGTTGTTGTATGATTGCATGAAACAAGTTTAGACAATGGGAAATTAAGCGAAGATTTCTGCAGAATAGTACAAGCCAATAAATTATAAATTATCCCTACATTTTTTGCCAAAAGCTCTCTCATCTACAGAATACAAAATGGCCAGAAACCCTGGAACCCAGAGTCAATCATCAATGGACTTGAATAGGGTGTGTCAAACAGCGGTCTCTTCCCAGATAGGCTTCACTCAGTCAAGTAAGTTAGCAATGGAAAAGTGCAGTCTGAGCTCATATTCACGAGTCCTTCGCAGCTGATGTCAGCAGCAATAAGCCTATTACGAGCAAAATGCAGCAGGCCTAACAAGTACTCAGTCTTCAGTCTCCAAAGTCAGAACTGGAAGGATGCTCAGGGCTGAAGAACCAAGATGCATACCTCGAACTATCCCTCCATATCCAACCTTAATCCTGTGGCACAAAAGCAAGATGGAATCCCAAAGTGCTGTTCTTCCCTGAAAATAAAAAAAATAATTGTTGTTATTCAACTAATACAATATGAGAGGACAGCGAAATGTCAAAATTTATTAAGACGTAGACACTACTATGCGTAAATGACTAACTAGCACCAACACGTTAAGTATATTCACATGTGCAAACGTGCACACACTGACACACATAGGGGACAGAGAAATGTCAAGACAGACACTGCTTTGCTCTAATGAATGACTGAAAAAAAAAATAGCTAATAAGAATGTTTATTGCATGGATGGATGCCAATGCCTAGATCTACCACACTAAAGGCACCTAGTAAATTTAGAAGCTTGACCCATCCAATAAAGCTATCAAGACTGGAACCAAACAGGCAAAACACACAGAAGATGTCAATCCTGGCTTATATGGGGAAAAAAAATTCAATCATGCCCCAACAATAAGTATTCAATTTAATGGGAAAACAAATCTTATTAGATATGTAATGTACTTACCCTGAACCCTACAAATTTTTTGGCTAGCATAATGAGACCTCTTCATTACAAAATAACAGTGCAAGACATATTCAATGTAATCAGAAAATAGATCTTATTGAATACCAACCTGGAGTGAAAATTGAAGCTTTTTATCCCAGTATAAGGCAAAGATTGGGGGGCTTTGCCTTCCAATAATCAGTACAGAAGCTCCTGGATGAAAAAAAGAAGGCACACCAGATACAACTGCAACATATTTGTCAGGAAACCTTTCTTTTGGTGGCAGAACTCCCAAGAACAATGGATTCTTGATAGACTGGGCTCCAACATAAGATGTAGGATCCACATGTAGCATCCACTTTGGATGCTCTAGGAAAGCACAGAATAAATACAAAAGCAAGTGAGAATCAGTTGGAAGCTCAAGAGTCCACTTCTTGTTCTTTTTGTCATATACCTCCCCACTTCCAAGATACTCATAATTTTTCAAGCAGGTTCCTTCAGCGAGCTCTGAGAAATTCCATATGCAGGTAATCTAAGGTTAGATTACATAGACAAAACAGTTGTGATAAGATAATCTAGATTAGCATACTCTAATTCAGAAGTCTATGGTTGACCTGAGAAAGGCAATAAGCATATGGTGAAAAAATCAAGATTCCAATTACCTCGGATCCGTTGTACAGTATAATCTGCTCGAACACTGCTTTGAGGTAGCAAACCTTTAACCCACTCTCCTTTCACCAAAGCATGAAGCCTCTGGTGTTCAGTAATAGCATCAACGCACTCCTGCATAATAGGGATCAAGGGATTCTGTTGTGGGGATTGTTGCAGGTTGGCTAGAGGCAACTTGGCTGCATATGATGAAAAGAACCACATAAAACATCAGCAAAGGACTGTAAACAAAACAGATCCAGTAATTTCAAAATAACCTATATCAAATAATTGATGGTGGGGCAGCTTACATGTGGAAGAATCAATAGCCTGCACAAGAGTAGCACGTAGCTGATGAAGAATTCCATCTTCATCTAGAGTAAATGCTGGTTGCCACTCCTTAGTCCTATCAATTGGAGAAACAGTAGTTGGAGTTCCAGTAGTAGGTAAATCACTTCCGACTTGACTGATTGTAATTGAAATACCTAGTCTAGCAGCTGCTTGCATTACCTATAAATACAAGAATTTTAGGTAAGTATCAATAGAAAGGCATTGAAGAGGAATTTATTCTACTGATTATCTCATTTGATTTCAGCTCTTTGCCGTATTTTAGATAAATCTTTCATGCAAGATGACTAGGGACCTTCATATGTCCTTAAGCATGTCTTAATATTATTAAAAAAGGAACATCAATCTTTAAGATGCTTGATGCTAGTCAAACTTTTAACTAAACATATGCTTGCAATCTGTTTCCCTCTGTATTACCATAACCCAATAAGAAGAGGAAGGGATGTGAGCCTGGGGGAGAGGGATGTTAGGTTTTAAGAAATTGCATCACTATCATTCAAAATATCAAACTCTTTTCTAATTTTTCTCAGTTTTTTCAAGTCAATTCCAAATTACGTCAAGTTTTAAACTTATATGAGAAACCATTACCAAGCAAAGTTGAAAAGTATTCATATCATGCTGATTTATTTCTGAATATAATATGGGTTTTCCAAATTATGTACTGTAGTATTATATTGATAAACATATGCTTTTTCATTTTTTCTCTAAACTCAAGTTGGAATCCCCAATGAAAGCCCAGCAATTAATACTTCCACCTATCAATTATATCACTCAAGAAAGTCTAGAATTTCAATTTGGGAAGAATAAATCCCAAATCCCACATTTCTACCATAAACAAACTGTAATCAAGTTAAAAATTAATTAAACACAACATGCCATGAGTATTTATTGAGATCATCATACTTTTTTACAAAATACAAAGTAGCCAAAGAAATCAAAGGAAGAGAGAAAGAGGTGATGATTGACCTGAATATGACTCATTTCAATCTTTTTAAGTAGAGGATTAAGCAAAACCGAAGAAAACCATTGTCTGATGTGGTCACGCCATTGCTCAATTTGAGGATAGATGCCCAGATGTTCAAAAGCTTCAATGGACTCTTCCATGGACATAGGAGCAGGAAGGTCACCCTCTCCTTTCTTGGGGGGAGTGCTAAACTTCTGGGAACCTGGAGACATCCTCACAGACCTTAACGGAGTACTCCTAGTAGTTCCAGAGGTATTAGCTGAACTGGCAACTGTATTCGGACTGGCTATGCCAAAACCACTAATGGTTGGGGGTGGAGTAGCCAGTTTCCCTGCTGATTCTGTTATTTTCTCATCTACTTCTGCCAAAAACTGTTCAAGCTGTTCTTCTGATGTTATCTCTTTTCCAGAGGAGGTTCGCTTATTTGACCAAGGAGACGAGACCACTAAATCCACCCCAGGCGAATTTTGAACTGAAGGCAATTGTGAAACAGAACCAGGGACAAGATATAAAGAAGAGGAAGAACTTGGTGATTTGGATGGGGTGCTGACAGCACGGATCCTATTTCCCCCACTGGAGCTTGATCTATCTGCGCTGGTTCTCGATGAACGATTTGGGCTGGTAATTGGCTGATGAAGTGGAACAAGGACATCTGAAGAAGGTGTCAAGTGAGGTCTAGACTTGGGAGGTTTCTTCGAAGAATCAGAAGCAACTTGTTTAACCTTTGGTTTTATTCCCAAGAGTTCTAGTTGACGGTTCGAAAGAGATGTTTGATCCTTATTTCCTTTATTGGAAGATAAAACAGGCACAGCAGCAATATTTCTTTCTCTACGCAGAGAGATGGCTTTAAAGAGGGCAAAGATGGTTCCAAAAAAGACTAAGCCCACTATAGTCTGTATTGCCTTGGCAAACAAATCTGAGACACAAAAACAAGATTTTCAATATAGCTATAGCAATTAAAGTAGTCAGTAAACTAATCTAAGGAATTTTTTTTTCTTTTTTAAAACTTACATGCTGTTTCTTGGGGAAGACTTATGAACTTCAAATCATCAATGAACCCATTTTCCCTTCAAAAAGTCAATTGAAGATAATTAGCGACATGAATTTCAAAAGCAAGACCCATGGACATAATTAAGATCTTAAAATACATTATTCTAGTATGGAATTTTTGTTTGGTTGATGAGAAAATAAAATATAATAAACCCTTGAATCTATGTTGCTTATAATAGAAAAATCTCAAATAATTTCAGCACATAGATAGCCAAGTTCAAATAGCTTATCCTTTAATTTACTCTAGAGACCAAACAAAAGGAAGCCTTCTATTGGGTGCTAAGCTTTCTTTTCTTCCAATAAAAAAACCTAAGCTTTCTTTTCTTTTCTTTAAAATAATAATAATAATAATAATAAGTAAATATACTCACGCAACCACATTGGATTGAACCTATGATCTCACCCTCTACCCTTGTATCATGAGTTTTAAGAAATTGAAGAGAACAACAAGATATGGAATTCAGACTCATTCTTCACCATTTTTTGGTTCCTTAAAAGTGAATAACTCAACTGTGCCAAGCCTAGTTTGTGCGGACACAAGATACATACCTTCAATTATGCAAACTTATGAATGTAGATGCAATAAGAAGATGGCCCAATCAGTAGCCTTATGGATGGAGCTGCTACCAGTTCGGCCTAAGGTCTAATTTAATTTATGTCATGTTTTCTTTTCCTACTTTGTTCAGGGTTCAGTATTGTTTTACAGTTTTGTTGAGCAATAACAATTTTTGTTGGAATTTTTTCTCCGAGCCTAGATGTTGACAATGCAAGACTAAAACCATAGAGAAACTAAAAACAAAACCCCTTCTAGTTCTCACAACTAAAAACACAACATTAACTAGCTCAGAAAAGCAGGAAAAATAATAAAAAGTACTTCCAAAATTACAAGCGCTAATTTTAAACTCAAAACTCCGCTTCGCAACAGAATCTCCTCGTAGCTTTTTTACAACGCTAATTTTAAACTCAAATAAACAAGTTTCAAACTAGGGGAAGCTTCAAAAAATTTGAAAAAGAAGCTAAATTGAAAGTGAAATTAGAGAGAGAAGAAATAGTACCGAGAAAGAACGGTGAGAAGAGCGAAGGCGGAGGCTGAGGAGAGGCAGAAGATGCAGAGGAGGGTGTATTTGGGTGGCTGTAAGCTTTTGGCGGTGAGGGCAGCGGAGAGGGCTGCGTTCTGGTACACGGAGAACTTGGAAGGCTTCGGTGGAGCCGACCCCTTTTGCTCTCTAGATTCCATGGTCTGACTCTAGGGTTTGAATGTTGGGAACAGATCAAAAGAGAGGCGGAGACAATTAGAGAAAGAGACAGAGAGCGGTCTCGCTGAGACTCTGTGTGTCTGTTTATGGAATCATGGTTTTCAGTCACCGTCTCCGCTGCGAGTTCGGAGTGTGTTTCAATTCAAAACTTTCAAACTTGGTGGGAGTGATGAGTGGTAGCTCTCAAATCGATAAATAATTAAATTGTCGCTAACGATTGCCTAACAACTTTTCTAAGGCGGTATTTCGAGATATTAAGGCGACTTTTTGGACCAACGGGTACTCGTCACTTTTTTTTTTTTTTTTTTAACCAAAATTTAGAAGTTGCCTCAGTTGATATGTTTAAAAAAATAAAAAATTATAACTGCACACCGCTAGCGCAACGGTCACTTCATAAGTATTAACTGTTTATGGAGTGTGAAGGGTAAAGATCGAGATTCAAGTCTCTAGAATGGAGTTTCACAAACATATACACTAAAATTATATTAGAGAATAATTTCTATCTTGTATAAAAAAAAATTAAAATAAATAAAATAAAAATGTAGTTTTGAAGATTCTATATTTTCTGTAACAAATTACAATGGGTTTTATAATTACAACTAGAAATGCAATAACATCTAGCCTGTCTAGCTGAGTTGGTAGAGCACAAGGCTCTTACCCTTGTAGTCATGGGTTTGAGGCCCATGGTGGGCGCGGAAAAATCTTAAAATTGGCATCATTCTCTTGTTTTGGGCTCAACTCCTTCTAGTTTCTTTGATGTAATTCTCTTGGAGCAAACCATTGTATATGGCACTCCTTTGTAACCCGCTAGGGTTTTTTGTTTGCAATAGAAGTTTTATCCATGTCATTAATATATATATATATATATTTTTTTTTTTTTTTTAATTGTGTGTGTGTGTGTTATAGGCAAAACAAACTTGTTCCCTTAGAAGGGTGAGATGGTGGTGATGACCATTGTCAAATCATTCATGTTGTCATTAGATTACTGGAGGGGTTATAGGCCTGATATTATTTCCCCCATTGTTCAAGTAGGATTTTTTGCATTTTAATGCTAGGTAGTTTTCAGTAGTTGGTAGTAATAAATGCGTTGGCAACAACTTCCTTCCCTTTTAAGTTATCGTTTCTCGATTCAAAAGGTTCACTACTCGGCATGGCGACTTTCTTCATCAAAAGGTATTAAGGCCAATTGAGGAACCTCAAGACTTGAGGGTTGTACGAGATCACGAGCTTTATTAAAATTCCAACATTCTTGTTCTCTCAGAAGTTCTGTTGCTTCTCTCTATGTCCCCCTTTGCAAGGAAAACCCAATAATGCATAAGTGCCCAGGTTGCTCTATGTGCTCTTGTAGCCTTCCATGCTCAGTTACATAGGGATCTCTCCCTCTCTTGTACTTTTTTTTCTCTTGAATTTACAAACCCTTTCAGTTGAAACACTCTCATTATCTATATTGGTAGATTATCATATGCTTGAGAAAATTTCTATTTTGAATATTCAATTTCAATACCATGTTTTATATTATGAATTCAAAGACCCCCTTTACATGGTTTTGAATCTCTCTCATTATCAATGCTCTTTTTAATCTTCCTTGTTTTGAGTTCTATTAGATTATCACTCTTGTTTTCTTAATGGGTTTTTAACGGGAAAAAAATGGTAAATCTCGTTTGCTTAGTTAGTAACTAGACATGTGGCTAATTTTTAAAATAACTAGCTAACAACATTGTTATTCATAAGCTAAAAACTGCTCTTGATGTTCTCAAAATACCTAAATTGAAAATTGTGAATATATATATATATAAGCATGATTCAAACACTCTTAACTAAACTCTTCTGTCAAACACATTTTTTTGGCCTCCAATTTTTAGTATTTAAACGCCAAAAACTATTTTTTGAGCACACATACCAAACAAAGCCTAAGCACATTTATGTAAGGGTACATTTTGTCAAATAGCATATTTTTTTGAAATATTTAGGAAAAAAGCATAGGGTGAAACTTATGGTATGTTTGGTAACTGTTTTTTCCCCTTATTATCTGTTTCCAAAAACAATTTTCTATTGTTGAGAGTAAAAAATTTGTTTGGCAACTCAAAATAGATAGAAAACAAAAACTGTTTTCAAAACTCAATTTGTGAAGGAAACTAAAAACATGCAAACTACTCTTTTCAGTTTTTAATTTTCAAAATTCAATAAAAACACGCATTTAATTAAATAAATCTATCTCATTTAATGAGTTAGCATTAGATTTCAAATCCCAATAACAATATTGTGGGGATAGGGGCCCAAGGCTACTTATCAGGCCGTGAAGAGGCTAAAAACCCCAAGATCATGTAGTGGGCTTTGTGGAGTTAAAGGCCCAAAACCGTACATTGAGCCTCCAACAATATCCAAGGACGTGGTAGAGTCTAAGGAGAGGAAAATGGACATGCAGAATCCCAAATTGCGATTTATTGCGTTTAGTGAAAAAGAAGGCAATCCGAGGAGTGACCCCAGCTCTAGAGAAATGGGAATCCCCAAAAATACTTAAGAAAAAGCTGCCACCACCGCATTAATTGTGCTGCACCTACTCTTCTGACCGCATTTATGTAGAGAAAACCCCTGAACAGTGCAACTTCGACCACCGTGACTCACAGTAAGCCAAAAAAGATACATGATGGGACATGCACTCAAGTGAAGAATCAGATGGTGGACAAGTGTAAGGTGGAGATGGTCTTGAGAGAGCTGTATAATGTGAAGAAATTCTCCTCTAAAAGGAGAGGCATTTTTGAAAAGAGAGAAAAAGAGAGTTGGAATAGAAGAGTTTACCTTCTGAAACTTACATAGTCAATGTTATCAATTGCGAATGAAGTAGATCCATTTATTTTCCGCTGCGTATGTTTTGTATTCGATACAAACATGATGATTTACCAACAATTGGTATCAGAGCGGTCTTCATATCGAATCTGTATAACATGTTTTTGTTCGTTTTGGAATTAGAGATTATAGTTTCAAGTTGATAGATTTCTGCATGGTCGTTGAAACTATGATTTGATAAAAACTGATATTGATGTTATGATGTTGTTTAAATATGAATTTAAGAATGTTAAATTGATCTTTAAGGCTATAGCATCAATAGATTTCAGTTTTGATATCAATTTCTGTCTGTCATTTTCGTATGATGGTTGTTTGTTCATACAAAACGGTTGAAAACTGCCTTAGAAGATTTTCTGGAAATTCGAGTTTCACGAGTTTCGATCGATCGAAATTTACTTTCGATCGATCGAGTGAAACAGAGACTTATCCTTTTGAATTGATTAATATTCGATTGCTAGTCAATCGATCGAATTTTATTTTCGATCGATCGAGAGGCGATCGAGTATCAATCGAATCAGACAGAAGGTTTAGTTCGAATTGTTTGATATTTTCGATCGATCGAGGGGCACATTCGATCGATCGAAAGAAAGAAAAACATAATTTTTTCTAAGTGTTTTCAAACTTAAATTTTGTGTTTTTGCTATTTTTTCTTACGCCTTTTTCGTAAGAAAAAGTGCATGGTTGTGTATAATTAGTTTATGCATGTTTAAAGATAAAAACCTTTATTTTAAAACATCTAGTGGGAGAGAGATTCAAGGGTTGGATCTTACGGCCTCCATTGTCGGTTTATAGTAGTGTGATTAATCACCTCGCCTTGGCGTATATGCCTTGCTCCCTACGGAGGGTGTTTAATTCATGGTACTACAGGTTAAACTTCTTAATGATAGATGAAGTGTGTGTTTACATTGAGAGCGACCACGCTACCGTGGAGTTACTTGGTGACTCACATTGATTCTAGACAATGGTGTACACTAGACTAAGTATGATGTTAACCTCCCTACGGAGCTATGTCATTATCACTTAGAGGCTAAAGAATAAGCGGCAAATTATTTTTGTTTGGTAAGAGTTACCATGATAGCATTAATAATGAGGATAATCCTCACTCAATCATAGTGATTGGTATGACCTCGCTACCGGGGAATATTAATTGCGGGATTGGGTTGTCGTTGCATATATTATATTATGGTTTTATTAAGGTTCCATATTATATGTTTATATGCTAAATTGATAATGTCCAGTTTACTTATTATATTCATGTTTATTATTTTCAGATTTGAACATGGCATCATTTAGCCCACTTGTTAGCATTCTTAATCAAAACAAACTGACTGGAACCAATTATGTTGACTGGAAAAGAAACTTGGACATAGTTCTCACAGCTGAAGAGCACAAATATGTGCTTACTCAACCATGTCCCAGCTTTCCTTCATTAGATGCTCCTCCTGAGGAAAAACAACGATATGATCGTTGGCAGAAATCTAATGAAATGGCCAAGTGCTACATCCTAGCGTCCATCTCAAATGTTCTACAGCATCAAATGCAGGATGTAGAACTAGCTTCGGACATTATGCAAAGTCTGAAAGAGATGTTTGGTGAGCAAGGCCGTTCTGCAAGGCAAGAAACCATGAGGCAAATTTATAATACCAAAATGGCTGAAGGTAGTTCAGTGAGAGAGCATTGTCTTACAATGATCTCTAATCTGAATACTTTAGAAGTTTTGGGTGCCGACATTGATGGAGAATCCCAAGTGGATATGATACTCCAGTCACTACCAGAGTCATTCAAGGAATTCAGACTTAATTATAACATGAACAAAAAGATTTATACTTTGTCTGAATTAATGAATGAGTTGATAGCGGCGGAAGGCATCCTTGGTACTTCTAATGTTGAAGCCAATGTGGGTGAAGCTTCTACTTCTCAACCTAAGTCGAAAGGCAAGGGTAAGAAAAAGAAGAAGAAGGACTTCACTAAGCAGGAAGGTAAACAAATTGTCTTAGGGGTTGCCGACAAAAGAAAGAAGCTGAAAGGAAAATGTTTCCATTGTGGTGAGAAAGGACATTGGAAGAGGAATTGTCCAAAGTTCAAAGCTGCCAATAAGGGTATGAATATTTCATTCCTTCTTGAAATATGTTTGGTACAGAATCCCACGGATTCCTGGTGTGTGGATTCAGGTTGTACTAATCATATCTGCAATTCTTTGCAGGGGTTCCAGGAGACCAGAAGACTTAAAGAAGGAGAGTTGTTTCTGACCTTGGCTGATGGAAGTAGAATTCCAGTTGTAGCTATTGGAGTTTTTAATTTATGCTTTGAAACTAGGGTTTTAATATTGGAAGACTGTTTATTTGTACCTAATGTTCGTAGGAATTTAATTTCTGCAACTTATTTAGGTAAAAATGGATATTGTGTTATCCTGAAAGACAATGTTGTAATAAAGAAGGATAAAATGTTTATCTGTTCTGGCAATATTGTTGATGGTCTTTATATTTTAACTCCTGATAAGCATGAATTATACAATTCTGAATTAGATAATAACTCTCATGTAAAATCATTAAAGAGAAAATTTCCTTCTACTAATGATGCATATCTTTGGCACTTGCGTTTGGGTCATATTAATCCAAACAGAATTCAAAGACTGATCAAAGATGGTCTCTTAGAGCCATTGGACTTTGATGAATTTCCAGTTTGTGAATCTTGTTTGGAGGGCAAAATGACCAAACGACCTTTTAATGCAAAAGGTAGAAGAGCCCAAGAGTTGCTCGAATTAGTTCATACGGATGTTTGTGGTCCTATGTCAACCCAAGCAAAAGGAGGTTATGAGTATTTCATCACTTTCACCGATGATTACTCTAGATTTGGTTATGTGTACCTAATGAGACGGAAGTCCGAAGCCTTTGAAAAGTTCAAAGAGTTTAGGGCTGAAGTTGAGAATCAATTGGGTAAACACATAAAGGCCATTCGATCTGATCGTGGTGGCGAATACCTTCTTGGGGATCTCAATGATTACTTAACTCAAAATGGGATTGTATCCCAATTGACTGCACCTGGAACTCCCCAACAAAATGGTGTAGCAGAAAGAAGGAATAGGACTCTTTTAGAAGGAATAGGACTCTTTTAGAAATAGGACTCTTTTAGCACCTGGAACTCATTAGATACAGCGATACATCTTTTGGATTTAGTTCCATCAAAATCTGTTCCCAAAACACCCATGGAATTGTGGAGTGGGCGTAAGCCTAGTATGAAATATCTCCACATTTGGGGTTGTCCAGCACATGTGTTAAAAGGGAAGTCTGATAAGTTGGAACCAAAATCAGAAGTATGTTTGCTTGTGGGTTATCCAAAAGAAACTAGGGGTTATTTATTCTATCGTCATAAAGATAACAAAGTTTTTGTTAGTACAAATGCTAAATTCTTGGAAAATGACTATATGAATAATTTTACTCCTAGAAGTAGAGTTGTCTTGGCTGAAATGAATGAACATGTTATTGAACAACCAATGGTTGAAACTAGGGATGATGTGGCTGTATTGGATACACCACAAGATACTACTCATGAGATGTCTAGTACACAGTTGCCTCGTCGTAGTGGGAGGAATGTTAGGCCACCTATAAGATTCATAGGTCTTGGAGAGACTTATGAGGCTATCTCAGAGGAGGCCGAAACTGATCCTTACACTTATGAAGAAGCAATGAATGATATAGATGCACATCATTGGGTCCAAGCTATGAAATCAGAATTAGATTCCATGTATTCCAATAAAGTTTGGGATCTTGTAAAGGCGCCTAATGGCATTAAACCTGTTGGTTGCAAATGGGTTTACAAGAGGAAGAGAGGGATAGATGGAAAGGTTGAAACCTTTAAAGCAAGGCTAGTGGCAAAAGGTTATACTCAAAAAGAAGGTATTGATTATGAGGAAACTTTTTCACCAGTAGCAATGCTTAAATCTATCAGAATTCTCTTATCTATTGCTGCTCATTATGATTATGAGATTTGGCAAATGGATGTCAAGACTGCATTTCTCAATGGCAATCTTGAAGAGGAAATCTATATGATGCAACCAGAAGGTTTCATAGCAAAGAACCAAGAGCATATGGTATGCAAGTTGAATAAGTCCATTTATGGACTTAAGCAAGCATCTAGGTCATGGAACATCAGATTTGATCAAGCAATCAAATCATTTGGTTTTGAACAAAATCTTGATGAACCATGTATGTATAAAAGACATCAAGACAAAGTAGTAATGTTCCTAGTGCTTTATGTTGATGATATTCTACTCATTAGAAATGATGTAGGGGTCATGTCATCCGTAAAGGTTTGGTTGTCAAGCCAATTTGATATGAAGGACTTGGGTGAGGCTAACTTTATTCTAGGGATCAAGCTTTGGCGAGATCGTAAGAATAAGATGTTAGGCTTATCACAAGCTGGATATATAGATAAGGTTCTAAAACGGTTTAGCATGCAAAACTCCAAGAAAGGATTACTTCCTTTCAGACATGGAGTTCCTCTGTCTGATGACCAAAGGCCTAAGACTCAAGAGGAAGTAGATATGATGAGACAAGTTCCTTATGCCTCTGCAGTAGGAAGTCTCATGTATGCCATGCTTTGTACTAGACCAGATATCTGTTTTTCAGTTGGCATGGTCAGCCGATATCAATCAAATCCAGGACCACAACATTGGCAAGCTGTAAAGCATATTCTCAAGTATCTACGGAGAACGAGAGATTATATGCTTGTTTACCGTTGTGAGGATTTGATTCCCATTGGCTATACAGATTCAGACTTTCAATCAGATCTAGATTTCAGAAAGTCCACGTTAGGATGTGTTTTCACCTTGGGAGGTGGAGCCATAAGTTGGAGGAGTGTTAAGCAATCTTGTATTGCGGACTCCACCATGGAAGCTGAATATGTTGCTGCTTGTGAGGCGGCAAAGGAAGCTGTTTGGCTCAAGAAATTCCTTTCTGATCTTGGTGTAATGAGAATGGAGCAAGTTCCTATCACATCGTTTTGTGACAATAGTGGAGCGGTTGCACAATCCAAAGATCCAAGGAATCACAAGAAAGGAAAGCACATTGAAAGGAAGTACCACATCATTCGAGACATTGTTGCTCGTGGAGATGTGGTGGTGGCAAAGATTGAAAGTGCAAATAATCTAGCAGATCCATTTACCAAAGTCTTGCCTCAAAGGACCTTCGAGTCACATTTGGAGGGAATGGGAGTTAGATTAGTGCACAATAGTCTTTAGGGCAAGTGGGAGATTGTTAGGATATGTGCCCTTAAATCCTATTGTATGATGCTATGTATAATATTATGTATGACATTATTTGAGAAATGATGTATGACTTAATATTATATTTAATAAAGTTGTTTTATTCTTATCTAAAATAATGGTAACATGAATATTCGGACATTATCAAATAGTCCATGAGATGCATAGTATGTGATTTATGTGATTTAGTCACAGAAGATATAGATGACAAGTTCTTTGTAAACTCAGAATTTTGGTTCGTAGTCGGTGATGAAATTGGGCATTTCATCTGCGAAGACTATAACATATTAACTACGATGATTTGTCTTGATCATGGAAGTGGTGACTTCTAGTTAATATGTTGATATGTTTTAAGAGTTAAGACATATTGAACTGGACCGCTGTGAGATTTATTATTCTCCTAACGACTGTCAATTGAATAATAAATCTCACGACTTGTATTCACATGAACTCTTAATCCTGAGAGAATAATGGACCTGATCATGAAATGTAGGTTGCTTTGATATATCAGGAGTGAGATCTAAAGTAACGGTCAAAACCTCAGTATGTTGGGCAGCCACATTTAGTGTTGATGGAACATATATTCTCAAGATGGAATTCATAGTCTCTTAACGGAGATACAAAATATTCCCTTGAGATAAGTTTAATGGGTACAGTTATTCAAAGAGTTAGGCCTAACCACTTTAGTAAGACTAAAGTATATATTTATGAAATTGGATTTCATAAATATATGGTGAATAACTCAAAAGGATTAAACCGGGTACTCAAGGATTAAGATGTAGTAATTTACAAAGTGGCAGTCTATATTCATGACTTTATATTACTACGAATATTTTATGAAGGGGTTGCATGTATAATAAAGTCTTGGGACATAATTTATTAATGAGACCTAGAGTGCAATTATATTTATATAGTGGTATTAAATATAATTAATGGTAACTTTGGACTTGTCAAGAGTTGACAGAAAAGCCCAAGGCCCATTGGAGCTAGTGTCTTATTTGTTCCCTTTTGGTCCCACTCCAAGCCACACACTAAAGCCCAATTGGGAAGGCCCAAAAGGCTAGCTCAATTAGATAATCAGTTATGTGGAGAGAAACATACAGAATTTTATATAGAATAAAATGGTTTGTATGTGATATCATAAAAAAAAAAGGTAATGAAATAAGGAAGAGAAACACTCTTTCATATTCTCTCTAGAAACATAGAACTGATTGAGAGACCACACATCTTGGGCATCGAGTGGAATTGGAGTGAAGATTGAAAGTATTCCCGAGTACTTCTTCATTCGGTTTTGAAATTCACCGCATCAAGGTACACTATCTTGTTCTTATATTCTGAAACTTACATAGTCAATGTTATCAATTGCGAATGAAGTAGATCCATTTATTTTCCGCTGCGTATGTTTTGTATTCGATACAAACATGATGATTTACCAACAGTATATGCCACGCACCTCTGTAAAGGGGCAAGTCCTGGTCGACTTTCTGGCTGAATTCGCCAAGGCTCCCGTAGAAGAAAGTGCAGAGAAATAAGGCATAGATGAAGATTCAGTTGGAGTAATGACCGTGAGAGGGGCTTCATTATGGAGGATCTATGTCGATGGCGCTTCGAACCTCAGAGGATCCAGAATGGGGCTGGTCTTGGTCTCCCCCGAGAACATCATAATTGAGAAGTTGTTAAGACTCGGGTTCTCGGCCACCAACAATGAAACGGAATATGAGGCCTTACTGGAGGGAATGACCATGGCCCAAAAGATGGGGGAAAAGACCGTGGACATATTCTCGGACTCCAGACTCGTTGTAGGTCAGGTCCGAGGGGAGTTAGAAGCTCGAGATCCCAGAATGCAGGAATACCTGCGCGAGGTCAGACAATTACAGTCCGGGTTCGAGTCCTTTAATTTGATGCAGATTCCCAGAAGTGGGAATATGCATGCAGACTCACTTGCAACGCTGGTAACCTCCTCAGCACAAAGCCTACCGAGGATAATTCTTGTCGAAGACCTCGTAAAGCCTTTTAGGTCGAGAAGAGAAGTGCTGTCTATTCATCAGGCAAGGGCAGCCCCTAACTGAATGGATCCTATCATTCACTTCCTCAAAAATGACACCCTACCTGAGAGCAAATTGGAGGCAGACAAAATTCGGAGGAAGGCTCCTCGTTTCTTGTTGTCCAAGGACCAAAAGTTGTACAAAAATCTTTTTCTGAGCCGTATCTATTATGTGTACATCCTGAGGCAGTTGAAATTCTCTTGGAGGAACTACATGAGGGCATTTGTGGAAGCCACACAAGGAGAAGATCCTTGTCCCATTAGGCTCTCACTCAGGGATACTGGTGCCCCAACATGCACCGAGAAGCCCTGGACTATGTAAAAAAGTGTGATCAATGCCAGAGGTTTGCTCCAAACATCCACCAACCGGGAGGAGAGCTTAACCTTCTATCCAGCCCTTGGCCTTTTGCCCAGTGGGGCTTGGACATCGTGGGCCTCTTCCCCAAAGCAGCGGGAAATAAGAGGTATCTGGTAGTCGGCACAGACTATTTCACCAAGTGGGTTGAAGCAGAACCACTGGCCAACATCCGTAACGTAGACATGAAGAAGTTTATTTGGAAGAACATCGTCACCCGGTTTGGAGCCTCCATACCCTTATCTTGGACAACGGACTCCAATTTGACAGCAAATCCTTCCGGAGATACTGCTGTGGGTTAGGAATAACCAATCGGTACTCCACCCTAGCCTATCCTCAGGGAAATAGACAGGCGGAGGCTGTAAACAAGGTCATAGTAAACATGTTGAAGAAAAGACTAAATGATTCCAAAGGAAGATGGGTCGAGGAACTACCGCATGTCCTATGGACGTACTAGACTACACCTCGAAAATCCATTAGCAAAACCCCTTTTTCACTAACTTATGGTGCCGAGGCTGTCATACCATTGGAAGCCGGTTTTCCTACGCTGAGGACGAGCTCTTTCACCCCGAGCAGCAACGACGGCTTACTAGAGAGAAGTCTGGACTTAATCAAAGAGCGAAAAGAAAGTGTCATGGTCCAATTAGCCTATTACCAGCATAAACTTAAACGGGGGTATGACGCCAACGTAAAGTTAAGGCCTTTGGCGCAGGGCGACTTGGTATTGAGGAAAGTGGTCGGCTCTGCAAAGAACCCAGCCTGGGGAAAGCTGGGACTTAATTGGGAAGGACCGTACCGGATTACCTCGGTGGCTGGAATAGGAGCATACTACTTGGAGGATTTAGAAAATAAGGCGACACTGCACCCCTGGAATGTAAATAACCTGAAAATGTACTATTATTAATAAGAATATGCTTTACCACACTTTTGTGTTCATTATGTTGTGGATGATGTTCAATTACTCTTAAAAAGAAATTGTAAGAATCAGCAAAACCTCGATCATCCACCTAAATTTTTCTAAGTGTTAAACAGATCCTAAGCTACGCCGGATCCTCGGACCATCTGCTTTGGAAAAATTAACACTCCACGCAATTTTTTTAAGTGTTAAACAGATCCTAAGCTACGCCGGGTCCTCGGACAATCTACTTTGGAAAAATTAACACACCACGTAATTTATTTTAAGTGTTAAATAGATCCTAAGCTACGTCGGGTCCTCGGACCATTTGCTTTGAAAAAATTAACACTCCACGCAATTTTTTTAAGTATTAAACAGATCCTAAGCTACTCCTGGCCCCTCGGACCACCTGCTTAGGAAAAAGTAACACCACCTACAAATTTTTCTAAGTGTTGAACAAACCCCCACCTTCGAGTCAAACGCCTAGATAAACTTAATACCATGTTGTTGGATAATTTCCCATTATGTCTAGCTTCTCGGGCGAGAATTTTTGGGATACATGGTAAACCGTACCTAGGACTACTTGGAATTTTATAAATATATGGCAAAATACATTCTGAGTTACCAAGCTCGACACATTATGCTGAAAAATACTTGCTAAAATCAACTAGAAGCAATGAGACACAAAATATAAGGGGAGAACATTTTTATTCATGAAATCATGTATTACATTTCCATTCAAAATGGCGTGCACTCACTACAAAACCGAAAACATAAATTGAATCTACAGAAACAAAAAACAACAAAACCCTAGGTTCTAAGCCTTGTCCTTGGGGGCAGAGGGGTCCTCTTCTTGGCTCGGCGGGGTAGCAAAGACTTCCTTAGCCTTAGGATCATCCTCATTTGCCTTAGCCTCCATCTCCTTTACCTCTGTAGCAGCTCCTTGGACCTCAAGGTCGGCTCCCCTAGCCTCATCTTCCTTGGCCTTTGCAGCACCAAGGTCTTCTGGGAGTTCGGCATCTGGAACCTCTCGAGTATAAGGGTGGAAGTATATGTTCTCAGAGTGCCTCAGGGCCGAGTCTGCAGGGACTCCTGTAGCATTAAGAGCTCCATCCCTAGTCATGCTGCGGAACTCCCTGCACGCCTCGGCCAACTCCTCAGCGAGCCTGGCCTGCGTCTCTTCAACCCCTAGCTGGTACGACGCTTGTTTCTCGGCCTCGAATGCTTCCTTGGCTAGTTGAGCAGCCTCCTTAGCCTTCTGCAGCTACGCCTTCAGATCAAGCATAAGCTGCCTAGACGTAGCCAGCTCTAGCTCCGTCTTATAAAGCAGCTTACGTTGATCCTCAGCCTGCGCCTCGGCGCTCTTTAACCCTGCCTCTGCGCTCTTTCTCACTCTCTCTCCTCATTCACTAGCTTTGAGTGGAGCTCCTTGTTCTCAACCTTGGCAGCTCCTAGGTCCTTCTCGGCATCGTGGCGAAGGAGCATTTCGTTCTTCGCCTCGCCACGAGCCTCTCTCACCCACTCCTCGGCCACGAAGACCTTCTGGGTGATCTGCACAAAAATAATGCAACCGCATTAGTAAAGTATGAGTGGAGAAAAATTCGAGCAAATAAAGGGTGAGAAGTTTGAGGCTCACCATCTCGAGGTCCCTCTTCAGGCACAGGAAAAAGTCCTGCTGCCTCAAGTTCCTCACGGCCTCCATGTCGTTAGGCAAGAGGAGCGGCTATTCCAATGCCTCCGCCACATAAGCAGCTTGGCCCTTGTGGTATTCTCGGACCGAGGCGTCCCAGGTCACGGCTGCCCCATCCACCTCCAGTGGAGGAGCCCAAACACGCGGTGCTATGTGCACATCAGCCCGGTTCTAGTCTTCTCGGCTGTCCACGGAGGTAGACCTCTTGTCCTTCGCCTCCTTGGTCGTTTTCTGTTGCTTGGCCCCCCTTTGCTGACCAACTTCCCCCTCTTCGAGGTCCACAATCGGCCTCTTCTTCTTTAAATCTGGGCAGGCCTTCAGACCCAGGCCGACTGGAGGAGGAGGAGGAAGTGTAGGAGGAACCTTAGGTTTGGGGGCTCCTTTTGAAGTCTCTCCCTTCGTTCTTCCGGCCAGGAGCTCCTTGAGGCCCTTGCCTTTCTGATTCGAGGCCATCTCTTCCTCGGAGATGCTGTCCAGGCAGGTCACCACAATCGCAGGAGCGTGCACGCTTAAATAATCGCCGATCTCGCCCTCGAGGTCGAAAGCTCCGACTGGCACTGATGCCGAGCTCTCCTCCTCTTCGAACTGGAACCGGTCTATCTCCTCGTCCAGAGACAGACGGGATAAGGCGATCTCCTCCTCGGCTACGCCCGCCGCTGCTGGTGGAAGCTGTTGTAAAGGAACCACAAATTGCGAGGCGTCCTGGTGGATCTGCAACACAACCGGGGGAAGGTTGTTTTGGGCTAGGAAATCCGATCTGGACACGTCTATACGGCGTATCCGAGGGACACCCTTCCTGATGCTGTGGCCGATTTCTTGGAACACCTTAGAAATGGGCTCGAAGCCTAAAATGTGATGGACCGCGAGCAGCTGTCCGTCCTTGTTGACAAAAATCTCTGATCTGAGGAAGTTGAGTGCTGGGACGTTACTTAGGCTGAGCCGAGGAGCCACGTGGTTCTTATCTACAAACATACCCAAGAAAAGAGGTGTAGTTAGAAAGAGGAAGCAAGGAGCCGTCATCGATAGAGAGACAGAAGTAAAAGGAAAAACGACTTGGCAATGGTTCAAAAAAAAAAAAAAAAAAAAGGGCCATCTAAAACTCTTTCTAAGACACCTAACTCTAAGACATCCCACCTGGCTCTCTCTCTCGGACGGGGCAGTGAACGCCGTCGTGCCTCGCTCCTGAGACTATTAGGTAGTCGTCCTTCATCCCTTTGTTCGACTTAGGAAGGCATGAGATCAGCCTTACCACGTTCGAGATGGACTTAAGGTAGTACCCCCCCCCCCCCTCGGCTTGTGAGTGGCACTTGTACATGTGCACCACATCGTGCCAGGTGAGCCCCAAGCCCAGATGCCTGTTTATGACATCAATGCAGCCTAGGATTCTAAAAACATTGGGTGCGCACTGCGCAGGGCATAGCCTGCGGTTGAAGAGATAGTCCTGCATTATTTGACCCATGGGGGGTGCCATCCCTCCTACTATGAAAGCTATCATCGGGATGACCACCTCCCCCTTTCCCTCCCCCCTATCAAGATCTATCCTATCCGGATCGCAATACCGCAGGGCTACTTCCTACGGAATCTGGTATTTGTCTTTGAAGAGCTCTATCTTCGCTGGGGAATCTACCAGGTACTTAAACCTACCCATAGGGGACAAACTAGAAAGGAGCAGCAAAAAAAGAGAAGAGAGGAATTTTTTTCTTCCTTTGAACGGCCGAGAAGAACAGCCGAGGAGAAAATGAAAAATCTAAAGACTTAACAACTTACTAATACTAGTGGGTGATTGTCTCTGAAATCCTTAAGGCTACAGTCGAGGAATCAAAAGGGAAGTGATGGACGTTTGTGATTTTCGGGTTTTTAAACTCTTTGAAACTCTGAAGAACTTGGAAGTTGAAGAAATGAAGGGAATAATTCCCCCGGTGGCTTTATATAGAGGAGGGGAATGAATGGGAGTTACCCGGCTCGAAATTCTTGGAGTAATGTGCACCGTTAGATCGACGTCCTATCGTCAGATGAGGGAGACATAACGCCGCCTGGAGCAATCAATAGCGCTTCGCAAGTTCCGAAGCATCATTATTCCTCGCGAAGCGTACGCAACATTAATCTGGCACGTGCGAGCAAAGAGGTCAACTGACACGTCCCTTCAGAGTCAAAACTTCACCTTTTCTCCTCAGATGAGAGCAAAAAACCGGAGATTTGAGGGGCTATTGTGGGGACAGGGGCCCAGGGTTACGTATCAGGCCGTGAAGAGGCTAAAAACCCCAAGATCATGTAGTGGGCCTGGTGGGGTTAAAGGCCCAAAACCGCGCATTGAGCCTCCAACAATATCCGAGGACGTGGTAGAGTCCAAGGAAAGGAAAATGGACATGCAAAATCCCAAATTGCGATTTATTGCGTTTGGTGAAAGAGAAGGCAATCCGAGGAGTGACTCCAGCTCTAGGGAAATGAGAATCCCCAAAAATACCTAAGGAAAGGCTGCCACCACCGCATTAATTGTGCTGCACCTACTCTTCTGACTGCATTTATGTGGAGAAGACCCCTGAACAGTGCAACTTCGGCTACCGTGACTCACAGTAGGCCAAAAAGGATACATGATGGGACATGCACTCAAGTGAAAAATCAGATGGTGAACAAGTGTAAGGCGGAGATGGTCTTGAGAAAGCTATATAATGTGAAGAAATTCTCCTCTAAAAGGAGAGGCATTTTTGAAAAGAGAGAAAAAGAGACCATTTGGGCTTCTTATCTTTTCTTTCTAAAAACCCTAACCTATTGCATTGGCTGTTTAAATCATTCTAGCCCAACTTTCGCATCCCACCCTCTACAAATTCATTGTTTAGGGACCTTTGGGCCGTCTCATCCAGTTTGGGCTAGCTCACGAACTTGTGTCCTTACAAATATATTTTAGTATGTTCTTTTTTTTTTTCTTCAAAAAAATATTTTTTTTTAATTTCAGCTAACTAAACAAGTTTTTGATTTCAAAAATACAAAAAAATTGTTTTTTCTTTATATTTTCAAAAAAAAGTTTTTGAAAATACAAATAAAAAAAAAGTTTTTGAAAATACAAAACAAAAACTGTTACCAAACATAACCTTATTTAGTTATGTAACATATTTTTTGGAATTCGAGTTTACCAAAATCAAATTCTAAATATTATGACAATGTGATCAAATATATTGCTTGAAACTCAAGTTCCAAAAAGATACTACATAACTAAATAAATTTGATGAGATGCTATTTTGCAAATATTTTCAAAAATTCTGCTATTTATCAAAATTTGGGCGAAAATGGGGAATTAGCCCCATTTTGGAAACTATTTAGTTAGTAGACACGAATTTCAAACTATATTTTTTACTAGCATCTCAAGTGTAAGAGACTCGATTTTAAGCTTATAAATCGAGTCTTTGAGACTCGATTTTGGTGTTTTGATCTGTCTGATGTGGCATTTGTTCCAGGTAGGATACACTTGGAAATCGAGTATCTAAGACTCGATTTCTAAGCCAAAAATAATTTAACTCTAACTTAAGCCGTTCCCAGGAACAGCAACAGCAAACACCCAGCAGCAACAGCAAACACCAACCCAGAACCCATCAGATCAGATCGGAGAGCAAACACCAACCCAGAACCCGTTAGATCAGAGAGATCAAATCGGAGAGCTCGCGCGCGCGGCCTGGGTGCAGCGCGGCCTGGGCTCGTTCGCGCGCGCGGCCTGAGTGAGATCAGATCGGAGAGCTCGCGCGCGCGGCCTGGGCTCGCGCTCGCGGCCTGGGCTGAAGCGTGGGTTCTTCTTCTTCTTCTTCTTCTTCATCTTTTGGGTTCTTCTTCTTCTTCTTCATCTTCATTTTTTTTTTCTATCTCTTTCTTCTCTGATGAGAACCTGTATGTGTTTCTTCATCCTTTCTTCATCTGGGTGCTATGTTTCATTTCTTCATTCATCCTTTTTAGCTAATGTGTGTTTTTGGGTTTCTTGTGTGTGTGTTTTTTTTTTGGGTATTTCTGGGAATGGGTTGTATGCTGGGCTTAAATCTTTTTTTGGTTTGGAAATCGAGTCTCTAAGACTCGATTTCCAAATGTTCACCACGTCAGACCAAATGCCACGTCAGACTCACCGGACCATGGAAATCGAGCATCAAAAACTCGATTTATAAGCCCAAAATCGAGTCTTTTCAGACTCGAGATGTTAGTTAATTATATAGTTTGTAAAATAGGCCTACTAACTAAATAGTTTCCAAAATGGGGCTAATTCCCCATTTTCGCCCAAAATTTGCCTGTATCTAAGTTTTAGCCTCCGTAAAAAACTACATAGAATTGCAAGTCTGTCTGTCGGAGTCTCATCGTCGAAGTAAAAACTCTCTCTCTCTCTCTCACTGACTCAATAAGCAAGTACTTTACTCAGTCTCTCAAAGCAACGGACGCATTCTTGTCTTGAGATTACAAAAAACCCACCACCCCTTCTCTTCTCATCTCTCCCATTCAATCTGATCACAGCACCGTCTCGACGCTGCGCCCTTCCACCGCCTCAGCTCGGCATCCCAAGCCGCCGCCGCCGCAAAAAAGAAAAAAAAAAAAAACCCGTTTGCCAATTGAGAAAACCGTAAGCCTTATTCGTTGTGTTCAATCTATTCTATGATTTTTGGGTTCGAATTTCGTCTCCATTAGCTTATTGATCAACTAAATATATGAACAGGACCACCTTGTTTCGTATTAGACCATGTTTGTATCTGTGTGTATGCATAGCTTTAATCAATCTCTAAGACATTGTGTTTATGTTTAATTGTTTAGTATTAATCTTATATTTCTAGCAACAGATCCTGAAAACTTCGTCGATTATTGTGAAAAAAAAAAAAAAGAACAAAATGGTTTGATTTTTGCCATGTTTGTCATGTTTTAGTCATGTTACAAAGGTTGAAACTGATGTTGGTGTGTTGGAATCTATATCAGAGGGCTTGAGTTGTGAAGACTTTGGGAGTGAATAGTGAATAAGCTATAACATTGAGATTTTCCCTATTTAATTTATTGACCCAAATTGATAGATTGAAATAAAAAATGCAACTTCAGGTTCAGTCTTTATCTTTGGGTACCTTGGATCATTGGGTATGTGTTAATTTAGTAAATGTTTGTGTTGTTGTTTTTGAGTTCTTAGACCCGGGTAAACACGTGGGATAAGCATTTGAGCTTCTTTGAGGAGAGACTTGGAAGGGCCTAAGCTTTGGAGAGAGTTTTCTTGAATTGATATCGTATTAAATGGAGATGTTTGGCTTATTGGGCATAGTGTGAACCTTCACAATGTTGTTTTTTGTTTGTTTGCTTCTGGTGTTGTTGAATTTAGTTTTCCAGAGGGTTTGGTGGTGGTGGTGGTGGGCTCGTCTCATTAATGTTTGTTTCCTGAGAAAACTGAAGTAAAAAGAATTGAAGTTCCATAGTTCTCTGTAATGATGTCTTCTTGTCAATGATAGTGTGGCTTAATTTGGGGTTTTTTTTTTCCCCTTGATTTGTGCACAAGAATTTATGTTGATTTTTATTATATAAGAATATGATGAGTTGGGTTTTTTTATGGATTTTTTTTGCTAAATGGATTGGATGTGGATTTGGTTTAGCAATATTTTCTTCTTTGAATTCAGAGTTTGTTGTTGTTCTTCTCTCTCTCCCTCTCTCTCTCTCTCTCTCTTAATTTTAAAATTATAAACCTATTGGCAACTAGTGATTTTCATAACATTTTATTTTATTTTATCTTTGCTTCTTTTTTTTTTTTTCTTTTTTTAATTTAAATTTTGTGTTCTGAGGAGCCTGTATACAATCAATGTGGTCAGGACATAGAACCCAAAAAATTTACACTGTCCATTAACAAATTTTTAATTTAACAGAATCAGGGGACATTGCTCAATTTATTTTAAAGTCAAGAGGGCATTGAGATGGACCCAATAGTTTAGGGAGGAAAGTGAAATTAACCCAAAGTTTTTATCCTAATAGATATCTAATTGTTTTTTTTTTAGAGAGAGTTTCAACCTATGGCGTCCGTTCCTGATGATAGCTCTATATCATTAAACCAAGACACCAATCAGTTTTTGGTGTAGGCGGGGATTGAACCCCAGATCTCTTATTTAACCATTAGGAACTTTACCAGTTGAGCTAGCTGGAACCCACATGGATATCTAATTAGTAATCTTTAGTAAATATAATAATATTTGAAGACTCTTTTACCGCCTCGTGTAAGCGAGTTGGTACCTGGGCTGTATAGAGACCGATTACTCGGAGGTTCAAGCCCCCGCATTTACCTAGTAAAAAAATATTTGAGGACTCTTTTGATTGTTTGAGTGAAAATATTTCTGAAGTAATTTCTGTCCTAACACATCAACAGAATTTATCTTGCAGCTTGGTCTCAATCTGAGAACCCATTGCTTCCTTGGCTTAGGGAAACATGAACAATGGAAATGGAAGACGATTGAATGGGGAGACAGAGGAAGATGATGACGATGAAGGAAGTGAGGGAGACCTTGATGCTTGGGAGAGGACTTATGCGGATGAGAGGTCATGGGAGTCTCTGCAAGAAGATGAGTCTGGGCTTCTCCGCCCCGTGGATAACAAGACCCTTTACCATGCGCAGTATCGCCGGCGCATTCGCTCTCTCTCCTCCCAGGCAACTACTTCTCGGATCCAGAAGGGTCTCATTCGCTATCTCTACATAGTTGTTGACCTCTCAAGGGTATTGGAATCATCACTTGATACCTGTCTTGTAGTTGTTCCTTATTGAATTTTATGCAAATGGTTTGTTAATATGATCTGCCAGAACAATGCTCTAGTAACTATATGCTGGATTGAGAAATCAAAATATTGCATCTTTGTGGTGAGTATTGAATTGTAAATTGTAAGATCTGCTTAATTGGCATTTCTTCTGCCATGCCTAATGACTGTATCTAGGTAATACAACATACAACAGACTTTACATGTTTCTGACACTCTAAAATTTTTTCTTGAAGGTGGGTTTGGCAAAATATGTTTAACCTACAACTAATTTAGCATCTAGGAAAAATATGTTTTTACATGGGTTATTGTGGCATGCCCAACATATAAAGAACTGGATAAAGCACCAGAAATCTGCATGGATTTAAAAGTTTTGGCAATTCTTTGGATTGATTAATTTGCATTGTTTATATTATTTTTTATTTTTTCATTTGCCTTCTCTCTATACGTGTAGGCAGCTGCAGAGATGGATTATCGACCAAGCCGAATGGCTGTGGTTGCAAAACATGTTGAGGCTTTTATTAGGGAGTTCTTTGACCAGAATCCTCTTAGTCAGCTTGGTCTTGTGACTATAAAAGACGGAATTGCTCATTGCTTAACAGATCTTGGTGGCAGTCCTGAGTCCCATGTTAAAGCTTTGATGGGTAAACTGGAGTGCTCCGGTGAATCCTCCCTACAGAATGCCCTGGATCTTGTTCATGGGTATCTAAATCAGATTCCATCATATGGTCATCGAGAAGTTCTCATCTTATATTCTGCTCTTAGTACTTGCGATCCAGGAGACATATTGGAGACTATCCAGAAATGCAAGAAGTCAAAAATGAGGTGTTCAGTTATTGGTCTCTCTGCAGAAATTTTTATATGCAAACATCTCTGCCAAGAAACTGGTGGCTCTTACTCTGTTGCCATGGATGAGGTGAGGTCCACTAAGTTCTAAATGAAGCACTAATTGTTGTAATCATTAAAATGATAACTTAGAAGAAACAAAAATCTGATATTCATTTAAATCCACCTGAATCTAATAGAAATTCAAGAAAGTGAAGTTGCTATGAGGATAATGGTTTGGAGTGCTGCCTACTGCATTTTAATCATTCAAAGTTTGTTTTACAAACTATTTTTTTCCTTGTTTTTTTGCAGTCCCACTTTAAAGAGTTAATACTGGAACATGCTCCCCCACCTCCAGCCATAGCAGAATTTGCCATTGCTAATTTGATAAAGATGGGTTTCCCACAAAGAGCAGCAGAGAGTTCTATAGCAATTTGTTCGTGTCACAAGGAGGCTAAGGTTGGAGGAGGTTACACTTGTCCAAGATGCAAAGCACGTGTATGTGAATTACCTACTGAATGTCGTATATGTGGGTTGACACTTATTTCTTCACCCCATTTGGCAAGGTCATATCATCATCTCTTTCCAATAGTACCATTTGATGAGGTGTCTTCGTCAGTTCTGAATGATCCACGTAACAGATTACCAAGATCTTGTTTTGGCTGCCAACAGAGTCTTCCAAATCCTGGTAAGCAGTTGCATAGGATGAACAAGAAATTTTTTTCAATGCATCTATTACGTGGGCAATCCACAGTTTGGCCCGCCAATTGATCTTTTATGATAATGCTGAAATTGCATTTGGTAGTAGGAATATATATATATATATATATATATATATATATATAGCTGAATCATGTTATACTCTTTTTGGGTTTCAACTTTATTAAAGTAATGCATAGGGATAGAAGAAAATGGGGCTAGACTGTGGTCTCTTGAAGATATATTTTTCAAAATAAATGATATATATGTTTCTTGAATGATCTAGTAAGTCTAGAAAATCTGGTCTCTTTAGGCTTGGTGCTACAAAATGGGCAGCAAGTCAGGCAAGTGGCGGTATAGAACTAGAACTAAGACAGGATGACGGCTTATGAGAACAATATTGTACAGTGATGTAAATGAGAGAAAAAAGGGCTGATACAAATATAATCTAAACTACTGAAATCTTAGAAGAGTCAGATACAGCATTGAAGTTCTAAGAATCCCTTGATTCTATTCTTTTCTAATGATTTTGTAAGTACTATATTTGTGTCCATGTGAGATATGTCCTAGCCTTTCCTGCTGATTCTTTTTTCCCCTTTTAAATGATTTGTCACAGGAAACAAACCTAGCCTTCGGGTTACTTGCCCAAAATGCAAACAGCACTTCTGCCTTGATTGTGACATCTATATTCATGAGAGCTTGCATAATTGCCCCGGTTGTGAGAGCTTCAGGCATTCAAAGTCCCCCATTGCTACTGAAGAATGATGATTCCTGAGACTTAATAATACCCCCCATCCATTCCCCACAAAAGTTGCTAAAAGAAGTTGTGTTTCAATACTGGTTCTCAAGCCAAAACTTTTTTTTTTTGGAAGAGGGGGAGGGTGGTTGTAAGTTCTCTAAGCTTCCCACACAGACAGTAGCTTGCATAATTGTTTTTGGTTGTGAGAGCTTCAGGGCTTCAAAGTCTCCCCCCCCCCCCCCCCCCCCCCCTATTGCTAGTGAAGAATGATGGTTCCTGTGACTTTTTAATCTCAACACCCAGGTGCCAAAAGAAGTGATTCAATACTGGTTCTCAAGCCAACAGTTTTTTTTTTTTTTTTTTTTTTGGGGGGGGGGGGGGGGGGGGGGGGTTGTGTGGTTGTAAGTTCTCTAAGCCACACAGACAATAAAGTTTATGCTGCCAGTCCATTTGCGCACACTCGTATGGCCTTGATTTAACCTTTGAAGAGGGATGCAGTAATGCTTGTTAGGTGAAAAGAGAGAGTGGAGAGAGTTGGTCATTTTTCCATATGAATTGTGGTACGTTTTTTTATAAAAAAAAGTTTATATATGTTATTGGTAAGTTCTTAGTGAAGAGAGTTTTCAGCCTTGAAATGCAGCTTTGCCTTTGATGTCTCCCAAGAATTGAATGAGCCTTGGTAGTAATCCTTCATGATTTGTGTTAGGGGATACGAATATGATGGCTTTCTTTACTACCTGTGGAAATATTTTCTTTTAAATCTCCATAGACGACCCTTTATAATTTTATTTTTTTAATGTGTAGATGAAACTCGATATTCTAAGTTTTCGTAGCTTGTTTTGAAGATGTTGTTATGTTGATGCCCCCATTTTAAGCATTGGTTTAATTTCATTAGATATCCTCTGTTTCCTCTTCTATTAAAAAGGAAATGACCTATCTCGGGTTAGAGAAGAGGAATGTTTGGAATGCCCAGGAAAGAGTGTTTGCAGTGACCATGAGGGACTTGTGCAATCCAATGAATTTGTGTGTTCTCTCTTTTCTTGTTGCTGAAGGTTTTGTAATTAATTCAAGATAAGAATGTTATGTGAAATGTGAATATTGAGATGGTTGAGGGCTGCCACTCTAGAGAGGAGCTATGCTTGGGAAGCCTCCGCATCATTTATCAACATCTTATTGTCATGCACATGTGGTCCATATTTTTAGAACTACTCTGGGAAAAAAAAAAAGTATCTAATCTTATTAGGGTATTAAAGCATTCTTATCAAGAATTCTAAAATTTTTAGTATTTAACACTTCAAAAACTTACTTTATTTATTATACCATCTCACTTTAAAATACATCAAATATCAAAACTTCTATATTTTTTATCATTTCATTTAAATAATATAAATTACTCATTAAAATAATAATAAAACAACTTAACACAAACAACAGCCAACCACCCCACCAACATGAGAATAAAAAACTTTTTTTTTTTACAATTCAAGCTACAGTGAGCTTGTATTAATACAAGCTCACTGTGCAAGTATGCCAAAAATTTTACAATTTGAAAGCTTTAATGGAGTTACTTTTTTGGTGTTTTGATGCTAAGATTTAACATTTATAACATATGAAAGGCTTAATGAGAATGCTCTTAGAATGTTCATTGTTAGTTGTATATAGGATTTCTCAAATTACCGTGCCATTTATACTAAAATAAAATTAAAAAAAAAAAATTGTGCTATTGAATTACACGATTAAAAATATTTTGACGGACAAGATTGAAGACTTTTACGGAAGACCATGTCCTACATGTTATAAGTAATTGAAGATAAATAGTAACGATGATGTTTAATGGCAAAGTGTTTTTCAAGAGGTTATTTTGCAACAAATTAAAAATGATGTATTTGGCAGAGGAACAAATGTTATTAATGATGGAAAAATATATGTTTGTATCGCATACAAAACATACACAGTAGAAAATTAACGAATCTACTTCATTCGCATTTGATAACATGAACTATGTAAGTTTCGGAATTTAAGAACAAGAAAACGTACCTTGATGGGGTGAAATTCAAAACAAAATATTAGAAGTACTTGGGAACACTTTTAATCTTCACTCCAATTCCATTTAATGCCCAAGAAGTGTGGTTTCTCAATCAATTTCTAAAGAAAGAATAAGAGAATGTTCAACACTCACATACAAACAATTTCATCTTTTTATGTGGTCTTAATCAAAACTTTATCAAAAACTTATGAAATTTTGTATGTTTCTCTCTTTATATATATAACTGATTATCTAATTGGGCTGGCCTTTTGGGCTATTCCAATTGGGCTCTAATATGTGTCTTGGAGTGAGGCCAAAAGAAAACAAATAAGACTCTAGCTCCAATGGGTTTTGGGTTTTTCTGTCAACTCTTGACAAGTTCAAAGTTACCATTAATTATATTCAATACTACTATTTGAATATAATTGCACTCTAGGCCTTATTAATAAATAATATCCCAAGACTTTATTATACATGCAACCCCATCATTAAAATATTTGAAGTAATACAAAATCATGAATATAGACTGCCACTTTGAAGATTACATCTTAATTCCTGAGTATCCGGTTTATTCTTTATGTTATTTATCATATATTTATGAAATCCAATTCCATAAATATATACTTTAGTAACTTTTTACTAAAGTGGTTGGACCCAACACTCTGAATAATCAAACCCATTAAATTTATCTCAAGGGAATATTTTATATCTCTGTTAAAATATTATGAATTCCATCTTAAGAATATATGTTCCATCAATACTAAATGCGGCTGTCCAACATATTGAGGTTTTGATCGTAACTTATAGATTTCACTCCTAATATATCAAAGCAACATACACCTCATGATCATGTCCGTTATGTTCTCAGGATTTAAAATTGATGTTATTTATCATATATTTATGAAATCCAATTCCATAAATATATACTTTAGTAACTTTTTAATAAAGTGGTTGTGCCCAACACTCTGAATAACCAAACCCATTAAATTTATCTTGAGAAAATATTTTATATCTCCGTTAAGAGATTATGAATTCCATCTTGAGAATATATGTTCCATCAACACTAAATACGACTGCCCAACATATTGAGGTTTTAATCGTAACTTATAGATCTCATTCCTGATATATCAAAGCAACTTGCACCTCATGATCAAGTTCATTATTCTCTCAGGATTTAGAATTGATATAAATAGAAGTCGTGAGATTTATTATTCATTTGACAATCGTTAGGAGAATAATAAATCTCATAGCGGTCTAATTCAATATGTCTTAACTCTTAAAACATATCAATTAGAAGTCTCAACTTCCATGATCAAGACAAATCATCTTAGTTGATATGTCATAGTCTTCGCAGATGAAATGTCCAATTTTATCCCACCTACGAACTAAAATTTTGAGTTTACAAAGAACTTGTAATTTATATCTTCTGTGACTTTTCACATAAATCACATACTATGCATCTCATGGACTAAAATAATGTCTCATTAGTTCATTTATAGATAGTCTCATATAATTAAACTATTTAATTATTCATGACATGCCAATAAATTGAATTTTAGGGCAAAAACCCCAACAATTAATTCCCTCTATAATAGGCTATTTTGTAGTGAAAACATTTTTGTATTGAAGGAGGGTTGGAATGGTTTGTATTGCCTCCCCTCTGTTGGTCGTGTGTTGTAGGCCCTGCTGGGTGTGTCTTCTTCACTGTTAATATCTTCCTTCTATTTGAATTTACAATATTATTATTGAACTTTGGAATGTAAGCTTGGAGCTATCTAGAGTTGAAGGTTACAAGAAGATGAGAGAAAGAAGAATAAAGGCTACAAGAGATTTTATGGAGAAATATGGCAGTGCATCTTCTTTTAAGGAGAAATGTACTACTTTATAAAAGTTAAAACATTTTCAAAACACTCTCTCTTTAGTTTTCATTGTCATTGATTGTCATGTTAACTTCTTTATTTTTGTCTTTAATTTTCTTGTGATCCTAAAAGTCATTATTGGCTTTTTGAATCACTTTTGAATTTGGGCGACGGTGAATGCACACATTTGTATTTTGATTTTTCTTTTTTATGCATTAGTCTAAACTATTTTAGATGAATGCTTTGTTTTTGTTAAGAAGTGCATATTTTACCTTTTGGACTTTGCCAGATTCCTTTTGCTTTTATCTTAAGAATGAATTATCTTTACATATATTTATATGAAAATTTTGATAATTATATAGAAGACACTCTCATTTTAAAAAATGTGCATACTTAGATTCTAAACACTTTGAATAATTCAAATATAAGTTGAATTATATTTATAAAAATGATTAGTTAACTTAAATCTTTGCGCAATTCATAGGCAGGATTCCACACTCGCATGCTATTGCTTTGGAATGGTGACAGATGGTCATGGTATTACAAATCAAAACTACTTAACCAACAAACTCAAGATTATTGCCCCCTAAAACTCCTGTCTCCATGGAATGACAGGACTTTCGTCTTTGGCAGCGTCATCCAAGATAACACTATCGTGGCACACGAGATCATTCATTTGATGTGAAAGAAGCAAGGGAAGATAAGCTACGGTTATCATTATTAGTTTAAGGTGCTTGGTGTTTGGTTTGCTCTTAACTCAAAACTCAAAACCATCTGAAATCATCACTCAAAACTCAAAACTCAAAACTCTCATAACTTCTTGTTTAGTTCCAAATCTCAGCTGTCTCCCACTCTTTAACTCAAAATTTTGACTAGTTGGTGGACGAGAAAGTAATCAAATGGAAGAAATTTATTTTAGGTTTATAGAGGTGGGTGAGATGAGTAATGGAGGTTGTCGGAGTTGTAATGGCTGAGAAGAGAAAAAGCACGGATAGAGTTGGGTGTCTGTAGTTGTAGTTAAGCTTAAGTACCAAAGAAGAAAGAGAGAGCAACGGTACTGACTTCAAATTAGACAAGTCACTAACTTGAGCCCCACAAAGTTGCATCTAATTACAATAACACCACCCAAACTCATATCTTAAAATTTGACAGCTACCTAAACATTGAACTCAGTTTCCATCACTTTTAACTCAAAATTTTGAGTTTTTTTCATAACTCAAAAACTATACCAAACAAATAAAAATTCAATGGAGCCCACGTTTTTTGAGTTTTGGGTGATGATTTATATAAGTTATATAACTCAAAATTCATCAAATCAAACACCTAGGATTTTCAAAAGCTAGATCCGTTGGATTGAACAATGTAGAACTATCTATACTTTCTCAATCCTAATTTATGAGGCACCAAAGTCTTCTTTAAATCAAACCGTGGCTTAAAACAAAGGTGATCTTATCTTACCTTCTGTCATTCATCTTGGTAGCTGATGCCTTGTCAAGATTGTTGATAAACAAGGAGTAAAAAGGGGGAATTAAAGAGTATTCAAGTTGCTAGCGTCAATCCAACAGTATCACTCTTGATGTTTGTGGACAATCTTACTACTCGAGCAGCGGAAAAATTTGAGGCCTGGTTTGGTTTATCTTTCAACAAATACAAATCCTCTATTTTCTTTAGCATAAATGTTATCAACCATCGCCTAGCATATAGGTAATGTGCATTCATTGGCTTAAAACAGTGATCCCAAAGTTGCCTATCTTGGCAAAAAAGATGCTTGTTTCATTGATGGAAAGCTAGAGTTCTATCACAGGCAGCTCAAGCCACTGGTGAAACAAGTGTTGCCAGCAATCCGTAGCTTTAATTTATGCCATCTTTAGACTCTCCCAAACTGTGTCTGCAATTCACTCGATAAAATCTTCTGAAATTTCTTCTGAGGTAATGGTAGACACTGTTATCTTTAAGCTTCATCTGGGTTTTGTAAGAGCCTCTAAATATGAGAGAGGCATTGGCATGAGAAGATTTTTTATGTGGACAAAGGCTCTCTAGCTAACTTGGCTGGTTTAAACTAAAAAAAAAAAAAAGATAAGGAGCGGGTGAAAATTGTACAAGCCCAGTGCCTCAGATGGCACTCACTCACCTACTGGTTTTGATTGTTGCCCCTTGCAATCTACGCAAAAGAGTGACAAATCCTATTGAAACCAATTAGAAGCTTGGGAATCGAGTCAAAGGAAAGAAGAATCCTGTAGATTATGGTTACATGGAAGAACCTTCCTTCGGTATCCCCCCATATAGGCTGAAACTAACACAAGCCCTAATGGCAGTTTAAAAAGCAGCCTCTTTGAAGCTTTCCTATTAGTTTTTAAGGTGACTCCTTGGGGGTGATTGAAGCTATTCAAACTCGTGTGCCCAACTCTCACTGGTATATCTCTAACAAAATCAGAGACAGTATGTTTTAAGTATTTTGCCGTCTGAAGTTGTGTTCATGTAAATCCTGGTTAAAATTTTATTGCCCGTAACCAGGCAGCCTCTTCCCTGGCACAAGGGCACTTTACCCATCTCTCTTATCCCTTCCTGCAGAGAGGATCATTGTATTTATTTTTGTTGTTCACGAAATATTTTATCAAAAACAAAATAAAAATTAAAAACAAGAAGAAGAAGCTGGATTGAGAAAAGCGACACTCCGTGGAACACCCATCTAATGAATTTTTTATTTCTATAAATAACTGAATCTGAATGAACATTTACAGCCTATTTGCTCTCATCATAAAACAGAGACAAGATGACAGATATATGTATTCTTAAGGGGTTTCCCCCTTCTACATCCTAAGGTTTTAAACCAAAGGATTTAATTCCTACTGTTCAAAATAAAATGACAATCTGCTATACAATTTACCAGCACTGGACCTGCAGATCTTCAATGAGAATTTAGCAGAAATGCACAAAATAAACCTGTTAAAACAACAGTTATTATAAACACAACTTACAAGTATAAATGACAACTGGAAATGACATACAAGCCAGTAACTTACCAACTTCAGAAAACAAATCTGCAGGTGCCAGGAGAGATTTTTCAATAGGTAATAACAGTTTTCTTGTGTTTGCCGTAGACGCCTTGCACCAAATTCAAAACTTCCATTCCATTCCATGTGCACCAAAATGTCTCAACTTTGTTTGACTACTAATACAGAACTTGAGCTTATGCGGATCATAAGATCACTGTAAGATATGTTTTCTATGCCTAGAAAAAATTCAATCTATTAAAAAGGTCCAGTTTCTCTATTCAGAGTCGGAGTCAATAGAAAGATACAACCGCGGCCTTACAGAACGTTTTTGGCGAGGAAACGAGAAAGGGCTATCTTCTGATCTTTGTCTACTGGACTTGTCAGATTTAACATCATTCATACCAAGAAGCAAAGAAGCTGCACCAGGAAGAAAAGAACAATCAGCCCTACAATTCTGAAGAGATTAAACAGAAAACTTGCAGAAGGCCAGGTTTCAGTGTCTCCAAAATCAAATTACTGAAACAGTGCATTCACATGCTGATGCCGCACATCAAGATTCATGAGTGGATCATTCCCTGGAACTTCCAGGCTAAAATATGGCACCACACACATGCAAATAAATAAATGAAGGAATATAAAAACCCATCTTGTCTCTAGATTCCAAACCTGGCTTCAAATCCTGAGAAAAATGTCTGGTAGAAACTTTCCGAAACTACTAGAATAATCTGTTACTATTCAAAATTCCAAGTGACGGCAATGGTGTCAAACAAAAGCATAAACACTCGTATAAAAGATCAAGCATGAAGCATTATCCAAACTGCCTATCAGGATATTGTCTCTGAAAATATAACAGAGCTATAGCAATTCAAAGTCGAAAGGGAACAAACCAGTATCAGCCAAAGAATCCAAGGCACCATCTCCAGGTGGAATTTGCTCTCTCGAATTCAATCCATTTGGAGCGGCAGACTCGCCATTACTGCCACTGGCTCCACCCCCAAGCCTAAGAGAAATCCAATCCTCAGTACGAACACCATTTGATACATCAGCCTGATCTCTCATATCAGTCTCTACTGATGCAGCTGAAGGCCTTGTGGGAAGAAATATTTGCAGCGAGGGATCATCCGCAGCAAACGCAAAGGGATTATCAACTAAACCATCATTAATGTCAGCATCAGCACGACCAACCGAAGAATCTGGGACTAGGTTAGAAGATCCCAAGGCAGTCTCTGGAGCCAATGTATAGCCATTCATAGAGGTGGAACAATTCATAGAACCATGGTGTAAATTGACTAGGCTATCTGGCACATCTGCCTCAGAACTAAATAACTGAAAACCTGGTCCTACATGAGTTCCAGGCTGTAATGGCCAGAGGGGCGGCATCCCAAATTCATCATCATTGGCATTAAAAAGACTCATACATCCACCAGTTCCAAGAGGATCTTCTGGATATGTTTCAGAAATTCCAGGAAAAGTCATCCCACCAGCATCAGTTCGGTTCTTCTTATAGATGGTTCCAGAAGATACTAACATGTCATCCTCTCCCTCTGAGTCACTGAGAACAATAACGTCTGCATCCTCTACTAGTGCAGAGGGGTTTCGCCCTAATCCAAATGCTGAATCAACATTCAGAGACATGGAATCCATCTCAATCACATTGTTGTTAGAGTTGTCAAAATTCACTTCAGGATCCTGATTTACACTTGGATCTTCACTTCCTGTGGCACTGCTGCTCATTGGAACAACTTTCTGTTCATGGTTTCCAAATCTCTCTTGTAATCTATTATCAGAAGACGTGTTCACATCTTCAGGTTTGCTGACTTCCCAGAAGCCATTACGATTCTTCCTTATTCCAAGTTTCAAACCAGTATGACCTTCTGAAAGACCTTCCTGTTTAATCAGCTTCATCCCTTCCATTTTTGATTGAACTTCCATATCAGGGACACTACCATCAGGCAAATGCCAGTGTGCAAGATCCCCCAGATCCCTCCGCTCACTTTCATTTTTAGTCTTTACACGCCAAGAACCATCAGGCTTCACCTCAATTTCCGTTGCATCTTCTCCACAATTCCTCATCTGAAACACAATACCAGAATAAATTGTGTCAACACATATCACCAACAATCCTATGACAACTCTAAACTCAAGAACGAGCAGAAAATGTATTACCAGAGATGCAACACGATTGAAATAAGGGTCAATAATGATATTCTCCAATGCATAGTTCTTGAGACAAATGGGGCATTGCCACTGCAACCACAATCCAATGCTTCATTTAAACACAAAAATTCACTACAAAAGGACCACCCAAAAAAGCTTAGCATTATGAATTGAAGCTTACCTTTCTAGAACGTTGATTTAATTCCACAAAAACCTCAAGATCAAAACAACCCATGTGAACACAAGGTTTGAATCTTCCTGCGACCTTCATTCTTGAACCACTCATCTACATAATAGAGTAACAAATAAACTTTTTTTTTTTTTTTTTGATAAGTAATAAAGATTTATAAATATCAAGGCAAGAGACACCCAAGTACACAGAGAGTGTACAGGAATATACAATCAAATACAGAAATTACATAAATAAACATAAACATAGCAAATCAGAACAATTGCTGCAACCTTGGAATCTAGCATTCACAACAACCCTTAGCAATAACCATTCACTTCTAGGTCAATGTAGTGAAGAAAATACAACCCAATACAAGTTTAATAATAATCAAAATATGTAGAATTATGTTCAAGTGTTTCGTATCACGAATCCCACAGTATATTTATGTGCTACAAAAATTACCCCAAATCCGTAAAAGCCACCAAGGCATATGCCAGAGAAAGCACACATCTGCACCACATGAGGATAATAGCAGGATAATAGCACCACCAAGATCATACAAGGTCAAATGATAAGACCAACAAACCTCAATGTGATTCACAACATACAGGGGTTACAATAAAATAATATAAAAAATTATGGAAAGGAAGTCAAGGGAACAAGGCTAGTTTATTGACTGGTCAAACCAGATGGTAACTGCGGATATATGATCACGATAATGTGCATTTGCAGAGAATTTGAAGCAAAGAAAATGTGGAAGGGGGACGGGAGGGAAGCTTCCACTCTAACCAATAATCATCATATTCTACTCAATTATTTACTCATTCATTTTAGTCACATATCAAAACAATAAACAAAACAAACAAATCACATGATTTTAAGTGTGCTAGTGAGATGGCATTCAGGCATACTACCACATTGCACTTGGGTGATTATGTCTCTTTGAATTTCAACATTAAACTTTGTCAACTCCTGTACCACTACCAGTATATTAAGCATAAAGCAAAAAGTACAAGTAAAATTATATACAGAAGCTAGACATTAATTTTAACCATCCTAGGTTTTTTTACCACAAGAAATCCTAGTACACCTTTTTCATAGAGATAATTAAAAAAAAAAAAAGGACAGAGAACATGGTAGCAGCCTTTCCAGGTCTCAAGGTAACGACTATAACTCTTATAATTATTAATTACAAAATACAAACAGCAATCCATTAATTTGCCCAACCAGTTGGATTGCTTCTTTTCAGAAACTTTCACAAGAACATTTCAAAATACTTTACAAGTAATGCGGTAAGATAAAGACATCCCATATTCTGCTTGTTAACCTTTTCACTAAACAGAAAAGAGAAAAGGTGTAATTCAAGAACTAACATACTAAATGCTTCCTGAGTAGTTAAATTAGCTTCTTTACACGCACACACACGCAAGTTTTAGCCTCCAGGGCAGGGGGAATGGAAGATTCAAACTAGTGACCTGCTTAAAGAGGCATGATCCCCAACCAATTTTGCTACCCCTTCAAATTGAGTAGTTAAAATTAACTTAAAAGCAGACAGATTACCAGTTTTATAAAATAAAGGCAGGTAAATGAAAAATATATATTTATATATTAAACACTGTATAGCTACATCAAGATTAATTATGTTTCCAGTGTGAAGTAAGCTACCCTTTTTGTTTAAAGTACGTAGTACATAACTACATGCCTAAATTAAAGAAAATATTTGTAAATCTAAAATTTTGAAGTGGACTTACAGGACAACGTAGATTGACACCAAAATAATCTGCAACAACTTCTATATCACTGTCGCTATCAGCATTATCTGTAGCAGTTCCACCACCGATACAACGACGAACACGAGCAAGAGCGTCTTCGATAGGCTCACCATCAGACTCTTTGGGAATTAAGTTGAGAATCTGGATGTCAAAGAAAAATCAACACCTCAGATGATAACCAAGGAATTGGTGGGTCAATTAACAGTGACAAGAAGGTTAGCAATAACTCTTGTATTCTTAATATGAGTTATTTTAATCTTTTTTTTTCTTTGAATTAAAACCCATATTTGCCCACCTGGTTTTATCAATTTAAAAATTCAACAGAGTGTAAAACTTACAGCTAAATTATTCAGACATCAATTCAGCCAAACATGTCATGAAAATTATTTAGTGCACATATTCATTATGATGCAAATACTAAAGTCAAAATTTATATCAAATAAAACCATTCAAGGTATATCCCAAAACTACAAGTGCCATTCCTCAGGCATTATAGTGTTGCAATTAACTTGATCTATGGGCACAAGTTAGAAAAGAATAACATAAAAATACAACAATGAAGACATAAGCAAACTAATCACAACAAAATAACACCAGCACTAGTTCCAGTCTCCCAGAGCACTAACCAGGTAAGAGATAATCATAAGCCAAAGGATATACACCCTAAATGTGAATCACTGATTCAAAGTTTGGTAATGCCAAATTAAGAAGCAGAGTGTGTATGCCACACTGAGAACATGGCTGCAAGCATGCCTGGTGAAAAAATAATCTTTACACACACACACACACACACACACACACACACACACACACACACACACACACACACACACACATGGCTGGGGCAGTTGTGACATCTTCCCAGAACGGCCATGCAAAAGTTGACAGAAAAAAAGAGGTTAAAATCTGAGCCGCAATCAAGAGTGAAAACGCTTCCGCTCTCTTTCTCGTGTCCCAGATCAGATCGAACTATCTCTTGTCTTCTCTCTCTCCCTCTCATGATCTGCTCTAGTGCTCATTCTCTGACTTATCTGAACTCCGATGACTCAAATTGGTGGTTATCAGCACTACTGGAAGTACAATTGCTTGCTCTCTCTCTCTTGGCTAAATATGGTAGCATTTGGACCCTTTTTCTCTCAGCCATGAAAAAACATTTGTGTTAGGATTTTTTTTTCCCCTTTTATGTGCAACTTTGGGGAATAACACTAAGTTTGGGGCTTTGGGCCTCTCTCTGGCTCTCTGCAGGTTTGCTTTTTTTCTTTTTTATTTTTCTTTTTTTACAGTATTGTTAAAACTTAAAAAATAGTCAAATTTGTTTGATTATTATTACTCTGTTGCAGTTTGCATTGATAAACAGAGCAGTAGAAGAGTTGATGGAATTTTTTTTCAATTATTGTTTTTAGTAGAGCACTTAATCACTTTTTAAAAAAAAATATTTTTTTCGGTTGAAATATTTTTATAGTTATTTTTTAAACATAAAATATATTAATTACACCTAAAATACATATTAATCAATTAATTAATTCCCATGTCTCCACTGTGTCATGTCATATTTTTCCAAGAATTTCAGTGTTTTGTGTCGTGCTTCTTAGATGCTAAGAGCAACAGTAACTATTCTACAAATATCTACGGCTACCAGAATTAAATGACAAAAAAAAAAAAAAATGATTGTCTTGCCTTTTTCTTTTTTTAAGTAATTTTCTCACTTCAATTTGCATCAATTGGTTCCCGCATGATCAAATGCTTGGTAATATAAATGTTGGATTGAAATGAGAAATAAAGAAGAAAGCAAGCAAACCAAAATTTCACCAATCCTATTGTAAATAATATGTAATGAAACCCCATGTCATGTCCTATTTTTTAAAGAATTGCCATGTCTTTGTAGTGTTTTTCTGTGCTTCTAAGATGCCAAAAGTATCAGAGATTATTCAAAAAATACTTATAGCTACAAGAATTGAAAGACAAACAAAATGATTGTTTTGCCTTTTCCTTTTTTAAGTAAATTTTCTCACTTTAATTTGCATCAATTGGTTACCACATGACCAAATGCTCGCTAATATAAAAAGCCAATTATAGCAAGAAATGGAGAAGAAAGCAAGCAAACAAGAGTCTGATGATGAATAAAAAGGTAATACAACCCCCTTCCCCCCTCATCAAACACTAATAAACCAGATGCTTGATAAAGATTAATGATCAATGCATCATATATGTGATTCCTAAATCAAAAGAAGTAGGAATCACAGTCATTTCAAGACAAAGGGCCATGAAGTTTCCCAGCACATTGTTCCATTTAAAAATCCATCTTTGAAGTTCCATAAAAACAGCATTTTAGAGGACAGCATAGCAATTTCCCTTGCCATTACCAAAAGGCATAACTAAAGAAACTACAACTTTTATAACTAAGAAAACTCATCCAAGTTGAATTCAAGCAAAAATCAGAGCTACCTGCTGAACACTGCGGCGCTTTACAATTCGAACACCTACGCAGAAAATGCGAGCATCACATCCTGTTAAGCGAATCTTATTAATTCCATCTTTCGTATATGGTGTGATCTGAGAAAACAAAAGTAAACTAATAAACTAAATGAATAACTTAGAATATATTAATAATAAATAAATAAATAAAACCAATAATTGTATGAAATATGTAGAAACAGTGATTTGATTAGCAATCACACAGAAATCTGGCATATAAAAATAAATAGATGGGTGCACACACAAATATCGAGTTGGACCATAATAAAGACATTGGTAAATACAAGAAAAGGTTTGTATTTAAGCAGGGGAAGAAACTCACAATTGGACCATCATCACGACCACTAGCCCCAAGCAGTTGGGAGCCAGGTCTATTAATCGTACGAACAGGCATACCTGTAAGTTATATAAGACATGAGCAAAAGTTTTGCTTTAGACACAGCCTAAAAGCATGATCATACAAAAGCATATCATTTGCCTTAATCACCATACCGTTAACCTGCAGATCTGCATATTGTGGCCACTGCATCCTAAATGGAACTTTGTCATTCAAAAGCATACACCAGGCCTAAAAAACAATATCAATATGCACAAATCAACAAATCTACAACTGGATCAGCTGTAAGTTCACTATAAATCATTCTATACACTAATTGCAAGATACTAACCGACCTGAACATCATATTCTTGTTTTGACAGTAAGTCCTTCTCCGCCCTTGTGAGTTGAAATGTTTTCTCCATACTTTGCACAGGGTTTGTACTGGACAAGACAAAATGTTAAAAAAAAAACCCACATATAAAAATCAAGTTTTTAGATCAATAATTGACCAAACACATTTACTCTCTCTCTCTCTCTCTCTCTCAAAACAGTTAACATGAATATTTCCACTCTACTTACAAACCATTAATAAGAAAAAGAATAAAAAGTGAGATCCATTGTCAGCATAAAGGAAAAAACATGACAAACTCACCCATCAGTTGGAACACTAGTCGTAATCAACTTCACAGGATATAAAGGATGTGCCATCGTAACCCAAAATCTGTACAGAAATAAACAAATCACAAATATACAAACCTAGAGCTCCCAAAAGTTGATAAAAAGTAAGTTATATAACACGGAGGAAGAGAGGCAAATATATATATATATATGCACCATAACAACTTGTAGCATGATTAGGAGATGGCTCCTCAATCAAATGAATTATACCAAAAGGAAAAATATAAAACCAGATAAAAGCTTCAAAATGACAGAAATCCTCAAAGGCTGCAGATACATTTTTGACACATTATGCTGCAGTCGACAGTAAGTACAAACAAGTTCAGGAATCGTTCTACCTAAAAATAAAATCTTAAGCCTAGTATTAAGTATCTCAACAGCTCCACTTCTAAATCATGCCATTTTCAAAATTAATACCCTATTCCTAATTTAACATTTTCTTCATACAATTTGTTAACTAAACTGTCATCATATCTTCTTCATCCATAGCATATACCTATTTAACATTTTTGTTAATTTACACAACAGAAGAACTTCGCATTATGTGTAATTAAATGATAGGTACTAAGTTCCCTGCTTCCAACTATCTTTTCCTAATATCAAGTAGGGAATCAAGCCAATGACAGATGTCATAAACAAAAATCATTCCAACCCCAAAGGCATGTATAAAATTTAAACAAATCTATCATTTTTAGAATGCAGCTAATGTGAGAGGAGACAAGTACACAAACAGCCAAGCCAACTTCATTTTACTAAAGTAAAGAAAAGCCAGGAGCACAAGAAGAAAAGATGGTGGCAACAAGACATCATATAAATATTTTATCATTTCGACTAACTTTAAATTCAAATAACTCCACATCATTTTCAGGCCACCTACAGGAATCAAACTTGCCAGTCAGCTTTAACTAGAGTAATGTTATCTAGTTAATCATCAGCTATTTTCAACATCTTCTTCAATCATGCATAACAGCGCCTAAAGCCATCATATAAACTCAATTTCATCAACAAATAAGCACTTGTGCACTTCGTCCATCGCACTGAAATATTTTAAACAATATTTGGATGGCCCAATTTATGTATTAACTGTAAAATCTGGTCCAAAGGTTCTTTCCCCCTTTGATAAAGTACTATCTGGTCCAGAAATTCATGACCTCTTCCTCATAAACCTTTGGCTTCAAAAAAAAAAGACCAAGAGAGTTACTGCATCAGAGCCAGTGTAGTCAAAGGTGTTTCAGGCAAGCGCCTAGGCGCTCAGGCAAGGCGAGGTGGCGTAAAAGCGCCTCAAGATCACTGAGGCGAGGCACCTTTAGTGAGGCGAGCACCTCTGTCGACTAGTCGCTTGCTTTGAACAGTTTTTCCAGGCGTTAGGCAAGAGCCTCCGTCGCCTTTGTTTTCTTTCCGTCGCTTATATTTTCTTTCTGGTGCAGAGGACTTGGTTTCATTAAAAACAAGATGACTGGCTTTTTTTTTTTATTACTCAATTTTGCCTTTTAGTAACGTTAGTGGGGTTTGAGTTGGCGACCACTAATGTTTAATAAAAAGCACATCAGACTTGAACTTTTTAGAACCACGAATAAATAATAAAATAATACATATAGGTACATGGACCTTCCAGCCACTACAACAGTTGCCCAACAGTACCCTACCTCACCAGGTTTTATTTCTACTTTTAAATTTTATAACATTATTTTATTCCTATTTCCTGCATGTAATTTTAATTTAAAAAGCTCTCTTTTTTACTCTTACTGCTCATTCTCCGGACCTCTTTTCTCTCTTTTCTTTTTTGTTTTTGTCTTTCTTCTTTTTTGTCTACTCCTTTCTTACTCAGAGCAGCTCTCTCTGTTCTTTTCTTCCCCTTGTAGCTCCCCTCAGTCAGTTTTTTTCCCCTCTACTCTCTAATAGCAACTCTCCTCTTTATTTTTATTCCTATACTCTCTTCTTCTTTTTTTGGGGCTCTATTGGATTCAACACAAAAACTGGTTTTATTGACTAAATCCTATGCATTAGGAACAAAATAAGAGAGGCTTGATTATAATTTTCAGTACATTAATATATATGATTTAAGCTCTATAAATGTAAAAAAACAATATTTAATATTTAGCGTCTTGCTTCACTCGGGCGAGCGCCTTTTTGGCGCCTCGTCGCCTTGGGCGATACAAGGCCTGAGCGCTTCAAGGTCGCCTAACGCCTTTGACTACCTTGATCAGAGCATCTGTATTGAACCAATGTCTCATCCAGTTTTTAGGTCCACACAAGAAAGTTGATTTTGTTATATCTCCAAAAATATCGAAAGTTTTAATTTTAGAGTAACTTCACAAATCAAAAAGAAATTGTCTCTATATTCTTAATATGCATGCCAAATTTCATGACAATTGGATGTTATTTACCATTCAATCCCTAAACTCATTTTTATGTATAATTTTAATATAGAAAGACTAGACATTTTATAAATGAGATAGCTATTGATTTCTAATCATGTTGAAACTTTGAAAGCATGTAGGTTATAAGAAAGAACATGCACTCCAACAGTGTATTTTACAAAATTAAAATGGTGTAACATTGCTTCAAGTTACACCAAGTGTAACTTGAACCGTTGCACTACATGTCTTTTAAGTTCTTAATACGCATGCCCAATTTCATGCCAATTGGATGTCATTTACTATTCCATCTATAAACTCTTTTTTACGTATATTTTGAATATACAAAGACTTGAAATATAAACAATTTATAGACAAGATAGCCATTGATCTCTGATCATCTTGAAATTTTGCAAGTTGGGGTTTATAAAAAAAAAACATATAATCAAACGGTGGATTGGTCAAAAATTCGCATCCAACAAAAAATACATTAAGTAGTGTAACATTGATTAAAGTTACACTAAGTGTAACTTGAACCAATCCTTTAAAAAAAAATTTATCAGTAATGCAAATTCTTAATGATATCAAAAAATAGTCACCCAACTTTACCGGGAGTATATAGCTGGGGGCCAAACAATCAATCACACAATCCTACATATACAGATGAGACTCCTCAAAAATTACACCCCAAAAGAAAGCAGATAAAGAACTCCTTCCAACAACAATAGCAAAAAAGACCCAAAAAAGTGAGGCTAAAAGACTGCCAACAGGTACAGTACCAAACCAAAATAGTCATACCAAAAAACTTAATAAATAAAACAGTAATGGCATGCCCACATGCAGTTTAGAAAACAAAATAGAACATGAGATACGTACGGGTCAGCTCGACTAAGTCGACAGATTTCACAATAAAATTTGTCGGGTACTGTGGGGCTGCCTTCCATAGGTTTTTCTGGAATTATAACACAACTGATATGTTGCCACACGTTGCACCTAGAATCCTCACACTGCAAAGTAAAACAGGGACACAATGCATTGCCAATCAATTGAATGTCTTAGAAGCAATTGCAACTTATGTGATTACCAATATATCAGAATAAATGGCACTACACATCCATAGAATTAATTACAATCCAAGGAGAGAGAGAGAGAGAGAGAGAGAGAGAGAGAGAGAGAGAGCATCAACTATTAACTATACCTTAATTATTGACTCTATATCCAATGAATTCCCACAAAGACATCGAACCTTTGTCTCTGGTTGGAAAAGTTCATCAATTTCCCCTTTAACTTTCAAATTACTACTATCTGACACGCCTGGTGCCTTTGATGCTAAATCAGTAGCCCCAGATACCTGCATTTTTCTGGGAATACAAAAGATGCATGTATTTCAAAGAGGGGAAAGAGGTAAAAGAAAGGAGTTAAAGAATGCTATTTGAGCAGACAGAAGGTATTATTAACCACGGAAGTGCAACTAAATAGTAAGTAGGGGTATTAGAAAGCCAATATGTAGCACTACCATCAACTAGGAAGCACGGACACGGATACGGGTATGGGTACCGATAAAGGTACGACACGGACATTTTTTAAATATTAGGACACAGGTACAGCGGGGATACGTATATTAATTAATTATATATATAAATATTTTTTTCAAAGCTTATAAATTTTTTTTACAACAAAATATTATTTGTTTTTAAATAATTAAAAGTTCTTTTAGAAGCATATTAAAGCCTAGCCAATTATATTATATATACATGTGTCTACTGTCTACCTAGATAATGAAAAAGAATTGTAAAAAGTTAACTACCTGGCTTGATAGGTGGACGACTTTAACTCATAAAAGAGAAAAATTTGAAAAGCAGCACCTATTTACACATCTTTTGTTCACGTGGATGGCTGGAGATAAAATAGCTTTTCATGTGTAACAATGTGAGGCAAACAAAACAATAAAAAGGTACACACAAACAAAATAGGGAAAAAGGGCAAAGAGGGAAAACTGTAAAAGAGAAAATTAGATCTAAGAGCTGAAGAAGAAGAAGAAGAGATCAGCGTGGGAGAAGTAGAAGAAGAACGGGGTGGGAGGAAGAAGAAGAAGAAGATCGGCGGGGGAGATCGGCGTGAGAGGAAGAAGTGGGAGGAGATTGGCATGAGGGGTAGTGCGTTTCAGCTATTTTATTTTTCGGCACAGGCCATGTTCGAACCGTGTACCCGCCGTGTCCAGCCATTTTTCAACAAAAACAAATGGCTGGGACATGCATGCAGCCATGAGCCATGTCCAACGCGTTTCCCGTGTCTTATACATATCGGACACAGGCACAGCAGCCCAAATGCCGTGTCCGTGCTTTCCAGACCATCAATAACATTGCCAATCAAATAATGGAAGAAATACATTATAAAGAAGGCAAACCTATATGTGTCATCCACTAGTTTTGCCACTTGCTCCTTTCCAACAGCATTTTTCTTCCACATTTTGGAAACTGTAAAAGAAATAATATTGAAACTTACAGTTCTTATAAAGCCACAAAACCTGTCACATTAGGGAATAATAAAACTAAAGCACAAAATCTGAAGTAAAAAGCACTCACAAGAGCTAACAAGATTACGAAATATTCCTAAGCATTACAGATGGACACGTGTATTCAACTCCCCCACCACCAAGCAAAATGACACATCCACATTAATGGAAAAGAATGGTAAAAAAATAACTTGAATATATGGCATCAATGGAAAAGAATAACTAAGTTTGTTCAAAGAATTAACAGATGCTTAAAATACAAAATAAACACTTCCTCGGTCCTACTTTGTTTGTCCAGTTTAGAAAAGCTAACTTTTATAGAGAAACTTATTTAATGAATAACTTTTCAAAATCGCCCCTAAAACTTTCAAGAATTTTTTTACTGGAGAGTTACACACACACTCAATGGGTCTTTTTAACCCACGACCCCAGCCAGTCACCCTCCATCCCATTATTATGGGAGGAGGAAGTGAGTTGAGCTATAGCTAATTGGCTATAAACTTTCCAGAAATTAAACCTTAATAAATCAAGGGCAGGGCACATTGGGGATTTAGTAATTAATGGCTGTTAACTTTCAAAACTGGACATATTTTGGGACAGCCAAAAATGGAATATGGGACAAACAAAACAGGATAGGGGGAGTACTAAGTCCAAAAAAAAGGTTAGCCTTTACATGTAATAAGATCCTTTGAGAAATCACAACTCCTTAACTACAAACTATTCTTTCAAATAAGATTTGAAATCAAAATCTTGAGATTCTATGATACTAGAATCATAGGGCTTATCAGTTTCCATGTTTGTAAGAAGATTCTAACGGAAATGGAGAGCAGGACCTACTCTAATACCACAGGCAGCTACCCGTGAAAGAGGAGGAGAGAAAGAAGGGGGGGGGGGGGGGGGGGAGTGGCACAACTAGGAAAATAACATGAAATTTAAAGTAGCAACTAAGCTCGATTTAAACATTTGAATTCGCAAAGAAATAATGGAAGAAGGATTTTACCTTGCTCATCAGAGAGGATGACTAAAATCCGATCAACAAGGTCCTACATCCGATATTCATAAACAATTCAAGTATTTCATTCCATATAATTTAGAAATATAAAAGATATTGCATATAAAAAATTCATTGCGATACACAGGCTCATAAATGGATAAATAATGAATCAGCCAAATTTGGGCTAAATTTTTTGCAAGTTTTATATCATCTCTGCAGAAAGTCCAGCCAGTCATACCCACTTGAATACAAAAATGAAAGGAAATTACACAGATGATGGAAACTATTCATCTTGACTTCTGCAAAACTCAAGCAATCCAAGCTCAGATTGGCAGTGCAAATGCCATAACGGGGAAGAATGAGAAAGAGAGATTCCAAATAAAGCAAGCATACTATAAGGTGCAAAAAGGTATTATTAAAAATCATTGATAACTGGGTACTGCAGCAAGAAGCATCACCTTAATAAATTGTGACAAAATTTAAACAGAGAGAAAGGGAAAAAAGAACAGCGAAATCCTCAACAAAGGAATTCATATACATAGCAATTATAAGCTACAGAATGTGAAAGCACAGTTAGATGAGATCCAACACTCGGGCAGCTTCATTTTTCTTTTTACACAGCCATATTTGCACTTAAGATAATGATGCCAGTAGCAACAAAAGTAATAATTCTGGCATCTCACCTGCTTCTTCCCTTGCTTTGAAAGACCTAATTGAGAGAGGACATCCTTGAGCTCTTTTATTCGGAAATAAGCTAATTTATCCTACAAGCAGAAACAGGAAGTTGACATAAAAATACTCAAATAGATAAACGCCAACCGACAATCTTAAAAATACAAAATCAAGAAAGTTTAACTGAAAACTCAAAAAAATACATGCTCCTTCCTTTCCAGATTTAAGGTTGAGTATATTTAAAGCTCCATATAGTGAAATCTCAACAAATTCCAGATCTAATCAGTTTCCAGATGTCTTCTTTCCTACACTGCGTTTATGTTCTTTGAAAAGTATGCATTTTGATTTAAAAGATACAAATCCATACAGAAAATAGATAATCACCTCCACGAATTGCTTATTAAGGGTGCCAGGAATGAGAAGGGGAGAATGAAATTAACCTGACACCAACCTATATTCTATAAATCAAATCACCTTTAGTGAACAATACAGCAATAACAACCAAGCCTTCGTCTCATAATTTTTGAACTCAGTTATGGATCCTCGAGAGACTAGTCAGGGTTAAGCACATATATTTTGTTCCGTCATTCTATTCATATCTCCTTTAGTGAACAGCATAGTAAATAAATAGATATAAACATTTATATCAATTTATCGACTCAAACAACATTTCCCGATGTTTGCTTATAGCTAGAAACAAGAATACGAAGTAAATAAGCTCCTTTCTTTTTACGGATACTTCAATACACAGCTCTCTCCAGTCTCCCCACCATTTACTCATGGGGGAGGAGACGCCATTTAGTCCAACAACAACTACCACGAAGTATCCTATGGTTAACAACAAACGAGTTTATACAAATTCAAAATTGGAATTCATCAAAAAAAAAGCAATAACGCTGCACGTATTGCTCGGGACACATCTTGAAATGAATGGAGGTTGCAGCAGTTGCATAGAAAACATACACCAGCCTTGCAACAATTTACCTCAAAAGTAACAGTTGAGTTTACTTTCTTTTCGTACCTAGCAGCATCCACTATATAGTAACCAACTAGCTATACTAACAAAAGTTATAACAAACAAGTAGTAGCAATCGAAGCCATTTCATTTTACATCATCAAATACATCAATAACCAAACTAAGCACAACAATATCGCGACCCTTAACTAGTCAGCCGAATTCAACACATCATGTAAGCCGCATGATCGAGCGGCGTAAATTCCATCTCAACAGTAATCAAATTAACAAACAGTACGAATTTCCAAACAAACACAAACATAAACAAACAGTAAAATTTAAAAGTTCAAACTAAGCACAGTGAAAAAATAAAATAATTAAAATTAAAATTAAAAAAAGAAAAGTAGCTAAATACCTTGCAACTAGCTACCAAATCCATTTTTCTTAACCCCAAAAAATTAAAGCCTGTAGTCGAAACAAACGGATTACCAGTCAGCAAACCAACAAAACCGACCTCATAGTGCTCCGAAAACAACAATCGATCTAATCAAAAAAATCGAAATTATACACAAAAAAAAAAAAAAAAATCAATCGAATTTTATATATAAAAAAATTAAAAAAAAAAAAAAAAAACTAATCAAAGGAAATTTAGAATCGAAAATCAAAACCCTAAGTGAACAAATTTTTAGAATCGATTGAAATCTTACGAAGAAATTGAAGGCCGATTGGAAAGAATTTAGGGATTTGGGAAACTCACGCCGACTTTTTTTTTTTTTTTTTCTCCTTCGTCCCAATCGTACTCAGACTTGTTTGCGTATTGCGTTTCTTTTTTGACCGATGACCCAACCAGATAACCAAATCCCCTAATTACTTACTACAATGTGCGGACCTATCGACGATTATCCAATCCGGTTTTTTCCACGAGGACAAGTCCGGGTTCGGCTTCGGTGTGCTCACGTGTAAAAATTATGTCGCACGCGCGCTTTTGCTCCGAGGAATTATCGGGTGCATGATAGGGGTGTTTTTCACTCCGTGGTCTTAGGCTGTTTGATTTTGCCACGTAGGCAATCTAGATAAGAAAGAGGAATCGGACGGCTCGGAATTTTGCATTTTTTTATTTTTTTTTGACCTCTTTATTCGTGGGAATCGAATTAAGTACTTTAATTAATGTGGGGTTATAACGTTAGGTATTGACGTGGCATGATCATAGAGGCAGTGTGAAAGTCCACCACGAGTGGGTCCCTCAGGAAAAAAAAAAAAAAAAAAAAGGTGTGAATATCGAAGTAACCTAAACAAGAGAAGATGGACTCAAATTGCAAATGCGTCCCCCCCTAGACACGCACGCAGTGAGACGGTACACGAACCACTTTTCATTTTTTTTCTTTTCTTTTTTTCTTTTTTTCTTTTTTGAATATAAATAGACCACAGTCGGCACGCTACGCTGGCATTTGTCCATTTTTTTTGTTTTTATCCCAATAATGCATAATTTAAAATATATTAAAAAAAAAAACTTTGAAACAAACTTTTAGGGGCCGAGTGTTTTTAAACAACAATTTTCTGTTTTTAAACAGCATTTTACGTATTTCCATACACTTTTTTACCCACACGTATTTCAAAAAACAATAAACAACAATTTTCAAACTACTTCACCAAACACTCCCTTAGCACTACTAAATAGTTATATTGCTTTTTTTAGCACCACTAATACTTAAAATGCATGATGCAGTAGTAGTGGCATAACTAAAATTTTTTAACTTCTTGCTACAGTACAGTGCACAGCCATAATACTTTATTAAACTTCTCTCTCTTCTCTCATTAAAAAAATATTTTGTATTTTCTTTCTTTCTTTCTCTCTCTCTCTCCAGCTTCTCTCCTTTCTTCTTTTTTCTTTCTCATTTTTTTTTCTCTCTAGCCTTCTAGTGCCTCCCTCATCTCTCTCATCCCTCAGTCCGCCGACCAGCTCACCTACCTCCAAGATCCCATCTCCCCAAACCCATCTCGCTGAGACTTCATCTCCCTAAGCCCCATCGCCAATCTATTCTGTTGGATCTTCATCTTCATTTGTTCTGTTGAAGCTTGATTTATGGGTTTGTCTCCGGTTTTTGCTAGGTTTGTGTTTGTATCTATGTTTGTGCTGGGTTTCTGCCGACTCAGCTTGCCGACCAACCTCTTTCGCTATGACTTTTGTAAGTGTCAAATAGCTAAATTTTGTAAGTACTAAATAGCTAAATTTTTAGCTCCTACTATGGATGCTCTTAGGTGTGTGGTGGTGTTTTTTTTTTTTTTTTTTTTTTTGGCTAATCTCTTAAGTGTGTGTTTGGTTTGGGTGATTTGTTGGAGATGAGAAAATAGGAGTGATTTATGTGTTTGGTTGGAATGGAGAGAGATAATTTTGGTAGATCACATGTATTTTCTCCTCAGTTCCACCATTTGAAATGATTTTAGAATCTTTCTAAATTGGGAAGAAAATAGGGGAGGGAGAAAGGCTTAGATGGAAATTTACCCATTTGCCTCTCTCCTCCCTCCCGTGCAGTATTTTTCCCTTTGGCGAAAATCACATTTTTGTCCTTACATTTTCACACAATTCTCACTTTGGTTCCTATCTTTTATTTTCATTGCTTTTAGTCTTTATTTTGAAAAATGCATTCCATTTTAGTCATTACCGTTACTTATTCAACAGATATATCCTGCGTGGCAAACGGTCCAACAGTAGATACCGACATGTCCATTAAAATAATATTAAAAAAATTATTTACATTTTTAAAAATCCTACATCGGCAATTTAATTTTTAAAAAAAGCCACATCAAATCAAAATAATATAAAAATTTCTAACCTAATTATTTTTTAAAAAAGAAAAGAAATTAGTTAAATTAATTTTTTTTCTTTTTTTTTTTTTTTGGGAAGAACATGAAGAACTCAGAACTAGGTGTTCTTCATTTTCCTCCCCAACTAAGCTTGCCTAGAAAATTAAAAATTAAAAATTTACTTTTCTTTTTTTACATTTTCTTAGCAACTAAACCCATAAAATCACTCAGATTTACAAAATAAAAAGACATGCCCATAAAAATTTACAAAACACAAACATTCAACAAGATTTTCTTATGCTTTGAAACCAAACACAAAAAACACAAAACTCAAACCCAAATTTTCGGCCTCCATGCACAACCAAACCATAAACAACCACACAACCTTAAATTCGACAACCCACACACTTTTAACCCAAGATCTGAAGCCACCAATTTAGTTAGCCTATGGGTTTTGAGAAAAAACCACCGCTGGTTTCAGCCATCAATTTAAAGAGAGAGAATTGGGTTTTCACTTCAAACTCAACTCGATCCATGCAATCATCATCCTTATCCATTACAGTAATGACAAGTAGCGAAGCTTGAATAAGATCTTTAAAGAAAGCGTACACCTGATTCCACTCTAGATTCAAAATCTTCTCCAAATGAGTAGCTGATTTGGATTCGAACAACATACACCACAAACCCACAAATAGAAATCAATATACACCACAAACCCATAAACCCATAAATTAACATACACCACAAACCCAAAAATCAACATCGGAATACAACATAGACCACAAACCCAAAAATTAACATACACCACAAACCCAAATCAACAAAACTCACAACCCACAAACCCACTGTCGAAATACATATCTCCCCCACGATCTATACTACTGAGCTGAGAGATTAAGAGATGAAAGAGAGAGACTTACCGATCTAGGGTAGAGAAACAACGATCTGTGAGTTAGAGAGAGTTTGAGCCATTTGGGTCTAAATTTGAGTGAATTGTGAGAGAGAGAGTAGGTCGTTCAAAGAAAGAAAAGAAGAGAACCACCACCGGTTGTGGTGGTGGTGGTAGTGGCGATGAGTAGAGGAGGCCGGCCACGGAGTTTGAAAGAGTTGTGAGAGCTTTGGAAGAGAGAGGAAGGTTTGAGATTTAGATGGGAGGAGAACTGGTTTGAAGGTTTTATTTTGAGTGTGTGAAAATTTTTTGGGTTTGGATGCCAAGAAAATACATGGAAAAAAGAAAAGAAAAGAAATGGGAATAAAATAAGGATTAATTTGCTAAGAATATGAGTCAATCTTTTGAGGAAGAACACAAAGAACATGATAATGTTCTTCCAAAAAATTTAATGGAAAAAATATAAAAATTAATTTAATTATCTTATTTAAAAAATAGAATTTAAGAATTATGTTATTAATTTTTTTTTCTGTTGGGTTTATTTATTTATTTATTTAAATGCTGACATAGACTATTTAAATGACAAATTAAAATTTTTTATTATTATTTTAGGGTCACGTAGGTGTTTTAAGTGCCAACAGTGCACTCTGTTAGCCACATAGGATATTTGTAATACACTTATCAATTTTCAATGTCAAAAATTCATTTTTCATCCATAAACTATTAAAATTTTTTTTTTGGTCCTTAAATTATTGACTTTTTTAAACAAGTTTAGGGAACAAACTTTAAAAAGTTAAAAAATAAAAATTGAAATTCATATAACTTTTAAGGATAACAAAAATATTTAGTCTCTTTTCTTTTTTATAATTAGATAGTTTGTAAGGACGTGAGGGTATTTAAACCTTGATCATTTTTTATTGAAAACACCAAGAAGTGAGTTACAAGGTTCTCGACCTTACATATTAGAACTTCTTTACCTCCTCCATTGTCCCTTACAACAAATTCTGGTTTTTTTTTTCAAGTACTAACATATTTTGTAGTTGGAAGTAATATAAATGACGTAAGGGTAAAACTTAAGTATGATATCTTAGGTGTTATATATTAGATTCTCAAAATTTTATAGAGTTTCAACTTTTAACCTATGATGTATGCTTTTGATGATTGCCTTCTTTATCATCAAACGAAGATACCAATCACTTTTTGGTATAGGCGGAGATTGAACCCTAGATATCTTATTCAAGCATCAAAGATTTTACCAGTTGAGTTAGCTGGAACCCACTGGTTCTCAAATTGAATTCAAACACCTGGTTACATTAAATTTAATTTTCATTAGAAAGAAAACACTATTTGTGTTTTATTGGTCATTGCAACTACAACAATATGTATTTTTAATGACGAAAATACACTAAAAGTCTTCTTTTTTTTTTGTCTCCAAGGACCTTTAGCGACGAAATCTACTAATTAGTGACAAAACTCATTTCGTCGCTGAAACCCCATCGCTAAAAGTTCTGACAACTAACAATTTCGTCACTAAAAGTCTGACTTGTTTAAAAAAAAAAAAAAACTTTTAGCGATGAAAATGTTTCGTTACTAAATGTTTTCCTCGCTAAAAACACTATTCAGTGACGAAATTATCTCGTCACTAAGCGTATGGGTAACTGTGTAGCTACTGGTTACCTCGAAAATTTTCTTATAATCTCTATTAGTATGGATGGAGGAAGTTCCTTCTGACATTGTGGATGTTTACAACCATGATCTTGAACTTATTCATGAATCAATTCTGCCTTCATTTGTGGGCCAACTTCTAAAAAAAAAATAATAATCATATTTAATGACGAACAATTTCGTCACTAAAACTATTTTCGAGTACATATAGTGACCAAAAAGTTCGTCATTAAAACTCTTTTTAAGAAAATTCAGGCACATATAGCAACGAAAATTTTCGTCACTACGTGACGGAAAAATTCGTCGCAAAAACTTATTTTCTATTTTTATTTTTTTCATGGTTTTGATATTAACCTGCAACCTGTCATTACATTATTAAAATCTCATATTTGAATAACACATTTATTTCAACAACACATTTATAAAAAAAGATCCATACATTCCACAAGTAAAAAATAAAAACAAGTATCAAATTCAAACTCATTCCATACAATAATTGTTTGCAACACATACAATAACTCAAGATGTTTTATAACAATACAAAAAGTGTAGTATAATATAACTAGAACCAACGGAAGATGTCGTCATATGTCTTCAAGTAATGCCAAAAGTAAATCTCCTAAAAGCCATCAATAAGAAATCTGCACAAATATAAAAACAATATTACATTAAAATCGTAAAGTAAAAACATTAACTATGTTATAAGAAATATTTCTAATAATGCATTAAGAGTAGCCACACCAATGAATTAATATCACAACTCCTAATGTATAAGTTGTAGAAAACAAATATAGATTTTCATCAAGTATAATATAATACAATTAGTTTCAAATAATGCATAAAAAAAATAGTCACACCATGTAATGCAGGTCAATTACTAAAATAAAGTACTAACCAATAAGTGTATTAACTTAAAGATGAACCATCACCATAGGTAAGAACGTCATCATAACCCTTACTCCTTAAAAAGTTAAGAATATTCTTTTGGACCTCTTCTTGCTTAGCTCGCGTCTCTTGGTCCCTAGCTCGCTCCTCTAAGTCCCTAGCTCTTGCCTCTTTGAGCTCAATTATCTCATTTTCTAGCCGATGGATATACTCCACCGAGGAACTAGATGAGGTGGTGGTTACTAGATAAGAGGAATGTCTCATGCCAAGTCCTTTTACAATACCAGACTTCTTCTTAAAAATCAAGTTTTAAATCTCTTCTTGTGTAAGAGGAATTGAATTAGGATCTTGACAATTATCCTCTTGAACTTTGAGAATAGTTTCCTATCATTTGAAAGAGAGAAACAAACAAACAATCACAACACTAATACCAAATATTTTATAGCTTTACAAACATGATAAGGATGGAATGATACACATACATATGTCGTTTCATACTCATGGTGTATCCACATATTTGTATTTGGATTGAAATGAACATCTTTGAAGATTTTTGCCAATTTAGGAACTTGACCGCCATTATTATTTGTCTGATTAATTAGCATTAAAGTGTTAGATAGATATAGTTAATTAATCACAACATGTAATGTATTAAGGTTTAAGAAAATGAAAAACACGCATCTCCTCATCAACCCTAACTGCAAGTGTCTTTGTCCCGCATCTATGTTTGCATGAAGTTTTTTTCTATTTTTAAAGTTCTTTCTTGAATTTTTATAATAAAGAACATTTAAGATATTTATTAGATCATGAATAAAGTAGTATATATTTACTTCATCTAAATACTAATCTAATCATTTGACAACATAATATAGAAAACATTGGATAATAATAATATATGCATAAATAATTTACCAGCATTCCTCATTGGTCCATTTTCCATCAATGAGTCTAGTCCGCTGCTCAAGTGTGGCATTCTTTTGCGGGTGGCTTCTTGCATAGTCAGCACCATGAGATTGTAGGAGCTTTTTATAAGCTTGATGCAACTTGTTGGAGTTGCAACTCAATAATCTTCCACATTTTGTATTTAATATTTTCGTTACCAAGTTGGAATCTCCTTAAAGTTCAAACTGATACTATAAAATGAAGTGTATATGTATTATAAAAATATTATTATATAAATTAATATGTTTAGTGACAACAAAGACGAGTTAGACGTTATCAATGTAAATTTACCGCGATATTTTGAAGCATCGCATCTCTAGTAGCAGCATCAATACTTTTCCAATTTTTCACGTTGTAAGTAGAAAAATTACTTCGCACTTGTACGTTAATTTGATTGACAAACTTGCATACATTCTTCCCAACAGGAGCATTATACTCTGCAGCTATACGTACTGGCAACTTAACACTTTTGTCAACAAGTGCCCATACTGCTATACCACGTGTTGTTTCACGGGTATTTCTGCTAGTAGATCATATTTAAACATTATCAATGTTAAAAAATTATACATTCCATATACATTATAACAAAATAAAGTGAAGTATAATTTCAATAGTAAAGATAGGGTGCAATTTTAATTATGTTCTATGTAATTTCTAATTGTACTAGTTAATGCGCCGGTAGCCTATGCCTCCGCACTAGAAGAACTTTGGGCGAGAGAATTTGCTTCAGGAGGTGTTTCCATAGATTGGATCGTAGATTGGATTACCGGGATAGATGTCTCATCTTGCGAGTGTGTAAGTCGTCCTGGTGTCATCTGTAACTAACAAACATACATATAATGGAACAACAAAATCATTACAAATAATGGAACAACAAAGTCATTACAAATAATGGAACAACAAAGTTATTATTTAATGTAATAATTATAACAACAATAACATCTATTGCAGCAAATAGTACATCGCAATAATAGTACCTTATTGATTAAAGAATTAGATGACACATCATCATCGTCATCATCACCAATAGGTGGTACATAATCATCATCTATCACAACACTAGCTCTAGTTCTTTTCCCTTTTGCACAATTAGACTAAACAGAATCCTTTAGAGAAGTTGAGATGTGCTTCAAACCCAAAGCATCAATTCTCTATTGGTTTTGCCTCATTCTATCTACTCTTGTCATCTCATACCTCAGTATATTATGAGTGTATTTGGCATTTTTTGAAATTATGTATTAACATGAAAAATAAGTACAATTGCTACTAATTTAACATATCATAGTCCACACTATTATCCATATCAAGCAATTCACAAGTGCAAAATTTGAACACAATTGCTACTAACTCAATACAACAAATGACCACATCAATCTCCATATCAAGTTCAAGATAAGTATAAAACAGATAAGTAAAATTACTACTAATTTTACATATCATATTTAACACCATTATCCATATCAAGCAATTCACAAGTGCAAAATTCGAACATAATTACTACTAACTCAACACAACAAATGACCACATCAATATCCATATCAAGTTCAAGTTCAAGATAAATACAAAACAGATAAGTACAATTACTACTAACTTTACATATTACATTCCACATCATTATCCATATCAAGCAATTCACAAGTGCAAAATTTTAACACAATTGTAACTAAATCAACACAACAAATGACTACATCAATATCCATATCAAGTTCAAGATAAGTACAAAATTTTAAAACAATTGTTACTTAGACAAGCATAAAACTTTAAGACAAGCACAAAACATTTAAGACAATTGTTATGAACTCTACATATCATAATCCATATCAAGATCAACATCAAGTATGTCATACTCTTCATTTTGATTAGTGATAGGCCAAGAATGTATCACTACAACAAAATGTAACTACAATGACGAATTTTAGTTACGAAAATTTTTTCGTCGCAAAAAAGTACCATATAGTGACGAAATTTAAATTTTGTTGCTATTTATAAAAAAATTAGTAACATGTAGTGACGAAACTTAGATTCGTCGCTATAGATTGTGCTGAATTAAGGGCGCCAAACGAAAGTGCAAGCGCTAAACCAAATAGATCTACAACGATGAATTTTTTCATCATTAAAAGTTCTAGTTTTTTGTAATGAAAAACTTTCGTCGCTAAAGGTGCTGCTAGTCATGCTATTAGTGACGAAATCCCTTTTCGTCGTTGAAGGAGACAACTAGTGACGAAAATATGTCGTCGCTGAAAAAGAAAAACATAAATTAAAGGTAAGTATTTGCGACGAACTCAGATTCGTAGCTAAAGGCAAGCAATATTGACGAAACCCAAGTTGTCACTATAGATGTCCTATATAGCTGCATTTTTAGCTTTTTTTTTCCCCTCACTTAGTCAACAATACCCACTCTCTCCCTCACACCGATACCCACTCTCCATCACACCGATACCCACACCGATATAGGTCTCCAAATCGCCGGCGATGCTTCGCCTTCTTCGCACCGACGGCGCTTTTCCTACCTCCAGCGACGCTTCAGTTTCTCTTCATCGGCAACACTTCGATTTCTCCACACCAGCGACGCTTTTCCTTCCTCTGACGACACTTTGATTTCTCTGTATCGGCGACACTTCGATTTCTCTGCTTCGGCAACGCTTCGCCTTCTCCACATCGGCGATGCTTTGTCTCCCTTTCGTGCTGGCGACCGTTCGCCTCCCCTTCGCGCCGGTGACCGTTCGCCTCCCCTTCTGCTTTGCCTCTTTCTCCACCTACCGATTTGTACGTCTCATTTCTCATCCCAACCTTGTCAGACATTTCTCTCTTTTTTTTTTTAATTGATAATTATTGATCTTTGATTTTTAGTCGTATGTCGATGTCTTAAATGTCATTCCATGAGTTTTACTTGTCTGATCCGCGTATCTTGTTCAGAATAGTAATATTGTTCCATGTTGTCCGTTCATTTCTTATGCTGTTTCTTATGCTCTTCTAATTTTGTTTTATTTTAGATTTTTTATTTAATTTTTGTTTCCATCGTTTGTGGGAGTACAAGTTCATATGCAACATATCTGTTACTTTCTAGAGTCTTTTAAAGTTACTATTTGTTGTTGTGTTCTTGGAATTATTGTTTGCTGTATAAGGTTTATCCTAAAGTTATGTACAAGTCCAGCTTGTAAATCATGGGTGACATCTTACCTTAGTGGTATATTCTAATGTATGTGCAGTTAACTAGCAATGTTAAGCCATCATGGGCTCCTTGACTAGAGCATTCAGGTATAATGTGGATTTAATAAAGAGAATGATAAACTCACCTGAACTATTACTAATCAGTTGTATTTGTTAGATTTGCATTTGGATTTGAGGATCAAATTCAAGAGATTCACTTGATATAAATTTTAACAAAGGATGATGGATTTTAAGTTTTGAGGATTTTGCTCCAACCAAAAACACAAATTTTATGTATATTTTACACTTAAAAATCATTTTAAACCCAACACTTTGTTTTGAAATAGACACAAGTAAAGTGATCTCAAATGTTGTTGTGAATAAGAACTAGATAGTGGACGCTGGTCATATATAATCATAAAGGTAAGATTATTCATGGGTCTTTTTATGTTTTGCTTTTCTATACTCCCTTTGGTTGTTATGTGTTTGTTATTGGTTTTGTTTGTGCTTAAGCTTAAGTACTGAGCTAATTTTGGTTGAGATTTTTTTTTGGTGGGTTATCCATTTCTTAGTAAACTAAAAGTTTTTTTTTTTTCCTTTTGTAAGTGGGCTAAAGTTAACTGAAAGTTATCTTTCTTTTATCTCCAGCTCTCTTTCTCTTTTGTGGCTAAAGAAATTGTAAGGAATAAGGTGAAAAATACAAGTTAACTTTGGATTTTTTTTGAAAGTTGTAAACTTAGCTTGAGCAAAGTAAGTAAATTCTAGTTAAAAACTTATAAAACTTTATACTTGTGATGTTGAAAATTGAATTTGTGGTGATATGTTGTATTGGAGCAAGCCGGTGGCTTGCATGGTGTTATAAAGTGGTTTAAACTAATATTGGGAGTGTTTTTCATTTATTGCAAATGTGAATGAGTATTGTTGATTAGATGTGATGAATAGTATTTTATTTGATTTCAATACTTGTAAATATTATAGTTGTGATGTTTGTGATTGGTTTTGTGGTGGGTTGTTGTGTTAGAGCAAGCGAGTGGCTTGCATGGTGTTATAAGGTGGTTTAAACTAATATTGGAAGTATTTTTCATTTCTTGCAAATGTGAATGAGTATTGTTGATTAGATGTGATGAATAGTATTTGATTTAAACACTTGTAAAACTCTATACTTGTGATGTTGGAAATTAGATTTGTGGTGGTATGTTGTATTGGAGCAAGCGGGTAACTTGCATGGTGTTATAAGGTGGTTTTAATTAATATTGAGAGTGTTTTTCGTTTCTTACAAATGTGAATGACTATTCTTAATTAGATGTGATAAATAGTATTTTACTTGATGTCAATACTTGTAAGCATTATAGTTGTGATGTTTGTGATTGGTTTTGTGGTGAGTTGTTGTGTTGAAGCAAGTGGGTGATTTGTATGGTGTTATAAGGTGATTTAAATTCATATTGGGAGTGTTTTTAATTTCTTGCAAATGTTAATGGACTTTGTTGATTAGATGTGATGGATAGTACTTTTATTGATTTCAATACTTGTAAACACTCTATACTTATGATGTTTGCGATTGGTTTTATGGTGGGTTGTGGTGTTTGAGCAAGCGGGTGGCTTTCATGATGTCATAAGGTAGTTTAAATTCATATTGGGAGTATTTTTAGTTATTGCAAATGTGAATAGACCTTGTACCTAGATGTGATGAATAGTGCTATAATTGATTTTAATGCTTGTAAACACTCTATACTTGTGATGTTTGTGATTAGTTTTGTGGTGAGTTGTTGTGTTAGAGCAAGCGGGTGGCTTGCATGGTGTTATAAGGTGATTTAAATTCATATTGGGAGTATATATTTGTGTGCAATTTATATTTGTTTAAGTATTAATATAGACTTGTGTATTCATGAATGGGATAGAACTTTATCTAAGTAGTTTATAGACTTAGATGATAGAATACATTATGCATGAGTTGTCCTTATTTACTAAGGTAGCATTCATCTTGTAATTGTAGTCAAACATGGATAAAAGTTAGATGACAATGGGTAACACACCCGATGGCAGATTAAGCCATCCATATATTGAATGGGTTAATGCATTTATTAATTTTGTAAGAGCAGTTGTAGATTTAAGTGGTAATATTTCGTGCCCATGTATTTATTGTGTGAATTGCTATTGACAATCTCCTCATACTGTACGTATCAATTTGCTTCATCGTGGGATTATGCAATCTTACATTAATTGGTATAATCATGGAGAATCTCATGTATTTAACGAGAACATTCAGGATAATGAAATGTTGGATGGTGATCATATGAATGGTATCGATGCCTTGGAAGGTGACCGAATTAGAAGGGATCCAAGAAATGCAACTGAAGATGAGGAGGTGCGTCATTTTGACAAACTTGAGGAGGATGCAAAGCGTGAGTTATATCCGGGTTGCACTGATTATAGTATCTTGAAGTTTGTTATTGAGATGTTGAATGTTAAGGTAATGACCAACTTGAGTAATAAGGGACTTGATATGATGCTAGAATTGCTGACAAAGGTTTTACCGAAAGGTACTTGATTCCAAGGTCAACTTATAAAGTAAAGAAGATATTACGTGACTTGGACATGTCATATGAGCATATAGATGCAAGCAAAAATGATTATGCATTATTTTAGAAGGAAAATGAAAACCTTGATAAATGTCTAGTGTGAGGCGCCTAGGTACAAGGATACACGTGCCCAAGGTAAGTAGATTCCTCATAAGGTATTGCGTTACTTCCCGTTGACACCGAGACTGAGGAGATTATACATGTCAAGCCAAAGAACTAAGGACATGAGATGGTATATAGACAAACGTGTAGATGATGGGATAATAAGCAATCAGGCTGATAGTGAGGAGTGGAAGGAGTTTGATTTGCAACATCTTGATTTTGCCCTCGAACCTCGCAATGTAAGGTTGAGGTTGGCTACAAATAGATTTAACCCTTTTAGGAATCTGAACAACAACTATAATATGTGGTCTGTCATACTTATCCCCTATAACCTACCGCCTTGGTTGGTTATGAAGGACCCACATTTTATGTTGTCCTTACTTATTTCTGGTCCCCATCAACCAGGAAATGAGATTGATATTTACTTAAAACCATTGATTGACGAGTTGAAGGAGTTGTGGGAAGAAGGTGTAAAAACTTATGATGCTTATGGTAAAGAGCATTTTCAGATGTGTGCAACTTTGTTGTGGACAATACATGACTATCCTGAATTTAGTAATGTGGCTGGGTAGGGGATAAAGGGTTATCATTCTTGTTACACTTGCAACGATAAACCATATTCAGCAGTTTTGAGAAGTAAAATTTGATTCATTAACTATCGAGCTTATTTGCCTATGGAACATCATTAGAGACATAGTTGATTGCATAATGATTTATCGAAAAAACGGAAGAGATCTTTAGAGTTACAAGTGAGAAAGATACAAGAGCAGCTAGATAGAATGCCAAATATAATTTTAGAAAAGCATCCAAGTTACAAGAAGAGACAGCTCATTGGGGAGCTAAATTGGTCAAAGGTAAGTATTTTGTATAAGCTTTCATACAGGAAGAATAAGAAATTTAAGCACAACATTGATGTCATGCATGTGGATAAGAACATTAGTGAAAGTACTTACAGTACTTTGTTGGGCATTAAGTGTAGAAACAAGGATACTGACAAGGTATGGATAGACTTGCAAAATATGAACTTTAGGCATACGTTACATTTGAAATAACGTCCTAATGGATCATATGACAAGTCTCGGGCTCTCTTTTCATTAAGCCCAAATGAAAGTGATGGTTTTTATGACTTTTTTAAATCAGTCAAGTATCCGGATGGCTATGCAGCTAACATATCAAGGTCAGTGAATGTAAAAAATGGTAGATAATCTGGTTCGAAGAGCCACGACTGTTATGTGTTACTACAACTAATTCTTCCAATTAGGTTGCGAGGGTTTGCACATAAAGACATTAGTATTGTATTGTTTGAGTTAGGCAACTTCTTCCAAGACTTATGCTCAAGGACCTTAAAGTAGAGTGAATTGGAGAAACTAGAAGAACGTATAGTTTTTATACTATGCAAGCTTGAGAGGTTCTTTCCTCTAGCATTCTTTGATGTTACGGTCCACCTTACTGTTCACTTGCCTCAAGAAGCAATTTTAGGAGGCCCAGTACAATATCGATAGATATACCCAATTGAAAGGTAATTAGATATTTTGATGCATCCATCAATTACATCTTTCCCATGTGGTATAAAATCACATAATGTGCGTATTTTTTCCTTGTAGGTACCTTGGAAAATTGAAAAGATACGTTTTCAACCAAACTCGACCAGAAGGTTCAATTGTAGAGGCTTACATTCTCAAAGAATGTATTAACAGCTGGCCTTTGTATATTGATGGGATCGAAACTCTACATAATTGAAGAGAAAAAAATGAAGATTTTGGTAAATCTAGCGAATGATTGATAGTTTTTTCACAAATTGCCTGACTTACAGGTGGTAGGTGGAATGATGGAAATTTGTCTCATGTATTGCTATTGGAGAAGTTATAACTCAAATCCAATGACAAGAGTTTCCCAAGTGGTTTAAAGAATGTGTAAGACATTTGAAATTTAATCACACCCTAATAAAAATTAAACATTTAAATAGTTTCGTCATTGCTTATTACTAATTAATATTACTTGTTGTATATCATTATAGATAAATAGATTGAAATTTAACAAGTCATCAGAAGCTACTATACAGTTATGGTTATTAGCAAATGTTCCTAAGCCGTATGTGAAGGAGTACACAGTTTGTATGGTCAAAGGTGTAAAGTTCCATACAAGGGTCCTAGATAATCGTCGTGTAACCCAAAACAGTGGTGTATGTATCAATGGGGACCATGAAGGAGAAATGCACGACTTCTATGGTCATGTGTGCAAAATTTGAGAATTGGAGTTTGTGTTTTGCCATAAAGTTGTTTTGTTCCAGTATGAATGGTACAATACTGGTACCAATGGTCGAAGGAGAACGATAAGAACCGATGCACACTGCATAAGCATTGATGTTACAAGTCGGTTGTATGAAATGACCCTTTATACTTCTTAGTCAAGCAAGACAAGTTTTTTACCTTCAAAATATCAAATTGGGTGAACCTTGAAAAATTGTGCAATCTATCCAACATAAGGGAGTGTTTGATGTCCTGGAAGTTGGGGGTGGAGAATCCAATGATAATATAGAGGGTAATGACGCATTCCAACAAGAAGGGATTGTTGATGTTGTCTCTATCAATGGTGATGACAATATTATTGGCTATTGTACGGGTGATGTTGAAACTGAGGTTGTTCTTGAAGGTGGAACTTCAAGAGATACTAATCAAAATGAAGAGCATGATATACCTGATGTTGATCTTGATATGGGTTATGATATATAAAGTTCATAACAATTGTCTTAAATGTTGTGTGTTTGTCTTAAAGTTTTATGCTTGTCTAAGTAGCAATTGTTTTGTACTTATCTTGAACTTGATATGGATATTGATGTGGTTATTTGTTGTGTTGAGTTAGTAGTAATTGTGTTCAAATTTAGCACTTATGAATTGCTTGATATGAATAATAGTGTGGACTATGATATTAAGTTAGTAGCAATTGTACTTATCTTTCATGTCAATACCTAGTTACAAAAAATGCCCAAAAAGGCCAAATACACTCATAATATACCGAGGTATGAGATGGCAAGATTGGATAGAATGAGATAAAACTAAGAGATAATTGATACTTTAGGATTGAAACACATCTCAACTTCTTTAAAGGATTTTGCTCAGTCTAATTGTGCAAAAGGGAAAAGAAGTAGAGATAGTGTTGTGGTAGATGATGATTTTGTACCACCTATTGGTGACGATGACAATGATGATGAGTCATTTAATTCTGTAATCTATAAGGTACAATAGACGTTCCATTGGGTACAATAGATGATAACAACTATACTGTTCCATTACTTGAAATGACTTTGTTGTTCCATTATATGTATGTTTGTTAGTTATGGATGGCATCAGGACGACTTGTATGCTCGCGAGGTGAGACATCTATCCCGGTGGTCCAATCTACAGAAACATCTCCTGAAGCAAATCCTCCTGCCCAAAGTTCTTCTAGTGTGGAGGCGCAGACTACCGGCGCATTAACTAGCACAATTGGTAATTACATACTTAATTACAACTGTACCATGTTTTTACTATTGAGATTATACTTCACTTAATTTAGCTATAATGTACATGGAATGTATAATTTTTTAATATTAATAATGTTTAAATAGGATTTACTAGCAGAAATACTCGTGAAACAACACATGGTATAGTAATACGAGCACTTGTTGAAAAAAGTGGTAAGTTGCTAGTACATATAGCTGCAGAGTATGATGCTCCTGTTGGGAAGAATGTGTGTAAGTTTGTTAATCAAATTGGAGTACAAGTGCGAAGTAATTTGTCCAATTACAACATGAAAAATTGGATAAATGTTGATGCTGCTACTAGAGATGTAGTGCTTTAAAATATCGTGGTAAATTTACATTAATAACGTCTAACTCGTCTTTGTTGTCACTAAGCATATTAAATTCATATAATAATATTTTTATAATATATATACACTTTACTTTACAGGATCAGTTTGAGCTACAAGGAGATTCCAACTTAGTAACGAAAATATTAAATACAAAATGTGGAAGATTATTGAGTTCCAACTCCAACAAGTTGCATCAGGATTATAAAAAACTCGTACAATCTCATGGTGCTGACTATGCAAGAAACCACCAGCCAAAGAATGCCACACTTAAGCAGTGGACTAAACTTATTGATGGGGGGATGGACCAATAAGGATTGGCTGGTAAATTATTTATGCGTATATTATTATTATCCAATGTTTAATATATTATGTTTTCAACTGATTAGAATAATTCTTAGATAAAGTAAATGTATACTATTTTATTCACGATTTAATAAATATCTTAAATATTGTTTATTAGAAAAAATCAAGAAAGAACTATGAAAATAGGAAGAAAATTTCAGGCAAACATAGATGCGAGACAAAGGCACTTGCTGTTAAGATTGATGAGGAGGTGTGTGTTTTTTCATTTTCTTAAACCTTAATATATTACATGTTGTAATTAATTAAGTATATCTATCTAACACTTGAATGTTAATTAATTAAACAAATAATAATGACGGTCAAGTTTCGGAATTGGCAAAAATCTGCAAAGATGTTCATTTTAATCGAAATACAAATATATGGATACACCATGAAGATGAAGCGACATATATATGTGTATCATTTCATCCCTATCATTCAATCCCTATCATATTTGTAAAGTTATAACATATGTAGTATTAATGTTGTGATTATTTGTTTCTTTTTCTCTTTCAAATTATAGGAAAATATTCTCAAAATGCAAGAGGATCATTGTCAATATCCTAATGCAATTCCCCTTACACAAGAGGAGATCTCAAACTTGATTTTTAAGAAGAAGTCCGGTATTGTAAAAGGACTTGGCATGAGACCTTCCCCTTCTCTAGTAACCATCGCCTCATCTAATTCCTCGGTGGAGTATATCTAACGGCTAGAAAATGAGATAATTGAGCTCAAAGAGGCAAGAGTTAGGGATCAAGAGGAGCGAGCTAGGGACTAAGAGGAGCGAGTTAAGGACCAAAAGGCACGAGTTAAGTAAGAAGAGATCCAAAAGAATATTCTTAACTTTTTGAGGAGCAAGGATTATGATGACGCTCTTATCTATAGGGGTGATTCAACTTCAAATTAAAACACTTTCTGATTAGTACTTTATTTTAGCGATTGACCCACACTAAATGGTGTGACTACTTTTTTTGATGCATTATTTGAAACTAATTGTATTATATTACACTTGAAAATCTATATTTGCTTTCTACAACTTATATATTAAGAGTTGTGATTTTAATTCATTGGTGTGGCTACTCTTAATGCATTGTTAGACATATTTCTTATAACATAGTTAATATTTTTACTTTACGATTTAAATGTAGTATTGCTTTTATATTTGTGCAAGTTTCTTATTGGTGGCTTTTAGGAGATTTACTTTTGGCATTACTTGAAAACATATGAGGACATCTTTCGTTAATTCTAATTATATTATGCTACACTTTTTGTATTGTTATAAAACATCTTGAGTTATTGTATGTGTTGCAAACAATTATTGTATGGAAAGAATTTGAATTGGATACTTATTTTATTTTTTACTTGTGGAATGTATGAATCTTCTTTTATAAATGTAATGTTAAAATAAATGTGTTATTCAAATGTAGGGTTTTAATGATGTAATGACAGGTTACAAGTTAATATCAAAGTCATGAAAAAAATAAAAACAGAAAATAAGTTTTAGCGACAAATTTTTTCGTCACAAATATAGTAACAAAAAATTGTTTTAGTGATGAAATATTTCGCTACTATATGTGCTTGGGTTTTCTTAAAAATAGTTTTAGCGACAAACTTTTTCGTCACTATATGTACCCAAACGTAGTTTTAGTGACGAAATTATTCGTCACTAAATATGATTTAATAAACTAAGGTGTTTTTAGTGACAAAATATTTCATCATCGAATAGTATTTTTAGCGAGGAAAACATTTAGTGACGAAACGTTTTCGTCGCTAAATTTTTTTTTTTTTTAACAAATCGGACTTTTAGTGACGGGGTTTCAGCGACGAAATGAGTTTCATCACTAAAAGTCCGATTTCGTCGCTAAAGGTTCTTAATGACGAAAAACTAGATTTTTAGTGACGAATTTTTTCATCACTAAAAATACATTTTGTTGTAGTGTATATTAAACCCTTTGGTAACTTAATCAAATTAATTAACCAAGTGAAATTAATTAGATTCAATTACATGCAGAACGCGTAGTAGTACAAACAAATTGCCAATTAACTAATATACAGTGGAAAATAAATTGACACGGTGATTTGTTTACGAATAAGAAAAACCTACACGGCAAAAACTCCACCGGGTGATTTTAAAGTCACAACTCCCGAGAATCCACTATTATCACAACAAGCGGTCCTACAATTGAACCCTTACCCCAATACCTAATTGGACTTGTTCTGTAGTGACAATTTCTCCTTTTCAATGCACGGCTCCCAGTATGTGACTAACCAATTCGATGTGCGGATCCCAGTACGCGACTTACTCACTAACTTGAGAAAGATGTTGGCTGCAAATTTTTTTAGTTCATCAATACGATGAAGATCACAAAACTCTTTGATCACAAAACCTAACGGTGTACAAACGCAGCAACTTCTTCAAGAGAAAGATGAACAATGACAAATTCTGTCTTTGGTCACAATTTGCATGAACAAAACATTGCTTCACACTTGCGCCACCTTTGACGACCTTTTAAATAATCCTTATATATGTTTAGGGTTGTAAGAAAAGAAAGCCTAAACATCTATCCACGGATTGGATGAAAATCAGAATTGAAAAGTGTGTTTTGTCAAAAGATTAGCCAATTCTATATTGACATATATTCTTAACATGATTCACATATGTCCTAACAATCTTCCCCTATGGCAATCCGTGACAAAATCATAACAAAAAAATGAACATATGAGAGAAGTCATAAATCACTCAACTCATACTTACTTGTTGAATACAATAAAATCTATCATAACACAAACCCTTGAAAAACTTTGCAAGAAGAGAGTTCATGGCAAGGGAGAGTTCATGGCAAGGGAGACTTTAACAATCTGTATTTCTAAAACACTTAACACAAAACTCATCACAACATCTTAGTGTGAAACAGAAATAAAAAGATTGCATACAAGTAATAAAAAGCATGTGCATAAAGAGAAAAAAGAAACAACACATGTAAAGATAGGTGAAAGAACTATAATAACAATCTCATCATATATATATAATATCATAAGTATAAGGTTTGCTATCACAAAGTAAGAACAATGTATCTATAAAAGAAGAAAAGAAAAAAAAAAAACACTTAAGTCTTCACTACATCTCTAAAAAAGAAAACACTCCTTCTAACAAAAATCTCATATGCTAACTCTCCTGCTATGTACATAACTACTCTCATACCTAAAACTATTTCCCCTTTTTGTCACAAATGACAAAGGGTAAATAACTCAAGTAGTTATCTCATCATTGCTAAAAGAGCTAGCACCATCGTCCTCATCAACATCATCACTACCGGAGCCATCATCATTCTCATCCTCTGAAGCCGGTGGAGATGGAGAAGAAGATGCAGTGAAACCACCCATGATAGTCTGTCGTCGTGTAATATGACCAACAGGGTGCTCACCTGACACAACTGATCATTGAGAGTGTTAAGGCGAGCATCCATGCACACAAGCTGTGCCATGATAGCCTCGAGAGTCACTCCACCCGCAGAAGAGGAAGGAGTGGAGGTGGATAGAGTAGAAGAAGCTAGAGGAGCTACCGTTTCGGTTTGTGTCTGCCTCGGGCGAAGCTGGGCATCACTTCATCTAACAGTAGCAACGTCAATGGCACCCATGACAAAGAAGTGATCAGATTTGGAATAGGAGATGGAAAAATGGCGAATGATCCGTGTGATAGCCAAAGGAAAAATGAGCTTATCATGGGTCGCCGTATCCCCATAGACATTTTAAGGGATAGGATGAAGTGAGAACGGAAGTCAATTGAAATGTCCTCTACGAGGGATAACAAAAATTGCGCACGAGGCTTTGTGATAGAGTTATAGTGAGACAAAAGACGGAGAACGAATGTCATCACCATGTTAAGGAATCTTGGACCTTTAGCAAAGGTCGAGCATCGAGTCTTTTGACGATCACTCCAAGAAGATGGAGTCTCACAAAATAGAGACATGAGTTTGTCTTTAGAGACATGAGTTTGTCTTTGGACACAGTCCTAAGATGATCACAATCGAGGTCGTCAGGATGTGCCACCTTCGGTACGTGTAGTACCTTGGATATAAAATCCGAAGTGACTACAATGCGCATACCCCGAACGTGAGTGACAAACTGGGGTATAGAATAGTCAAAACTATGCATGTTGGAGTAAAACTCTTGTATGATCGCGGAAGGACACGTGACCGGGACACCATACAGTGACTCCTAACCTGTACTGGAGATAACAGTGGGAAGGTCAGTATTGGAAAAATCCGAAAGGATGACTTGGTGTTCCGAATGAATGCCTTGTCGAGAAAAATTTTCCGAAAAGTCTTTACGGGCTTTATCATCACTGAACCTGACTTAAAAAGGAGTAGAATCAGAAGAAAATGCTCCGAAATGAAGAGGGTTTCAGGATGGAGCAGATTTACGCTTAGGTGCCATAGAGCAAGCTAACGCATTGAGAGAGAGAGAGAGAGAGAGAGAGAGAGAGAGAGAGAGAGAGAGAGAGAGAGAAAAGCCCCAACATAGATCAATATAAGAATATAAAGAAATGAAGGTACGTATGCATGAAAAATGCATGAGCATGTGATATACAATAATAAAAACATCATGGGCTCAGCCCAATCCAATCCTACCAGCACACCTGAATTCAACATATATAGCACACATCTATAATGCAGAAAAATATAGTTAAAATGTAAATATAATGCAATGCATGACCATTTTGGATCATTAAAACAAAACCCATCCCAGAAATTTTGCAAAAACCTCTTTAGTTTTGAAAAACCCCAAATTTTTTAATTAACCCTAAAAGTTAGGTCACAAAAGATATAATGCATGATTAATGAGTGAAAAAGAATCATACCAGAGAAAAGAAGTGATCTTGAGATTGAAGAGAGAGTGGGGAAAAGATTTGGAGAGAGAGAGAGAGGTGTTTGGGAAGGTGAGAAGACGTTTTCTGTTGAGAGAGATCGGGGAGAAATGAGAGAAATGTTGCACGGACCTTATATATAGAAATCCCAGTTTCTCGATGGATCAAGGGGTGTCGAGAGCTGTCGAGAATTATGATAGGCCAAAACACGTATTGACCCTTTGTGATGAATTAACCAATTAATTAGCCAAGTGAATTAATTAGGTTCAATTATATGCAACAAGCATGGTAGCACAAACAAATCACCAATTAACTAGAGTATGCAGCTAAAAATAAATTGACACGGTGATTTGTTTACGAATAAGAAAAATTTACACGGCAAAAACCCCATCGAGTGATTTTAAGGTCACTACTCCCGAAATTTCACTATTATCACAACAAGCTGTTACAAGTAAAGGAATCTCAGTACCTTATATCAACCTATAATTGAACCCTTACCCCAATACACAATTGGACTTGTTTTGTAGTAACAATTTCTCCTTTTGATGCACGGCTCCCAAGTACGTGACTATCCAATTGCGTGGATCCTAGTACGCGACTTCAATCACCAACTAGAGAAGTTTGTTGGCTACAAAGTTCTTCAATTCATCACATGATGAAGATCCAGAAGATACTTGGTCATAAAACCCTATGGTGCACATATGCAACAACTTCTTCACAAGAGATGAACTAAGGCAAAACTTTGTCTCCAGTCATAATTTGCTTGAACAGACTTTGCTCAATGCTTGTGCAACTTGCGAACACTTTGACGGCCCTTAAAATAATCTTTTTATATGTCTAGGGTTATGAGAAAAGAAGGCTCAAAGACATATTCATGGATTTCAAGAAAATTAGATCAGAATTCTGAAATTCTTAAACCTCGACAGATAGGAGTTGTCGAGAAGCTGTCGAGCAGGTGTCGAGCACAAGGGCTGTAATAGTTTTCTTAAGCTCGATAGATGCAGCTGTCAAGATTTTTCGAGCTTTAATGAATTTGCACTATTCAGCTTGTTTCTTGGATAGACTTGAATGGCTTCAACACTTGCTCTTGAAACAAGTTTCGCGAAGTATCAAACACATCCTAAATCTACCCAATTACAAGTAAAGTGCGTTTTGTCAAAGGATTAGCCAATTACATAAATATTGATATATGTTCCTAACAATGAATTACATATGTCCTAACAAATTTAAAAGCGAGAAATAGCTATCGAGCAGCTATCAAGAGGTGTCCACAGCAAAAGGGGCTCAATGGATCGAGAAGCTATTGAGCATACAGAAACTTCCTCGATAGATCGAAAAGCTATTAAGACAAATTGCCAAAAAGCTTGATGGATTGAAAATGCGATAGCAACTGTCGAAAAAGAAGCTAAAGAGCTTGATAGAGCTTAGCTATCGAGAGGTGTCGAGATTGCTTAAAAATAGTTTTTCAAGAAAGACAAACATAAATATGAATGCAATCAAACATGATACTTAATCAAAGATCCAAACATCATTTTAAACTCTCAAAATCATCTCTCAACAAGAAAAAATATCTAGTATTTAGATTCAAATCACACACACAACAAGTCTAATCAATTTTATATATCAAAAACAAATTAAGACAGTTTAGTGAGTATACATTAATACATGTATTCTTTGTGATGGCCAAATCACATTATACCTGCACATGTATCAAGAGTAGCAAATAATATTGCGTGTTATGTGTGAAAAACATCGCAAGATTGCATAAGTGTCTACATGTTATAACGATTTGAGATATGAAAAAATCACTTTAATTAACACACAATCATAACTGCTTGATGGGGACTATCACCTTCGAGGTATATCCTATTACTCCCACATCTCCTAGAAGACACACTTACAATTATATAAAAAGCATTTTGATTCTTTTTGCTTTTATTTTTTATTTTTGCATACTTTCTTTTTAAGCATATCATGCATGGGCATATAAGAGATAGAAAAGAAATACCCAATTATGTTAAGTTTTTTGACATTGCACTTTTGCTATACCGAAACATATAGATATCATTTCATGATTGGCAGGCAACAGTGATAAGATGGTTTTTTTTAGTCATTCCCGTCAAAAAGAGTGCTACGAGTGTTAAGTACAAGAGATTACTTAATCTTACTCATCACAAATATGAGTCACAAAACTCACTTGCTTAGTTGTGCATAGAGATGCTCATCTAAACTACAAAAGATACAAAGTTTAGAAAATTTTAATTCAATGGCCATCCAAAGTACACAAGTATCAATATATACAAAACACACACTGTCTTTGTATTTTTCTAATTTTTTTATTTTATAAAAAAACAAAATAAAGCAAGACTGAAAATAAACAGACAAAAACATGTTAAATAAAGCAATGCATAAAATTAGACTGACTCAAAAATAAGAAAGCAAAACACATAAGTAATGCAAAATCAAAGACAAGAAAGGGAGAGAGAGAAAAAGTGATTAAATCACTTAGAGCCTTTTTCCTACCATACTTTGGAGGAACCTTTCCTTTGTGCAAACCCTTGAACCGGTGGTGAGGGGGAAGAATTGAAACCGTTTAAGTTCGAAAGCAACATGAAGGCTTTGAGTAGATTTCCAAGAGGAGCAAAGGAGGATGGAAACTGATTCTAGTTACCCGATGAGATCATATTATTGCTCTGTTGAGTGGCTAACCACTTATAGCAATTAGGTCGAGTATGTCTAGTTATTCCACAGTGATGACAGAGATGCTGCTTCTTCTATTTAGGTTTTTAAGTATTGCCCTTCTTAGCCCTAGAGTTTTTAGTTTCTTTCTCAGTAAGTTTAGGGGGTGCTCCTAAGATAGATTTACCATTGTCTATGTTCTCACTAGCTAAAATAGTTTTGACATCAGTGTTCTCAGATTTCGTATTATTAGCAGGAGAAACAAAACAGTAGTACTAGAGGCAGCGATATTAGGAGAAGAGAAATCATACCCTAAACCAGTCTGATCAGAAGCAGATTTCTAAAGGCTGAGCATCTCACCAAGTTTTGCACTTGAAGTCCTCTCCAGTTGAGCTCTAACTTTGAACAGCTCTGCTTTAAGCTTCTTGATCTTCTCAGCCAAGAAATTATTCTCAAATCTCAGTGCTCCAATGGTCTGATTTGTCTTATCAAACTTTGTGGAGAGCTCTTCTTGATTAAGCTCTAAATCACTCAGTTTCTTGGTAGCCAGCCTATATAGTTCCTCATGCTTTTCAGAATTCTTTTACAACTTTTCATAGGCTGTATGGATATCATCTTGATCTTTCATTTTCTCGAACTTAGAGTCCACCAAGTTCTCTTCATCATCCACATCTTTAACAATCTCCTCAGTAGGATTTACAGTGGCAATGAAGGCATTTAGGATTCCATCATCTTCATTGTCAGAATCATCTTTAGGCTTGGTGTCGCTCAAAGTAGCAACAAGTGCCTTGCTCTTCCCAATGGTTTTGAAATACGTAGGGCATTCTTATTTCATGTGATCGGAGCCTTGACACACAAAGCATTTTGGTCCTGAGGGAACAGTGTACTGACTGCCATTCCTAGCATCCTTCTTTCCTTTGTCTTAGTTCTTGAACTGAGACAAACTGGACTGCTTGTGGTCTTTATCAAATCCTTTAGCATTGACATTCTTCATAAACTTTTTGAATTGCTTAGTGATATAAAATTTCATCTTAGAATCTTCATCATCTGAAGAATCATCAGTATCACTGTTCTTGGCCTTCAGTGCCATACTCTTGCCCTTACTAGACTTCCCAATTCTTGTTAAACTTAACTCATAGGTCTGTAGATTGCCAACCAGCTCTGTCAAAGGAATTTTATCAATATCTTTTTATTCCTCAATGGATTTGATCTTGACATAGAATCTCTTGGGTAGAGATCTAAGCACCTTTTTAACAATCTTGGGTTCAGGAATAGTTTCCCCAAGATTAAAGGCTGAGTTCACTATGTCTTTGAGCTTGGCATAGAACTCATTGAATGACTTATCCTCCTTCATCTTGATCTCTTTGAAGCTGGTAGTGAGCTTCTGAAGTTTTGAATCCTTGATAGTCTTGGTTCCTTCATAGTTTGTTTGGAAGATGGTCCATGCTTCCTTCGCAGTTTCAGTAGAGGATATCTTCTTAAACTCCTCATTTATGACTGCACTAAATAAAGCATTCAATGCCCTACTATTGAAGTTTGCCGTCTTGATCTTAGCATCACCCCAATCGGCTGGCGTTTCCTTCGGCTTAGTCAAGCCTATCTCCACAACTTGCCACACTTTTTCATCTAACGACTGTAAGAAAGCTTTTATGCATACTTTCCAGTATACATAGTTAGTACCATCAAATAAAAGAGGTATGATAAGAAACTGTCTTCTATCCATGACAAACAGGGGTCGATAGATCACATAACAAAGATTAATCCTAATCAGAGTGTGCCCACTCTGATACTACTTGATAGGCCAATAATGTATTGACCCCTTTGGTAACTTAATCAAATTAATTAGCCAAGTGAAATTAATTAGATTCAATTACATGCAAAACGCGTGGTAGTATAAACAAATCACCAATTAACTAAATTTGCAGTAGAAAATAAATTGACACGATAATTTGTTTACGAATGGGGAAAACCTACACGGCAAAAATCCTACCGGATGATTTTAAGGTCATCACTCTCAAGAATCCACTATTATCACAAAAAGCGGTTACAAGTAAAGGAATCTCAGTACCTTATACCAACCTACAGTTGAACCCTTACCCCAATACTCAATTGAACTTATTCTGTAGTGACAATCTCTCATTTTCAATGCACGGCTCCCAATACGTGACTAACCAATTCGGTGCGTGGATCCTAGTACGCGGCTTACTCACCAACTTAAGAGCAATTACATCAGACCATGTAAAGTCTTGCAAAATAGAAAAAAGGTGGTGTTTTTACACATTTTGGCACAAAAAACTTCCACATCAGATCGTGCAAAATTGTGCAAAAATGCACAATTGCTATAATAACCGTGCATATATGCACGGTTACTGTAGCGCTTCCATTTATTATTTTATTAGTTTTTTCTCTCTTCTTCTATCTGTATCTCTTGTTGCTCTCACTCTCACTCTCACTCTCACTGTCGCTAATCAAGAAGACCGATCTCTCTGTATCTCTAGGTCTGAGTCGACGAACCAAACAAGAAGACCGATCCAAGAAGCAAGCCATTTCGATCACCAGACCGCCGGAACCAGACGCCGAAGACAATAATGGAGCTCGCAAAAAAGGTTGGGTCTGAGTCGACGAACCAAACAAGAAGACCGATCCAAGAAGCGAGCCATTTCGATCACTGGACCGCCGGAACCGGACGTCGAAGACAACAACGGAGCTCGCAAAAAAGGTTGGGTCTGAGTCAACAAACCAAACAAGAAGACCGATTAGCCATTTCGATCACAGGACCGCTAGAACCGGACGCTGAAGACAACAACAGAGCTCGCACGCCGACGTAAACAACTGCTACTTTTCTTTGCGTGTTGGGTCTGGGTCTGTGAGAGAGGGTTGGGTCTGGGTCTGGGTCTGCGAGGGAGTGTTGGTCTGTGAGAGAGAGGGCCGGTGAGGGTAAGTAATAAAAAAAAATGGTAAAAAAATGAATATTTTATTAAATAAATGTGTAGAATAGATAAACTGATGTGGGTGTTTTGTAAAAATGAGCATTTAAAATAGAAAAAGTAGGTTTTAGTTGTGTAAAATGCAAAATTTTTTGCATCTACTGATGTAATTGCTCTAAGAAAGATGTTGGCTGCAAAGTTCTTCAGTTCATCAATACGATAAAGATCACGAAACTCCTTGGTCACAAAACCCAACGGCATACAAACGTAGCAGCTTCTTCAAAAGAAATATGAACTAGGACAAATTCTATCTCTAGTCACAATTTGCATGAATAAAACTTTGCTTCACACTCGCGCCACTTTTGATAACCTTTAAAATAATCCTTATATATGTTTAGGGTTGTGAGAAAAGAAAGCTCAAACATCTATCTACAGATTAGATAAAAATCAGAACTGAAAATTTGTTTTTCATAAATCTCGATAGATACCCTATCTATCGAGCAGCTATCGAGTATCGGGCTGAAACAGCTTTTTAAACTTCGATAGATACTAGCTGTCGAGCTTTAAAATCCAGCACATCTTCACTTGATTCTTGGACAGATTTGCATGGCTTTAACACTTGAACTTAAAACATTGTTCCTTGAAGCATTAAACACATCCTAGATCTATCCAATTACAAGTAAAGTGCGTTTTATCAAAGGATTAGCCAATTCTATATTAACATGTGTTCTTAATATGATTCACATATGTCCTAACAATTAACGTTTCTTGAAGTTCCACTTTCAGGAACAACCTCAGTTTCAACATCACCCATACAATACTCAATAATATTGTCTTCAACATTGATAAAGACAACATCAACAATTTCTTCTTGTTGGAATGCGTCACTATTTTCTGAATTATCATTGGATTCTTCACTCCCGACTTTCAGGACATCAAATACTCCCCTATGTTAGATGCATTACACAATTTTTCAAGGGTCATGCAATTTGGTATCTTAAATGTAAAAAACTTATTTTGCTTGATTAAGAAGTATAAAATGGTCATTTTGATACCACCGACTTATAACATCAATGTTCATGCAGTGTGCATTGATTCTTATCATTCTCCTTCGACCATTGGTACCAGTATTATACTATTCATACTGGAATAAAACAACTTTATGGTGAAACATATACTCTAATTCCCAAAAATTGCACACATGACTATAAAGGTCGTGCCTTTCTCCCTTATGGTCCCCCTGGGTACATACACCACTGTTTTGGGTTATACGACGATTGTCTAGGTCCCTTGTATGAAACTTTACACCATTGACCATACAAACTGTGTACTTCTTTATATGTGGCTTAGGACCATTTGATAATGACCATAATTGTTTAGTAGCTTCTGATGACTTGTTAACTTTCAATCTATTCATCTATAACGACATATAGCAAGTGAGATTAATTAGTAATAAACAATGATGAAACTATTTAAATGTTTTAATTTATTTGTGTGTGATTAAATTTCAAATATCTTACATGTTCTCTGAACCACTTGGGAAACTCTTGTCGTTAGATTTGAGTTATGGCTTCTCCAGTAGAATTATGCAATGTGCTTTTGTGTTCACTGTTAAAAATAAGGTGATTTATTTTTAGCTAAGCAATGCAGATAATATTCAAGACTTGATCAAATAATATATGCATATGAAATCACATACTTTAAATAAGGCTCTAACTCAGGACTATTGTACAACAAGTACCAATAAGCGGTATTAAGTAATGCACGAGATAAGTTGCCATCATTCTACCTACTACCTATAGGTCAGACAGTTTGTGAAAAAACTATCAATCTTTCTCTAGATTCACCAAAATTTTCATTTATTTCTCTTCGATTATGCACAGTTTCGATCCCATCTATATACAAAGACTAATTGTTAATATATTCTTTAAGAATGTAAGCCTTTGCAATTGAACCTTCTGGTCGAGCTCAATTGGAAATGTAACTTTTCAATTTTTCAAGGTACCTATGAGGAAAAAATACGCACAGTATATGATTTTATACCACATAGAAAAGATGCAATCGATGGATGCATCAAAGGATCTAATTACCTTTCAATTAGGTACATCCATTGATATTATATCGGGCCTCTTAGAATCGCTTCTTAAGGTAAGTGAACAACAAGGTGGACCATAATATCAAAGAATGCTGAAGAAAAGAACCTCTTAAGCTTGCATAGTATAAGAACTATATGTTCTTCTAGTTTCTCCAATTCACTCCGCTTTAGGGTCCTTAAGCATAAGTCTTGAAAGAAGTTGCCCAACTCAAACAATACAATACTCATGTTTTTATCTGCAAACCCTCGCAACTCAATTGGAATAATTCATTGTAGTAGCACATGACAGTCATGCCTTTTCAAACCAGATAATCTACCATTTTTTGCATTCACTGAACTTGATATGTTGGCTGCATAGCCATCCAAATACTTGACTGATTTCAAAAAGTCATAAAAACCATCCCTTTTTTGGGGTTTAATGAAAAGAAAGCTCGAGGCTTATCATATGATCTATCAGGACGTTGTTTCAAATGCAACGTGTGCCTAAAGTTCATATTTTGCAAGTCTATTCGTGCCTTGTCAGTGTCCTTGTTCTTCCTCTTAATGCCCAATAAAATACCGTAAGTACTCTCACTAACGTTCTTCTCCACATGCATGACATCAATGTTGTGCTTAAGTTTCTTATTTTTCCAGTATGGAAGCTTGTACAAAATGCTCACTTTTGACCAATTTGGCTTCCCAATGAGTTGTCTCTTCTTGTCACTTAGATGTTTTTCTAAAATTATATTTGGCATTCTATCTAGATACTCTTGTATCTTTCCCATTGGAAACTCTAAAGATCTCTTCTGTTTCTCCGATAAACCATTATGCAACCGACTATGTCTTTAACAATGTTCTATAGGCAAATAAGCTCGATAATTAATGAATCCAATTTTACTTTCCAAAGCTTCTAAATATGGTTCATCGTTGCAAGTGTAACAAGAATGATAACCCTTGTCCTTCACATGCAAACACGTTACCAAATCCAAGATAGTCATGTATTGTCTACGATAAAGTTGCATGCATCTGAAAATGCTATTTATGATAAGCATCATAAGTTTCTACAGCTTCTTCCTACAGCTCCTTCAACTTGTTAACTAATAGTTTCAAGTAAATATCAATCACATTTCCCGGTTTATGGAGACTAGGAATAAGAGAGGAAAATATAAAATATGGCTCCTTCATAACCAGCCAAGGCGGTAGGTTATAGAGGATAAATATGACAGGTCACATACTATAATTGTTGTTCATATTCCCAAAAGGGTTAAATCCATCTGTAGCCAACCCCAACCTTACATTGCGAGGTTTGATGGCAAAATCAGGATGTTGCAAATCAAACTCCTTCCACTTCACTATCAATCGGATACTTCATTATCACATCATCTACATGTTTGTCTATATATCATCTCATGTCCTTAGCTCTTTGGCTTGACATATACAATCTCCCCAGTCTCGGTATCAACGAGAAGTAATGCAATACCTTATGTGGAATCTGCTTACCATGGGCACGTGTATCCTTGTACTTAGGTGCCTCACACACCGGACATTTATCATGCTTTTCATTTTTCTTCCAAAATAGTGCATAATCATTTTTTCATGCATCTATATGCTCGTATGACATGCTCAAGTCACATAATATCTTCTTTACTTTATAAATTGACCTTGGAACCAAGTTACCTTTTAGTAAAACCTTTGTTAGCAATTCTAGCATCATATCAAGTCCTTTATTACTCAAGTTAGTCATTACCTTTACATTCAACATCTCAATAACAAATTTTAAGATACTATAATCAGTGCAACCCGAATACAACTCACACTTTGCATCTTCCTCAAATTTGTCAAAATTACGCACTTCCTCATCTTCAGTTGCATTTCTTAGTTGCCTTCTAATTCGATCAATCACTAAGGCATTGATCCCATCCATATGATCATCATCCTACATTTCATTATCATGAATGTTCTCGTTCAATACACGAGATTCTCCATGATTATAGCAATTAATGAAAGATTGCATAATCTCACGATGAAGCAAATGGATATGCACAGTATGAAGAGATTGTCGATAACAATTCACATAATGAATATATGGGGCACAGAATATTACCACTCAAGTCCACAATCGCCCTTGCAAAATTAATAAATGCATTGACCCCTTTAATATATGGATGACTTAATCTGCCATCAGGTGTCTTACCCATTGTCATTCTAACTTTTATTCATATTTGACTACAATTGTAAGGTGAATTCTATTTTAGTGAAATAAGGACAATTTATGCATAATGTATTCTAACATTTAAGTCTATGAGCTACTTAGATAAAGTTCTATCCAAATCATGAATGCACAAGTCTATATTAATACTTAAAAAATTATACATTGCATAATCAAACACTCCCAATATGAATTTAAACTACCTTATAACACCATGCAAGCCACTCGTTTGCTTCAACACAATAACCCACCATAAAACCAATCACCAACATACAATATATAATGCTTACAAGTATTGAAAACACTTAAAATATTTCCACCACATGTAAATCAACAAAACCTAATCACAATTCAATAGAATAAAAAACACTCAATATTAGTTTAAACCATCTTATAACATCATGCAAGTCACCCGCTTGCTCCAACACAATAACCCACCATAAAACCAATCATAAACATCACAACTATAATACTTACAGGTATTGAAATCAAATAAAATACTATTCATTACATCTAATCAACAATACTCATTCATACTTGCAAGAAATGAAAAACACTCCAAATATTAGTTTAAACCACCTTATAACACCATGCAAGCCATCCGTTTGCTCCAATACAATATACAACCATAAATCCAATTTCCAACATCAAAAGTATAGAGTTTTACAAGTGTTTAAATCAAATAAAATACTATTCTTCATATCTAATCAATAATACTCATTCACATTTGCAATAAATGAAAAAAACACTCTCAATATTAGTTTAAACCACCTTATAATACCATGCAAGCCACCCGCTTGCTCCAACACAAAACCAATCACAAACATCACAACTATAATGCTTACAAGTATTAAAATCAAATAAAATATTATTCATCACATATAATCAACAATGCTCATTCATATTTGCAAGAAATGAAAAACACTCTCAATATTAATTTAAACCACCTTATAACACCATGCAAACCACCCACTTGCTCCAACATAACATACCACCACAAATCAAATTTTCAACATCACAAGTATAGAGTTTTACAAGTGTTTAAATCAAATAAAATATTATTTATCACATCTAATCAACAATACTCATTCACATTTGCAAGAAATGAAAAATACTCCCAATATTAGTTTAAACCACCTTATAACCACAATCAAGCCATCCGCTTAATCCAACACAATAACCCACCACAAAACCAATCACAAATATCACAACTATAATGCTTACAAGTATTAAAATCAAATAAAATATTATTCATCACATCTAATCAACAATACTCATTCACATTTGCAAGAAATGAAAAACACTCTTAATATTAGTTTAAACCACCTTATAATACTACGCAAGCGACCCACTTGCTCTAATACAACATACCACCACAAAACCAATCACAAATATCACAACTATAATGCTTACAAGTATTAAAATCAAATAAAATATTATTCATCATATCTAATCAACAATACTCATTCACATTTGCAAGAAATGAAAAACACTCTTAATATTAGTTTAAACCACTTTATAATACTACGCAAGCGACCCACTTGCTCTAATACAACATACCACCACAAAACCAATTTCCAACATTACAAGTATAGAGTTTTACAAATGTTTAAATCAAATAAAATACTATTCCTTAGATCTAATGAACAGTACTCGTTCAAATTTGTAAGAAATGAAAAACACTCCTAAATATGTATTTAAACTACCTTTTAACATCATGCAAGCCACCCGCTTACTCCAACACAACATACCACCATAAATCCAATTTCCAACATTACAAGTATAGAGTTTTACAAGTATTTAAATCAAATAAAATACTATTCATCACATTTGATCAACAATACTCATTCACATTTGTAAGAAATGAAAAACACTCTCAATATTATTTTAAACAGCCTTATAACATCATGCAAACCACCCGTTTGCTCCAACATAACAACCCACCACAAAACCAATTTTCAACATCACAAGTATAGAGTTTTACAAGTATTTAAATAAAATACTATTCATTACATCTAATTAAAAATACTCATTCACATTTGCAAGAAATGAAAATTACTCTCAATGTGTATTTAAGCCACCTTATAATACCATGCAAGCCATCTGCTTGCTTCAACACAACAACTTACCACAAAACCAATTTTCAACATCACAAGTATAGAGTTTTACAAGTACTTAAAATAAATAAAATATTATTCATCACATCTAATTAACAATACTCATTCACATTTGCAAGAAATGAAAAACACTCTCAATATGTATTTAAACCACCTTATAACATCATACAAGCCACCTACTTGCTCTAACACTACATACCACCACAAATCTAATTTCCAACATCACAAGTATAGAGTTTTATAAATTTTTAACTAGAATTTACTTACTTTGCTCAAGCTAAGTTTATAACTTTCAAAAAAAAAATTCAAAGTTATTGCAAGCAATGTGTATTTAGCCTGCAAAAGAAAAGTTAAATTTATAAGTACAGAAGTTATAGAAAAGTTAAATAAGTGACATATGTGCCTGTCGACGTGTTTTATTTTTGCCAAATCAGCCTCAAGCGAAGACTAAGTGCAGACAACTATCCAAAATGGTATTGATTTGCCCAAAGCTAAATCACAAAACTCTAATCATAAACTACACAGTTTGAGCCAAATTCTAAAATCCCAAATCACTTCTATAAGCTTTTGCTAAAAAAAAAAAAAAAATCACTTGTATCAATATCGAATACATGTTTGTAAAAGAAAGTCTATTATGTCCAATAAAAGAGTCTAAGCTTATCAAAACAAAAAAACAAAAGAGTTTATGCAGAAACCCATGGCAGAAAGCAAAATCCAAAACTCAAAAATCATCTTGGATTTGTTGTCTATCCCTCTCACCTAGACAGAACCCTATGTTTGAAAGCCTTAGAAGCTTGTGTTCTTCACCTTGTTTCTCACAATTTCTTCAGCCACAAAAGAGAAATAGAGCTGGAGATAAAAGAAAGATAACTTTTAGTCAACTTTAGCCCACATACGAAAGAAAAAAGAAAGAAACTTTTAGTTTACTAAGAAATGGGTAACCCACCAAAAAAAAATCCCAACCAAAATTAGCTCACTACTTAAGCTTGAGCACAAACAAAACCAATAACAAACACAAAACAACCAAAGGGAGTACAGAAAAGCAAAACATAAAAAGACCTATGAATAATCTTACCTTGATGGTTATATATGACCAGTGTCCAGTTCTTGTTCACAACAACATTTGAGATCACTTCACTTGTGTCTGTTTCAAAACAAAGTGTTGGGTTTGGCTCCCTTTAAAGACTAAACTCAAAAGTAGTTAAGAAAAACAAGGAATGTGGGAATTGCAATAATTGGTGGAGGGACTAACTAGTTGAACAAACAAATTAATATGTTTCCATAATGAGCTTTGTGTTCCATCTACTATAACTACAAAATATATAACTATAAAAACAAAATAGTCTTATTAGTAGTAATTTAAATCAAAGAATATGACCCTTAACTGACTTACTTTATAATAGTAATGAATGTTACATAGACTGTGCTCAGATCATGAGGAGAATTACTGAAGAAGAGAAGAGAAAAAATGCTGTTTGTCTTTCTTTTGCATAGACCGTTGGTGTCGCTTGGTGCTTTTGATGATGGAGCTGGTGGTGCCTAAAATTTTTAATTTCTTGTTTGTCAAATTTTATGCTTTTTAAACCAAGATATTTGATTTAACCATTGATTAATTAGCTAATTTACCAAGTTGATATTTAATTCATCAAAATTTGAAGTTCGAGTAAACATTTATATTTGAAATTCAATTGCAGAAATTTCACATATAAGAGAAATGCATGTAGAACCTAAAAAGGAAGAGGTAGGAGAGCAAGTAGAGGATTAGAGTCGAATCAATTTGGCACTGAGATCGTTGAAAACGGCATCGAATAGATCGGAGAAGGAAGCATAGGCGATGAGGCTTTGATTGATATTGGTTAGGGTCCAATCCAAGTCGGAGCATCGAGTTCACAATGCAATCTGAGGATCTGGGTTCACAAGAGCTAAAGGGCTAGGTTCGCTGGTGCGAAAGGAGGCGAAGGGTCACCAGTTGGGGTGGGAGGCGAAGCGTCGGTGTGAAGGGAGGCTAAGGGTCGGCGAACAGAGGTGAGCTGAGGTGGCGGCGAGTTAGATCGGCAGCTATGGCGGGCTGGGTGAGGTGGCTGTGAGGGAGAGAGTGAGGGAAAGAGAAAATCAGGTGAGTGAGGGGAAAAAAAAGGGAGATGTGAAACAAAAAAATGGGCTGAATGTGCATTTAGTATTAAACTTTTAGTGACGACTTATATGTCGTCACTATGGGCTACCTTTAGTGACGAAAATTCGGATTCGTCGTTGATAATGAAATTGATGTTTATGATTTTCTTTTTAGCGACGACTTATTTTCATTAGTATTTGTCACATTCAGTGATGAAATGGCTTTTGTCACAAATAGAGTTCCTAGCAACACCTTTAGCAACGAAAGTTTTTGTCGCAAAAAACTTAAACTTTTAACGACGAAATAATTCGTCGCTATAGATGAATTTAGTTTGGCGCCTACATTTTCATTTAGCGCCCTTAATTCAACACAACATATAGCGACGAAATCTAATTTTCGTTGCTAAATGTTACTAATATTTTTATAAATAGCGACGAAATATAAATTTCGTCACTATATGGTACTTTTTTTGTGACAAAAAAATTTTCTCACTAAAATTCGTCACTGAAAATACATTTTGTTGTAGTGAACTAACAACTCGTTCGGGAGGAATGAATAAAAATAAATGAAAATAATAATTTTAAAATATTCATTTCCTTCTCTTGTTTTAAAATTTTAATAGAGGGAATAAACTTTCCATTCTATTGTTTGAGAGTTTTTTAATTTTTATTTATATATATATATATAAAATATAGAAATTCTATTTTAACCTAATCTAAAGTGTATATGTGTGTGAAGCTTCCTTTTGGAGACTTGAACTTCGACCTTTGCCCTTACACCCCACAAGCACTTATACGTGTGGAGTGACTATCGCGCCAAATTTTTATTTTATTTTTAGAATTCAGAACTAGAGGCCAAGTTTTATTCAAAGCATAAAAATTACAAAGAGTCCCTTGTAACAATAGGAGCTATATCATCAGGAGTGGATTTTATCCAAACCTGTAGCTTATTGGCAAGAAAACTGGCAATAGGGTTGCCTAAACATTTAACATGGGTAAAATTACAAACCCGAAAATCAGAAGCTAAACACAAGAGTATCCTAAATTACATGACCATATTCTGGTCGATCCACCTCTCCAGCCAACAAAGCTTTTATAATAACTTCAACATCACCTTCAAAGACTGCCTCGAAGATGCTTAACTCTTCTGCAAAAATTAACGCCCTTAGAAAAGCTAGAGCTTCAATAGTAGCCATAGAAATAGGAATGGAGATACGTTCTGACAAAGCTCCAATCACCAGACTCGAGGAGTCACGAATTACTACTTCTAATCCTGCAGCATTGAGTTCACTAAAGAGACCCCTATCAAAATTAATTTTATAGATGGAGGAGATGAGGGGATCCATCTAACAACTCTAATCCTTTCCTTTGGAGCCCGTTGCTCCTGCCCATGAGTAGATTGGTACTCCATCAACTGAGACTCAGCTCTAACCCGGATTTGATGATACTTAGTAGCAGACTCCCCCAACCTGACTGAGTTTCGCCTATTCCATATTAGCCACACAATCATAGCTAGAAGGTTTACATCAATCCTGTCTCTCATCAAGAACACCACTTCTAAGAAATCAACAAAGAGGTTTTATCTATGTCTGGTACACTTCTTCAACTCACCATCAGCTTCCCAAATAACAAACAACCGCTAGCAGCCCCAGGGAGCATGAACTATGTCTTCACAACCAGACTTGCAATTTGGGCAATATGTAGTTTGAACCACATTTCTTTGCAAAAAATTGTGTAGAGTTGGAATAGCTTCGTTTGCTGCTCTCCAAATCAGATGTTTCACCTTATAAGGAACCTACAAACTCCATATACCCTTCCACAGCTGACTAGTACTCCCCCTTGAGGAGCAATTTGGTTGCTTGCTTCTCTCGGTTCTAACCAGCTGTTCGAGTTGAATATTCCCCACGAGTTGAAGGTAACCATACCTGCTTATATGGGATCTCTTAGATGCTTAGAGAAATGCCCTTAATAATTTGTGCTTCATGAGGAAAAAATTCTTGCTCAATTAAATCAGCTTTCCATTCATGTGCTTCGTGAGGTGGACCATCGCGTCAAGGGTGCGCAGTTGTATTGTTTAAGAATTCTAAATTTTCAAACAATGAAATAAAAGGAATGTTCTAAAATAATTATTGTTCATTTCGATCTTTTCCCACCTTCCAAACATAACGTTATGAGAATAAATTTCATGATTTTTGTTTCCACATTCCTAACTTGATGATAAGTTGTGATGTCAATGTGTACAATATATTAATTTACTGTCTTGCAAAATATTTTGTGCATACATTACCCATTACATAAGAAGAGATGGATTATCCTAATGTAATGCGTACTCATAACTAATACAAAGGCCAAGCGTACTCTTTCCCCTTCCCTTAAAAATTGAATTCCCGAGCGGGCTTAAATTTGGGCCGGGTACAACCCACTAACGTAGCGGCCCATCAAAAGCTCTTTCTTGAGCAAAGGGAAAAGACATTGAAAAAGCAGCATCAGATCTCGGAGTCGAAGAAGTATACTCATCGCTCCGCTCTATGCACCAAAATCTGCGAACCACAGCAAAACTCACACAGCCGATTATTAACTCGAAAAACCAATGTAAGTTCTCTCTACCCACTATTTCTCTTAACGCAATCATTGATTTATTGCCGTAATAAATCAGATCTCTCTCACACACTCACTGAGCACCCATTCTTTGCTCTCTTCGCAGTTGACAATGGAATCAAATCAATCCAATCTGCATAATAGCCTACTCGCCTCTGAAGCTGACTCTCAAAGAACCCTGTATGCTGTTTCTCTCTCTCTCTCTCTCCAAATATTTCCATGTGTATACGGATTTAGGGTTTGGGAATTATAAGGAATTTGTGTCGGGTAACATAACCATGTAACCTAATTTTTGTTTTTGGTTTTTGGGTTGGTTTAGGTACCCATATGTTACGGGCACATCTGTAGTTGCTATCAAGTACAAGGATGGGATTCTCATGGCTTCTGATATGGGAGGTTAAATGTTCAACTCATTCATGTTGTATTTCAATTTTATTATTATAATTATTATTCTAAATTGGTGTTTGTACTTGAATCAGATAAGTTGATAACCCTCCGTTTGGCTGTTGATATAATGATGGTTTATAAATTGGAAGGAGGATGTAGTCCGAGTCCGACACATTCGTATTTGCATACATATATTACTATTTGACAGCTGATAGGGTCTTAGTTTGAGTTGTGAACTCTTTGGCGAGAGTAATTGGATTGTTGGGTGTATGAATTTGAATTGCCAGACTGCGAAAAAACTAACATTGTCAAAATGCAGTTGAGATATATGAGGGAGACGGAGGTGGGTGCAGAGGAGAGGAGAATAGAAGTAGAGGGGAGCTAGGCCGGAATATACTAAAATTTAGTACATTCCGGTCATCCTTTCTTCTCCTCTCCCCCTCCCCCCGTCACCCTCCATTCAAACATTGGGTTAGGCTTATACTTGTTCTAGAGAAATTTTCGTTTATATCTGTTTTGAGTACCTGCTTATGCTATTCTAGAATTTCTCTAGAACAAGTATTCTAAAATTATGAATTCTTCCACAAGGTGTTTAGTACCAACATTGCCCTACTTAGTATTCTTTAGTAATTTATTTGAGTACCTGCTTTTGCTATTCTAAAATTTTGCTCCTAAGAGTCAAGCTGGAAGCTTGTTTCCTCAAATCCCAGACGGCTGGACATATAATAGCAAAATCTTATTATGTCCTTATGTGTGATAGTTAAGGGGCACATTATTTTCCTTCCAGTCTTTTATTCTGTTATTGGGTTTTCTTGACTGTCTAAGGTGCATCTTAATCTAGTTGACTAATGTATCATTTCACCAGACTCCACATTGTGGATAACTTGTTAGAACCATTTTGAAAACTATGACTGTGGCATTTACATACCATATCAACTGTTTCCTTATTTCATTTTAAAATTACAATTGGGAAACTTCTCTGTTATGAAATCTGGCTTCATTTTAACACTGGATTAACTTAACAGGCTCCTACGGATCTACCCTGCGATACAAGAGTGTGGAGCGCATAAAGCCTGTTGGAAAACATTCTCTTCTCGGCGCAAGTGGGGAAATAAGTGATTTTCAGGAGATTTTACGTTATCTTGATGAGCTTATGTAAGTATTGATTTTTCCTTTTGATAATTTATGTAAGTATTGGTTGTTTTCAGACAGATGGAGGGAGATGGAACTATGCACCTGCGTTTTTACCTTTGTTCCCTCTCTCTTTCTAGGCATTGTGGGAAAAGGAGGTTTGGGAGGGGGGGTCTTTGTTTAATTGTTTTTGCTAAGTGATATTGATTTTGTGGTTTTTTTTTTTTTTTTTTTTTTTTTTTTTTTTTTGCAGCCTGTATGACAACATGTGGGATGATGGAAATTCTTTGGGGCCCAAAGAGGTGCACAGCTATTTGACTCGGGTGATGTATAATAGGCGTAACAAGTTTAATCCACTGTGGAACTCACTTATTCTTGGTGGAGTTAAAAACGGGCACAAGTACCTTGGCATGGTAGGTCTAGTTAATCATTTTATTTGATGTTCTATGGCTTCCTATGTCCAATTAATAATATTAATTCAGTTGCTGTAATTGTGGTTCTTATTCAGGTTAGCATGATAGGTGTGAACTTTGAGGATGACCATGTAGCGACTGGATTCGGAAATCACCTTGCTCGCCCTATTCTTCGTGATGAGTGGCATGAGAACTTGAGTTTTGAAGATGGTGTCAAGTTATTGGAGAAATGTATGCGTGTACTTCTATATCGTGACCGCTCAGCTATCAACAAGCTTCAGGTTTGTTGTTTCCTTATAATATTTGCTTCATAATTATGCTTAATTTGTAAAACCCTTTGATAAATAGGTTATAGTTCTGCGAGGAAATCACTGCAGAACAATTGAACTTTGTTCAAGTTGTTGGAACCAATTATCTTTTCTTTTTCTTTTTCTTTTTTGGTGCGTCTATATCTTTTTATATATATATATATATATAAAATAAAAATTTAATTAGATTTAATGCTTTTTTGTGTGTGTGTGTGTGTGTGTGTGTAAGATCTGTCTCTAATATTGTCATTCCACTAAATTTTGGTTGAAATATCAATGAGGAAAAAAAAAAAAAAAAAAATCAAACGATTGTTTTCATCATTTCTGCAAAAACTGTGGCTTGAGAATTCTTACTTTCATTCTGATATTATATAATATTAGAATATTCTAATGTAAAATGAGATATCTTTAAGATTGTCTTTTTTATTTTTTGATAATTTATTGATAGATACAATGGGGGAATGGGGATTTAAACCGTGGATGTCTCCGCTAAAAACACTAGAACATGTTAGTTGAGCTACAAGGCCCTTTGCAAAAATAAAAAAAATTAACCCATCTCTCCCTCTCTGGATTTCATGGTCATTTTAGCTTGAATCTCACATGGAGAAATATTCATGAGCCTTAGAAACATGGTTTTGTTGGAAGCACTGGTTAAGAAATTTTCATTAACAAACCATTGTTTTCAATATAGTGCCAAATTGTAGCCAATAGCCAATTGGAATGTTTGGAAGCATTTCCAACTATTAAATCATGCCAAATGACAATTTTGGTCCTCCAAAATTGGGGCAATTTCAATTTCATCACTATACATATAATTGTGTCAATTTCATCCTCAATTAATTTTCAACTTCCAAGGATAAAATTGACTTGATTTTGAAAGTTGAGGGATGAAATCAACAAGGTTTGGTTCAAGAACCTTGATTTTGAAAGTTGAATGATGAACTTTACGCAATTGTACGAGGACAAAACTCAACCGTGGTAAAAGCATATGTATCAAAATTGTAGTTTGGCCTTTAATCTTTTATGTGGATGTGACATGAATTACTATTTAACCTCCTCTGTACATACATATTCAACGTATATGTGATTTCTACAAGGCTGGCTTAATTCCGGAGCACTTAACTTTGTTTTATGGCTGCCGTATTTGAAATATCTATTAGAATAGAATTTCAGGTTGTAATATGATTTGGTTGTATTCTTGGAATTAAATTTAATACGCCTGAAATTTGGAACTTGCAGATAGCAAAAATCACCGAGGAAGGTGTAACTGTTTCTCAGCCATACTCATTGAAGACGTTCTGGGGATTTTCTGCTTTCCAGAACCCAACAGTTGGTGCCGAGGGATCGTGGTAAGCTCACCAGCTGCATGGAATGGTCTGGCTCTCGCATTTATAAAAGTTGTTCTTGAATTATTTGTAATTGTTGGACATCCAAGTTAATTATCATAGCCTGGACCTCGTTGTCAGTAATAGCAGAATGGTTGTTTAAATTAACAAATGCCGACTGATTATTTAAACAAGTTTTTCTGTTCATAAGAATTTGGCTTGATCTGGACGTCGTCCCCTGATACTATGTCATCCATTTCTCTTATATGATGCTTTTATGTCATTATGGTAAGATGTGTGGGACAAAACTGTTATAAGCTCAGTTTGAATTATTTTTGATTGAATAATTCGGGGAGCCTGTGGCCGTCAATCTAGTTGTGATGAAGACAAATGGACTGTAACAGACTTGAAGTACGGTAGGAATGCATCTTGTATGATAAAAAGCTTCTTCCGTACCTGCCCAAATTTTTGTCGGGGCAACTTGTTGCTTGTTTTTATTATCAAGCAACTTGATGCTTGTTTTTATTATCCCCTAGTTGCTAAACTGGTTGTGCACCTGAAAGCTAAACCCCCAAAAAAAAAAAAAAAAAAAAAAAAAAAAAAAAAATCTGAACTCAAAGAATGTCCAAAGTGAACGACTAGATGGCCACAAATTTAGTTGTAGCTGATTTCTTAAAAGAAAAACTTAGTTGTAGTTCAAAGTTATAACTCCTAAAAAAATTAATATGATTAATTATGGATATTCTTAGAGAGAGAGAGAGAGAAAAAGAAAAAAGAAAAAAAGAAAAGGAAGTGTCGGCCACGGGCCTAATTACCAATAGCCCAACTTATATCTGATCGGCCACGGGCCCTTAACATCCCACGGTCCTAATTTTTTCGATATCTCCGCCTAAAAAGTCACAAAAATTCATTCAAAAATCCCAATAAGAATTCAATCCATAAGGTTCTAATTTTGTAGACATCTCCGCCATAAAAAGTCACAAAAATTCAATCTAAAATCCCAATAAGAATTTAATATATAAGGAAAAAAATGGTAACGTTTCAATGAAAATTGCAACATAAAAAAAAAAAAAAAAACCTAAAGCCTAATAAGGGGGAAAAATGTCATAAAAATTTGAGAAGATTTTTCTTGTCGATCTCTCTTCCATCTTTTCTAACAGCTTAAAGAGAAATGCGAGTTATCTTTGATAATCCTTAGAGAAGCATGGACAGAGCCAAAATTTTAGGTTTGGGGGGCCAAACGTTACATAGTGGCAAAGCAAAAAAAAATTCTCCCTTGGGAACAAATAAAAAAATTCTTAAATAAAAACAATCTTTCATGGTAAAATTATTAATTAACAGGACATTCTCATATCGTGTTAATCTCTCTCGTTAAGAAAAAAATATTTATATCTAAAGATCCATATCTTTGAACTTTTTAGGGGATTTAAGTATTCAACATGTAAAGTTTCAGTATTTAGGATTAAAAATTGAGTAATGGTACAGTCACAAATTATTTTATAATATTTTTATAAACTGTTGATGTGGCTAGTTTTTTTTTTTTTTTTTGTTAAGAGAGAGAGAGAGAGAGAGAGAGAGAGAGATTCAACTTATAGCGTCCGCTAATAGCTCTTTTATTATCAGACCAAGACACTAGTCAATTTTTGGTGTAGACGGGGATTGAATCCTATATCTCTTATTCAGCTATTAGAAACTTTACCATTAACATCTAGGCTTATCATTTACATCACTTTTTCATTTACCAATAACTACTCACCACATCAGCAATTTGTAAAATTTTTTGTAAAAAACTTAGGTTATGTTTGGTGACAGTTTTTGTTTACTATTTTCAAAAACTTGTTCTTGGGAATATAAAGAAAAAACAATTCTCTTGTATTTTTGAAATCAAAAACATGTTTGGTTAGTTGAAATTAAAAACATAGTTTTTTGAAGAAAAAAAAAGAAAATACTAAAATATGTTGTTACTAGGATTTGAACTCTAATGCTAACTCATTAAATGAGACAGATTCATTAAATTAAATGCATATTTTTATTGACTTTTAAAGATTAAAAACTGAAAGCAGCCTTCTGCATTTTTTAGTTTTCTTCACAAATTGAGTTTTGAAAACAGTTTTTATTTTCTGTCTATTTTGGGTTGCTAAACAAATTTTTTAGTCTCAAAAATAGAAAATCCTTTTTGGAAACAGAAAATAAAGGGAAAAAAAAAGTTACCAAACATATCCTTAGTATTTCTAGCGGAATTCTAAAAAAAAAAATTTTAAGAAAGATTATTCTTAAAAATTTAGTAGTAATTAACCTCCAAATCTTGAACACCTTCTCTCTCTCTCTCTCTCTCTCTCTCTCTCTCTCTCTCTTTATACACACACACACACACACACTAGCCTCTGAGCATGTACTTATGCGCGTACTTAAAGGCTCTTCTATTTTTTTGGATAAAAGTTAATAATTTGCTTCTATTATAATTTAATTTTTTTTGTTCAAACAAATAAAAATGATAAACTTTAGAGATTAACAATAATTGTAATTTCTTTTTTGAAAGTGAAAGGAAAAAATCATAAATTTTAGGAATTCTCTTTTTGAATTCAAAATAAAATTTGTTATTTGACATTTCTAACCTTATTTCTAAATGAAGTTACCTTTCATTAATGAATGTGTTTTTGAACAATATAAAAGTTCAGTTTAAAGAGAAAAATCCTCTTATATATAGTATAGATATAAAATATCAATTGTAGATGCTTTCCCCATAAATAACTCACATAGTCACACATTGAAATCAGAATATTAAATTTTATTACTAGTTATATAGCCAATTTTTTTTATATCTATGCTATATATAAGAGGATTTTTCTCTTTCAATTCTAATACCCATATATAAATCGAACCAAATTGAGAGTTTATTGAGATGTTATTAGGTGTGGTAGGATATATTGAATTCTAAATAAAATGATGATGTGACAATCTCTTACTGGATGGTGTAAAAATTGGTTTTACATCTCGTCCTTACCAAATTCGGACTCTTTAATTTAACTACTCAAACCACTATTATCAAATAACCAAACATATAACAAACCAATATTATAAAAACTAAATGTAAAATAAAATGAAATCACAAAAAAAATACTAAGGATACTAAAAATTTTACTACCTAAGTTTTACAAACTAACATGTCATTGATCATAATAATTTAATTTAACATTTATTTATTATGTTATTGAAATGACACTGACCGTATTTATTATCATATTAATTTATAATTTTTTAATAAAATTTATCAACTTTAATATTTTTCAACAACAACAAAAAATTGAAGGATTATGGTGGGTCCCTATATAAGTTGGTACACTAATTTAGAAATGTAAGTTTTTTGGGTTTTTTTGTTGTGCCTCTAACATTATTAAAAATATATACACGCGGGCTATAAAGCACATATTGTACTTTGATGTTATAATATAAAATAATACTATAAGTTAATAAATACTTTAATGTTAACTTAATTGTCTTTGGGTTATGGCCTTGATGGGTAGGGACTAGAAAGGAGGAATGTGAAGAGTTGAGAAGTTGCGTGGAGAAACAGTTACACTTCGTTTGGAAGTTTAGAGGGTAAAGAGGAGTAGAAGAGAAGGAGGGGAGAGTAAATGAGAGTAGAGGGGAACAATTATCTCTCCACCTTATTTGGATATTTTAAAAATTAAGTAAGGGTAAAGAAAATACATATCCCTCTCCTTAGTTTGGATATTTTACAAATTAAGTAAAAAGAAGAAAGAGGAGGATAATTTCATATAAATTGACCATTAAGATTTTATTTTATTAAGGAAAAATTGCACTTTATCCACCTGTGGTTTGGTTTATTTTAACAATGTTCACCCGTGGTTTAAAAGTTATCATTTAATCCACCTGGGGTGGCCTCCGTTAAACCCCCATTACGTACTTTTGCCATTTTCGTTGAAAAATCCCCTTTACTATGTAAGCTAAAATTAGAACCCAAATAGAACCATAAATTGAAGAACAAGCTCTCTCCCTCTCTCTACCCTAGAATCCCTAAAAATACCCAAACTCATAATCCCTTTCTCACTTTACTTAGATTGCCAAAGTGAAATCTGAACATTTGCAAGCAAGGAGGAGGTGTATTGAAGCTTGGGATTTTCTCTATATCAAGTATGAAATTACTTTGTAGGGTTTACCATTGTTGTGTTTGTTCTTTTTCAATGTGTAATGATTGATGAAGGTGATTCAGATTAAAGATTTTCTGTCATAAAAGTAGTGGTTTTCTGTTAAATAATTTCTTACTTTTATAGTTGACATTGATGACTCTGGTCTTTAGGAATATTTTGGGTAGATGCATCTTTAGGTTGTCTGTGGTCCCATGAAGACAAATTGTTTAGGTGGTTGTGTTTCTTGTCTCCCCTAACCCCACTTTAAATGGTATTTTATATTGTATGAAATTATTTTGCTTTTGTCAATGATTGGTGCTCTCTGTGCATGTGTTGGTTATGTATTTAAGTACTGTTGTTTGTGCATGTGTTTTAACTCTTGCAGATGGTTGTTGAAATTCGTTTTGATTTTACTATTCACCTTGTGGGAATTTTGAGTAGAACCTTGGTTTAGAGTACGTAGGTGGTGAGGTATTTGTAATGGGTAATGTTGATCCAGATCTACTAAGTCATTTTGAAATACAAGACATTTGTGCTGATGCTGGAGGAACCATTAATAGTAGGATTTATTATTTAATACCTGGTTGTGACTTAGAGCATGGGTTAAGGTTAATTACTTCAGATGATGATGTGATCTACATGTGTGAACTACATGTTGAATGGCCAACAAATGAAATCATACTTTATGTAGAACCTGAAGCTGAACCAATTACTGTTGAAGAACCTATGGTTGAACTAGATCAATGTTGGAAAAATATATGTTTGTATCGCATACAAAACATACGCAGTGAAAAATTAACGGATCTACTTCATTTGCAATTGATAACATGTACTATGTAAATTTCAGAATTCAAGAATAAGAGAGTATACCTTGGTGTGGTAAATATTAAAACAAAAAATCAGAAGTTCTTGAAAAAACTTTTAATCTTCACTCCAATTTCACTTGTGCCCAAGAAGTGTGGTCTTTCAATTAGTTTCTATGAATTTGTTCAAGGGAGAATGAGAGTGTTCAACACTCACATACAAACCATTTTATGTTATTACAAAAATTTTGTATGTTTTTCTCCTTATAACTGATTATCTAATTGGACTAGCCTTTTAGGCCATTCCAATTGGGTTTTAGTATGTGGATTAGAGTGGGACCAAAAGGAAACAAATAAGACTTTAACTCCAATGGGTCTTGGGTTTTTCTGTCAACTCTTGACAAGTCTAAAGTTACTATTAATTATATTTAATACCGCTATATAAATATAATTGCACTTTAGGTCTTATTAATAAATTATATCCCAAGACTTTATTGTACATGCAACCTCTTCATAAAATATTCGTAGTAATACAAAGTCATGCATATAGACTGCCACTTTGTAGATAACTACACCTTAATTCTTGAGTACCCGATTTAATCCTTTAAGTTATTCATTATTGTTGAAACTGAAAAAATGTGTCATTAAAAATAAGGTGCCACGTTATGACTTATGGACCAAACGTAGTGGTCTACAAAAAAAGTTTAAGAAGAAGTCCACGTGAGGTGAAGACTCACTAGTTTACTATGCTAAGATTCTTTTAGCTATAAGAAAAGACTTGAGGGAGAAAAATAAGGGAAGGTGGTCATGGCATTAAGGAAGTCTGCCATTGTCCTTAATAAAATAAATAATAATAAAAAGTCTACATGAGGCTAAAAAGCCACCTAACCTGCCATTACCTACAAGGAAGGAGTAGGAAGAGAAAAATAAGGAGATATGGGAAAGCTAGTCTGCCATTATCCAAAAAAGAAGGGAGATAAGGGCTGAAAAAGAGGCCACGGCAGAACAAAAATTGAGAAGAGATCACGTGAGCTAGTACCTATGAAAAGATAATTCCAGAAACAATACAAACCAAAAGGCTGAAAAGTGGGGGAAGACATGATCACGTAAAAAATGATAATGGTCCATAAAAATTGCCCATTAACCGGTCAGTTGAACAACAAAAAAAGAGGGTGGGAACAGTTTCTAAAACTTCTCTATAAATATAAAGCCTTCAGATAAAAAAAAAAAAAGAAGGAAGAGGAGAGGAAGAAAGAAAAAAAGAAAAGGCAGACACATATAGAGAGAGCAAGCACACACGACAAAGAGATAGAGAAAAAAAAAAGGGAAGCATAGAGAGTAGAGGAGGAATACGCAGCATAGGTATATGGGATTTCAGCCATCTCTTTCTTCTCTAAATCTCTCTCTCTCTCTCTCTCTCTCTCTTTCTCTCTCTCTTATTCTCAAATATGAATTTTTGTTTGGTAAAACAAATAGGGTTGGGTTTCATGAGGAGTTCCTAACTCCATACATGAAACTTTATATAAGAGTCCTTGACTCTTAAATCCTATTTGAAAATTACGAAATAAAAATTCTCTCATCTTGGCACTATCAAAATCTCTCTCTCACCCTTCTTCAAGGTTGAATTTTTGTTTGGTAAAACAAATAGGGTTGGGTTTCATGAGGAGTTCCTAACTCCATACATGAAGCTTTATACAAGAGTCCCTGACTCTTAAATCCTATTTGAAAATTACTAAATAAAAATTCTCTTAAGTTGTGGTGTAACGCTTTTTTGAAGTTCTTGACTCTACCTCATCAATGGAGTCCTTGACTCTACTAAATTAATTGGAGTCCTTGACTCTACCCCATTTTTTGGAGTCCTTGACTCTACCTCATCAATGGAGTCCTTGACTCTACCCCATTTATGGAGTCCTTGACTCTACTAAATTAATTGGAGTCCTTGACTCTACCCCATTAATTGGAGTCCATGACTCTACCAAATTAATTGGAGTCCTTGACTCTACCCCATCAATGGAGTCCTTGACTCTACTATATTAATTGGAGTCCTTGACTTTACCCCATCAATGGAGTCCTTGACTCTACTATGAAGTCAAAATTGTGACAAATTCTTTGGGACTATTGATTCATTAAGGTTAATAACTTTTAAAGTAAAATAACCATAAAATTGATTTGAGAATATGTTCACAATGATTAAATTGCTTAAAAGGAGTTTTCTTTCCCTTAATTAAATTTGGGAATTTCAATTAAGACATTGTTAAAACTCCAACAAATAAACAAATGAAAGAAAAAGAAATTTGCTTGATTGTCATAAAAGCATGGTCCTTGAGACTAAAATTGATACTCGAAGACCCATATTTAAAGACCCATTAAAATTGGACAAAACTATATTTGGGACTTTAAATCTAAGATCCAAAAAATAAGAACTACAAAATGGCTTGATCCCCACCAAGGGTACGTAGGCAACCTAAACAAATTATTAGGTGCAGCCACAAATAAACAAAAACACATATCCCCTCAAATAAAAAAAAAAAAAAATAAATAAACTTATGTATAAAGACGACATGGTTGGAATCAAAGGGTTTTCCCTTGAAACAAGGGATTGTAATTAAGAGATATATTATCTTGAATGGGCATTACTCACATCAATAAAACCCATACGCTAAAAAGCCTATGGGTAAAATTATGTTTGACGAATTTGACTAATTTATCAATTCTTGTTAAACATAATTTGACAATGTTTGTTAAACATAATCTAACAATTATTGTTAAACATTGGTTAACAATTTTCGTCAACAATTATATATTTATGAAATCTAATTTTATAAATATATACTTTAGTAACTATTTACTAAAGTAGTTAGACTTAACATTCTAAATAACAAACCCATTAAACTTATCTCAAGGGAATATTTTGTATCTCCATAAAAAAAAAAAAAAAAGGCTATGAATTCCATTTTGAGAATATATGTTTCATCAATACTAAATGGGGCAATCTAACATACTGAGATTTTGATCGTTACTTTAGATCTCACTCCTGATATATCAAAGCAACCTACATTTCATGATCATGTCCATTATTCTCTCAGGATTAAGAGTTCATGTAAATAAGAGTCCATGTAAATAAGAGTCATGAGATTTATAATTCATTTGACAGTCGTTAGAAGAATAATATATCTCACAGCTGTCCAGTTATATATGACTTAACTCTTAAAACATATCAACATATCAACTAGAAGTCTCCACTTCCATGATCAAGACAAATCATCTTAATTGATATGTTATAGCCTTCGCATATGAAACGCCCAATTTTATCACCGACTATGAACTAAAATTTTAAGTTTAAAAAAAACTTATGATTTATATCTTCTGTGATTTTTCACATAAGTCACATACTATACATCTCATGGAATATATAATAATGTCCAACATTAAGTCATACATAATGTCATACATAGTATCAAACAATAGGATTTAAGGACACTAATCCTAACAACCAACCAATTGGCAGTAGACCAGCCATGGGAAATGAATGATAAAGATGATGATACTGATTGTGAGGATGTGACTCTAGTAGTGGGTGAACACAGTAGGGACAGTGACAATATTATCTCTCTTAGATCATCTGTGGTTGACCAAAATGATGTTAGTGAAGAACCTGTTGAGAGTTTAAGGGATGATAGTGTTGGTGGAGCTGTGGATGACAATGCTAGGGGTGGGTAACCTGTTGGTTGTGGAGAAGTGCATGTGGATGACAATGCTACCCATGGACAAACTGTTGGTAGTGAAGATGTTCAAGTGAATGAACCTGATTGGCTAGATGAAGGGTATGGAGGACCAGATTATCCTGATGACATATTTGGTGCTCTAAACAATGAGGTGCCCAAAATAAGAGAGCATTAAAGAGATATTGAAAAGGTAAATGAGGGAGAGCATTTGAAGGAGTAGGTTACAGATAATGGGAAGAAACCAGAAGCTGCTGCCAGTGATCAAGTTGTTGATGATGATGATCGGGTTAAAAAAGCTCTTGATGATGATAACACTAGGAGCATTAACAGTTCTGAGTATGAGGATGAAAGGGTGAGATGTCTAGAGTTCAATGAGAAGACTGGTATGAGTAACCCTCAGTTATGCAAGGGTATGAAGTTTCCAAATGAGAAGGTGTTTAGGGCTGCCTTAAGGGAATATGCAGTGCAAAAGCCTGTGGACATTAAGTTCAAGCTTAATGAAAAGACCAAGGTTTTGTCCATTGTATAAATGTGGTTGGAGGGTATATGCATCACAGATTTCAGGGGAGTTAACCTTCCAAATAAAGACCATGGTTCCAACTTGTACATGTGGAAGGACATTCAAGCATAGTCAGGTCACTTCTACATATGTGGCTAGGAAGTACTTGTATGATTTCAACAAAAACCATGATTGGGCAATTTCTGGTGTGAAGTATCGAGTTATGCAGGATGTGTCTGTAGACTTAAGCATAAATCAAGTGTACAGAGCGAAGAGGAAAGCTAGAGAGTTTATACTAGTTGATGAAAGGTTGCAGTATGGGAAGCTTAGAGACTTTGTTGAGATGATAAGAGCAACAGATGTGGGGAGTAAGATGATTCTGCAAACTGAGATTACTAAACCTAATACTCAACCCAAGTTTAAGAGGATATATGTGAGATACAATGCACAAAAAGTTGGATTCTTGGGGGGGGGGGTGCAGGCCACTTGTAGGATTAGATGGTTGCCATTTGAAGAGCAAGTTTGGTGGACATGTATTATCAGCAACTGCAAGGAATGAGAATGACAATATATTCCCTGTTGCATTAGGTGTAGTTGAGCAAGAAAACAAGGATTCTTGGGTGTAGTTTTTACAAACATTTACAAATGATATTGGGAGGCCAGATGAGCTGAATTTGGTGTTCATTTCAGATAGGTAGAAGGTAATACAATTCCCTTGCTTTTTGAGATTTCTGTTTGTTTTTAGACATTACATTTCTTCTTTTTGAAAGTTCTGTTTTTGTTCTTAGGCGGATGGTGTTCATTTTTGTTCTTTGAATTTTTTTGATTTTATTTATGATAACTAGGGATTGATACTTGCCATGGAGATGTTGTTCCCAATAGTTGAACATAGATTTTGTGTGAAGCATATTTACAGCAACTTTAAATTAAACTTCAAGGGATTAAAATTGAAGGCTGCATTATGGAGATGTGCTGTAGCAACAACAGTTAGGGATTTTGAGAAGAGGATGCAAGATATGAAGGACTTGGACAAAGAAGCATGGGAGTATCTAGCAAACATTCAACCAACCCAATGGACCAAGTCACATTTCACTCAAAGGGCCATCTCTGATTGTTATGTGAACAATCTTAGTGAGTTATTTAATTCTATTATACTAGATGCTAGGGATAAGCCTATCATTGCCATGCTAGAATGGATTAGAATGTACAGTAAGAGGACCAAGATTGAAAAGTTTACTAGTGACATATGTCCAAACATAATACAGAAGCTTGAGCAGTTAAAAGTTGATTCTAAGTCATTTTTTGCTATTCCATCAGGTTTCTTTATATATGAGATTGATAATGAGTATGAGAGACATGTGGTTAACTTTATAAGAAAGTGTTGTAGTTGTAGAGTTTGGGATTTGACAGGAATCCCATGTAAACATGGGGTTGCAGCAATCTATAAAAATCTAGAAAGGCCTGTGGATTATGTGCATGCATGCTATAGAAAGGATGCCTATGTGGCTGCATACAAGGAGATGATTACCCCACTGCCTGGTCAAGATGAATGGATTGAAACCAACCAACCTGCCCCTGTTGCTCCAATTATGTACAAGCCTCCAGGCAGGCCACCAATGAAAATGAAGAAAGATGCAAATGAGCCAAACAATTCATACAAAGTTTCTAGGTCAACTAGACCTATAAAATGTGGGTTTTGCCATAAGGAGGGGCATAATTCAATGAGGTGTAAGGCTGTAATAACTTGTGAGACACCATGGCAAGACACAGACTTGAGGGGCAAAAAAAAATTGTAAGTAAAGCATAAAGGTGTTCACTATGACAATTATATTACAAATCTATTTTTGATGCAAGGCAATTCTTTTTGTAGCGACAAGAGGGAGAAGGAGCAAGCATTGACCAACCAAGTCAGGGTGCAACTTCAGTACCTCAACCAACCAGCCAACCAACCAGCTAGCAAGTCAGCCACCTAGGCAACCACTAAGGAAGTTTGCAAGGCAGCTACCTTGATTTGCAAACCAGGCAGCCAGCCAGCTAGCAAGTCAGCCACCTAGATTTGCAAACAAGGCAGCTGACCACGCAACCAATTAGCAAGCAAAGTAGTCACCTAGATTTGCAAATAAGGCAACCAACCAGCAAGTAAGGCAGCCACCTAGATCTGCAAACAAGGCAGCCAACCAGGTAACCAACTAATAAGCAAAGCACCCACCTGGACTAGTAAACAAGTCAGCCAACCAACAAGCAAGGCACCCACCTGGACTAGGGATGGCAATTTCTGCCTGACTTGCAGGTACTCGGCCCAGCCCGACCATAATGGGTCGAATTTTACTCGGCCCGATAAAAAATAGGGTCGGGTTTGGGTTTTTAAAAAAAAAAACAGAAGCGGGTTCGAGTTTTGAGAAAAACCCCGCCCGAACTCGGACCTGACCTGACCCAACCCGACCCGCTTAGATAAAAAAATTACCAAAAAAACAATATATATATATATATATAAACTAATAAAACCCTACCTCTCATTTCACTCAAGCACCCAGCCGCCTCATCTTTACCCTCTCATTTCCCTCACTCTCCTCACTCTCAGTCACCCTCAAGCTCTATCATCGCCGGCCATCCCTTGATCTCATCGCCAGCCCTCAAGCACTATCACCCTGGTCTCAAGTTTTGTCATCGTCGGCCATTACTTGAGCTCATCGCCAGCCTCAAGCTCTCACCACTGACCCTCAAGCGCTGTTACCGCCAACCCTGAAGTTCATCACAGGTGTTGAGGGGAAAATTTTGATATTCCCAAATAGAGTATGGAGTAGCCAAGTCGAAACTCGATGATGGGCCTCGAAACAAAGCCCAAAGGCTTTCGGTGTTGTAGAAGTCCGTCCAAGCAAGAGATAGAGGCTGCACCCTAACAAGGAAACAACAATAAAGCCCACGTTACTGTTGTTAGTTTGTTATATTATTAGTCATTTTATAGCATCATAGTCCAACTTAGTCCTCTAGCGGTACGGTATTATCTCCAACGGTGGGGGTGAAATTATACTTAGAGTCTAGTAATCAATGATTAAATAAATTTAGGAAAGTGTTCACTCCTGGGGGTTCCTTATGTGTCTCGGTAAGGGGAATTTATAGCACTTTCAGCCATCATTACATCAATATGAGGGAAAAGTTCAATTGTTACAAATATATTATATCTTTCATTATAATAATAATAAACAAGGATTAAAGACTCCATAGTTACAAATAAAAGAGGAAGAATTGGATGGAATGAAGAGAGAGAAAGATCCTTAACTCAATGCAGCAAGTATTAAACTAAGATTTTGGTGAGTATGTATTTATAAGGCATGAATGAGATGAATGTGAGCTTTTTTTTTTAGTGAGATGGGATTAATGCTAAGATTGAAGCTTTTTATGAGTAGTAGGTTGTTTGTGACTATTTGAAAGACATTTATGAGTTGTGGTAATGTAAAGGTGTGAGAGGAATATCTGGGTAAGAAGGGTGTAGGTTAAAGACGATGGGTGATGAACTAAAAGAGAGCTAAACCACCAACAAAATGGCCAACGAATCTCAAAGTCTCTGTGGGGGGTAGCCAAGTTGTCTTTGTGGTTAGTTTGCTTGTCTATTTATAATGAAGATATAGGGAGGCATTAATTGATAAGAATCCAAAAACGTATGACGTCTCAAAGGTGACGAAATCAAGGTCAAGCCTTCTTGTGATTTTTTATCAGAAGTAGGAAAACCCATTTTAGGGGTTGCCTTGCTTCTTTGGATAATGATGGGATTTTAGAGCTTTTCGCATTAAATGCCAAGATTTTTGGGATGAGCTTGATTATTGCCTTTGAGGTGTGTATCAAGAGAGAATCCTAATGCTGCAACTGAGATTCGGACCCCTGAGAAGTAAGATTTAACACCCCAAACCAGGTGTCAAGCTCTAGTCTACTTTAGGGGGTTCCGCTGGAGATCCTTTTATACCCTCCAAACCACATGTTCCCAATTTTTCTCCTTTAGGATTCATGGGCTTGGTACATGAATCATGTCTTGAACATTTTTTACATTTATAGCATCAATTTATTGAAGTTTGGATAACTTGGCTTCAGCTCCCCTTCCGCTGGAGATACAGCTTAGAGGAAGATGATGGAGTTTGATCACCCTTTAGACTTCAGCTAATATGACAGCTCTTTAGCACTGTTCACGTCAGGCAGAGGGTGGCAGAAAACTGATGGGACAGCTCTTAGTTCATTCTCAAAGGCTTAGTTCTCTTGTTGGGGTCTCTAGTTGGTTTTTGGTTAGAGATGAACAAGGGCTAGTTGCCCTCTCTCAAGCCTCTTGCTGGGGACTTTTTGGGTCGGAACTTTGCTCCATTTCAGCACTTTTAGTTAGGCTACATGACCCTTTCTTTGCTTGGGCTTGTTCCCTACTCCATGAGATTCTTGGTCCTACAAAATGGGCATTAAAAACATGTTTTGCCATGAGTTTTTTACTTCTCATGGAATTTAGTTGTTAGTAGAAATAAAATGAATCCATGAGCTTTAATAAATATTTATGATAGATTTTGGGTATTAATTTCCATGGGTTTTAAATAACAACTTGTATAGTTTCTCATAATTTTTGCAATGGATTACTTTGTAAATGATATTTTCTTTGGGGCTTTTTTAAATAATGACCTCCAATATTTTTCTTGAGAATAATATTTATCATGAGTTTTAAATAAATATAGTTATAACCACTATAATGGAATAATGTGATGTTCTCATAAGTTTCTTTATAGATAATCATAATGGACATGTAGGATGAATAATTACCATGAGTTTTGGTAATAAATATTATGAATGTTGTGATGTAAGATAGATAGTGAACATGAGTTTATAACATGAAATAAATAAATGTCATGGGTCTAATAATAACTTTTCATGGGTTTTAATAAGATGATTGCCATGGGTTTTGAGAATAGATAATTCATAAATTCCATGAGCTTGTAATATTATTGTAATAGGTTTAAGAATCTAAAGCATTGTTCATTATTGGACTTTTAAGAGGAATAATTATGATATAGTATTTTGTCAAGTATTAATAACCTTTGGCTTTTGATAGAACAGTGCCAAGTAGTTAGCTTGGGCTTTTAATAGTGCCGATGTAAGTTGGGTTTTTGATATTGCCAATGAGAATTGGGGTTTGATGTTGTCAATGAGAATTGGGCTTTAAAGATTGCCAGCGAGAACTGGGCTTTGATATTGCCAATGAGAATTGGGCTTTGATGTTGCCAATGAGAATTGGGTTTTAAATATTTCCAACGAGAACTTGGCTTTGATATTGCCAATGAGAATTGGGCTTTGATGTTGCCAATGAGAATTGGGCTTTAAATATTGCCAGCAAGGACTGGGCTTTGATATTGCCAATTAGAATTGGGCTTTGATGTTGCCAATGAGAATTGGGTTTTAAATACTGCCAGCAAGAACTGGGCTTTGTTATTGCCAATGGAATTGGGCTTTAATGTTGCCAATGAGAATTGAGTTTTAAATATTGCCAGCGAGAACTGGGCTTTGATATTGCCAATGAGAATTGGGCTTTGGATAAATAAATTGTAATGGGTTTAAATCATGGGCTTTGATCATGGATTTAAATTTCATTGATAAAATTGTTTTGCCATGGACTTGAATCATGGACTTTTCAAATATTGTCAAGCATAAGTATTTTTGTACTTTAAATAGAATAGGATGTGTGTATTGGGTTCATAGGGCCGGTTCTTATCTAAATAATGATAATAAAATTGGATAAAATATGAGTTTTGGGCTTTTTTGTGATAGTTTATATCATAACCCAATTTAGATAATGAGATATGAAATATTTGTGATTGACATAATAATAGAGTGAAAAATATTTGGGAAAATTCATTAACTTATTAGTGGTATAAATAGGTGGTACTTTAATAAAATTAGGTGTAAAAAAAAAAGAAAAGAAAAGTACCCTAACAACAGGTAACAGATTCGTTTCTCACAGCCATTGTTTCTCTCCTTCTCTGATTTTTATTTTTTAATAATTTATAAAATGTTATTTTTAGTATAAAAAACTTGCAATTGATTTATTTTTAGTCCAATTTTTTTATTTCTTGTCTTTCTAGTAACTTTGGGTTTGTTTTAGGGGTAGTTCATTGTAGTTGATTTGTTGTGAATGTAGTTAATTTGTTGTGGTTGGTTTGTAGTTTTTTTTTTTTTATTTATGAGAGTTGGTTTGTATTTGATTTGTTTTTTGCGTTTGTTATTGATGCAGTGCCTCAAAAAAAAAAAAAACATTGCTAGACGGTGATTGGGCAAAAAAAAAAAGACATTGCTGGACAGGGATTTTTGGACTTTTTTTGATTGGGCCACGATTTGGGTGGTAGATTGGGCCCAAATTTGACCTGGCTGGACGGGGTTCGTGGAGCCCAGCGGGGCGGGTTTGGACCTCGAGAAAAAAACTCGTTTAATAAACGGACCGAGTCTGGGCCGTGGGTTTAGACCCGCGGGTCGGGTCCAGGTATGAAAAACCTGGCCCGAACCCAACCCGTTGCCATTCCTAACCTGGACTGGACTAGTAAACAATGCAGCTAAGCAGACAACTAGTCAAGCAACAAGTGGGGTAGCTAGCCATCCAACAAGAAAGCCAACCACCCATCAAGCAAGTTAACTAGTCAACCAGCCACAAAAGCAGCCAACAAGCAAACCCTACACACTGCCAAGTGAAACATTTGCTTCAACTTCCAGCAGACCACCACCATTTGCAGCAAATTCAAGCAGACCACCACCAAGTAAAGCACCCACATCTCAATGGTTCTCATGCAGCCAGCCCATCTCTCAATACTCCTAAGGAAACATGGGACACAAGAAAACCTCTATCTTAGGTATATACACAAACGCCACCCTTTATACTTACATAAAACATTGGATTAGATCTTGATATGGAGTTGCTATATATTTTGCAACCTCCAAGGGGGTTGGTACCACCAAGGGTACTTGGAAGAAGTCATCTGTTCTCATATGGAAGGGGTGGATTAAGAGCTAAGACATCTAGTGCAATGTTCTCAACAGGGGATAGTATGCAAGGCAAGGATAAGGACAAGGGCAAGGTCTTTGGGAAATGAAGATTGGAGAATGTGTTTGCAGAAACTTTACTTTACTTTACTTTTCTGTTATTGTTCATGTTTGATAGTGGCATGTCACCACTTTTTTGTTATTGTGCATAACTTTTTACTGTAAAGTTATTCTGTGATTGTCTTAGTGGGGACACAAACACTTATCATTGAAGTACTTTGGCGTTGTTTAGCAATTAATATTAGGTGGAGTCCACTTGTTTTGAACAATGTTTTGTATATGTTATTATATATGTATGGAATGGTACATAAAAAACACATTACATAAAGAACACATTGCATACTCTATTCAAATAAACAATAACATGACATAGTGCCAAATACATGGAATACACTTGTCAAAAGTGGTAGTACCCAAAATTATACAATAACTACAACAACTTGCCTTCAAGGACTCAATGGCTTTGTTCCAAATTCTCCCATCCTACCAGAAAACAAAAAAAAAAAAAAAAAAATAATAATAATAATAACAAAAAACCCCCATGACACAACAAGTGCAAATTTGTAGTTTTGTAACTTCTCTTTAGCTATCCTCTCTCTCACCCTAGCTTTTTCTTCCTTTTGCGTGACTACTTTTTCCCTCTCAATAGCTGCTTTTTCCCTATCACTAGCCTCCTTTTTCTTTTCCTGTGCAACTCTTGCTTGATTCTTGTACATATTGAATCTTGCAAGGACAATGGGTGTAACTTCAGATCTACGCTTACATGTTTTTCTTCCTTTTCTTCCTTTTGCTTGACTACTTTTTCCCTCTCAATAGCTGCTTTTTCCCTATCACTAGCCTCCTTTTTCTTTTCCTGTGCAACTCTTGCTTGATTCTTGTACATATTGAATCTTGCAAGGACAATGGGTGTAACTTCAGATCTACGCTTACATGTTTTGCCATCCAACCACCTAAACTATTTACAAGTAGGTTCATCATCCTACAAACAAAACCAAATTAGGGTTATTCATAAAGCCAACAAAACCAGAAAATAAAAAAAAAAAAGGAAAAAAAATCTGAAAACCAACTGTTACTCACCACATCATAGTAGCAACACCTATTAAACCTTCTCCCAAAATTGTTCAAGGTCAAAGCAGTCCATAGCTGACAACAGTCAGCAGAACATGACTGGTGACTAGAACCCGAGTAATAACTTGAAGAAGATATGTTCAAATCTCACTTTGGCAATCGGAGTACAAAGAGAAATGGGTTTGGGGATTTTTAGGGATCCTGATATAGAGGAAAACCCAAGCTTCAATACACCTCCTCCTAGCTTGCAAATGTTCATATTTCACTTTGGCAATCTAAGTAAAGAGAGAAACGATTATAGGTTTGTGGATTTTTAGGGATTCTAAGGTAGAGAAGGGCAGAGAGCTCGTTCTTCAATTTAGGGTTCTATTTGGGTTCTAATTTTGGCTTATGTAGTAAAGGGGATTTTCTAACGGAAAGGGCAAAGGTGAGTAACGGGAGTCTAACGGAGGCCACCCTAGGTAGATTAAGTGATAACTTTTAAACCACGGGTTGGCACTATTAAAACGTGCCAAACTGCAGGTGGGTAAAGTGCAATTTCCCTTTTTATTAATTTTAAAGAAATAATATAAATTAACATTTCAGTTTTTTCTAATCTCCTTAACCCCACTCCCCCTCCAAATATTTTCAATTTAGGAGAATTAAAAATGAGCTCTGCTTAGGTCCTTCTTAAGAAGAGGGAAAAAAATGATATAACCCTCCAAACCCTTCAAATCCCTCCTCCTCCCCTCTTAAAAAAATCCAAACAAATTTCATTAAATCATATTCCTCTCATTTACTCTACTTTTCTCTTCTCTCCCTCTATCAAAGCAAAATATTATAGATCAAGAGTAGCTTCGTAGCTGATAGAGTTCGTCATCGAGGAGAGAGGATCATTGATAAGCCAATACGAGCACCAACTAGCCTAGCCCAGAGACTCTAAGGAGTACATCAAACAGATTGAGAGAGTACTAAAATTTAGGACTATAAAATTTTGGTCAATCTCTCTCTTTCTCAACCCCTAAAGCTTGATCAACACTTCAGATTGCACTACGTTGTAAAAACTAAAAATAAATAAAAATTTGCCAATAGACACTGCACGGACACACAGGCAACTGTGTGGACATTATGCCGTGTATCGGTGTATGTGTTTCTTAGGTAACCAATGATGCACCCCGAAAAAACCTAACTTAAAAACACGAAAAAAAAAAAAAAATTCCATATTAAAAAGAATTAACAAAAAAATAAAGATTTATTCCACTATTTTAGTAAATAAATTAAAGTGCGCATTACTATAATATTTTCGAAAAATTATTGTGTACTCTCAGAGTAACATAAATGCGTACTCCCTTCTCTCACATGAATGGTAGGTCTCACTAATTAAATTCATGATGAGACTTACCATTTATGTGAGAGGGAGGAGTACGCATTTATGGTACTCTCGGAATACCTAATAATTTTCCAACATTTTCACAACATTTTATAGCCGTAAAAGAGAAGTTTTATGTCCACAACATTTTCACAACTAATTATAGGCGGTAAATTGGTTCTAATTTAAAACCACCACTTTAGTTACTTTTTTGTCCATCCGTAACAGCAATTAACAACACCTGCCACTTAGAGTTTATTGTGAAAATATTGTAAACATAACATTTCTCTCACTATAAACCATCAATATAAAACATTACAAATCAAAGCTTAACATTAAATCCCCCTAAAGAAAAAGTCTTAACATTAACAATTTGTGAGTTTCAATTAACTTAACTAATAAAGTTTATTGCGGATATATGAGATTTGAAAATCTCACGACATAAGTCTAACCAATTATAATTGATTAGATTTATGTCATGAGAGGATTGAGATCAGGTACAATTAGCTATTGCACCATGCAATTACAATTTCTATGTGAGATATAAAATTTAATAGGTAAAAAAAATACTTTTTAAACCTTTTATAATAATAAGAATAATAATAAACATAATAATATAAAAAAGGCCTTGCGAGTACTTTTTTAGGATGAGTGTCTTTGTCCTAAAAAAAATTCCAGGCATAGACTCTGGGTTTTACCATACTTGCACTATATCTTCTAATCTATATTTGTTGTTATGCCCTCTTAGGATTATGCATACCCTTGTTCCAGGATTTGGTTCAATTAACGATTATACCACGCAATTACAATCTTTATGTGAGTCGTAAATGTTGACAGGGTAAAAAGTATACTCTTTTAACCTTTTATTAAAATAATAATAATAATAACAACAACAACAACAACAATAATAAAAAAGTCCTTACCAGTGCTTTTTCCAGATGAGCATCTTTGTCCTAAAAAAGATGTTAGGTATATACTCTAGGTTTTACCATACTTCGCACTAATTATTGAAGAGTAAAATTACGAGAAACAATATTTTCACAATAATTCACACTAAAGCCTAAATAACAAGTTGTTAATGATATGTAAAAAAAGTAATGTTAGTGGTTGACTCAAATGAAAATCAATAATAACTTGTCACATATGGTTTGTTGTGAATTATTATAAAATTATTGTACCAGTACCACTACTCGTTATTGAAACTTCAATTGCTGTTTCAGATGATAGTCAAGCAACAAGAAGAATTCATCTTCATTAGTGAGATGTTTAAAGTCAGCTGAAGCTAGATTGTCAAAAGAACAAGGTAGAATCAAGGTCATGTGTTTATTGCAATAAAAGGTTGATTCCATCAAGAACCGTATGTTGCAGGCTCAAGTCGAATTATTCTCTAAAAATAAGAGAAGTAATCACCTTTTCCAAATTTTATAGATGTGAGTAGCTTTGGCCTTGTGCACTAGGTACCATCTTTCAAGGTCACGTTTTGATTGACATGCATGAGTCAGAACTTCGGGGGTTTATGTGGGTACTGGGTACACATATAACATATGCATGGCTATTTTTTTTCCCCCAAAAGCTGAAGAAGGGTGATCCAGCCTGCGCATGACTCAGAGGTCATGTAAACATCAATTCATATATAGCAATTGGATAGGCACATACAACTCCCACAAGGCATGCAAAAGCAGCATTAAAACACAGAAAAAAAACGTTGCACGATACAAATATAGCAACACAGAAGGATATAAAACACCAACCTTTGGTTCCACATTACTTGTCAAATTACAGAGATATATAATTTCTTCAACAAGAAAGGTTCCTTATGCAGAGGAAATGACGCCGTCGCCCTTAGCCACAATTGATGGATATGGGTAACGGTGTCATCTCTCCTGTATAGCGAACCTTTTAAATGCATCTGTTGTTGTTGCTGCTGCTGTTGCTGCTGCTGCTAATAATGATGATGAAGATGTTGCTGATGTAGAACTAAACTGAATCACGGATTCTTTTATTATGGAGTAGATGGTTTATGTAGAGCCAAAAGTTAGTTTGTCATGTTTTCTTGTTTTTTGGGATATTCTTGTGTATTCAGATTGGGCTCCAGCCAAATCGGCAGTATATGGAGCTGATTAATGATGATGAGTCCTCGAGGGCATGCTATCACTGAGATGATTTTGTTGCATTAGGTGTTTTTTTATGTGGTTGGTATTAAAAAGCTAGCTCTGAAAGGCTTTACCTTTAAAGCGAATATTATTGCTGTGGTCATCCTAAGTACGTCAGCTAGCTAGGTAGTAGTACGTAGATGCTATTTTGGTATTATCTGTGTGAGAAATGCTGGTGCCAGGACTTGTAGTACAACTTGCGTGAGTTGTAGTTGGTAAAAGGGTGTTTTCACATAAACCTATTATTACCCCTTCACCAACCATAGTACTTAAAATTTGACAGGAGCTAGATGCTATTTTGGTATTATCTATGGGAGCAATGTTGGTGTCACAACTTATATCACAACTCGCCTACCATCATCCCTTCACCAACCACAACTCGCTACATAGACGAGTTGTGACACCAAAATTATCCTATCTGCAGATGTTTACACTCACAAAACATTTCATGGATTGGTGTATACAAATTTCATCATTGGACTCTTGTAGTAGAGCTTAGATTCATGTAAGAGTAAGACAAAACAATTTACAATTGAATTAACAGCATGAATTTCATCATGTGACTCTTGTAGTAGAGCTTAGATTCCTCGAAGAGTAAGACAGAACAAAATTTTTCACAATATATTTTATAATTGTTGACTTGATAGGATATTATTAGTTATTATATGAATTTTACTTTATTATTTATTGTTAATAAAGTATTGTATAAACATCTGTGAAATTGATTGTGAAATATATTGTATCAGTACGTGAAATAATTGGTTGTGAAATATATTGTATCGCTTCGTGAAATTTCAACGAGACACCAATCACTAGGATTATCACATGTTGTATCTAGGAGTGTTCGCGGTGCGGCGCGGTGCGGTGCGTTTTTGGGCTATTTTTAGCACTGCACTTTACAATGCGGTTTAGTTAAAACCATAACTGCACTGTATCTTGTTTTTGCGGTCACATGTGCGGTGCGGTGCGGTGTGGTGCGGTTTAGAATTTAGCCAAAACTATAACCGCACCGCACCTCGTTTTTGCGGTCACATTTGCGATACTATGTATAAGATGCGGTTTGAAGTCGGTTTCTTACTCAGCCTAAAACTAGCTTTTCCCTTTTTTTTGGCCAATTTTTAAATTATTGAGCTAGTTTTTCTTTATTTTGGGTTGGCTTTTCTAGTCAACATTTGTTAGGGTTATTAAATTTTTTTTCTTTTTGAAAACTAGGGTTATTAAACTATTAATAATATATTTAATATTAAAAATAAATTAATTAATTAATATATAGAAAGGGTTCGGTTTGTGCGTTTTTTTTATTATAAAACTGCAAACTGCACTTCATCATGCGGTGTAGTGCGGTACACTAATACTTGCGGTACGGTGCAAATATACAATTTTACGGCCAATTTTAGTGCGATTTTTATAGTTTATACGGTTTGGTAAACCCCTAGTTGTATCCTTCTTTTTAGTAAATATATTTGAAGGCACGAGCCAAATTCAGTTCCTTTGCTTTGGACACAATAATAATCTCATTCTCCGAGGCACTTTCCAAAGTGAATCAAATGCATGCATTTTTTTTTTTTTTGGCTGAATGAATCAAATGCATGCCTTATTAAACTGTACGGTAATTTGTCCACACTCTCAACTAGTAGTACAATTTGCTTTTTCAGGACGACCTGTGACTGCATCCATTGAACACAAGCTTAATCCTAAGACGTAATTTTCATGACAGTCAAGAAGGCTACGGAGAGGAGCAAATAGAAGGAGAGAGATTCAAACATACAAGGGCAACGATTCATGCTTTATGTGTTAAAAACTCTTTAAAGTTAACAATTCAAAGTTTGGCAATATTAAGGGTTCGTTTGAATATAGCTGAAAACTGAAAATTGAAAATACTGTAACAAAATAATTTTTAAACGTGTGAATAGTACCGTGAGACCTATTTTTAATGAAAAAGTCATTGAAAAGTGAGGCTTGTGAGTCTCGTGAATAGTGTACGGGACCCACTAATGTGTACTCTTCATGCAAAAAAGTCAACAATCATGGCTCCAAAAAAAAAAAAAAAAAGCAAACACAGGACGTGAAAACGCGCTTCCCAAACACTCACATGATTGTCGGGCAGGAAACGAATGTAGTATCCTAAACACAAGGCATTGTCTCGTAGTAGACTATTTTAGAGCATCCACAGCAGTGGATCTAAAATTTTAGCTATTTAGCACCTTCAAAAACCACTTTATCTATTTTACCTCTTCACACCCCACAGCAATGCATCTATATTTTTAGCTATTTGATTAAAATAATACAAAAAACTCATTACAATAATAATAAAACTTTTACAGCAAAGCACAACCCCACCACAGCACAACCATCACCGCCACCACCACGGCACAACCATCACCACCACAGCACAACCATCACCATCACCACCACCACCACGGCACAACCATCACCACCATAGCACAACCATCACCATCACCACCACCACCACAGCACAACCATCACCACCACCACCACCACAGCAAACTTCATCAGTTTACAGTAGGAAAAAAAAAATCCCAAAGACATCCCCGATGAAGATCGGTGGGATGGAGGACGGCGATGGGTCGGCTACCATCAGCCACAGCCACAACCACCACCACCACCACCAGTCCAAAGTAGGAAAAAAAAAAAAAAAAAAAAAACCAAGAAACCCAGAGAGGTGGAACGGCGATGAAGATCGGCGAGGTGGGACGGCGATGAAGATCGGCGAGGTGGGACGGCGATGAGATGGAGGTCTGGGCGATGAAGATCAGCGATGAGATGGAGGACTGGGCAATGAAGATCGGCGATGGATGAGGTCGGCGATGAGATGAGTGGTGAGATGAGATCGGCGACGAGGGAGGGGAAAAAAAAAAAAGAGAGAAGAAAGAAGGAAGAAGAAGAAGAGAAGCCGGAGAGAGAGAGAGAAAGAACGAAAAAGTGAGAAAATAGTTTTTAAATAAGAGAGAAGAGAGAAAGTTAATAGAATAATTTTTTTTTTTTTTAGCTTTGATGAACAGTGCACATCTATAGATAGATGTGCACTGTTCATGTGAAGCTAAAATATAAAAATATAGCTCTACTGCTAAAGCTATATTTTTATGTTTGAGGAGCTATATTGCTATAATATATAGCAATATAGCAATATAGCTCATCTGCTGTGATTGCTCTTAGAAGGTTCAAGTTGCTCTTTTTTGCATGTATAAAGTATAAGGCTGAATTACTAAAATCTTCCAAATACTATGTTTTCTGAGTGCAGAATTTGCGGATCATATTGAGTTGAATTTGGCACTGAAAGCAAAGGGTAGGAGGCTAGGGGTCATATATTGGGCGAAATTCTGTCGATGCAGACCCGACTGAAACGTTTGGAGCCAACTCACTCTTTCTTATCTTTTATATAGTAGTCTATGATTGTTTGGTCCACCCTTGTGCAATGATTAAAAAAAGGTGGCCCATCTCACAGTTGATTAAGCCTCAGGGAAAGTGGGCGATATCATTGGAGAGATCAAAAAGTCTGTAGACACAAAAAATTTGACACCCAATTGATATGACAAATTATCAAAAATAAGTAAAAAAATGATATCAGTGATGAGTTCAGATAAGAACTAGTAGAAGCTTGCCAATACAATTATTATGAAAAAAATTGTGAAATTTTTGGTGTTGGTGGCATTGCGCCGCCACAGATATTATTCATTATTCCGTGAGAAGACTCCAAATATAAGTATTGTGGTTTGGATCTATCATTATTTAGTTCACAGTATTGTTTTATTTGACCCCTTAAAATTTTGATTAACATTGAACATTTAAGACTTCATTCAAATTAATAAATTTTGCATTTTTTTTAAACAAACAAATTACTCCATTGTTATCTGACTATAATATGAGTCCCAGAAGTCCTTTTAATTGCTACATTTTGACTTTCTAAAGTTTGGATTAAACTAAAATCGTTAGGAGTGCTTTTGATAGAATCCTAAAGATTTCATTTTATTCCAAATCTTAGGGGGTAAAACATAGCAATTGAAAATTTGTGAACTAAATTGTGATAGTATCAAACTACATGAAAGTAAATTTCTATTTTCCCTATAAGATATTAAGACACCACTTAATCCAAAAAGTATAAATTCAAGGTTTTGGGTTCACTAATGCTATATTAGTTTCACATGATCTTTATCTTTATTTGTTCCCTGTAAGTCTTCCATTTATAAGTAAAAATCCAATAATTTTCCTCCTTTTAGATTATTCAATTTTTGGGCAAAGGGATATTGGAAACACTAGGAGGTATTAGTTGAACTATAAAACTCTTGACTATGCTCGTATTATTAAGACTCATATAATGGTTTTTAAGTGATATTACTCATTTTGGAATGGATTTGTGCTTACCCATAATGGATATTTATCCACCATTATCCTTCTAATCATCACTCTTCCTCACTCTTAACAAGCCGCCCCCCCCCCCCCCCCCTCCCAAAGAATTTTTTTTAGTGGATATATTTTTTTTCATTTTTGTTGTTGAGTCTCCCTCTTCCAAAACCTTAGGCCTCCCCTCCAATCAGCCCAACTCGACTAGCAACTACTCAACCCAAAAAATTAACAAAAACAAAGCTTAAAAAAAAGTTAACAAAACTATTAGCTCAATAGTTACAAACCAAACTTCGAAATTAAAAAAAAAAAAAAAAAAGCATCGAGTTTTCTTTTCACAGATGATTGCATTGTAATATATTAAGAAACAATGTATTTTGTGTTTGTTGGTAAATGATTACATTTTAATGTATCTAGAATCTTAGTTGATAATTGGTTAATATTATATGGATGCTTATTTGGAGTTTTTTCTTCTTCTTTTTTTCTTTTGCTTATATTCTGGCCCCCCCTAACTTGAAATCCTAGCTTCATCCACGTTAACAAGTCTTGTGAAAAGAGAGCATATTGAACATTCAACTCATAAAACCGTACATCAAAGGATATTTTATAGAAAAACTTTGCCTAACTCTGTTATAATCATAGTAGAACTAGGTTAATTGTCTTGCAGGCTTGAGCCTAACAACAAGCCTGCCATGGGCCCTAATAGATCTAATATTTCTCCCAAATTCTATATGACAACTGTAAGACTAACTTGAGTTTGGAGAGAAGCATGCAGAAGCAACTAGGAGAAAGGGTCATGGTGAAACTGCCGACAAGCTGTTAATCAAAAGAGACAAGTTGAACTAGGAGAAAACTTGAAGAAGAAGAAGATGATGAGTTGAAGTGTCAATCAATCTCATTATATTTTGTCCATTCATGGAAGATATCATTGTAGATAACTTAATAGTGATATGATTATCACAGTAAACTGAATTGATAAAAAAAATAGTGACTCCCATGTCCTCAAGAAGAGGATTAATTCTTACATGCTCCGGAAGCAATGCTCCCTCCTCTTACATGAGGGGTGGGCCCCATGGTGGGACCCACATGTGAGGCCCACCCCTCATGTGAGAAAATGGAGCATTGCTTCTGGAACACCTAAGTTTTTTCTCGAGAAGAGAACACAACCAAATGATTTCCGTAGTGGTGCCAGCCAAAGTACAATATATAGCCTCACTACTGGATTAAGCAAAGCAATATCCAGCGGTTGAATGACAATCAGTGGGGTTGCCTACCTAGTCAACATCAGAATGGGCACGTAAGACTAAATCATTAGTAGAGGGGAAGAAAATCCCATGAACGTGTCCTTGAGATAGTGTTGGATGCTGAGACCAACAACAAAGTGAACAAAGCACGGAGTAGACATCAATTGATTATCATGGTACACATTATGTTTTCCTCTCAAAAAAAAAAAAAAAAGGTAACACATAATGTGAAATATAAAGACAAGTAACAATCACGCATACAAGACTACCAACTAATTGTCTGTAGAGGTTAGTATCAAAGTGTCTCGCCGTTCTTGGCATGAAGCTTGGCATTGGATTTAAAAGGCATCTTTTATAACCAATGAGACCCACATGAGAGATGAGATCAGGCCCATTTTGCTTGAGAGAGATCGTAGGTATCATTAGAAGAAGTGACCTCAAAACTGAAGAAATAGCTATGAGTGCCAAGATACTACAGTTTGAAGCAGTGGATATGTAAATGTTTTGAGTCCCTTGACATATAAAAGCAAGAGACCTTATTTGAGAGATGAAGAAAGAGGACAGAGTCATAAGGATTGGAGGAGAAGCCAGGTGTGAAATTGTAGTATTGAACTTGGTAAACCAAGCCTAAGGGGCTTCTTTGAGGCCATAAAGAGCTTTTTGAAGACGATAGACGATGTGCAGTGGGTGCTCTAAACTAGGAGGAGGCTGCATGTAGATTGCTTCTATAACATTGCCATTAAAATTAAGGAATGCATTTTTGACATCCATTTGAAAGAGAAACTAATGACAGATAGCAGTAATAACGAGGGAACAAGCGCATGTAAGTTGAGTAATAGGGGCAAATGTTTTCATAATATATGCCATACTTCTGGGTGAAATCTTGAGCCATAAGACAAGCTTGATACCTGTCTATTGTACTATCGAATCGAGTTTTGATATTGTAAAACCATTTATAACCAACTACAAACTTTCTAGAGCCAACTCAACAAGATGCCAAATTCGATTTTTGAGAAAAGCATGAGTTCTTCTACTATAGCGGTCTATCATAAAGGATTAGAGGAAAACCTCATGGTAGGAGTAGGACAAGATGAAATATAGGAGCTATGAGAATCCTCATGACTGATGGGTTGGGAGATACTGGAAAGGGCATAGTGGCAGAAAGAATTTTTCAGGAAAGGGACAATTTTCAAGAAAAATACCAACATGGGGATTTTAAAGAGATGAGAAGTAAAAGGCAAATGGCACTTGAATAGGTTGAGAAACGCATGTTTTCTAAAAAATTCACAAGTTGAGAAAGATGTAGCTTGCAAGAAAAATGATCGTCACATCTACTTCCCTTGTATTCAATGTCATAACCAAGAAAACAACACAAGCAAGAGCAAGGCTTGCGTTTGGTGTGTTCTTAAGGTTGAAGAAAATCGAAGCATTGCATCACCAAAGATTTTTTTGCAGGGAATAATTAGAAAATTTTTAAGATTGATGGAATTAAATTTTAACGTGTCATTTCTCATATTGCTAATTTCTCCTAAACTGATTCAATAGCACAACTTGCTATGCCTCCTCCTTCATGGTTTAGATACGTGCTTTTCAAAATGATACCTTTTCAAAGCTCTCTCTCTCTCTCTCTCTCTCCCCTTTGGGGGGGGGGGGGGGGGGGGCGCTTAACTTGTGCGTTAGATTTTTTTTTCTATTTAAAATGTAAGCAAGCTGTTCTGATCTGTGTAGAATTAGTTTTGCAAAATGCTCTTAGTGAAGTTCACAGAATGATGCAAGATTCAATTGCAGTACGATGGACATGAATGTGGGAGTGATAATTATTGGACGTAAGACCACATCTATATATATCTAAAAGTTGAAACGTAGAGTTTAATATTACCGTGCTCCTGTTGAGCCACATCAGCGCCACATCATCTATATATATATATATATATATCTAAAAGCTGAAGCGTAGAGTTTAATATTGCCGTGCTCCTGTTGAGCCACATCAACGCCACATCATCAATCTATTTTCAATATTTTCTCTCTTATTTTTAATTTTTTTTTTCTCCTTATTAATTTGTCACTTTACAATTACACAATTTCCAACATTTACTTATTTTAACCTTTTTATCTCCCTACTACTCTACACCTTGACCTTACACTTTCTCCATCCCCTTCATCTTCCTTTTATTTTCCTTTTATTTTGACTCTTCTTTTACCTATTTTTTGACTATAAAAATTTGTTATTTCTCTTCCATTCAATCCATATTTTGCTCATACAAAAAGTGAATACTCTCTCTCTCTCTCTCTCTCTCTCTCTCTCTCTCTCTCTCTCTCTATATATATATATATATACATATATATTCTTTATTTTGGTGGATGTTTGATTCTATAGATTGATAAATTTTTATGTTTTACTCTACTTTAGATTGATATGATTTGGTAGTATTTTAATTTATTATCTTTTTAATTTTATTATCTTTATTTGTTACATGTTATCCTTTGAAATTATAGAATGATTTACTATTATTCTATTACATAGCATGACTTGGATAATTTGGTATTTAGAACTATACATTTTTCTTTGAAATATTTTTCTACTCATCTTATTTTATATAATTTTATTATTTGTCTCACATTCTATTCCAAAAAAGGTAATTGTTTTCTCTCTCTCTCTCTCTCTCTCTCTCTCTCTCTCTCTCTCTCTCTCTCTCTCAGATAATTATTAATTCTTTCTTGCAATTGTAAGATTAATGAATTTTTTTGTGTCTCTACTTTTGGATGATACACTTTGGTGGTGTGTTTTTTGAGTTATTTATCACATGTACTCTCTATCTTATAGTTTTGGTTTGAGTTAATTTTTAGATATTTAAGAAGTGAGATGATTATATATTTGAATGTCTCTATATATTATTTGAGTAATATCAATTGTAAATTTGTAATGAGGTTTGATTATCATGATAATCTTCTTAAGAGAATGAGAAATTTAAATAATAAATTTTGGAACTTAAAAAGTTTTAGTTGTAGGAAAAATAAACCATAACACACTATACAAAAGTTTGAATAAAATTGATCACTTGAAAAAAAATAGTATTTCTACCTTTTATCTAAAAGCTAAAGCGTTGAGTTTAATGTTGCCGTGTTGCTGTTGAGCCACATCAGTGTCACACTAATACCACATCATCAATCTATTTTCAATATTTTCTCTCTCTTTTTTTTAAAAATTTTTTTCTCCTTATTAATTTGCCACCTTACAATTACACAATTTCCAACATTTACTTATTTTAAATTTTTTATCTCCCCACTACTCTACACCTTGACTTTACACTTTCTCCATCCCTTCATCTTCCTTTTATTTTGACTCTTTTTCTCCCTACTTTTTGACTATAAAAATTTGTTATTTCTCTTCCATTCAATTTATATTTTGCTCATACAAAAAGGTGAATACTCTCTCTCTCTCTCTCTCTCTCTCTCTCCCTCTATATATATATATATATATATTTTTTTTTTTCTTTATTTTGGTTGATGTTTGATTCTTTAGATTGATAAATTTTTATGTTTTACTCTACTTTAGATTGATATGATTTGGTAATATTTTAATTTATTATCTTTTTATTTTTTTTATTTGTTACATGTTATCCTTCGAAATTATAGAATGATTTACTATTATTCTATTACATATCATAACTTGGATAATTTGATATTTAGAACTATACATTTTTCTTTGAAATATTTTTCTACTCATCTTATTTTATATAATTTTATTATTTGTCTCACAGTCTCTTTCAAAAAAGGTGATTGTTCTCTCTCTCTCTCTCTCTCTCTCTCTCTCAAACAATTAATAATTCTTTCTTGCAATTGTAAGATTAATGAATTTTTTGTGTCTCTACTTTTGGATGATACACTTTGGTGGTGTATTTTTTGAGTTATTTATCACATGTACTCTCTATCTTATAGTTTTGGTTTGAATTAATTTTTAGATATTTAAGAAGTGAGATGATTATGTATTTGAATGTCTCTATAAATTATTTGAGTAATATCAATTGTAAATTTGAAATGAGGTTTGATTATCATAATTATCTTCTTAAGAGAATAAGAAATTCAAATAATCAATTTTGGAAATTAAAAATTTTAGTTGTAGAAAAAAAAAACCATAACACACTATACAAAAGTTGGAATAAAATTGATCACTTAAAAAAAAAAAATAGTATTTCTACCTTTCATCTCAAAAAATATAATAGACTAATATCAATCAAATGCACCTAAGTTTTTAAATAATAAAAAAACTCAAAATAATAGAATGATATATTTGTAGAGATGGAGAGATGAAAAATAATTTTAGAAATAATATCTCCAATACGTTTTATAGAATAAATCATATATTATAAAATGTTACAAAAATAGTTGTATATTCTCACGCATCGCGTGGGTCTGCGACTAGTGGTATTTAATAATGAGTTTTACAATACAATGCGTTGATAATTTAGACTATTAAAAAATTTCAAGGTAATTTAGACCCTAAGAAAATATAAAAATAACAAGAAATAACTCTTAACACTGTTCATATTTGAGTTCATCTTTTTTATACAATTCACAACAATATTTTAGTCTATACCAAACAATAAAAAAGAACCAAAAAAAAAAAAGCATTTAATTCCAATCAATTAACTCACCAGAAGGTACTCACAGCAGGAAAATTGCCTGCTCAATGCTTGTGTCTTGCTTTAGAAAGAGTTTTTAATAAACCCCTGACAATCTTCCAAAACCAAAACACATTCATAATTGCCAACACAGGAGACACCACAAGCAAGTTGTAGAAGCCAAAAGGAAAAATTTTTTTGACCTGAAATAAAGAAATAACAGTTCAAATCAAATGCTAATATTGATAAATGGGTAGAGTAACCGGCCAACCTTCCAAGACAGTGTTGTAATTATTTGAGTTTGACTATTAAAGTCATGGTTTCCATTTTGTCCAGCATCATGGACCCAACTATAAGAGATAGTTTATAATTATAATTCCGGCAACAAGCAATCTAGCGCAATAGTCCATTCAAGCCATGAAAGAGAGGAATGCTTGAAATCATCATGATTTCTATTTACTATGATTAAGAAACTGGGAGAAACCCTTGGAAAGTTTAGGAATATTTGGTGCTATTCATCCCAAATGCAGTGACCATCTAGATTTGATCAAATTATGCCATACTAGGAGAGGAGAGCCTAAAGGGCTTGGAAGAGACCGACATTATGCTTCAGAAATGTGCAACGACTGAGCGGTCTGATTAAAAGGGCATTGTATATGCAAAACTTAATAAAAACTTCAAACCTTATCACAATTGACTAGATGTAAGCACATGCAACATGTGTAGCATTTTTTTTTTCTTTTAAAAAACTATTTAAAATAGATGAAGTGTAGTTATAATCATAAGATGATAAGAACATAGTACAGTTTTTCCCCCTAATAAAGAGAATGAAGTACCACATATGAGATAAAAGAAATATGTGAATTGATGTTGGAAGCTATTTAGCTACAAGAGAGAGAGAGAGAGAGAGAGAGAGAGGGAAAGAAGGAGAAAGTGGCAGCAGTAGGGAACATGGGTTGGAAGTTGAATAATTTTAGTTTAATCAAATGAACATTATTTCGTTTGGATGTAACTTTTTGCTGCAAGTTTATTTGCTGGAAATTAGTTAAAATATACCTAGAAAAGTGAGGCCTTAAAAAGTTATACATGAGCAAATAAGCTAAAAAGCTAAAAGATAGTATAAGTGAAATAAAATACTAGCAATTGGTAGGTTGGAATATAAAATTGTCTCGTTAACACGAGCATGAATGAAAAATATAATATAATATAAAGACCATGGAGCTTTTGACAAACCTGATCAAAATGGCTGAACATGTGTGCAAAAAAGTAGATGAACAAAAAAATCCTTGCAACCTGGAGGCAGCAAACGCACAAAACACAATTATCAAGCATTAAAAAGAATGTGAAACAAGGAAATCATTTTGGGACCAGTTATATATATTGAAACCACAATATGTTTATAATTTATAGAGCAGATTTTTAGAAATGAACTCCAACATTATGGTGTGGAAACTTATAAAAGAAAAGTGATCAAATTACCCCCTCCTCCCTCTCTCTCAACATACCATTATGCACAATATGCGTGCATGCATGTACATAAGCAAGCACTACATGTTCCAAACCTCAAAACGATCACTACTCTTGCACATACAAGTAGCTTGTAACGTTCTATACGGGTTACGTAAGTGAGCTTACTCTCATCATACCATGTTCTGTGGTGGCATTGTGTGAAATCAATTTCCACTCCTTATGCCACAATAATTTATCATGAGAACTTTTTAAATAAGTTTTTTGAAAAAAAAGAAAGAAAAAAAGAAAAAGAACAAACTAAGTACACCATATGTATACAAAAGATTCTCCCACTCAAAATGAAACTGTGGTCTGACAAAATCAACCATCTCCAATTACCATATAGGCTACCACAGATGCCTTGCAAACAGTTAAAGTTTCATCCCTAACAATTCATGTGAAAGAAAAAATAATGAAGTTCAAAATCTGTACATGTTTTCCATTTGTCTAAATTATTTGGACATACAACTGCCTTCAAGGTATGCAGTTTTGCCTGTATTAAACCCAACCAGAACATTTACCATTTCCAATGAACACTCTTTTTTTTTATCTACACAAATGCAGGCCCATAGTACAACCTAGCGAACACATAATTTTTGATTAACAATTGAAGAAAACCAAGACCATGACTATGTAAGACCATACCAACCACCCCCGGAACAATGCCATGCCATTATAGGTGTAAAGCTTGGAGTTCTTCTGGCCAGCAACATCCAAGTACCTGAAAGTATGAATTCACGGCAATAAGCCACGATTGACAACCAACAACCCAAAAATAGGAAACTCTAAATGCTAACTTTACCATCTTAGATTTACAAAAGGAGTAGTGCTCTCTGAGAAAAGAACCATTAGTATGTAAATCCGTGCTTGACCACTTATGAGGGAGAGAAGGATTGAAGACATGGATAGCCCATGGTGTAGAACCTGATAGAAAGAAATGAAATGAAGGAAATTGGTCAACTTGGTATTCCGAACTTTTTGAAAAAGAGTAATAGACTCAATGTACTTAATGACCAACCATTATAGTCAGTTGGTGCATCATAATAATAATAATATTACTATTATTATTATTATTGGTTTTTCTATCTCAACCAATAAAATTAAATTTGGAAACCAAGAATTCTTTTTCAAAGTTGAAAAGCTGGTTCTAGAAAAAGAAAATCTAATAGAAGAAATGATACAGTAGTTAACAATATCAAGCAAGCATTTTTATTCGGAACTTACGTACTCCAGACCACCTAAAGCTGGAAACAGCCAAAGAATCATTGTCAAGTCTGATAGAAAATAACCGAGGGAGAACTGTACACAAAGGGGAAAAAAATAAGCAAACTGTAGAAAAATAAAATAGTATTAAAAATATGTAGCATTATCCTAATGCCTAACTCCAGATTTGCTCCTTTAAAAAAATAAAAATCTTTCTTTATTTTGAGGGGTTTGGATGGCGTAGGGGGTGGGGGGTGGGGAAGGAACCTGATATTAGTGTCCATATATTGAATGCTAACAAACAAGCAGCAGATAAACTTAAATGCATCTATGAAAGAGGTCCTCTGAATCACAACAAAACCCCAGCAGAGAGAGGTCATATTCAAACCAGTTGGATCTCCTCAGTATAGGAAACTCTATGCCCATTCAAAGAGAATTAATTCAAAAAAATTATATAAGAATAAACAATTAGGTTGCATTTGGATTTGATGAATTAAATCAAAGGACTTGAAGAAAAATTAGTAACATAATGTACTTTATATGAATTTTATCAGCATATGAGGATTTGAGTTTTGAGAATTATGCTCCAACAAATGAATTATGATTATATTTTAAAATATGTAATACGCAATTTTATTGATAAGAGGGGAGCCTCATGTCCATAGTGTGTATACATCATAAAGCACTCCAAAAATTTTACAATGCTCAATAATTACCATTTAAAAGAAACTGAATCAATAACCTCTACAACAAAACATGCATCAATGTTTCCAACCCTTCAGGCCCCTCAAACAATAACCTTATAATCAATGATTTCAGCTCACCAACAGAGGGCTCACCATCATTAAATGTACGGTTGTTTCTTTCTCTCTAAATTACCCACACATTAAGCAAAGTGGGACCATGTTCCAAATCCACAAAATAAATTATGAATTTAAAATTAATCTTACACCTAATAATTTCAAATCCACAAATTAATAAGGCTTAAAATCCATCCATGAATTTCATCGATAGAAATTATTTGTACTTTTTGTATTTTATTTAAGCTAAAAAATTAAAAATTGAAATCCAAGTCTTTCTCCAAACACTTCTATTCTAATTAACCACTAAGAAATTGTGATTTTAGACAAAATGTGAAATGTGTTGAACTATACAAAAACTGATGTATTAGTACACACCATATAAAACACAAGCTATTACACGAATCTCTCACCATAGCAACAGACAAACAAAAGGATGTGAAAAGGCATTCTTGTAGTATCATGCATTGTGTGGTTGTTTTGCAGTATCTTGCCTTCAGTTCATAGTGGATCATAGTTTTTTCATCTATAAAGCCTTTGAAAAAAGTATCCCCCCCCACCCCCACCCCCAAAAAAATTAAAAATCATAAGTCTCTCTCCAATAGGATACATCTGAAATCCCCATAAAAAACCACAGGAGCCTCATGGTGTTTACCATTTAAGTCTCATGCTTTCGCCAAATATACTCCTCATAAGAGATCTCTACCAAGCCCTAATGCAAAGAATAGTCCCCCTGGCCTTAGAACTACAACTTAAAATGGCATTCCATTATCAATTTCACCAAACAACAATTCCAAAACAGAATCACCACAAAATATATAATTGTTGATGATAACCCAATTTTTACCTTTCAACTTCCTTAAAGTTCTAAAAATGCCATTCTGTAGAGAAGATGATCCACTCCCATCTTTCATTTTATATTGTTTGACTTCTTACAGCATCAAGACTTCCTTGACATCCTATGAGTGATTTATTCTTCTTTTCCTTTCTTGCTAGCTGAAAAGTATCAAAATCTATCCTAGGGAAAGGCACCTATAAAACACATGAAATGTTAAATTCATTCTTCAAATTTGTTTGTCTGTTATTTCTTCACAATAGTTGGAAAATATCAACCTCTACTGCAACTCTTTTTGACCCTTTTCTAGATAATAATTTTCTGTTGTGACTTAGCATGTCGACCATCTTTGAACCTAGGCCACTGGAACCATGGCAATGCAGCCTTACCACCTAAGCTATTGCCAGTTTCATGTGTCATCCATGTGTTTGACATCCATCAGATCAATATTAGCTATATGTATTAGTTAATATTTATTTTAGAAGTTAATGCTTATTGCAGCACAGTTTCATTGATTAGAAGTTAATATTTATTTTAGCTGGACACAAACAAGTTGAATTAATTAATCAGAGGGTGAGAAATGCCAAGAAAACCAAACACTGCTTCTTTCAATGTCAACTTACCCCCAATAGCATATCTGATAAAGTAGATGTCCTATTTATTAAAAGGTCACCATGAGATTTTTCATCAAATTCATCTGATAACAACAGGAGGTAGAGAGAAGCAAATGCTACTATAAGAGCATGGAATGTTGAGAATCCCCTGCACAACAAAGGTTGTGACCTTTAAGACCATGAAAAAACCAAAAATCTATTTTGGACAAAAAAATGTGCATGCTGAAAAAGGAATTAACATGCAGAATAATTTCACCTGTTATTCCACTCTACTTTCACTGCACTGCTTAGTTTGCCATAGCTCTTGAAGCACAGGAGGCTAATATAACCTGTTAATTTGTAAACCTTCAACAACAAAAAAAAAAAAGAACCACTTTTAAAATAAAAGAATCAATCAAAAAGAAAACAAATATACAAGGATAAGGGCATGAGCAAAATTAACTCAAACTTGTCAACATTTCAACCCGTTTCTTATTTTAACATAAACGAGAGTTGACTTCAAGCTTTGAAAATACCATGACATAAAAGTTGGAATCCATTTCTTCATAAACTCAAAGGCTGCAAGCAAATCCAGCTCACTTATTGGGAGGAACAAGAATCTTGAAAATTCTTTTAGAATTTAAATTTGTTGCTAATTAATTCTGTGAAAATATAAGGCATGGTATTATTATAGAATGCTCAAAATAGTTAAGTTGTATTCTACCTTTATTGAATTAATAAGAAAAGATAACAACATTGATAAAGGCCAACACTGCACACCAAATGCTCTCAGAATTCATAATTTCCCATCTCTCATAAAAGAAATTTGACCAAAACCTTCCAAGTTTTAAAGCTACAAAAATAAAAACAGTCAAAAATAGTTTCAGTACATCCATCATCTGCTCACTGGACTCCTCCTGGGCTCAATTATTTTAAGGATATTATGGATGGGGCTGCCTTAAAAGATATTCAAAAGAATGGGTAGGTGCTGTAATCAGAGAGAGAAAGGGGCAATTTACAGTAGCTATGAGTGCTTTGAAGAGTATGAGTTCAGATGCAGAGGAAGCAGATGCACTGGCAGCAGCTCACGCAGTAAGTTTGCTGCCCTTATGATATGGTCTTTGCAGGGGATGCTTTGGGAATCATTAAAGCTCTTCAAGTCAAGCAACCAGATCAGTCCAGGCTTGGGAATATTATAGAGCAGGCAAAGCACCAAGCACCACTGTTGAGATCTGCATCTTTTGTCTATGTGTCAGGGCCCAGGAGGTGGGAAAAAGGTAATGGGGTAGCTCAAAGATTGGCTAGATATGAAAAGGGGTTATCACAATGTGCTTATTGGTTTGAGGAGCCCCCAGCCTATCTACTGAGTGCATTTTCAAATGATGTAATACAGTAATATTCTGCGAATGAATGCAGCATTATATATTTGCCATCAAATTACCCATGCTAAAATTACTAGGATCATCATGCCCTTCATTTCTCATAGAAAACTCCAAAAGAGAATCTTAGTAAGTGTCCTCACTGTTCCCATCCTTGCTTCAGTTTCTGGTTATAAAAAATATAAAAAATGCACACCACATGTTCTGCGATTACTTATGCCCGTTTTACAAATAAGAAAGACTAATATATTCTCGACAGAACCATGAATGATGTGAAATACATCTTCAAGACATTCGTCCGTTCATCAATTTCAACTTTGTGCACTCAAATGTGGCCTTATCTTTCTGGATAATGTCTCTTGACAGGCCTTCACAATATTTGCAAATACTGTGATGCCCTCAATCAACATAGTTTCTAGGCATCATTCCACCAGATTTTCTTGGAAATGGAAATGAACGTACAGTACAGAAAGCTATAATAATTTCTCTTTACCATTAGGCCTAAACACAAATAGGAATCTTTTTGGCGTTGGGGAATTTGAACTCAAACCTTTATTTGACAACAAGAAACTTTACAGGTAACTGGAACCCACATGGAGCATACATAGAAAATGATACTAAAATTTTGACCATGGTTTATTGAAACGTATTCTTATACGCCAAATGTCATTCAACAACAAAAACAAAGCCTTAGAAAAATTAATCTTAAGAACAAGTATACTTACAATGATGCAGACAATGATGCCAGCAAAGATAGACACCAGCCAATGAGATTGTTTGGTTGAAGTACTAACATAGTCAGTGACGGATACAGCCATTGCTGCTGCTGCTATCTGAGACAAACGAAACTACGCCAAAGACACGGCATAGATATTGAAAAAAAAAAAAAGAACCCAATTCATAACTTGTAAATCATGTAACGTAAAAACATTCTAAACGAAATGAAAAAAAAAAAGGGTATTAATTTACGCTTTAAATTTAGAAAATCAAAATGGGTATTTGAGAAAGAACAAAAAAATCAGCAATACATTTGAAAACAGCTCAAACCGCTTAAGTTTGAGTCGTGAATGAATATTAGCGGACACAGGAGTCAAGAACAGGCAGGAGTCTTGTTTTTGTTTTCTTTGTTTGGGGTTCTTGTTAGACACGAACAATAATTAAGATCTATGTTACACGGAGACAAGGATACGGCAATTTTTGAAAAATAAAGACACAACATGACGAGGACACGGCGGTTAAATAATTAATTAAATTTTATATTTAGGCATATTTTTTAATATTTTTAGACATAAAATACGTTTATATCTAAAATTTAAATTATGTAAAAGTTACAAATAAGTAAACTAACACTCAAAGTAGTACAATAATACATATAAAATTTTTAGAGTACAAACCATAAAAGGATAACAAGTTCAACGTCAAACTAAAAACATAGAAGGGTAACCAAAAAAAAAAACAAAACTAATGCTTGTAAGTAAGTGAGTAACAGTAAGTGAGTAACATAATAAAAAATAATAATAAAAAAAAACTAATGCATTATAAGTAAGTGAGTAACAGTAACCCATTCACCAAAGTTAATATCTGAAAAAAAAAAAAAAAAAAAAAAAAAAACAAAGAGAGAAGAGAAGAGAACTAGAGAAGACGGAATGAAGAGGTAGGTCCTGCCAAGAGAGAGAGAGAGAGAGATTGAAAGGGACAGGGGGCGTCGACATCTATGGAGCTCGCCGATCTAGCTCCGGTGTGGGACGGAGGGCAGCGGCAGCGGGCAGAGGTCAGAGGGAGGGTGGGTCGCCGAGAGAGAGAGATCGGAAGGGACAGGGCACGGCGTCGAGCCTCCGACGTCTATGGAGCTCGCCGATCTAGCTCCGGCAAGGGAAAGAGGGCAGCGGCAGCTGGGCAGAGGTTAGAGGGAGGGTGGGTTCACTGGGTTTCTCTTGAGAACTTGAGATTTTTTTTCTTTTTCTGTTTCTTTTTTTCACTGCTGGTGTGTCGGACGGGTCGGGGCCACGTCGGAGCCGTGTCGGTGCCGTGTCGGAGAATCGAAAAAAAAAAAAAAAAAAAAAAAAAGAGACACTTGCCGGACACTGGAATCCGGCGAGTCGTACCCGTTCCGGTGTCCGACACCAACACGATGCCAAAAATGGCGTGTCCGTGCAACCTAGATTAAGATTAGCTAGAGCATAAGTGCTTTGGGAGGAGTGTGGAGGCAAGTGTCTGTGTTCAAGTTTCTACAAAAAGTTTCACACACATTTAGATTAGGCTATATTAAAATTCTATATTATAAAAAATAAAAAAATAAAAAGATTAGTTGGTAATTAAGAAAAGACTAGAGAGAGATTAGAGGTAGAGTAGGAGATGGTCTCCATTTTTTTTTTTTTTTTTTTGGTTCTGTGGTCTCTACCACGTACTGAGGTACTTGAAATAGTTAAGAATGATACTTGTGCCACAACTCCCTCATGTGAAAACACTCATTTATCACTTACAACTCATCATGTAAGTGAGTTATGGCACAAATTATGCCACTATATGTGCCGCTAATATAGCTCAATTATTAATTGCTGCTTTGAAATTTGAAACCAACCAACCAACTAGGCCTATTCAGATTCTACCCGTAGCCGACAAAACTGGTATGCACCGATCCAAACCGCACCCATTTGAGCTTCACCAGAGGTGTATGGCGCGATGGTCAAAGACAATTTGAGAGTACCGACAACGGCCGGTGCGGCGAGCAGTTGTGGGTTTTGCATTCCGATGTGTAATCGAACCGACCTCCATGTATGTATATCTACATATATATAGTTTAACATATACGTATATGTATATGTAATCATGTTTCAGTTTTAAAATAAAATAAATTTCTAGAGAGAGACATAGAGTACCAGTGTTATGCAGTAGAGAAAAGAGGTGTGAAAGTGAGAAAGGAGAAGGAAGGAAGAAGAGAAAAGAAAAAAAATAGGGTTAAGTTTAGTGATTTAAAACGACAATGTTCCATTAATTTTTTTTTTAAAATCTGATACAAAACGACGTCGTTTTAGTTTGTAGGTTAAATTTCTGAATCTCTTTTAAATGTTTTCTCCTCTTATCTCTAATCTCTTGTCCGCCTCTCTCTCTCTCTCTCTCTCTCTCTCTCTCCTTAGCCCCTGCCTTCACCACCGGCCCACCACCGTCGTCCACTAGATGCCACCGTTTCCAAGGTTTCCCCTCTCATCTCTCCTCTTTGTCACAACTATTATCTAGAAATTTCAAGAGAATGTTTTGATGATTAATACCTAGCTACTATGGTTCTCCTTTCTATGCTTTCTTCCAGGTATGAAAATTTATATAATGCTCAATATATACTTACTTCTCCTTGCAATGCTTTTTAGAAAGATTGAGAATTTGTTTGAAAAATTTTGTGAAAGATTATAGGTGTGGTGCAAAATTCCCCCCCATAACCGGCCGCACCACCCCATGAACAAGCCTACAACCAACCCACCCACTGGCAAATTAGAAAAAAAGTAATACTTTTGAGTGCAATATTTTTTGTCACGGGAATGTACTTCTTTTTTTTTTAATTTATATTTCTTTAAAATATTTTTTTTTTCTTTATGTATAAGATACAATGATTGTTATTCGATCTCTTCCTTCGTCATCAAGACATGTAAAGAAAAAATAAAAAACTAAATGCAAAATTATAACAAACTGATAAATTTACATAATTATACATAGAGTTATGTGGGGTGCAAATTGTGTAAGTTTTACTCATTTTTCTATTAATACACCCAATTATGTGAGTGTTTTTATGAATTTACATTTTATTTGTAATGTAAATTTATTATATTGTAGACGCAAAATGTTTATTGTAAACTAAAAGTTTTCCTAAAAAAATGATACAAAAATATTTAAGACATTAGATATATCAAAATGCAAGAAGTGCTACAAATTTTATTATAAAAGTTTTTTTTTTTTTTTGGATAATTCAATAGTTACTGTGGGGACGATGGGCTGCTAGCAAAGATGGACCGAAACAGGTGTTGGGCCAACAAGGATAATGGGCTCAGAGGTTCCTACCCACTCGCGCAGCACGCCTACTGGCCCAACCCGAGAATTGGGGAACGTCCGAGGATGGTTCACCTCGGAATATTATTGCCGAGGTGATGCTCGAAGCTCTGCCAATCAGGAGAACCTCCCGGGGAACACCACTGGGTGGGAACGATTCTGTGGAGACGTACACTAGAAGAAAGCCCCCAACAAAATATCAAGGAAGGCTGCCAACACCGCATTGAATGTCCCACAACTAATCCCCTGGCCGCATTGATGTGGAGGGGACATCTGAACAGTGGTAAATAGTCCCATCGTTTCTACAACGCAGGTTCTGGAAAAAGTTGGGGGAACAGGTGTCCAAAGACAAAGGAGAAAATCCACACGTGGATGGCCAAGAAAGGATGAAAGGAAGTATAAAAGGGGAGGAAGAAGGAAGAAAAGGAAGATCTTTTGGGCAGGAAAAGAAAAAAAGAAACAAAGAAAAAAGAGAGTCATCCTCGGACGTAGAACAAAAATAACACTTTAAGTCAAGAACCAGAACTTTATCATGGTGGATGATCTAGTCCCAACCAGTTGTTAATCTAAATCATCCCCTAGCCCAGTCCTTCTCAACCTACCCTCTACAAATTCATTGTTTAGAGCCCCTTTTGGGTAAATCCAACCACCTTTGGGTCGTTACCACGAAATTGTGTCCCTACAGTTACAATTTGAAGGAGAATTTGAATCTTGAATGTTTTTTTACCATTTGATTCATAAACTCATCTTTTGTGCATTATTTTAAACTACAAAAACTTGAATTTAAACCATTGATTAATGATATGACTATTTATATCTGACCATCTTTAAATTTTGTAAGCATTGAGAAAATATGAAGATAATGTAATTTAGCGATAGATTTATCAAAATTCACAATAATTAAAAAAATATTAGTTAATACTGTATAACATTATTTAAAGTTACGTCATGTGTTCCATCTAATTTTCTTAATTTTTGTGCAATTATTTATTATACTACAAAATTTGAAGAGTCCAATTTAATTTTCTTAATTTTTTTTATTCTAAATGAGTTACCAAATGAAAATTCTATAGAATCGAAATTAATAAACATTAAAAAAAATCACCATCGTTGATTCATTTTTCTTATTATTACTATTATTATATATTTAAAGTTAAAACTGAGAGAAAACTTAATTAGTTCTCAAATTGGAGTTTAATTTTACGACATGTATTCCATCCAATTTTCTTAATTTTTGGGCAACTATTTATTACACTACAAAAATTGAGGAGTTCAATTTAATTTTCTTAATTTTTTATTCTAAATAAGTTACAAAATACTATAGAATCAAAATTAATAAACCTGGAAAAAATCACCATCATCGATTCATTTATATATATATATATATATATATATGTAGGGGCACGATTCGCTGCATAAGCCCAAAATGAAGGGTATATTGGCCCAGTGAACCCAGTACAATAAATTTGTAGAGAGTGGGTCAAAGAACTAGGCCCTAATGAGCTGGACAACGGCTAGTATGGATTAAAAGATGACCAAACCAAGACAGTAAACACTAATGTAAATGAACTCACTGTCCGAGGAGACAATTTCTTCTATAAATCAACTAAACCGGATACCAGTATAATTTTGATAGCTACAGTGTTTCTTTTTGATTTTTCCTCTCTTTTTCATGGAGGGTCTCGTACATTATATATATCTCCTTTTGGACCATCTTGATCCTACACTTGTTGACTATCTTGATCCTACACTTGTTGACCATCCAAACCCCTACTTAAGCATCTGTCCCATCAGACACCCTCTTTGGTTTTCTGTGAGTCGTGGTAGCCAAGACAACACTACTCAGGGGTCTTCTCCACATAAATGCAGCCTGAAACGCAGGTGTAGTGCATTTAATGCAGTGGTAGCAGCTTTCCTCAAGATATTTTTGAGTTCCCCTCCTTCTCGCTTGCTTAAGGACAATAGGGAAGCCAAAGGCCGAGAAGCCCTGCTACAAGCGACGAATCGGGAGCCAAACACCCGGGTAAGCTCCTTGAAGGAACTAATCGAATCTGCTCTCAAGCCATCTCATCGCCACAGGTCCCAAACTGGATGGGAAGACCTTGCACATCAAGGCTTCGTCCTTGGAATGGACAGCCATCCTCTGATTGAAATGGCTTACATGCTCTACAGGGTTCGTCCAACCATTGTAAATGGTGAATGTGAGCTGATGGAATCGTCGAGGAAGTTTTATCCCCTCAATTTTGTGCGTGAAAGGTGATTTGGAGATCTGATTCAACGCCTTGCTCATGGCGTCATTTCCTAGGCCTTTACGAGGCGGGCTTTTATACCTACACCCATGATGGTGCTCCTCTTCGTGGGAGAAAGACTCGCTTAGTGGGGTTCTAGACCTTCGCCTATAACTATCGTCCTCTTTATCCGTAGAGAATTGTCAGAGTTGAAGGGAGCTCGCCTCCGCTGTGCATGATGCAACTTCTTCGTTAAATCATCAATCTTCAGCTGCATGGCTTTTTCATTGTCTGGCCTTCGTGAAATGTGTGTTCCCACTTATGAGTGGCTTCTGCTATTATGCGTAGTATGCATGCTACCCTCTCAATCTCTTTCGCGCTCAAGATTAAGAAACTCATCTTGTCGTTGAGAACCTGCAGGCTCTGTCTGGTGTGAACCTGATCCCACCATCGACGACCGTTGCACTCACTATCACTCAAGCCTTCCCACAGATGGCGCCAATTGTAGGGGCGCCATTCGCAGCCTAAGCCCAAAATGAAGGGGATATTGGCCCAGTGAGCCTAGTACAATAAATTTGTAAAGAGTGGGTCAAAGAACTAGGTCCTAATGAGCTGGACAACAGCTAGTATGGATTAAAAGATGACCAATCAAGACAGTAAACGCTAATGTAAATGAACTCACTGTCTGAGGAGACAATTTCTTTTATAAATCAACTAAACCAGATACCAGTATAATTTTGATGGCTACAGTATTCCTTTCTGATTTTTCCTCTCTTTTTCATGAAAGGTCTCGTACATTATATATATATATATATATATCTCTTTTTGGACCATCTTGATCCTACACTTGTTAACCATCCAAACCCCTATTTAAGTATCTATCACATCAAACACCCTCTTTGGCTTTCTGTGAGTCGTGGTAGCCAAGACAACACTGCTCAGAGGTTTTCTCCACAAAAATGCAATCTAAAAAGTAGGTGTAATGCATTTGATGCGGTGGTAGCAACTTTTCTCAAGATATTTTTGGGTTCCCCTCCTTCTCGTATGTCCATGATGCATGTCCCTATTACCGGGACTCGTTGGAAGGCCACCCTAATTGTTGGAATACATATTTGGGCTTAATATATCATACCCGAGGAGATATTACTCCTCGGACTACCTTCTCATTTGTAACTCTATCATTTAAGTTCCGAGTCTGAACCATTCATTTCCATTCGTTCCTCTTCGAACCACTCACACTTTCGGCCAAGGTCCAAGGCCCAATATATGTTTTTGGGCCGTTAACCTTACAATATATATTGTAGGAGCATTGGGCCAGGAATTCCTTATTCATATACATGTTGGGCCTAGAGCCCAAGCCGAAAATTAAGATTTGTTCGAAGGCTAGATAAACTCTGTTAAGGAAGTATATGTTGGTATATGAAGAATTTAGTATTGAACGTAGTGACCTATGAGGTATTGTCGAGGATGAGTATCACCTCGAAAAACCAAAGCCGAGGTCCATTTGGGTGATCGGCCATACAAGAGAGCATTTTAGGGAGTTCCAATGGAACAGATAAGTATGACAAAAGTATATAGCAAAGGAGGATCCTAAAATATCAGAGGAGAAAGCTGTTACCACCGCATTAAATATTCTGCAGCTAATCCTCTGGCTGCATTAATGTGGAAGTGATATCTGAACAGTGTTTTTCAGCCTTACAGCTATCATGTAGAGACTTCCGGAAGGGGTTGATGAGACAAGTATCAATACCAACCACCTAAATCTGTATGTGGAAGGTAAAGAAGAGAAGAAAGAAGAGTATAAAACAAGAAAGAGACCCTAAGAAGGGAGATGGAGAAATCAAGAAAAAAAAAAACACTGTAACCACTAAGAACCAAACGTGTAATCAAGTTAGAACAATATATACCAGAGCTGATCTCCTCGGATATTAGCCAATGACTACTTTCTGAAGTTAAACTTATCTATTTTGTTTTTCTTATCATCAAAACTCATCCTTTTGATTATCTAATTCATCCTAACCTAGTTTTCTCTACCTACTCTCTACAAATTTATTGTTTTTAGGCCTTTTGGACTAGGCCATCCATCGTTTGGGCTTAGAAACCAAATTTGTGTCCTTACATATATATATATATATATATATATATATATATATATGAAGCCAAACTGAGAGAAAATTTAATTAATTCTCAAATTAAAATTTAATTTACGCTATGTATCCTATTTAATTTTCTTAATTTTTGTGCAACTATTTATTACATTGCAAAAATCAAAGAGTCCAATTTAATTTTCTTAACTTTTTTATTTTAAATGAGTTACCAAGTGGAAAAACTATAAAATTACAATTAATAAACCTTAAAAAAATCACCACCATAGATTCATTATTATTATTATTATTATTATAATAGTGATTGGACAAACCAAAATTAAGAATTTCATGTGTGCGCACGCTAAACAAGGCCAATAGGCAGGCATTCTCTTGGGCTCACAATCTATTTGTAATATGGGCTATGGATTTCCTACTTTGGATGACCCAGACTTAGAGACTTAACTATAGCTCTCAAGTTTTTGTTTGTTCCCTCCTCCTTTTTTTTCTCCCCCCCTTTTCCCTTTGATCTCTCTTATTTATAGCCTCAAATCAATGGAAGAGTTATGATTACTCTTAAGGTTAGTGCATCAAGAGGTCCAAAATCATTAATTGTAAGTGAGTGTTTAGGTGGGAGTGGCTTTGGAAATGATTCCCACTCCAATAGATATGTTTGGCAGCGAAATTCCCCAAGGCACTGCCGGGCATACCATTGATGGTGCACTCAAATGCCATTCTTCTTGCTCGGGCATGGCTCTCAGAGCAAGGACCAGGTGGCAAAACAGGGTGCGCGTCACTGCGAATTGTCTACTTCTTAGGCTTTTGAGCAATATGAAGCTTAGGCCTGTGGCTTTCGTGAGTTTGGGCTGGAATTGTGGGTGGGAAGAGGTTGGTGGTGTCATGGGCCACACTGTTGGATCAGGGTCCAAGGCCTAACCGGGCTTGGTTATTATAGTGCTGTACATCATGGATAACAATTTAAATGAATTATTTTTCCATTTAGTTCAAATAATCTTATATTTATTTTATTAGTAGCTAACTTATATTTTCATATATGCAAACATTATAGATATTAAATACAAACTTGGTATTTTAACACGCATTTAGTTATATTTATTTGTAAATGTATGACATGAATATGCATGAGGTTACAAGTTAGTTTAAAGAAAATACGATGGAACAATATTCCAAATGATTTTTTTAAATATAATATAAAATATAAATTCGATTAAAATAATAAATATTAAAATAATGACATAAAATTATGAGGTCTCAAAAATTAGGTGAAAACATCTTATAAAATAATTCAAAAATCAAATGTCCGAGAAAACTAAGATTATATATATATATATATATATATATATATAGATGGGTTCAAGTGACACTTGGTGTAACTATTGTAAAGTTACACTCTCTCTCTCTCTCTCTCTCTCTCTCTCTCTGAAATCACCTCCTTTTCCAGCATTGACCCGCACAACTTATTGGAGCTACATGTAAATTTATTAGCTTGTACATGAGGAGGGCTTTCCATGAAATCAAGGCAATGTGTAAAACTCATGACTGCAACCTGAGAATGGGGGCCTTCACTTTGGGGTTGAACCGGGTTGCACGTGCTACCCTCTTGAGGGGCTGGGAAGCCTGAGGCAAGTTCTATTTTCCTTACTTTGTCCATCAGATACATCCAGAGGTTATCATCCAATAAGTGAAAACAGAAGTTACCAGTCTTGCTATTATTTTTTCTTCTCTTCTTTTTTCTTGTTTTCTTCGAATCTCACTGTTTCAGTGACAGAATTTGAGTGTCATTTTTGAGGAGTGGTATTTCTAGGTGGGGCACATAAGGAAAAAATTGAAGATGAATTAATAGCTGTTCTAAAAAAATGAAGTATTAACTTGAAATTAGTTTCTTTGCCTACAATATTGTGTGCTTCATGCGACTCATTGAAAAATATCAACATCCAAGCTTTACATCATTTACTAATAAATACTTCGCTGAGAACCTTCTAATTGATGGGGCAAAAGTAGCTAATCTGTAATAGGATACATGTATAGGAAATGACATTTTTTAGTTATAAAATGGAGTTAAGTCTTTGGATGCTTAAGTGCTTCTAGGGGCACATATACTCATGTCGCCCGTATGTTGAGTAACCTTCAAATAGCATGACTGTACTGAAGGACAAAAGACATTTTCATCAGGTAATGCATCAGTCTTGGCATGGAAGATGACAAAGTCAGAAATGGGAAAAAATCACACATCCTTTTGGGGGCACATATATTCATGAATTTTGAATTAATTTAACAAGCTAATAAATTTAACATGCAGCTCCAATAAGTTGTGTGGGTCGTAATGCAGGAGAAGGAGGTGAGTTCAGAGAGGTCAAGACAGACATGAGAGAGAGAGAGAGAGAGAGAGAGAGAGAGAGAGAGAATAGTAGAAGAAGAATACGGGTTGGGTGGAGCGAGTTTAATTACTCATTTGAAAAGTGGGTTGTTGAAAATGGCAAGAACACTATAATCAAGTGAAAAACAATAAATAAAAAGAGAGTGAAAAGTGAAAAGCAATTAGATCTTTTAGAAATCTACGGTGTAAAAAAGATGTAACTTTCCAAGAGTTACACCAGGTGTAACTCTTGGAAAGTTGAACCCATCTCATATATATATATATATATATATATATATTTATAGTTTGTGTGTGGATGAGAAATATAAGATGATCTGCCTCATCAACCAAAACTTTCAGGCTCAACTCTTCCAATCTCCCCGTGAAAAGAGGAGGGGATCCTAACTACTAATTAACAAACCATAGGTATGGCAAAGAAATTTCATGCAAACATTGCAGTGCTTATTATTAGGTTGTAGACATTATGCTGGTTTTTTGCATCATTTTTACATCCACGTCCGAAGCTGAAATAACCATAAAACAGAAATTGCAAACAGCACACCATATTTACAAGCACTCAACCTTATTAGTGCTCAAAGAGCAGGTAATCTTTTGATGAAGTTTTCGAGAGCATCTAATCAACATTGTCATCATCATCTAGTAACCTCCTTGTATAAAAGCATTCAAGCGGTCTAGCTCCTCCCGGTGCTCACTAACCACAGCACGGACCACATCTCCAATGGACACCATGCCTATCATCCCCTTTCCATCTACGACTGGAATATGCCTGATACGGTTATCTGCCACCCAACCATGAGTTCCAAGCTTAAATTATAGCGAATTAAGAGAGAGGGAAAGAAAGAGAGAATTACCATCAATAATGAGAAGCAGCATATAATACCTGTCATCAGTTGCATTGCCCGCAAAACTTTGGTATCAGGTGTGACTGTGGTAAGCTTGTTCTGCAGCCACCGCGTTATAGCACATGCCATTGTTAGATATAACACAGGAAATGTAAACAGCCTTTGATAGAAAATTGCCATAAAGCAAGAATGATATCCTGCCGAGAGGAAGAAAACATATACCTCCTCAGTCATGATATCCCCAACCTTGGTTGACTTGGATGATCTTCCCTGTACTATGATCTTCCTCAGATAATCTGGAATTACATGATCAAATAGAAAACTCAATTAACTAAAACAAGTATAGATACCCCTACCAACCATTGTTCATACATTATGTGCAGCCACTATTTCCATTATATTAAAATTAAGGGTATTGTATATGTTCAAGCAATGAATAAATAAATAAATAGAAGAGATGGAATATGAACTTGAAAATCCAGGAAGAAGCTCTGCACAGGCAGTTTTTCCCCTTTTTTGGCAGTGAACACGGTTGAGCTTCAACCTTTTAGTAAGATTCCAGTGAAAGCACACATATCCCTGTTGATACCAGCCATTGTTCTTTGGAGTGAACTTTAAACTCAAATGAAATATGCAAATCATCTCAACTAAGCCAAATGAAATATCTTCAATTGTTGCAGCCATTGTTCTTTCCAAGTACTACTGCTTAGCGTAAATAGCTGCTAGCTAAATTGACTATTTTGCAAAAGTATATCCTCCATATTGAAAGTTCACCAATATTCTTCAAGTTCCTCTTCTTTTATAATCGTTTTGGGTACCAGTTGTTGTTAATAAATTCTATAGAGTAAAATAATTAAGAAATACCATCATTTATGAAAAACAAGAGAAGGGGGGGTGGGGGTTATTGTTATATTTTGAGCAATACCATCCAACAGAGAGAAGCATGAGACAACTTTCAGGTAGTGGAATGACTTAGATGCAGCATTGGATAACCACATCAATGAGATCTAGTGGATTACCATTATTCTAGAATCTGGGTCAAAAAGGTGTAAACAAATAAGGAAATAAAATTATTGTAGAAGCCAGAACATTTGAAGCTCTTTACCTAATATAATTAGATCCTAGTGTAATTCACCTAGTTCATGTGCCAGTGGATGATATGATAATCCTAGTATACAAAATAAGAGTGCAACTTCCGAAGAAAAACCCCTCTTATAATAATTCAAGACAAACAAAACAGTTCTTCAAATATCAAGTAAATGAGCTAAAGAATCTTTTCAATATCACAAACCTCTCTCCGTAATAATGCCAGCAAGTGCTTCTTTCTCTCCGGGTTTCACAACCACCAAGGCCCCAACATTGTGATGGGTCATCTGAAAAGGAAACGATTTATTTTAAGTCTAGACATCAATCCTCTATGGAAAAGCACGTCAAAATCATTTCAATACTAATCATACTTCAAAAAAATAATAAATAAAAGATTTTTCATAAGGATCAAATGTGCATACCGACTTAACAGCTTCATAAACACTGTCATCCGTAGTGCACCAAAGCCAGGAGCCATCAGCACTTTTACCTTTTGCTTTCAAGACATCTGAAATTGTAGTGCTTTCAAAACCTTGCTCTTCCATGCGAGCAGCTGTAACTGACTCAAAGCGTGAAAACATAACAGGTTGCATCAAGGGAGTCATTGGACGGATGTGTTGTAACACTGCATTTTTGACAATGTTTCCATGTGACCAAAATGATCGAAGAGCTCCTTGCATTTTTACCTGTTAAAAAAGAGAAAAATAATGAATGTCGTAACCACTTAAGCATGTAGCTGGTCATGCTTCACAAGGGAAGAAGTGATAAGCCCTAAATATATATGCACCAAAAACCAATCACATGCAAAGTTTATTGCTTAATCAGGGATCAAACTCAAACATGGAATTTTAAATGGGAGGTATAGTGGAGGAGACTCAGATTGAACTCAGTACCTCTAATACCAAGTTCAACGAGTTTTTACTATGTAGGTTTTTTGTTTATAATTTTTGTCGATTTATTGTTTTAACCCCATTTCTTATGTTTTAGGAATAATGATAAGTTTATTAAATTAGGGGTATTTTTGCATCCTCTTAATATATAGAGCTGCACCAAAAACCAATCACATGCAAAGTTTATGGCTTAATCAGGGATCGAATTCAAAAGTGGAATTTTAAATGGGAGATACAGAGGAGGAGACACAGATTAAACTCAGGATCCATGATACCATGTTAAATTACAGATAGTAAATTTAATCATTTATCCACATAATTCTAACATTATTGTTTTCAATATCGATGCATAAATGAAATACTTGAAAGGATGCTACCAAATCCTACATGAATTAACACCCAGTGAGTATGAATAAATAAATAAAGACAGATTTCAAATCTACTAGATAGACATGTGCTACTTAACGTTTACAAGTTAAACCTAGGATGATCAAACATGTTACAACTCGATAGACATGTCGGAAACAGAACATGCCCAGATCAAAGTATCCGGAACATTTATGATTAGATCTATGATAAGAAGTAAAAAAACATGCGAAATTAACTCATTAATTGGTTCTTACAAACATATATGGAAATTAATTCAGACACGAAAATGACCACTCAATGATAGGTTTTCTAAATGGGAAAAACGAACACATGCAACATCGGTCCATCGACTTTTGTACCAAACCCAGTTACAAATTGTTGTACTGAATTGATTTGTGAAGAAAAATGAGCACAAAACTCAGAGCAACAGTGTTATCGAACCCATTTTGAGCACACAACACCAAAGATTTGGTAGTAGTGTAAAAAGGTCCGTTAATATTAACGTTGATCAAACTATCAGAAATCACAGATAAAATCATAGATGAATAATATGAAGCAGAGAGGAAAAAAGAAAAAGTTGAAAACAGAGTACCAGAGAGAGAATGAGATTCCACCGGAAACACTCACACACACACAGTGACGGAGAGAGAGAGTACACTTTCTATCTATAAATTGTAAGTTGTAAGAGTAGCGGCTGCAAGTTCGGTTTTGGATAATGACTGAGCCCTAGTGCTTATGGGTCCACTTGCACACTTATCCAAAACAGATTTCTCAACATTTCATTCACTCTGTTACAGCAGTAACAGAATGTGTGAGCGGAGTCTATGGACTTTTTTTTTTTTATTAAATTACGAATTGCATAGTTTACTTTTGCATAAAATTTAATTTAGTCGTTTAACTTTTAATTTTATTCAATTCAATCTTCTCATTAGTCTCTATTAATTTAATCATTAAAGATTCTAAGATGATTTAGTTTTGTATTTTTAGATACCGTTTATTTTGCTAAAAATTGAAAATACTATAGCAAAATAATTTTTTAAATGTGTAAATAATGCTGTGGGACTTATTTTTAATAAAAAAGTTATTGAATAAAGAGGTTTGTATGTCCCTGAACAGTACAATGGGACCCACTGACAGACCACTTTCTTACTGAAATGCGTTTCTCAACGCACAAAAAAAGAAAGAAAAGAAAAGAAAAACAAAACGTAGATGCTGGGGGAGAAAACGCAATCCAAACGCACAATTAATAGGATTTAAAGTTAACAGCACAATTTAAAGTTAATGGCACAATTTTAACAGAGACTAATTAAAAAATTGAATTTAACAAAATTATAAATTAGAGAACTTTTTTTTTTTTTTTTGAGAAACAATGAAAATGAAGTTACATGATTGAATTAAATTTTAAACAAAGTTGGATGGGGCAATTTAAAATTGGGCATTTTTTAAGGTCAAGACTTAGGTACAGTATTTAGTTGCTGTTTCTTAAGTTCCCCTTTTAAGATTTTACCATGTAAATTTTTTCTTATATGATAAAAGTGTTTTTTTTAGATAAGAAACTATATGACAGAATCTTAAGAGGAGAACCTTAAAAAACGGCACATAAGATACTGTACCTAAATTTTGTTATTTTTAAAATACAAAACAATGCTATTTTATTAATAATTTATATCTGATATATCAAAAACAAGAACCTTAGTTATAGGCTAGGGTCTAATTAATTGCTAAGTGGCGTGTATATTGTGGAATCGCTTACTTTAGTCTCGTGCATCACCACATCTTTGCATTCACGCTAAAGTTTAAACTCATTATCATGTGTTAAGGTAGATGCAATTTTTTTCAATGCACTGATCATTTTGGCTCAATTTATTTATATAGTTCTCTCTATATGCGTGGAGATGATCATGTACATGTATACCTTTTTATTAATGTTGTCTTATTTCGATTTTTTTTTTTTTGTTGATTTAATATATTCAAAATTACATCTTTGGATTATATATTTTTATTGTCTTTAACATACATGCTAATTTTCATGTTAATCATATATTATTTACTGTTTGATCAAATATTTTACAAATAAAATAGTTATTCATCGTTGGCCATCTTAACATTTTTTTTTTTTTTTTGGTAAACCAGAATTTCATTAAAAAACATAAAAAGGTTACAGAGGTGGGGTAAATAACACCCTAAGCGTCCGTTAAAAGCTGATACAAAAAGAAAAAAAAAAAAGAAAAAAAAAAAAGGAGGAATAGAATGTAAATTAGTGAGCTCAGATTATTAAGTCATTTTTTAGCCAAATGTCCGTGCAATGGTTCCTCTCGCAGTGGATGTAGGAGATATGGGCTTCCTCAAAAAACTAGAGGAGGGGCTTGCAATTAGAATTGAGACCAATGTAAGGATGATGTGAGACGGAAGAGTCATTATGAGATTTAATAATATCAACCACAACTTGCGCATCAATTTCTATCATAAGTTTTTTGATGTTGAGACTTTTGGCGAGGGTTAGACCATCTCTAAGACCCCATAATTTTGCGGCTAGTGAATGAGTGAAGCTGATGGCCCTAATGAAACTTCCAACCCAAGCACCTTTGGGGTCTCTGAAGTCTGAACAAGTCGCCCGCCGAGGCCATTCCAGGGTTACCACAAACTGACCCATCGATATTGAGCTTGAAAAAACCCGGGGGGAAGGATTCCACCCTATGTTGACTATGCTGTTCTCGACAGGAGAGACTCTTATTGGAAGAGTGTGGAATATGTCTAGGCTGAAAGCTTTTATTTTCCTAAGGATGGATTGGATCACAAAGGGTTGTGCTTCCATGATGAGTTTATTCCGCACTGACCAAATTGTCCAAGCTGCAAGGGGAAAGGAAGTACTCCAGGGAATATGAGGAAGATACGAGGTATTGGAAGAGGTGGTGGACATGAGCTTAAGCCAGTTAGGAAGGTTTGGGGTGAGGAAACTCGAAGGAGGGTTATTATTTGAGAGCTTATTCTAGATAGGTGTGACGATGGGGCAATCTCTAAAAATGTGGAGTGTGGTTTCGATGTTCGAAAGGCAGAGCGGGCAGGACGCATCGAGAATGATATGTCTTTTGAGGAGTTGGTCCTTGGTTAGAAGGCGGTTGTGGCAGGCAAGCCAAAGGAACGTTTTGACTCTCGTGATTGTGGGGGTCTTCCAAAGCCATTTCCATGTATGAGGGGTAGGGGTAGAAGTAGAACTGGAGGCGAGAAGATAAGTTGAGCGAACATCAAAACTACCATTAGGCGAGGAGTTCTAAGAAGGGAGGAGTGAAACAGTTTAGGGGATAATGTCGCGTGCGTGATTTGGAAGGTCGAAGGAGAAAGTCGTGAGGTTCCAGTTGCCATGGGGGTCCCACGCATCCTTAACCTTGAGGGAGAGGTCCCTTGCATGGAGGGGTCCTTGGATGAGGCTACGAAGCGAGCCGTGACCTGTCCAATTATCCAGCCAGAAGTTTATGGATGCTCCATTTCGAATCAGCCACCTAGTGCCTGTATCACTGTGAGAGACCGCAAAAGCGCCTCTCAACAAATATATTTTTGAGTGCTTTGAAAGACGCCTCTTTTTTTGGGTAAGTGGTGTGGAGTCACCACTTATTTTTTTATACAATAAAATAAGAAAAACTAAATGCAAAATACATGACTGAATTGTTTCATTCTTATTGATTGAATAAATATAATACATATTTGATAAAATAAAAGTTATACAGCTTTGGGTCCTAGTTACAAACTACCAAATAATCACATGACTTTTTGTCCTTGTTACAATCTACTCCAAATAAAAAATAAAGATAAAGCCTAGGTCTGTCTATCCAAAGACACTAAATTCGGAGGCTAGGTTACGGAATGGGAATGTGTTAGGCACACATTCCACCCAGACAAAGTCTGGTCTTCTAGACTCTTGCGATCAATGTACCCCTTTATGCTTGATGAATGATATGTTGCACACGTGAACAAAACTAAATCACATAAGTTTATTTATGAATGCATCCTCTTCTTTATTAAAAATTCAGATCTGTGTTGTGATAAAAATTGATTTTGGTTTAGAAAAATGAGATCTATTTTTTATGTGTTGAAAAAATAATTTTTTGAGAGAAAAATTTAGATCTATGTTTATTAAATAAATCAAAGTCCTTTGGGTTTAAAAAATATCAGATCTGTTTTTTAGAACTAAAAAAAATGGTTTTTTGGTGAAAGAAAATCAAATCTGTCTTATGATAAAAAAAAAAAATTAGATTTTTATATTGAAAAAAGATCAGATCTGTTTTTTAGAACTAAAAAAAATGGTTTTTTGGTGAAAGAAAAATCAGACTTGTCTTATGATAATAAAAAAAAATCAGATTTGTATATTGAAAAAAAAAAAATCAGATCTGTTTTTAGATGTGTAAAGAAAAATTAAAAAAAAAATGATTTTTTAAGAAGAGAACTATATTCATGAAATAAATCTATGCTACATGCACTAAACGAAACAAACGCAACTATTCATGATCCCTTTTTTATTTCAAAATCTGCTATGCTAAAAATATTAGATCTACATCTAAAGAAAATGTAGATCAGTTTTTTAAATAAGAAAAATTCAGATTTGCATCTAAGGAAGATGCAAATCAGTTTTTTTATTGAGAAAAATTAAAATCTGCATCTCGATGCAAATCAGTTTTTTGATTGAGAAAAATCCTGATCGGCATCTAATGAAGATGTAAATCAATTTTTGATTTGCATCTAAGGAAGATGCAAATTAGTTTTTTGATTGGGAAAAATCCTGATCGGCATCTAATGAAGATGTAAATCAATTTTTGATTTGAGAAAAATTCAGATCTGCATCTAAGCAATATCCAAATTAGTTTTTTTATTGAGAAAAATTCAGATCTGCATCTAAGGAAGATGCAAATCAGTTTTTTTGATTGAGAAAAATCCAAATTTGCATCTAATAAAGATGCAAATCAGTTTTTTGATTAAGAAAAGATATGATAACAAGCAGATTTTTGAAATTAAAAAAAAAAAAGATCTCAACAATAAAAGCATCATAAACATGTTCTAATAAAGAAAATATTGACAACATATGAGATGAATATTGGAAAATCAAACTAAACACATATTTATTCATGCATCACAAAATTAAAAGAAATTGTTAGAGATTTTACTGGAATTGTATTCTTGTAATTACTTTGTGTACTCTAATAGGACTGCCCAAGTGTAATAATTGCTGTGATAGGATTCTGTTGTAATTGTAGTTGGTTACATTGATAGGTGATGGAAGTTAGTTAGGTTGGTTAGTGACAGCTGGTGATAGCTGTGGCAGTTAGTTACAGAGGGCAGAATTGAGGGGGTATAAGAATAACCACAATGTGTACAAAGAAATACATGAAAAGAGTTATGTTAGTACACTTCTTTCTGTGTTCCTATTCTTCTCTTCTATTCCTTCACTATTCTTAGGAGGCCTAGCTAACCTCGAAACTAGCTACCATCTTTTCTTTTCCAATTTTGTTCTTTTCAGAAATAAAGGAAGAAGTAAAAAAAAGCTACCTCTTGCATGAACGTACTCTTTTTTTCTCAAGAGAATATTTTAGAGTTCAAAGAAATTTATGCAATTATCTTTTGAAACCTAAAAATCCTTGCTTACAAAAAAGAAATTCTTAAGACTAAAGTCTCCAGAATCTCTTTAACGTAAGAGAGAATATTAGTAAGGGGAGTCAGAAATATGAGAAATTCAGGAGTGTGAAAAAGTGTTCTGAATTTTGAGATGCAGTCTCTATTTATAGAGGCTAAAAGACTCGAAAAAATAGCCTAGACAATTAGAATACGAACCAGGACGCGTCCTTCCGCTAAAATGTCGAAAAGGATGTGTTTTAACGTCACCTGAAGACCGTCAGGCCAAAACCCTAATGTGTGCCATTCGGCACTTGAAAGTGCCGTTCGACACTCCAAAAGTGCCGAATGGCACTTTTGGATGCCAATTGCACTTTCGTGTTTGGGTGCATTTTGGACTTAGACGTGTTTTTAATCCGTATTCTTAAAATAGCTTAGACAATTAGAATACGAACCAGGACGCATCCTTCCACTAAAAAGTCGAAAAGGATGTGTTTTAACGTCACTTGAAGACCGTCGGGCCAAACATATCAACATACAAACCAGTTCAATATGTCTTAACTCTTAAAACATATCAACATACCAACTAGAAGTCTCCACTTCTATGATCAAGACGAATTATTTTAGTTGATATGTTATAGTCTTTGAAGATGAAATGCCCAATTTCATCACCGACTACGAACTAAAATTCTAAATTTATAAAGAATTTGTGATTTATATCTTCTGTGACTAAATCACATTAATCACATACTATACATCTTATGAACTATATGATAATGTCAAAATATTCATGTTACCAATATTTTAGATAATAATAAAACAATTTTATTAATTACAACATTAAGTCATACATAATGTCATATATAATATCGTACATAGTATTATACAATAGGATTTAAGGGCACCAATCCTAACACAAACTTGATCATGCGATATTTTTCGATCCGATGGTCCGATTTGGAAACCTGGCATATCGTTGCGACCATTAGAACCTCAAGATCATTTTTATGATATGCAATGAATGAATTAATGCATGTAATGCAATCATGAATTTTGGGTATATGGATGGTCATTCTAGTCATTCTCCTTGAATAAATCATGGGTGCAAAATCGAGTGTCTACAATCACAAATGTCCTTGGTTTTTAGGATGCTATTCCAAACGATGGATTTTCTTTTTGCTGTGCTGGAGGAGAGCAAGTATTTTCTTCTCAAAGTGTCAACCCAAATGCTCTTGTCGTTAGTGCAAATGGCCCAAGCTCTCTTCGCGAGGAGACTTTTATTGCGAATGAGGTTCTTCTTTAACCCGAGTCTTCCTAAGTGTTTGGGCTTGGTGACAAAGTCCCAATTAATTGCATGTAATTTTTTCCTCATGGTTGAGCCACCCCACAGGAAGTTGCGATTGATTCTGTCAAGCTTGGGACAGATTTTTGAGGGCAGAAGGTTACATTGCATCAGGTGGGTGGGCATGGATGAGGTGACAGAGTTAATGAGAGTCATTTGGCCTACCAGGGAAAAGGATCTAGCTTTCCAGCTAGAGAGTCTAGCTCGAACTTTATTGGGGATGAAGTCAAAGGCTCTTTTATTTCTTCCATCCGTTGTGATAGAGATTCCTAGATATTTTCCAAAATCCATGGAGCGCCTCATTCCCAGTTCGGTTTCTATGGAGTTTTTGTTGTCGGCATTGGTCATAGGGGAGAAGAAGATTTTTGATTTGCCGAGGTTCACTTTTTGGTTGGAGAAGGTGTAGAATTCATTAAGAACTTTTTTGATGGAGAGGCAGTTTTTTCTTGGTGCTTTTGCAAAAAGGATTAGATCATCAGCAAAGAACAGGTGTGAGAAGGAAGGGCCTTCCCTGGAGGTTTTCATGCCAGACCAGTTGCCAAGGATGACTTCTAACTGGATGAGCCAGGCTAAATACTCCATGCAAAGGATGAAAATGTACGATGAGAGGGGGTCCCCCTGTTAAATGCCTCTTGAATGAAGGAAAGGATCGAGCTTTTCTCCATTAACTAGGATGGAAAGGTTGGATGAGGAGATACAGGACATGATGAGATCAATCTAATCTTTTGGGAAATTAAACCAATTGAGCACATTATAAATAAAACTCCATTCAAGTTTATCGAAAGCTTTTTCGAGGTCGATCTTGAGAGCCATGAAGCCTTGCTTGCTCATGGAGATGGTCATCGTATGAATGATCTCCTCGGTTAGAATGACATTATCACTAGCTTTGCTTCCTATGAAGCTGCCTTGGTATGGATGGATGAGGTCGGGGAGGAATGGTTTGAGTCTCCGAACGAGAATTTTGTTATCGTTTTGTACAAGGTGTTGCACAGCCTAATCGGGCGGAGTTGGTGCACCGTTTTTGGCTTGTTTGTTTTGGGGATGAGGCAGATGACGGTTGAGTTGAGACTCTCAGGAATTTTCTTGGACCGAAAGATTTCTTTAACGTAAGGAATGACACAGGGGCCCATGATGTTCCAAAACCTTTGAAAGAAGATCGAATGAAAGCCATCGGGGCTTGGTGCTTTGTAAGGTTTAAAAGAGAAGATCGCGTTTTTAATATCAAGGTCGGTCATCGTAGTGTTAAGGACGTCATGGTCATTGGCTTTAAGGGAGGTGAAGTTGTCCAAGGAAGGCGGGACCAGAGGGACGCTATTTGTGTCCAGAGGTGTACAAGGTAGTGAAATGAGTGGAGATTATGGCCTTAATCTCAAGTGGTGAGTGGGTCTAGTTTTCGATCAAGTCCTTGAGGCACCAGATTTTGTTGTATTGTCTTTGGCAGATGGTTGTGAGGTGGAAGAAGTTTATGTTTCGGTCGCCGAGTAACAACTACTAGATGCAAGATTTTAAAGCCCAGAACTCTTCCTCTAGCTTGAGTATATGTTGGTACTCTATTACGAGGTCCTTTTTGAGGCGTACGAGGTCCTTTTCGAGGCTTACGAGGAAGGTGCTCTGGTTATTGCAGAGCGATTTTTGAGTACTGTTAGTCGCGTAAGTAATCTTTTTTTTCTTGTGGAAAATATTCCCGAAGTTTTTGGCGTTCTAGGATTTAATGTGGTGGGTGAAGTCCTCCATGGCTAAGGTTATGTTATAAGGGTGATTGTTTCGTGCAAAGTTATTAATACCGTTTCGGACCCTGTTTTGGTTTGTCCAGTGGAATGGAATATTTCGGTACCGGCCGATTTCGGCGTACCGTTTCAGGGTGTTTCGGGGTTCCTAAAAAATAATTTATAGATATTCTTGTAGTACATAACATTGTCAATTCTAATAAATAAATAACTAAATATCAAATAATACAAATCAATTAGTCTTAACTATTAAGTCTTAAACATCAATAAAACATCAATTTAACATCACACAATTAGAACATTTAGTAGTAAGTCTTATGTCTTAAGCCTCAATACAACATCAAACAATAAGAAGATTTATAACAAGTCATTACTCATCACATAAGCCCATAATAACTAATAAGCCAACAAAGTTTATAACATAATATTACTCCTCCTCATCATCATCATCCATGAGAGAAGGATCAAATTCATCATCAAAAGAACTCCCACAAGAACTACCAGCACCCATTGGAAGATTTGTCAAGCCATGTTCATTATTGTTGTCATCATCATCAACATCAATAGTTTCAAGTTCAGCATCCTCTTCCACATTCACTAAGGTTGCTGGTTCATTAAGACAATCCCAATTTATGTCATCTGGATTAAGGAGTGTAGGTTCTTCAGCCACCCAATCTCCCATCAAGTCAATGTTATCCAAGCTTATAAGATCCAATGCATACTTATTCCTATGAATGTTCCTACGAATGAGAATATGAAACATTAGTAACATTTTATAAATTATAATTATTTTAAAGTACATTTCATTTACATATAAGTAACAATGATAAATTTACCTTTCTCGAAGCCTCAAATTATAATGGACAAAGACCAAATCATTTACTCGTTTATGTTCCAATCTATTTCTCTTCTTTGAGTGAACATATTCAAATGTGCTCCAATTTCTCTCACAACTAGTTGCACTACAACATTGATTTAGCACACGAATGGCAAATGATTGTAAATCTAGAACTCCAAGTCCAAATTGCTCCCACCATGAAACTATAATAACAAATAAAAATGTAAAATAAGCATTGTCCATGTAATCTTACAATAACAACTATAAAGGATAAATAGACAAATTGAAAGGAAATAATTAAAGCATTAATGTTTACCTGGATTTAATCTCTCCCGTTGGCGGATTGCTAGTGATGTGCCAAAGTCACCAATTGACTTCTTGTACTCATCTAGTTGTGAACTTATTTTGTCTTGAATGTCAAGATCAGGAACCAACCTCATTAGAGTGCTTATCAACCCTCTTTGAACTTCATTTTGCCTTTTAAATGAAGGCCTAAAGTAAATTGCAGGGCTAAGAAAGCAACCTGCTGCATGCAAAGGACTATGAAGTTGTTTGTCCCATCTAGCATCAATAACTCTAATATAATTTCCATACAAAGAAACTTTGTTCTTCAACCTTTTTTTTATTTCCTCTTTTGCTTTGTCCATTGCTTCATACAAGTACCCCATAGCAGGTTTCTCATCCCCATCAACAAGGCGAAGCACTCTAACTAAAGGCTCACTAACTTTCACTATGTTCAAGCATTGAGACCAAAACGAATGATCTTCCAAAACAATTTTACTTATCTCCTTCCCAACGGCAGTCTTAGCATGGGGGCATGAAAGCCATTTATCACAAGTGAACATTTGTCTAATCTCTTTTTTGAACCTTAGCATGCTCTGTAGACTTAAGAAGTTAGTGGCAAACCTTGTAATTGCAGGACGGCATAACTCTCTTCCATTTGTAAAATCTTGCCTCATCAAGTCTAAAACAACTCCATGATTGTAAATGAACTTTGTTATCTTTTTTGCCTTCTTAGTTGCTTCATCAACAAGAGGGAACCACTTAGGATTAGCAATATTCTCCAACATCAAGTCTATGCAATGAGCTGCACAAGGAGACCAAAATAAAGTACCATACTTCTGCTGTAATTTTTTTTCAGCCTTTTTATAGGCAGAAGCATATCTGTAATCAATTGCACAATATATTCCACACCAATTTCTTGAACAACAGAATCAAATATGTTGAACAATGTTTCAGCATCCTTTGTAAGGCCTGAAGTGTCAATAGATTTCAAGAACATGGCACCCCTTGGACAATACACCAAAAAATTCATTATTGGTTGTTGTTTTTGATTTGTCCACCCATCAGACATCACTGAACAACCATATACTTTCCAATCATTTTTTATATCTAACAAAAAATCATTAACTTCATGCACAGTATTTTTCAAAAGAGGTCCCCTCAACTCATAAAAAGAAGGCCCCTTAAATCCCGGCCCAATAGCAGCAATGAAATCTATCATAGGTTGATAATAGGGTGACTGAGATGCATAAAAGGGTACATTAGAATGATACCACCATCTTGCCACATTCATTTTTGCATTATCAATCATTGCTTTTGTAGCCAAAGCACTTCTTATAGAGGGTTGAGCACCGGGAGTTGTTCTAGGAGCAAAATAACTCTTAATTTTCTTCTTTCCCCTTATTTGACCCATATCAATGTCAACATCCTTTCCCCTAGATTTTCGTTTACCTAATGTTTGAGGGGGACTCTTTTGAGTCTTTTCAACAACCCTAACCTCATCCTCCTCCTCCTCCTCCTCCTCCTCCTCCTCAACATCAAATGGATCACCATATGGGTTCCCAATTTCTGATTGAATCCTCTTTTTAGTTTCTTTAGATTTTTTCAAGTCTTCAATCATTTGTTTCATTTGAAACCTAATATCAGATGAAACAACTTTACATGACTCAACTTGACCCCTAATCCTAGCAAGATGATACTTAAGTCTAGTAATACCACCCCCTTTAATCAACTTATTACAATGCAAACATATAGTGTTATTTTTTGCGTTAGGCACTGCACGGGCATGAGCCCATGCGGGATCCTCTGATCTTGCAGGGGCAGAGGCCACGGAAGCAGAAGAAGTACCAACTGAACTATGATGAGTATGATGATCAACCATAGTTTACACTTTACTGTTCAATGAAATGAAATGAAATTCAATCAAATGCAGTAGCTACAATTTAATTTAATTTGCATGAAGTGAATGAACAAACAAATCACATATCTTAAATTCTTAACTCTTATGTCTTAATCTTAACTTCTAAGTTCTTAACCATAAAACAAATCATAAGAAAAAAAAAATTCAGAAAAGTTAATATTCCTTGCACAACACAACATATCAGAATTAAGTTCTTAAGTCTTAACATTTAATCTTAAGTTCTTAACAAATCATAAGGAAAAAAAAATTCAGATTTGGCAAAAGCTTCAAGCTAAGAGAATGAGAGTAGAGAAAGAATACCTGAGAGTTTAAGCTCCAATCCAAGAGAGTGAGAGAGTCAAAGACAGAGGGAGTTACGAGAGAGTGAGAGATCGATGACCCAAAACGGCGCAGCACAGAGCCACAGAGACTCCACAGGCACGGCGCAGCATAGAGACTTGAGAGTTGAGAGATTGAGTTTGAGAGTGAAAGAATGAGAATCAAAGAAACGGAGAGATTCGAGAGACTATAAGGTTAGGTTTTTGTTTTTCAGTAAGTCCAAAACGGCGTCGTTTTGGACTTTATTGTTTTTTTTTTTTTTTCAGTAATGGGCCAAAACCTGTACTGGCCGAAATTTGCTAAAATTGGTCGGAACGGCCGAAATGACCCGAAATCAGACCCGAGGTGGAACGTGGGGTTTTCTGGTACCAGTTTGCATACCGGTACGAAGAATTCCAGCCGTTCCACCCAGAACGGAACGAAATCAATAACAATGGTTTCGTGAAGTGTGGATGATGGTTGGGAAGGAAGGGTCATTAAACCACGTGGTTTTAAGGAGAAAGGGTTTGGGGCCGAGGGGGTGGGAAGGAGGGGGGGTGGTGCTTAGAAGGATAGGATGGTGGTCGAAGAAGGTTCTACGAAGGTGCCAGACATTGGATTCGTTGAAAAGAAGTTTCCATTGAGGATTGGAAAGAACCCAATCAAGATGTTTCATCACTAAGCCATTATCCCTCTTGTTGGTCCAAGTGAATCTATGACCACTGAAGCCCAGGTCGAGTAAGTTACAGTTATTTAGAAAATCATTGAAGATGGACATTTGTCTGCAGTTGGGCGGTGAGCTGCTGAGACCTTCATGGTGTGTGAGGATCTCATTGAAATCACCAGCAAGCACCCAAGGAAGAGAGTGAGAGTTGGCAAAAGAGGTGAGGCAAGAGGTTGATATGGGAGTTAAGATCAGGACTAGCGTATATCGCAGTAAATAGCCAGTTAGAGGAGGGATTTGAAGCACTTACCTACACAAAAGCATGGATTGCTTGTTCCGTCACTGATAGGATTTCCAGGTTAGTGTTTCTTTCGTTCCATAGGACCCATATGCCTCCCTTGAAGCCTACAACATCGGATCGGCAGACATTGTCAAAGTTAGAGGAGCTGATGTCCTCAGCTCTTTGTCCGGAGATACAGGTTTCCATAATGACAGCAATGGCAGGGCGGTGAGAGCAAACAAGGTCAGCGAAGCTTCTGCAAAAGTAAAGGTTTTTCGCTCCCCTACATTTCCAAATGAGAATCTTCATTGGGATTAGGTTGAAGGGGTTATTCGCATGGGCTGTTTCGGACCTCCAAACCAATGGAGGTGGGGTTAACAAAGTCTGAGACTATGGGATTAGGATGGTTCTGCAGGATGCTTGTGGGGTTTGGATAAGGTCCAGAGATAACCTGAAGCAGGTGACTTGATGTTGAACAATGCAGAGAGTTCTCGAATCCTTCTCCCTCATGCATGTGAGGTGTAACGTGGTATTCGCTAGAGAGATGAAAATGGGTGGACTTCCGAGGACTTCGGCAGCGCTCTGCTCAGAAGTCCTTTGTGAGTTTCTCTGGAGATTGGCTCCTGTGGAGGCGGTATGAGGTTCTATCCAACGAGTTGGGTAGTTATGGGGAAAAGGAATCGTTAGTGAGACGAAGGCCACGTTTCTGGATATCGAAATTATCACACGTCCAAACGGAGTTTCTGGAGGAAGAATGTGAGCTTGGGCTCTTAGGGTAAATTCCATCTCTTCCTCTATGTGGCTTTAGAAGTTGTTGAGGCAGACCTGTATCCATTGGAGCAAGTGGTTCCCTAGAGGCCTCAGATGGTTGTGGGATAGGACTACCCAGTTGCTCTGGGTGTTTGGGTTGAAGAGCATGGATTCCTGGGGTACAGACAAGGGTGGTGGGGTTTGAGGTGACCTGTTGGTTTGTCGATGATTTTCCATGGCTAGAGTTAGAGCAATGCAGTTGCTTGGGGGTATGTAGGGAAGATGGGTTGAGGTGGGAGATAGGGTGGGGACTGGAGCACTTAGGGGGTGGGTTCTTAAAGGAAGATTAGTGGTGCTCTACCATATCAGTGTCAACCTGGGGAGGAGCTTTGAAGGATAAGGCGATAGTTTCCTTAGAAGAGGCGTAATCGATGACCAAAGGTTGTAGGTCAATTTTCATTAGAAAGGAAAGGTCAGGGGAGAGGGTGTGTGAGGGAGTTTTTGATGTGGTGGGTGGTATAGGAATATGGTAAGTTGTCCTTGGTTTTGATGAAGGCAGGTCAGCGGAGCAACTTGGCTTATATGCCTGGGATTTTCTAGTTTCATCGGGGTGGGTAGGCTTACCCTCGAGTTTAGGGCTCAAGGGGGTGGATGGAGTAGAGTGTGTCGAGTATACAGAAGGCTAAGGTGGTTTTGCATACTGGTCAGAGGATAAGTCATTATTAGAGGAAGTTGGATTCTTCCTAGGATGGGCAGAGAGGGGAGCATCTTTAGGTGTTCTATCACGTGATGAAGGGGATAGGGTGGATGGGTCACGTGAGTTAACACGTGTTGGGGGGTGGGCACGTGTTGTGGTTTGGGCACGTGGTTGGCAGGAAAACGAAGCCCTTTGGTTGGCTGGAGTAATGGTGGGTCTTGAAGGTTTCAAAGGTTTTTTACTCTTGACAATCATCCATTCTCCGTAAGGCTTGAGGGGTTCATTGGTGTGACTGATGGTTTCAGACGATGGAGGGGGGGCAGATAATAGTGGGACAGGCGGACAAATGGAGGATATACCCTCGTATTGGATAGGTTGTCATAGTGATCCAAAACGGACTTTGGAAATAAGCGTGGAGTCCAAGTCGACCTTTATGCAGAGTCTAGAGAATCTTCCTCTAACATTATTGATAGTGCGGGCATCGACCCGAAGAAGTTCACCTAGTTGGTTTCCAATCTATAAGATGGAATTATCATAAAGTTCGATAAGCAACTCAGGTAGTCTGGCTAATACTGTTGTCGTGGTAAGTTTAGCTTCGGAGGGCTTGAAACTCGGAGACCACAGTCTGACGGAGAGGAATTATTGGCTGATGAACCATGGCCCTTCATTGAGGACTTTCCCATAGTCGTCTTTTAACTTAAATCTTATTAGTAAGTAGTCTAGTCCAAGATCTATACATTGTAAGTCTTCTTGCGGTTTCCAGATGGCATGAATCTTGTAGTTCAGGTATTTGAAGTCGAGAGATTTACCAAAATCTTTGACTATTAGGGCTGATCTCTAGGGAGCCCTAGTGCGTTGCTTGTCTTCTTTGGAAAGAAGGATTAGAGGGCACATGTCATCCATGTTGTCATCTTGATTCGAGTTGGCGTCGATATTGGTGATACGAAGATTTTATAGAGAGTTGTCTTCCCAGTTTGTTGATGGTTGGACCAAGGAGTCCTTGTAGGATAGGATTGGGCGTTAGAGGCAAAATTTTGTAGACGTAGCTTTATGTTTTTTGAACTACGAATGAGGAGGTCTGATTCTTCCGATGAGATGGCGATGTTGGTTTCTTCTTCCATGGGAATCTGAAAGGTCAATAGATATGAGAAGTTGACTTGAGGTGAAAATTTTCCTCTTTCCTAGAAGAATTTTGGCTTTAGTGATTATAAGCCCTTTCACTTATCCCTTTTCACAAAGACTTGGGATGTAAATAACTTCCCTTGTACCGGAGAGGGCCCAAGGGACCTCTACTTTAATGCTCATCCTAACATTTTAAAAGTATGAATATTGGATAATATAAGGAGGCGATGTAATTTATAACCAATAATTTACATTTTTTAAATTAATTTGAGTGGCATATAATATATAATCAAAATTAATTTACTTGATGACATGTAGTGTGCGTTTGGCTCTAGTTTAAAAAGCCAGCTTATTTTACTATTCAGCTTATTTTTACTACTATTCATGAGTCCCACTATACTTTTTTGGTACTATTTATGGGTCTCACAATACTATTTTAGCTAACTTTTACCTTTATCTATAATACTTTCAGCAAAATAAGTGGATCCCAAACAGACTTGTAATATATTTTAAATTAGTTTTTCAAACATTATAACACATACAAACAAGAACCATAAAAAAAATTAAATAATTTTTTTTTTAAATGATCTAGTAGGGTACACATGCATCATACATGACATCAACTAATTATTAAAAATGGCATTATTTGGGAGAATGGCCTTTGTGTGAAATAAAAAAACATGATTTCTCTAGCGGTGAAATCATGTTTCCAAACTACCACTTTACCCAAGAAAAAAAAAAATACAACATGTTAAGAGATGACAATGCATAATATAGATCTAGAAAACTGTGTTCAATTATATCACATTTTGGCTTAAAATTGTGGTTTGAAAACACAATTTTAGTGTAAGCACATCTGCCTTGAAATTGTGGTTTGGAAACATGACTCCAACGTAAAATTTATGCACATGTAAACACCTCATTTTACAACATTCGTTCAACTTGGTCAAGAGCAAACCTATTGATGATGCACAGAAAATCAGTAGGCTGAATGCTCTGGGTTTTAATGGGCTAGAGGTTGCTTGGAAGGCCTGAAAAGAAAGAAACACAAGATTAAAGGTGACCATGGTGAACTGGCCAAGAACCCTCCGATGCTTGAGTTAGTTTTTCTCTCTAGAACTCAAGAATTTCAACTTTAGGAGTGGTGGAAACTTACATTCATTTGATGTAGATGAGTCCTTATATAGTGAGCTTTGGAGTGGTTACTTGTTTAGTAACTTCCTCAATGTGGATGGAAGTTAGAAGGTTCAGACTTAACTTCCACAACTGCTATGAAAGTTAGAAGAGTCGGACTTATCTTCCACAACTACTATAAAAGTTAAGGGGAAGTTATAGCGAAGAACAAGGATGTTTCTCATACTTCGGAATAGTACAACGTGATCTGAATTATAAGTTCTTGAACATAAAATTTATTTTGAAAATTCCTAAGTGTTAAGAGGCCGTCTAGGTGCTTCTATGCTGGACGACCTTCTTATGCTGGACGATCTTTTTATATTGGGACAGCCTTCTTGGATTTGGGCAACACTATGAACGAATTGGAGATGGTTCAACTTTTGGTTCACCATCACCTATCATTTCGCAACTCATGGGTAAGATTTTACCCATTAGATTCCAAATTATTCATAAAACAAATATTGAAATATTAAGTATCAAAACAATATGTCATAAGCTTCAATCAGACCATCAAACCACTAGATTGGAAGTTATATCTAAATTAAGTTTTAATGAATATAATACATCAATATGATTTATGAACAACTAATTGTCATTGATTCAGTGGGTTCCAGTTAACTCAACTAGTAAAGTTTCTGATGGTTGTATAAGAGGAGATCTGGGGTTCAATCGCCATCTACACCAAAAACTGATTAGTATCTTAGTTTGATAAAAAAGAGCTATCATCAGGAGCGGACGTCATAGGTTGAAACTCTCTAAAAAAAAGGGGGAAAATAATCGTAAACCTACCTGTAATTTGGCCCGTTTTCACTTGGCCTACTTGTGTTCTAAAACTTAACACTTTGCCCACCTAAGCTTCAATCCATTTGCTCTTCGTTACCCTCCTCACCCTCAGACGTTAGAAAAACACATTTTTAATACAAATCACAACATAACACAGATCAAAACACGAACCCTTTGAAATCTTTCCTTATGAGCCCTAGAGTCACGAAAAATCCTTGTATTGAGCTCAGGTTTTGACTTTTTCTGACCGTGTTGCATAAAACTTTCATGTTCCCAGACATTCTGATTTTGGGTTGTCTTGAGGCATTGAATATTTGAAGATACAGCAAGCCATGTACGAAATTTCTGCTTTATGTGTTTTGGGTTTCACCTTTTGATGCTAGCTTTGATTCACAGGAAATTTGGGCAAAAGTTGATAAGCGATGTCTTCTTCGAGTGGAAATTACTCAGGTTCCAGTGGGCATATGTGTACATATGAGACTTGTGTGTTAAGAACAAGTCTGACACTGGATAATTTTGGGAGAAGGTTTATGGGTTGTAGCTTATATAAGGTAAGTACAGTTTTTAGTTAATCTAATTGACTCAAGTGAGTTTGGAATGTGATATGTTCAATTCAATTTATGAACAGGTTGGTCCTAAGTGCCATTTCTTTCACTGGATTGATAATCCCAATTGTATACGTGGGTATGAAGCTGCCTATTTGGTGTAACAAAAACTAGATTTACTGCGGAGTAAGTTGCAACTTGCAAATGAAAGGGAAAGAACAACTACCCAAACAGCAACAGAAGCTACCTAAATGGTAGAAATTGCTCAAGAAAGGGCAGCAAAAGCTACTAAGAGGGAGAGAAAGTTTCGAGCTTCCTCTGTTAAAGCCAAGGAGATAGCAGTGAGAGCTTTAGAGCAAGAGAGAAAGTGTTGAATTGCACTAATTCTGTCATGGTCTTTTTTTGTTTTGGTTATGTTGTTTTCCTATTTTGGCTCAAGTGAGAATGTTGGAATGATGAGATTGAGTCTACTTGATGGGTTATTATGTATAAGTAGGTCCTCAATTGGCCAATGTTGGCTTGAAGCCACTTTGTATTATAATAGAACTATGTTAGATGCTGTTGGCTTGAAGCCATATTATAATATAAGCTTTTTTAAGATAAAGTTTTATTTATGTTAGATGCTGTTGGTGTTTTTTTTAAGTGAATTGGCAACTTGTGTCTTGTGGTTTTGTTGGATTCTGTGAACTATGTTGGATGCTGTGACTTGTTTAAAGTGCAGAATTGTGTCTGGTGTTTGTGCAAAAAGTGCATTGTGTGAAGATAATTGTTGAAAGTGAATTGTTTAAAGTGTTTGTGTTGAAAGTGCATGACAACCATCTGTCAACTTGCAAGAAAAGACAACAAATGCACACATAAACCTGCTATATTCAACACATATACCTGTTGTATTCAATAAACCTGCTATATTCAATACATACACATATAAACCTACTATGTTCAACTGCAATAATCAACCACATGACAACAACTAGTCAAAATAATAATTTTGAACACCTGCCATTAAGTCAGGAAATTCTATATACATTTAAAGTGGCATTTAATATTGTCTTTATCAACCACCAACTAATATAAGACATTTGATACAACAACCACAAAACAGTTGCATCTACCCTTATGTACAAAACTTACAAAAATAACACAAACCCCAGTAGATGTTTTGACAACATATATAACTAACAATTATCTGCCCTGCCATTGTTTACAAAATATATTTAACCCTAACACCTAATCATATTACCTTGACATAAATATACATAGCAGCAATCTTCTTCACATAAGCTTCATTTACTGCCCCTACCTCTCCTCTTATAGCTGCTTTTTCCACTTCTTATGTTACATTTCTGTGTCCTTGCTGCATTACTCCTTCCTCTAAAAGCAACTCCTCTAGCAGCAGGTGATCTTGTAGGCTACAAAGTACAAGATTTTAGATATTAGTTACCAACATCACAGATTTATGAATAAAACGTCAAACATAAAACTATAGTACCTGTGATGATGGTGCTCTAGTGTCCCATGTTTCTGCAAGGATGTGTGGTGATGGCTGGCTTGAAGAGAACCAAATAGCCCCTCTAACTGTGTACCTGAAGTCTGTAGAGTACCACTGAATTGGTTGTTGTGACCATAGAGTCTGACCTGGTGGCTGTGACTCTGTTGTCTGGTTGGATGAGGTCATAGTATAAGGCAAATGAGTTGGTGGGGGCTGAGATGATGCTAAGGGCTGAGATGAGGATGGGGCTTGGGATAAAGATTTGCCTTTTTGCACCCTCTTCCTCCTCTCCCATGGTGTCTCATTAGTGACATTGGCCTTGCATCCCCTTGTAATGTGTCATTCCTTTTGACACCTTCCACCCTTGACTAGCTTATTTGCTCTATACACCCTGTAAGGGTTCCTTGGCTCATCAACATCTCACTTCCTTTTTATGGATGGCCTGCCTTGTGGCTTATAGATAGTAAATGTAACAGGAGCAGGTTGGCCACTTGAGATCCACTCAGACTGGCTTGGCATTAGAGGTATAAGTATCTTATATGTCTTCACCTAAGCATCTTTGTAGTAGCATGGATGGGTATAATCCATCAGTTTCTCACGATTCACAAAAATGGCTGCAACTTCATGCTTGCAGGTGATTCCTGTAAAGTCTCATACTCTAAAACTACATGTCTTCTTTACCAAGTCCACCATATGCAGCTGCACGATTCACAAAAATGGCTGCAACTTCATGCTTGCAGGTGATTCCTATAAAGTCTCATACTCTAAAACTACATGTCTTCTTTACCAAGTCCACCATATGCCTCTCCCTCTTATGGCCTGTTTGGAAGTTTAGAGAAGGAGAAGAGTAGAGGGAAGGAGAGTAGAGGAGAATGGTTCCCCTTTACATTGTTTTGATGTTTTTAAAATTAGTAAGGGGGAATGGGGTAATAAGCCCTTTAGAAAGGATAATTTTGTTAATTTAAAAAGGGTAAATTAGGGAATTCATTTTGTCAATAATTTATCCACTCTACTCTCCCTCCAAATCTCTCCAATTTGGAGGAATTAAAAATGAGGGGTTAGAGGTAGTTGAAATCCCTTCAAACCCCTCCAAATCCCTCCTCCTCCTTCCTTAAAAAACTTCCAAACAAGGTAATTGAATTACTCTCCCTTCCTTTACTCTACTCCCCCTCCTTTTTTTAACTCCCAAACAGGCCATTATTGTCAACTTCATACACAAACCTCCCAGATGGCATTACACAGAAGCCCTTAGACTTTACTTTCATCTTCTCCAGCTTTTCTTATATGCTTGGACACAACTCGCCACCATACTTTTCTATGCTAGTCCTCTTTATGTACAATCTGCTCATAAGCCTAAGTCTAACCCTAATCCATTCCAGCATTGATAATATTGGCTTATCTCTAGCCTTCACAATCATAGAGTTAAAACTCTCACTTAAATTGCTTACCAAACAATCTGTCAAAGCCTTAGGAGAAAAGTGGGAACTGGTCCACTGTGCAGGATCTATATCTGCAAGATAATTCCAAGCTTCTTCATCCGAACTCTTAAGATACTGCATCCCCTCTCAAATTCCCTAACTGATGTTATGCCAACAAACCTCCACAGTACACTCTTCAACTCAATGCCATTGTGGTTAACCTTAAAATTGTTGTATATGTGCTTCACACAATACCTGTGCTTTACGATTAGGAATAGAGTCTCCATTGTAGGAATAAGACCCTGAGTATTGCAAGAAAGTAAGTAAGTTAGCAAGTAAGCAAGTAAGCATTCAATATGAAATCACAGGCAACTAATAAACATGAGCAATATGATAATACCTTCTGCCTGTCACCGATGAATACTAGATTAAGATCATCTGGCCTGCCAATGCCATCTGCAAACTACTCCAAGAACCGGATCTAGTTGTCCTTGTTCTCTTGCTCAACCACAACTATTGCCACTAGGAATATATTGTCATTTCTATCCTTGGCAATGGCAGACAGTAATTGCTCACCAAACCTACCCTTCAAGTGGCATCCATCCAGCCCAACAAATGGTCTACAATCACCTAGAAACTCAAGTTTATGAGCATTGTACCTAATGTACATCCTTTTAAACTTGGGTTGTGAATTCTCATATTCCATCTCTATTTGCAGTATCACCTTGCTTCCAACATTTGTCATCCTTATCATTTTTGCATAATCTCTCAATAGGCCATACTGAGACTCTTTATTCCCAGTGATCAAACCCTTAGCTGCCTTTCTTGATCTATACATTTGACTAAGACTTAAATCAACTAAAATCTGCTACATAACATGATGCTTAACACTTGAGACCTCCCAATTAGGATTTTTACTAAAATCTTCCAAATACCTATTTGCCACATATGCTGATGTAACTTGCCCATTTTGAAATGATAGGGGGCAGGTATACTTAGGATTAAGTGTTTTGATCTCAAATATGCACTCTCCAGTCACCATTGAGGCATAAAACCTCCATCCACAGTTATTATTACAATGTACAGAAATCTTCTTCTTCTCATTCAACCTCCACTTGATATCAATGTGATGCTGAATCACATACTCCCTCAAAGGCTTCCTAAAAACCTCAGAGTTTGGAAATTTCATCCCTTTTACCAACTGAACATTTGTCATATCAGTCCTCTCATTGAATTCTAGGTTGCCAAGCCTCTGCTTATCATCAGAACCATCCATACTTGCAATATCATCCTCTAGAGCTGGTTCAGCCCACTCCTCATTTAAATCTATGTTTGGAGGTAAAACAGTGCTTGGCTGAAGTGTATTAGTGTTTGGTTGAGGTGTATTAGTGTTTGGCTGAGGTGGATCATTGTTAGGCTCAGGTGGACCACTAAGAGGTGGAGAAGACGCACCAAAAACATCATCACCAAAGTCTTTTCCTTCCAGACCTTCATTCAACTAATCAAACTCCTCTTCTACCCCCACACTAGCATCACCCCCTCTAGCAACCACTCCACCAACCCCTTGACAAAACCTTCCATCTGTCCCTCCACCAAACCCTTCAAGAACTTCAACTGCAAGTGGAGCATGACCACTTTCCACATACAATATAATAGTGTCTCTTGACCTTCCTTCATGAAGCTTACACATAGACATCACATCTATATCATCATGTATAAGCCTCAAGTCTTGCTCCAAGTTGCCCTCAGGAGCTAAATGATGAAACTTAAACTGTTCAACAATCCCTAACTCCTCACATATACCTTCTATTTCAAAATAACTACTCCTATTAGATCCTTATACACTATTTCAACTTTCCCACCAAAGTATTCTAAACTTGGGTTTCACTGAAAAGTATCTCCATAATGAACCTCGAATTTCACTTCCTCATCAGACATCTGCAATAACAAATTATCATTTTACACGTAGACAATTAAAGAATTGTAAACAATAGACAAATAAAGAATAAACACTTGTATGTTTTTGTTTTGCTTTTGGGAGGCAACACACACATCAAAGGGACCACATTTTTTGCTTTGCTTTTATTTTTGTTTTACTAATAAGCACATGCAAATACTAAAATTAAAACCCAACAAATTCGTAGGATCCATACTGAGACACAATGACCACGACAGACAAAATGACCATAAACAAACACAAATCCAAACCACAAGTGGTCACATTTTTCATAAACATCAACAAACATAACCAATATTCTTAGTAAATTACATGTAACATTGACTGATTACTCAAAAAATTATAAAAACCCAAACAAACCCAAATAAAAATAATTCGAAAACCCAAACAGTGACTGATTTATTACTTGGATTTGAGTCCCTCAAACACCCCGTTGCTTGTCTCGGTTTATTCTTGTCGCACGATTTCAATATTAGATGTAGATGGAGATTTTCCTGATTCTAGGGCTCATTAGGAAAGAGTTCAAGGGTTAGTGGTTTTGATATGTGTTATGTTATGATTTGTATTAAAAATGTGTTTTTCTAACGTTTGAGGGTGAGGTGGGTAACAGAGAGCGAGGTGGGTAACAGAGAGCAAACGGATTGAAACTCAGGTAGGCAAAGCGTTAAGTTTTAAACTACATGTAGGCAAAGTGAAAATGGGAAAAATTACAGGTGGGTTTACTATAATTTCAAAAAAAAAAAAAAATTGTGATTGATTCATTGTGGAATTGATTTGAATGTGTGTCATAATCATATTGGATTAAATTTAAAATAATGGCAAGGATGCATGCATTAAATTAAGAGAAGTGTTACGTTTACAACATTTTTATAACAAATTATAGGTGGTTAGTTGTTATTGGTTCTAATTTGAACCTTCCATTGATTTTACTTTTTTGCCCTAACCATAACAACTAGTAGTAACGTACTATTTATAATTTGTTGTGAAAATATTATGAACATAACATTTCTCTTAAATTAACCAACGGATTGATATGTGTGATAATTTACCCTAAAAAAGATAATCAAACAATATTTAAAAATATTAAGTGTTAAATAATATTTTACGATTTTAAAATATACTAAAAAAAATTCGAATTACAGCTCACAATTGATACGAAAAACATTCCACCTTATGAGAATTGCAAAATATGATTTCTTGGAGCATGGTCCTGCTGAGGGGGAAAAAGGGTTTCCAAGAAAAGAAAAGGCGGGAAAGGCAGTACTTAATACTTAAGTAATTACAAACAAAAGTAACTTCGCCATTGCTCTTCGCCTTTTTAGATATTTCTACTTCCACACTTCCCCCACCCTAAATGCCCGAAATCCTTTTCTGACTCACGACGGAAAAAGCAGAAGCGTAGAAAATGGAGTCGATTCTCAAGGTAACACTCTTTAACGCCAAAAACACCTTCTTCTTTTTTTTTTCTTTGTTAATTCTTTAACAATTTTGCTATTTTTCCATAGCATCGCAAGTTACATTTAGAGATTAGAGTTCAAAATCATCATCATGCGATGGCCTTAGAAGAAGTTCATTCGTTTGCTTTATTAAAAACTTTGAAATGGCGTTAATCGGTCAGTGATGGATGTGTTGGTCATGTGACTTTTGTGTTACTGCAGAAATATTTTGGGTATTCTACTTTCCGAGACTATCAGAAGACGGTTATTGAGAAGATTCTTGAGAAAAAGGACTGCTTGGTGGTCATGGCCACTGGCAGCGGCAAGTCCTTGTGGTAAGCCACCCAGCCAGTCTCGGCTCTCATTTTCTACACTGTGTATTTGCATCAGCTTTTTAGCATTAGTTTTACCTTTACAGTTTTATAAAATCTCACTTTTCATATATATATATATATATATATATTTTTTTTTTTTCACTTTTTTTTTTTTGTTTTAAGGTACAAGTATACTTTAGCACGCTTAGTTTTCAGAAAGTGCCACCTAGTTAGACGCGGTGGATAATGGTTAACGAGGCAGAAAGTGTAACGTTTTCAATAGTTTATGGGCATAAAAAGAACTTTTTAATGTTTAGGAGTGAAAAAACGAACTTCGTGCAAACTTTAGGGATGGAAATGATATATTTGCATTAATTTTTTGGTCTTTGTTAAAAGATTTATTTATTTAGAGAGTTCATAAGTTACTGAACTAGTTTGTTAATATAACAGCTATCAGGTACCTCCTTTGGTTGTGGGAAGGACTGGCATAGTGGTCAGCCCTCTCATATCTTTAATGCAAGATCAGGTAAATTCGTCAATCGGTTTACAAGAGATTATCATTTCCACTAGTCTCAATGCTGCCACATTATCATTAGCACTTGTTTGAAATGTTATTGTTGAACAGGTAATGACTTTGAAACAACGGGGCATTAGAGCAGAGTACCTTGGAAGTGCTCAGACCGACACCAGTGTCCAAACCAAAGCTGAGAATGGTCAATTTGATATTTTGTACATGACTCCAGAGAAGGCGTGCTTGATTCCTACCAGGTAGTATTTGCTTAGCATGAATCAATTGATAGTAGATTACTTTGACAATCAGTTTTTGCTTCTCAAGAGCAAGAAATTTACTACAGAAATCCTAACTGAGGAGTATATAAGTCTAGTATGATTTTCTCAAGAATGTGATTCGTCCTTGGGGTTCAAGTGATAGCCCAACGGTAATAGCATACTTTGTGGTGTTCCATGTCTGTGGTCTGAACTCCACCTTGAAGGACCTGAGTGGGAGAATTTTCATTTTTTAATTAGATGTTTTATTGTGCTGAAAATCTTATGGTAGCGGCTTGGAGTTTGGCATTTGCTTGAGTAGTTGTTTATCCTTTTACCCAGTTCTTCCTCCCTTCTGTTTTCTTTTATAATTAATTTTTTTTTATCTGCTTTAATTTTTAGCATTTGGCTTGTCATTATGTTATCTGTGATTGCCAGCTTATGCATAAATGTGTATTGTTTTTACTTGAATTCTGAGGTTTCTTCTCTGACAGGATAGAGGTTAATCAAGGTGGTGTGAGATGATTTATCACCGAAATTTGTATTCCGTCAATGTAGTTCTAGTTCTTTACAGATGGATATAGATTTGTTATCCGTCTACGTATTCTATTTATTATCTTAATACAAAGTGAAATTTTGAATTTTATTTCATTTTTGCAGCTTCTGGTCAAATTTACTTAAGATTGGAATTTCTTTGTTTGCTGTTGATGAAGCACATTGCATATCAGAGTGGGGCCATGATTTCAGGTCATTGATGATTTATTGTTGTTTTACTTCTTCTGACCTTGGTTCTTATAGTCCTAGTTTCTGAAATTGGTAAGCATCTGGTCGGTAAGACTTGTTCTAATGTAACCAGAATGCATAAAGCTAAACAAGGGGGCATGGGATGTGTTTGCACATGGTCATGCTTGTGCTCATTGTGCTAATTTTTCCATTTTCTTTATGAATGGCACATTGAGGGAGAGGTACTAGTGGTAAAGTAAGATAGGTTGAGGATTCATTTAACTGATGTTGTAGTGCTGGTGTGTTCAGTGATTTTCATTGAAAATACAAGGGGGTAAATTGTATTTTAACTTTGCCAAGCATCTTATTTCTTCTGTCCTTTTTATCATTTTTATTATCTTTCTTTCTTCCAAGTTCTTCTTTCTTCATTATCACCATTTCTTAGGAATTTTCCTTTGTCTTAACAGGGTGGAATACAAGCAGTTAGACAAGCTACGTGATATTCTCTTAGATGTTCCATTTGTTGGACTAACTGCAACTGCTACTGAAAAGTAAGTATCTTATTATTCATTTGTAAGCTAATATTTTCATTTACATGATCACAATTATCCCTTTTCCATTTTTCTTTTTTGGTGGGTTTGGTACTCCTAGAATTTATGCACCAGCTATTGCTTACATGTTCTATCACCATATCCAGTTTATAGTCAAATTCCCTTGTCGCTTCTTTTAGACTTAAAACATGATGCAGTAGCTTAATACATCACCATAGTCAAGTAACCTTGCTTTAGCCTTGAGGCAGCAGCAGCAACAGATTAATGCAGCAGTAGCAGTCAGCTTGATGCAGCCACAGCTTGGGGTTTTAATCAGCATTGGCTAGTGGCTTAATAAAGTAGTAGCATATGATTGTGATACAATAGTAATGCATATATTAAGCTAAATACCTCTAATGGAATAATTTTAGAAACTGCTGTTTTGGGACAGCCCAAAAAGTAAAGTATCCCATCTTTTTTGGGCTGGGGGAGTAATTATTATGGTTCTTTCTAATTACTTGGCCTTAGTTTTATAATCTTTGGGTTTTCCCTCTATATGTTTATTTCATGAGCTGCTGCTTCTAGTCCCTTAATACTGTCAATGGTTCTTTAGTTTGCTTTAACTTTTACTACTTACTAGTGTAGAAGGCTTTTAAATTTTCCATTTAAGATTTAACGTTTTGCATTGTTATAGGGTTCGGATTGATGTGATGAATTCCCTGAAGATGAAAGATCCCTATGTTGCAGTTGGTTCATTTGATCGTACAAATCTTTTCTACGGTGTCAAGTCCTTTAATCGAGGTCAACTATTTATTGATGAGTTTGTGCGAGAAATTTCAAAGTTTGTAACTAGCATTGGTTCAACTATCATTTACTGCACAACAATTAAAGATGTTGAGCAGGTATTATTATTTTAATTTACCTACATTTGTTTTTAATTGTGTAGAATGGGAAAGATGATCTCAAAAACAGTCCTTAGCTTCCTTACCATTTGAACCCCCACCATCTATTTTTCTGGGATTCCAAATGAGCTTTAGAGTAAAGTAACAGTTCTCTTTTGCTGTCATAAAAGTAAAATAAATTTGGTTATGGTTTAAGGATCTTTGAGACCATGTCAAGATTTATGATGCCAACCTATGTGTTGGAAGGATGTGACTGGATCAGATCTATATTACATGGGCACAACAAACTTTGTGAAGTACTTTTGTTTGAAACACATTACACAAGTATGCGTGTGGCTTGGTTTTTGTTTTGAACATGTACCCAACAAGGCAAGTACAATGCAGGGAGAATATCAATTCATTGTTGTATACATTTTTAGTATCTTCCTGTTCTATGTGATCTTATAAAATGAGTGTATTACTGATATAAGCATGCTGTGATATGTACACTTCTATTTGCACTTTAGTGTAAAATACAAAAATGAATAGACTTCAACAAGTTAGCCATGTTTTGTTGTCCTGATATTATAGGTAAGGGAACTTGAGTCCCTGACACCTATGCTCGTATGGCGTACCCATACCTGATGTGTGCATACTTGTGCTAATGTAGCATAAGGCTTGCACCATCCTGTTTCTTTCTTTATCTCACTTGGAACATGATTCGTCTTTCTAGTTGAGGTCTTCAGTCTTGGTAGATTTGATCAGACTTTTATTTTGTTAATTAATGTATATGGTAGTGCTTTTGGCTGACGTCCTCTATTGTCTTCATGATCTTATTTTCCTTAGATATTCAAGTTACTTCAGGAGGCTGGAATTAAGGTTGGAATCTATCATGGTCAAATGGATAACAAAGCTCGCCAGGAGTCCCACAGGTTCTAAGCTCTTTTGCCTGTATATGTGGTATGGCACTTTTAGTTGTTTTGCGTGATCATTATAGTTGTTCAGTGTAACACCCTCTCCTTTTTGCTCGCATTATCATGACTTGATATTATACATTTTACCCCTAACTGAGCCTTTTTATTCTTTTTGTCAGATTATTTATACGAGATGAATTGCATGTCATGGTTGCCACTATAGCTTTTGGCATGGGTATTGATAAGCCAAACGTAAGACAGGTGATACACTATGGTTGCCCAAAGAGTCTAGAATCCTATTATCAGGAAAGTGGGAGATGTGGTAGAGATGGGATAGCTTCTGTCTGCTGGCTTTATTATACAAGAAGTGACTTTGCAAAGGCTGATTTCTACTGTGGAGAAGCCCAAACGGTACATTTTTGCATCTGTTTTAGAATTAGCGAAGCCATTATTTTTGGATATATTTTTTTTGTTAATACCCAACGTTATTTTGCTATATAGTGGATATATTTCTGGTTATTTTCACCTCTCTTTTTTTTTTTTTTTCTTCCTTTTGATTTATGAGCTAGCATGTTCTGGACAAAAGCCTATGTCAATTCTTTCTTTGTTCAATGAGTACTTTTCTACTGCCATTCACCAGGAAAATCAAAGAAGAGCTGTTAGGGAGTCATTGATGGCTGCACAACGTTATTGTTTGGCAACAACTTGCAGAAGACAGTTACTGCTTGGCCACTTTGGAGAAACATCTGCAGCTGCTGGATGTGGTTTGGCTTTAACTTGAAGATACTATTTTGACTGATATTATGTCTATCTTAAAGATATATGCTTCTTGTAGTAGTTAAAGTTTTCTTCATTATTTCCATTTGATTGGGTTGTGGTGGGGGTAATAATTATTCTTGCAATATTTTGTATATGTGTAGCATTTCTGCATTTGTCAAATTATTGGATTGTTAGTAACTCTCACAACTTAAGACTTTATCAATCATTATAGTGATTTCTATTGTGTTTCTAGGGAATTGTGATAACTGCCTTACCTCAAAGAAGGAGCGTGATTTGTCTAGAGAAGCATTTCTTCTAATGGCTTGCATCATATCATGTAGGGGTAAATGGGGCCTGAATATGCCTGTAGACATTCTTCGCGGTTCTCGAGTAAGTTCTTATGAATTGAGGGTTATGTTTTGGCTTTCTTAATCTTCACTATCTCCACATAGACTTTGTTCATGAGCAAAATCTTAAATCCTGTGCTTGTCGTGACACTGAAATAAATTATTAGTTCTATTTGTCGCTTTGCTTGTGTGCAAATGGCTTTTAGGGTCTTTGATTTTGTCAAACTCCTTTGAGCTTCTATTTTTGTGTTATACTTGTCATGAAATGATCCTAAGTAAATGCTTTAATTGCATTCCTATAGGCTATAGAGCTCTAGATTGTTAAAAATACATAATTCCTTGCCCACCAATTTGTCTGGTTGATGCAAAGAGGAACTACCCCAAATCTCACCATTCTTACGACCGCTGAATTTCCCTTTCCAACTTGCACACACATATTTCACAGTTTAAGGCATCTCCCAAACTAACATCCTTGTCTATTTATTCTTTTATCCTCTAGAAAATTTTTATTACATATGCCACAAAAAAAGGGGGAAAAAAATCAAATGCTTGCATCAGCTCCACAATCCGTAAAAAGAATAAAGTATCTTATCAGTGATTCAATGTACTTGCAGTCTTGCTAACATTTTGGGGGGTGGGCGGTGGGGGGCGGGGGGTGTTGAGGAAGCAAAGGAGATTAAAATTACGCATGCAGTGATAATATCAGAAAACTGCTAATGTAATTGGTGAGGCATAGAATTTTGAAAATAACATGTACTGAGAATCTGAGATTCACAGAATTGGATTGATTAACTGATTAAGGGAATATGCAAGCAGAAGTTTCAATAATTTCCCAGTTTCCCCTTTAAAAGCTTGTTTGAGATCTAGATTTTTAAGTCTTCTACCAGGCCTGTCAAAATTCTTTAATAGGATTCTAAAATACTAAACCTATTTCTTCCAAAGTCCAGTTTCCTAGTCACGATTTCAAACAATTAGTTGTCTGTCTTTATGCTTCCAGAGCAGCCCCTGTTCCTTTTATAAGTTTAGCTACAGTTTGTATCTTGACGTTGGGCAAGTAATGTTGCATCACTGCAATGGAAGGTTTTTGGAGTTGTGGGTTCCTCTGTAAAAAATATAATATTGTAGATTCTTATTTAAGTTTTCTTTCATTTTCAGTTTGCTTCTCAATTGTTCCATAATTGTCATTACTGAATTTTTACCTCTCCATTGTGGTTTACAGTCAAAAAAAATTCTAAATGCTGAGTTCGACAAGCTTCCACTTCATGGACTTGGGAAAGAGTACTCATCAAATTGGTGGAAAGCACTAGCTCACCAATTAATTTCTAATGGTATTTAAAAGGAAACATTTTTAATTGATTATGGGATATATATGTTGAGATTCTTGAATTATGCATGTAACCTATCTGTGTATCCCAAAACCTGTTATTTATTGTCGTAACTGATACAAAACTCCTGCTTCTATGAGTTTGGGAGAGGTGCTTGGTAGGGATCTTTACCTGCAATTTTGTGGACACTAATGCTTGACCAAAACCTGTTATTTATAGTCAATTCAACTAAGTCTTGTTCTCAATTTAACTAGGGGTCACCTTTATGGATCTTCATTAGCTAGTCAAGGTTGGCCACATATATTATTTAGAACCTTTATTTTTTGGGAGTTAATTTTCAAAGTTCTTGACGATGGAAGAAAGAAGAAAAGAAAATGATGGGACAGGATGAATAAAATATCCTCTCTCGCACAAACCTTTCTTTCTGTCCACTTCACACTTTTCACCAGAAAGCTTTTGATGGGGAATAAAAGTTAAAGAACCCTTTTCTTCCCTCCTGCCATCTCCATTCAATCAAATGAGGAAAATACTATATCTTCATTCCCAAACCCCTCCCAAAAAAAGAAAAAGAAATTATAGTTGTTTTGATTGATATGTATGGAATCTAGCACAACTGATAAAAGTCTAAGGTGGGCGCATTGGTCAGCATTTTCCTCATTATCTCCTACAATGAGGTAACACTACCATACTAAATGGAGGCATTGGTGCTGTTACCAAGATTGTCTTGACTTGGAAATGCTGCAACCTGGCAAGCTCTGTACATATTGCTGGTCAGAATAGATTATACATCTGTACTCAATGTTAATGAAGGAGATGTAACAATCTTGAAGAATAGTTTCATAAAGGAATAGGGTTTTAGAAAAAAAAAAAAAAAAACCTAATTGTAGACTAAAGTGGTTTGTGTCATGTTAAATATTGATTCTTGGTGGCACACTTTGGGAGTTTTGTTCATTTTTTGCCTTAAAGTAGTTCTGCCTATCATGTTTCTAACGTAGATAAAATCTAAGCTAATTTCTCTCCTGGATAGTGATATAGAAACTGAGCAGTTTATGACTAAAAGTTGCAACTCTTTACAGGTTACCTGATGGAGACTGTAGCTGATATATATGTAACTGTAAGGTAGATTGCTTTAATATTTTCAGTTAAGAGTGCAAATTACAAGATTAAGTCTCTAACACTTCCCTCTAAATGTCTTTTTTAACATATTTTTGTCATATACTGTCATTTTATAACTAAAAGTGAAAAAGTTACATTTTTTTTTTTTTTAATAAATGGAACATACAAGGAGAATGATAAAACCTATTCCTTTATGCATCAGTGTCAGTTCAAAAGGAGAGCAGTTTCTTAGTTCTGCTAGACCTGATTATCAACCACCCCTATTTTTGCCGGTGACTAGTGAAATGGAAGATGATGAAGAAAATAAAAGTGCACCACGTGAAGTTGAAGACTTCAAAAGTTTTGCTACTTTGAAACGTGAGGGATTTTCAGAGGTTGGTAATTAAGTGTTGTACTGTTGTCCATTCACCCCATTTTCATCATTGTTTTTATCTTCAAGTGATCGATAACAGTATTGTTGAATCAGCCACCAATAAGTAGTGGTGGAAAAATAGTGTTCATCTCAGCCCAATGAGGAGCATTTGGAATGCAATGACCTGATTTGACACCAAAATATCTAGCCTGATTGCCTTTTTAATGTTTCCTACTGTGTCAGGAAAAAGCTTCTTGGAAGTGGCTTCATGTGCTGCACACGTGTGTGTGTGTGTGTGTGTGTTACGCATCCCCTTATATGTGAAAGAGTTTGTCAATTGCTCAAGACCTCAAGTAGTTAACCTCCACATTGGTGGAGCCAGGATTTGATTTTAGGAGAGGCAAAGCTTGTAACCAGCACTCATGCATGCACACACGTATGGATAATAAAAAAGCCATTCACATGAATGCTAAGTAGCATTTGGGTGTCATCGAAATGGACATATTTGGCTAACTGTTCCCCATTGTGTAATGTGGTGTCTTTGGAGGGAAAGAAATAGTAGGTGTTTCGAAAATAATGAGAGATCTTTGCTAGACTCCAAGTTATTCTTCTTTAGAACCTTGTTGGATTGGTTGTTAGCTTTATGAAACCAATCTTTTTCTTCTATTCTTGATTTGCTTGATTTATGTAATTTTTGTATTTGATTTGTTGATCCCTGTACACTTTCTGTGTACTAGAGTGTCCCTTTTTTGATATCAATAAATCTTATTACTTATCAAAAAAAAAAAAAAAAAAAAGCAGTATTTTATGCCTGAAACCTTAAAATGAAAGCATTTTCGTTACATTGTGTTTAGTTGTTAGAATTTTTTTATGCAAAATCCAGTTACAATTCACATGACAGGATTTTTAATAGCTAGATAGATCTCCCAAGTACTTACCTGATTTTTGGTCACTTTGGTTACTATAGACTCGTAAAGGATTTAATTGTAACAATCTTGAACATATATGGTGAACATAAAGATGATTGAAACTTTAGGGTTAAACTCAGGAGTTTATTATGTAATTTTTCCAAAACTTAATTGCTTATACACAATAATTGACAAAGAAGAACAAACTACTGCTTAAAGAGTTTGAGCTCCTTTTATCACTTTTTCCTATATACAGTATTTTTTTTTTCTGTACTTTTTTTCCTCTTTGATTAAAAGTACTGGTTCTTTATTTTCCTTGCCCCTGTTTCCCTTCTATGTGTTTCAAGACATTGATAAAGTAAGAAAGGTTTATTTATTTTTTAATGAAGTGTGATATGTTGAAGAGATAATAGTCCATTAGTTATGGTACAATATGTTAAAATAATTGCGAAATGATTAAATTCACCATTTCCTATCAACTAGAACTCTTGGATAATGTGGTAGTTTATCATGGTATCAAGGGATCCAGAGTATATCAACAATATATACATATTAGGAAATCCAACAATGAAAAAGGGAAATATACACACACGCACACACACACATATATATTCCAAGATCCTTGCTAAGTGTAAGTGGAAGTAAAGGCAGACCACAGACTGAGGGAGGACGGCAGCACATGTTTCAAATTTATGCTTTTATGTATTGTAGTTCACTCAATCTTGGTTTTTCATTGGAATCAAAACATCTTTTAAGTGTGTTTAAAATTTTTTCTTCTTTGACCCTTGGGTTGCTTCCTTTTATAAGTTTGCCACTTTGCCTGTTAGAGATAGTGGACCTGTAAAGTATTTGGAGTAGTGCTGGAAAAGATAACAAATTGAAATTTGTTTTACTCTTCCTGGTTTGAAGCCCTTCACATTCATATTTCACATTTATTGCCATTGATTGTTTTTGTCAATTCAATATATACTTTATGAATGTACTTATCATATATATATATATATATATATATATATATATACTTTGTGAATGTGTATTTTTATCATTTAGGTTGAGGCACAACTGTACCAAATGCTTTTGGAAGAGAGACTGAAGCTTGCAAGAAGAATTGGAACTGCACCGTAGGTTTTTGTTGCTTAAGGCTATCAGTTCTTATAAATTTCTTTAATCTATGATTTTCAGAAATTAAGTATAATATATTAACATGGAAGAATTTGAGTTGTCTGTCTGTCTGTCATTGCCTCCTTGCAGATATGCTATATGTGGTGATGAAACAATCAAAATAATTGCACTGAGAAGGCCATCTACCAAAGCCAGGCTTGCAAACATTGATGGTGTTAACCAAGTATGTCTTAACAAAATGAACAATAACATATGTTCCCGTATTTTGGCTTCTTTACTTTCAGTAAATGACGAAGGTTATGACAATTGCCAGATCTCCATATGTATAACCTTCCTTTGGCAGGACCAGCACCGAGTAACAGCTTTCAGGGTTATTTATAATGTTCTCAGTGGTTAAGATTCTAGTTTTTGTCTTCGTTGGGGACAAACTTTATTGTAGTAATTACTTAGTGTTATAAATTCTCCTGGAGTTGATATATTAATGATTACTCACTCTACTTAATGTTAACATACGTAAATCCAGTATTAGACTGCTGTTACTTAATGTGTGATAAAATTTTCTGGAGTTGATATACTAATGATCACTCACTATACATTATGTTAACATCTGTAAATCAAGAATTAGACTACTGTTGACACTCGCAATGCAGACTGAACAAATCCTGCCTGTAGTTTTAATGTCCTTCTACCCTTAACCAAGAGGATAGTATCCAATCCCCTACTAATATTTTCCTTGGTGCCTGATTGTCAAGTGCATGCCTAGTATCTAATCCTCTCCTAGTTTTTTCCTTGATGCCTCATTGTCAAGTCCTTTATCCTCTAGTGGCTACTGGCATATATACACATCAGAAGTTAGTTATAGTGCTATGCCATGTAAAATACGAGGTCATGCAACAGTTGGGGCACAAGACAATCATGTGCCCATAATTTTGTTATCCCTCATATTGCGTAATTTATGTATTTATTTATGTTCTTGGAGTTCTTTGTTAAGTTCATTTGTTAATTAATGAGGAGGAACATGGGGTTTCTATGCATGGTATAATTCAAGATTGAAACAGAAGCATTCTTGGCAAGAATTTTCAACTTTATGAAAGTTTGTCTGTCTCTTCACATGCCTAAAAAGATAAATAACTATAAAGGGGAGTGCAAAAAAAAAAAGAGTTCCGAGGACGACTATTTGATCTGTACTACCTGTTGATGCTCCTTGAAAGTATCCTTGTATATGTTTCCCCAATAATGTGACAGAATTGTCAAAAGCCTGAATTCAATTCATTGGTAATCACATCTTAGTTCATCCAGCAATGTTGCATGCATTTGATGAATTCAATTAATCTTTTTCCGTTTTGGTGTAGAAGGCTAATCTGATCCTCAATAATGTTGCAGCACCTACTCGTGAAACATGGAGATCATTTCCTTCAGATTATTAGGAATCTATCGCAAGGCCTAAACCTTTCATTGGATGGGGAAGCAAGCCTACAGACTTCTACAACAGCCAAGGCTACTGTTACAAATAAAGTGAATTCATTAACCAACAAACAGGAGAAGCTTTCGCCGGCAAAATGTGAAGCTTGGAGAATGTGGCATGAAGACGGTCTCTCTATTCAGAAAATTGCTGTATGTTCTATTTGATATCTCTTAGTATAAATATCTGACTTTACCTATCAAAAAAAAAAAAAAGTATAAATATCTGACTTATGTTGGTGTTTCAATCCTTTCAATGACTTCCTATTTTTTCAATCATAGAACTTCCCTAGTAGACCGGCTCCAATCAAAGAACAAACTGTTTTAAATTATCTCCTAGATGCTGCCCGGGAAGGATTTCAATTTGATTGGACCAGATTCTGTGATGAAGTAGGACTCACACGTGAAATATTCTTAGCCATTCAGGGTGCCATTTTAAAGGTTGGCTCTACAGAGAAGTTGAGGAGCATTAAAGATGAATTACCTGAAGCTGTGAGTTTAATCAATGTCCTTGAAATTTAGCCCCCATTTTATTTATCTATTTATTTTTATCTCTGAACTATTTTAAGGAATAACATGAATATATGTATAAAATTTACTTGATCGGTCGATACATCATGTGTGTAAATCGTAAGACATAAAATTTATCAGTGAATTCCTTGTCAGTTACTGGTTTTTAAATTGAACAAATTTACCTTACTATTCCAGATAAGTTATGAACACATCAAGACTGTTCTGGCAATGCAAAACCTAGGGATCTCTCCAGAACTAATTCTGCACAGCAACCACAATACATTAAATGCTGATCAACTTCCCAACAACGTGTCAGAGTGTTCACTGATTTCCACCAGTACATGCCACATGGAAGGACCTTGTGAAGTTGAAACCTCAGCCAAGAATTCAATTGGTCGTTGTAGCTTTGGGAAAATTGAAGAAGCAGCTTCTGTTCCCTCCACTGGTGGTCAGGGGCCAAAGCTATCCCTAGTCCATGATGAGGATACACTCTTAACAAAACGCCAAAAAGTCAGTGAACTAGATAAAGGAAGTTTGATCCCATTGGAGGCAACAGAGAGTTCCATTGTAGAATGGCTTAAGAACTATGCTGAAGGGGTGAGTTAAAATCCCTGCTTAGCTGATGGAAAGCTTTTTGTGCCCTCTTTTTTGCATTCTTTATCATGTTGCAGGACCAAAAAAAAGAAAAACACTGATATGGATGTATTGCAGGTTATTCTGTCTGAAATTCTGGAGCACTTCAATGGATCGAAAGAAGAATCTGTGCTTGATTTACTAAGTTGCCTTGAAGGTGACTTTTTGATATATAAGAAGAACAATATGTACAGGGTTATGTAACCAAAGAGATATTGAAGGTTACTGTGTCTGATTCTGGAGCACTTCAATGGATCGAAAGAAGAATCTGTGGTTGATTTCCTAAGTTCCCTTGAAGGTGACTTTTTGATATATAAGAACAATATGTACAGGGTTATGTAACCAAGAGACATCACAAACTCTGTAAGCATTGTTTATAACCTGGTATAGAGTTTCAAAGACTAATGTGTTTGTGATATTTCAGGATAATTTTGTCATGGATAATTACTGGAATTTTCTATTGTTTAAAATTTTAATTGCAAAGAAAGATTGGAGGGATTGGGAAAGGGGTTGGGAAAACAATTGATTACTTGAGGTAGGCCCTAATATACTTCAGTTGGCGCATCACACATGTCCAACTTAGACCATTATAATTTAATAGGTCGTATTTAGAGCACAATTTGCACTATTACAGTGTCTGAGAGAGGTAATTGGTAGGTAGCTTTACCCAATTTAATTATTGGAGAGGTTGATTCCTAGACTCAAGCCCGCAACCTGTTATTTTGGTGTGAGGCACTTGTTATTATACCAAACCCATGGCAATTGCAAGAAAGTCTCTTCCCAATCCAGAAGTTTACTTTTTACACGACATCATGCTTAAATGCATTTGGACCGTTTACTTGCTACATGAGTATAATACTAATGCAATATCAGTAAAGTCTCTTTCCTATCCAAAAGTTTTCTTGCTACATGGCATCATGCTTAATGCACTTGGACTGTTTACTTGCTACATGAATGCAATAGCAAGAAAGTCTTCCCTATCCAAAAGTTTACTTGCTACATGAGCATCATTCTTAATGCATTTGGACCGAGGAACATATTTAGCATTATACTTTCGCTTTGGCAAGAGTTTGATACTTGGCTTAAGAGCATATATTCTTGATAACATCCAGGAAATAAGACTAGGCATACTATGTAAGTATTTTTTTTGATAAATTGCAAAGCATGTATTACTTGGAACTCAAGCTAATATTCAAGTACAGAGCTTCTTAGCTCAGTGGAACTTTTGACTCTCACAACAAAGGAGCTGAGAGTACGAATCCTGGGCCAAGGTGGCAGGTCTCCTCAACTTCTTGTGGTACAAACAGCAAGGCTAGTAAACTGGGTTCAAAATGGAGTAACATACAAGTGTTGTAAGGTAACAAATACTCAATATGTTGGATCCAAAATTTCCCCATATGTTATTCCATGTTGATAAATCAGAATCCATAGTTCATTGCATAAGTGTACAAATGATTGTCAAAATCACTGCTCTCCACAAATTAAAATTTCTATTTGTGTTTGTAAATTCCAAATATTTAAAAAAAAAAATGGCACTGGGCACAAACTAAATGATAGAAATCAACATTGTTAACAAAAGGTCAATCACCAGGAAGAGATATTGGAATGGCTGGTTCAGAATTTGAAGAAGAATTGACAGTGTCAAGTATACACAAGACTCAACAGAGAATTAGTAAACATTTGCCTCAATTCTCTCTTGTAAATGGAGAAGCTGCATAAATGCAAGTGTTAAATACTGAAAGAAGCTAGCAAAACAAGATTTTAGGTAAAATTTGGGCCCCTATATCCAATAAAACAGGAGAGACCAGTTTTGCTAAAAGTGAAAAAAACTCCAATGAGAGATGTCCACCCTACAGAAAATCAGTCCCTCTGTAAAGCATCCTCTAGTTCCAGTTCCACTCCCACCCGATTTTTTATTGAGGCAGAAGCACCAAGAGGTGTTTTGCACTTTTGTTGTAACTCTTTGAATCTTTCAACATCAAAATCGAGCTTCTTACACAGCTTCCTCTGCCTTGAGTTAAAAAGCCTCTGCATAAAGTCTTGGTAAGTAGGGTCTCTTGAAGTGAACAAGAAGTAGGCATAACCTATGACTATGCCAGTGGTTGTGGTGAAAAATGCAATGGGTTCCATTACGTCCCATGAAAATTCCCAGAAAGTCAGCCGAAAGAAAAGCCCAACCTGTATCACAGCCATCCCCAACCCAGACCAGAGGATTCGCCGGACCTGCCTATGTGCCATTACATCAATTTCTTCCTTCTTCTCCTGCAGCCTCTTTAACTCATCCCTCATAGGGTCATCTTCAGAGGTCAGAGCAAGAGGCACTGCTTTAATGACCAGATCCACCACCTGAACAAATAAGAATGAGATGGAGCAGCACCGGTTAATATAATATGGAGGATTAATAATCAAAGGAATCTAAATAATGACAACTAAAATGTATTTGGACAAAAACCCTTATCACTTGATCAAATTCCAAATTCATTTCTTTTTCAAAACCCATCCATGCCCACAACAGGGGCCTGCTAATAAGAAAAAGGCGCAAGCAAACACTTGAAAGTCAACAATTCAAGTTGCTTCTGGCTGACGCAGGTTACAGTTGAAGCAGAAACTGGGAAATGTACACTCAATTTGGCTAACAGGTTTATCCAGTTGCATTGGTGCAAAGCACAGTTCACAGCTCAGAAGTCAACATACAGATAACACTTGATGAGCAAATCTGTAAAAGGTATTCCTCCAATACAATGGAGACCAATTCCAGATTGGTGTCAATCACAAGAAATAGTGAGGCATCACAAGAAGGTTTATTAAACTAGACATATAGGAACTAGGCTTACTATCTGCAGAGATCAAAGCTGGTGTCAAACAATGTTTGGTAGTTCAGCAAAAAATTCTTAAGGAAACTAAAAATTATCTTCCATTTTAGGCACTTCTGCCAAATTTAGAACTTTTAGTTCTATTCTGAACACCTTCAAGATAGGCTTACTATCTGCAGATACGCTTGGTTTTCAATTTCCAGTAGCTTTCCATCTCCCATCTTGTCTCAAATAACTTCTAGCAGGAACGGCATTCATTTCTTAAATCTGATCTTTCCGTTCCACCCAATCAACTCAATTATGGCCACTAGACAGTTAGTGAAAATGATTAATTATGATATTCAAAGTTGTGCAACAAAAGGCGACTTTGGATCGGAACAAAAACTGTATTATCATGATTAATTTTCCTAAGAAGGACATTAAAATTCACTATATATCAAAGTTTTGCCACAAAAGTTGGATCTGACCCGGACTCGAAATCCAAAACGAAACCGTTTTTTCACCCGGTGCCATCATCATCACTCTTTTCCTCCTAAAGCAGAAAACAAGACCTGTCCTACACAGAATACCCTAAGCCTATTGAGATATCATAAGCAGCCCCACAGGAACACATTAAAAAAAAAAAAAAAAAAACTCTTTGAGATTTGACTCTAACAAAAAAAAAGCATATTGGAGTATATGCTTTAATATACCACTATTACTCTCACTCTGGTTATTAAAGAAAGCTAAACATAGAAAAAGTACACAATCTGAAATCATTGATAAATAGTCATATATATATATATATATAAATAGAGAGAGATAGAGGAAGAGAGAGAGAGAGAGAGAGAGAGAGAGAGATTTAGACCTTATCGGGATGAAGGTAGACCTTGTCGCGAAAGAGAAGAATGACGCCGGCTTCGTCGAGAATCTGAGCGAAAGCGGCGGCCTCTTCGTTCGATCTAGCGACGCCCATGCTCTGGCACGCTTGAATGAGCTCAGAGTATCCGATAACCTCTTTGCCTTCCATGCCAAGCTTTCTCTTCAACGCTTCTACATTCACCAATCTCATCAGCCTCCTCGCCTCCGCTAACGACATCGCACTATCTCTATCTTTATCTTTATCATTGTTGTTGTTGCCGTTGCCGTTGCCGTTGCTATCGCTGTTGTAGTAGTAGTAGCCACAGCCACCGCCTCCCGCTTTCGCGGCGGCGGCGGAGGAATCGCACAGTGCTCTCCTCAAATACACTGAAATCGACGACGCTGCAGCCGGAGATCCATTCCCTACTATAATCATAGATCTCAGTCTCGTCGGATAATCCGCCGATAAGGCTTGCTTCAGTGGACCACCTCCACCACTCCACCATCGCCTCCACATTTTTCTTCTTTCTTTCTAATTTAGTCTCAATTCGATTTCGACAAAATCAACGGCCACAAACTCTTACATCGCACTTCCGAATCAGCGTAAACCCTAATATTGCTTTTCAAAATATTCTCAAAGTTTCTAATAGTGATTAACAAGGAAAAAAAGAAAAAAGAAAAAAAAGCTCTCTCTTCTCTTTATTTGGTGGTGTTGATTAATTAAATTGTAATTGAAAAAAAAAAAAAAAAAAAAAAGAAGTGGACAGAGAAAAAAGTATACAGGGTAGCTTAAACTCCGGCACCGGGGAAGGTGGAAGTTGTGAATTGTGAGCGCCAAGCCTTACAACTTTTATAACTGTATCTGTATGTATGCATGTGTCAGTTCTTCAATTTATAATGGATTGATTCCGTACAGACTTACTTCTTATCCATGCGTATATCTCCAGTGTTGTTTTAGTGTGTAGTGTATGTAATAAAATCCCCACCTTTAAAATGAGGATTGAATTAAGACCGCGTCAGATTTTTGAAAGCACGCCAAATGCGAATAGGAAAAAAAAAAAAAAAAAAAAAAAAAGTCGCTCCGTATTTATGAAGAAAACAAAGTAGGTTGCTTCTTAGTTCTTAAGTTTAGTTTTTTTTTTTTTTTTTTTAAATAAAATTCTTAAGTTTAGTTATTTGTGAATTGTGGTGATTTTAGTTTCAGGCTTTTTAGAATTTAGAATTACCATCTTATTTAAGGACTGAGGCATAGAAGTTTTTAAAAATATTTTTAACATTTTTTTTTACGTAAAGAGAAATGTTAATGGATGCCTTAAGAGGATTTATTAATGAATTATTTAAAAAAAATTAATTAAAGAAAAATATTTGACTTTTTAAATAATTTTTATATTTTCATGGAAGATTTAAAAAAAAAAAATAGAATTTTTGATGAAAGTTATATAAAAACTTTATTGAAATTGTTCATTAACATGCGTCTTAAAAATATCCATTAATAGGAAAAATATATTTTGTATCAAATGATATAATGTCATAACAGCAAAAAAAAAAAAAAAAAAAAGATACAATATCATATCTTCAAGAGAAAATTTCACACACATATATACATAGATTAAACTAAAACATAATTTTTATTTTGTATATATAAAAAAACCATTAAAAGAGAGTAATTTCTATTTTGTATATATAAAAAAACTAATAAAAGAGAGTCCAATATGCAAAAATAACTATTCATTAATATATGTTTTTCATTTGCAAACATGTCTTTTACTTATTGGATTTTGATATTGTTAAATACCTTCTCGTTAACCAGACTCTTATTTAAATTTAAATTAAATAAAATATTTAAAAATAGGGGATTAGTGTAATAAGTATCGTCTTCTCGCTCTATTTTCTCCCTTCCTTATGTCTTTTGTCTGTATTACCTAAAAAGTTAAAAATAAAAAAAATCGATTTATTGAGGTTGCGTTTGCATGACGGTTGAATGCCGACCATTCCTTTCCTTGCTTTCTTTCTTTTTTGGGTTAGGAGTTGGGAGTGGGGTCCATGATTTTTCTTTTTCTTACTCCTATCTTACGTTGGTTAAAATTGTCCAATTGCTTTTGACATATTTCCTTTCGGCGTCTCTAGTCTGTCCCACATATCTCATACCGACTAACATGTATATATTTTATTTATACTATTTTAACAAGCTCATTTATTAGCAAAATATATTTTAGACTTTGATAAAAAATTAATAATAATATGAGTCTCATATTAGGTTTGTGATAATCATATGTTACTACTATTAATGGATTCAATAACATAACATACATGTTTCTCTAAAAAAAAAAAAAATGATATACACGAGTTGTGACCCATCATCAATAATTCTGAGAATGTCATTTTATACACGTTGCACAGGTGATCAAAATAGACTTGTATTATTCCTGTAGGATGCACGATTTTACGAAGATTCATAAGTGAGTTTAAAATTTTTAAAATAATTAAAACTAAATTATTAAATAAATAGTAATAATAAATTATAAAATAAGTAAATAATTTTAATAAAAATATTACTTTAAGTTCTGATTGTTTAGACTTTAGACTTTGATGGTGAATAAAAAATCAGACCATCTCCAATTCGTCTATAGAGTCGCTTAGGACTAAGAAGGTTAACTCAGCATAGGAAGGCCAATCAACTGTGGGAAGGTCGTCCATGTGTATGAAAGTCGTCCATGGGTATAAAGGTTGTCCATCAGGGAAACAGTTGGATGACTTCTCAACACTTAGAAAATTTTCAGAATGGATTTACATACAAAAGCTTATGATTTGGACCGCGTTCTACTATTTAGAATTATGAGCAAAATTCTTGTTCATAGTTATAACTTCCCACTAAGTTCTTAACTTCTAATGATAGTTGTAGAAGATAAAATGGAACATTTTAACTTCTATAGCAGTTGTGGAAGTTAAGTTTAGATCTTCTAACATCCGTACACGTTGAGGAAGTTACTAAATAAGCAACCACTCTAAAGCTGACTATATAAGAACTCATCCATATCAAATGAAAGTAAGTTTCCATTACTCCTAAAGTTGGGATTCTTAAGTTCTAGAGAGAAAAACTAATTTAAGCATTGAATGGTTCTTAGCTGGTCCATTCTAGTCATATTTGATCTTGTGTTTATTTCTTTTCAGGCCTTTTAAGCAACCACTAACTCATTGAAGTCCGGAACATTCAGTTTACTGATTTTCTTTGCAATATCGGACTTTATCACTGTTTATCTATTTCTATATTTTAAAATTTTCTTTGTGTTAATTTCTTAATATGAAATATGGAATGGGTTTGATCATTCTTATTCGGATTATGTTTAATCTATGCTCTAGCCATAAACAATAATAAACAAAATAGTTTCTCAATACTAATTTTTTCCTAGTGATAGTCTAATTGAAAAAATCAATACACTCACAAATTAAATACAATAACCAAAACTGAAAATCAAAACATATGCTACCCCCATCCCACTTTTTTTGTCCTGTTTGAAAAGTCAAACTTTTTAAGAGAATATCATTTATTATCTTGTCTACTTTTTAAAAATATATAAGTTTTCAAAACTATCCTTAAAAAAATTTATCAAAAAATTGAATTAGTAAATAATAAGGGTATAATAGGAACATTAGTAAATTAATGACTTTTATTTTTAGAAACAAGACAATATTTTGGGACATCTTAAAATGGGATAGAGAACAAAAAAAATGGGACGGAGGGAGTAAAAAAGAGTCCAAAAAAAAAAATTGAGAATAAAAAAATAAAAAAAAATAAAAACTTACATAAGAGAACCAATAACATAAATGAGTATCCATTGTTTTGTTTCTTTGTAGTAAACTTCAATTAGCAAAATATCCTGCACACATTTAGAAATAAAGAACAATAATTAAGATGGATTTATTAGATTAAAACATAAACGTAAGTTGCATTTTGAAAAAAAAAAAAAAAAAACAATGTAGGGTGTATTGTGTGAGATTTAATTATAGGGATGACTTATTGGTTAAAAGGGATTATATCGAAAATCCATGGTTGAATATATATATATATATATATATATATATATATATACACATATATAAGTTGTAAAAATTTTGATAATAGGTTTTTAGTTGGAGTAGAATTTTTATTTTTAAAACTTAGATGATAAAACTTTATCTGATTTAAATAATTGTTAAATTTAGTAAGATGTAACTTAAGGAAAACAAAAATGTGGGTTGAGTGGGATTTAAGTTTAGAAATTTTTTATAATAAACTTTTAGTTTGAATAGAATATAAATTTATTTTAAATTATTTTTGTAAGGTCGCAATTTGGCTCCTAAGCCCTAAGGATGGATGAACTTAGGCCCAAAAAACTCAATACAATAAATTTGTAGAGAGGGTTGGAAAACTGGGTCCTGATGAGTTGAAACAACAAATAAAGTGGATCAAGATGACAAGGAAGCAAAGGTACAGTGGTTTTACATAAGGAAAATCATCCTCGGTACAGTCTGAGGAGATTAATTCTACTATATTGCTCTTTAGAATTTGATTACAAGTTTAGCTCTTAATTGCTACAGTCTTTTCTCTCAAAAATTCGATCCCTTTCTCTCAAGGTCTCCTTTCTGTTTTATACTATATTCCTTCTTTCATCTCCACATTCCACGTGTAGATTAGATTACTAGTGTTGATTCTTGTCCCATCAGCACCTTCCTAAAGTCTTTGGGAGTAGCTGTAAGACTGAAATTTACTGTTCATGTATCACTTCCACATTAATGCGGCCAGGAAGTTAGCTACAGAGCATTCAATGCGGTAATAGCAGCTTTCCTTTAGATATTTCATAGTCTTCCTTTGTCCTATACCTTCAGGATGTGTATCTTTACCAGTAGAATCTCCTGAAATGTTGCTCTGGAAGGCAGACCATATGCTTGGACTTTGGCTTTGACCAGCCAAGGAGACATTTCTCCTCGGATCACCATCTTGGACTCTTATGACCGAACCTCACCTCTTCATTCCCTAATACAGACTCTCATGACAGTGTTTATCCGTCTTCGGACTACTTAACGTCCTCAGATTGGGCCCCCAGCCCAATATTTACACAGATATATACTATTGGGCTTACCACCCCTACAATTCTTAAATCATGCAACTTGAGCAAAAAAATAAAAACAGAAATGTGGGTTGTCTGAGATTTAAATTTAATAAATTTTTGATAATAGATTTTAGTTTGAATAGAATTTAATTTTGTTTTAAATTATTGTTAAATTTGATCCCTTATTAGTCAAAATGTTGGTGTTTTTTTTTTTAAAGAAAGAAAACGTGGGTTGTTGTGTGGGATTTATGTTTAGAAATTTTTTATAATAAAATTTTAGTTTGAATAGAATTTAAATTTCTTGAAATTTAAATAATAAAGTTTTACCTAAATTAAACATTTGTTAAATATAATCCATTAATTGAGGAAATATATCCTAAAAAAAATATAATTAATTTACTGTGGAGGAACGAATCTCTCCCTTAGAAGGTATTGTCTGCCTTGGGAATGGGCTGAGGAGGCCGATGTCACCCGCACGGATTTGCTCAATCCCACATCGGGGAGAGATGCCTCCCGCTCATGTCTTATAAGTCTTTGGCTTAAGGATGAGTGTACCACTACTACACATATAATTGAAGTATTTGAATTCTAAAGGTTAATAATTTACATTCATCATAATTAATTTGGAATTGTTACTTTTTCCAATTACAAAAATACTTAGGTGTGATGAGATTTATACAAAAAATATATATATATTTTACCCACAAACACATAATTCTCATTATACTATAGGTATTTTTATAATTGAAAAATGTAGCAATTTCAAATTATGATGAATATAAATCACTAACTTTTAGGAAAAAAATAGAATAGCCTATGAGCACACGTGTGACCGCGTGCTCAGAGACTAGTATATATGTAAATTATTTAGTCAATATGCATCTAAACGAATCTAATGTATTAGAAGTGTTTCTAATCTTTGATGAGGTGTAATTTTGTCCTTTTCATTCAATTAGTGATTACTCTATATACACCAAAAAAAAAAAAAAAAAAAAAAAACTAATTAAAAAATGAGTAGGAGACATTAGAGGGAACAATAAGGATCCACCATCCTTCCTTCTCCGGAAACATATCCACATGCACTCTAAGTTTCCTAACAACCAAAATTGAAAGGTTAATTTAATTAATCAGTGATGATGTCGAAAACCACCTTCAGTGAGCCGCAAGGTCTTCGCGTTCAGAGTGGACCTGCACAGGTAAAAAGAACCTCAAAGGGAAGTACCGGCGTGGTACCGGCCAACGACCCTCCGACGGTCAAGTTAGTATTGCTCACAACTCCAGAGTGCCAGAGTCGGGATAGAAGCATGCGTACCTTTGTTCATGAGGGTCGAGGGTATTTATAGTGGTGTAGAGTTGGGGCTTTGGCGTGTCCGAGGAGATAACCTCTGATCGGAGCCATGCCCTAATGCGTGTTCTTTACGGAATCCTCTCCTCACCCGGGCCATTCCCTATTGCGTGGAGCGCAAGCTATCTATTCTTGACAGCGCGTCACAAGACCCGTCGGTTCCTTCAGATTCGTCCCGTCACCCGTTCACTCCGTCGATGCGTAGATTTTGCCGTCAGGACTTGCAGGAGAGTTGGTTGAGGGTGACGGGCATAAGCGGACCGTCGTCCATTACCGCGCCGTCGCCCAGATTGAGGGTGACGGGCATATGCTTCGTTTTTCCTCATTTCTCTTCTTTTATTCCAATCCCGCTGTCCAGAGAGAAACCGTCAACTCAGAGATTACAATTGCCTTTTGGTTCTCATCCCCTGGTTGGTACCGTCAGCTTCATCAGTATTATTACAACTTGGTGAGTTACTTTTCTCTGCTCTTAACTTCTTTGATTCAATTGTGCACTGAGCTTTAGGAAGTTTCCGGGAAGGCCGTCACTCAGGTTCTTAGATCAACCCCGTCGCTTGTAGGTAGTAAGATGTCTAGGGAGACGTCGAGTGAGCAGTTGTCAGTCCGCGATGGGGCGGGCTACGACGAGGTTTACCAGCCGGGCCACGAGCCAGGAGAAGGCTCTTCTTGGTCGTCAGAGGACGAAGCGTCGGTACAGTCTTCAGACGGGGGAGTTGGGGACCAAGGTGGAGTAGTAAGAGAAGGTAGGGATGACGACCAGGCGAGGGAGAGTGGAAGCGGCGAGGGTTCGTCAGGGGATGAAGACTTGGAGAGTACCTCGGGAGGCTCGGCAGACGACCGTCCGTTCATCCTCCCCAAAGATTGGACGGTTAATTATTTTTTACCTTTGATGACGGATAAGGTTTTCAATTCGCTGCGGGCTCGTTACCAAATCCCAGACGATATTCTGATCCGTCTTCCTTTGGAGAAGGATAGGTGTTACTCCGGGAAGACCGCGGACGTTGGCATGTATGATGCCATGTTCGCGGCAGGATTGAGGTTGCCTCTGACGGCACTCCACCGTCAGTTGGCAAACTACCTCGGGCTGTCCGTCAGCCAGATTGCCCCCAACGCCTGGAGGGTGTTCATCGGTTCTGAAATATTGTGGGGGAGCCTGAGTGGAGGGCACCGTCAACTGACCCTTGACGAGTTCTTTTGGTGTTACCGTCCACACCACATCACTTCATCCAAGGGGATTTACCACTTCTCTGCGAGGAGGAAGGAGTTGAGGCTGGTGTCGGATATGCCTGACTCCAACAGGAATTGGAAGGGCAGGTATTTTTTTGTGGAAGGGACGAATTGGGTTTGCCTTGAGGAGGAGTGGGGGTCGATCCCTCACTGGTTTGACAACACTTGGGGTTACGTCAGGGAGTCAGGTTGTCACCGTCAGCCTTGCTTATCAGTTTATTTTAGTCCAAGGTTCTAACCCGTCTGTTTTACTTTTCCTTTTCAGCTTTCGCTCGCCCGGTGATCTCGAAGGAGCAAAAAGCCTTCATCTTCAAGGTGACGGGGATACCCTTGGAGGAGAGGAAGTGTCGCGACCTCATCACACCTGACGCCCTCCACGCTTATTGTGGGGGACCAGAGCCAACAGAGGAGGCACGCCGCTTAGACAAATTATCCAGTCAACGTAAGTTCAATCGACCTGTTCATTCCCGTCAACTTTACTTGGCATTTTTACATTTGGTCCTTGTCTTGCAGAGATGGAGTCCGCTAAGCTGAGGGCTCAGATCAGGGCCGCTGTTGCCCGTAAAAAGGAGGAAGGGAAGGGTAAGGAGGGGGCGTCCACGTCCATCCCGAAGGCCGTCAACAAGGGCGCGCCAAAAAGGAAGGGTGACGGGATCGAGGGCCGCCCGGCAAAGAAAGTGGTGGTCACCCCTGGGGATCATTCAATGAAACCCCCGTCACCCAAACATGGAGCTGGCAAGGGGCTGATGTCTGCCCGGGGTCCTGTCGTCCCAGAGGACGGGCGCTGCATCCTTACCCAAGGTATGCCTTGGAGCGGTTGGACTCCATACTGGGGACGACGGAGGCTGATTCTTGCGCCAGCCAGTCTGTGCAGGAGTTGGGGGACTCAGGCCTCTTTGACCTCGCCAGGGTATGTATATTCTTTATTACTCGTCCCGTCTGCTTTTTGTGGTACTGTGCTGAGGGAAGTTTTGCTCCACAGGCAATGGTTCGCATGAGGGCCATGCAAGTCAAGGGGGCGAAGGGCGAGGAGCTGTTGGCCCGTCAGAAGAAGCGCATTACGAATCTTTCTGACGGGTTGAACCAGTACAAGGAAGCTAGCCGGATTCTGAACATGGAAGTAAAAGAGCTGAAAGAAAAACTTGAAGAAACGACCCGTCAGCTAGAGAAGGAGACGGAGGCTAAGGTGATGGCGGAGAGGGAGCTGTTGTCTTTGTTGGGCCAGGTGGAGACGGCGAAGGCTGACGCCGTCACTGAATTCAAGACGACCCAAACATTCATAGATGCCTGTGCCGAGTACTATGGTGACGGGTTTGAGGACTGCCTTAAGCAGGTGAAGTCCCTCTTCCCCCACCTTGACTTGTCGAGGGTGTCTATGGATGATCCGGTGCCGTCAACTCCTGTGGGCGACACCATCATGGTGGATGACGACAGCCCCAGTGAGTCTGGGACGCAGCCAAAGAATGACGGCGTCGTCCTTGCCCAGCCCGCTCAAGATCCGTCCGGCGCTCAGACGGTCCCGTCATCCGATCCTTCCGGCTTCGAAGGCTTCCCTGTAGCCCAAGATCCTCCCAAGGACGACGAGGTCATCTCGGATGCTCCTGCCGCTTAGCCTTTGTAGAATTTTTTATCCGGTCCCTTTTTTGTAAATGTGGCCCCGTCATTTTGAGGGCTTTTATAAGAACAAGGTTTTTGTAATATGATAATCTATCTTTATCAATTGTAATGGGTTATCTTTTTTCCAAGCCTTGTGTATGTTTTTTTTTTTTTTATTGCTTCGAGGCCATCCAATTTTGGACTTTTTAAGCTTTTTGCACTAAGTCACGGCCTTCCAACGGGGTCGTCGACCTCCCCATTTAATGGGCACATGCCCTTTATTGAATTAGGGGTCTTTTCGAGCCGTCACTTTATGAACCGTCGGCTTGTAAGCCTGCAGTTTTTTAACGTAAGGTGGCTTAACTTTTTGAAATAGTGCCGTCGCTTTGAGGCCGTCTGGTTTCCGCGTGATCCCCTTAGGGCGGAGCCGTCGGCTTTTGAGCCATTGACCTTTGGCTTGATTGGTTCTTATGCGATCCTTCTATTGTAGGGCCGTCGGCCTCGATGTCGTTTTTCCCTGCGCCGACGGGCATTTATGCCTTGTAGGTTTTTAGGCGGGCTTATAAGCCGTCAGCTTTGATGCTTGACGCTTTTATGCCTCGCAGATTTTAGGTTGGCTTTTAAGCCGTCAGCTTCGGTGCTTGACGCTTTTACGCCTTGTAGCTTTTAGGTTGGCTTCTAAGCCGTCAGCTTTGGTGCTTGACGCTTTTACGCCTTGTAGATTTTAGGTTGGCTTTTAAGCCGTCAGCTTTGGTGCTTGACGCTTTTACGCCTTGTAGATTTTAGGTTGGCTTCTAAGCTGGCAGCTTTGGTGCTTGATGCTTTTATGCCTTGTAGATTTTAGGTTGGCTTCTAAGCCGTCAGCTTTGGTGCTTGACGCTTTTATGCCTTGTAGAGTTTAGGTTGTCGCCGCTTTGGGCCGTCAGTTATGGTACCGTCGACTTTAGTACTTCGCATGTTTCAAGGTCAAACACTTAACATAGTATGAGAGAGACTGAATAAACCTCCGAGTCTTGTATAAATTTTAAGAAAGGAAAAAAAAAGTACCCTTTGGGTTCCCAAAATACATTAAAGCATACAAGTAGGAGCTGCCACTTTTTATTGATAATACTTTCGTAGGTGCTCGGCGTTCCACGGATGGGGTAGTGTCTGTCCTTCCATTGTTTCCAAATGATAGGTGCCTCTTCGGTGCCATGACGTGACTCGGTAGGGTCCTTCCCAGTTGGGGCCGAGCTTCCCTTGGGCCGAGTCTCTGGTAGCGCCCATAACTCTTCTTAGAACAAGGTCTCCAACTTGGAAGCCCCTGTGCCTGACTCGAAAATTGTTGTGCTTGGCCATGCGATCTTGGTACCGTGCCAGCCTTTGTTCGGCCACTGCTCTGACTTCGTCGACCAGGTCCAGCCGTAGGCGCAATGCCTCATCATTCCTGTTTTCATCGTGGGCGTTCACCCTGTAGGTTGTGAGTCCTACTTCGGCCGGGATGACTGCCTCGCTTCCGTAGGTTAGCCGGAATGGCATTTCTCCTGTTGGGGTCCTTGCCGTCGTCCTGTATGCCCAAAGTACGCTGGGTAATTCCTCAGGCTATATCCCCTTTGCCCCCTCGAGCCGAGTCTTGATAATCTTCAGCAAGGATCGGTTCGTCACTTCGACTTGGCTGTTGGCTTGGGGGTGGGCGGGGGAGGAGTAGTGGTTTTTTATCCCCAGCTGCGAGGAGAACTCTCGAAAGGGGCCGTTGTCGAATTGTTTGCCATTGTCCGAGACCAGGACCCTAGGGATCCCGAATCTGCATATGATGGATTTCCAGACAAAGCTCCGCACGTTCTTCTCCGTGATGGTGGCCAGAGCCTCAGCTTCTACCCACTTTGTGAAGTAATTTATGCCTACTACCACGAACTTCAGCTGCCGCATAGCCGTCGGAAATGGACCCATAATGTCTAGTCTCCATTGAGCAAAAGGCCACGGAGCTGTCATGGGAGTTAGCTCCGCGGGCGGCTGTCGGACAATGTTGCTGAACCTTTGGCATTTGTCGCAGGCTTTGACGTAGGCTTGGGCGTCTTTCTGCATGGTAGGCCAGTAATACCCAGCCCGAATCAACTTATGCGCCAGTGATCGAGATCCCGAGTGGTTTCCACAAACTCCCTCGTGGACTTCCCTCATGACATAGTTGGCTTCTTCGGGGCTCAAACACCTCAGGTACGGGCGAGAGAAACCCCTTTTGTACAGGACGCCCTCTATTAGTACGAACCTTGCGGCTCGGACCTTCAGCTTTCTGGCGGCTTCTCTTCCGTCCGGCAAGGCGCCATCCTTTAGGTAGGAGACTAGCGGCGTGGTCCAATTGCCTTCGGAGCCTATTTCCTGCACACTGATAAGCTCTATTAGTGGCGTCATTTGCACAAAGGAAAGCACATTGTCGGGGGGGGGGGGCATGTGTTCGGAAGAGGCGTCTTTGGCAAGACGGTCGGCTTGCTCATTCTCTTCTCTGGGTATTTGGATCATTTCGGCCCTTAGCTCATCCACTCTTCTCTTCGCTTGATCTAAATATCTTCTCATTCTGTCGCCTCTACACTCGTAGTCTCCGCTTACTTGGTTAACGACGACCTGGGAGTCGCAGTAGGCTATCACTTTTGTGGCCCCTGCTGCTTTGGCGAGGTCGATTCCAGCTATCAATGCTTCATACTCCGCCTCATTATTTGTGGTGGGGAAATCTAGGCGAATCATGCATTTGATCTGATCTCCCTCGGGGGAGTGAAGTACGACACCTATCCCCCCGGCCTGTCTGGTCGATGATCCATCCGAATGTAAGGTCCATGGGTGCTCGTCTGCCCCCTGGTCCTCGCTGCTTGTGAATTCGGCGATAAAGTCAGCGACAGCCTGCCCCTTCATGGCGGTGCGCGGGCGGTACCTGATGTCGAACTCGATCAATTCGATCGCCCATAAGGCCAGGCGACCGGCCGCTTCGGGGTTGTGCATCGCCCGTCGTAGGGGTTTGTTGGTTAAGACAACTATTGTATGAGCTTGGAAGTATGGCTTAAGCTTGCGGGCCGCGGTGATCAAGGTGAAGGCGAGCTTCTCCATTGGCGGGTACCTTTCCTCTGCCCCGCGGAACGCCCGGCTGGCGTAGTACACAGGCTTTTGGACCTTGTCTTCTTCTCTGACCAAGGCCGCACTGACTGCCGTCGGGGAGACGGCCAGGTAAAGGAAGAGCTCTTCCCCTGGTTGCGAGGGGCTCAGTAGCGGTGGTGAAGAGAGGTAGGCTTTCAATTCCTCGAACGCCTTTTGGCACTCGCCCGTCCACTCGAAAGACGTCTTCAGCGTGCGGAAAAAGGGTAGGCACTTATCTGTCGCCCTTGATACAAACCGGTTCAGGGCGGCTACTTTCCCATTCAAGCGTTGTACCTCCTTCGGGTTCTTTGGGGGCGCCATTTCCACTATGGCTCGAATCTTGTCTGGGTTGGCCTCGATGCCCCTTTGAGACACCATGAAGCCTAGGAACTTCCCCGCCGCCACTCCAAACGCACACTTTGCCGGATTGATCTTCATGTTGTAGGAACGGAGCGTGTCGAATGTCTCTTCCAGGTCCCTCAGGTGGTCTTCCTTCCTTATGCTTTTTACAAACATGTCGTCAACGTATACTTGAACGTTCCTTCCTATTTGGTCGGCGAACATTTTGTTCATGAGTCTCTGATATGTGGCACCCGCATTTTTCAGTCCGAATGGCATTACCTTGTAGCAGAAGAGACCCTGGCTGGTGACAAACGAAGTCTTCTCCTGATCAGCCACGTCCATCCGGACTTGATTGTACCCTGAGAAGGAAGGCATCCATGAAGCTCAGTAGCTGGTGTCGGGCTGTAGAATCCACTAGTGTGTCGACTCGCGGGAGGGGGTAACTATCTTTGGGGCATGCCTTGTTCAGGTCTGTGAAGTCCACACACATGCGCCACTTTCCGCTAGCCTTCTTGACCATCACAACGTTGGCCAACCAATCGGGGTAGTATACTTCTCGGATGAAATCCGCTTCTCGTAGCTTTCCGACTTCTTCTGCCACCGCCCGGTTTCGTTCTGGGGCAAACACCCGCTTCTTCTGACGGACAGGCCGGAAAGTGGGCGACACATTCAGCTTGTGCACCATGACTGAAGGGTCAATTCCCGGCATGTCTTCGTGACTCCAGGCGAACACATCCTAGTTTTTTCGGAGGAAAGTCATGAGTGCCTAGCGAGCCGAAGGGCTGGCGAGAGCGCCGATTCTGGTGGTCCTGTCTGGCCTGGACTCGTCGAGTGCTATCTCCTCGAGCTCTTCGGCGGGTTCTGCCCCCACCCGCTGCTCTATGGTCATTGCTTGCAAGGGGCTGTCCGCTTCTACCATCGCTACGTAGCATTCTCGTGCGGCCACCTGGTCTCCCCATAACTCCCCCACTCCATCCTCGGTGGAGAACTTAACCATCAGGTGGTAGGTCGATGTTACGGCTTTCCAAGCGTTAAGGGTGGGCCACCCTATGATAACATTGTAGGCGGACGAACAGTCGACGACGAGGAAGGTGACGTCTTTGGTTACTTGCTGGGGATATTTCCCAATCGTGACTGGCAAGGTGATGGCGCCGAGGGGGTAAACTCTCGTCCCCCCAAACCCGATGAGCGGAATGTCGGTAGGTGACAGGCGTTCCTTGCCAATTCGCATCTGTTGAAACGCCGGGTAATAGAGGATGTCCGCGGAACTACCATTGTCGATCAAGACCCTGTATGTGTTATAGTCTCCCACCCGAACGTTGACAACAAGGGCATCATCGTGCAGATGATGAAGACGTTGGGCGTCTTCGTCCGTGAACTCAATAGTGGGGCTGCTGACGCGAGGCTTCTTTTGGGCGACGCTCGCCGCCTGGACGTTCTGCACCGCCCTGAGATAGGCTTTCCGAGCCTTCTTTGTTGATCCGATGGAGGCCGTACTCCCGATGATCATCCTTATGTCTCCTATGGGCGGCCTGGGGCGCTCATTGTTCCGGCGGGTGTCCTGTTCCTGCCGAGGCGCTTCTGTCCTTTCTCGGCTGACGAATCTTTACAACTTTCCCTGTCTAATCAGGGCCTCAATCTGTTGCTTCAAGTCATAACAGTCGGCGGTGTCGTGGCCGTGATCTCGATGGAAGCGGCAGTACTTGTCTTTGGGTCGTCTGTCAGGATTCCCCTTCAGTTTTCCCGGGAACGTCAGGGACCCCTCGTCTTTGATTTCCATCAGGACTTGGTCGACCGGGGCCGTCAGCGGAGTGAAGCTTGTGAACTTACCGGCAAGGGGTTGCGGTCGCCTATTGTCTCGGCCTTCCGTCCGGGGTTTCTTTTGCCCCTTATCCTGTCTTACGTCCTCCTGCCTCTCCCGCCTCTTGGGAGGTCTCTCTCCTCGGGCCTGTAATGCGTCTTCCGCATTCATATACTTCGTTGCCTTGTAAAATACATCCGACATCGTCTTCGGGTCATTCTTGTATAGAGAGAACAAGAATTTGCCCTCCTTCAGCCCGTTGGTGAATGCGGCGACTTGTATCTTGTCGTCCGCTTCATCGATCGAAAGTGCCTCTTTGTTGAAACGGGCTATGTAGGACCTGAGCGTCTCATCCTCCCGCTACCTAATGTTCATCAAGCACGCGGTGGATTTTTTATATCTGTGCCCCCTGATAAAATGTGTAGCGAACTGGGCGCTCAACTCCCTGAAGGAATCGATAAGCCGGGCGTCAGCCTGCCGAACCAGGTCCTTGCGGATCCTTTTAGCGTCGCCGGGAAGGGCCGGCACATAATTTCGTCCGGTACGCCGTGCAAGTGCATCAATGTCTTGAAGGATTCCAAGTGGTCTACTGGATCCTTGGAACCGTCGTAGCTTTCTATCTGGGGCATGTGGAACTTCGGCGGTGTGGGGAACAAGATGACGGGTGCGGTGAAGGGAGAGTCTGTGCGGTGGACGAGGTCGTCGAGGTCGCTGGACACTCGCCCTTTGAGGGCGTTCATCATAAAGTCCATACGCTCCTTCATCAACCGCATCTCATCGGCAACGCTAGGCAGAACGTTGTCTGCAGCCGACGGGCGGCTCGTCCCTTGCCCTTCGGGTCGACTCAATGCATTGCTTCCTTTTGGGCCTCCATGATCCCTCTCCCGGGCGCTGTTTTCCCCATTTTCCCCCTGATTGCCAACCGTCGCGTTTCCCCTCAAAAGTTGTTCTTCCAAATCGTTGTTGCGTTTCGTGAGGCGTTCCACCGCGGCCGCCAGAGTCTGTACTTGTCTCTCGAGGGCCGTGGTGCGTTGTTCGTTGCCTTGGTCGTTCATGGTGGTAACCTTTGAACGCGTGAGTACCATGCAACTCTTTGTCCGGAAAGCACAGAACAGCCTACGTACGTGTACTTTCCCACAGACGGCGCCAACTGATGATGCCGAAAACCACCCTCAGTGAGCCGCAAGGTCTTCGCGTTCAGAGTGGACCTGCACAGGTAAAAAGAACCTCAAAGGGAAGTACCGGTGTGGTACCGGCCAACGACCCTCCGACGGTCAAGTTAGTATTGCTCACAACTCCAGAGTGCCAGAGTCGGGATAGAAGCATGCGTACCTTTGTTCATGAGGGTCGAGGGTATTTATAGTGGTGTAGAGTTGGGGCTTTGGCGTGTCCGAGGAGATAACCTCTGATCGGAGCCATGCCCTAATGCATGTTCTTTACGGAATCCTCTCCTCACCAGGGCCATTCCCTATTGCGTGGAGCGCAAGCTATCTATTCTTGACAGCGCGTCACAAGACCCGTCGGTTCCTTCAGATTCGTCCCGTCACCCGTTCACTCCGTCAATGCGTAGATTATGCTGTCGGGACTTGCAGGAGAGTTGGTTGAGGGTGACGGGCATAAGCGGACTGTCGTCCATTACCGCGCCGTCGCCCAGATAGAGGGTGACGGCGCCTTCAAGAAGGTACCTTCCCCATCAATCAGAAACATAATTATGTTCTACACAGATTTGCTTGAGACATGTTAGGAAACTGTAAACAAACTTAGTTCTACAAAGTGAGTCGATTAACCCCAACTGGAACATTATAGGGATCAACTAAATGGCTTTCTGAACGTAACTCTTAAAATATATGCGAAACCCAATCAAATGCAACCCAATCATCTCTATTGTAGGAGATCGCATTGGTAGGATTCTTCTAATTGTAAATTTGATCCCTGAAATATATAAAATTAAAGAGAAGAGTATATAACATTCTTAAATAAGGAAATTTTAGCAACTGTACCAAAGCTCATATAGGGCACACGCTAAGTACATCACCCAATTTAATAAACTTTTCTTACATTATACTAAAGTGGTCAAATACTTCAGATCCTCTTGTCAAAACTGTTAATACAATAATATTACAAAAGAAGTTGGTTTTATATATAGATGCATTAGTGTTAATCTTTTAACTGATAGCAATGCAGACTCCAAACTCAAATCAACCTTTCATTGAAGATAAAGTCTCTCCTTATCAAAGACTGATCTCTAACTCAAGATACAACCCAGGACAAAGATAATTCCATTTGATGTATTTCAAATATTTAATTTCTAATTCTCCATGGTAAATAGTTTTTTATTTTATTTTTATTTTTATTTTTTTTATCAACATATATCTATACCTATATATTAGATACAAAGAATGGAGATCTCAAAAAAAAAAAAAAAAAAAAAAAAAGACAGGAAGATACAAAGTGATCTCAATTACCTGAACGTAGAGCAGATATTAAATATTCTATTGACATCAGTTCCAATGATCTATCAATTACTTATGGATGTAATTCACAAATCCATCAATGTGCATGTGGATTCCAGTTTAAAAAAAAAAAAAAGGAAAAAAAAAACAATTTTAATCTCTCTTATTGTCAAATTAATGCGAAAAATAAACAATTTAACGCCAAAAATATATACAATGATGGTAAAAAAATTTTCTTAAAAAGAAAAAAATACAAAGAAGAAAAAAAAAAGTGAGGAAGGAGAAGGAAATAGTAATTGAATTAAAAAAAAAAAAAAGACGAAAACCTTGGCATGCCGCTTCAAGTTGGAAAATGGATAGGAACGGATGGAAATTAAACTTGGAGTTGGGCAATTGGTAAGGGAGTATTGGGATGTAAGTTGGCAAATGGATAGGAACGGATGGGAACGTGAGTTGGGCAACTGATAAGGGAGTATTGGGATGTTAATTGTGGTAACTATTTTTATTTGAATTCAAATTAAAACGTGGGTGTGTGGATAACATTGAAACTACTGGTAACTATACATGTAAGGAGAAACTAATTGGAAATGTGAATGTGTTATAAATTTAGCTAAAATTTCAGAATTTTTAAATAAACAATTTTAGAAGTCTAACCCTATGATTTAAGCCTTAGAAACGGATGAATTTGAGGGTATTTTAGGCATAAAATTAAGGAATCCAAACAGGAGAAGCCCCTTAAATAATAGTTGTAGGGGCACAAATTACAAATGGAGCCTACAAGGGAGATGGACTCTGGCCCAGTAAGCAAAAAGTACCCTCACAATAGAATTTGTAAGAGAGTGGGCTGAACTAATAAGATTGAGAATGGGCTTGCTTCCGGCCTAAGTATGGTTGTGACCAATCTAATGTAGACGAAGTGCTGAGGAAGTGCCGAGGTCTGCTCGGACCCGTCCGAGGAGTAAGACTTAGCTGATTCTTGAAGGTTTCTCTTAGTTCTTTCTTCTCTTTCTGTTCTCTTCTCTCTCTTTTCTCCAGAATCTTCCCTAACCCTTTCTTTCCTTGCTTCGGGCTCTATTTATATGTCATTTCTTCTCACGTGCCAGTAGGTGGTTCCCTTCAGATACTTGTCCCATCAGCCTCCATTAAGGCCTTCATGTAGTAGCTGTATAGGACCAGGGTCACTGTTCAGATGTCTATTCGTCATTATTGCGGCCATGATGTTAGCTGCAGGGTCATAAATGCGGTTGCAGTAGCCCTCTGTAAAATATCTCCTTGTTGCCACCTGTCCCTTATGGTCTATGGACGTTAAGGGAGTCCTCGGCAGTACCAGGACTGGTGCTGGAACCTCCATCTGGGTCGTTCCTTTGATGATCCGAGCAATAAGCCATCCTCGGACAAGTCCTTTTTCTCCTTCACGTAGTTTATATGACAGAAGGGAATTAGGCCAAGTATATTCCTCATGACGGGACGTTCTCGGACGGATGGCCTCCTCGGACAGGCCCGTGGCCGATTGTTTGGTAGTGGGCCTTTTACCCCAATATCTGGTATTGGGCCCTTTACCCCTACAATAGCCCCTCAAAATTCCGGCTTTCCCTCGTATCCGAGGTGAAAGGTGGGATTTTGATTCCTCTAGGGGTAAGACCCATTTAAGCTTTTCTGTTCATCCACGTGGAAGCGTTTACATGCGATTTTCTTTACTTTTGACAAAGCCTTGGAAATTGTAGCGCTTCATTTATTGCTCTGGGTGGCACCCTGTCTTATTCACCAACGGTGAGATGCAGATAGTGCGGTCAGGGTTTTTTCGTGAAATTTTGAGCAGGGCAACTCCTTCTCGCTTTTTCTTGCCATATAAAGCGCTCTGAGGGATCTCTGTAGCTCATTTCGCATAGCCTTAAGTACTCCAGTGTCTTCGAACGTCTTAGCAGATCCACGCTCTCCTGCTCTAAGTCCTCCGAGAACATTCTCCTAAAGGTTCTTAGGTATTTGACAAGCTATTGAACCAGCGATTTCATCCGCTTCTGTAAGTTTACACCCCTCAAGATTTATTCTCCTCGGCTGAGCACTTCGGCCCTCTGTCTTTGCGTTTTTCATCTTAGGAAAACTCCCTAGTCTCCTTCCGATTTCTCTAAATAGGTAGATTTAAGTACTTGGTCGATGATCCCATCGCTGTGGAGCTTTTCAAAGAGAAATATAACATTCCCGAGGGGGTTAGTCTTCGCTATTGCCCGCCGGAAAACATTCTTACCCATCGGAACACCGGCGAAGTGGTCATTCCCGTGATAGCCTTCCTGGAAGGCGGGATGACAATTCCCATGGGTGATGTGACGATAGATTACCTTGGGAACCATAGGTTATGTCCACACCAATGCGCCCCTAACCTGTTTAGAGTCTTGGGATGTGTAGAAGCCCTTAATCGGATGATGGGCCTGCAGTTGACCTGGCACGATGTTGTACACATGTACGAGTGCCATTCTCTGGCCGATGGGGGGTATTACTTAAAGTCTAGGTCTCCCATAGTGAAAATGCTATCATGTCTTCCCAAGTCCAATAAGGGCATGAAGGACGACTTCGACATCGTCTCTGGGGCGTGGCATGATGGGCGACACTGTCCGACTACTGAGGGGGAGCCAGGTGGGGTGCTTTAGGGTTAGGTCGAGACGATATTGGGCTTATGCTTTAGATATGATCTCATTCTGTTATGTCTGCGTCTGATTTCACGGTTCGGCGATAAATCTAACGTTCTTTGATTTTGTCTGCAGATAGGAAGTTCGTCGCCCCAAAGCTTAGCCACGTGAATGTCCCTGGTTTGAACTTCCTGCTACGGTCCGAGGTGTTCGTCCACTCAGACGGCCAGCTAAGAGTAGCTCACTTGATATTGGACATCGCCCCATTATCGGGCAACTTTCAAGACGTCGGTAATTCCATCCGAGCCAAAGACAAGCGGCTTCGTAGAATAGACGTTTCGCAGCCAGGCTTTTTGGCTAAAGAGGATCTTCCCCCCGTTGAGTTGCCGGCTCAGCGAACTCTTCCTCCGTACGCTGTTCAGAGGGAAGAACCTGCTTCTCCTCGGATATCCTTGGAAGGGGAGATTGAGGGGTTTCGATTCGAAGGCGAAGAGGAGGTGCAAGACGAACCCCGTACTATTCTCGAATCGGAGAGCACCGAAGAGGAGGAAGGTGACATGTCATTGAGGCCAAGGGCTGGATTGAGGGATCTTATCTCTGGGAGAAACAAGGGCGGCCCCTCCAGGGAACTGTCTAAGGAGAAAACACCCCCACAACCCTCACCTCTTCCTCCTTCCCCAACAACCGGTCCCAAACTTCTTCCTACTCCCGACCTTAAAAAGAAGAAGAAGAAGTTCGTGGACCTGGATACTGAAGAGGGTGAGGTGCCCCCTCCCCAGCAGAAGGGGCTCAAACATCAGAAAACGGGAAGGGGTGAGAGGAGGACGTCCGCGTCTGAGCACTAAGCTGAAAGTCAAGCCTTGGATAATCAGCAAACTCCAGATTGGGCTCCCAGCTTAGCCCTGGATGGTGTGTCGATCCCTGCCACGGCCTCTATAAGGGACTTCCAGAGGGGGCGGTCCGGCTACATTGCCGAGGCTCTGGAGCGCCCTCTTCTTCTGCCCAAGGACATGGACACAGTGAGGGCGTGGAGGCAGCCTGACCTGTTCATGTCGATGAAGAGAGACCTGGGTATGGTAAGTTCTTGATCCCTTGACTATACAACTGGTTAAGTTCGGCATGTACCGCACATTCTTCTTACAATGTTAGTGATGCAATCTTGCCTTTCTTATTGCACAGCTCACCCAATAGGTCTACGTGGCTGAAGAGTGGGTCCAAGATGCCCGCCACCTGGCGAGGACTGAAACCCAAGCCCGCATAGAGACAGAAAAAAGCCTAGGGGCTGAGAAGCACGAGAGGCAGGAGCTAGCCAAAAAACTCGCTACCGAGCAACGGGAGAGGAGGAGCGCCGAGGCCGGGCTAAAGAGTGCCCAGGATCAGGCCGAGGACCAGCGGAAGAGGCTACACATGACAGAAATAGAGCTGGCCACTGAGAGGCAGCTGGTTCTGGAGCTCCACGCCCGAGCTGAGAGAGCAGAGAAAGCCGAGAAGGTGGCCAAAGAAGCTCTAAGGATGGCTGAGACCGAGAAAGAGGCGGAATACATCCGCGGGATGGAGGAGACTGAGAAGAGGCTCGCCGAGGAGATAACAGAGGTGTGCAGGGAATACTATACACTAACATGGGAAGAGGCATTGGGCGCTGCAGGCGTTCCGGCCGATTTAGAGCTTAGGCAGCCGGGGAAGGTGTATTTCCACCCTGATATACGTGCGACCCAGGCTGACCCTGTGCCTTTGCTGGTCCAAGCGCCTGAGCAATCAAGCCCAGCACAAACACCTCTCAGAGCTGAACAAGAGGTTCAAAAAGAAGAGGTAGCGTCGCAGGGTGGCGCGGATGTTAATGCCTCTTCCAAAGCCGAAGATGCCAACAAGGACGAGGAGGTTGCCCCTTCTGTGGCCGAGCTGGGTCATTCAGACGACATCCTTCTCCCTGAATCTTAGACTTAGGATTAGAATTTTATGTCTCTGTTAGTTGCATTTCCTTTTGGTTCGAATTTGGTCAAGTCATTGTACTTCAGCTTTAATTTAGTGAAAGTATTTCCATCTTGCAATGATCAAGATCAACTTCTCTCTTTTATCGTTTTTATGGCGTGAACTGTTGGATTGCCATTAAGTACACAAATTACGCGCAAGTTTACGCCAATGAAGTTACCAGGTCAATCAATTTAATTCTTAAACAATGGAGTCATTTCATGAATTAAACTGAATAATGCTGAGAACATTGTATGAGTACCCAAGGTAGACAATAAGAGCGTTAGTTTACCCAAAGCGTGTAGTTCGAGGGGACAGGCGTAGCCGAGGTTCTGTTTAGCTCGTAGGGGTGTTAATTTAGCCAAGGCAGGAGGTCCGAGGGACCAGGCCTGACCAAGGTTCTGTTTAGTACTTAGGGGTGTTAATTTACCCAAGGTAGGTGGTCCGAGGGACCAGGCCTGACCAAAGTTCTGTTTAACACAGTACTAATTTACCCAAGATGTGTGGTCCGAGGACCACGTGCGACCAAGGTTCTGTTTAGTACTTAGTATTAATTTACCCAAGGTGTGTGGTCCGAGGACTACGTGCGACCGAGGGTCTGTTTAATACTTAGGGGTGTTAATTTACCCAAGGTAGGTGGTCCGAGGGACCAGACCTGACCAAAGTTCTGTTTAACACAGTACTAATTTACCCAAGGTGTGTGGTCCGAGGACCACGTGCGGCCAAGGTTCTGTTTAGTACTTAGTATTAATTTACCCGAGGTGTGTGGTCCGAGGACTACGTGCGACCGAGGTTCTGTTTAATACTTAGAGCAACCACATCAGATCATCTAAAGTCTTCTAAAATAGAAAAACAGTGCAAATTTTACACATTTTGAGTAAAAAAACACCCACATCAGTGGGTGTAAAAATGTGTAAAGTTGTCTAAATATTTGCATGAGCTACAGTAACCGTGTAAATATACACGGTTACTGTAGCTCGTTTATCATTATTTTAATATTATTTTTGTCCAATATAAAAACCATTTTTGGCTCGCATTTTTCTCTCTCCTCTCACTGAGTGACGCTACGCCTCTGAGGTTCTCTCTCTCTCTGTTTCGTGCCTGAGCTCTTCCTCTGCTCTCTGCACTGATTTCTCTCCCTCTCACTCCGCTGTGCTGATTTTTCTCTGTCGCTCCTCAGCAAGAACGTTCTCTCTTCTCCTAGGTAAGATCGTTTTTTCTCTCTCTCTCGGTTGATTTGGGGTTGTGGCTGTGGGTGCTGGATTTGGATGATAGTATCTAGTGTGGGTTTTGATCTAACCCAACCATCTCCATACTAAAAGTATTTTGCTTATATCTTTTCTTCTTCTTTTTTCTATGTAAAAAAACCCACCTTCGTACTCAGATTTGGAACCCATTTTGATGATCTGGAGGACATGCAACTTCAAGATCGACTTGTGAAATACTTGTAGATGGTCGGTTTGGTTGCCCTTCTCTCTGTGTAAGTCTTGCAAATTCTTAAAAATTTGATCTTTTTTAAGTTTCATGTATTATTCTTCTGAAATAGACTAAATCATGTGAAACACCTGTGTTCATTAGATTTTTTCTGGTGAAATATGTTGTGACTAGATTTTTTGAAAGCTTTAATGTGGGGTAGTGAAAAGCTTTGGGAGGTAAGTGTCTTATTTTGAACTCACGATAATAGCTCCAGTGGGATCAATCCACCAGTAATATTTGTTGGTTAAAACAGCTGCTGCTAAACCAACTGAATTAGTAATAACATCAAAAAAATGATCTTGTACATATGCTCTAACAATTTGGTTTTTAAATCTTTGACAGTAAACCATGAGCACTAACTTCACAACTGTAACAGAAACCATAATCCCAATTACCCATTCCTCTTGTTTTTCATCCAATTCAGGGCGGGACTGTAATCAAGATTGTTGTATAAAAGATGAAAGCAATATTAGTAATAAAATAGGCATCAAGTTATACAAACTTAACTGTATCTAAACAAAACAGTTTCCTACATCCAAAATATAATTGACAGGAGACAACTATTCTCTTATAAAGTGGAATATTGAACTGAAAAAAAGAGGTTCATTATTTTTTATTACTGATTTTCATGGTTGAGGACATTCACATCATACAGTATCACTACATTAGAGGGAGTAGGCTTCAATTTAAGCTTTTCTGGCATGCCTGGCTTACCCACCTTTGTCAATTCTTTTCCCTTGCATTATCTAGTAGATAAATTTCAACTTCAATTTTGTTGCTTATTAGTGCTGCTTTTGAATTAGTTTGGTGTTTTTTAGGTGATGGACTCACAAAATCCCTTCTTCCTTGACATTTTACAAGACAATGAACAAGCTTTTGAGTCTTTTGACAGTAGTATTTTGATGTCCACTCCACATTCAGACGTGAATGTCCATCAATCTCCACCCCAAGTTGAAATGGGACAATCTATACCCCCCATTGCAAAAAAATCAACTTCTAAGAGAGGTCAACGGGGAATCAACTTCACCATAGATGAAGACATTAAGCTAGTGTCGGCATGGCTCAATGTTAGCTTAGATGCCGTGACATCGACGGACCAAAAACACACAACATTTTGGGATAAAATTTGGTCCACCTTTCACAATGACAAGAAATTTAACCGCACCAAGGATTCTTTAAATAGTCGGTGGTCAACAATTCAAAGGGAGACCAACAAGTTTTGTGGATGCTTGGCCCAAATTGAGAATCGGAATGAAAGTGGTAAAACTGAGCATGACAAGGTATTTTGACTCAACATATAATATGTATTGTACATTAATACACTTTTATTTTATGATTCTCATTATTTTCAATTTTTTACTTTTGTAGATTGAAGATGCAAAAGCTATGTATCAAAGTAATAGCAAAAATGCATTTCAATTGGAACATTGTTGGAGAATTTTGAGGAATGAAGCTAAGTGGTTAATTCTAAGAGATAATTTGAAGGCCCGCACAAGACAACCAACCACACAATCTTGTAATACTTTTGCAAGCTCAATAAATCTAGATGAAGATAATGATGAGATGAACTCCGGCGAAACCTTGGAGAGACCTATAGGCAAGAAGGCCGAAAAGGAGAAGTTAAAGAAAAGAAAGAATTGTGACGACGTGGTCCCAATACTTTCCTCCCAATTGGACGAAATCAAGGAAGAAAAGAAGAGAATGCATGAGGAGAAAAAGGAAAGTATGCGCATTGCATTAGAAGAACGAAGAGAGTTAATGCGCATTGCATCCGAAGAACGAAGAGAGTTGATTCGTATCAAGGAAGAGAAGAATGAAGAGTTGATTCGTATTAAGGAAGAGAAAAATGAAGTAGAAAAGAGGAAAATGGAAGACGAAATTATGATGAAAGATACAAGAAGCATGGATCCTGAGCAAAAAGAATATATTCGTCTACATCGTTTGGAAATCTTGGAGAGGTTAAGGTCTAAATTTCCATCATAATTTGAATATTATTATTGACAATATCTAATCAAGTAATTTTTTGTATAGTGCAAAGATATTAGCACATGGTTGACATAGATGATTTGATGTTAGACATCTCTTTTGTAGTATTTACTTGTGCAGGGAACATGATTATTTAATCTCTAATCATGTTAGATATATTTTTGTAGTCTTCACTTGTGCAAGGAAACAGATGTAATGTTGTAAATTTTGTATTGTGCACAGACAATAGCATTTGATTATTCAATTTAATAGTGTTATTTTTATGCATAATTATTTGTTTTTGCAGAAACTGTTTTGTTTTTCTGCAAATTTCTTGTTATTTTTCTGCGCTTTCTCAATAGGTGGCGTCTCTTATTAGCACTAACTGTGCTGTTTTGGTTAATACTATTAGACATATTTGTTGCTTCTTTACCAACAACATTATTAGCACTTGATGATTGAGGATGGGATGACCTTTATACCAAAATGACAAGGACAACATCTATTGTTGTAGTTACTTGTAGTTCAGGTTGATTTGCCACCTGATGCCAAGGGAAAATCCTTATGACAAGAGTTTCCTTTTATCATATTCCTCAAACTAGCATCATCCAATGTACACAAACTGAAGAGGAAAGCAGCATAAAACGCTTCAGGTCCGCTTGATCTTTGAAAATGTTACTGTCTCAGAGAAGTATGTGCTTTGAATTCCACTGCCAAGCTGGTGGGCATGAGCCTACCGGTTACTAAGCTCTATGCCCTGTAGAGGGAAATGGCAATTAACATATCATTGACATGAATATGCGACAAAAAGATTAAACAAATTAAAATAGCAAAAAGGTTATGAGTAAATCCAATTAGTTTAGGATAGCAGAGAAGTTGAGCATTTGGTAAGGACTCTATAAAACATCTAGGACTTAGATGGAAGAAATCAACCAATCACATTCAAACTTTTATTTACCATAATTTTGACATTAATCTTATAGATATATTGTAGTAAAATTTATAGTAATTCAAGCATTTTACTTTTTTTTTTTTTTTTTTTTTTTGTGGTAAACCACAAATATTGCATAGAACTAGGAATTCACCAAAGTTTAAAGTTAGGTTTGAATTAAGCGTTTGAATTTCAAAATTATGACTGATGGATATAACAATAAAAATTATGATCGTTGGGTCAAAAAAGAAAATATGAACGTTGGACGGAGACATCGATTCGGCAACATCGGTTCGGTCACTGATTCTAGCAATACGGTGGTCGGAGACATCGATTTGGCGGTGGTCGTCAAAATCACTATTACAATAATCGGCCTATCAGTGATGGCGGTAGAATGGTCGAAGATACCAATCCGGTGGGCAGTCACCAAAGCTACTATTTTGGTAGTTTGGGCATCGGCGGCGTTCGTCGAAGCCACTATTTTAACAATTCACCCACTGGTGGGTCACTATTCGGCGGTAAGATGGGCGGCGAGACCAATCTGGCGGCGTTCGCCGGAGCTACTATTTTGGCGGTTCGGCCATCGGACCTCCACCACAAGCAGCTCCATTGGCCAAGCCACCAGTGTTGGTAGTTTACTTAAAATATAAGTTTAAATTAAAAAAGTATGACCATTAGTGAAAATAATAAAAAATTGATGAAGAATGAATATTTTATTGAAAAGTCTTGTAAAATAGATAAACTGATGTGGGTGTTTTGTAAAAGTGATGATGTAAAATAGAAAAAGTAAGTTTTTTGTGTAAAATAGACGGAATCTTTTCCACGAGCTGATGTGAATGCTCTTAGGGGTGTTAATTTACCCAAGGTAGGTGGTCCGAGGGACCAGACCTGACCAAAGTTCTGTTTAACACAGTACTAATTTACCTAAGGTGTGTGGTCCGAGGACCACGTGCGACCAAGGTTCTGTTTAGTACTTAGTATTAATTTACCCGAGGTGTGTGGTTCGAGGACTACGTGCGGCCAAGGTTCTATTTAATACTTAGGGGTGTTAATTTACCCAAGGTAGGTGGTCCGAGGGACCAGACCTGACCAAAGTTCTGTTTAACACAGTACTAATTTACCCAAGGTGTGTGGTCTGAGGACCACGTGCGACCAAGGTTCTGTTTAGTACTTAGTATTAATTTACCCGAGGTGTGTGGTCCGAGGACTACGTGCGGCCAAGGTTCTGTTTAATACTTAGGGGTGTTAATTTACCCAAGGTAGGTGGTCCGAGGGACCAGGCCTGACCAAAGTTCTGTTTAACACGGTACTAATTTACCCAAGGTGTGTGGTCCGAGGACCACGTGCGACCATGGTTCTGTTTAGTACTTAGTATTAATTTACCCGAGGTGTGTGGTCCGAGGACCAGGCACGACCAAGGTTCTGTTTAATACTTAGTATTAATTTACCCGAGGTGTGTGGTCCGAGGACCAGGCACGACCAAGGTTCTGTTTAATACATAGGAACAAGCAATATAGTTGAGTCAAATATGAGAATGGACATTTTCATTAATAATAATACCTTCTTAGGTTATTTACATTCCAAGGGTGCACTACAGCCCTCCCATTCAGATCTTCTAAATAAAATGCTCCTATTCCTGCTACTGATAGGTTCCGATATGGGCCTTCCCAGTTAGGTCCCAGCTTTCCCCAGGCAGGGTTCTTCGCGGTGCCCACGACTTTCCGTAAGACCAAGTCCCCTGGTACAAGTGGTCTCAGTCTGATATTGGCATCGTAACTTTGCTTGAGCCTTTGTTGATAGTACGTCAGTTGAACAGCAGCATTTTCTCTGCGCTCGGCGACTAAGTCCAGACTATCATTCAGCAGTTTGTCGTTGTCTACCGGGGAGAACGAGCTGGTTCTAAGAGTGGGGAACCCCGTTTCTATGGGGATGACAGCTTCGGCACCGTATGTCATTGCAAAAGGGGTTTCCCTTGTAGATCTACGGGGGGTTGTCCTGTAGGTCCAGAGGACGTGGTGCAATTCTTCCACCCATTTTCCTTTGGCGTCGTCCAACCTCTTCTTGAGACCGCCCACTATGACTTTGTTAACCGCTTCAGCTTGGCCGTTCCCTTGCGGGTATGCGGGGGTGGAGTACCTGTTTGTAATGCCCAATCCGCAGCAGAACCTTCTAAACGCTTTACTGTCAAACTGCAGGCCATTGTCCGAGATGAGCGTATGTGGCACTCCGAACCGGATTATAATGTTCTTCCACACAAACTTCTGGACATCCACATCTCTAATGTTGGCTAGGGGCTCGGCTTCCACCCACTTGGTGAAGTAGTCCGTGCCGACGACCAGATATTTTTTGTTCCCTATTGCCTTTGGGAAGGGGCCCACAATGTCTAAGCCCCATTGGGCGAAGGGCCACGGGCTTGACAGAGGATTCAGAACTCCCCCTGGCTGGTGGATATTTGGCGCAAATCTTTGGCATTGGTCACATTTCTTGACGTACTCCTTCGATTCCCTCTGCATGTTCGGCCACCAATATCCCTGAGTTAGAGCTCTGTGAGCCAGTGATCTGCCTCCTGTGTGGCTCCCACAGATCCCTTCGTGTAGTTCTTCAAGGAGCAACTCAGTTGCCTCAGGGTGCACGCACAGTAAGTAGGGTCCGGAGATAGAGCGTTTGTACAGCTTAGTGTCTTCTGATAGCCAGAACCGAGGGGCTTTCCTCCGCACCTTATCTGCTTCGGTCTTGTCCGGCGGTAGGACGTTATCTTTGAGGTATGTTACCACGGGGTCCATCCAGCTTGGCCCTACTCTGACCTGACAGATGCTGTGCCCATCTACCTCTTCGGCATGCCTTTGTATGTCCTCGACCAAGACAAGCCGAGGTAGCCCTTGTGCCGAGGAGGTTGCGAGAGTGGCTGGGGAGTCTGCATGAGTGTTCCCGCTCCGAGGGATGTGTTGCAGACTGAATGATTTGAACTGTGACTGCAGGCGCTTCACATGCCTTAGATATTTCTGCATCCTCTCGTCGCGTGCCTCGAGCTCTCCTCTGACTTGTCCGACGACCAGAAATGAGTCCGAGAACACTTCCAGGGCGTTTCCACCCATTTTCCAAACCATGTCCATTCCTGCCAGTAGGGCCTCGTACTCGGCTTCATTATTGGTGGCCGGGAAGTTTAGCCTTAAAGATTTCTCGATGATAACCTTCTCGGGGGATATCAGGACCAGCCCCAGCCCCGAGCCTCTTTGATTGGCTGCCCCGTCAATGTACAACTTCCAGTGGGGGTTTCCTAGACAGATACCTGGCCAACTGACTTCCCATCTGTGTGCGCCATCTCGGCAGTTTCTTCGAATGCAGGCTCAGCGAACTCGGCCATCAGATCAGCTAGTACTTGCCCTTTGACCGAGGTACGAGGCATATACCTTATGTCAAAAGCCCCTAGGATCGTCCCCCATTTCGCGATCTTCCCTGCGTAGTCTGCACTCCGGAGCAGTGATCTAAGGGGGAGCTGGGTAAGGACCACCACGGTGTGCGATTGGAAGTAGTGAGGAAGCTTGCGTGTGGCATGTACCACTGCATAGATGGCCTTCTCGAGTGGCAGATAGCGGACCTCAGCCTCGTGGAGGGACTTACTCACATAATAGACGGGCTTCTGTACGCCGTTGTCGACCCGTATAAGTACTAGGCTCACAGCATGGGTGGATACTGCGATGTATGCGAACAACACTTCGTCCTCCGTGGGGCTGGACATAATGGGCGGCCGAGATAGATACTCTTTTAGCTGCTGGAAAGCCAGAACGCACTCTTCATTCCACTCGAACCCTTTCCACTTGTTCAACAGCTGGAAAAAGGGCAGAAATCTCTTGGCCGACCTGGAGATGAATCGATTAAGAGCAGCGGTCATCCCGGTCAACTTCTGGACCTCCTTTGGGTTCCGAGGAGGCTGCAAGCTGTTGATCGCCTTTATCTGGTTGGGGTTGACCTCAATCCCGCGGTGGGTGACCATATAGCCCAGAAACTTTCCTGATCCTACGCCAAAAGAGCACTTTGAAGCATTAAGTCGCAGCTTGTGCTTCCTCAAGATTTCGAATACGTTTCCGAGGTCGTCGACGTGGTCGGACTCCAGCTTGCTCTTGAGCATCATGTCATCGATGTAAATCTCAATGCTTTTCCCCAGCTGTGGTTCGAACATCTTCTTCATCATTCTCTGATAGGTGGAGCCTACGTTCTTCAGGCCGAATGGCATAACCTTATAATGGTAGTTCCCAATGGGCGTCACGAAGGCCGTTTTCTCTTAATCCTCCAGCGCTAATGGGATTTGGTGGTATCCTTGGAAGGCGTCCAAGAAACTCATCCGAGGGTGCCCTACAGTTGCGTCTACCAGTTGATCAATCCGAGGCATGGGGAAGGGGTCCTTTGGACAGGCTCTATTCAAGTCTGTGAAGTCCACGCATACACGCCACGTCCCGTTCTTCTTCTTTACCACCACTGTGTTTGCTAGCCATTCAGGGTAGAAGACCTCCTTGATAGCCCTTGCCTGCTTGAGTTTGTTCACCTCATCCCTGACAGCGTCAGAGTGCTCCCTGGATGAGCGCCGAGGTGGCTGTTTTTTGGGAGGGGCAGACGCTCTCACATTCAGGTGATGGCAGATAAACTCTGGGTCCACCCCCAGGGCCTCGTATAAGTTCCAGGCAAACACATCGATGTTTTTCAGAAGGAATGCCAGCAGCTCCTCCTTCTCCCGAGGAGGTAAATTTGCCCCAACCTGGAAAAACCTCTCTGGGTCGTCCCCGATGGTAACTTTCTCTAACTTCTCACACTTCTCGTCATCCGGCCCCACTGCATTGGGTGGACTCGGGACCTGTGATTGCTACGAATCTTTGGCCGAGGTGGTGGCCTTCTCGGCAATAGGCCGATGTGAAATGGCGGCTATGAGGCATTGCCTTGCCATTGATTGGCTTCCTACGATCTCCTCCACCCGTCCTCCGGACGGGAACTTAACTTTCAGGTGCAAGGTAGATGAGACAGCCCCCAGGGCATGGAGCCAAGGCCTGGCCACGATGGCTGTGTAGGGAGAGTACGCATCCACAACGATGAAGTCCACCTCGACTACCTCGGACCCTGCTTGCACGGGCAATCTGATCTGGCCTTTGGGGATGACCGTCTTTCCATCGAAGCTGACCAGGGGCGAGTCATACGCTGTAAGGTCCTCGGGCCGCAGGACTAGTCCTTTGTACAGGTCCGGATACATGATCTCAGCCCCACTCCCTTGATCAACCATTACCCTCTTCACATCGTACCCCCCTATTCTAAGGGTGATGACCAGAGCGTCGTCATGGGGCTAGATTGTCCCCTGCTTATCTTCGTCCGAGAAGCTTAAAACTGGTCGGACGTCCATCCTTGCCCTTTTCGGCTCCTGGTTTGGGTCCTCGATAGACGCCGTGGAGATAGACATTACCTTGGAAGGGCAGGATCCAGTTCTCCCGGGGGCCACGAAGATCACATTAATCGTGCCCAGCGGGGGCCTTGATGAGGCGGTCCTTGAAGCCCCTGGCCTGATGTGGCTTCCTTGGTTATTTGGCGGATAGACGAACTGTTGCAGCTTTCCTTCCCTCACAAGCTGTGCCAGGTGGCTCTTCAGAGTTCTGCAGTCCTCGGTGGTATGCCCCCGTTCCTGGTGATACTGGCAATGCAGACTCTGATTGCGCTTCGCGGGGTCTCCCCCCATTTTGTTTGGCCACCTGAAGTATGGCTCGTTCTGAATTTTTTTCAGAATCTGATGAATTGGCTCTCGGAACACAACATGGACAGCCTGTGATGCAGCAGACCCGGATTGGATACTGTAGTCTCTCCTCGGCCTGCTGTTGTTGTACCGGTCCGACCTGAAATCCCTCCTTTCCTGAGGGATAACCTTAGCTTTTCCTTTTCCAACTAGCTGGTCCTCCTCAACCTGCTTGTACTTGTCGATGCGGTCCATCAGTCGACGCACACTCCTTACGGGCTTCTTGGTTAGAAACTTCCTAAGGTCGTGCTCGGCTGGTAAGCCGACCTTGAAGGTTCTCACAGCCACGTCATCGAAACTGCCCTCGATCTCGTTAAACATCTCCCAGTACCTATCCGAGTACGTTTTTAGGGTCTCCCCCTCTCGCATGGACATGGACAGCAAGGAATCTAGCGGCCGAGGGACCCTTGTGTTCGTCACGAACCGAGAGCAGAAAGCCTTAGTAAGCTCTCGGAAGGATCCAATGGAGTCAGCCGCGAGGCCGTCAAACCATCTCATGGCTGCAGGCCCCAGGCTAGAGGGGAAGACTTTGCACATGAGAGTCTCATTCCGAGAGTAGACAGCCATTTTCTGATTGAAATGGCTCACGTGCTCCACGGGGTCAGTTCTCCCATCGTAGGCAGTGAAGGTAGGTTGAGTGAAACGTCGAGGGAGGCTCCCCCCTTTGATGCTGCGGGTGAAGGGCGACCTGGAGATCTGGTTGAGCGGCCTATTCATCGCATCGCTCCGCCTGTGCCCCTTGAGTAGGTATTTCTGCTCCCGCGGTCGTGGTGATGTTCTTCCTCGTAGGAGAAAGTCTCACTTGAGGGCGTCCTGGAGTGGTGCCTATAGCTACCGTCGTCGCTATCGTCAGAGGAGTCATCCGTAATGGATAGGCTGCTAGATGGACTGCGCCTCCTATGTGCGTGGCGGAGCTTCCTCTTCAGACGGTCAATCTCACGTTGCATATTCTTTGTAGTGTCTTTGTGAGATTCTTTACCTTTGTCCCTATGCTGGCTCTTGGCCGTGCGATTTGTGTGCACACTTCCTTCACGGTCCCTCTCACGCTCGAGTCGCTTAAAGTGATCAATACGCTGAGAGTCATCTGACTCCGCCGGGTTAGGACCTGATCCCACCATAGTTCAAGCTTTCAGCTCGCCAACGTCACCGTTAGTCCCCACAGACGGCGCCAATTGTAGGGGCACAAATTACAAATTGAGCCTACAGGGGAGATGGACTTTGGCCCAGTAAGCAAAAAGTACCCTCACAATAGAATTTGTAAGAGAGTGGGCTGAACTAACAAGGTTGAGAATGGGCTTGCTTCCGGCCTAAGTATGGTTGTGACCAATCTAATGTAGACGAAGTGCTGAGGAAGTGCCGAGGTCTGCTCGGACCCGTTCGAGGAGTAAGACTTAGCTGATTATTGAAGGTTTCTCTTAGTTCTTTCTTCTCTTTCTGTTCTCTTCTCTCTATTTTCTCCATAATCTTCCCTCCCCCTTTCTTTCCTTGCTTCGGGCTCTATTTATATGTCATTTCTTCTCACGTGCTAGTAGGTGGTTCCCTTCAGATACTTGTCCCATCAGCCTCCATTAAGGCTTTCATGTAGTAGCTGTATAGGACCAGGGTCACTGTTCAGATGTCTATTCGTCATTAATGTGGCCATGATGTTAGCTACAGGGTCATAAATGCGGTTGCAGTAGCCCTCTGTAAAATATCTCCTTGTTGCCACCTGTCCCTTATGGTCTATGGACGTTAGGGGAGTCCTCGGCAATACTAGGACTGGTGCTGGAACCTCTATCTGGGTCGTTTCTTTGATGATCCGAGCAATAAGCCATCCTCAGACAAGTCCTTTTTCTCCTTCACGTAGTTTATATGACAGAAGGGAATTAGGCCAAGTATATTCCTCATGACGGGACGTTCTCGGACAGATGGCCTCCTCGGACAGGTCCGTGGCCCATTGTTTGGTAGTGGGCCTTTTACCCCAATATCTGGTATTGAGCCCTTTACCCCTACAATAGTATAGATAAATAATTGGTGCATCATTCACATTAAACATTAAACACTATTGACTATTGATGCTACTCCAAAAATGTATAGTGCAACCTTTGCTCCCTCTTCATGCACACAAACGCCCTTTTAATCTTCTCTTCACGCACAATTGAACATGTTGATATTGTTATTGATATTCAATACAATCGATACCATGTCATTTGTGGGGGGAACATCCCTTAATAGAACCCAAAAATAACAATAAAGGTATAAAAATAAATGATTACCCTAGAATCAATTCTTTAGAAATAGTAACTTGAATAAAGTATCATCTTAATTGCAAAGGCATCTCAATCTTCATCCATCATAAAATATCAGATAGAAAATTAAAAATGTATATACCGTAAAGCTTTACTATTTAGCTTCTTACAATCAAATAAAGTTCAACGAAAATTACCACAGTTTTTTTTTTTTTTTTTTTTTTTTTTTTTGGATAAGCTTATCTAGCAAAGCTAACAGTTAATTGTCCAAACAAATTGGAGATACCCTGAAAATTTTCAAATAGGCATGTTGCACTGCAGGTTGAGGCTGAAATACTTAGAAGAGTTTTCTATATTCATCTGCCTCTTGCGACATCTCCTCAGGGCTTCTGTCCTTTCTTTCCTTATCTAAGTCAAGCTTTTGCTTTAATTCTTTCTCCTTCTCATCTATCTAAACCATGAACAACAAGAAGGCAAATACATAAATAGCAAAAGTTAATGCATAAACAATGGAGAGTAAGCACTAAAGCAAGTTTTCCATCTTACAGCATCATAGATCTCATCATTGTTCTTGAAGTCATTAACTTTGCGTGGCAGGATATGGATGTGAACATGGGGTACCGTCTGTCCTGCCTGGGGCCCGTCCTAAGGTTTTAACAAAGATGACACACAAGTTAGTCCGTTTGTGTCTAGCTTATTTGCTAGTTTTTAGTTTTTATTTACAACTTTTTAAAGGTACAAGTATGCTTTAGTACACTTTCGGTAAAAGACTAAATAAGTTGATTCCAAACGCACAAGTTTCAAAAGACAAATTGAGCAGCAGTAAGCAGGTGGGGAGGCAAGAGTATGAACATGAGTTATTGTCTAGTGACAAACATCATACTTTTAAATCAAGCACACATAAATCAGGTGATGTTTGCTGTCATACCTATTGACCATATCACATAAATTAACAGAATACTATGAAAATACCATAAGAGTTTAACTAGTACTGATGATCATAGGAAGATGTATCCTAGACACAACGTTAGATTTGAAGAGATCAACAGCACTGGGATGGTTTGAACATTATATGTGTTCTTACATGGTAAACAAGATCAAGCATGTCTGCATGTGGTTACGAGATGTCAAGTAATCACATGATCAACCAACGCTTCCAGTCCAGGATCATCAGGGAACACAGAAATAACTTGATCTAACATATAAGAGTAATGTCGATAACAAACTAAAAGATTTTACTTGTTCATACGTGTTCACACCAACAGTCCCATAGGCATCACAATGCTCACACAATAATGTGTACGTAATGGAAACATGGGAATGAAGGAAAGGGTAAACAATTAAAAGGGAAAGGAAATGTGATAAATCATCTAGATGTCACAGCCACATGATTCTATTCTGGTGAGGAAAAAGTTAAGGGTGAGAACTAGCATACAAATTTCATGGTTTTCAAAAGGGCAAACTGATGGGCAAAATATACTATAAACGATGTCCTACAAGTTATGTAGCAAATAACCAACACTCAAAAGAAATATGGGGAAAAAAGAATTTAAGTGATATTAAAATACAAATAATTAGCTGACTTCAAGCAACTGCCTTACTTGGATTGTGAATGTGAGAGATGATGATTTGTGGTAGCACTCAAGCTGACTACCAATCTTCTGTGCTGTAAGCCATAAATCGCTAGTCTCATCAACAGTGAGATCAACAAAGCGCTTAACTTCACGCCTTGGGCAGACAAGCACATGTACATAATGTCAAGTCAACCTTGAATATTGAACCACATTAAGATTATAGATCCACAATTAATACTGTGAAGTGCTTAAAGTTAACCAATCTAACCGCCCAGAAACACCCCCCCCCCCCCTCCCCCCCAAGTCTAAGCAGCCCAAAAAGGGAACCTGAATATCAAGATAAAGAGAGGTGTGGGATGGCTTTTTCTTTTAACTTGATTATATTGAACAGGAAGCATTCAATCTGGCACAGTTCGGTAGTCATTAAATGTTTCATTAAGTTTCTGAATCTCAAGACAACTCCTATATGTATTTTTTTTTAATTAGTCCTATATGTATATAAATGCATTCCATATGCACAGTTACAAAGATGTTCCTATCAATCAATTTTATAATTTTTATTGATACATATGAACCAAATGGGTGTTGAACCCACATCCTTACCCTCCATCCCATTATTATGCTAAGAGGAACTGCCATTTGAGTCAGGGCTCATTAGCCTATCAATCATTTTTCAAACCCATTATGTAAAAAAACAACAGTTTGCATATCACATCCTTAATATGCATTTATTGCAGAATGCCAGATGACAGGCATTGCATCAATCCAGTATGACTGGCTTATTTTCCAAAAAAAAATAAAGGCACCACAATTAATTTTCCTAATGTAAATCTAGTCATGAACATTAAACAATGCTTGAATCAATCTGGCACAGTTCGGTAGTCATTAAATGTTTCATTAAGTTTCTGAATCTCAAGACAACTCCTGTATGTATTTTTTTTTAATTAGTCCTATATGTATATAAATGCATTCCATATGCACAGTTACAAAGATGTTCCTATCAATCAATTTTATAATTTTTATTGATACATATGAACCAAATGGGTGTTGAACCCACATCCTCACCCTCCATCCCATTATTATACTAAGAGGAACTGCCATTTGAGTCAGGGCTCATTAGCCTATCAATCATTTTTCAAACCGATTATGTAGAAAAACAACAGTTTGCATATCACATCCTTAAAATGCATTTATTGCAGAATGCCAGATGACAGGCATTGCATCAATCCAGGCATTGCATCAATTAATTTTCCTAATGTAAATCTAGTCATGAACATTAAACAATGCTTGAATCAATCCCAAGTTCCCAACATAAAATTCTAATGTGGAGGAGGAAAGGATATGACCTGCAAAGGAAAAGAAAAGCAAATCACAAGAAAAAGAGAGTAAGAATCTTAGTATGGAAACGTGAGAACAGTTCAAAGGCATTTCCCTGGGGGAAAAATCTATGTTACGTCAATGAGATAATATGGAACAGAGCATTATATATATTAAAGTTAGGTAATGGACAAAAGGGGCAAAGAGCACTTAGAAATGCTATAAGCAAATAAAGTAAATTGGTTAAAAACAATGAGACTAGCAAGGGGGAAAAGAAAGATATTAATAAAGAAACATGAGGATTGAGTGTATCAGATGAAATCAGAATGAGTAGGATCTTTGGACCCCTATGCTACATCTCCTTTTTTATACTAAAACTGCCTTTCCTCATAACATTGTACTTTATCAACTAAGTTTGGCGCTATTCCATTTTTAAACCAAAGTTTATCCCACAAGGGTCAAAAAAGTTAACCTTAACTTAATCCAAGTAGATACCAGCTAACACAGATGTAAGTGTAAACAGAGGATCGGCTAAAGGTTAAAAATTTTGCAGGAAACAATATCCTGTATAAAGCACACCTATACATGTATAGAAGGAAATCAATAAATCCACATGATTGAAGAAGAGTGCCTAATTTGAGAAAGAAACTCCCAAAAGATAGCTTGGTGCTCGCATAAACATATACACGTGAACTCACACACACACATACAAAGTTTTCTATTGTTTTGAGAATAACCAAATATATAAAGGGTTGTCTAATTGTCAATTGGTGTGATATAGATTTAACAGGTAAGTATGAAGAAGAGAGAACAAAGTATTAAAGGTTTCTTCTTGTGGGATGTGAAAGATTGACCCAACTACACAAGGAAAACTGGGGAGTAGTTATTTTATGAGGATTCAAATGCTTATAAAATTTTGACAAGCATCCTACTAAAGGTTGTTTCTTTGATATTCTTTATATTAGTTTTAAGCATTGTCAAGACAGCATCGCCAAATTTTAAAATTAAAAAAAAAAAATCAAAAGATCAACTTAATTGTGGAGGGATGCTCTTAAATATTGTCGTATGATGTGCCTCTTATTGATATATTCATTTGCTTCATTCAATGACCCTAGTGTTTGCGTTTATGTTTCCCTTGAAGTTTAGTGGGTGTTTCCAAGTTCTTTCTCCTTGTAATTTCTTCATTAGTACGATTTAGGGTTAGAGTCGTTAGACTCCCAAGGAAGACATGCTTTGGAAGCCTTCTCCCTTTGTTTGTTTGTTTTTATTTATTTATTTATTTATTTTTTATAAGTATTATTATTAAGAAATAATAAAGCCTTCTCCCTTTGATAAAAGGTATTAGCATACATGAAACAACTTTTGAGATTCACCCCGTTGTTGTAATGGTTGAGCTCATACATTTTGACTGGGAACATAGTAGTGGATGAATGGCTATTATTATCAACTTGATGTAGTATCAATAGAAATTTTACTTTTTTAAAAAAGGTCATATCCAATGCATGAGGCTCCCTCTTCTAAGGGGTCTAAGAGAGGTGATTGGTAGATAACCTTATCCCAATTTTCAGGATGCTGATTATTGGACTTGAACCCACAACACATAGCTGGGGCAGGGGAAAAAACTGTCAAATGTTAATTGTTTTCTTGCTGAAATATAGCAACAAAATAATCTTGGAATCAAGGAGTCATTGTCAAATTAAAGTGACAATAATTTTTGCTCAATGGTTATTAGGTATGCCTACAGCTAGATCAAATGATTTTATTTATTTTTGGATAAGTAATGAAAATTTATTTTTTGATAAGTAAGTAACAAAAATTTATTGATCAATATAGAATCACCCATGTACACCAGGGATGTACTCGGGGAGCAGTACAAAAAATTTTCAAATTACAATTCTCAAGCATATCTAATAAAATAGAACAAGGAAGAGATTCAAAAGCCACATCCAGTAAAATATGAAAAAAGAGAGATTAAACCGTTTCGCAGATCAAATTTTGAAATTGGTTATACCAAGGAGTCGTCTAAGTTCCTACTCCCTGAATAAAATACCTTTGTTTTGCAACTTGAAAGCAGCAATGCAAAAAGAAATCCAACGCCAAAAGTTACATGGTGAAAGCTAGTTTGGCATGCTAAGGTCATCTCTAAACAACAATTTATGTGTTGAGTAACCATCAAGAACAGATTTTAGACAAAAAAATTGTCTAGTTCAGTGCGGCTATAATGGAGATATATTTTGCATTTACTGCAGAGTTGGGATCGTCTATGCAATGAATGTCGCTTTTCAAAAAGAGTTCATAAAAAGATTCTTCCATTGTGTTTAATCAAATGGAAAATAGGCACTTGGGAATTGGGATATAAGAATTACAGCGAGCCATTGCAACTTTATAGGAAAGAGTTTTCAAGCTATTCTTTTGAGGAATTGATCTTGCCCATAAACATATTCGCCAATCTTTTTTAATGGGCAACGTGTATATACAAGAAATCATGTTGGGATTCTTAAAGATGAAGAATTGCTTTTTCAAAGACCTTGTCAAGGAAGAGACAAGAAATGTTCTGACAAGCCTTTGAAAAGACCTTCTCAAGCTAGGAAACTTCATAGAAAATGGAATGTCGTTTTCCTAAAAATTGAACAAAATTTCATTCCTAATAGATACTAGTCTAAAAGGGTTGGTATTGATGAAGACAGTAAACACAAACAAACAAACATACTCATTCACTCTAAACGAAGAAAATACAATATGGGTCTGTGTAAAAATATCAAAGAAGAGGTGGGAAGGCATGTACCAGGAACAACAGGACGAAGATTAACGAAGGCGTAGGAGAGTTGGGTGGAGTAGAACACTTCATTTTGGTTTATCTTGTAAGGTCCGAACATGTAGTGCTCTGAAGAAGACATCTGTTTTTCATTTTGCAGATCAATGAATTTAATAGATTGATTTTTGATGATGGAAGTTGAGTAAACGATACTATAGTATGTAAGGAATAAAAATTGATAATAGTACTACTTGCCTTGATGTTGGTGGTGGTGGTAGTGGTGGTGGTGGAGATGGGTCGGAGCCCTCTTGTGCGTGTAATGAACCAACCTGGTCTGGAAGCGAGAGACAGAGAAGGCAGCAGCGTATGCTTTAACATTTACTCACCAGGTATGGGTATTTAGAGCAATTTTCTTTGAAATTAAATAAAATTTGGGCAAAGTTATGTAACCAATGGCCAATGGGAAGAAACTAGTCTCTTAGAGCTTTTTCAATCTTTTTGATAAATTAGAAGAAGGTATCTCCCATGATGTTGGCAGAGGAGATTTCGAACTCATAATTTTATAGATATTATAAGCTCTTGGGAGCATCCGGCTATGGGGTTAAAAATTTAGCTATTTGGAACTATAAAAAGTTATTTTATCTATTTTTTTATACACATGTTGCAGTAATGGATTTATTTTAGCTTTCAACACAATAAAATAATATAAACATCACAATAAAATAAGATATTTACTATAATAAAATAATATATCTACTACACACAACTATCACAGCCATACACATAATCGGGCATGAAATAAATTTTTTTTTATAGCAGTGCACATCTATCTATAGATGTGCATTGTAATAATGAAGTTAAAAAATATACCTTTAGTTCCACTGCTGTATGGTTATTTTTGTGTTTTGGTAGAGCTAAAATAGTTATATGGCATTTTAGCTCCACTGTTACAAGTGCTCTAAGCACTGTTAAGCTAATCCCTCGAAGTTAACTCCTAGAGCTTTCACATCCGTCGATGTATTTTATACAATCAATTAAAAAATCACACACGTTAGTCTAGGGGTGTCAATTTAACGTGTCGGGTTTGTATCATGTCGAGGTAGGAGTATTTGACTAAATGACTCAACCTTAACCCGACCCATTTAATAATCGTGTCATGATCCTTCGACCTTAATCTGACCTGTTAATAAGGCGGGTTGACCTGACCCAACCCATTTGACACTCTTAATAAACAAGTCGTGTTGGGTTGACATGAATGTAACACAACCCATTTCAACCTGCATAATATTAAATATAACATCCATCTAGAAATAATTTTTTTTACATTCCAAAGAGAGTCCATACACTTCAAGTCTTCAACCAACATTCAAAATAATATAGTTCAACAAAAATATAACATTCTAAAAATAAGTTCTTTACACTCCAAAAGAAATGCATACACTTCAACCCAAATTCAAAATAATATAGTTTAACAAAAATAAAATAACATAGTTCAACAAAAACAAGTGGGCCATATTATGCAATCAAGAAAAACACAAGGCACATGGGTTCAAAGTTTATTGTACAAAAGCATTATGCAGAAAAAATAAACACATGAGAGAGAGAGAGAGAGAGAGAGAGAGAGAGAGAGAGAGAGAGAAATAACCGGTTTGAGAGTTGACATTTTGAGTTTGAGAATTGTGCGTGAGAAAAGTAGTACGGCTGAAATAAAAAAAAAAATTTATAAGAAAGTTTAGAGATTTAAGGTTTGTAGGGTTTAAAGATCTAGGGTTTGTAAAGTTTCAATTTCCAATTATATCCCTTGTAAATTTTTGTAATTACTCACTTTTCTTTTTAAATTTAAAATATATGTTGGATATAAAAGGTATTTGATAAATCTAAAATAAGATGAATATTTATTTGTTATACGAGTTAAATGGGTTGTGTTAAGTAGGTCATTTCGGGTTGACATTAATAATTAGCGTGTTAAACATGTCTATTGCGAGTTACATAGGTTAACCCACTTATGACACATTTCTTATCGCGTCACTTTTGGGTCGACCTATTTATGACCCAAACCCATTAAAGCTCAACCCTAACTCGAAAAAACTCATGTCGTATTTGCGGGTTGGGTTGAACATTGATACCCCTAATTTAGTCTAGCTGTTTATATATAGTTATGTAAAGTTAGAGCATTCGTATTAACTCGTATATAAATTTTTTATCTATTTTAGTATAAAAATCTACTTTTTCTATTTTAAATAGTCATTTTTCAAAACACTCTATCAGATTATCTATTTTAGACTACATTTTATTTTAAAAAATATTTTTTTTTTAATTTTTTTATCTTTCTTCATACACATGTCATAGCAACCATCATCCACTATTTTCCTTACTATAAAATAGATAATTAAATGTGATTGTTTTTGAAGAGTGATGGTGTAAAATAGAAAAAAAAAAAAAAGAAAAAAAAAAGAAAAGAAAAAGAAAAAGGAAAGGTTCTTATGCTAAATAAACATAAGTTTTTGCACGAGTGGATGCAAATGCTCTTGGAGGAGGAGACTCGCTATTTGACCAACTGACATTGGTTTTTGAGGCAAGAGACCTACTAACGCCTTACTGCCTGGATCAAGTCAATTACAGTTCGAGTGTGAAAACTTAGATAGTGTAAAACACTATAGCTTGTTTAGACCCCTAATTCTTAATTTATGGCTTGATTAATTTTAATTTAAACACACTTGATGCGGAATATACGTGATTAGCAAATTAATTAATCAAAGCACTCAACAATTGCATGGATGAACAAATAAGTGCAATGCTAAAATGGAAATGGCAATGGGCAAAAGAATAGAAAATCCAAGATAATTCCTTGACGTGTTATTGAAGAGGAAACTAAAGAACTCTGCAAAAAACCTCTCCACGACCCTCCAAGTCGAAATCGATCCACTAGTAGTAGTGAATAAGTTGGAGTACAAGAATATCAAAAAGATCCTTCGAGCCTAATTTATCCAAAGTACTTGAGCCCTCCAAGCTCCTGCTACTAACAGAGCTCTCGAAGTCTTGTCTTCACTAGTTATCCGGATCCTGCAATACCACTTGATTGTACTGCCAAGCTTCACCGGCTTCTTTTGGCAAATACCCAATGCTTCCAAAGCTCCAAAACACTATCTACACTCTGAATATGTATGGGTTGTGTTTGGGTACAAATTTCATCTCAATATATAACAATGAGAGATAGAAAAAGAAGAGACTACAAAGGAATTCTAACTTAAGGATGTGTAGCTCTCTTTAAAATGGTGGGTATGTTGTAGAAACTTCTTTAGGGTTTTAGTCTAAATAGCCTCTTTACAATATTGTGGGTAATGAGGGTATATATAGCATGAGTGAAGGGTATAAGAGTTACACTTAAAATCTCAGCTGTCAGTGCATTTTGCATGTCATCTCGCGAGTTGGCCAAGTCGTGAGATGAGTCGCGAAACACACTGACTCTTCAGTTTTTGGTATGTGCTCCTCATGTGACCTTCGTGAGTTGCACTACTCGCGAGCCAAGTCGCGAGATCAATTTGTTGAGTAAATCTTCACCACTTAAGTCTAAACCCATTACAATTAAATCCCACAAAATACAAGGAAATAAATTAATAAAATTGCAACACTTTTTTTTTTCATGAAATAAAATCAACATAAATATTATATGAAAAACCATAACTTAACAGGGTGGCTTCGGGTCGGATAGTTCGGGCATGTGGTAGATCCTTAAGTTTTGTCAAAATGTTAGGTCCATGATTTTAAAAACTGAACCGGACTGACCGGTTCAAATAGGAACCAACCACTAACTTGTTCCGGTTAGAAGCACTATAACTAACTGTAGGGACACGGTTTTAGAGTACCAGTCCAAAGAGAATGGACCAGCCCGAAGGCCCAACAATAATGAATTTGTAGAGAGAGAGGGAATCGAGAAACTGAGCTAGAATAGAATAAACATACAACCAGACAGATTTTGGGCCCAAGAAAGGATAGAATGCAGGATTTAATTCAGTAAGACGTTCTCGGCAATGGTCCGAGGAGATTATATTCAGTTTAATTGTCCTTAGTTTCTTTACACAAACTTTTTTAGGATCCCCTTTTTTTGAAGGAGACCTCTACATTATATAGCTCCTTCTAAACCATCTACACCTTACACTTGTCGACTGTTTAAGCCTCTACTTGAGTACTTGTCCCACCATGTATCTTTTTTGGTCTCTTGAGAGTTGCGGTGATCGAGATTACTCTGTTTAGGGGTCTTCTCCACATAAATGCGGCCAGGGGAGTGGGTGCAGCACATTTAATGCGGTGGTGGCAGCCTTTTCCTTAGATATTTTAGGGAGTCCCATTCATTAGGGGTTAGGTCTATTCCTCGGACGTCCTTATTTATTCCAGAATGTACTAATACGTTCTGGGAGTCCGTGCTTTTACTTTTAGCCTCCTCGGACCTGGCTCCATCCTCGGATATGATTGGGCTTATTGAATGTCTTTGGGCCTTTACCCTTGTAAGGCCCAACGCGTGATCTTGGGATTCTAAGTACCGTGTGGCCTAGTACATGATCTTAGGCCCCTGTGCCCACAATAGCCCCTCAAAACTCTGATTTTCTTTCCTCCCACCCGAGGAGAAAAAGAGAGTTTTGATTGACTTAAGTTGCGCCAGTCCGCTCGTGGGCTTGCTTGCACTGGATTACCGCTTCGTGCGCTTCGTGAGTAATACCGATGCTTCGAAAATCGTGAATTAGCATTGATTGCTCTAGGCGGCGCTATGTCGCGTCCATCGAACGGTGAGGGATGGATCCAACGGCGGGCATTTTATTTAAAGATTTGAGCGGGATAACTTCGGCTTCTTTTATAAATAGCCACCCAGGGGAAATCATTTCCTCACTTTTCGTATCTTCAGCTTCTCCAACTCGCATTCCCTGAGATCTCCTGCTAACAAAGACACCTCAAGCTCTCCTTACTCTTCCCAACAAAACCCACTTTACCTTTTTAATATTCCGAAGGTTAGTGTTCCTTTTTATTTTGTTTTCACAAACGCCGAAGTGTGGGCTTGTGTTCTGTAGTTAATTTCCTCCTCAGCTAGACCTCTTGGCCTTGTAGACCTCAATTTATAGGAAGTCGATCACATTACCCTTCCTTTAGTTAGTCAATATGGGCAAGTTCATGGAGTTAGTGGACTCCCCTGTAAAAATAGAGGTTTTTAAAAGTAAATACCATATTCCCGAAGAGGTAGGTCTGCGATATTGTCATCCAGACCGAATAGACTTGGATAGGAGGGAGGGGGAGGTCGTTATCCCAGTGATAGCCTTTTTGGAAGGAGGGATGACGCTTCCCATGGGTAGGATCACCCACGACTACCTTTTCCACCATAGGCTGTGCCCTCAGCAGTGTGCGCCGAACGTCTTCAGGATTCTAGGTAGCATCGACGCCCTGAATAGGCACCTCGGACTAGGGCTCACCTGGTATGACGTGGTGCACCTGTATGAGGGTCACACGCAATCTGACGGGGGATTTTACCTTAAATCCCGCTCGCCCGTCGTTAGACCCATCTCCTGCCTCCCTAGGTTCAATAAGAACATGAAGGACGATTACCTGATAGCCTCCGGAGCGTGGCATGATGGCGTCCACTGCCCCGTTAAAGAGGGGGACCCAGGTGAGAAACCTTTAAGTCAATTTTCCTTTTTTGTTTTTTAGATAGTAGATTCTTCGGTGCTAACTATACCATTGTTTCCTTGTCAACTTTGTTGTCTCTTGGTGCTATGCCTGGGTTTCCTAACGACTCGTTTCGTTTCGGTTTTGCAGATAAAAACATAGTAGCTCCTTGGCTGAGCCACATAAACGTCCCTGCCTTAAATTTCTTGCTCCGAGCGGAGATTTTCGTGAACGAGGACGGGCAGCTACGTGCCGTCCACAAGATCTTGGACTTCGAACCGATTTCGAGGTCGTTCTAGGAGATCGGTTGTAGTATAAGAGCTGGTGATCCTCGGCTCCGCAGGATTGACGTGTCAAAGCCGGGCTTTCTTGCCAATCGTGATCTCCCTCTTGTTTCGCTCCCGATACCCCAGGGTGTTCCGCTTCCTATAGCTCATTTTCAACAAGTCCCGATAGGAGCAGCCGAAGCGGCCGAGGAAGGGACCGCATCATCACGTCTGTCTCCGGAGGAGGAGATAAACCGGTTTCGGTTTGAGGAGGAGGGTGACCTGGCGCCCGGTACAGCTTGCCCTCCTAACCTTGGTGGGGAGACTGGTGACCGCCTGAGCACACACGCGCCCGTTGCTGTGGTGACCTGTTTAGACAGCTCGTCTGAAGAGGAGATGGCACCGAACCAGAAGGGTAAAGGTCTGAAAGAGCTGCTGGCTGGAAGGGCAAAGGGGGGAACTTCAAAGGAGACCCATAAATCTCAAGTTCCTCCCATGCTCCCTCCACTCCCTCCTCCTCCAGCTGCTCTGGGTCTGAAGCCCATTCCTGATCTGAAGAAGAAGAGACCGATTGCGGAGCAGGAGGAGGGAGAGATCATCCAGAGGAAAGGGGCTAAGCAGCAGAAGACGGCCATAGAGCCTCGAGAAAAAAGGTCGACCTTCATTGATAGCCAGGGTGACCAGAATAGAGCAGACGTGCGCATATCGGCACGTGCCTGGTCTCCTCGGCTTGAGATGGATGGAGCGCCTATTCCATGGGACTCCTCGGTCAGGGAGTACCGAAGAGGCCAGGCCGCATACGTGGCTGAGGCTTTGGAGCAGCCACTCCTCCTGCCCAAAGACATGGAGGCAGTGAGGAATCTGAAGCAGCAGGACCTCTTCTTATGCCTGAAGAGGGATCTTGCGATGGTGAGTCTTTAAATTCTTTATGCCAAGTTTCTGCCTATCTTCTTTATATTTTTTTATTTATGTAATTATATTATTTTTGATCAGATAACGCAAGAAGTTTTCGTGGCGGAGGAGTGGGTCAAAGAGGCCCGAGGGGAGGCGAAAAATGAGATGCTCCTCCGCCGTGAAGCCGAGAAGGCCACAAGAGCTGCAAAGGTCGAAAGCCAGGAGCCCCAGGCAAAATTAGTTATTGCCGAGCGGGATAGAAAGAGCGCCGAAGCCGGGTTGAAGTCTGCTGAGACCCAAGCCGAGGACCAGCGCAAGTTACTGTACAAGACCGAGCTGGAGTTGGCGACGTCGAGGCAGCTCGTGCTGGATCTGAAGGCCGAGCTTCAACGGGCCAATGAGGCTGCTCAACTGGCCAAGGAGGCCTTCGAAGCTGAGAAGCAGGAATCTTATCAGCTGGGCGTGGAAGAAACAGAGGCCAGGCTCACTGAAGAACTGGCCGAGGCCTGCAGGGAATTCTGTGACGCGACATGGGCTGAAGCCCTTAATGCGGCCGGAGTTCCTGCAGACTCGGCCTTAAGGGGACCCGAGAAGGTGTACTATCATTCCAACATTCGTGAGATTCCGGATGATTCCTTCTTGGATGCTCCAGATGCTGCTGCAGCTAAGGAAGCCGAGGCCAAGGAGGCAGTCTCTGAGGTTCCAAGCGTAGCCGTGGTTAAAGGCGACGAAACGACGACCAAGGGTGAGCTGGTCCAAACAGATAATCCTCCCGCTGCCGAGGCTTAGGACTTAGGACTTTCATCTTTTTGTTGTTGTTATTTTGTTTTTTTTTTTTTTTTGTACGCGTATCGTTGCAAGCTGTCGGTGTATCTTTGACTTTATAAATGAAGAAGTTGTTATTATTATTTCTTTTTATCCGTTTTGTGTTGTTTATTGTACTTTATGCTATAATTCCTCTAATTATTCCAAACAAGTCTGTACCAACATGGCGTGTTAGTTTGTAGGGTTAAACATGCAATTTTTGCATACCTTTTCTGAATCACAAGTAAGTGTTAACTTGGTTCACTTAGGAAAATTTAGGAGCGTGTTAATTTTTCCAAAGCAGGTGATCCGAGGTGCCAGGCTTAGCTTAGGATCTGTTTAACACTTAGAAAAATTTAGGATCGTGTTAATTTTTCCAAAGCAGGTGGTCCGAGGGGCCAGGCTTAGCTTGGGATCTGTTTAACACTTAGAAAAATTTAGGATCGTGTTAATTTTTCCAAAGCAGGTGGTCCGAGGGGCTAGGCTTAGCTTGGGATCTGTTTAACACTTAGAAAAATTTAGGATCGTGTTAATTTTTCCCAAAGCAGGTGGTCCGAGGGGCCAGGCTTAGCTTGGAATCTGTTTAACACTTAGAAAAATTTAGGATCGTGTTAATTTTTCCCAAAGCAGGTGGTCCGAGGGGCCAGGCTTAGCTTGGGATCTGTTTAACACTTAGAAAAATTTAGGATCGTGTTAATTTTTCCCTAAGCAGGTGGTCCGAGGGGCTAGGCTTAGCTTGGGATCTGTTTAACACTTAGGAGCCCAAGGCATACGGTTCGAGGGGCCAGGTATGACCAAGGCTCCATTGATTCTTTTAGTTTGGAGCACTTAAATATCATTCATAAAGTAAAATAACGCGAAACTCGTAATGAAGCACTTTTTATTAATAATAATACCTTTTTAGGTTATTTACATTCCATGGATGGGGCATTGCTTGATTTTCCAGATCCTCCAAGTAGTATGCTCCTATTCCAGCTATAGATGTAATTCGGTATGGTCCTTCCCAATTCGGCCCTAGCTTGCCCCAGGCGGGGTTCTTCGCAGTTTCGACTACTTTCCTTAATACCAGATCTCCCGGCGCCAAAGGCCTTAGCTTCACATTAGCGTCGTATCCTCGTTTTAACTTGTGCTGATAGTAGGCCAATCGGACCGCTGCGGTTTCCCTCTGTTCGTCAATTAGGTCCAGATCTTTCTCCAACAAATTGTTGTTATGGTCAGGAGTGAAAGAGCTTGTTTTTAGTGTAGGGAAGCCAGTTTCCAATGGGATGACCGCCTCGGCTCCGTAAGTTAGCGAAAAAGGGGTCTCTCTAGTGGATTTTCGCGGGGTGGTCCGATACGTCCACAACACATGTGGCAGTTCCTCGACCCATCTTCCTTTGGCGTCTTCCAACCTCTTTTTGAGTCCGCCCACAATGACCTTGTTAGTGGCCTCGGCCTGTCCGTTCCCTTGTGGGTAGGCCGGGGTGGAGTAGCGGTTGGTTATACCTAGCCCGCAGCAATATCTTCGGAAAGATTTGTTGTCGAATTGAAGACCATTGTTCGAGATGAGAGTATGGGGGACTCCAAACTGAGTGATAATGTTTTTCCAGATGAACTTCTTCATGTCGGCATCTCGGATGTTGGCCAACGGCTCATCTTCGACCCATTTGGTGAAATAGTCTGTGCCGACCACTAGGTACCTCCTGTTTCCTGCAGCCTTGGGGAAATGGCCGACAATGTCCAGGGCCCATTGGGCAAAAGGCCAGGGGCTGGATAGGGGGTTGAGTTTTCCCCCGGGCTGGTGTATATTCGGGGCGAACCTTTGACATTGATCACATCTCTTTACATAGGCTTGGGCTTCTCGGTACATGTTAGGCCACCAATATCCTTGAGTGAGAGCTCGATGGGATAAAGATCTCGCCCCTGTGTGACTGCCACAAATTCCTTCATATAGTTCTTCTAGGAGAATTTCTACCGCTTCGGGGTGGATGCACAATAGATAGGGTCCGGAGAAGGACCTTTTATAAAATTTACGATCCTCGGACAGCCAGAACCGAGGGGCCTTCCTTCGTATCTTGTTTGCTTCAAGCTTGCTTTCAGGTAAGGTGTCATCTTCGAGGAACTGAACAATAGGGTCCATCCAGCTAGGGCTTACTGTTACTTGATGGACAGACGATACCCCCGTCCTCGGCTTATAAGGCTTCATGAGGTCTTCAACCAGAATCAATCTTGGCAGACCTGACGCCGAGGAGGTTGCCAGCGTGGCGAGGGAATCCGCATATGTGTTTTTGCTTCGGGGAATATATAATAGGTTGAAAGAGTCGAAACCGGTCTGTAAATGTCTGACCTGGTTCAGATATTCCTGCATCCTGGAATCGCGGGCCTCCATATCTCCTCGGACCTGTCCCACGACCAATCTAGAGTCCGAGAACATGTTCACGGCCTTTCCACCCATCTTTTGTGTCATGATCATCCCTACTAGGAGGGCCTCATATTCGGTTTCGTTGTTGGTGGCCAAGAAACCGAGTCTCAACGACTTTTCGATTGTGACGTTTTCGGGGGAGATCAGGACTAGCCCCACTCCAGCCCCTTTGAAGTTTGAGGCGCCGTCGACATAAACCTTCCAAGAAGGGGCTCCTTGTATAGAGGTGACTCCAACTGAATTTTCATCCATGTGCAGCGTCTTCACGTCCATCTCCACTGATGTTTCAGTGAATTCGGCGACAAAATCGGCTAGGACTTGCCCCTTCACAGAGGTGCGGGGCATGTACTTGATGTTGTACGCCCCCAGCTTCGTCCCCCATCTAGCTACCCTTCCCGTATAATCAGTGCTTCAAAGTAAGGCTTTGAGTGGTAGCTTAGTCAGGACAACGACAGTGTGGGATTGGAAATAATGAGGCAACTTGCGTGTGGCATGGACCACGGCTAGAATAGCTTTTTCCAGTGGCAGATATCTGATCTCGGCATCATGTAAGGACTTGCTGACATAATATACGGACCTCTGTATGCCGTTATCAACTCTTATCAACACTAGACTCACAGCGTGGACAGCAACTGCGATGTAGGCAAATAAGACCTCATCTGCCTCGGGTCTCGACATAATAGGTGGCCGAGAAAGATAGTCCTTCAATTGCTAGAAGGCCAGGGCGCACTCCTCGGTCCACTCATAGTCCTTCCACTTGTTCAATAGTTGATAAAAGGGTCTGCACCTATCTGCCGATCGTGATATAAACCGGTTGAGGGCAGCAATCATTCCTGTGAGTCTTTGTACTTCCTTGGGATTCCGAGGAGGTTGCAGGTTGTTAATTGCTTTGACTTGATTTGGGTTCACCTCAATTCCGCGGTGAGTGATCATATAGCCCAAAAACTTTCCAGATCCTACTCCGAAGGAACATTTGGAAGCGTTGAGCCGTAGTTTGTGGCTTCTTAGAATTTCGAAGACATTTCCGAGGTCCTCGACGTGCTCGGCCTCTCTCTTGCTCTTGACTACCATATCGTCGATATAGACTTCGACGCATTTGCCCAGATGCGGTTCAAACATCCGCGTCATCATTCGCTGGTAAGTGGAGCTTGCATTTTTCAGTCCGAATGGCATTACCTTGTAATGGTAGTTTCCGATGGGGGTGACGAAAGTCGTTTTCTCCTAGTCCTCCAAGGCCAAGGGTATCTGATGATATCCTTGGAAAGCGTCCAAGAAGCTCATCCTGGGGTGCCCTACAGTCGCATCTACCAGCTGATCAATTCGGGGCACGGGGAAAGGATCCTTCGGGTAGGCCTTGTTCAAGTCTGTATAGTCTACGCACACCCGCCATTTGCCATTCTTCTTCTTCACTACCACTGTGTTGGCCAGCCAGTCTGGATAGAAAATTTCCTTGATTGCTCCTGCCTTCTTGAGTTTTTGACCTCCTCTTTAACGACGTCAGAGTGATTTTTGGATAAGCGCCGAAGAGGCTGCCTTTTGGGGATAACAGATGGATTGATGTTATGGTGATGGCAAATGAAGCTCGGATCTATTCCGGGAGCTTCATAGGTGCTCTAGGCAAATACGTCTATGTTTTGCTTCAGGAAGTGCACTAACTCTTCCTTCTCTCGGGGTGGCAATTTAGCACCGATTTGAAAGAATTTCTTCGGGTCATCGTCGATGACGACCTTCTCCAATTCCTCGCACTCTGCCTCTTCGGCCTTCAACTCAGGAAGGGAGGCCCCGATCTGTGATCGCTATGATGCTTTGATGGAAAAGGCCGAGGACTCTGGCTCCGATCGGCGTGTTATAGCGGATACTAGACACTGCCTGGTCACAGATTGACTTCCAATCAGCTCCTCAACCTGATCTCTAGAAGGGTACTTCACTTTGAGGTGAAGGGTAGACGAGACAGCCCCAAGGGCATGGAGCCAAGGCCGTGCTACGATGGCGGTGTAGGGGGAGTAGGCGTCCACCACGATGAAGTCCACCTCTACCAGCCTGGAACCGGCCTGAACCGAAAATCTGATCTGTCCACGCGGAATGACGACCTTTCCATCAAAGCCAACTAAAGGCGAATCGTAATTTGCCAGGTCCTCCTGCTTGAGATTAAGCCCCTTGTAGAGATCTGGATACATGATCTCGGCTCCACTTCCCTGGTCCACCAATACTCTTTTAACTTCGTAGCCACCGATTCTGAGAGTTACGACTAGGGCGTCATCGTGTGGTTGTATGGTTCCGACTTTATCCTCATCTGAGAAGCTTAAAGCTGGGCGAGCTTCTTTTCTGACCCGCTTGAATTCAGGTTCGCAGGGCTTGGCCTGTGAACCTGTGATTGACATTACCCGGGAGGGGCACGATCCTGTTCTGCCCGGCGCGGCTAGAATGACGTGGATGATTCCGAAAAGGGGCCTGGAATATGTGCCGCTTTGAGCCCCTGGAGTCGGCTGATTGCCCTGCCCACCGGGCTGGGTCAGAAACTGCTTGAGCCTGCCCTCTCGGATCAACTGCTGTAAATGACCCCATAAGGTTCTGCAATCCTCAGTCTTATGACCTCGCTCCTTGTGGTACTGACAATGAAGATTTTGATTGCGCTTTGCTGGATCGCCAATCATTTTGCTCGGCCATCTGAAATATGGCTCATCTTTGATTTTTTCCAGAATCTGATGTATCGGCTCCCGGAACAAAGTATTAACAACCTGAGCAGCTGGGGCTCCAAAGTCTCTCCTAGGGCGATTGTTGTTGAAACGATCCGACTTGAAATCCCTCCTTTCGTGAGGGATAACCTTACCTTTGCCCTTTTCCTGTTGCTGGTCCTCTTCGACCCTTTTGTACTTGTCAATTCGGTCCATGAGTTGGCGCACACTGGTGACGGGTTTTCCAGTCAGAGATCTCCTCAGGCCGTGCTCGGCAGGCAGGTCGACCTTAAAGGTTCTGACGGCCACGTCGTCAAAATCACCCTCTAACTCGTTGAACATTTCCCAATATCGATCTGAGTATGTTTTCAAAGTTTCTCCCTCCCTCATGGACAAGGACAGCAGGGAATCCAGAGGCCGAGGGACTCTAGTACAGGTGATGAAGCGAGATCCAAATGCTTGTGTGAGCTCCTTGAAGGAGTCAATAGTACCCGCGCTCAAACCATCAAACCATCTCATCGCCGTCGGTCCCAAACTAGAGGGGAAGACTTTGCACATAAGGGTCTCATTAGTAGAATACACGGCCATCCTCTGGTTGAAATAACTAACGTGTTCAACTGGGTTCGTATGACCGTTATAGAGGGTGAACATAGGTTGAGTGAATCGCTTGGGGAGTCGTCCCCCATCAATCCTGCGCGTGAAGGGAGATTTAGATATTTTGCTGGGCGCTTTACTCATGGCGTCATTTCCCACGCCTCTGGAAGATGTACCTTCCCTCCTGTGCTCTCGACGATTATGTGACTCATATGAGAAGGTCTCGCTCGGGGGCGTCCTTGACCTGCGCCTGTACTTATTATCGTCCTCGCTACTTGTAGAAAGGTCAGGGGCTGAGGGACTTCGCCTCCTCCACTCTCGGTGGAGCTTCTTTTTTATGTAGTCAATTTCTTTCTGCATGGTCCTGGTGCGCTCCTCCTGGGAAATATGGCTATCGCCCTTAGACTGACTTTCACCGGAGTGGATGGTATGCACACTTCCTTCCTGACCTTCTTGAGGATGCCCTTCCCCACGATATCCCATAGATTCGGATTGGTGTGGGCCTGAACCTGCCATGATTGACTGTCTAACACTCTAAACCACCAGATTCCCACAGACGGCGCCAATTGTAGGGACACGGTTTCAGCGTACCAGCCTAAAGAGAATGGACCAGCCCGAAGGCCCAACAATAATGAATTTGTAGAGAGAGAGGGAATCGAGAAACTGGGCTAGAATAGAATAAACATACAACCAGACAGATTTTGGGTCCAAGAAAGGATAGAATGCAGGATTTAATTCAGTAAGACGTCCTCGGTAATGGTCCGAGGAGATTATATTCAGTTTAATTGTCCTTAGTTTCTTTACACAAACTTTTTTTGGATCCCCTTTTTTTGAAGGAGACCTCTACATTATATAGCTCCTTCTAAACCATCTACACCTTACATTTGTCGACTGTTTAAGCCTCCACTTGAGTACCTGTCCTACCATGTATCTTTTTTGGACTCCTGAGAGTTGCGGTGATCGAGATTACTCTGTTTAGGGGTCTTCTTCACATAAATGCGGCCAAAGGAGTGGGTGCAGCACATTTAATGCGGTGGTGGCAGCCTTTTCCTTAGATATTTTAGGGAGTCCCATTCATTAGGGGTTAGGTCTACTCCTCGGACGTCCTTATTTATTCCAGAACGCACTAATACGTTTTGGGAGTCCGTGCTTTTACTTTTAGCCTCCTCGGACCTGGCTCCATCCTCGGATATGATTGGGCTTAGTGAATGTCTTTGGGCCTTTACCCTTGTAAGGCCTAATGCGTGATCTTGGGATTCCAAGTACCGTGTGGCCTAGTACATGATCTTGGGCCCCTGTGCCCACACTAACCATAATTAGGACACAGTTTCCATATATAAAAATAAATAAAAATAATACAATACATTTAAATGTAAACTCTTAATTAATTAATGGGTAAATTATGTATTTGATACTTATTTTTTACACTATATTTTAATTTGGTCTTTAACATTTCAATTGTGTCAATTTAATCCCTAAACTTCCAGTATCAAGTAAATTTAGTCATTATCGTTATTTTTTGGATGAAAATTTCTGGATTGACAAACAACCAAAATAAAATTAGTTTATTGTCACACAATTTTCATTCAAAAGATAACCGAAGTGGCTAAATTTACACAATTATAAAAAGTTAAAAACTAAATTAACATAACTAAAAGATTAGAAACTAAATTAAAATACGGTGCAAAAAATAGCACCAAATATGTGGTTTACCGGTCACTTTTAATTAAATTAATATTCAATTTAACAAGTATGACCGGACCGGAGCCGGTTTTGAAAACAATACTGATAAGGAGGAGATTGTGGTGTAAGCGCTCTCTCTCTCTTCTTTATCTTTTACTTCTCTGGTTAGAACAGGGGGCATCGTTCAGTGCAGTCCAGGAATGGCGTCCTGCAGCAGCTGTGTAATAACTGGAAATACAAATAGATGGAGTATGGCATCTCTTAAATCAGCCCTTCCGCCTTCTTCATTACGCTTCCCTACCATGGCCGCCGCTACTTCATTTCAGTCCAAGCCCAAGCCCAAGTCCAAACTGCTTCTCCGCTCTTTCAATGGCCTCGCTCCTCTTCAACCCTCTCTCTTCCCAACTTCTTGCCCAGGTACTTTTCATCATTACCCACTTTTTAAATTTTTCATTTCCAATGTCTTCACTATGAGTTTTTTTTATGGGGGGGGGGGGGGGGGGGGGTGGGGGGGACAATTACTATGTGATATTCAATTCTTGTGCTCTAGCCTTTAGTTTATTTTGTTTCCTGAGAGTTTCAGAGCTAAAAATTGACAGCTTTTCCTGTTTGTGCATTGTGATTTATTTGTCTTGCCCATATAATGAGCAGTCTCATTTGATATTTCATATGTCATTTTTTTTTAATGTTTTTTATAATCAACTTACCACCAAATAAGTTTGCCTGATTGTTCATAGTCCAACATTGTGTTGATTTCTACATAATTCAAGTCGAAGTTGAACACAAATTTTTTTGTTTGTTAATATTTCGCTAAAATGTGTACTTCCAACCAAAGTACTTGAACATTAGCCCGTTCATTTTCCACCTTAGTCCAATTAGACATCCTAAAATATACTTTCAAAAAAAAAAAAAAAAGAAGATAACTAACAGTCATAACTGTAGACTATATTAGAAGGAAAAGAACAAAGGTGTTTACTTTGCTAGAAAGAATAACATAGATAAGAAGATATATATTATTTGAAAAACAGAAGGGTGTTCTCCGTCACTAAATCACTGAAATAATTAAATAACATAAAGCTATGATTCAACTAAAATAGGAGCTATAATTAGAGAAGATGAGGTAGTCTAATGGAAAGAGGGAAAGGGCTGTAGGCACTAGTTGTTGATTCAAGAAAAGCGCAAAGGTTGCTTCTTGCCTTGAATTGTTCTAGAGGGTTGTGCTGGGTTTAATCTGCCAGTGGAAATTTCAATTTACCTTCAGTCAGGTGGTCATCCAAGTGTAAAATGTTGCCTCACTCCGGTCTAGTGGCTTAGGTGGTTGGCCAACTTCCCTAATTCCGCTTTGAGTTTCTCTCTCTCTCAAAGAAACGATTTGGGCAACATTAGTCATAATTGCACTTTATCACTAATGACTTGCAGTTTGTGCTTATTAATTTTGAGCTGGAACTTGGCTAACTTGTAATTTGTACTTTTGTTGCTTGGCATAGTGTAATACAAGTCATGGGATATTGTGGGAGAGGGCTAAATAGGAGTGGAAGTGCGTAACTAAGGGATGCTTTAGGATATTATTTTACCTCCTACAAAGCTCCTCTAACCTTGCTGCCACCACCTACTATCCCTCTTTCTTCTGGTGTTTTTGGTTATTTCATTGCTCTTGTGCTCCTATGCCATGAATCATCCAATATGCATATCACTTGTTTAATTTATGGTGACACAAATGTAGTGGGATATAATGATTTGGATGAATCATTGAATTATACAAGAGAAAGTTGAGGTCTTTTAACAAAGAACTTAGTTGTATACTGACTTCATTGATCATTTTTCAAGGACTGCAAGTCCAACTGCTGTTAAATAACATGTGGTTATTATTACTACTGCCCTGTTAAATAACATGTGGTATCCCTTAATCCTCTAACAGACTATCTATGCAACATTTAGTTCCTCTTCCTGTTGGCTTGAAATACTTTTAAGTTCTCGTCTCCTGGTGCAGAATTTACCAGCTTTGGTCATTGTTTTCCCACTATTGGCAATGGGGGTCGAGTCTTTGCTATGAGACATGGGAGGCGAGTACCCAAACTCAATAGGCCACCTGACCAGCGTAAGGCACTAATTCGGGGCCTCACAACGCAGATCCTTAAACATGGTCGCATCAAGACTACGAGAGCAAGAGCTAGTGCAGTGAGGAAGTATGTTGATAAGATGATCACATTGGCAAAAGATGGATCTCTTCATAAGAGGAGACAAGCTCTTGGCTTCATATACGAGAAGCAGATTGTCCATGCCTTGTTTGCCGAGGCTCCGGAAAGGTATGGAGAGAGGAATGGAGGGTATACACGAATTCTCTTTACTTTGCCACGGCGAGGAGATAATGCTCCTATGGCCTACATTGAGCTTGTCTAGATTTTAAGTATATCTGCATGCAAACTATTACTCGGACCATTATTCTCACTTCATGCTTCTGTTAGGTAATATCTTGTGTAGTAACAAATGATCTAATGAATGGTTATTTGATTCTTGATAATTTTGAAGTTGCAATTTAGTCTTCGTATTGTTTTTCTTCAGCTTGTACGGTGCTTCTCGGCTTATATTGTACGTCTCTTCAGCAGTTATTATTTGTCCCTCAGTTTCTAGTATAGTTCATTATTGTTGCTTTACTTTCTTCTTATATGTTCACTTGTAACATAAAACTCTTTATACGTGCATCAGATATCTAAATGGATTTTCCCAATTGTATTATAAAGGGTTTTAGTTGAGAAAGTGATCTGCTAATTCTTGGTATTGATACCTATATCAAATTATAAAGTGATCACCACTCAACCAAAAAATAAAGGTGAATAAAAAGATTATAAAAAAGTGAGGAAGAAAACAAAAGGGAGTTGGAGGTGATTTTTCTTTATTCTAATTTTTCATGAAGGGTCATTCACATAGAACAAAGCAGTTTGACAAAGTCCAGTCCAGCCCAGCATCGATCGCATGATCATGGATCCCAGTGATAAATTATCAAAGCAATTTCCATTGGAACAAGCAACTTGTTTTTCTTCTTGGTATGATTTGGCAATAAAAGTTCTCATATTGCTTCACATAATGCTTGACAGGAGTTGAATGATTTGAGCAGTGGCACTTTAACAAATTTGTTGTGTCCACAATAAATGGGCCATCAAGGCTCCGGTGTACACATGATATTACTCTTACCATCACATGGTATGATGGAGACCCTTTTTTTTATTCAGCCAAAAAAAAGAAAAAAGTTATGTCTGAAATAAATAACTGAAAGAATTATAGTGTTGGGTCATTCCTGTTGGTTTCTGCTGCCCAGAGTATTGTGGGTTTTGGTTTAGGTATGATTTTGTCTATTGCTTACAAGATTAGGGAAGCATAGCTGTGAAGTTGTTTGTAATAGTGACTTCATTGATTCATTCGTTAACTAAACGTATCAAGCTTGCGCTTAAATTGCTTGTACTTAAAGGTTCAGTTATTGAATGAATTAAACTTGGCTCAATATGTTTGTAAGATTGTACTTTTGGCGATTAGTAAGGTGCAACTTTAAACAAATTGTTAAAATATGCATTTTAGTTTTATTTTTCTTTAAAAATATTGCTATTGAAAGTATATATAGTTAGTGAATTTTTAAAATATCACATGCAATAATTAATATAGCCTATAAATATAGGCTTCTTATAACTTAACCAACTCAATGAACTTCTCATACAAAAAAAAAAAAAAAAAAAAAACCAACACAATGAAATTAATAATTTCGTTAATAAGCTTTAGTTCATTTGGGAAATTAAGAATAAACTTGAACATAATTTAGTTCAGTATAAAACTCAAGTTCACATTCAGCTTAAAAAAAAAAGTGACCAAATTTTAACATCTTAAAAAGCACCGTATCATCCGGGATGAAGAGAGACTTTGAGCTTGGCCCCAAATTAAAAAAAAAAAAATTAGTGTATATATATAGGTATTAATTGTAGTAATTTTGTTCTATAAAATTACACTTTGTCTCTCTTAACAATATCATTGATTATTTTAAGAGTAATGTTATAATCACAAACATTTTTACAAATTGTTCAAATAATAAATTTTTATTAGTTTATATTTGAACCCACCATTTACATTACTTTTGTACTTACTAATAACCATTCATTATATTAGCAATTTGTAAAAAAAGTTTGTAACTCTAGCATTTTCCTGCTTTTAAAGACTATAAAAAAATTTATAGATCTAAAATCTAAAACAAAATATACCATCCTAAAAAAATTAGCCCAACAACAAAACAATTAGGATCAAGCAACCAATTTTATTCAAAACAAACAACCAGACGCTTTACAAAAATTTAAACAAAATAATTTTGTCTTTACTCAGCAGCAGATTCACACATCAAAAACAAAAATCGAAAACAAAAATAAATAAAACCCCTTAACGGTTAAACAGAAGAGCCAGAGGCTGGAACTCTCACATGCGAACAGCAGCAAAGTTTTCCTTTTTAACTTCAAGTTTCAGCTCTATCCTGCGTATCAGGATTTTTTTTTTCTATATAATCAAATCCTTCAAATAATTTCATTAGTTATCAAGGTTTTGAAACTATTTAGCAATCTAACAAATCGAGTCCCTTGCAGTTTCGAAAAGTTTGAAATCGAGTGTTTCGCACTCGAGTTCCATGAGATCACAAAACAAAACCCAGAAATTGAAGAAAATCAGCAAAGAAGAAAACCCAGAAACCTTAATCAAAGAAGAACACAAACCAGCAAAGAAGAAAAACAAACCAGCGGGAGGCGACGACGAAGATGGCGACGGAGACCAAGCTCTGCGAAGGTTTTCCTCTAATCGTTGTTTTCCTTGTCTAGGTCTTTCAATTTGATGATGCTTTGTTGTTTTTTCTTGTTCTGATGTTCGTTGGGTCTCATGGATAATAGAAATCAAGTCTTTTCCATGAAACTCGACTCTAACAACTCGATTTAGCGCACAACGAAATCGAGTTCTCTGCACTCAATTTGTTAGATCGCTAAATAGTTTCAAAACCTTCCTAACTAATGAAATTCTTTGAAAGATTTAGTTATTTTGAAAAAAAATCTTGCGTATCATATTTACAAGTTTGTAAGAAAGGGATATTTTGGTAAATTGGTTAGATTTCAATGGTTCACTACTAATTAATAAAATATATTTTTCAAAAAGATATACCCTTTGGTCAGCTGGCGTAAAAACTAAAAACTTTCTTTGCAATACCAATGAATAAATGAAAAAGTCATATTTTTATTGAATAACCAATACACACAATTATAACTCACTTAAACCCAAAATTGTCTTCAATTTCTACGATGAATCATTAAAATGACTAAAAAGTAAATTGCCAACAAGAAGTTCATCCTTGAAACAAAATTTCCCGTTGATAATAATAATAATAATAATAATAATAATAATATTTAAAATTAAATTAAAGAGAATATTTAGAGTAGGAAAAAAAAAAAAAAAAAACCAAAAAACAAAAACAAAGAAGAAGATAATAACTGGATAATAAGATAGATTCTGTTATCCTATGTATGTCTCGGTCTTTTGGTCGTCTTTGTAAGCCTTTTGCTTAGCTAATTTTACAAGTAGTGGTGAAGGAGAGAAATATGTTAAGTGTGACGAGTCTCTCTCTGGGCTCTCGAGCTTCCATGGTAATTCAGGTTCCCACTCCAACCCAAACCCAACACAGTGGTGCTTCTGCTTTTTCTCTTGGTAAAGGGAGTACAAGCAGACGCAGCAGCCATTGTTCACCACTGGGATTTCTGTCTTTTGGCAATTCTAATAGCTGCACCACCTTATCTTCCTCCGTTAAGACAGCAGTTGCAGCTGTCGACTCCGACCAACTCAGTTCTTCCAATACAGCTGACAAGGTTTCTTCTTCTGTTACCCATTGTGCTTCTTGTTTATCTCTCTTTACTAATCAACTAGGAAAGTCTCAATTCCTCATATATTTTATGTATTTCTTCCCCAGATCCTGAAATATATATATATATATATACATATATATATATATATATATATATAAACGTTTTGTGTTTGTATTTGCATGTGTATATCAATACATTGATTTTCCTCTATTAGCTTTTAGTAAGATTTTCCATACATTTAGTCATATACCTGTGCGGCTGTACTGTAAGAAGATGATCCAACCATAATATATTGGGCAAAACAAAGACTTAGATACAGTTACTTAGATGCTATATCTTGGGTTCTCCAATTTAATTCAACAATGTGTTTGCATTGGCTAGTAAGTCATTTAGTTGAATTTAATTGTGGAAAAATGACATTGCTTGCACTGCATTGTTCAATATAATTATGTGATTAAATTTAATTTGGGAACCAAAGGAACAACACCTATGAAACTGTGCTTAAGTTTTGCTCTAATTTCTCTCTCCCTCTCAACACATAATTGACCAAAACCCAATTCAGTTGGCTTATCTGTTATTCAACAAGTCATCTCACTTAACCTTTGAGATGAACAAAACACCGCCTTTAATTTGGTTTTACTTATATTTCCATACAGGAACAAGCAAGCAAATATTATTTCGTTGTTGCAAATGCAAAATTCATGCTGGATGAAGAGGAGCATTTCAAGGAGCTTTTGTCTGAGCGGCTGCGTCTCTATGGGGAGCGTAACAAAGAGCAGGACTTCTGGCTTGTGATTGAGCCAAAGTTCTTGGATAAATTCCCTAACATTACTAAGAGATTACGGAGACCCGCTGTTGCTCTGGTTTCAACCAATGGTCCCTGGATCACGTAAGAATTCCACTGCTCAACTGCCTACTAAGTGCTAATTACTACTGTTCTTTGTTCCTTCCCCCTACCTTTTATAGAACTCCCACATAGATAGTTGAAAATGCTTTGAATTTCTAGAAGTACATCAGTATCATGCTCTTGAAATCAAGATAACAAATGTAGGGGATGCTTGCAAAGGATATTAAAAACTGCAGTTGGTAAGTTGTTTGATCGTTTTGCTTGCAGTAGACCGTAGGTTGTGGATGCTTGTGATGTTCTATGCTATTGCAGTATAGAGATTCTTAGTCCAGGTTTCCACCAAGCATATCTACTTTTTTCTTCTTTTCCCTTCTTGTTAAGTGAGCAATTGATGATTTCAGCCAAGTACCTGGGTGTGTGGCAAGTTTTTCTCAAATTTTCACTTGTTTTTTGCTAAATAAAATGGTGAGGACACCAATTGTGGCTACCCTACCTAGGCATGACCATAGTAGCTCCTTTAGCCACTGAGGAACCAATGCTTGAGGGGCCTAGACAGGGATGGGAGGCTGCAAGTACTCCGTCAATTGAGTTGAGCCTTAGTATTATCTCAATCCCACCCACGGCATTACTGGTTTAAGGCAGTGGGAGCTAATTGTCCCTAAGCTAAACCAATGGCATGCCATCGCCCTAAAGGTTTCAACTCAGGACTTACCCCATACCAAGACCCTAATCAGTGAGCCATGACTTTGGGCGCTAACTTTTCACTTGTTTTACTGATAAAATTTGGAGACTCCATAGTTCCAAAATAGATAATGTAACGATAATTGTATAACTTTTTCCAAATTTATTTATCGATAACACTAGTGCATTGGAAATCACCCACCCCACCCTTGAATAATATAAAATAGTTATCTTTTCTTGCCCACCGTTTATCTCTGCCCCTAATCACTTGGTTTGGCAGGTTCATGAAGTTAAGACTGGACCGGGTTTTATCAGAAAGCTTCAGCGCTGAAAGTCTTGAAGAAGCATTAGTCTCAAATCCTACCAATCTAGAGTTTGAGAAACCAGAAAAGTGGGTGGCACCTTACCCAAAGTATGAATCTGGGTGGTGGAAGCCCTTCTTGCCCCCTGGATCAAAAGAGGAAGTCAAAGTATAAAAACATTCTTCCTTTTTGACCAAGCCTTTTACATTTTCCTCATCAATGTGGATTTTTCATCATGTATTGCTGACTAACAGTTGAAGTTGGTGAGGTTTGCATACTACTCTGTAAGATAGTGCTGACACTAAGTAATTTAGTTTTGAAGGTTACCACCTTTGGAGGTGAGATTTAGGAGTTGCATTTGAGATTGTGAAAGAGTGGTAAGCATAAATTGGCATTTTCTATGTTAAGTCAATATAATAAAAGTTCTGCAAGTGAATGAAGTGGTGCATCTTTGCAATTGGTGAGTCCATATCAACTTTTAAGCTTTATATTTGATCTCCGGTATGGGTGAGGCTTGGTGACGGGAGAAACACTTTCTGCTAATAAATTGGCCATGGGTCCTTGTTCTTGATGCTTTAAGATTATAAGGCCTGCCTAGGTATGCAAGGCCTCCACAAAAAGCTGCCTTTCACTTTTTAAGATTTTTGTGCCTCTTATAAATCAACTAAAATTGTATGATATATATTTGATTGGAAGCATACTTAAAGCCTTTTCTCTCTCTCATACTTGAACTCATTATGATTGGGAGCATACTTCTTATGAATGAGACCATACCTCTCACTATTCATGTCTGCCATATTCTCTGCTTTTGGCAATATTATAGGAATGCTTGTAGAAAATGTGAAGACTTCGCTGCTTCAGAGGCTGACTGCCCTTTTGAAGGTTTGTCAGTTCATTAGTTTGGCAGCCTAGACAATTGAAATTTGTATCTGCTCAAAAAATTTATTATAAGAAAACTTCCATCCATTCAAAATTATGCATTTTTGCTTGTAAATTTTTTACATTTTTTTCTCTTCAAGAAATTTTTTAAAAAATATACATTCTGTGACATCAAATGAGAGGCAGGGCAATGGATGGATCCATATGAAGAAAAAGGCGTTCAAGAAACTTCACAAATCGGCAGAGGTATCAACCTTTCCTGGTTTTGGAGTTTCAGTAGAACATTTCCATCCTTGTAAATAGTCCTGCATGTTATCCTAGTAAAAATTAAGTTAAGGATACCCTTGTTAACAAAAAAAAGAGAGTAAGGAAAAACAGATGCGGTACTCATCTTGCTAACTTAGCAGGTGACAGGATCATGCTTTAAGAACTAATCATAAAGATAATTGTCAGTGAAATTAAAAAAAATGGTTGGTATGGTATGAATGTGATCTTCTTTTATTTGGAACTAACCAAAATGGATAGATAGAGAGAAAATATGGTAAATTCCACCCCTCCCCTTAACTATGACACAGTTGTAATAACTTCTATAAACTTTGAAAGCAAGTAATATCCCTATGATCTATTGGTTACTAGCTTATGATCACTTTGCCCCTCAACATTAACAGAAAATTCAAACTTCTGTTAGACATTAAATTTTTTTTTTTCCTATTAAATTTGACAAAATTATAATGTTATGGGACAAAATGCTTATTACCAATAAATCATAGAGGACATTACTCAGTTTTAAGTTTAGGGGGAAATGCAATTATACCATAGTTAAGGGGAAGGTGAAATTAGCCCAAAGAAAGTAAAAATAAAAATAATATAAATGATGCTTCAGAGCATAGTAGTAAATTTATGCAAATTACTTTGTCTTCCCTTACATTGTTTGCCTCAACCAAATAGAGGAATTTGTATATCTATTACATATGCAATGCTTCAAGGGTGTAGTACTAAGTTTATATTACAATTTCTTCCCTTCCATTATTTTTTTCAAACACACAAAGGAAATTCATATCTCTTGTTTCTACATTTTTTCACCCTTCTTCTCCGTGTTTGTTACTATTTCGGTATTTCCTCTACATCCCTCTTTTTATTTGGTCTATGTTCTGCTCACACAAAAAAGGTGATTACTTTCTCTCTATTTTTTATTTTCTTCTCCCTTTTGGTAGAATTTTTTATTCTTTCATGCAACTTTGCTATGGTTTGATGAGTTCTTGTATTTTTTTTTTTTACAGCTTTTAAGTTGACGCTATTTTGGTGTTGTGTTTCTTAATTCTTTGTTACAATCTCTCTCTCTCTCTCTCTTTTCATCTTATGGATTTGGTTAGATTTTAGTTTGGATTAATATATAGTTGTTTTGGAAGTGAGAATATGAGCTTGTATCAAAACAATGTAGTTGAACATGTGTTTGGATGTGCCTAACAATAGTTTGAGTAATTGATTATTATTTATTACAAAAAAAAAAAAAAAAAAACTCTTATTCCTTTGTTTTCGTTTTAATTTTCAATCGGACAATGTTTTAATTTTATGATTTATTTTATTATCATGATAATATCCTCGAGAGAATGAGATATTTGAATTGCACAAAAATAATAAATTTAAAGTTTAGAAAGTTTAGTTTTACTGAAGAAAATTTAGGAAAACATTAGCCACTACACACAAGGTAGAAGCATTTGGCCCATCTTTAAAAAAAAAAAAAAAAAGAACAATATTAACTAAACACACATTAAAGTTTAAACATGCAAAAAAAAAAAAAAAAAAAAAATTGAGATAGAAAGTGTAAATAAAAATATGCATTTGTAGAGACAACAAAATAAAGAAAATACCTAAAGAAGTTGTTGAATTTTTAGAGAGACTTGATGATGCTTATATGCAATATAAAAAGAAAAGGGAGGCCCAGAAGAGAAAATTGTTAAGTGATAGAATACCTCTTTGTTTAAGTGAGTCTATTTCTTCTAAAGACGATTAATCTTAATATATATTATCTTTAACAAATTTTAAAAAACAAATTACACATTATACCACGTTACAAAAAAATTACATATTCTCGTGCATCGTACAGTTCCACGAATAGTTTCCACATCGATGCGAAGACCTTATTTTTTTTGACGTTGTTAGCAAATTCAACTAGTCTCATGAGAAAAAAGAAGAAGATCTTATTCATTATGTCAAGCCAATTGTCCCATGAGAAGTTAACACACAAAATAAAACAAGTATATCTTATTTATTTACTTTATTATTTGACCAATCCAAACAGAATGCATGGCTCACAACTTCCTCACCAAGAGATCTAATCCGTGTTCAGGCTCTAGAACCAACCTGAGAACAGGTCCATGGGTGTATTTGGGAGAGAGAGAAAAGGCAAAGTTGGACAAAATAAGAGAGATAAGTATCTTGAGTTCAACCGTAGCCAAGTTCTGTCCAAGACACACTCGAGGCCCAACTCCAAACGGCATGTACAGGTGTGGAAGCTTGCAAGCACCTGTAATTCCATTTTCAAATCTATCTGGGTTGAACTTGAAAGCATCTGCTCCCCATATGTCTGGATCAGTATGCAATGTACACACCATGTTCCAAATGTTGACACCCTTTGGGACTGTAATGTCCCCGAATTTCATGTCCTTGAAGACCTCCCTTGACATAATTGTTACTGGAGGGTAAAGTCGCAATGATTCATTAATCACCATCGTTAGCTGCAGATGCAAATTAAAATATGGGGTTAGAAATATGTCTAATTCTCTATGCATAAGCATCTTTTAAAATATATATATGATTCAGGTCCGTTTGAAAACAACTTATTTATCTTTTGCTGAAATTTGAAAAAGCGAGAAAAAAAGGGTAAGTTGTATATAAAAGTTAAAAGTTAAAAGCTAAATTTTAAAGCTGATGCCAATCTTATCTGGAATGAATTCTAATTATTGGTATAAAATTTTAAGTAATACTAGTTGTTACATGACCTGTTTCATCTTACGAATCATATCAGCATCGGGAATACCACCTCCACAAATACTGAGAGCCTCGGCACGAACACGGTCTTGCCATTCTTGATTTGAAGCCAACAACATGAGGCACCATGTGGCAGAAACTGCAGTGGTCTCAAACCCAGCCAAATATATGTTCTTGCAATTGTCAACGATGAAGCGGTCTGTTTCCTCCTGGCTCAAGTTACTATTCCGGGCGCCCTCAAGAACCATTTGTAATAAATCTTTCTCATTAGCAGCAACTTTTGTTCTCTCCTTCACTACCTCTAGTATCAAATTGCGGATCTCCTTTTCTAACGCCCATTTTTCCCTATTGCTTTTTGTGGGGAGATATCTGTAACATACACATATGTTGAAATGAGTCATTTTTTTTTTCAATATTTAGTTAGAGAAAAGCTTTCGTCACATATGCTGCCCTTCATTTGAAAAAGATTCATTCATGATTCAAATTAAGTATTATAAATTTAAAGATGTCTTCAAACATTCAGTGTCACTTCAAAATCTTAATTGTGACATGTACTATCTCCATTTCAAGTAATGGAGACAACCATGTTTTTTTTTTAGATCTCTTTCAATTCAATATATATATATATATATATATATATATATATATATATATATATATAAATGTATGCATGTATGTTAAGTTGTTACTTTGAAAGGTTTTGGAGTTTGGAGGCAAATGTATAATTTTGGCAGTATCATTATTTCATAATTTTATGTAATATTTAGCGTAATGTGGTAAGAACATCTTGATTATGATCATTGGTGGAGGTTTTAAATCCCTCCCCCTCCCTCACCTTTATTCTAGTACTTAAGATTTAAAACTACATGCACTTTTGCAGTTAATGGCCCCCCCGATGTTTATAAAAATGGGGGAAAAACACTTTCTCCTTTTTATCAATAGATTAGTTCAAAATTTTACCCCTAAAATATAGAATTGGGCAATGTATCCCATTAACTATGGTTTTAAAAACTGGACCAGACCAGTTGGTTTAATTGGTTGAACCAAGAACCGACCAATAATCTGGTCCAGAAAAAATTCGAATAACTGACCAAAACCGGGAATTGGAGGTAAATCTGGTTTTGCCTTTGGTCCGGTTTTTAAATCCATGCCCTTAACTATTGAAAAGAGAAAATACTCCATTACTCTGTTAACACAATGAAGAAATCTTTTGGTTTCTAAAATATTCCACAATGAGGAGGAATGTAACATACCCTTGAATTATATATATAAATATATATATTTATTTATGTTAATCAAATACTTCCTTCAAAATAATCATTTAAATTTTTTCTTCTATTAATAATAATTTTTTTTAATTAATTTTGTCTTCAGTATTGGGTCAATTGCACTTTTTGCTCCTTAACTTTTGGGTCATTTGCATTTCCTCCCCTCAAGGATATTTTAGTAATTTTGTTGTGAAATATTCTAAGAATCAAAAGATTATGTCATGTATTAACAGAGTTAGGGGGTATTTGCTTATTTTAAATGGTTAAAGGGGGAGGGGGAGAGGACATTATTCGATTTTATAGTTTAGGGAGGGGGTATTGTAAACAACTCATTAAATGAGTACTAATGAGTCATTAATTAGTAATCATTTAAAGTACTAATTAATGACTCTCTTTTTTTTTTTTTTTGTCATATAGAACTCATTAGCTTTAATAGCAATTAAAACATATGTTTCCAAAAATTTCCAAAAATAGATAAGTAGATTAAACTCTTTTTCATTTTATATTTAGAGAGTTTTTATTTTTTTTTAATAGATATGATAAAATTTCAACATATGAGTCTATTTCATGATAACTACTTTTTATTTTCAGGTTAAAATATTGATTGGTTTATCGCATATGTAAGATTTGAATAACAGATCTCTTATTCGACATCAAAAGACTTTACCACATATATATATATATATATATATATAAAAGGTTAAAAGTATTGGAAATGACCTACTTTGTCATCATTAACATTTTTTTGTTTCATTTAGTATCATTATTATAATATTACTATTATATTATATTGTACATGGCAAGGCATATAAAAGTACATATATTATTTAATTATCCAAAATTAATTGGTTTGGGTACATGTAATGTTTTTAAAAACTATTATTACCACCGCACACCTTTGGTGCGATGGTCACTCTACAAGTATAAGTGCTTGTGGAGTGTGAGGGACAAGTGCCGGGGTTCAAGTCTCCAGGAGGGAGCTTCACACACATATACACTTAGATTAAGCTAGAGTAGAATTCTATCTTGTATATATAAAAAAAAAACTATTATTAAAATCTAATTTTAGTCTTTAATTTATTTAATAAAAAAACTTGATCTAAATTTTTTAAAGAATGTGGGTTATAGTTACTCAATGGGTAAACTACCAATACGTTTAGGATACACCCTAATACAGCTTGGATACAGTTCTAACCCAACCCTTAATAGTAAGAGATAGATCAACCTCATAAGAATTTTTATTATATTTTTTATATATTAGTTTCAATGTTAAATACTTATCAACTAGTTATCTTTTTTTTTTTTTTTTTCTTTTTTAAATTCTTTTGGATCTTGGCTTGTATTCTAGACATTATAGATTCACTTTATCACCCACTATTGCTCCAAAATTAATATATGTTAAAAAAATATATAAATAAGATATATTAATAAGTATTTAATATAAGTATCTCCGTCATATTGTATTCTAGACTTTTAAAAGTTGTCGTATGACCGTATCTTGTATTGTATCATACCCGTACCATTCCCATACTTGTGCATCTTTGCCACTTACTATGAATTTGATAGAAGTGAAGTTCATACCTCATAGCAGGGAGCTGACCCGCTATACCTATACCTTTCTTGGACATGGCCTCCTGGAGAAGTCTCAGCTTTAAGAAAATCTCTTCCCCTTTGGAATAGTTGCTGCCAAAACAGGCTTTTGAGATAACATCTCCAGAGAAACTTCTCATATACTGATCGATTTTTATTTCTACAGTTCCACCCTGTGTCTCAATCATACTCTTCCATGAGTCTACCACTGTGATTGCAGACTCGGTAATTATGTTCACCATTCCCTACAAGGTTTTAGGATCACATAAATAGCTAACTGGTTATTTTCGCATTTAATAAAAAAAAAAAAAAAACCATGCTAGAGGAAAACAAAATTGTTGGCTGAAATAATGATTATATACCTTAACCTTCTCCATGTATAATTCAGGTGCAAGGATTTTCCTCTGATGTGCCCAGACAGCCCCATTTGAAGTTAAAATGCCCTGTCCGAGCAATGGACCAAGCGCTTGGTGTTGATATGCTGGCTTTCCCAAGTCCAACGATGTGCATGTGGTTATCTCCCTCACTATGTCAGGTTGGGTCACGAATAATATTTGTGAGTTCCCAAGAGAACAGGTAAATAGTTCACCTGTTTAAACATACATCAAATGGAAATGCTTTAATTTGTTATAACTTATAAGGGTATGTTGACTAATTTTAGGATCATACCATTTTTCACAACTAACTTATGTGATAGATTGTGATTTACTATTTGTCTCTTTAATTCATATATACAGGCCCATCACTTTTTTTTTCATCATGTACTCACACTTTACAATATTAGAGTTGTGGAAAAATTGTGGTATAGAAGGGTGTGATTCTAGATTTTTTCATATATATTATATATTATAGTAGAATTCATAGTTTTAACATTTGTTAATATTATAATTATTGCTATTATTGTTAACATACAATATTCAAAAAGGGAGGCATGAATGGTAGGAACCCAAAATGCCAAAAGATTTTGAGTAGGTTCAGGTGAGAGAGAACTAAAACCTGATGGAGTCTCGCATCTCCTAGGTAGGGGGATCTTATATGGAAACCTTGGACTCTACTTAATATGACGCATTTTTAAGCCGTGAGGTCTGTGTAATCAAAGCAAACAATATCAAACATGCCAATAATGAGTTAAGGCATGACAAGCAATGAAGCAAACAATATCATGCATGGCAGTAATGAGTTGGGGTGTGACATGAATGATAGCTAGAGAGATGATGATGATAGCATAGTAAAATAAAATTTTAACATGTTTTTTATATTATAATTACTGTCATTGTTGTTGACATAAAATATTCAAAAAGGAAGGCAAATATAAATGATAGAGATGATGATGACAGTGATGACATGATATTGATGAATGAAATACCATATTGCTTCCTCCATTTGTCAAAGAAGCCAAAGAGATAAGCAGCACAATTATGGGAGACAGGGGGTTCGCTGGTGTGAGCCTTCACTGCGGTGGATTGGCCCATCTTCATCTCCCTAGCATTTCCGAGTAGTAAACTTGGTGGTGGTCCGCTGATGCCTTGCTTGCTTAGCAAAGATCTAAGCCTCCTTGGCTTCGCCACCAGCGCATTATACAAGAGTTGTAACAATCCAATGAAACCAAGCACTGCAAGCGAAATGCATATCTTTGTATGAAATTGTAGCTCCATGGACCAAGTCTTTTCTCTTTCTCCCTTTCTCTATATTCCTCTTTACTCCCTGAAACCTAGTATTTTCTTGTTCTCCCTTTCTCTCATTTCCTATTTACTACTTTAATGTTATACTTTCAAAAAGTGGATTGGTGGTGGAACATAAAAAGTGGGAGATAGGAATGTTGAACACCTGAAAATAAGAGTAATGATACATTCACAACATTTTTCATAATAATCTTACAACAAATCTAATGTAATAAGTTGTTATTGATTCTAATTTGGTCCTAATACTGATATTATTTTTTTACCCCACCAATAATAACTTTTTGCATAAGATTTATTATAAAAATGTTGTAGAAGTATCACTCTAAAATTAATTCTGCTCCCCAAATGTAATCCTTAATCTCTCTCTCTCTCTCTCTCTCTCTCTCTCTCTCTCTCTCTCTCTCTCTCTCTCTCTCTCTCTCTCTCTCTTTTAAGTTTTAAATAACAACAATAACTATTTGCCCAAGTAACAACAAACATAAACCAAACAAAAATATATGAACATAAGTCAGTTGTCCCACTTTTTATATTCTACTTTATCCTCCTGTAATATCAACTTAATATATGACAAGTTGTGATTAGTAGAACATTATAAAGTAGAATACAAAAAGTGAGACAAAATATTTATAATTTTATATAATTCTGCAAGAGTGGTCCCTTAGTGTATAGGTAAATTCAAAACCACCTCAAAACCACCTTCAAGTTTGGGTTAATATTAGCCACTGCTTAGAATTTTTATCCAATTTACTCGCTAAGCACAAATCACACTTAACATTGTTTGCTTTTATTTCCCCAAAAAACTAATATGTGGTTAATTTAATTATCACAATGCACTGAATGCAGTCCCTTAGTGACTGTATTGTGACAATATATGCACATGGAAGTGTCGTGGTAGAAAAAAAAAAGATGGATAACAATAAGAGATTGAAAAGGAAGCCAAAAAAAAAGAAAAAAAAAAAAAAGAGTTGAAAGAGTTGAGAAACTTTCAAACAACGGTAGGTGTGGATTCTATGCTTATAAAAGCGAATTGCCTATTTTTGAAAAGTCTATAAACTCTAAATAGTACTTCAACCCAAACCTCCAAACCTCACGGCAAGTAGTTGGAACTTGGAAGCAACAACTGAAATCAAAACAATAATTTGGTATGCTATTGAATTTGAGGTCTTAAAGAATTCTTTCGATCGATCACTTTTACGATTTGTTTGGTAAAGTAGAAAAGAGACTATTCTATAACAACTACTCCTTTGGAATAGCAATTTAACTGTTTAGTTTTACTTCCATTGCTACAAATAGGATTTTATTCAAAAGAGAATTTACACACACATGGCGCTCGAACATATATTAATATAAGAAAACTTAAAAACTATAAAATATATGTTAGATTTGTGCGGTTAAATGATTAAAATTATCATATTTTAATAGGTTAAACTTTTGGGACAATCAGAAATTTAAAAATATACAACAACAAAGCCTTAGTAGCAAAATTTTGAGGCCAGCTATGGATCTTTAACAAATTACTTAAAGTTAGCTACATGTATTCTTTTCCTTTATTCTATTCTATCTAAAAATCATACATTTTGTTCCTTCCTTAATTAATTGACATATCATTTGTTATTACTTCTACTAATGTAATTTTTGGTCTTTCTTTATGTTTTTAATTTTTTCTCTCTACTTGGGTCTTATTCCTTACACAATTTTCATTCTATTCTATTTAAAGTCTATTGCTCCATTTGTTTATTTTGTATAAAGATAGTTTTCCATGAGTCAAAGAAAAATTATTTTGGTCAACATAAAGATATGACTTATTTTTAGAGATTGTTTTCTACAAATTATTTTTGTAAAACAACTCTATCTCGCAGCAATATAAAAATGAGTTAAATAAAAATTATCTTTGGTTAACATAAAAATAAAGCTAAATAAGAGAAGTTAGGAGTTGTTTTTCAACTCATTTACGACTGCTACCAAACATAGGAAAAATAGATAGTTTTATAAAAATTTCTTTTTAAAAAATGACTCATTAATTTTCTAAAAAGTATTATTGCTGAAACAAAAAGAAAATTAGTTTCGTCACTCTAGTAAAATGATTACACAATTATTTGACGCAGACAAAATCTCTCCTCTATATACTATATTTTTGTGAATTTCCTTTTATTTAATAATGTCCTTAGGACATTGTTTAAATAGCATTAAATGTTCCTGTTTCAATATTTAAAAATTACTTTTTTAATATTCATTACTTATGAAAAAGTGTCAGATCCAATTTTCATATGTAGAATGCGTACAATTGAATACATTTTCTTTAAATGTGAAAAATTATTAATCAAGTAGTAGTATATATTTCTTAAATAATATACGAAAGACTCTTTTTTATAAATTAGTATGTCACATAAAAAAAAATTGAAATTCTATTTGTTTATCACAAAGGATTTCTAGAAGAAGATGCCATTTATTTGATGAAAAAAAAAAATCGAAAATTTGAGTGGTATGCATATAAGATTTGTCTCGTTCATATGTAGACAGTTTTTTTACAAGATAATTATCTTTTAGTCATTACAATATAAACTCAGAGTTGATATGAATTTCCATTAGAAAGAACTGAGTTTAAAAATGGGTGAGACACGTACAAATAAATTAATAAATTTGCAGATGCAGTCAACGACGATCAACGGTGGTAACACACATCCTCGTTGTAGCTACCATTTTGGCATTTCCGACTAATGACATAAGCGAAGGAATAAGTCTTACAAACTGAAGTGCCGGAGATTCAGAGATCAATGAAAATTAAATAATGCTATGATTACAAATTATTTTACAATATTTTTTCAAATTATTAATGTGATAAATTCTTGTCAGATTTCATACGTGCCTACCACTAATATAAGTTTTTTATTTATTAATAATTACCCACCACTTCAACAATTTGTAAAATATATATTTTATGGCTTTAGCATTTTCTCTGAAAATTAAATTATCAAGGGAAATGCTAACGGACACTCATTAATAATTCATTTTAGGAAAGTTTTTATACCACTTTTATGGAAAATGAAAAAAATTGTCAAAATATTAATTACTTTTTTTTTCATTTCCTATAAAAATTTTCTTTAAATGGATTATTAATAAACTTGTTAGCATTTTCCAATGATCAAAGTAAAAGTCCTCTAGTTCTCAGTGATATTGAATTGTGACGTTTAAATCCTCAGTAAAAAATTAACTCCTATCAAAGTAAAAGTCTATAGCTAAGAAGAAAATAAAATCACTTGTGTTGCAGTATGATCAACTTTGGATGCACATCTTGAAGCTTGTCGATCGAGACTGTAGCTTATGGTTGTTATTCATGATTCTTTTAGAAAAGAAATAATTTCTGTTTGGTCAAAAATGTCTCCTTAAAGTATCTCTTTGGTTTAATAAATTCCAAAGTAAATGTCTTGCAATTTCATCAAGGTATTGGGAATGAACAAATATTGAAAAGAACGTGGTTCTATTTGTTTGGGGGGTCTTTTTGCTCTCTTGTCATGCATTGAATTGATCGAGCTTTCTTGATGATCCCAGGATTAAGTTTGGGAAGCCAAAGCCACTACTCACGTCCACACAAGCGATGAGAAAGGTTAATGGTGCATCTTTCAATCATGCAGCAACCCCCCAAAAAAAAGGAAGCTTGAAAGATAAAATGCTCACAAGTCACAACTTGAGGAAAGTTAGACATTAATTAGTTTCATGAAAACAAGGGAAATAATGAGTAATAAGTTGAAGAAGAAAGGTATATCCTTATTTGTATATTCTAAAACTCATAAATGCATTTTTATATTTGCTAAATTTAACACAGTGTTCTAGGATGTATAAGGGGCTGCAAGTGTGTTAAGTGACTCTGTGAGTTCTGAGAATTCTGTTTTAATTGCAATCTGCCCCCACATTTATGGGCTCCCTTTTATTTTATAATAATGTTTGACTTATTTTAAAACCTGTTGAATGAAGGGGGAAGCTATTACATCCATTTGATACTGGCTTGGTTCTTATTAAGCTATGTTTTTCTTTCAATTATGGAAAACATATTTCATTGCTTGCATTTTCTAGCATACCAAATACTAGAAAATACAAATATTTCTGAAACAAACAAAATGGCCAAAAAGACCCTCCACAAATTTCCATTCTGATGTGGATAGAGAAAGGACATTTTATGATTAAGATTTTATTTTTTTGTATATGACATTATAGATAATGCCACACCATGTGTGATTTCAAATGGTGTGAAACTATATACACCTTTAGAATTATAATATTTAATATGACACAACAAATTTCACAAAATTTTTCACATCTCTTGAGGTGACAGGTTTTAATTAGCGTATAATAAAAAGAGTTGTTAATAGTGGCCCTAATAAAAGTGATGTTTTGCTAACCACAATCTACCATCTCAATATATAAGTTGTGAGAAAAAGTTTGTGAGAATTTTTTTTGTTTGTTCATTGTTCTTAATATGAACCATAAAGTCGATCCATTTCAAATGGAGAGAATCCTATATGTTTACAGATGTGTTCTGTTAGGGTTATATTTTCTATATATTGGCTTATATTTTGACAAAACACACTTTACTTGTAATTAGGTAGATCTAAGTTGGGTTTAATGTCTCAACAAGTATGTGAAGTCTACAAGTGAAGAAAAACAATTTCATTAATTCTCGACACTAGTCTCAACACTAGCATCTATGGAGATTTAATGAAGAAGCTCGATCTATCGAGACTTTCGATTTCGGAATTCTCAGATTTGAATTTCGGCCCATGATGACTTTAATAATTAGAGTCTCTCTCTACAACCCTAGACCATATAAAAGACTTATTTTAAATTCATCAAACACATAGAGATTCAATTAGAGAACTCATACACTCTGTGAGAAGCTATTATGTTTGTGCGTCTTAGAGTTTTGTAACTAAGTGCTTCCAGATCTTCAACATGCTTTGAAGTGAAGAACTTTGCAACCAATAACAATCAATCAGTTGCTTGGAGTTAGTTACGTACTGGGATCCATGTAAAGGAAAAAGTCTTCTACAAGATCAAGTCTAATTGGAAATTGGAGTAAAAGTTCAATTATAGGTTAGTATTTTGGGATAGTTCAAGATAGTGATAAGATTCTTTATATTTGTAACCGCTTTTTTTTATTAGTGGATTCTTGAGAGTGATGACCTGAAATTCACCCAGTGAGATTTTTTTTTCCTTGTGAGTGGTTTTTCTCATTCGTCAACAAATCACCATATCATTTAATTTGCACTGCATATTATTTTATTTGGTTATTTGTTGGTACCTCCATTATTTGCATGTAATTTGACCTAATTAATCAATTTGGGTAATTGAATTATTTAACCGGGTCAATCTATAAACCTACCATGTCCAAACAAATTCAATGAGTCCAATTAATAGTTCACTCTCCCCTCATGGAACAACAAAAAGATAAAATCAATCTTTATTCATTACTTCAGTAGTACGAACATAAGAACAAGTAATGTAAAAGATTGAAAGTTCAAAAGAACTAACATGCTTCTCTCAACAGTTCGCTGTCACAGCAGGTAATCCAATTTCCCCATATGAAGTTAATACATAAAATAAACCAAGTTTTTCTTCTTCTTTTATCTTTCTTTTCATGTTGGACCAACCCAATCATAGGGCATAGCTTACAGCTTCCTCACCAAGATATCTACTCCATGTTCAGGTTCTATAACCAACCTAAGAGTAGGTGCATGAGTGTATTTGGGAGAGAGGGAAAAGGTGAAGTTGGACAAAATGAGAGCTATTAGTATCTTGAGTTCAACCATGGCCAAGTTCTGTCCAAGACACACTCGGGGCCCAACTCCAAAGGGCATATACAAGTGTGGAAGTTTGCAAGACCCTGTTATTCCATTTGCAAATCTTTCTGGGTTGAACTTGTAAGCATCTGGTCCCCATATGTCTGGATCAGTATGCAATGTCAGCACCATGGTCCAAAGGTTGACACCCTTCAGGACATTAATGTCCCTAAATTTCATGTCCTTTAAGGCCTCCCTTGACACCACACTTACTGGGGGATAAAGGCGCAATGATTCGTGAATCACCATTGTTAGCTGCATATGCAAATTGAAATTTAAAGTGAGAAAATGTCTTCACTCTATATGCATACTAGACTTAGATAGAATGTTGAACATCTAGGTTCACATTTTAAAGAAAATGAACTGAACTCTTATTACGGTATAAAATTTTAAGTAATAACAGGATCTTTTTTAGATAAGAAAAGATTTGAATATTGCTCTTTACTATCAGGCCACACCAATTGGATTCTTGTTGGTGTAGGCAAGATTCGAAACGAGTCACTTATTCAACAACAAGAGGCTTTACCCATTTACTAGTGCATCTAATTGGAAAAGTTGGAACCCATTTAAGTAATATTAGTTAACAATACCTGTTTCATCTTACGAAGCATATCAGCATCTGGAATAGCACCCCCACAGATACTGAGAACCTCAGCACGGACACGGTCTTGCCATTCTTGATTTGAAGCCAACAACATGAGGCACCATGTAGCAGAAACTGCAGTGGTCTCAAACCCAGCCAAATAGATGTTCTTGCAGTTGTCAACAATGAAGCGGTTTGTTGCCTCCTGGCTGAGATCACTATTTTTTGCACCCTCCAGAACCGTTTGCAATAAATCCTTCTCATTATAAGTAGCATTTTGTCTCTCCTTCACTACATCTAGTATCAAATTGCGGACCTCCTTTTCTAATGCCCATGCTTCCCTATTGTTCTTTGTGGGGAGATAACTGTAACATATACATTTGGTGAAATGAGTATATTTTCCAACATATAGTTATTAGAGAAAGGCTTTTGCCACACATGCTTGCTTCCCAAGATTTGAAATGTTTTCATTTTTTAGTTCAGGATAAAGATTTGAAATGTATTGATTTTATGTTTGTACAATGACAGAGATTATAAAAAATATATATAATATTAACAGTAAAATTGTCACTTCAAGTGAAAACAGAGACGATTCTTCTTGATTCTATTTCAGGCTGATATGTTAAGCTGTCACTTTGAAAAGTCTCTGGAATTAAGCTACGTACCTATAACTGTGGCAGTATCATCGTTTCATAGATTTTGTAATATTCAACGTAATGCGGTAACAAACAACATCAATATTGTGAATTTCATACAAGAAACCTCGTACCTCATCCCAGGGATCCCAGTTGCTAAGCTTTTCTTAGACATGGCCTCCCGCAGAGCTCTTAGTTTCACGAAAATCTCTTCCCCTTTGGAATAGTTGCTGCCAAAACAGGCTCTTGAGATGACATCTCCAGAGAAACTTCTCATATACTCATCGATTTTTATGTCTGCAGTTCCACCCTCTGTCTCAATCCTACTCTTCCATGAGTCTATCACTGTGATCGTCGACTCGGTAATTAAGTTCATCATTCCCTACAAATATGAAATAGCTAACCGATTTAGTTCACATTTTAAAAGAAATTGCCATGCTAGAGGTAAACAAAATGGTTGGTTAATAATGATTTTATACCTTAACCTTCTCCATGTATAATTCAGGTGCAAGTATTTTCCTCTGGTGTGCCCAAACAGCCCCATTTGAAGTCAAAATGCCCTGTCCAAGCAATGGACCACGATCTTTGTGTTGATATGAAGGCTTTCCCAAGTCCAAGGATGTACATGTGGATATCTCTCTCACTATGTCAGGTTGGGTCACGAGTAATATTTGTGTGTTCCCAAGAGAAAACACAAATACTTGACCTGTTTGTACATAAACATACATCAAACAAAAGTGCTTTAAGTTGTTACAAAATTTGCTTTAACTCTTAAGCAAGAAGTTGTCATTTTCATGATAAGCCGTATGAACGCAAAGTGTAGGTAGGAAGTGAGAAATTGAGAAAACTGAATGATGAAACTGACAACTCTAGTCTTGAGTCTTTTCTTTGAAGCCAGATGAAGATCATGAAACTGACTATTCAAGTTCAAATTTGGCGACTTAATTTGACCACCTGAAGTCCACCCATTACCTAGCTACCTAGTGTTATTATCAGTGATCCTAATTAAAGATAACTCCTACCAACCAATATGTCAATTTTTAAACACAAAACAAGAAAAAAAAAATTAAAACAACTAAAAATTTTAATTGTTGTGGTAATGAATATGATTCGTATCAATTCAACAACATGCTAAATAAAATATAATATACTAATGATACTACAAATTTTACATAAATTTTATAAAGTGAAGTGAGAATCAATGAGATTAATATGAGTCAAAAACATTATAAATAGATATTAAAAAAAATTTTGTTTACACAGCCGATTATAAAGGTTATATAGTAAATTTGTAGTATTCCTTCCATCAATGTAAATGAATATCCCAAAGAAAATTGCTACAATTACTACCAAATCTACTACAAAAAGCTTACAATTAACATAGAATAAATATGCTTGATGTTACGTCGACAATATAATAAATAAGATTGATGTTATGTCAAGAATATACTAAATAAATATCATAATATATTTTTTTAGTGATTAGGGATACATTAATTATAAAATTGATAATGGTTTTAACTTTTTATGATATAATCACTTTTATATTATCTTAACATAACAAAGACTAATGGAAACATTCATTGTTGAGACTAATGGACACAATGGTATATTATTGGCAACGTCCAGGATGAATATGAGCCTGTATTAGATACTTACAAAAACGAAGGGTAATTAATGTGATGATGTATTGATGGATATTATGAAATTTTGTAAAATTCATTGTTATTGGGAATTTGAAGTCCTTTACTCCTTAGAGATTAAAAAAAAAAAAATAATAATAATAATAATAATAATAATAAAAGAGATGATGATGATGATGAGGGTGATGATATGAAATTGATGAGTGAAAAATACCATATTGCTTCCTCCATTGGTCAAAGAAGGGGAAGAGAAGAGCACCACAGTTGTGGGAAACAGGGGCTTCACTGGCGGGAGTCTTCACCGCGGTGGATTGAGCCTTCTTTATCTCCCTGATATTTCCAAGCAGTAAAGTTGGTGCTGGTCCATCGATGCCTTGTTTGCTTAGCATAGATCGAAGTCTCTTTGGCTTCACCACCAGCCCATTATATAAGCGTAGTAACAATCCAATGAAACCAAGCACCGCAAGGGAAATGACTGTCTTTGCTTCAAATTGTAGCTCCATGACCCAACTCTCTTCTTCTTCTCCCTTTCTCTCTTTTCCTCCTTATAACTCTTACAGGCACACAAATGTTGCTACCTTCAAATGTTAAACTTAGTTTGCTTTATTTCTAAGCTCAAGAGACCTGTATATATAGTCAGCGAGGAAGGACAATTTCGTATCTTACATAAACAGCTAAACAACCACAACTGCAAAACCTTGCTACGTGGGCCCCTCAACGTACAGGTAAAATTAGTTCCCAAGTTCTCGTATCCCACTAATGGTTTGTTTGGAAGTTTAGAAAGGGAGGAGAGTAGAGTGGAGTAGAGGGAAGAAGAGTAGAGGGAAATGATTCCCCTCTATATTATTTGGATGTTTTTAAAATTAGAGAGGGAGAAGGGAGTAATTAGTTCTTTAGAAACAGTAATTTTGTTAATTTATAAAGGTAAATTAGGGAATTCATTTGGCCAATAACTTATCTACTCTACTCTCCCTCCAAATCTCTCCAATTTGGAGGAATTAAAAATGAGGGATTAGAGGGAGATGAAACCTCTCCAAATCCCTCCCCCTCCTTCTTTAAAAAACTTCGAAACAAAGTAATTGAATTACTTTCCCTCCCTTTACTCTACTCCCCTTCCTTTTTTTAACTCCCAAACAGGCTATAAGAGTCTAAGTTACCATTATTAATGACGTGAAACGAGTATTATATAACAGAAAAAAGATTGCCAAATCTTGTAGTTAAATTGATATTTTTTTTTATATGTTTAGAGTTCTAAGGAAGAAAGAGTTTAAGTTGCAGAGTTAACCACAGTTTATAATTATCTCCAAAAAAAAAATTATATATATAATGGAAAAAAAATTAATAAGTCTTAAGGGGACATTTTTTTTTAAAAACTTTTTACGAAGAAATAAAAGAATAGCTGATTTTTTTAACAAGTTTTTATATTTTTCTTAAAAATGACATTAAAATATTTTTAAAATAATTTATTATCAAATGCTTAAGTACATTCATTAACCAACGAATTATACTGGACATAACTTTGTACCACAACTTGCCACATGACAAGTTGTGATTGGTAAAAATGTGTCATGGAGGACCATGACACACTTTTACTAATCATAACTCGCTATGTGGCGAGTTGTGGCACAATATTATATCCAATTATGTGGTAGTAGCATAATTCATACCGAATTCCTATCTTATCTGAACAAAGACAGAGAATGTAAGATATGACGGCTCTTTTGGTCTAAATAGATATCATTATTGCTTAGACATTAATATTTTTTTTTTTGAGAAAGTGCTTAGACATTAATATCATACCACTATGAAATTTATTTATTTATTTATTTTTGAGAAACCACCATGAAAATACTAAGAACGAGCGACTTGGTAGTTGGGAAGCAACATGTGAAAAAGAATAATAATTTTCTATGCGGTTCTTTTTTGTTTGTGTTTTTTTTTTTTTTTTTTTTGAGAAAAACTTGGTATGCAGTTGAATTTGAGGTCTGAACGAATTATTTCACTTTCACACTTTTAATTTTGATTGGATACAAGAAGAATTTACATGAACATATGCATGTCCATTTGAACATATATTAATATAAGAAAACATATATATAGCCTCGTTACACGCGCTCCTCACGTGTGAAGAGACTCTTTTTTTTTATTTTGAGTTTAATATAATTTTTTAATTTGAATTTATTTATTGTTAAATGAATTTTTATAACTAAAATTTAAGATTTGAAATGAAATAAACTGGTGGCTTTAATGTGTGCTAGTTTTTAGGATAAAATTATATCAAACGTACGTGAGATATGTTAGATAGAGAGTGTGCTAATTTTTAGAAAAAACTTATCTGGTAGTTTTTTTTTTTAATTTTATTGAATTACAATTTTAACCCTATATTTTATTTTTTAAGAATAATGATTATGTAATTAGATTATGGGTATTTTTAACATTTTTTGAAGCTATAATTGACTTTTTGAATCCTCTTATTATATATATATATATATATATATATACTAGTCGCTAACCCATGCGATGCACGGGAAAGCTAATGAAAATGAGATCAACTCTAAAATTAGAATCATTTTGCAAGTTAGATTACAAAATTAGGTAAAAGAATTAATTTCATGTTACAGTCTAGTTTTTTATTGGTAGCAAAATCACTTGCATGATCGAATTGGTCTCAATGGATTAAGTGCAAATCCTTCATCTAGACATTCAAGTATTAGGATAAATGATGTGTTTTTGATATGTAAAAATAAAGATAAAAAACAATTACACATATACACAGAACCAAAAAAAAAAAAAAATTTGTTTACCAAAGAACCTCAAATATGTAAAGTTTGCCAAAAAGATACATCACATATTAATGCATAAACACATCTACATAACTTTTGAATAATTCAAGTGCAGCAACATTAGAAGCAATTTTTAGGCCTCTTCACTATTTCAAGTGGCTCCTAAACAATGTCATATTTACTTCTCAGTTCTATTTATCATTCTACAATATAAAAGTCACAATCAACATGTATGCATCTCATAAAATCCATAAGCAAGTTTTTATTTTTTGTTTTTTAATTTTCCTTCCCCCTTCTCAGTTTGACTAAAGAGAAACCAAAGTGAATAAAAAAAGTTTATAATTTAAAGCTGAAAAGTTAAAGTTTACTTCTTTATGGTGTTTCACACAGAGTAGATACAAAACCTTGTCTTTTTTTTTTATAAGAGTTCAAGTTAATTTCAAAACACAAACAGGTCCAGTTCAATATGATGTAACAAGAACCTTTGAGAATGAAACTAAAACATACTTCAAATAATGATGAAATAGCCCATTTCCGTAATCTGACTCTCTGCCCTACAAATAAGAGGACTCTTAACGTTGAAAGAACTTCCTCTTCTTTTAGTGGGTAAAACAGTAAGATCAAAAGTATTATGTGTAACAAATATTATCATATTAAAGTGAAAATAAATTGGTTAAGCAGAGATATTCAGCTGAACACAGATGTACCTACATCTTCTACATCATCAAGAATCAATACAGCATTTTCTTGGCCAAGCAAGATATCAAGACGCTTTTGAAGTTGTTGGGTGCCATGCTTACATTACATGAAATCACTTTAGCACTTAAGTACTCTCCTAGAGGATCAAGTAGCTTAGCCATTTACAATGCATAGTGCCGATAGGCGATCACTCATTGTATAAATGTACATCTTAAACATTTCACTTTCTTCTTTTAAAAATGTGTGAATAAAGGGCCTTAGCTTCATTAAAAGAAGAGGAAGTTCATTAAATTTTTAAATTTTTTTTTTATGTTCATTAATTCTAGACTCTTTCCATGTCTTTGAAAGTTTTACCTACCTTTGGTTAGAAATCTGAACATTCTATTGACAAATTGAAAGCACTCAAATAAAACTCTCATCAACAGATTCAGAACCTAACGGTAATCATTCATGTTGACCTCTAAAAGTTCTACAATATGAAAAGTTACGATGGTATATAGCCAAGCTTATTAGAGATGATCATACAAACAAAGATGGAATGTCACCATGATACCTAAAAAAGATATACAAAAGAGATATCATGATAACCAAGAAAAATATCCATTTGTTCCAACAAAAATACCTTCATTCAGTTCCATTAATGTAATAGTTCCTCATGCGAAGAGCCATCCCAAAGCTACAATAAAACCATGCAAAAGAATTATATTGATATCCGTAACAGTAAGGCATAAACTACATCTTCTTATATGAATTAATAAGTTGCAGCAAGTAAAAAACATATAAAGAAGAAATCATACAGATTAAAGAGAAAATTCAAAGTCCATAGTTCATCCGGATTAATCCAACATCATTCAAAGAAAAACCCTTCCTCTAATAGAGGGAAAAAGAAAAACAAAAAATCGACCATGAAACAAAATTGATGAAAATCTTCAATTGGGTAGTCAAAATTCTATGGGGAGTGAAGCAGAAAATCTGAATGGAAAATAGCCTCAACTTAAAACACAAAATTCCTCTATCAAAACCAATACACCCACAATACCCAAACCTAAATAACATTTAACGCTCAATAAAGGGACAAGAAAAAAAGTTTACCTACAGCGGTTCCAGCCATCTGATGGTGGCGGTAGACCAGTGGTGATAGCCTTCTAAACTCTCTCCGCACCCTTACGAAGTCTCAGAAAAAAGCACAATACGGTAGTGTAACAGTGTGAACATCAAAGGGAAGGAAAAAGAAATTGAGCCACCCAAATTACACAAACAAACTCTCACTTAGAAGGAGAAGAAGATTAAGAAAGAAAATCCCAAGTATTACAACTGAAAGGGGAAAATCCAAGAAATTAATTTTACCAGTAGTGGTTTTGTCGGCTGACCGGTGGTGGTAGGCTAGTGAAGGCATGACTCTGTTCTTTATCTTTGCCGGTTGAAGAAGGTGGAGTCATTGAGTTGTGGGAGAGGAAGACCGATGGTGGTCTAGGTTTTAGTTTCAGAATTATATCGGGGAAGGGTATTTGGTTTGAGAAAGGGGAGTATATATATTTAATAAAAAGAAATAAATCAGATTAAAAAATAAAAAAAAAATGCTGACGTGGAAAATTGTGGGAGCTTCCGAGGCTTCGTTTATATATATATATATATATATATATATAGATTAAGAGGATTATATTGTTTATATGTTAAGTTTATTTTCCCATGAATAAGTGGTTTTTAGATTTTATTTTATTTTAATTCAAAATTTCACTTATAAATGAAATAATTTTTTAATAGTTAACTAAACATTAATTGTGATTTACGCAAATTTATATTATTATGTATTTTAGCTCTAAATTTGATTGTTTATACACAAATTTTTATAAAGGAAAATGTATTATTTATTGAAAAGTAATTTGCAATTCAAATAGGTGGAGTGTTAGGTGTCAAAATCTCATGCAATTGAAGAACTGGATATCAACAATTTAACTAGGTGGCAGCAAAATGAAGTTGAAGTAGCACGCAAAGGACCCATCAAAGCCGTGTGAAATTCTTAAATTAAGACCAAGAGCATTTCATTGAAATCTGAAACTCATAAATGTAGTGTTAAAACTTGAAACCGACCTAGTACGTGTACAAATAGTTGTAATGAGCAATGTAACACTGTAGAACAAGTAATGCAACGAAAATGAATTGAATGAAAAATATAGAGCATCAAAACAGTAACTTATTCTCTTCTCTAGCCACATAATTAAACCTTCACCCGTGACATTATTATTAAATCATAATTCAAACTTTCACTCGTGACATTATTAAATAAAGATTATATATATATATATATATCTCTTTTTTTAAGTGATGATTATTCTTTTCCACAGCCTCAAAAATATTCTTACATTTACGTTCTATCTCTCTCTGGGGCTAATGGGTAATGGAATTGCCTTACAATGTTGAAAAATTCGTATCCAAGCCACAACTCTTGGTCTTATCGATTCATTGAACTATGAGCGACCAACAATGTCAAAGTTAACTGCAATTTGTGTCAAAACCTATGAATTCAAAAAGACCCCCATTGGCTGGAGATGAAGACATATAAGCTCCATTAATTAGGGGCGCCAAAGTAAGCAAAAATAGCAGTACCGGTGTGGTCGAAAGTCGAAACCCATAACATTGACACTGGTGTAAGTCCGGTTAACTTTTTGTAGTTTGAAAGATTAGATTTTATGCGCTATAACAAGATAGTGGACCATGAAAATTCAGTGGTGGCTCAATCTTCTTTGTTTTAATATTAGAAAGAAAGAAAAAATAGCCATTCTTTAATAATTACTATAGAATTGGTACAACTGTGTCCATCGAATAATTATAACTTTTCATCAAAAGCTTTATAATTCAACTAATATTTTCAACGATAATGTCCAAAGTTTTAATCTCCCTCTCACAATTATCGAATTATAAAATTAAAAAAAAAATTACATTTCCTTTAAATGTGAAATTTTACTGCTTTTAAAAAAATGTGAAATTTTATTAATAATTATAACTTTTCGTCAAAAGCTTTATAACTCAACTAGTATTTTCAACGGTAATGTCCAAAGTTTCAATCTCCCTCTCACAATTATCGAATTATAAAATTTAAAAAAAAAATTACATTTTTTTTAAACGTGAAAATTTTCTTCTTTTAAAAAAATGTGAAATTTTATTAAATTAGTATATATTTTTCAAATAATATACTAAAGACTCTTCACTCTTTTTTTTTTTTTTGGTGACAAAAAAAGACTCTTCACTCTTGTCTACAAATTATTATGGCATTTGATGCATATATATATATATATATATATATATTAGGGGTGTCAATTCGGGTTAGCGTGTCGGGTTCGTGTCGTGTCGAAGTAGGGGTATTCGACTAAATGGCTTAACCCTAACCCGACCTATTTAATAATCGTGTCAAGATCCTTCAACCCTAACCCGATTTGTTAATAAGGCGGGTTGACCTGACCCAACCCATTTGACACGGTTAATAAACGAGTCGTGTTGGGTTGACACGAATGTAACACAACCCATTTCAACCTACATAATATTAAATATAACATCCATCTAGAAATAATTTTTTTTTACATCCCAAAAAGTAGTGCATACACTTCATGTCTTTAACTCACATTCAAAATAATATAGTTCAACAAAAATATAACATTCATCTAGAAATAAGTTCTTTACACTCCAAAAAAAGTGTAACACTTTAACCCAAATTCAAAATAGCATAGTTTAACAAAAATAAAATAACATAGTTCAACAAAAATATAATATCCTTGGAACTCGCCAAATGATAAATATCAATATTAAAAGAATTTGAGCAAACAGTATTCTAATCCTGACTATGACCACGATTATCATCCATAGATTCTTTGTTGATGTCCAAATTCATAACATCTTCCACAAGCTCATCCAATTTCATTTGTGCAAGTTTTATGCCAAAAAAATAAAAATAAATAAGTATTAGTAGTGTTACAAAATATGATCATGCCTCAACAGTTTTATAAGAACTAAATAATAATAATAATAACGTAAGAGTAATAATAACTAATGAAACAAATAAAAATCTATGGATGTTATGTTATGCGAGTTAAACGGGTTGTGTTAAGTGGGTCATTTCGGGTTTGACACAAATGAATTGGTGTGTCAAACGTGTCTATTGCGGGTTACACGGGTTGACCCGCTTATGACCTGTTTCTTATCGTGTCGCTTTCGGGTCGACCCGTTTATGACCCAAACCTATTAAGGCCCAACCCTAACCCGAAAAAACCCGTGTCGGGTTCGTGTCGTGTTCGCGGGTTGGGTCGAACATTGACACCCCTAATATATATATATATATATATATAAGAGAATTCCTCTCTTTTAATTAGATTTTTTTGTAGTTCAAAAATGCCCTCGTTAATGAAGAGTAACTTCATTTAGAAATAGTTATAAATGTCAAATAATAAATTTTATTTTGAATTCAAAAAGAGAACTCTTAAAATTAAAAAAAAAATTTCCTTCATATTCAAAAACAATTACAGTTATTGCTTATTTTTAAAGTTTATTTTTTTATTTATTTAAAAAAATATATTTCTAAATTATACTGTAATAGATGTAAAATATTGATCTTTACAAAAAAAATAAAAAATAAAAAAGCTTCTGAACATGCTTCCCTCGTTCATACGTAAAGAAACAAGCATTCTGCAACATCATAATCTTATAGTAATTAAAAATTACATTCAATAAGAATTTTCAACATATTTTGTTGAAATGCGGAGCATTCGATTGCAAAAGATCCTCTGATAGTGCTTTCGCGCTCGGAGTGGGGTCATATTTTGGAAGACATAAAGCTACAGCTCTGAGCATGGTGGTCCCTGGAATTCCTTGGAATCTTGTGGTTGGTTCTCCTAATACAAACAAACCTCTACTACTGGCCCAATTTTCCATGTGACATTTGTTAATGAAACATTTTTAAAAAGTTTCAATACCAAATTTATTTTAAATGTAAAAATTATCCAAAAAAATCAATTCTTTTCTCATAAATAATTTTTAAAAGTATTTTCTAAATAAATGCCTTCAAAACATCAATAAAAAAAATCATAATATTCTTTAATTATTATATTTTTATGCTATCAATAAAATTCTCGGTCCCAAACCTTTGGGATTGCTTTTTTCAATAAATGTTGGTTACATTTCTTTATGTCGAACTCATTTAAGTTTTGTGCGTGGTACATAGTTCATGATGCAAAACTTTTTTAGGTCATCCTAATCTTAATTGGATTTTTTAAGAGTAAGCTGCAAATTACACCCCTGAAGTTTGAGGGTATTTGGATTTTACACTTAAAAGTTTCAAATTTGGATTTTACTCCTTGAAGTTAGGAGTGTTTAGATTTTACACCCTGATGTTTCAGAATTTGGATTTCACCCCCTAAAGTTTGGAAGTGTTTGGATTTTACATTTTCAAATTCTGAAACTTTAGGGTGTAAAATCTAAATATTTCCAAACTTTAGGGAGTAAAATCCAAACATCCCTAAAATTTATGGGGTAAAATCTAAATTTTGAAACGTTAGGGTGTAAAATCTAAACACTTCCAAACTTCAAGAGATAAAATTCAAATTCTGAAATTTTATGGTGTAAAATTCAAACAGCCTCAAACTTTAAGGGTGTAATTTGTAACTTACCATTTTTTTATTGTCTTTTTTTATTTATCCTTTTTATTTCTATTTTTTATTGTTTCTATTTTTATATATTATATATTTATTTATTTGAAGTCTTTACTAAGAAGAAATTCAAAATTATTAAACAAGTAGTAGTATATATTCTTAAATAATAGTTGAAATTTAAAAAAAAGTTTTTTGAAGAAAAAAATAGAAAATATTAAAATATGTTGTCACTAGGATTTAAACTTTAATGTTAATTGCCAAATGCCTTGTAGTTAAATTAATACCTCCCCATGTACAAAGTGGTTGGGGGTCTAGGGGGAAAGGGTTACCTTATATATTGTTCTTTAGATTTCCCTTTTAAGATTCAACCATGTGATTACTTAACTAAAAAAATACACTTTCATCTTATAATAAAAAATTCATATAACAAAATTTTAAAATGGAAATTTAAAGAGCAACACCTAAGTACTGTATCTAAGTCCTACTTATATTTAAATTTTATATTAAAAAATTATACTATGCATTTTAATCTATACTACTATTTAAGGGGCCGCACCTGTTTGGACCAGATTTTTTTTTGTTTCAAAATACCCCTACATCTCTAGGTTTAAGTAGAGACAAAAGTAAAGGATAGTTAGGTAAAAATACATGTCTAACTTGCACTAAAACATTGCCTATAAAATAAGACCACTCTCCTGAGGGTTTTCAAATTACTTTATTCATTTATAAAAAAAAAATTTAATTAAATTAAAACAAACGCATGTTTGTTTGTGAATATATCTGCCATGATAATTGATAAAAATAAAAAGTAAAAAACACACACACATCAACCATTATTGCAAAAAAAAAAAAAAAAACAAAAATCAATTACCTTTATAAAAAAAAAAAAGAGTCTATTATTCAAACTACCTCTATTTCCCATGTTTCATGTTTTCACGTTCTTTTTCAGTTTTTTTTTTTTTTTTTCATTACTCATCTCCATTCTAATTGCATCGTTTAAATTGTTAATGATGTTGATTTCAAGAGTCTGAGTTGTGATTTTGTAACCCTTATGATCATCATTTCCTCCACCAATTTGTGAAATCTCTTATACTTTCAAGAGTGCTGGCAAGTTTGATCTCATTCCTATTTCCTATGATATTTGCTTTTGTTCCTTTTGTTTTTATGAAATAGTTTTGTGGAGTTAATTTGATCTAATACATTTTGCATGCCATTTTGAATGAAAGGATTTTGGTTTCAAATTGGTGGATGAGGATGAAAGGGCATTATTCCTATTGGGAAACATGTACTAAAAGGTATGTTTACACTGTTCAATCTATTCAAATTTTCTGTCAAAATTTTTCTTTTACTTTGGTTGGACCAAAAACTCTTGAGAAAGACAGTAACATCCTTATTCCATTCACATTGTGGTTTGCAGATATGTGTTTCAACTGAAAGCACTGTAAATTGACCTTGATAGATCAATGACTGATGCCAATCTAGGATTTTAGCCAAATGAAAGTGTTAAGATTGCATGAACCCCAAGATTTTATGAAGAAGTTACCAAACTTTTACATTTCCTTTTCTTACTCATGTTGCACATTTGAGCCACTTAATTTTGAATGTGTAGTTACATTTGAATCATGGAAAGCAACAATTAAATAATTAAATTCTTTTTTGAATGTGTAATTACACTTTACTTATGGTGTTCTCTTCTTTATCATTTTCATTTTGTTTTACTTTTCAAACGAAAAGGGAAATTATTTATTTGTCAATTCCTAATCTTATATCTATGCTTTTGTTTACCTTTGCATGTTTATTTGGAAATTTTGACTATTGCATATGAATGGTGGGTGATTTTTTTTTTTTCATAAAAAAACAAGATTTTATGCTACTGATGTTCTTTAACAAGTTAGCTAGCCTCTAAGCACGCGCTCACATGCGTGTTCAAAGGCTCTTCTATTTTTTGGGTAAGGGTTAATTTAGAGCATTTATTATAATTTGAAATTACTACATTTTCTAATCACAAAAAAAAACCTAGGGGTGTGATGAGTATTATGTGTGGTGAAATAATTTTTTCATGACACTCCTAGGTTTTTTTGTGATTGAAAAATGTAATAATCCCAAATTATAATAAATACTCTAAATTAACTCTTACCCAAAAAATAGAAGAGCCTCTGACCACGCGTTTGACTAGTATATATTTATAATTTTCCATCCGAAAGGATTGAATGCGGACACGCGGTCTCATTCAAACTATTCCAAGTCTTTCATGCCTCTAAAAATTAATTCAAAACTGTGAGACACGTGCAACAAATAGATAGGTTTGCAGTTTTAATAAATGACGTCGGTCAAGATTTGTGAACCCTCAAACAAAAAAACAAAAAAACAAAAAAAAACAAAAGAAGAAGAAGAGGAAGAGTGGTGAACTGAACCCCCAAATTTACGGCATTAGCCATTTTGGACTCTTGCTTTCTTCCAGTTTGTGAGTCTGCAGTATTTTTGTCAATTGTCAACCAAATAAAATACTTTTTTTTTTTTTTTTTGGAGAAAGACCAAATAAAATACCTGATGATCGAATTCAAATAAATATATATATATATATATATATTTATATTTATATTTAATTTAGAAGAAGATGATGGATTATATAACAATTAAAATTGTCTAATATTTGGACTGTCCACATTAATTAATTGTTGTTCAAATGAAACATGCAAGATAACCAAACTCTCCTGTATGTTTAGACTTTCGAGGTTTTAGACTCATCATCCAGGGCAATGAGCTGCTTGAAATGAATGTACGCCCATTGTTGAGAAATTTGGACTTCAATTGATAGAATTAACAAATTTTAAACCCAAGTTGTTAATTAGATTTATTATGAATAAACCTTATTAAAACAAACAAACAAATATCAATATCATGTCAATATCTTACACAACGGAATAGTAAATAAGACAAAATATGATGACTCATGAAAACTAATGAAACAAACTAGTTTCACAGTAAAAAATTTGGGAAGAAACCTTCCGAAAAAGCAATTCACTATAGTAAGGAGAGGTTTCAGATATAATACAAAACCTTTGTCCCTAGACTCTACAATCCTTGTAGATGAACTTACAGTAAAAACCTTTTACCGTTTCAGAACCTTTGAACTCTTCAATATATGAACGTCATTCTTTTGCACGAATCTCAATACGTGACTAACTCCAGCAACTTGAATATGTTGTTGGCTGCAAAGTTCTTCACTTCATCAACAATGAAAATTAAAAAGTATTTAGTTACAAAACCCTAAGGCGCAAAAAACGTAATAACTTCTTATAGAGAGAATAAGGCATTAGGTCATTTTTTGCATGTGTTCTTCATGTATAACGGTATTTAAAATAAGTCTTATATATGTCTAGGATTGTGAGAAAAGAAACCCTACACATACATGTCAGCCAAGGCAAAAAATCAGATCTAAAATTTTTGATTTCATAGATCTCGACAGATTCAACTTCTGTCGAGTTTTGTTCTTAAATCTTGATAGATACTGTTTCTGTCGAGTTTTAATGAATAACTTTTTTTCAGTTGTTTCTTGGTCCAATCTTCATAACTTTAATACTTGACTTGAACTCTTATTTCTTGAAGTATTAAACTTATCATAGATCTACCAAATTACAAGTAAAGTGCATTTTGTCAAAGGATTAGTTAATTACATAAAATATGTCTTTAACACCAATTACTTAAAATGAAATTGAAAATATTACAAACTTTATTATATATATATATTATTTTATAAATTGTTTATCTAATAATATAAATCTTATAAACTGATGTGTCATTAATCATGAGATGTCAGATATTCGCTGGGCATTACAAAATAATGTATCAGTCAGTCAACTCTAAAGACCATTTTTAATCATGAGAGGAGACTAATTATATTTTTAATGTTACATCAAATTTATAAATTTTTTTATAGTAAAATTTATTGTAGTTATAACATTTTTAAAATAATAATAATGGAGGATTGATGGGGTACCAAATGTTCGTTGTAGAAGTCAGCTACCATTTTTGCATTTTCCAAGTAATGGCATAAGAAGAGGAATAAGTCTACAAAGAGATCAATGAAAATTAACAGAAAATTTATGATTGAATTGTGAGGTTTAAATCCTCAGTCAAAAGCTACTGTTAAAGTAAAAGTCAAGAGATTAGAAGAAAATAAAATCACTTGCGAAATTGCGTTGCAGTATGAGGATCATGACCAGAACCTTTTGACTTTGGATGCGACATCTAGGAGAGCAGTCGAGACTGTATATAGCTTATGGTTGTTATTTATGATTTTTTTTTAATAAATAAAATGATTCTGATTTTTTTTAATAAATAAAATGATTCTGTCTAGTAAAATATGTCTTCTTAAGTATCTATTGACTCTTGGTTTAATAAATTGCAATAATAAATGTGTTGCACTTTCATAAAGAAGGTACAAGGAATTAACAAAATATTGAAAAGGAAATGAGCGTGGTCCCTCCAATCAATTATTATTAAATTAATTTCATTACCGTGATATTAGTAACTTCTTAGTCAAAAAAATCGACAAAGGCATGCTCCTTGAACATAGTTTTGGGCCTCTTTAAGTCTTTATCAAGAATTATAGGATACATGTGACGTGTGTGACTTTTTTTAAATAAAAAATAAATCAAATCAAATTGAGAATGTAATACAATTTTAAAAAGAAAAACTATTATGTGAACAAAAACAAGAAAATTGGTTTTTTTTTTTTTTTAAAGAGTAGCAAGGACAATGGGCTAGAACTTAAGAAGTTTATTACAACAAATTACCGATTATTCAAAATTTAATTTGTTATTCACTTTTTAGTTGTTAGAACGACCATTTGTTGATAAAGCTTTTGGCTATCGTGTCTTTTTTTTTAATTCCATCTTGATTGTGAGTCAAAGTTTTTGACACTTGACCATGCTTCCTAATAAAAGGAGAAAGAATTGGTTGAGTAGGCTTGTTTTCGCTTCTTATTTATGGTTAGCTTTTCCCTTCATTAACCTTAAATTAATGTTGTGGTTGATGTACTACTCGTAATTTATCATAGTATCAAAATATGCGGTTCTAAATTTTAATTCTATCTTCACTAAACATCGCATTAAAAAAAAAAAAATCTTACGTATTAAGATCCACTTATTAAAGCCCTTAATAAATGGATCTTAATATGTAAGATTTTTTAATTTTTTTTTAAATGCGAGGTTTAGTGAAGATAGGATTAAAACTTAGGATTACCTCTTTTAATACTACGATAAATTACGAGTAGGACAACAACCACAACATTTTCAATTTTTCACAACTAAGCTTAGGTGGCAATCTCCTACTGGTTCTCATTTTGGCCTACCATTAACATAATTTTTACCTACCATTAATAGACTGTCACTTAGAATTTGTTATGAAATTGTGGTCCTAATTTTTTCATAAATTACCGATTGTCTCAAAATTTTAAATTGTTAGAAAATGGTGACTGTAATCATTTAACCATTATTCTAATGTAATAATGGTAATTTACTAAAATTACTGAAATTTTATTTGACTATTTTAAACTTAGTTGTATGTTTTTGATTTTCTATTAAGTAGATATATTTTCTAAGATTATTTTAGGTGTGCACGTGACATGTAATCCATTTCTTAAGTCAAATAATCTCATTAAGAATTTTAACGGAGAAGAGTAACAAGATGAAATTGACTTGATTTTAAAAGTAAAGGGACGGAATTTTTATCATTAGTTAAAGGATGAAATTAACATAATTTATATTTGAGGGACAAAATTAGATTTTATTCAATAGTTGAGGAACAAATTAACAATTTAGCCGATTCCTTTTACAACTGTAACCACCGAAAAAAGTTTTATGGAGTCAATGATTAGAACTTTGTTGAAAAAATTGGAACTCTTTATAAATTTTAAAATTTATGGATGTATTTTAAAAAATAAATAAACTACACTTTACCTACATGTAATTTGTAGCAGTTTCACTTTGTCTACCAAATTTAAAAAGTAAAACTTTGACCGTTGAAGTTGTTTGTGTTGTATTTTTTTAAACCACTTCCACCCTAGCCGTAAAAGAAAAACATAGACCATCAAAATAAACCCAATTCCATGTTAAAAGCCTTGTATTGAAGATCTTAGGCCTAATTTTCACCCAAACTAAGCGTGACTTGAGTGTACTTTGTTAGTAATGCTCACTCAAAAATCATTTTGTTGTTGAATTGCTGATGATGGTTGTCAAAATCGCGATCTGAATCATAAGATCACATGATTTTATGATTCTAACTCACCTAAACGTTTAGAATCACAAAAATGGTAGGATCGTAAGTAGGATTGCAAGAATAGTAGGATCACATGTAGGATCATGTAGAATCATATAAGATCGTATGAGATTCTATTGATTCTACCAAAACATAAATTTTTGGTTTTTTTTTTTTTATGGAATAAAATTTTAGTTTTAATGAAACCATAAGGGTTTTTATTTTTCCAAGTTGCGATTGTATGACTTTTGTTTGTTTGTTTTTTTTTTTATTATAAAATTATGTTAACCTAAGCAAATGTTTTCTAGTTCACTTATAATTAAAATGAATGAATGCTTTATCAATTCTAAGTGAAGAATTCGATGTTGGCTTTGCTGCATTTTAAGTTATAATGTTATTAAATTTTTTTGATTAATATACTTATTTGTGTTCTAATATTACTAAAATGTTATATATATATATATATATATAATTTTATTAATTATGCTTGTATTTGTACATTGATTGATTGATTTTTTTGAGTATGCTCTGTAATTGTTGTTGAGTGGTATAACTTGAATAGTTGAGTGTGAAATTGTATCTTGATGTCTTTGCAGCTCTAATTTACAAATATACAATGTCTACATAGATGATGAAATGGATAATGATGATTAGGACGGTGGTTATAACTTATAAGAATCTTAGAATGCGAATAATTAAATGTTCACTTCATCTTAATATTCATCTTGCTTTTGGATTTCATATTGTAGTTAGCTAGTTTCCATTTAAGTGATTATTCAACATACAAAGTCATTATCGATGTTTTTTTTGGTTTTAAATCTAAAAATATGTAGGAACTTACGATTTAAGATCCACGATCCCACCTACTTCCAACGATTCTATGTAATATCTCGATTTTGACAACCTTGAGCTGATCAGATTTGTAAAAATGATCTTGATTCATGCACACTCATGATTGGGAAAATAGGTGTTATATATATATATATATATATTTTTTTTTTTAATACAAAAAAACCTTTGTAAGTTTATTTTCTTTCTTAGATTTACACTATGTTTGGAGTTCAAATGATAGTTTAGTAGTAATGACATCATTTGTCGTACTTTATATTTGTGATTTGAAACCCCCCCTCTTCCTCTCCCCAATTTCTACTTATATTTACTATTACGTCCATAATATTTTATTTATTTTTAAAAGAAACAAGGATAAGAATCACAATTCCCTCTCAATTAACAAAGGAAATGAGTTTTTCCACCCACTTTTGAGCGGAATGCATAAAGAAATGTGCATATAGTCATTTACTTCCTTTCCACAAAACTTCTCAACATGGGAATAAATGAAATTTATCTCTTTAAAAATCCAATCCATTCTGTTTTATTTCTTTCTCTCCTCTAAGCAAGTTGTTAGGTGATTCCACGTGTTATGGCCTTACGGGATTTATGAGTATAGTTTTTTTTTTTTTTTTTTCCTTATGTATGTGAAATAGGAGTATTATTTTTCCCTAAATTCCTTACTTTATAAATCTTCAATTGCTTTAAAATTTAGTGTCTTTTTACCTAATATTGTTACATTTTTGGGTTACATTACATTGTGAGAATGATGGAATTATTTAATTTTATGGTTTTTTGGGGGCAGAGTTATGCCAAGCATGTTTCTTCCATTATTTTCAAATTTCAACAAGTATTAAGCTTATACCCAGCCTAAAAGGTTTCATATTCATGAGCATTGAGCATGAGATTGAAATTGTTGCAATGATAATAGAAAAGCTTAACCAAGTTGAGAATGAGACGTATCTTTCTTGTGAGAGGAAAAAAGTAACCAGTGAAATGAGAAAATAGCTATGGAAAAAAAAAAAAAAAAAAAACCTAGGAATTGGCTCCAGACAATGGGAAGGGATATAGGATTGCATTATTGGGGTCATAGCCTCGTAGCCATAGCCCATAGGTGTTGTTCATTGGTATCCTTTAGTCATTGGTTACACTGACTAGGTTGGAGGTAGCGGGATGAAAGGAACACATTTTTGGTTTGCTTGAAGAAGACATAAAGTAGTTTGGTTGAATTTTTGACTTTGTTATTTGGACTTTTTGTTACTTGGTCTTTTATTAGAGGTTTAAACAAGTGATGTAGACAATCTGATGTACGTAGCTTGGTTGCAATGACAATGAGAGTGTATTGGTCATTTTGATCTAATTTATTGTTTACTGGGTGTAACAACATATCGGTTGCTTATTAGTATCATGTAATGCCCTTTGGTGAGGTAATGGCATCGGTTGAATACATCATTCCTTACTTATATGCTTAATCATGTAATTGATGTGTAATACTCAATTGCTATCTAAGTGTAGCTTAAATCTACCACCTAAAACTGCTAGTTAAAACAATGATGTAATTATATCAGTTGATGATGTTGCAAAAAATTGTCAATTGTATTGTTATCTATTCTGATGGACAATAATAGGGCTTCTTTCAACGATCAAACTGCAAAGAAAATTGGAGAATGGACAAAAGAAAAAAAAAATTTTTTTTGTTTGATGTACTAAAGCCATCTAGGCTCTTATTATAGTCTTCAACTATGGTAGTATTTTTGATAAATAGTAGAATGGTTGTTGATCGATATTTATAATGGTAGAGTGCAGCCCTACTTTCAAATCCTTTATTATTATTATTGTTATTATTATTATTATTATTACTATTTATTTACTTATTTATTTTGGTAAAAATGAAAATGCATTCACAGAAACTAAACAGGTCTAGTGTACAAAGGCTGTTGCCTCTCATAACACAACCCAGCGTTGTCATAAAATAACAATATAAATTAGTCCACAGGCGGGTATAATAGTAATCAGTCTCAGTCTGCCCGAAAAGTTTGTAATGGGAAGGCCCAGTCCAATGTGTGTTTTGTATATGAATTCTTGTTTAATTGAGTCTGGACCATGTGGAAAATAACAAAATGTGAGTAGGCCCAGCTAAACAATTCCACTATTTAACCAGGGTTCTTAAATTCTTATCTTTTTATTTTGAAATAAATTAATTGAATTTCACCACATTATTAATAAGGAATTAGATTTGAATTTTTGAGCTACACATCAAATTTGTTGAGGTAAAGATGAATTTGTCAAAAACATCATGGGTTTGGGATTAGCTTATAAGCTAGTTTTCTACTTTTTATTTTTATTTTAGCTTTTATTTAAAGTTTTTTAAAATCTTACATTTTTTTTTTACTTTTTTTTTTCAAAACACAAATACATTTTAGCATACTTTCAACAAAAATCTCCAAACATATTAACGCTTACTGTTAAGTAATTATTAATAAATTATATTATAAAAATTTTGATATCATACAAAAATATAAAAAGCTTTTCAACAAAATAAATTATTTTTTTATAAAATATTTCTAACATTTTCCAAAAGTTAGATAACTTCTTGTTCTTTTTTGCCACTCATTATATTTTACTTTGTGTAAAATTGAAATAATAATAATAATAATAATCCGTATGTTCAAATTTGAGGGAAATGATGGAGAGGGAAGAAGATTGAAGTTTGCAGCTCAAGTTTCACAAAATGATTTCTTTTCCCTCTACAAACAAGCCCTAACGCCCCCTACTCCTTTCCTTTTGAGTCATGGAAGCATTGGCGGAGGGACTTTGGGGACTAGCGGATTTCCACGAGGAGAAAGGCGAGATTCACAAAGCGGTGAAGTGTCTCGAAGCCATATGCCAGAGCCACGTATCGTTCTTCCCCGTCGTCGAAGTCAAGACTCGCCTCCGAATCGCCACGCTTCTCCTCAAGCACTCGCACAACGTCACTCACGCCAAGTCTCACCTCGAGCGCTCCCAGTTGCTCCTCAATTCGATCCCTTCTTGCTTCGATTTGAAGTGCCGAGCCTACAGCTTGCTCAGCCAGTGTTACCATCTCGTCGGAGCTATTCCGCCGCAGAAACAGATTCTCAATAAGGCTCTTCAGCTCACCACTTCTTCAGGCAACGAGTATGTTCAATTCTTTTTCCTTTTTCCTTTTCCAATTTTTTTTTTTTTTGGTGAATTGAGGTTCGTTTTTCAATTTTCATATAATCGTTGTGTTTGGAATTCGAAGGCTTTCGGTGAAGTTGTGGTCTTGCAACTTCAATTCACAGCTAGCGAATGCGTTGATTATCGAAGGAGATTATCAGAGTTCAATTGCTGCTTTAGAGAGCGGTTATATCTGTGCAGCTCAAATTTCTTATCCCGAATTGCAGGTTTTGTTCTCTGTCTCCAACTACTTGTTTTTTTGATTCTTTCGTGCGTTTGGAACGGTGTTTTGGATTTAAAATGAGCGTTTGTAAAAAAGTTACGCTTTTAGGCAACGATAATTATAAATTCAAATTCTTTAAATTAGGGCATACAGTCATACATTTTGTACTTAAACAATAACTACTCGCGGTTACAACTTAGACATTGTTATTGGCTTATTGCATTCCTCTTTTATTTCTATGTTTTTGTTAGATAGTGCATTTATCTCTGCATTATGTGATGTGTGATTTTGCAATCTGTCGTTGCTTGTCCTATTGCGTGTGTATAGATGTTCTTTGCAACTTCCATACTGCATGTGCACCTCATGCAATGGGACGATGAGAATTTGGTTGAGCAAGCTGTTAATAGATGTGATCAGGTCTGGGAATCGATTGCGCAGAACAAAGTAAGTGTTGTCTTCTTTATTGTTGTATGCTACTCTTTCTAACTTTAAATATGCGGTAATATGATTGAGAATGATTTGGAGAAAGAAAATTTTGGAAACATTTACCATTTCTAATGTTTTCGTTTTATCCCCTATGTTCATTGATTTCCCGTAATGCTAATTCTTGTTTGTATGACTACACTCTTGCCTCCTTGCACCTATAAAGAGACAACAATGCCTTGGTTTACTCTTCTACAATGAGCTGCTGCATGTATTTTACCGATTTCGTGTCTGTGACTACAAGAATGCTGCACAGCATGTAGACAAATTGGATGCTGCTGTGAAGGCTGATATGCAGCAAACACGGGAGATACAGGAGCTGACAAATGAAATAAACACCTTAAATCAAAGTCTCTCCCGTTCTGACCTTCATTACAGGGATAGGTCAGCATTGGCTGAAAAACAAGCTCAGCTTCAAGAGCGGCTTAAAAGTAAGACTACATTGAGTTCAAGTGGCCAGCATTATCTGGAGCCAGCATATTTTGGAAATGTGAAACGGACATTGGAAGATAAGCTTGAGCTGGCACCATCTCCTATAGATGGAGAGTGGCTACCAAAAAGTGCCATCTATGCGCTAGTTGATCTTATGGTGGTCATTTTTGGACGTCCAAAGGGTCATTCTAAGGAGTGTGGAAAGAGGATACAATCTGGAATGCATATCATTCAAGGTTGGTTTCTTGGACTAAGATGCAGTTCATCGTTCTTCCCTTTGGTCTTAGTCTATTATAATTTATGAATGCTCTGCATCTCTTTCTTGTTAGAAATTGATCCTCTATTCATACATGGCCCTTCAACTCAGATCAGGCTCTTATAGTAACTTGATTTCATTATTAGGACATCTCTTTGCTCTCTTATTATAGTTACCAATATGAGAAACATCACATCAAGGTTCACTTAACTAGCATTCAGTCAATCATTGTAAAACAAGTTCCTAGGCTTTACCTCTTTGAAAAATTAATTCTTATACACCTAGTTGATCAGTTGATATGGTCTTTGTTGCTAGTCAGTTGGGATTTACGAATTTCATATTAGTTGCAACAGTGCTTAGAAATCTGAATAGTTTTCTTTCTTGCAGAGGAGCTGGTGAAGCTTGGAATAACTGATGGTGTGAAAGGTGAGCTTTAGCTTTTGATGATGCCTACAACAAAATGGTTTCAGTTCCTCTATGACCCTAAGGTTATGCAAGCTTTGTGAACCTTTTTTGTGCAGAGGTGGATTTGCAACACTCTGCCATTTGGATGGCTGGTGTGTATTTAATGCTACTAATGCAGTTCTTTGAAAATAAAGTGGCTGTAGAGCTCACACGGTCTGAATTTGTTGAAGCACAAGAGGTAGGTATTATGCCTTCCTTATTGCCAAGTTTAATTAGGCTCCTTTACTTCTTTGGAAATTTTGCTTTTTTGGGGAAATGGGGTGTTGGAGGGGAATGGCTTGCCAACTTTTATCTATATCTCTGTCAATTTTTGGGCTTTCCGTTCAGATGCAAATATACCATCTGGTATTCATGCTTGAGTTTAATATTAAAATTCTTTATAGCAATATATGAAATGGTATAATTGAATTATTAGGTTAAACCGCATTAATGTGTTCAGTAAGCCTAGTTATTGATTGTATAGTGTTTGACATGGTTTATTACATACGCTGTGTGGATGGTATTAGGGTTCTCTGCATTTGCTTTTGGAATGGAGAGGGACTGCTTCATGATAAAGATTTAGTTTTTCAACTAAAGGTGTAAATAGTGCCATATGATTTAAAATCAGTTATCATTTCTTACTTAATGGAATTGGATTTCAAAAATCTACATTGTTTATTCCATACGCTTAAGTGTGCCTCACGCTTTAACCAACACTGGTCTTTGGTCGGTCATTGGATTGGGATTGTGGAGAAAAAAAATTGAAATCTTCCCTCACAGTGGCAAGGCCTCACTTATCAAGAAGATGGTGAACTCTGACACCACCTCAATACTAGGCCAAGAGAGTGAGCAAAAACAAATAAAATAAATCCTTATGTTAATTTTCCCAAATCGATAAATGGAAAACAACATTACCATTACAACAACAAAATGCAAGAAACAAGACAAAAAACTGCAGGTGGGTGTACAAATCCGAAGAGGGAATGGCAATTGCATCAAGAATGGGGATGGCCCATTAAACCCACTGTGTTTAGGTGAGAGACACTCCCCAACCAAAAATGAGATTAATAATAAAAATATTAATTTATTCCTAGATTTGAGAATAACTTTACATAAAATACATAAAATTTCAGTGAGAATGCATCTGATGCGTGGAAAACAATTTAAAAAAAAAAACAAAAAAACAAAACAAAAATCTCTTGTATGGACAGATTAATGGGTGTAGTCTCTAGAGAGGTATTGGAACAGGTTGGGAAAAATTCTCTGCCTTTCTTTCTTTGTGGTAGGGGATGGTTGGAGAATCTGATTTAAGCATGATGTGTGATGTGGGGATCGAGCTAATAAGAATTTGTATCCTGATTCCTGATTTGTTTATTTTATTTTATTTCTAAGAAGAAAGATGCTTGCGGTCTCCTCACTTCAAAAGTCCAATCACCCCAAGCTTCCCCACATTTTATACCAATAACAAGTATCCAAAGATGACCACCCTCCTCTCCCAAACTCCATAACCACTTACCCATCAAAGCTTAGTTAAAGGTGGGCAACTTCCTCACCCAAAATCCCACCAGACGTGATAGGGTGGCTCATGATATGGAATCTCCAAACACTTCATAAATCTATAGTTGCGTGCCGGCAATTGTTTGGATTGGAAATTTATAGTTTAACTAAACCTGTATGATTTGTTTTACTAATAAATTTAGAACTTACTTGCTACCAATTTTTCTAATGTGCACTATGTATTTTCAGTTCCAAAACAAACCGGTGTAATTTGTTGTCTGTTTGCAGGCTTTGGTGCAGATGAAAAATTGGTACATACGCTTTCCAACAATTTTACAAGCTTGTGAAAGTATTATCCAGATGCTTAGGGGGCAATATGCCCATTACGTAGGCTGTTATAGTGAAGCAGCTTTTCACTATCTGGAAGGAGCAAAGGTAAACTCTTGAATGTGCAAGTTTGATGCCTTCAATAAAGCTTAAGGCTTGACTGTGTGTGTGGATGTTTATTTGGTTTAGCAAGTGCTTGAAAATACAGGTGAATCTAATTTAATAAGAAATCCAAATTAAATGTTTACGTGTTTTGTTTGTTCAGCTCACAGAGAGCAAATCAATGCAAGCTATGTGCCAAATATATGCAGCTGTGTCTTACATTTGCATTGGTGATGCTGAATCATCTTCACAGGTGAAACATTTCTTGTAAAGTTTTGCATTTTCACAGTAAATTTTTTTGCAGTGAGTTATATTTTGACACAATATTTTATAAGCAGGCTCTTGATTTGATAGGACCTGTTTACAGAATGATGGAGTCTTTTGTTGGAGTCAGAGAGAAAACGGGTGTCCTTTTTGCCTATGGCCTTTTATTGATGAAACAACATGATCTACAGGAAGCACGGTAGATGTTTCTACCATTAATTAACCTCTGTCCCCATTATAGTTTATCATTTTGCTTTAAATTCAAAATAGTTTTCCTTTGATATTGAGATAAGTCAATTTATTGTGTTTTCCATGGGATTTGAAATGAGCCCAATTCATTTCCTTAAGCAGTTATAAACTTATAATGAGCTTATAGCATAATATGAATGGAACCTTTTATACATAAACTTGAGATGGTCCCTATATTTTAATCCCAAAAAAAAGTCTTTCTTAGTCTCTATTTCTGCCAGTCTCCCCTTTATACTATCATTGTCCAGACAATCAATTTATGCCTTCAAATGCCATGGAGGACCAAATGGAACAGTCTTTACATCAACCAACACAGTAATCTACTCTACCTCTCTCTCTAAAATAAGATGACCACTGTAATGCAGAAATCGACTGGCCAAAGGACTACAGTTGACACATAATCATTTGGGGAATCTTCAACTTGTTTCTCAGTATTTGACTATCCTTGGGAGTTTGGCGCTTGCCCTGCATGACACTGTACAGTCTAGAGAGATCTTGAGATCATCCCTAACATTGGCAAAGAAGCTTTATGATATCCCAACTCAGATTTGGGTGCTTTCTGTTTTGACAGGTATATCCCATTAGCTATAATCTCTCACATTGTTTATGACCACTAAGCTTTCTCATTGCAACAAGGATTTTCCCATCATATAGCATGCTCAGGTTAGGACTGATCATTTCTTGGTTTATGGCTGGTATCACTCTTATATGATGTTATTCTATAAGGAATGAAATGAACTACCTGATAGATCATGACAAATCCACATGCTTGTGCGTCTTTTTAAAATGGCAACCCTGATGTTGAGTTTTAGAACGGTGTCTATGGTGTTAATGTGAGGTAGGATCTTTAGGAATTCAGAACTATATTTAGGGTTCTTGATGATATCTTGAAGGTTTCTTGAATAGAGTTTGATGTTTGAGGGTTTAGGTTGGTTAAGGAATAAAAATTTGGAACTTGAATGAATTTGATGGTTGTTTGGTGTTAAAACAGTGCATAGAATGAGAAACAAAGAAAAGATAGGCCCTGAACAATTACTGCTAGGAAAGAGAAGGCAATCACACCCTCACAACTTAAAATAAGCTGCTGAAATTTTATTAAATTTGGTCTCTCTATAAATTTTATTGACTACAGTAAAGCCTTTATATAGGTTATTGCTAAACCCTTTCTTAGAAAGATTAGGTCTCTTAAATAACTTATTCCTAGAGAGATTAGGGCTACTGATAACAAAAGAAAAGTACTTAAGAACTTCCAAACCTAATGGAAAAGGTACTCAAAACATAAATAAGACTCATGAGCCTCTAGTATAGCCCATTCCAGAAAAATATAGAAACTACTGAAATACCCTATTTTAGTATAACTTTAGTAAAATTGAGCCAGCAACTTTCTAGCCTAAAAGAAACTTTACTTCATAAAAACAAAAGTAGCATGGTAAAAGTGCCAAGAAGGACCCTTCATCAAAACTAGACCACAATTCTTGAATTTTTTGGTAATTAATCTGGTTTTTTGTTGCATCTTTACTGTTTGCATCATATTAGACCAAAGAAATTAGAATTATGTTCAGTGTTCTAAGGGAAGGTTAGTGTACTTTTTCCTGTTGTATGTTGTTTGTTTTGATTGGCATGGTACGGAATAAATATTTTTTCAATTTAAATATCCGATTATTATGTTCAGTGTTCTAATTCATCACTCTGCATCTGAAAGTATTTTGCATATCATTAGTTCCTGACACAGTTGAGTTGAACTAGAATCTTTGGTTTTGCAAATTTATTTCATTTGATTATCCATTTCTCTTGTTACTATGTACTGTTCTTGCAGCCTTGTATCAAGAGTTGGGTGAGAGGGGAAATGAAATGGAAAATGTTGAATATCAAAGGAAAAAGGAAGATGAGATGCAAAGGAGACTTGCTGATGCACATTCATCCATTCATCACATTGAACTAGTAAGGGCAATCATCTTACTTTAATGCTTTTAGTATTCTTTAAGTTTAGCTGACATACATACCAATGTATCAGATGATTCAGATCAGCAGGTATTTAATGCTTATTTTTCTAACGTAAATATGAGCAGATTGACAAAGTAAAACTTGAAGTTCAGCAATTTCATGAGATTGACATCAAGCGTGCAACCGCAGGCCCTTCCATGGGGGTCAATCTCGACATCCCTGAGTCCATTGGTCTGTCTACTCCATTACCTGCTCCATCATCATCAAAGCTCGTGGATTTAGACTCTAGAAGGCGTGGGAAGAGGAAAATTTAGACACATGACATCCCCCCACCCTCTCTCCCACTTTTTTCAAATAGAAGTTCTAATTTTGATTTGTATATGTATTTTTCAGGGGGAAAAGAATAATTAGTAGATTAAATTAAAGGAGATTGACACTAGTACTTCTACCTATAGATTGTATAGTAGATGGATCCAGCACAATACAACATACTTTACATTAATTGGAGGGATGCTGTACAGTTATTGGTTAGAATGAAGTTTTCTAATTTTATGCTCTCTCAATCTTTTCCCGTGGAATAAATGGTAATGTAATTAGTTATTTGTGTTCACAAATAATCAATTCTGCAATGATTTTAGATGAGTTTAACCCTGCTATTGCTACCATGTAGACTAACAGGGTTGATGATTGATTATTCAGGAAATATATTTTCGCTGCAACATAGCTTGTAATTTAAATTGGTGCTTTTGTGGTAAAAACCCATATATTCATTTTCATGATTTGGATATATATCTTTTATTGTGCAATAGAGGTTGTCTACATGGTCAAAATGTCTCACAAAAGTTAAATTTATTATCTTTTAATCTTATAACATTAGATTTTCATATAACCTTTCAATATGTGTGTTATAACTTACTGCTAAGTAAGCAATATTACAAACCCCACAGCCACTTGCGTGTGGCTTATTACTTGCTCAATATCCTTGTTAAAGGAAACAAGAATAACTAGTTGTTTTTGTATGTAATTTGTATTTCTGACAACATTAGTTCAACAAGAATATAGTACTTGGTAAATAATTTGTGAGGACTCCAGCATATTTCCTGTAATCAGTTAATATTTTTCTGACTTTTTTTCACCCCTGCAGTACAGCTTTTGAGGCCTTCAGCTGGGAAGATCAGACTAAAGTTCGGCATAGGATAAAGGTGTTGATTTCCGTTTTGTTGACTTGTGCTATCATGCTCCCTCATTTGCTGTTAGTCCTGCAATTTCTTTGAGAGGCTTCCACACAACCTTTCTCCTGCGCATAGATTAGGTAGTTGACATAATATTCTTAGGTTAAGTGATAGGAAGAATGTAGCAAACACTGTTGCAGAAAGTCTAGAACTCAAGTGTTGTTGAGGATAGGCTTTGGTTAAATTAGGCCAGAACACCACCTTTGTACATGCAAAACAAACGACTTATAGGCATGGATAACCTACCAGTTTCCGCACTCAGCGATAACCCTGACTTTAGGCCTTAGGGTGGGAAGCAAGGCAAGAAACTGCAATTCCGACTTGGACAGAACCTGTGTATAAAGGTATGCAATGCAGGACACTATAAGATTTGATTGCATTCTTTGTTGAGCTTCTTGTTAATCATGTTAGTGGTAAGGGAAGACGTATCCTTTCACATATGTTTACCTTGGCTTCAATTATCCAGACCACAAGTCCTTTGGCATCAGGAGGCAGTGCAGCTAGCCTATAATCAACCTCTGGTGGGAAATACCATCTTGCAATTGGCTGCTTGCCTACATGGGCCTACAATTTGACAAAGCAAATGTAAAACTGGTATGTCTTAAAGAACAGAACTGACATTGAGTTTTTGGGCACAATTTACTCACAGGACAAACAGGGTGAACCTTGGTGAGGGTGGTCTCAGGATCTCCAAGGCCTCGAGCAGTGAGGTCGAGAAAATAGTAGCCCTGGTATCTGAGTCGGTTAAGGTAACGTCCCTCATAGCCTCCCTCATGTGGGGTGTAAATTGCAAGGGCTTTGTGCTCTTCCACGTCTGATAGCCATCGGCCTAGATCAGGTTTCACCAAATCCCCTCCTATGAAGTCCCCTATTCCTATGCCACTACATCTCACCATTCCAACCCTTTTGTTTGCTTTATTATATCTCCCTCTCACCCCCATTATCATCATCATGTTTCTCTTTCCCATCATTGTTGTATCTATCAACCAGTTGTTTCTTGCCCTTGGTGATTGCTGTTTCTGCTGGAGATTGAGTGAGGCAGGTGCTCCATAATTCAAGCATGCTGTGGCTGCCATTGTCTTGGTTTTGTGTTCTAGTTTCTAACCCAGAGACTAATACTAATAGTGGGGCAGAAAGCTAGCCATAACATGAAAATGACAATGGGAATTAGATAAAGTTTATTGCATGCCAAATTAGTTCTGAATTGTATGGTTGAGAAAAAGATAAGAAACAGCACTTCATTTATTTTGTGACGTTCAACTTGTGTCTAGGAACAAGTGGGATCCTTGTAGCTGTAGGGCCAACTAAGTTCAATTTTCACCGTGAGTTATTGTGACAGGTTTAGGCTCAAGCCAAAGGAAACCGAATTGCTGAAGGATTTTTAGGAGGGGAGGGAACGAGGTGGCTGTTCAAATTAATGCTTGAATTAATAAATTGTTAGATAAATTAATTTTTATTTGGGTATTGATCCGAGAACTTTTGTAGCTTAGGGTGCATATTTAGAATGGGTCTACACGATAAACGACTTAATAATATATATATTAAAGAAAATCTATAAGCAATACAATAGAATTAAATAAAAAACAAAAATTACTTAAAATTATGTAGTGAAAGAACATTGAGTAAGAATAGAGTTTTATCAAAACCAAAAGTATATTAGATTATTTAAACAATTTAAAAGAAAAGTTTTAAAAAACGGGTAGCATTAAGGATCTCGAGAACAGGAAATTGGCAATCTTGAAGTAATAACATCTTCAATATCGTAGCACCATTTGAATTTAATCATTTATTAACTAAAAAGTGTTTTCGTAAGGTTGGTTTAAGAAATGGGCATAGGAACGGATCCCTTGTCTAATTCTATTTTTTAGTTTTGCTATGGACACAATAGAAATTCACAATAATTTCACAACATTTTCAAAATAACATATTAAAAAATAATAATTAGAGACCGTGGCAGGTTCATATGTGAATTGGCATGCTAATTAAGAATGTTGTGAAATATTGTGACGTTTTATTGTGTCTCTAGCTAATACTTAACATTACTCTTCTATTTTTAGAGTCTTAGAGACACAACAAGTGGTTCTGTCCTGTTAGAGAAACATGTAATTCAAATCCAAGTATTGCTAAAATTTTAAGAGAAACATGTTATTCAAATCCAAGTATTGTTATAGTTGCTAAAATTTTAAGTAATTTATATGAAAAATTGTTGTGTTTGTCCCTTAGATTTGCATGAAATCCGTTTTTTCCTTCCATATACTTTAAAAGATATTTTATACTGTAAATGTGACCCATAGTTTTGTGTCACTTGTTCACCTTAAGTATGAAACAAAACCAAGATCTACTCTTAGAGCATTAGCATTGGGAAATTCCAATTCTACTCTATTTTACCACTTCAAAAAGCTACTTTATCATTATACCATACCATTTTACCATTCTTCCAGCATCCAAAAACTCTATTTTTATTAAAATATTATTTTTTTAATCTTTCTTTATTATTTCTTTCTCATCCTTTCTGTTCAACCACAAATTTTATAGAAAACACCGTCACCATATGCCCACCGTCAACACCACCTTCTGGTCCCTCTCCGACCATCACTGCTGCAATACACCACCATCAACACCAAAAAAAAAAAAAAACCCAAAACAAAACCCAGACCATCAACACCACCAAAAAAAAAAAAAAAAAACAACAACCCACGGTCCCTACCTCCACGGCTCCACCATCGTCAATCACTAAACCAACCCAAACCAACCAATCCGCACCAATCAACCACCACGCCCCACCGCACCGATCAACCAATCCGCATGGATCAACCACCACACCACCGCACCGATCAACCACCACATCGAACCCAAACCCGCACCACCACGCCAAACCTAAACCCGCACGCGTAAACTGAACCCAAACCCACACCACCACACTCGATCGCCACCGTTAGCAGACCGATCTGCACCGAGAAACACGCTTCAGAGATGAGAGAGCAGATGGAGAAACGCTTGGAAGAGAGAGAAGAGAACAGAGGCAATGAGGGATGAGAGAGAAATTTCGTGGGAAAGAGCATAAAATATATATTTTTTTTACAATACTTGCTACAGTGCAATTCTAAAGATAGAATTGCACTGTAGCAGTATTGCAAAAAAATTTGCAATACTTGTGTTTACAATTCCTTGAGGCAAAGCATTTTGGGGCTGCAAATGCCTAATACTCCTTACATTTGGCATTTGCATTCCCCAATTCTAATGCTCTTATGATGCTAGAATACATGCATTTTTTAATTTCCATATTAGGGTTTATATAATCACATCTTTGGTATATCTACTGACTTTTCTTTTAATTAGGTCGGATCGGCCTATTCAACATGAAACCAGACCCTAAATGGATTTGGTAAAAACTGGTCTAGAATTATGAATTGGTCCTTTTTTTTTTTTTTGGTTCTTTGACCATTCCGATTTTTAAAACCATGCATCTACTTTGAAAAACTTACCAAGCACTCTTGAATCTTTGACACATTTGAAATCCCAACAATTTGATCTTGAGATCTCCTTGATATTCACCTTAATGGCCACGCGATTTCCCAAAAGAGTGGGTTCTTCTTGTGAATGACAAAAACCCTAGTTGTGTGCCTCATGGAGAAATTTGAAAATTTGATTTTTTTTTTTTTTGTCCCACTCCCTTGAGCAACCGTGTCCGTGTATCACACTTAGGAGAGATAACCATTCTCTCTTGCGTGTGTAATATCCAAGAAGCTCATGCATAAACAATCTCATAAAATAAAATGACTTTATTAATCAAAGAACGACATACAAATTAGATTTTAGTGCACTACTCATAACAATATAAAAGGTCTAGGTTAGACATATCAAAACCTTAATGCTAAAAGTTGTCCAATAAAAGTAATAGATAGTGAATAAAAGGATAGAAAGTGTAACGTTATTGATAGTAAGGGACAAAAAAAGAATTTTAAGAAAAAATTAAAGTTCAAGCAAATCTTAAAGATGTAAACAATGCCATAAGGGCATTCGTTAGCATTTCCCAACAATATATATATATATATATATATATAGAGATATTGTAACTCTTTACATTTTTAAACTATTGGATTTAAATAGATCTAACGGTAAAAAAAAAAGAGTAATGCTACTGACACAAACTATTTTACAAACTGCTGATGTGGCTTTAGTATTTTCTAAATAGTTATTGCAAATAAAAATGTGATGTTAGTGATGGACCCATATTAGAACTATTAAGAATTTGCCACATCAACAGTTTGTAAAAATGTTACAAAATAGTTTGTCTGTAGCATTACTTGTAAAAAAAAGACCTTAATTAATGCTAATATTTTATTTCATCTCATTTATTATCCCTTATTTAATACATTCCATACTTATTTCTAAATCCAAAAAAAATTATAACACAACTATTGCTTTTAGTTGTTCTCTATCTCTATGTTTCTCTCTCTATAACACTCACTCTTTTGTTGCATCTCATGCCCAAATGTTTATCATCATTAGTAGACTGTTACGAAATTTAAAAAATAGATAAACATAGGGACACTCTACTAACAAAAACAAAAGTTAAAAACGAATATAAAAAACTCTGATTTTGAGGATAAATTTGATTTTTTAAGGGGCCATTACAATGACCGATGGCTTATTTCGAACTTTCTGCCTCAGAAACAAAAGGGTAAATTAGTTGATTTTCATAGCTACAACATCTAATGTTGTTGCAGCGGATCATGTCCAATTGTTTGTCATCATCAACAGATAGTTTATAAATTAATTTACACAAACATAATAACGTAAGGAACTTAAATCTACAAACAAAAACAAAAGAGAAGGAGAAACACTTTCTTAAAGAATAAAAAAAAAAAATCTAGAGAAGAGTGTTCTAGAGAGAGATACGTAGAGATAGAGAACATCCAATAGTTGTGTTATAAACTCTTTTGGGTTTAAAAATAAGTATGAAATGTATTAAATAAGGGATAATAAATGAGATGAATTAGAATATTAGCAATAATGAGGGTCTTTTTTTTACCGTTGGATCTACTTAAATCTAATTGATTAAAAAATATGGAGAAATGCTACGTCCACAACATTTCTCACAACATTCTCACAAAAAATCTTAGTTGGCAAGTTGTTATTTGCTATTACTAGTAGGTAAGAAAGTAATTTCAGTGTTAGATTTAAATTTAAAACCTGTAACAACCTGCCAACTAGGATTTGTTGTGAGAATGTTGTGAGAAATGTTGTGGACGTAGCATTTCTCAAAAATATGCAACTCTTTAAGTTCCCCCAAAAGATATAACTAACAAAAACCTGTAAATGTTTATAAAATCTAGCAAATGTGAAACGATTTGAAATGACATCGTTTACTTTTCACGTTGCAAATCAAGAGGAGTATGGGGGATGACTGAAAGGAGAAATCCAGCTTGTAATTGGTCTAATGGCTACACATGAGAGAGAGAGAGAGAGAGAGAGAGAGAGAGAGAGAGAGAGGCCAGCTCAAGGCATTGTGGAGACTAAGGCAACTACTTATTGTGGAGTCTTTCACTTGAGTTTCCTAATTGCATTAATATACTTAATAGTTTGTTTGGGAGTTAAAAAAAGGAGGGAGAGTAGAGTAGAGAGAGGGAGAGTAATTCAATTACCTTGTTTGGAAGTTTTTTAAGGAAGGAGGGAGAGAGATTTGGAGGGGTTTCAACTACCTCCAACCCCTCATTTTTAATTCCTCCAAATTGGAGAGATTTGGAGGGAGAGTAGAGTAGATAAGTTATTGGCCAAATGAATTTCCTAATTTACCCTTTCTAAATTAACAAAATTACTCTTTCTAAAGGGCTAATTACCCCCTTCTCCCTCCCTAATTTTAAAAACATCCAAACAATGTAGAGGGGAATCATTCCCCTCTACTCTCCTCCCCACTACTCTCCTTCTCTCTACTCCCCTCTACTCTCCCCCCTCTCTAAACTTCCAAACAAGCCAGAAATGAATAAATTCAAGGGCTGGACAGCAATGGTGCAGCAATGAAATAACCTCGAAACAGTAATTATAATCACTAATTACACTCGAAATGTCAACTATATTTACTTAAGGTACTTAAATCGATTCATTGAGCTTAATGTACACACTTGCAAATAGAGATTCCATACCATAATTAAACAACATATTTGAGGCTTAACAAAATATTTATTATGGATGACATGGTTTAGGCCATAACATAGTGATGCGTGCAAGTGAATCCTAAAATAAGGACCAACAACAACTAATGCACTGGATATCAAAATGAATTATGAACATGATATCAGGTTGATATTTTCATTAGTACTTCATAATAGACTCAAGATTTTAGTACCAATATGATTATTTGGTGCTAGTCCAAGCATTAGCAGAAAATTTCATATCAAAGAAAGCATAGGACGATCATCAAGTACACAAGCTGTAACTTGCTTGTATAATTCTTGAAACAATTTGTTACTTAAATGAAATCATTGAAAGAACTTATGGAATAGCTAAATAACTCAAGTATCATGGCTGTACAGGATAGAACATGAAAAGAATTTTCATGTAAAAGCTCGAAACAGAAATTAGAAATCAATTGTAATTCATGTTCATTGTTTTGAAGCATATGCCAATCAAAATTCACTTAAGGGCTCTAGCAATTGAAGTTGCAGCCTCTTAATTCATTGAGATAATAGTAAGTATACTTATTCATAGAAAAAAACTTCATCACAAAACAAAGAACACACATAGCTAAGGAATAATCAAATCATGGAACTATCACTTACTCAATTTCAACTCAAGATCGATCTGCCTAGCACAATACTTGCCTCTTTTCTTTTCTATTCAATTCATGTTTTAGCTATCAAAAATGTTGGCTGGTATAGTGTAAGATTCTGGACGAACTGGGGAGCAATAGATTGCAAAATTAGATGGTTGCGTGGGCAAGTAGGAGGTGGCAGCAAGTGAATTAGGTGTCATATGGTGGGAGCCTTCAAGCATGGGGAAGTAGGAGGTGGTGTGAGGGAAGGCTGATGGTGTCATGATGGGAAGCAAGAGGTGTCATGGTTGGACACTTTAAATTTTATTTGCAAAGTGGTCCTTAATTTTTCTGCCTAATTGTACCAAGTTCCGACTCATTAAAATTTTTTGCAATAGCACCCTTATTTGCCTTCCACACAATTTAAGTGTCCTCTTTTCTTTCTAAATTTCCATTTTCTTAAAAAAAAAAAAATACTTGATTATCATTAAGGAAATGATATAGACATACTTAGGGTATGTTTGGTAATTGTTTTTTCTCCTTATTTTTTGTTTTCAAAAACAATTTTCTATTTTTGAGACTAAAAAGCTTATTTGACAGCCCAAAATGGATTGAAAACAAAAACTATTCTCAAAACTCAATTTATAAAGGAAACTGAAATCATGCAAAATGTTGTTTTCAGTTTCTAATTTTCAAAAGTTAATAAAAACACGCATTTAATTTAATGAATCTGTCTTATTTAATGAGTTAGCATTAGAGTTCAAATCCTAATAGCAACATATTTTAGTATTTTTTATTTTTTTCTTCAAAAAATAATCTTTTTAATTTCAACTAACCAAACATGTTTTTGATTTAAAAAATATGAGAAATTTGTTTTTTCTTTATATTCCCAAAAACAACTTTTTGAAAATAGAAAACAAAAACTGCTACCAAACATAACCTTAATATTAGGGTTAGAGGTGAGGGATATCACAAAACGCATATGTTCAAACTTTTTTAGTTATGTAGCACTTTTTTGAGAACTTGAGTTTAACTCGAGTTTGACAAACTTGAGTTCCTAAAAAGTGTTACATAACCAAATAAGTTTGACCGGATATGTTTCTCTTAAATTTTTCCTAAAATTATGCAATTTGGCAAAAAATGATATTAATTAGCTAAGGAACAATTGAGTTGGATTTTTATTTTTGATAATTAGATAGTTATAATGTGGAAGAGGAGATTTGAATCTTAGATGTTATGAAAATGCCGGTGCCGCCAATTGAGCAACTAAGGCTATTGATATTGAGTTTTATTTTTTAATTGAGGTGACAAGCTCTTATTAGGCTAGATGGATCACATTATACACGTTATATCTTAGTACATTCCATTATGATACTTGCCAAATTATTTATTTTTAATATATATATATATATATATTGTAGGGTTAAGGGCCCAAATTATATATTGGGTCTAGGGCCTTGACCGAGAGCATGGGAGATCCGAGGACGAATAAATAGTAGTGAATGGTTTGGACTTAGAGTCTCATGGGAGAGGTACGAATGAAAAGATAGGCTGAGGAGGAATATCTCCTCGAATAAGCTAAGTACAAGTCAAATGTGTATCCTAATGGTAAATGTGATTTTCTAGGAAGTTCCAGTGATAGGGATGTGCATCACTGAACGTACAAGAGGGATGACAGCTCAGAAATACCTAAGAAAAAGTTGCTACCACCACATTGAATGCTTTGCAGCTAACTTTCTGGCCGTATTTATGTGAAGAAGACCCTTGAATAGTGTTGCCTTGGCTACCACAACTCACAGAAGGTCAGAGAGGGTGTTCGATGGGACAGGTGCTCAAGTAGTAGCCTGGATGATCAACAAATGGAGGGCGAAGATCAATCAAGAGGAGGTATATAGTGTAAGGAACCCCTAGGAAATGAGGGATCTAAAAACGAAGAGAAAAAGACTATAGCCTCAAAAACTGATCCTATAACCCAACCTGAGAGAAATATATAAGAACTGATCTCCTCGAATTTTGCCGAGGACGACCTTTTTAGTATACACGTGTTTATTCTTATTCTTTTGCTATCTGAATCTATTTTGGTATTTGTTTGATTTAATGAAATCCAGTTTTTTCAACCCATTTTCTACATATTTATTGTTTTATGCTCTTCGGGCTTGAGTCCACCAACCTCTGGGCTAAGGAACCAAATCGGGTCCTTACATATATATATTATGATTCTTGATATGCTACTAATTGTTAAGTGTAAACTTCACTGTTTATTTGAGAATTGAGATGTCTTGAACCCAAGTTGTAAATTTATTGTTGGGTGTTTATCGAATTTCCAGTTTACAAGCCGAACCCTACAACCAAACAAGAATAAAACCAACTCCAGAATTAAGTCGGCCAAAACCAAACATCCAATCACAATCCCAAAATCTAGTGTTTTCCACTTCACTTCAACTACTCGTATATTTTATGGGCCCTCACTTTATTACATGTTTCCCTTCGCTTCTACACTCACTACCCATGGCTGCAGGCCTTAGTCACTGTTTAATCTGTGGTGGACTTGCCTTCACCTATGTCATGGAGATCTGGGACCCACCCGATACCAGGCGGACGCAGTGCACTTCTCTTGGAACGGAAGGATTTCGAAAGATTATAATTTTCTCTACTAGGTAAGAAAAATGATACAATCATAGTAGCTAGAAGAAAATTAATCATATTTTGGAACTGTTGAACCATGGGTTCATATCGGATAAAGTTCTTAATCACTTAAAGGAGAAAAAGGGGCCGAAATTTTGGGTCTCCTCCTTCTCCGCTGAGTTACGCCAAGATTAAAGAGTTGATACAAGTTAACTAACTGAGGATGAAATTTTTGGCCAATGTTTTAATGTGGATGATTTTTTTTTTGTTTTTTTATTTTTTTTATGGGCTTGTTGATTGATTGATTTTTTGCTTGAAATGTTGAATTGTTGGAGATTGTCAAATTTGGACAAGGTTTGATTTTAAATTTATGAGAGCATTTTATTGGTGAAAATTCTTTATGGTTATGATCATCATCTTTTTTGGACACTTTTTTTTTTTTTTTGGGTGTTGATGGGCATTTTTGTGTTGGAAATTTTTTTGTGAATGGGCATCTTTGAGAAATTGGAATTTTATGGGCATTTGACTTATTTTAGTGGTATTTTTTTGGATGAATATTTTTGATGAGGGCATTTTTGTTTGGGGTAGAATATTGATGTTCAGCGAATATCCCATCAACTAAGAATTGCAGGCCAAACCCGCGATGTGGCGATTCGGTAATTTTTTAAAAAGTAGGATAGGGCGGGGCGGGGCAGGGCAGGGCGTTTATTAATAAGCTAGTCTTATCACACACGCGATGAGTCTTTTTTTTTTTTTTTTAGTGGTCCTATTTTGTAGAAAAAAAAAATTGTGTTTTTTTTTTATTATATATATATTTTAATTTTAAAATTTTAATTTAAAAATGAATAAATTAATTTGAAAATTAATAGGAAAGTGGTTTTATTTTTTAGGCAATGTTTTAGTGGGAGTTAGAGTTGCATTTTTACCAGATTGTTCTTTAGTTTTGTCCCTACTTAAACATAGGAGTGTAGGAGTATTTTTAAACTAAAAAATGAGGAATCCAAACCGGGGAAGCCTCTTAAATAATAGTATAGGTTATTATATATATATATTAAAAAAATTATATATCTTTAAACAAATTTTCTAAAAGATGGTCATTAGTTATCAAAGTGACCACAAATATGCAAATAATAGGATAATTATTCCTTTTTTTTTTAATATTATTTATATACTATTAAATAGAGTGTTTTTTTTTAATAACTTATAACATAATAGTATTTTTTTTTTCCTCTCTCGCTGTTAGCTCATGTTTAGGCCAAAATTGGCAATTAACCCCATTTGCCTATATAGGCACTGTTTAGAAATTATATTTTTTACTAACATCTCGAGTTTAAATGACTCGATTTAGGGCTTATAAATCGAGCCTTAAAAACTCGGTTTTTATGTTCTGATCACGTCTGATTTGGCGTTTTTTCCACGTTGTGTCCACCTGGAAATCCAGTCTCTAAGACTTGAGTTATATCTCGACCCTTTAAGCATCGATTTATATGTGACGTGGTTGATCCACGTGGAAGTCACACCTAGAACCGAGTCTTTAAAACTCGATTTCATATAGGGCTTTTTCAAAATTAAATGCCTCTCCACTCTCACTCACCCTCACTCTCACACAGACCCTCTCCACTCTCACGCTAGTGGGTGCTTATGGTCCTCCAGTACGTGGTCCACTGTTCCTGAAGTAAGTTTCTACTTCATACACGTCATGTAACTTGAATTTATTTATTTATTTTAAAGGCTTCTAGAAATTATTTAAGTCAATACTAAACAATTTTAAACAGAGATTCAATATATATGATTAGGTTAATATACTTTAATTTTGTGTCAAATTTCCTAAATTATATGATTAGGTATATATATATATATATATATATATGCTATTTCTTCTTAATTTATATATATTTTTTATTTTATAAGTATATAAAAGCTACTTAGTTAACCAAGCTTCAGTTTACTAGATTAACTATCTTATTAGAAAACATACTCTAAACATTGTTGCCTAATGTGTTGCCTACTTGTTTTTTGGCTGTTCTAGGTGGTGTGGCAGCCGTATGAAGCTGAATTAGAGGACCTTCCGCCGTGGTGCGTTGGGGGGAGGGCCGTGTGGATGGCAACGGTGCCACTTGTATGTTTCCACCTAGTAGAGAAACATACACCGGATCGTGTCATTTGTCAATTTGGGATGATCCAAGAAATTCCCCGTCATGTTAACACTGATACAGTGCTTCATGAGATTGATTTGAGGGGGAAGGTCGGTGTTGATTGGACGCAGAAACATGCTGGGCATATCATCGAGTGGGGTAATCGCCTTCAACGGCATTGTGAAGCAGTGCTTGGTGATATGCCTCCACAGCATGAGAACTTCGACTGGTTCACAAGGGTAACTGGGAGGTTCATCGATCGCCCCGGCGCTAAATTGATTCTAATGGTAACTTCTTAATAGAGCTTCATTCGTAAATCTTTTCCTATTTCTTTACAAGCACTAGTATGAGAATAACACTTTTACTTGTCACTGTCCCATTAATTTCTGAACTCCACATCATCCCTTACATAGCAGCATTGTGCATCTTGCAAGCAGCCTTTACCTATTTTCTGAATTCTCAATTAGTTACGACTATACATTTTGTAGTTGTCTATAGCATATATACTTGGATCTATTCAATTCTGGTTTTAATTAACATCTGAGAGCAAATTTGATGCTAAATGGCCAACCAAGTGTTTATCTTGAATTCAAGTATAAATCTGTCAATTATAATATGCTAAGAAGTAAGAACTGTAGGGATGGGGTTATCTGAATGGTTTTTGGCCATCCAAAGCACAAAAAGAGTGTATGATAAAGCTAAACCAGCTCCTATGTAGTTATGTTCGGTTAAGCTGTTTCATACAATAATATATTTGTGCTTTACCTTTTATCCTTTCTGCAAACCCCTGGATAAACTGGCAGGTTAATTGTAGATGATGTTTTTAAAATTTTTACTTTTTAGCAGCATGATGCTCTTGGTGTCTCATTTTCATCCCACTGATGATGAGGTTATTACTTCTTAACTTAGTAATCTGTGCATCTACAGAAGTAAAACTGTGAATTTAGTGAGAATAGAATTAGTAATGCTTTATTTGTAAAAGAGTAATTGGTATAGCTTTGTTTTTCCATCAACTATCGGTTAAGCTATCCCTACAATAGCAAAATTGGACACTTTTACTTTAATTAACCTTTTAACAAAAAAAAAAAAAAAAGGTAAGGTTAGAAGGCTTTTTGAGCGTAGCCAGCCTCAAATGGTTGGGATTTAGCTTTATTACACTTTAGTTGGAAATGGGGCTGCAGGAAATTCTAGATGGCAGAGGAGACCTAGGGTGGGCTGTTTGGGTATAGAGGAGACCTTAAGGCTCTAATACTGGAATTTTGTGATAGAAAAGTAGAGAATTTAAGGGCTTATTGTGGTATAGTTGAGAGAACATTGTGCTTTACGGAAAATAGCATGAAGAGAGTTATGAAGTAGTGATGATGATGATGATGTAGGCAACAATGCCTTTATATTCAAAAACACTTAATAATTTCATTATTTTAAAGTTTATTTTCCTTAGAGTACAATAAAGCATGTTTGTAGACTCTTGGACATTCTTGGATTTGTTTGGTATTTGGATGAAAAATTGATTACATTCTTCTTTCCATTTTAATTATTTTTAATTTTCTATCCATTTGACTAGACAAATTAGCATATTTGTCTACTCTATCCGCTAGCTACATCGTTAATAGAAAAGAGAATTTAACTTTAGTAAAAGGTAACACTTGGTCTTCCTATAATTTGCAATTATTACTAGTAGAACCAATTCAGAACCAACGTTTATTTTATTATTGATTGGCATTGTTGATTTGGTATTGCATTACTAATGTGATCGTTTTTCCATGTGCAGATTGGAGGATACATCCGTTTGTTGAGGCGTCACCCAGTGAGCACGAAGGACTACAAGGACATTACTGATGTGTTGAAAGCAGTGAAGGAGATTGACCGTGTACAACCTCCTCTGAGGCCCTGAATGAGGAGGCAGCTACTCCTGCGGCAGCGGCTACTTAGAGGCCAAGCACTACTGAGAGGCCAAGCACGAGCGCAGCTCCTGTTGGACATCGCTCTCATCCACCTGTTGCTACCCCTCAGGTTGTCCCTACCCTTGATCCCTCTTCATCCACCCCACATCCATCCCCTTGTCCCACCATCCCTTCACCCACCCCACATCCATCTCCTACCCCCAACATCCCTTCACTCACCCCACATCCATGTCCTGGGTTTGACATACCTTCACCCACCCCACGGCCATTTCCTGAGCTTTCACCCATTCCATCCTTTGACCTGGGTATTGATCCAACCGCTCCTGACATGCACACGGAGCCACCCTCCCACAGTACGTCTATTGGCCCCTTTTCATGCATCGACCCACCCCATGTTCAGGCTGAGCAGGCTGTTGGGTTACCTGCAGAGCCAGGAGGTCGGCCGAAACGCATATCAAGGGCACCTCCTTGTAGGACAGTGGGGCACAAACATGGACACAAAGCTGGGCACAAGGCATCTGACGAAGGACATGCAAGACCTCGTCCTCTGCATGGTCAACATTATATGAGACAGCGTAAAGTTCAAAAAAGGTAACTCAAATGATACCTTATTCCTTTGTAAGAGTGAAGTGGAGGGTGAGGTTGTGGGTTTAATATATACTTGTTGCATGGTTGCATGAATAAGTTACCAATAATAATAATAATAAAATTCTAGTGAAACAACATACAAAGCTTGATGTCCTAAAACCTTCTGTATTTCTATTGTAAATATGAACTTTTTTAGATAGTTATGTTTTTCTTTTTAATTTGGTATACACGAGCAATGGAGAGAAAAGGTCTTCATATGCGTGTGTCAGCTCTGGTTAGTCAAAGTCAATGGCTTCTTTATAAAAACACTAATGTGATACCTGTGGTTATTCTTGATGAAAATCATATATGGTCTTGTGCGGTGGATTGGTATTCCTTTTTTCATATTTCAATCTGGTGTTGAATACTTCATGATATTATTTTTGTTTTCATTATGGTTTTAACATACATTATTGGAACTAGGTGAATGATACAGTTGGGACATTAGCTGGAGGTAGATATTCTAACAAGGATGTTGTTGCTGCTGTTATCTTGGTCAGTATTATTGAATTGATTAATTGCTTTCTTTTTTTCCCCAATAGCTTCCTTCAAAAATATAATTTGGGGCCATGAGATCTCAATAGTAAAAATTATTTGAACATGCATAATGGCATAAGTATGTTTAAAAAGATTTTCAAAACCTGCACTGGGGGGGGGGGGGGGGGGGGGGGGGGCACAGCCCCCTGTGGCCCATTAGTGTCTCTGCTATTGATGGGTGTAAATGTATAAGGTTTGTGTGCTTGCATGTCTGTGTCTCTTCCCTATGAGAGATGTGCTATGTACTGGTCACAGTTATTCATTTCGTTCTGCTTATAAATAGTTGTAATATGCTACTTAGGAGGGTTAAAATCTGCAGAAGTTTTTAAGCATGAGTAGGAAAACCTTGACTAGCATTCTAAGGCTACTTTTTAATTTACATGCATGAGCAAAGGATAATGCTATGTGGATTGTGTTTAGATTTAAAAGTAGTTGTCTTATTGATTACTTCCTTTTTCTAGGTGTCGTGTCATGTCTTTGTATAATATGTTATTATGACAAGTTATTTTCTGGGTTTTGTCCATGAGATTACTTTTTTGTTTTCAGATTTAGTATATGCAAAAATAAATATAATTATCAAAACTGCAATAATTAATCATAATCTGAGTAGCTCACAAAATGTAACTAGTTGGTTTGAGCTGTGAATCATTTTTGGCTCCACATAAAAATGAACTTATGGTTAAATTTTCATGGATTGTAGGCTTTCTACGATATTGAGAAGAGAGCAAATTGGTCAGCCTATGATGATTATTGCCGGTATGCTATTTTCTCAGGAACCCTCTTATTTTCACTTGTTTGTATGGAAATGGACTAAACTCAATTTATTTTTTGTCATTTTGTATCATGAATACATGCCTGATCTCTTGCTCTTCTAGGCCATAGGAATTTTATTTTATATTTGGAAGTTGGAACTACATCTTTGGTAGACAATCATAGTGCAGCGTGATAATCTCTAATGATGTACCTGTAGTCTTGCTTTCATTTTCAGGATTACAATGTCATGTATATGCTGAAAGTATGAAAAGGATTTTTTTATCTGCTGAAGCTTTGGCTCCTTGAGCTTTTTCCCCTAGTCATAACTGCAGTTACTGTCATATGATAGAGAAAATATGACATAATAAAATATCAAACGCTCATAAGACAGCACACATATATCATTGGTTTAAGTTAATGGTATAGCACAAAATTTGATGCTAAATTTTATCAAGACTCTTTCATGGTCTTCTTCCTCACCTTTCCTGTTTCTCTCTCTCTCAAATTTCAAACAAACCAATAACCAATAAGAGAGATTGGGGGAGAATTTGAGAGAGAGAGAAAGAGAAAGGTTGTGCATGCCAGCCCAAACGTACTTGAATAATTTAGTTTTATTTTTTGATAGAAACATGGCTGGTATTTTTGTTTATTCTTGGCTGGTGGTGTTGATTGGGTCTGAATGGTGTGGATGGGTTGATTTATGGCTTCTAAACTGATGGTGGCTTGCAGTGTTAATTGGGATTAACACTGCAAGGCATGCAGTGTTGATTGGGTGAAGATGTAGTGGTGGCAGTGATTTTTTATTACTATTATGATTAATTATGTGTTTTTTTAAATTTATATATATTTTTATAAGACAGCATTGTTTTTTGGTAGGTTAAAAGCATGATTATGATAGAAGCTACTGAAAGGATGACAAATCATTGTCATACTTGACAGTGTAAATTACAAATTCTGATAGTTGAGAGGCTACATTGATAGGGCCTCGATACTAGGAGGGTGTAAAAGGCATTTTTGCCTTCTTTATACATGGTTGCTGGTGCACTTGAGAAAGTTTATTATTCACAAAATTATGAGTAAATAAGTTTGATAAATGAATGGAGAGTTCATTGACAAATAACTATGATAAATTCAATTTCAATGGTTTTGGCATTTCCCTTTTTTTTTTTTTTAGTGATAATACTATATAGACATTTTCCAGATGGTAGAGGAGCTTGGCTTATTAAGGAGTTCCTTCACAAAGGCTAACATCACAGATGAACAGATAGCTTGTTTCATACACATGGCAGAATTTTTTCTTTAGTTTCCATCCTGTTTTCTGTTTCACTTGTTTTGTGCCCAACATATGTATATATATTTTTTGAAAAGAGTACATTTCTTTGACATCAGAAGTTCTAACCAAGACATGGAACACTAGTGTTCTGGCACGTATTCGTATTAATGCATTGTGTGTTGAAGTGGCTGGGGAATCGTATCAAGATCTTCTTGCATTGGCAGCTGCCTCTGTAGATGCTGAAGCTGGTGTTGGAAATGCAGTTTATATGCTTCCATTGTTCTATAGTCATGATTGTGGTAAGCTCTCATTTTCTTCTACTTACCTTAGCACTTGCAGTGTATAAAGAATCATGCACATAGGTTGCTTCTATTATGTATTATTTTACCACTGAGAAATGCATTTTGGGAGCATCTATGATGTTTATTCTTCGATTACCTTTCAAGGATATATGAATGCTGAGAAACTGTATCTAGAAGTGATCTGGATCCAATCAGAAGGAAGCTGTTAATTTAAGGTAGTTAAAGCTGAATTACAGAGCACACAGGGATGGTTATGTGTATTTTACAGCCATACAGCATGCTCAGAACCAATTTCTTTACACTAGAATTTTGTTTTGTTTTTTATTTTTATTGTTATTCCTCAGGAAAAATTTTCAATTAACACTTCATGTTTGCACATGATGAGTCTATTGTGTCTTCCGATATTTAAGATTTAAGTTCTGTTTCTTTAATCTGAAAATGCATGTGTATCTTTAGAAGTCCCAACTTTGTGAACCAACATAGGAGTTCCATAGATGATATTGTGAGTTGTAACTACATTGCAATTAGATCAAACCATCCTTCTTAATTTGATCAGCATCAAACTTCTAGTCTGCCATGATTTTGTACAAACTTCATCCATTTGTTGGAAACATCATCCCCTTCCCCCCCCCCCCCCCCCCCCCCCCCTCCCTTGCAGAGATAACATAAGTTTGAGATTATACTCTTCTTCTGTTTAAGTTGGATCTGTGTTTTAAGTTTTGTTTCACTGACATTATCATCTTTATCTGGCTCTGCAGGTTATGGGATGTAAGAAGTGACAAAATAGTTCAATTGCTTGAGACCAAGTCACCCATAACTAGCATTGAAGTGAGTCAGGATGGCCGCTATATAATTACCACTGATGGGTCAACTGTTAGGTTTTGGGATGCAAATCAGTAAGTTTTAAATTGGGTATTAAAATTTTTGTAATGCTTGTGATTCTGCATACTTGCCTGATAACTTATTTACTTGTTAATCCATCAGTTTTGGATTAGTTAAGAGCCACAACATGCCATTCGATGTGGAATCGGCTTCATTGGAACCAAAGCTTAGCAACAACTTCATTGCTGGAGGAGAAGACATGTGGATTCATATGTTTGATTTTCATACAGGAGAGGAGATTGGTAGGTTATAAATACCTTTATTCAAGTTCTATTGTCTATCATCTTTGTGTTATTACTAAGAGGGCTATACATCATGCCTTGTCCAAACCTTTTCAATTTGTCAATTTCATTTTGCTTCTGATGTGTGCTTTCTATTCCTAATTTCTGCTGCATCCATCTAGGAACTTGCATATCTAATTGTTGAGGGTGTTTGGATACTGCGTGAAAGTGCCTAATATATATATATTTTCATTTTAAAGTAAGTATCATGCTCGTGCAGAACAATTTTTCATAAACTACACATATTTTGTTGGCTGTGACAAACAGATAATTCAGATTTGTAAGTAATAATTTTTTTTTCACTAAATAGCTAGGGCTATTGTCATTTTAAGGGTAGTGATGTTTGTTCATTTTCCTGTGTATGAGTAATGGTCTCCATTTATAATGAGCCTTTTCGCTAATTTAGGATTTGCATTGTGGTTGTAGGATGCAACGAGGGTCATCATGGTCCTGTCCATTGTGTTCGCTTCTCACCTGGAGGGGAATCTTATGCTTCTGGATCTGAAGATGGAACCATTAGAATATGGCAAATGAGAATGATGCACTTCCTGGGAATGGCCCAGCTGGGAAAGTGAAGGTTGGGGATGATAAGGTTACTAGTAAAATGGAAGGCTTTCATATTAATGACGAAGGGAAGAATGAAGAGGAGAAGGCGATCGATATCTGACTTAGCCTCAAGATTGTCTGGAGCATTTACCATGTGTTACAGCATTTTGCCATAATTCTATATGCATTTCAGTTTTTGGTTCTCGATCAATGTACACTGCATGTCATTTCCATTGTAAGCTACATGTGGTTTCCATGTAAAGTATTTGTTGTTTTCCTGTTTGGTCATTGTGAACCTTATATTAATGTGTGTAAAACGTGCATGTTCTCGCCTTTTGAATACGTGATACATGCAGGTCCTTATTTTGTACTTCTTGTCAATCTTACCATGTGTTATCTGGTTTGTTAGTTTCAAATTGAGTTCTGAAAAAAAAAAAAAAAAAAAAAAAAAAAAAAAAAAAAAAATTCCTAGTGGAACTTGCGTATATAATACTCGAGTTCCATAATCAACAAAAAAAAAGATAACCAATGTAAGTCGAGTACATAATAGGTGAGTTCTATTATTTTTTTAAAAAATAAAAAACAGTTTAAATCAAGCATTAGACACTCGATTTTCATTCAATACTCAAGTTCACTAGCAGCGAGTACGCCAGGCCGAGAGTTCAAAATTATGTACGGCCAAATGCTACTGGAAAAATTCCCAGTGGAAATCGAGTCTTTGAAACTCAATTTACATTGCAGTGGCTTTTTGGTAAATAAATCCATTATAAATTGAGCTTTTGAATCTTGATTTATACTAACAATTATATACCATCATGCCACCCAAATGGAAATCGAGTTTCAAAGACTCAATTTCTACTAGGAATTTTTTTTTTCTTCCCCCACTTGCAACAGTAATCCAGAACACATTCCATTGGGAATTTTTTTTTTCTTCCCCCACCTGTAGCAATAAACCAGATTCACATGGGTAGTAGTAAACAACTAGATTGAAGCATAATATATATATATATATATGTGTGTGTGTGTGTGTGTGTGTGTGTGTGTGTGTGTGTGTGTATTTGTTGTTTTTTGATACCAGTCAAAGGGAGAGTACATCAGATGCAAAAAACTGGATTAAACTAGTTACTGTTCATGGGCATTAGTTGCCCTCTTAGCTACAAACCAGACAGATTTAACCATTACATGAGGCACCCGAAAAACATAACAAAACAGACCATGAAGGATAAGAAAATTCAGATCAGCCACCCTAGTGATATCTAGCCAATCAGTTGCAATAAAAAGTTGCACAACGTAACTACTGTAACGAGTACAATGGATACAGAATAATTCAATTACAACAACATTCAGCAATAAACAAAATAACAACTGATTCGATACAACATAGTCTACATAGTCGCGTAGCACTTGTCCATATTGATACAACAAAGTCTACATAGTCGCCTTGCACTTGTCCATACTGAAGATAACCATAACTTCCACGTACAATGCCATTCCAAAATCGAGTCTCCGCTCGCTTGACAAACATTTAAATATGGTCCATAGTTCCCAATTGCGAAGAACAAAAAACAAATGAAATTCTGAGCATATTATATAAAAACAGCATTTGCCTAGTTTTTAACACAACTGATTGTTGAAGCCCCACAGGAATTGGGACATCTTCTGCGGTTATGCCCTTCTTCATGACACACTCCGCATCGCTGCCTCGGTTGAATCTCCCTCAAGTCTGAATCTTGCCTCCGACTTCCCCGTTCTCGTCATATCCCATCCATTTCATTCTTTATTCTTGACTTCACATGACGACCTTTGGCTCACAACAATTGTGGATTAGGCACCCATTGTGGCTTGCTAACGTCCCTCCATAATGACTCTGATTTTGGCATCACAAATTGATGTGAATGGTGTTGTCCAAATTGTAACATGGGTCAATATAGCTGGTCGCATCAAGTCGCAGATTCTGACAAACTTTAATTGCATGTGAACAAGGGATCTTAATGTTTTGCCACTTTCCACAACCACATGTTGTAGCAAATATGTTTATTTCATGACTGTGGTTTCCCTCTCCACCTCTATGGTCGTTGTACAGGGTAAGCACTTGATCCTGAAGCTTTGTGCACATTTTTGGTATAGATCTCCATGGCATAATCATTCCACACCTTACCTTTAGAGATATCAGAAGTAATTTCTTTATGTTGATCATGGAAATATGCAACAAGTTTGCACCAAGTGAACTCAATCATTGCAACAATGGGCAAACCGCGGGCACCTTTAAGTACCCTATTAAAGCACTCAGAGATATTGGTTGTCATTGCCCTGTAACGTCTTCCATCATCATGTGACTAGGTCCACTTGTCCAGATCCTCACTCGTTAGATATATGTATGACATATAGCGTTCAGGTTCGTCATCATTTGGGTCTATCCTCCTAAGTGCATTAATCTCGACATCCTTAATGGTTTGCATTATGGAGTCAAATTTAGCTTCCTGAGTCACATATCTAGCTTTCAAGGCCAATGCCTTTAGAGTCGGGTCATTAAAGTGTGTGTTGAAGTTGCTAGCAACATGTCGAAGGCAATATCAATGAAATACTTGTAAACTTCCGTCATCACCTCTAGGCCATTCTGCAATAGCACATTTGATACCTTTATGTCGGTCAAAAATAATGCAAATGCCCTCGTCAGGCATCACATGCCCTATTGAAATCCTGAGACACTCTAAAAACCACCCCCAACTAGGCCCTGATTCCTTATCCACAACAACAAAGGCGAGAAGCAAAAACTTATTGTTAGCATTGGTTTCCATTGCAATCATCAACAATTCTCGATATTTACCATACAAATGAGTCCCATCAATACTGATCACTGGCCTACAATATCTGAATGCAGTAATGCATGGAGCGAATGCCCAAAATACATAACACAGTAACGTAGTACCAGTTACGTTTGCAGGTATGGTGTAATAGTTGTACTGGGTACTCGGATCTTGATCCAAGTATGCCAACAACAACTTTCACAACCTTTGGTAAGACTGTTCCTAATCTCCGAATATCTTAGCAATTGTCTTTTGTTTCACGTCCCATACCTTATAGTCAAAAAGCTCATGATTATACTTAGTATGTATGATGTCCCAAAGTTGATCAATATGAGCAGTGTGATCCTGTCGCAATTTTCCCACAATTTTTGATGCAACAAAATTAAAATCCATCATTTTACTGTCTCTTCGCAGGCCATAGGGTATACAACTGTGTGGACCCACATAAGACGTGACTATCCATAGACCATTAAGTTTAGCCTTTATGAATGCTCCAATGTACCACTTGCAGTTGGTGTCAATGCATGCGGCACACAATTTAGTTTTGATCGACCTCCGGATTGTAAAATTTCAATTATCCTTTGCTGCGTATATTATCAATGCACGCTTCACCACCTCTTTATTTACAAAAGTCAACCCTTTACTAAAATGCATCTCATCTTCCCAAGTAGAAACAAATGGTATTTGCAGACGTGAAGGATCAACCATATTTTTCCAAGTATTTGCATAGAATGACTCGGTAGGAGATGTGTAGGCAGTGGTCGTATTTGTATCATGTTGGATGCCAATATCATCATCCGCATCACCTTCATCATGGTACTCCATATTTTTCTCTACAAAATTAGGAACAAGTTCATGGTCATCCACATCTCTGTCAAAGTCGCCTCACTCAATGCTCTCTTCGTACTCATCTATATCATCAAGATTTTCACCATTATTCGCAGTATGGTCTTCATCTTCGTCTTTGTCTTCCTCCCTTAAATGTGTCTCTTGAGGTTGGAGTGTTTCACTAGTATTGGCAGCATGATCTTGAGATGGGAGTGTATAACCTCCCATTGTATAGCCTCCCATTGTAGTGCATCCATCATATAGGGCTATAAATTGTAAAGATGTAGTTGTTTGTTGCACCTTCTCGGCATCAACTTCTACAAGCAGCTCCGAACTTACGTACAGCTCAACAGCATTTACTTGAGGCATTTTATGGATCCTATTAAATATGATCTTTACATGTTTGTCTTCTTTGATCACCATATACCCATAATTATCCGTTCATGAAGGACTTCTTGTGGGTAACAGTAAATAATCTTTATGTCATAATAAGTAGGGTTCAAATTCAATTCTTTCATTATTTTCATCTTCAAATCATTCAACTTTTTTAACTTACAACGTATCATCATGTAATAGCACACGATACCCGGCCCTTTAAATGGGAATCCGTCAATCTTTTCAAGATTGACAAGGGGTCTACCGTAGTATACATTTATATTAATATTCTTTAGAGACTGTGAACCTATTAGAGTCAAGTGTCATATGTTAATGAAATATTTTATCTCTTTCATTTAACATCAATTACAAAACATTTTCTATCTACTCAAAATACAAAAATTACAACTTGTTACATCATATGCATATACAAAAACACCACACATTTGCATATACTCACCCTACATCACATACAAAAACACTCAATTATTATAATTTCATACTCAAACAAAAAAAAAAAAAATCTAAAGACAAAACTCACCCCCATTACAAAATTTCAAATCATTCTAACAAAAATATAAAGAAAAATATCAAACCAAACAACAACAAAAATGGTCATGATAAAAAGCCTAACAATACAAATATATCCACAATATATTTTACTTTTTATAAAAGCCTAGTAAATATATACACTAACTTGTTACATCATATGCATATACAAACCCCACATTTGCATATACTCACCCTATCACATACAAACACACTCAATTATTATCATTTGTTTCTAAAAAAAAAATCATTAATCATACTAAAAAAAAAAAACTACACACACAAAAACCCCATTACAAACCTTCTAATCATTCTATCAAAAATATAAAGAAAAATACCAAACCAAACAAATAAAAAAAAAAAAATAGTCATGATACATACCCATAAAAAAAACCTAACAATACATTTATGTAACTAACAACTAAAGAGAGTGTTATAAAAACCTTAACTGACATGAGGATGTGTAAATGGGGGGTGAGTTTGATTTGAGGTTTTGTAATGGGGGTGAGTTTTGTATAAGAGTGAGAGAGAGAGAGTGAGGGAGGAAGAGAGAGCTGCTGGGTTTTTTGGAGGAGGAAACGTAGAGACCCAAAGACCCACATTATGAGGTCTAAGGACAAGCAGCTGCCCTAACCCCGTGGATGCTTGTGGACCACAACTTGCAAATTGTGTCTTAGAGACTCGATTACTCTTTTTAAAAACTGAGTCTCTAAGACTCGATATCTAACTAGAACCCACGTGGATGCAGGTGTGAACATAAATCGAGCTTCTAATTGTCGAGATATAAATCGAGTCTCTAAGACTCGATTTCCAGGTGGATGCCACGTGGAAAAGCGCCAAATCAGATATGATCAGAACATGAAAACCAAGTCTTTAAGGCTCGATTTATAAGCTCTAAATCGAGTCTTTTAAACTCGAGATGTTAGTAAGAAATATAGTTTCGAAATAGTGCCTACTAACTATATAGTTGGACAATTGGGTTTAATTGGCAATTAACACCAATTGCCATAGTATATAGTTAGTTGGCAACGTTTCAAAAGTATATTACTAACTAGCATCTCGAGTTTAAAAGGCTCGATTTAGGCCTTGTAAATCAAGCCTCAAAGGCTTGGTTTCCATGTTCTGATTTTGCATTTTTTCACGTGGCATCCACCTGGAACTCGAGTATTAGAGGCTCGAGTTATATCTTAGGTCTCATACTGTTTTTCTCATTATTTAGCCAAACTGCAGAAATTCAGTTTAATTCAAGGTCATCAAAGCTGTTAGGAACTTAATTGCTTGATGAGATGAACTAGTAAGAGTTTTTTTTTTTTCTTGAATCCTCTTTTTTGGTTGCTTTGAATTAATCTATTCTATAAGTGTTCTTCTGGTGTTGCATAACATATGCTCGATGAAAACTCTTCTAAATTTGATGTGAAATCTTTCCATTCAAAGTTTTTTCCCCTGCTCATGTTGTGATAAATCTAAGTAGCTATACTATTGTAAAAAACTAATTTTTCTCTGCAAATGATTAATTTGGTTATAATAGAAATTTTCCAAATATATTTATTTAAATAAAAAATTAATTTGATTGTAAACAACTTAACTACTTTTCTGACTCCATGAATTGACTAAAATGTCATTTACTATGATATACAACAAATTTTGTGCATATTGTTTATAGGTTTAATTTTCTTTCTTGCTTGCTTTGCACTTCCTACGAATGGTTTAAATTTTTTTTTCATTGCTTGCTTTGACCAATTTTGCTTATTGTTGATTTCATCAAAGAGCAGCCTTACCAACAAAATAAAGAAAAAAAGAGAAAGGGAGAATTGAGGTTGTGGATCATAATAGGTAGGCTTTTATTTTTTTATTTATATTTTTAAATGTACTGTTATGATTTTATGAGATTGTTATGTCCCTTTGTAAATTATTAGCCATTTACTCTAACCTCTAAATTTGGAATGATGTCCTAGGATATAATGGTTGTTGGAGCATCAAAGCCAACTGCAATGGCTAATGTTGATAGGTTTTCCAGTATGAAAAGGTAGAATGTTGGTGAGTTTTATTTAGTTTCAATTTATTTATAATGTATAAATTGTGTTTCACATCTTTGACCTTATAAAGTTTGACGAGTCCAAACTAGTTCCTATAAGTACACTTTGGTGAGATTTTTTATCTTCAAAGAATTGGCATAACAATTATCATGGAATTGATTGTAGCATAGGAACTATAAAGCAATCTGCTATACATAGCCATGAATTTTGATTGGGTAAAATACTATTTTGGTCCCTAAATTTTGACAAAAATTTGTTTTTCGTCCCTAAACTTTAAAAAATTCTTTTTCTATCCCTAAACTTTGTAAAGAGTTTTTTAAATGGTTTAGAGACAAAAATAGGGATGAAAAAGGAATTGATTTCAATAATTTAGGGATGAAAAGTAAAGTTTAAGAACATAAATAAAATATTTTCAATAGTTTAGGGATGAAAAATGAACTTTTCAGTAGTTTAGGGATAAAAAATGAACTCCTTAAAGTTCAGGAATGAAAAAAAACTTTAATAAAGTTTAGGGACCAAAATAATATTTGCCCCATTTTGATTCTATATACCTATTATACCAAGCAAGGATTGATGCTTTTAAATGCTTCAGATTCTATCCACAATTTGTTCGGTTTTCATGGATAATCTATTGTTTCAGGTTTAGGTTATTCATGATACTCAGATTCAGAGTTTGAACTTTTGGATTAAGTTTACTATAAATGCGATTGCATCATCGTGGTGTCCTTCATTGCTTTGACGAGTAAATTTTGACTTGAACGAATAAGATGAACTAAAGTATATATGAGTGAAATAAGATGCATGTGGTTGTGTTGTCAATTGTCATTACTTGCATTCTATACCATATATAAACTCTACAATAACGTAGCTCTTCATTATAACGAATGGTCTCGGTTGATGAAAGTGAAAAGTAACTGCAGACAAAAATCAAAACTGCTAAGCTTTATTTTGAACTCATATGTGCTCAATTAGGATTGATGTATATTGGTCATGGTGAGCAAAGAAAACAAAACTTATTTTTTTATTTTGCACACATGCATGCAATGAATGTATGAACAGGATGGCTTCAGTCAGTTTGCTAGATAATTTCTTCCAACTCTTTTTCACATTGCTTCATAGAATTAACATCTCATGCTGATGGTGTTTGATGATGTGTAAGGCTATAAGATGTTGAAAAATAAGAAACTCTATGATCTTTTGTTTTTGGTTTTGCATAGTAAGAGCATGCAATTACAAAAGGCAAAACCCATCCACACTCCAAAAGGAGAAAAAAAGGGCACTTGGATTTGGGCAAAAGTGACTTTTATTTACTCGAAATCATGGGTTGAAACTATTTCACTTAAAATTGTTCATATGTAGGTTTAAAGAAAAGAGATGGGACTCTAGAAGGATGATGCTTAGGTGAAGATTGTTAGGTGAATGATCTCGAAAATCATATAAGTGTAGAATATATTTATGTAATGAGGTTTATTTATATGTAATAATTTATAATAGAAAACAACGTTAATTTATATGTAATATGAAGTCGTATAGATTTGTTGGTGCAAAAATGAATGTAGATTTTGCATAAAATTCTCTCATTGCCTTGATTTTTTTTATAAAAAAAATTACCATTTTTATTTTTATGTTGTATTCTCTTTTTTCTTTTTTATTTTTGTTGGGCTAATTAGGCTCTTATTGATATTTGATTTCCTTTAAGCTCATATTCCATGTTGATTAGAATTTAGAGGTGCATGTTTAAGAAGAATAAAAAGAATAGATGGGATTCTAGAATGATATTTATGTTAAAATTTGAAAATCCTTTATTTTTTATGATGGCATAATAGTGTTTTAGGTCAACTATAGTAGATAGTATGCTAGATCCTAAGAAGTCACAATTATTATTTTTTAGACCTTAACAGTATCAAATTGGTCTCTTCAAATTTTGGGAAATTATTCTAAAAGCCTTTCTAAGCATTTAGATTCATTTATGTTAATTTATCTTTAATGCAGTCACTCATTTTTTTTTTTTTTTTTTTATCTTTGTTATTATAAATATAAGTGATTTTAAATTTAACTATTATGTGCATTGCACAGGTTAGCGACTAGTTCTTTATAATTAGGAAAACATTTAGAGTTAGGAGATTTCAAGCTAACCCAAGTGTTTTGTAATACAAGCTTAATACTCATCTAAGTTTTCTTAAGCTCAAACATAATCTATTAGAACTTGTGTTGATAATTCTAGGTAGGTGTGAACTTGCTGAGAGAAGGCATTGATTTTCCATGTAAGGTTTCAGTTATCAAAAACCCAAAATTTTGTTGGTTTGAAGTCATATGCAAGCAACAAATGTGTAGAGCAATATTTTATTTATTTCATATTTAGGCGCTTTAGGTACTGAGGACAAGGAAAATTGATCATCATAAAGTATTGGGTATCCAAATGACTAGAGTTTTTTGAACACCTAATTATTTTCCATAATTTTTGTAGTCTCCCATTTCATACTCATCAATAATTACAAGAATGAATCTTTAAAATGTATACAAGATTCTAGTTAAAAGTTTTGAACTTAGGACCTCATGAGATAGTGAGAATCACTTAATACAACATCTTGAGGTAAATGAAGTCTTTTTGTTTGTACAAAGTATGCAATACTCTACATTAATATTAAAAACAAGAATAAGTACATTACATATTTCATCATCACTATTATATGAATCCAAGTTGTTTCATACTTTCTTTTTGTGATCTGTGTTAGGGTTCCATGATAAATCTTAAAAAAAAACAACTTCTTCTCATCAAAATATGCGGTTATGAACATGTTGTCATTAGCTGAAAAATAACAGATCAGTCACAATATCATACAAGGGACCCCACTTGAGGTCACATGTAAAATTTATAGAGCACTAAATCAAATGCCTCATCTCACAGGTCACTCACTCACTTCCTAAAGTCACACTTTGTAGAGAAACTCTCTCTCTCTCTCTCTCTCTCTCTCTTATTTAGTTGCTAAGAAAACCCTTCTACTTCTCTATTATATTCTCGACAATAATAGATGCAAATTATTAATAATAATAGTTATTATTATTATTTTGATAAATTATTACTCTCTTTATTGATTAGTCATTTAGGTCTCTTTTTTTTTTTTTTTTTTTCCCTTTCTTTATTCTTTCAACTTGGGTCACCTCACCTATTCTGACCCATACGTCAATAGTTCTTCTTTAAATATGATTGAACAATTTGAAATAACCCACCATCATATCTTAATCAATAGTAGTTACCTCAATCTTTAAGCATATTTAATTCAATAAAATAAAGCATATTTAATGCCATTCATTTGATCTTTATCCAGGTTGTATTGCATATTGTCCAGACCCAAATATAGTTCGTGTGTTCCTAAATTTTATGTTGTCCGATGAGGTATCTGCTTGTGCATACCAAATTATGGTTTTGTACAGCCTCATCTTCCTTGCCAATCTAACTGTTGCTTCTTCTCAATATCCTTTTAGGTTCAAAATCAAGATAAACGAAGGGGGAATTCTTCTGGACAGTGAAAGATAAAAAGCAAAAATAGAAAGGAACGAAACACTGAGTGAGGAATGTAAGAGAAATAATTGTTAAATTATCGATTGTCCAAAAAGCTTAAATTGTTAGGAAATGGTGAGTTTAATCACTTAACCATAATTCTAACAATCTCCCTCACTTGTGGGCCTAAACTTTAGTAAGTGGGGACCCAAAAACTGGAAATTTAACATTTTAAATGGGAGGTAGAGTGAAGACAGGGATCAAACTCAATCTCCTGCTCTGATACCACGTTAAATTACCAATTGTCTCAAAAGTTTAAGCCGTTAAGAAATGGTGAATTTAACCACTTAACCATAATTCTAATAATAATCGTATGGATAAAGTCTTTGACACAATTTTATAAAACTGAGAATTATCTATCCCTTGTACAAATCTCCCATCGCGGTTTGTATTAAACCCACAATAAAAATTAATTGTGATTATAGGCAAGTCCTTTAGCAAAGGCTAATTTCTTGCTTCCATGCTATATATTAGTGACATTGCATCCATTGAATTTTGTCACCTGGCATTGTTGCACCAATGAAAAGGCCTGATTAGATTGAAGTATTTTTTTTTTTTTTTTTTTTGCCTGCCGTATGCATCCTTCTTTTACTATGAATTTGAAGTAAAGCATTAAGCAAATCCGACTCAAAGCGGGGTGGGTTGAGGATACATAAGGTGGGAACAATCTACTCAAGCTGTAGTGAAAAAATTAGCACACAAGAAATGATAGCCTTGCCGTTTATTCCAAAACCATAGTGTGATAATGTTAAGACTCATACACACAATGGTAGACAATGCATTATTTTTCTGTAACATGCCAACCAAGACTGCTCTCTCTCACATACAGAAGAACACAGAAAGACAGCTAAAGTTCAAATAGAAAACAAAAGAGTTTAAAAAATATCCCCACTTCTCCTTATTCTAGACACGCTCTAGATTAGACCTCCCTCTCCCTTGTTCCTCAAGATTAGCTTTAAATTTTCTAATGAAGTGTTCAGACTTGAGATTAATATCAGGGCTACTACTCATTGGGTCTGGTGAATCACAGCTTGAACTATTATCACTCTGTATCCTAGCATAGAGTGTATGCTTCTGTGGCCGAATTTCGAAACGGGGTGGTGGTGGTGGTTGTAGAAATGGACTAAAGTTACTACTTGAGCTCGCTTTCTCATCCTCACTACTACTCCAACTGCTTCTTTTAAGTGGCGATAGAGGTTTCCGGCGGGCACCAACTTGTGGTGATGGTGAAGTAGTACCTGAGCTCACATGCTGATCAACTCTATTGGATCTCATCACTTCCTCACCCGGCAACGGAGGTTTCTGGGCTGCAGTAGATGATGGCTTTTGAGGGTTTAGAATAGTATGGACACTCTTCTGTATATGCTCCTTATGCTCTTTCGCACCATCAAACACTGGTGGCCTTAACGGTGGCAAAGAAGTAGGAGTCTTGGGCTGGAAGTTACTTTCTCTTCTCTCTTCATGAACCTGATCTTCTCTATGTTGGTAGTAGTGATAAGGCAGATCATCATCATCTGGGTTGGAACGGGAATTGCGTGAAATCCATTCATGTTCATCATTATTATCATAGGAGCTTGGGTTTTCATTTCTGTTGATGTTGCCGATGAGGAAAACACAGACAGTGACGAAAACAAGCAGCACTAGCTTGAGGCCGTGATTGGTTTTCACGACTTCAACAAGTGGTGTGAATATTTTTGAGGTGAAGAAAGAGATGAATGAACGTTCTTTCATGAAGATGACGAACAGAGATGTAAAAAGACCAGCCTTCAAGTAGGGAGGCGACCTGCCTCTGATGGCTTGTGGTGGGATCATGCCTTCTTCCATTTTTTAGTATCCAGTGTTTTTGGCTCTGGAACCAGGATTCGCATCTGGGGCTACCCAAGCTTCTGGGACTGCCAAAGCTTAAAACCAAAAAAACCAGAAATTCACAAATTCTCAGTGCAAGGAATTGTAAAAGCATACATTGATATGAACACAATAAAGTGCCACACGTATGATCAAATGCAAAAATGTCAGACTGGCTTTCTGCATGACCCCACAATTTATATCGCATGCAACTTGATTCTTGAACAGCCATTTCAGTCAATTTCTAAGCTAAATCTCAACCAAATATGCAATACCCAGATACCAAAACTCTCTCTGAAAACGAAAAAAAAGTGTAAAAACAAACAATTTCTAACCTGAAAAAGAGGTATGTTCTCTACTTCTGGACCAAGAAGAAGAAAACGGAAACTGCAAGTTCCAAATTTGGACCGGGTCTTATTTGCACGTAAAAGTTAAAAATCTTTTCTTGAACATTTGGAATGGATTAGATTCAGTGGCATGTATGTTTTGTACGTATGTTTTCGAAAAGAAGTGGAACAGAAATAGGTCAAATCATCAAACGGACTGACATATATAAAAACTGGGAGCTTCCAAGGATACATAAAAGTGGAGCTCCCAGTTTTTTGAGGTTTGGAAGGTGAAATGAGCTGGACTTTTAATAGAAACGTGTCCTTTGGAAAATTTATAGATGGCTATTCTTGCTCATAAAACTCCACCTGATGTGGATAATGGGGCCTATTTTTAGTGTCCCTCTATCTAACAAAAGCTAATCTATATATCTTTATACACTAGTTTGTTTGAGTGGTATGTTTCTATTTATATTGTGTTTTTCGAGTATAAATAAGGCCTCGGGTGAGCATGTGCTTTCTCACTGTTCAAGCTTTGCTTGTGAGTCTTTTTTTGTTTGTACGTTTGCATTTGGAACTGTTCTGACCTTTATAATTTCAAATGAAGAGAATAAAAGCAGTGCTACGTAGAAAAAAATGAGTTGATTGCTTTTGAATGTAAAGCAATCTTGAACAGTGAGAAAGCACATGCTTACCAAAAAAGACTCACAAGCAAAGCTTGAACAGTGAGAAAGCACATGCTCACCCGAGGCCTTATTTATACTCGAAAAACACAATATAAATAGAAACATACCACTCAAACAAACTAGTGTATAAAGATATATAGATTAGCTTTTGTTAGATAGAGTGACACTAAAAATAGGGCCCATTATCCACATCAGGTGGAGTTTTATGAGCAAGAATAGCCATCTATAAATTTTCCAAAGGACACGTTTCTATTAAAAGTCCAGCTCATTTCACCTTCCAAACCTCAAAAAACTGGGAGCTCCACTTTTTTGTGTCCTTGGAAGCTCCCAGTTTTTATATATGTCAGTCCGTTTGATGATTTGACCTATTTCTGTTCCACTTCTTTTGGAAAACATACATACAAAACATACATGCCACTGACTCTAATCCATTCCAAATGTTCAAGAAAAGATTTTTAACTTTTACGTGCAAATAAGACCCGGTCCAAATTTGGAACTTGCAGTTTCCGTTTTCTTCTTCTTGGTCCAGAAGTAGAGAACATACCTCTTTTTCAGGTTAGAAATTGTTTGTTTTTACACTTTTTTTTCGTTTTCAGAGAGAGTTTTGGTATCTGGGTATTGCATATTTGGTTGAGATTTAGCTTAGAAATTGACTGAAATGGCTGTTCAAGAATCAAGTTGCATGCGATATAAATTGTGGGGTCATGCAGAAAGCCAGTCTGACATTTTTGCATTTGATCATACGTGTGGCACTTTATTGTGTTCATATCAATGTATGCTTTTACAATTCCTTGCACTGAGAATTTGTGAATTTCTGGTTTTTTTGGTTTTAAGCTTTGGCAGTCCCAGAAGCTTGGGTAGCCCCAGATGCGAATCCTGGTTCCAGAGCCAAAAACACTGGATACTAAAAAATGGAAGAAGGCATGATCCCACCACAAGCCATCAGAGGCAGGTCGCCTCCCTACTTGAAGGCTGGTCTTTTTACATCTCTGTTCGTCATCTTCATGAAAGAACGTTCATTCATCTCTTTCTTCACCTCAAAAATATTCACACCACTTGTTGAAGTCGTGAAAACCAATCACGGCCTCAAGCTAGTGCTGCTTGTTTTCGTCACTGTCTGTGTTTTCCTCATCGGCAACATCAACAGAAATGAAAACCCAAGCTCCTATGATAATAATGATGAACATGAATGGATTTCACGCAATTCCCGTTCCAACCCAGATGATGATGATCTGCCTTATCACTACTACCAACATAGAGAAGATCAGGTTCATGAAGAGAGAAGAGAAAGTAACTTCCAGCCCAAGACTCCTACTTCTTTGCCACCGTTAAGGCCACCAGTGTTTGATGGTGCGAAAGAGCATAAGGAGCATATACAGAAGAGTGTCCATACTATTCTAAACCCTCAAAAGCCATCATCTACTGCAGCCCAGAAACCTCCGTTGCCGGGTGAGGAAGTGATGAGATCCAATAGAGTTGATCAGCATGTGAGCTCAGGTACTACTTCACCATCACCACAAGTTGGTGCCCGCCGGAAACCTCTATCGCCACTTAAAAGAAGCAGTTGGAGTAGTAGTGAGGATGAGAAAGCGAGCTCAAGTAGTAACTTTAGTCCATTTCTACAACCACCACCACCACCCCGTTTCGAAATTCGGCCACAGAAGCATACACTCTATGCTAGGATACAGAGTGATAATAGTTCAAGCTGTGATTCACCAGACCCAATGAGTAGTAGCCCTGATATTAATCTCAAGTCTGAACACTTCATTAGAAAATTTAAAGCTAATCTTGAGGAACAAGGGAGAGGGAGGTCTAATCTAGAGCGTGTCTAGAATAAGGAGAAGTGGGGATATTTTTTAAACTCTTTTGTTTTCTATTTGAACTTTAGCTGTCTTTCTGTGTTCTTCTGTATGTGAGAGAGAGCAGTCTTGGTTGGCATGTTACAGAAAAATAATGCATTGTCTACCATTGTGTGTATGAGTCTTAACATTATCACACTATGGTTTTGGAATAAACGGCAAGGCTATCATTTCTTGTGTGCTAATTTTTTCACTACAGCTTGAGTAGATTGTTCCCACCTTATGTATCCTCAACCCACCCCGCTTTGAGTCGGATTTGCTTAATGCTTTACTTCAAATTCATAGTAAAAGAAGGATGCATACGGCAGGCAAAAAAAAAAAAAAAAAAAAAACTTCAATCTAATCAGGCCTTTTCATTGGTGCAACAATGCCAGGTGACAAAATTCAATGGATGCAATGTCACTAATATATAGCATGGAAGCAAGAAATTAGCCTTTGCTAAAGGACTTGCCTATAATCACAATTAATTTTTATTGTGGGTTTAATACAAACCGCGATGGGAGATTTGTACAAGGGATAGATAATTCTCAGTTTTATAAAATTGTGTCAAAGACTTTATCCATACGATTATTATTAGAATTATGGTTAAGTGGTTAAACTCACAATTTCTTAACAGCTTAAACTTTTGGGACAATTGGTAATTTAACATGGTATCAGAGCAAGAGATTGAGTTTGATTCCTGTCTTCACTCTACCTCCCATTTAAAATGTTAAATTTCCAATTTTTGGGTCCCCACTTACTAAAGTTTAGGCCCACAAGTGAGGGGGATTGTTAGAATTATGGTTAAGTGATTAAACTCACCATTTCCTAACAATTTAAACTTTTGGGACAATCGATAATTTAACAATTATTTCTCTTACATTCCTCACTCAGTTCCTTTCTTTTTTTGCTTTTTATTTTTCACTGTCCAGAAGAATTCCCCCTTCGTTTATCTTGATTTTGAACCTAAAAGGATATTGAGAAGAAGCAACAGTTAGATTGGCAAGGAAGATGAGACTGTTCAAAACCATAATTTGGTATGCACAAGCAAATACCTCATCGGACAACATAAAATTTAGGAACTCACGAACTATATTTGGGTCTGGACAATATGCAATACAACCTGGATAAAGATCAAATGAATGGCATTAAATATGCTTTATTTTATTGAATTAAATATGCTTAAAGATTGAGGTAACTACTATTGATTAAGATCTGATGGTGGGTTATTTCAAATTGTTCAATCATATTTAAAGAAGAACTATTGACGTATGGGTCAGAATAGGTGAGGTGACCCAAGTTGAAAGAATAAAGAAAGGGAAAAAAAAAAAAGAGACCTAAATGACTAATCAATAAAGAGAGTAATAATTTATCAAAATAATAATAATAACTATTATTATTAATAATTTGCATCTATTATAATTTGGGATTGCTATATTTTCCAATCACAAAAAAAAAAAAAAAAAAAACCTAGGAGTGTGATGAGTATTATGTGTGATGAAATAATTCTTCATCACACTCCTAGGTTTTTTGTGTGATTGAAAAATATAGCAATCTCAAATTATAATAAATGTAAATTATTAATCTTTACCAAAAAAAATAGAGCGAGCCACGCGCGTGCTCAAATGCTAGTATCACTCTTAACTATACAATAATGGACAAATACATAACACCACTTGACAAACGCAGAAAAACCCAAATTTAAATAAATCAAATTTTTTAACATAAACCCAAAAAAAAAAGAAAAAAAGAATGTATATGGATTTTTTTTTCCTTTACAAAGCGTTTCCCAACATTTAGTCCCACCCTGCATTTCCAATCTTAACAATTAACCCCCAATACTTTAGGTTTTGGGAAAATTACATAAGCTTCCCTTTAGATTTTTCGTTATTACATTCATTCCTTAAAGGCTTTTCTTTGTTTTTTGTTTTTAAATGCAAATACTTAATTTACAGTTTTCACAAATGCATAATATTATTGGATAAATGTGTAAAAGTCAATATATCCTTAGAGCAATGCAAAGTGCATGCAATAAGTTTTGAGCCTTACATGTTTTTGTTGGATACACCAAAATATACCAATGCTTGGATTTGTTTTTCCCAATAATATACTTTTATTTGTAAACAATGTAGAAGTGAATAATGTGGACATCATTTTTCAGTAAAGAATATTAAGTTTAAAAGATCAAGATTTATATTTTTTACCAAAAAAATGGATCAAGATTTAGAGGGACAATTCCAAAGTCCAAATGTCTCATCTACAATAAATCCCAAAACACAATCAATTAAGGACTACTATTTTTACTATAAGAAGATTACTAAAGTGACTTAAAAGTGAATTTTTTAAAAAACTTTTAATAGAGATGAGCTATCAATTCATGTAAAGCCACCTTAAAGTATTCTTTTAAAACAATTTTATGTTAACTTGAACTAAAATTTGTACATTAAGTCAATGCAATGTGAAGTATGACTCAATACAAAACTAAAAGAACAGATCTAAATTGACAGTGTAAATACATAATCCAAAGACAAACTTAAGCAGAAATAGAAAACTTGAAATGATACAAAGTAAGTCAAAAGGTGAATAATAGCATAAAAAGATTAGGGGCATTAAGCAAATGAAAGCCCAATTTCCCCAGAATTATAGCCGATTCTCATCCATGCCATGGTCATATCCTTCTTATTAGGGCTATCTCATCAAGGCCCTTTTTTTTTTTTTTCTTTTTTTTCTTTTTTTTTTTTACAGTAAAAGGCTCAATTTTTTTTTTTTTTTTTTTGTGTTAAAGGAAAGGCTCACAGTTATAAATTTTTTTTAATCCCAAAATTTATTTTTTTAATCCTAAAATTTAGCCACTTACTACACATCCATAACAATAGTTAAAAAGAGCTTAAATTTAAAATTTATCAACTACCTTTAAAACCAAGAAAAGGTACGTAATATTTTTGATATAGTAGTAAATTAATACTTATGAAAAAAAATGTAAATTGAATTTCACATAGAATTATACAAATGATAAATGTAGTTTCTGTTACCAAAAAAAAAAAAACAAAAATCTCTTAAATAACAACCACTTCATTCATGTAAGGTTGAATCATACAATAATTCTTATAAATTCTCTCACCTGAACTTATCTAATATTTCATTCCAATGCCTCCTCAATGCTAATGTTTCATTTCAATGCCTCTTTAATGAAATCTAATAAATTTGTGCGTACGTCACCCTAAGGAAAAAAAAAAGAAAAACCAAGTATTAAAAAAGAAGAAGGAAGTGGAAAGTAGCTCTATGACTCTATCTCCTACCTAAATGAGAGAAGTTAACAAAAAACCACTCAAGTTCTTTTTTCCTCGTTCCTGGGTTTTGTACAGAAAACTCGGCGGTGGAACTTCCTCACTTGTCCTCAAGTGTTTTTTTCTCAGTTTTTGCTGGTCAAAGCCTCTCTTCCTCTCTCTACTCTTTTTCCTCTTCCCTCTCACGCTCCACCTCTTCCCCTCTATGTCTATTGTTTCTCTTCTTCTCTCATGTTCCATGGATGACGTTACAAAGCTTTGGGAAAAGCTTTCCTTGACTGATAAAGAGGGCGCTGAGTGCACTCTCACTGGTGGAGTTATTGATGATTCCTATGCTATTGTGGCCAAGTTTTTAACAAAAAGAAAGATTGTTCTTGAGGCAATTGCACGGACTTTCCGTAGTGTTTGGAAGGCTGATGGTGATTTTGAGTTTCGTGATTTGGGGAATAATAAAGCCCTTATTTTCTTCACCGATGAGATTGATATGAATAGGATTCTATTGCAAAGTCCTTGGTCCTTTGATAAATATCTGATGGTTCTTCATCGACTGGGTGAAAACGAATGCGTCAGTGCGGTGTGTTGTGACAACGCCTATTTCTGGGTACAGATCTCAAACTTACCCAGTAGACATATGACAAAGGAGAATGGGTCTCTAATTGGAAGCACTTTGGGAGAGGTTATCTCAGTTGATGCTCCTGAAAGTGGTCAAGCATGGGGTACCTGTGTTAGAGTTCGAGTCAAAATTGATATTACCAAGCCACTATGCAGGGGTAGGATGGTTCGATTGAGTGGTTCAGATTGACGTTGGGTTTCTTTTCAGTATGAGTGCCTTCCGATCTACTATTACTGGTGTGGAAAACTTGATCATGATGAAAAGGATTGTCATCTATGGATTCAGAGTAATGGCTCTCTAAGCAGAGAGGAACAGCAGTATGGCCCTTGGCTTAGAGCAAGTCCTGATCGTTTACAGAAGCCGTAGTTAGTTCGAGTTCGTGGTCAAGATTTGCCTCAAGTTAACCAGAGTGCAATAAGTGGTGGTACTTCACGCCGGGCAGTGGAGGAACAGATGGCAACCACGGTTACATTGCAGCAGAGAGGTAGTTTGCATCCCGAGTTCACTGGAATTAACTTCCCTTCTACTTCAATTATCCCTCAAATTCCGGAGTTCCCTTCAATTCAAAAAAGTTCAAACGGTCAAGCTGATTTTGAGGCGCAAATTAGGGAGATTGACAAGGCGTTGGAAATGCAAGTATCTGACAAGGGTCAAACCGGGACATGTATCTCTGATTTTTTTCCTCCACATTTAAATAAAACTAGTTGGTCCCGTACGCTGCGTGTAATAATTTTTGTTAGGATGGTCATTTTGTTATTAATATTTATCATGTTATTATGTCTCAAGCTGTGTTACATATGTATGCTGTGTTACATATATATTACCAATATATAGTAGGATTCATGTTGACAAGAGCTTTTGTTCATGAAACTATATTTTTTTTTATTAGAGATTACTATTTGGAACAAAATGAGGATAATTTATAATAGAATTGATTTTTTTTAAAATGTTAATTCTACCATACTCAGTTGACTAATTTATACATTTTCAAATTAATTGAACACATTTTACATGTTACATATAATTCCTTGTGCCCATAAGGGTAAGGACACTCATAATCACAATGATCCACTCCAATATTTTTGCATGCTTGGTTTTTTGGGATATGAAATGTGTTTGTTACAAAATTTGCATATTGAAGGAATTGTCAATAGTTTTGGAGAAGTTTTTTTTTTTTTTTTTTTTTTTTTTCATCTAGTTGATTTATAATCGAAAATAGTAGTTGTATTCCCTCGTCATTTGATTCACATAACAACGCAATTGTTAATCCATATTTTGTATTTTTGTCCCCTTCTATGTTGGCTTGAAGAAGTATTTCTTTTCCCCTTGTCATTTGATCTTGTACAAAATATTTGTGATCATGTTGTGTGCTCATTTTGTGATTGTGTAGTTGTATAATGTTTTTAGTTTGTAATTTTTAAGTTGTTTAGGATTGTAATTTGTAGTGATGTGTATGTTTTATGGATTAGTGATTGCTCTAGTTATTAGCAATAATTTTTCATTGTCGATTAAGTGAATAAAAGCTTTTCATATACCCTCCACAATAAAGCCCAAACCTTATAGTATTATATATATTTTTCAATTATAGCTGATGTTTAATGTTCTCTTCAATGAAGTCCAAACTAAATAGTTTTTCACTCTACAATACCTATTCAATTGCCTCTTTCCTTAAGAAAATCAAAAGACAATAATATTAAAGTATTGTCTTTTATAACATCAAAAGTCTCTTATAATTAGATTATTAATTATATTGAAACAGCAGAAAAAATCATTAATATCCAATTCTTTGGCTCTTCCTCTCTTTATTTAACTAAATTACTTCTTTATACCTATTCAATTGCCACTTTCCTTAAAAAAAAAAAAATCAAAATACAATATATCTGAACTATCAAAACTCCAATACAAATTAATTATTAATAATTTTGAAGTAGCTGAAAAGTTATTAATATCCACATCATTTATTTACCTACACATAGTAAAAGGTGAAATGAAATGTTGGAAAATGTGATATTTAAATTGGGTAACTTTTTTTTTTTATGTTACATATATTATTACTGGAAGAAATATCCTTGGTAGTTATGTTATTTTTATTTTTTTTTCTAATGCACTGTAACGTGTCATAAGAATACTTTATGTGGATTTTTTTTTTTTAATTTAAGTGCTTCCAACAATTTTGTAAATTTCAAACAGTAATTCAAAAAATAATTGATGTTATATGTTCATACTTTGATTGTTTAGTTTTATTATGAATTTGGGTTTTAACTTATAAGTTATTAAGAAACTCTATATATTCTACTTCCTTAGATGATTAAAAACATATACTGTAGGGACACGAACTGATGAACCAGCCTGAACAGGTTGGGACGGCCCAAGTGGTCCTTAAACAATAAATTTATAGAGAGTGGGATGCAAAAGTTGGACTAGATTGATTTAAACATCTAATACCACAGGTTGAACTTTTTTCGAAAGAAAGAATAGAAAGCCTAAGTCTTAACCAATTCTCTTTTACAAAGGTCTGAGGAGGCAAATTCTACTGTTTACCCTTCCTTTCTTTCTCTTGTCTTTCTTTTTATTTTTTTCTTTTCTCATCCTAGAGTGGAACTCCTTCATATTATATAGCTTCTTCTAGACCATCTCCACCTTACACTTGTCATCCATCTGATTCTTCACTTGAGTGCATGTCCCATCGAGTATCCCTTCTTGCCTGTTATGAATTACGGTGGCCAAGGTTGTACTGTTTACGGGTTTTCTCCACATAAATGCAGCTAGAGGAGTTGGTGCAGCGCAATTAATGCAGTGGTGGCAGCCTTACCTCAGGTATTTTTGGGAATTCCCATCTCCCCAAAGTTGGAGTTACTCCTCGGACCACCTCCCCTACTTCAGACGCAACGAACCGTAGTCTGGGGTCATGCATGTTCATTTCCTCCTCCTCGAATCACACCACGTCCTCGGACATGATCGGGGCTCAGCACATCGCTATGGGCCTCCAACCCTTCGAGGCCCATCACATGATTTTGGGGTCCTCAACCTCTTTATAACCCAATACGTGATCTCGGGCCCCTGTCCCCACATATACTATTACCATAAATCTCTCTCTCTCTCTCTCTCTCTCTCTCTCTCTCTCTCTCTCTCTCTCCGAGAGAAAAATATATAATTTAATAGATTTGGAGGTTGTAGTTGAATTTAAATGTTGAATAAAATGAGCCAGGATAATATTTTGATTATTAAATAATGGAGTTTTTATTTCAGCTTAAATGAGTAAATTTCATGGAATAGTAGTAGCCACAGTTGTCGGCTAGTATTGATGTGATTCATTATTTTTCTATAGTTTACAATTTATTTTTATCAGTGTTAGTATTTAATTGGATACCCTTGTTTCATGTACCTCATGGGGTTAAAAGTTTGGCTGCTTTATTTATTTATTTTGTTATTTTAATGATAATCAAAGTATGCAGAAGTTAAGAAGGTAGTATAACTTGTATAAGTTTCTATTTTCTAGAAAGATTTTATTATTAATGGATCAAAAACTTTTACTTGATTGTTTTGACATAATATGAATTCCTATATCTGAATTCTCATCCTTCCTTCTTGTTATAGTCATTAAGCTTTAGTTGAAATATAAATGTTTTTCCAATGAGTTTTTCTATTTTCATTCAGTAGGTTGAAATTTGCATTCATCTAATAAAATATTGAATTTAATTTAGCAAGTAGATGAAAGATCATACATGCTAATTGTATAGTCTTAGTAACTTTTCAGCTTCCTTATCAAACAATATAAATACAGCACACAACTTATTATTGTTGTTGTTGTTGTTGTTGTTGTTATTATTAATGTTGCTTATGAAACTCATATGAAGTCTTGTTATTTAAAAAACATAAAGTAGAAACAATAGCTTGTAAAAAATAAACAAAAACAAAGGAACGCAAATTTGCTTTCAACCATTACAAAATTAATATATAGAAATTAATAAAGAAACATTGTACCCAAGTTGAACGAAAATATCCTTATTTAATAATATTATCAATATGATACTTGAAAGATTATTATAGAAAATTTGGGGCAATATTTTTTGCTCTATTAAAATTCAGATGATTTTAAACTATGGTTTATAAAATTTTAGGAGTACAACCAAAAATATGGGTATTGCATTTGATAAATGATCACAACCCAAAAATAAAAGTAAAATTTTGATTACCTAAAATTCTAATTTTAAAATTTCTTTCCAATTATTTGAATTAGATGTACCAAAGACCAAACATAGAAATTTTCAATTAGAGAGACAAATAATTATGAAAATAGTGTCACATCCAAATTGGAAAAAGCATACAATCTAATGAACCAAAAATCATGCCTATCAATTGATGGTGCCAATCTTGCACAAAAGTATTATAAAACTTGAGTTTTAGTATTTGTCTATAAAAAAAAATGTCAAATACGTGATAAACAAATCACCATATGACCTTAACGTTTAAACTATAAAGATTGAAAATTCAAACATTAAATTAAGAAAGTGCATTGCCAACATAAATAGACACTAACCTTTTGCATAAGCCTTTATATTTGTTGGGCATTTGCCTATTCCCATAGCATAGGGCCATTTCTTGGAGGCTCATAAAAAACACCCATATCAATATCACAATATGCATTACATGTCACTAAAACTATCAATGTTCATATTTTAATAGTACAACTTAAAAGAGAAGAAAAATAATTAAATTTGATAAAAGAGTACCTGCAATAATGTTTAAGACAACATCATATATTGTAATCCTCCTCTACTTTGGTAAAAGAATGGTAGTCCTACCGGAGAGAGACAAAGACAAAAACACTTACAATCTTGAATAATTTTCAACCTGGATTTCAAGGGTAATTTGCAATTTTTAAAAAATAATCGATTAGAGTAGATAAACAATCAAAGAGAAAAAAAAAAAAAAAAAAAACTTAAAATACAAAATCAATCGCATCAACCAAAAGTAGAGTTCTAAAGAATACAAAAATTTATCAATGTAAAGCAGATATGTAAGAAAAATAAAAAAAATCAACCAAAAAAATTAAGAGAGAGAGAGAGAGAGAGAGAGAGAGAGAGAGAGAAAACCTTTTTTTTTGTGAGGGAAAACTATGCAGAGAATGGAAAAGAAAATAACAAATTTATAGTAAAATGATGTGAATAAGAAGAGACAAAATAAGGGAAGATGAAGAGAAAGATGAATAGTGATATTAAAGTAGAAGGTAGTGGGTAGATAAAAAGGTAAGGGAGGGAGAAAGTATAAAATTAAAAAAAAAAAAAAGGAGTAAATGTTAAAAAAAATTATAGAAAAATTAAAAAAGAAATAGGATAATGATGTGGACGTTGATGTGGCTCAACAGGAGCATAATAATACTAAATGCTATGCTTCAGCTTTTAGATATATATATATATATATATATATATATATATAGATATATAGATGTGGGATTGGCCTAAATTCGCTTGTAATTAATACACAGTAGGTTATTTCCCTAAGTATAGTGACCCTAATGCACAATCAAGCATATACACACAAACTAATAGAGTTACCATGGCATTCTAACAAGGCCCAGATGTAGGGTTTTTCAAGAACAAATAGTAATCATAAGTAAACAAAATGCTAATCTAATGGTTCAACCTTTAGCCTATGTCCACAGAAGGAAAATTTAATCGATTTCAATTGATCAGCTAATATATTTCCGAAAAGTAGAAAAACTAAGTGATAGGGTTTTGTGAAATTTTCTAAAATAATGCAAATGCCTTCATTAGGTATCATATGCCCTATCGAAATCCTGAGGCACTCTAAAAACCACCCCTAGCTAGGCCCTGACTCCTTGTCCCCAACAGCAAAGGCGAGAGGCAAAACCTTGTTATTAGCATCGGTTGCCATTGCAATCAACAACACCTCTCGATATTTACCATACAAATGTGTAACGCCCCAAAATCATAAGCAATAAAAATCTATTTAATCTAAATAATCCATAAAAAAATATTAAAAAAAAGTAACCAGCAACCTAAAAACTCATTACAAATGTCTGAGCTCTAATCTACCAAAGACAAAATATCCTCAAATAATTCTCCAGTATAATGTTTAATACCATAAAAATAATAATAAAATCCTCAGTTCCACAAAATAATTCGTAAATGTTGTCTTTCAGGAATTCTCTACTCCAATAATCCCTCTAATGTATCTATAAGGGGGGTGAGATAACTCAATTAGTGAAATTCACTAACATTGGGGTGTGGGAACAAACCTTTCAAATAAATAATTCTTACAATAAATTCATAACTTGTAACTCATCAATATTTTATCATCAAACATTTCATATAAAAAAAAATATATCTTTATATTGTGAGCCATCATAATATATATATATATATATATATATATATATCAATACCATCATATAAACAATTTCCTTGGCTTTTCTTGTGGTCAACATTTACGCCCCGTTGACAGGGTTGTGCTGTCCCATTTTTGGGACTGGAACCTCCTTTTCATCCCCTTTTATAAGGATGATTCCTTTGGAACCTAAAGGTGCACTCTCTTGTTAAGGAGCTTCTTTTTTGGATCCTCAATAGTATACTCCCTTGCTAAGGAGTTATCAAATGTGCATTATCCCCTTTTCTGGAACCGTCCTTTGCTAAGGACAAGCTACAGCATGATTGCCCCTTGTTAAGGACTAAATACAATACTGAGTTTTTAATCACGATTTGCCATAGGTTTTCAAAACATATTCAATATGCTCACAAAAATAATTCATTCATAATTCTCAAAAATATAAAGATATATTCCCACATACAAGTTTAAGTAAATTTAGGTTGTCCCACAAGTTTTTCATAAAACGAATAATCAATGTGCACATCAAGTATTTATATATCGAATATCAACATATTTCTTTGATATAAAATAGTTTAATAATCAACACTGTTTTGGGAAAACTCCCAAAATTAGTAAACACCACTTATCTCTTATTTGCAAAAATATGAAACCAACCTCCCTTGAATCACAACAAATCAGTAGAATTAGAACCTAGCAACACCAAAGATAGGTCCATCAATACACAATTTCCTACTTAAAAATCTGTTTTCACGTTTAAACAATTTTATCCTAGACAATACTAATATATCCAAAATTTTCATTTATTCACTTAACTATCCAATTCACTTTCAGTCTTTGATCAGTTTTTTTTTTTTTTTTTTTTCTTTTTTGAACTAAAAAAATATTGTTGCCTAATCTGATTTTTCCATTGATATAATCATGGATATTCAAGAACTTCAAAATGGCCGAATAAGGGAAATCTCATTAATTCTAAAATTCATATCCTTTCTTGTCATGTAGCTATATCCATCATTCCTAGTCTAATAAAATAATAATCATAGGACATCCTTTCCCATAATATAAGGATAAGTGGAGATTGTTGAGATTAGAACATATGCCTAGAAGTCCTTTTTCCTTTAATATATTAATAGGTTAGGTTTTATGAAGTCATGCCTATTATCCTATTAGCTACTAAAGTAATTTCATGCACAACTCCTTCCTGAAAACATGGGACGATTTCTAGCTATACTCTAGAGAGTATACCAGAGAGTTTTGTCATTTCCATATGACCCTTGTGCACATTCTTAGGGGGAGAAATTCTATTTCTCGTGCACATGTGTAGTGGGGAGAGATATTCCATAGGGGAGATGCATATACCAATGGGGAGAAGACATTGTGCTTATGAGAAAACTTTTTGTTGTATTTGTGTTTCTATATGTTTGTTTTCTTGTTTGCTTTATGGTGCTTTGAGTTATGTCTTGTATCTTTGCTTTATTGCTCTCATTGCATCATGTTCATGTTTTAGACATGCATACATCCTTATGCTATTGTGCTTAATTGAATGCATGTTCGGATGATCATTTGCTTTGCTTTGTGATTATTGTAGTCATATCTTTATGACTGTTTTGGTATATGATCAAGTTGCTCATATGTTTCACATCATGTTTACTTGATCGCTTTTTACTTGTTACATTATACTTGTCCTTTTATTACTTTCTTTACTTTGAGGGTCTAATTTGTTTTGTGCAAGTGTTTCAGGTTACAGGTATATATGTTCCAAGTTCATCATAGCTCCTATGATTCATGATAGGGGGAGTGATATGATAAGGGGAGTATTTTTGTACCTATGCTCTAATACCAATTGAAAGTTCAAATAGCGTATAAAACACTATGAACGTTTAGACCCCCAAATTACAAATTATCAATTTAAGCTTTATATCAAACGATGAACGTGCGGAAAAAGAACAAAAGCTTAAAACCGAATTGATAAACAATCTAAGTCAAATAAAATCACATCCATAACAGAAATTAAATGACAAAGATAAAGGAAAGAGAGATGCAAACACAAGGACAACACTTGATGTGTTATCGAAGAGGAAACCGAAGACCTCGGCGAAAAACCTCTCTGCCGCCTTCTAAGTGATCAAATGATCCACTAAAGAATGTAGTTGGGATACAAGGACAGCAATAGACCCTCCAAGCCTAATCTGCCCAGTGTACCTAAGCTCTCCAAGCTTCTTGCTCCAACGAGGTTACGCCGAACCTATTTCTTCTTTAACTTCTCGGATCCCGCTACTAGTCCATAGCATCAACCAATATGAATTGGTTCCTTCCTAACTGCTTCCCAAAACACCAAAGAGCCTTCTCACTGATATGGGTGTGGTGAGAAAAGGTTTTGGCTAAAGTACCTTTCAAGGATCTACAATGGAGAGGAAGAGAGTAGAGGAATTTGAAGAGTCACAAGGTAAAGATTGTGGATGAGTCAATCTTGTTTTCTTTAGGGTTTCTCTCTCAAAGTTCTCTCTAGAAGCTCTCTATATTTCGTGGGTATAAGGGGTATATATACTAATGGGTGTTTGGAATACAAAGAGACAGATTTTTCATAACAGAGTTGGCTGGCGGTTTGGCCTCGCGGCTTAAGCGAGTTCAAGCCGCGAACAAACTGAAAGGCCAATCTGGAATTTTTGTCCTGTAGTGCAACAGCTGGCACGACGGTTCATATTCTGGCAGCTTTCCAGTCGCGAGCCACTCGAGAGATCCAGTCGCGAGTTCTCCTCTGCACGCTTCTCTTGTGTACAACATCTGGCGGCTTGCCAATCGCGAGACACCAGCGAAGTCTAGTCGCGAGTCCCTATTCTGCAGCACAGTCTTGAGCAATTCTTCACACTCTTTCACACACTACCTTTACATGATTCTCACCTAAATATAGGGTTTTTAGATGCTGAAAATACAAGCAAATTGACACGGAATAAAGCCAACAAAATGGTTGATAAATTTCAACCTTACAATTAACATGATGACAATGTTGATTTCCCAAGTCCACACCTAACCCCTATGTTCTGTGCAGCACAAAGACTGATATACATAGAAATTCTCCATCCTAGGTGTGTGATATATCAATAGCTCTTAATTTCTATAGACACTTGTTAGGTATCACATAAATACAAGAACCTAAGTAAAGAGGAGAGCTGACCTAATTCTCCTACACAGCCACAGAGAAGAGTAAAACAAAAAGATTGCTTGGTGCTGCTTAAAGAGAGGAGGTCTCCTATTTATATATATACCTATATACACGTATAACTCAGATAAAGGCTAGGGTTTTCATTTTTTATTTTTTTTAAAGTTTGTCAAGGCCCATATATTTACTTATGCCACCTCACTTGGGCTTCATATTCCATAGTATTTATCTTATTTTTAATATTTTAGGCCCAAATCAATTAAATTCATTTAATTATGGGCCTTCTTTTTAATTTATGTATAAGAGTTAAATAAGAAAAAAAATTATGGGGTGTTACATCCTTCCCCCCTTGGAAAAAAATTTCGTCCTCGAAATTGTACATACCTTCGTTAATGAACCACTCTGGATAATTTGATTTCATCTCATCTTCTCGCTCCCAAGAGGCCTCCTCCACAATATGATTCTTCCAAAGGACCTTAACTAAAGATATGGTCTTGGTGCGTAGCACTTGATCCTTGCAGTCAAGAATTTGAATTGGAACTTCCTCATAAGTTAAGTTGTCTTTGATCTTGAGTGGCTCATAGTTCAAGACATGTGAAGGATCTGAGATGTACTTCCTTAGCATAGAAACATGAAACATATTATGTACTCCTACAAGTGTAGGCGGTAAGGCCAACTCGTAGGCAACTTTACCAATGCAATTTAGGATCTCAAATGGACCAACAAATCTAGGACTTAACTTCCCCTTCTTCCCAAATCTCATCACACCCTTCATTGGAGCGACTTTCAAAAATACATATCTCCAACTTCAAATTCTACTTTCCTTCTTGAGTTGTCATAATAACTCTTTTGTCGACTTTGTGCTGTTTGCAATCTTTTATGAATCAAATTAATCTTTTCAGATGTCATATGAATGATTTCTAGTCCCAACAATTTTCTCTCACCAACCTCTTCCCAACACATTGGGGACCTGCATTTTCTACCATACAAAGCCTCATAAGGAGCCATCTCCATACTAGAGTGTTAGCTATTATTGTAGGAAAATTCCACTAAAGAAAAGTATTTTTCCCAACTTCCTTTGACATCCAATACACAAGCCCTTAACATATCCTCCAAAGTACGAATAGTCCTTTCTGATAGTCTATCTGTTTATAGGTGGAAGGCTGTACTAAAGCTAAGATTAGTACTCAAGGCTTTATGTAGGCTTTCCCAAAACTTTAAGGTAAATCTTGGGTCTCGATTAGACACAATTGATGCTGGAACTCCATAAAGACTCACAATCTCATCAATATATATCTGTGCTAGCTAATCAAGTGAGTAATTCATCTTAACCAGAATAAAATGCGTTATTTTTGTCATCCTATCCACAATTACCCAAATGGCCTCATGTCCCTTAGGAGATCTTGGCAATCCAGTCACAAAATCCATACATATATGCTCCCACTTCCATTCGGGAATGGGAAGTGGTTGCAACAATCCTGAAGATTTCTAGTGTAATGCCTTAATTTGTTGGCAAGTCAAGCATTGCTCCACAAATTGAGCTATCTATCTCTTTATGGTATTCCACCAATAAGTTTCTCAAATGTCGCAATACATTTTAGTGCTACCAGGCTGCATTAAGTATAGGGTACGATGGGCTTCTTCCATAATCTTCATTAATGCAAAATCATTTGGCACACTAAGTCTATTTCCAAATCTCAAAACACCATCATTAGATACATTAAATTCTGGTCTCTTCCCTTCTTGTACTCCTCCTATGATCTTTACAATTTGTGCATCATCAACCCGTGAACTCTTTTCTCAATCAAAGTGGGTTGTATTGTCAAACTGGCCATAAAGACTTGGAAATCACCCATGACAATTTCAATTCCCATCCTCTCCAAGTCATTAATAATCTCCTTTTGAGTAGTTAACAAGGCAGCTGAGAAACCAAAAGACTTCCGACTAAGTGCATCAACCACCACATTAGCCTTACCTGGATGGTAATTGATTGAGCAATCATAATCCTTAATCAACTCAAGCCACCTTCGTTACCTCATATTCAATTCTTTATTAGTAAAGAAGTACTTCAAGGTCTTATGATCTGTATAAATCTCACACCTATCACCATACAAATAATGTCTCCAAATCTTCAATGCAAACACCATTGCAGCCAACTCCAATTCATGAGTGGGGTAATTTTGTTCATAACTCTTTAATTGGTAGGAAGCATAAGCTATGACTTTACCATGCTGCATCAACACACAACCAAGCCCTTTTCTTGAAGCATCACTATAAATGACAAAGTCTCCCAAGTTGCTAGGGATGGTTAGTACTGGTGCAGTGACCACCCTTTGCTTAAGTTCTTGAAAACTCTTTTCACATTGTTCTATCCATACAAACTTGGCATTCTTATGAGTTAGTTGAGTCAATGGGGCTGCAATACCGAAAAATCCCTCCACAAACCTCCTATAATAGCCAGCAAAGCCCAAAAAGCTTCTAACCTTGCTCACATTCGTCGGTCTTGCCTAATCAACCACAACTTCAACCTTACTAAGGTCTACAGAAATCCCTGCCTCAGATATCTCATGCCCTAGGAACACCACTCGATCAAGCCAAAATTCACACTTCTTAAACTTTGCATATAGCTTCTTTTCCCTCAAAATTTGAAAAACAATTCTCAAATGCTCTTCATGTTCTTCCATGCTTTTGGAGAAGATTAGAATATTATCAATAAAAACAATAACAAAGCGGCCTAAGTACTCATGAAACACCCTATTCATCAAGTCCAAAAATGCAGCAAAAGCATTGGTCAATCCAAAAAGCATTACCAAGAATTCATAGTGCCCATACCTAGTCCTGAAAGCTGTCTTGGGTATGTCTTCACTCTTGATTTTAACTGATGATACCCAGAACGAAGGTCAATCTTAGAGAAGACTTGTGCCCCCTTGCAATTAATCAAATAGGTCATCAATACGAGGGAAAGGGTATTTGTTTCTCACAGTAACCCAGTTTAACTCACGGTAGTCAATACACAACCTCATAGTCCCATCCTTCTTTTTCATAAATAAAACTGGTGCATCCCAAGGAGATGCACTTGGTCTGATGAACCCCTTGTCAAGGAGTTCTTGTAACTATTCCTTGAGTTCCTTAAGTTCAATAGGTGCCATCTGATATAGTGCTTTTGATATTAGAGAAGTTCCAAGGAGCAAATCAATGGAGAATTCAATCTCTTTATCTATAGGTATCCCTGGTAGGTCTTCAGGAAAGACATCAGGAAACTCCCTCACAACAGGGATATCATCCAACTTCAATACCTCTTTCCTAGTGTCCACCACATGAGCTAGGTACCCTTGGCATCTTTTCCGTAATAGACGCTTAGCTCGAAGGGCTGATATCACTCTAGGTACATCATGCATCCTAGAGCCCTTAAACCGAAATTCAAGTTTTCCTAGAGGGCAAAACACCACTTCTTTTCTAAGACAATCTACACTAGCATGATAAGTTGCCAACCAGTCCATTCCTAAAATTACATCATAGTCATACATGTCCATCAAAATCAAGTTTGCTAACATTTCCCTATCCTCAATTTGGATGACACAAGACTTAAGCATAGAATTACGCACCAAAGAATCACCCATAGGTGTGGCACGGACAAGTCATAATCCATAAGTCTAGGTTTCTTATCACATAACTTAGCATATCGAGGGGAGATAAAAGAGTGTGTAGATCTAGAATCAAATAGAGTTTTAGCAAAGTTTGATAATAATGGGAGGATACATGTAACCACAGTATCTGAAGCTTGGACATCTTGTGGTGTGAGTGCAAACACTCTCCCTTGTGCCTTCCTCCTTTGATCATCCTTTCTAGGTTGTGCCATTGAGTTTTGTTGAGGAGATGTACAGTTTCTAGCTAAGTGTCCTGTCTTCCCACGATTATAGCAAGCCTTTCCTTCAAAGAAACATGGCTTATCTCCATGAAACCTTCCACAAGTAGGGCAAGCATTCGAACTTCTACCTTAAGCATTCTGGGGTGGATTCTTATTTTATTTTATTTTTTTGGCTTATTTGATGATGAATTAATCCCAGATCTCCCAACAGATCCTTTCTTGTTCCAATGACCTTAAGCATTGCCTTGTTAAAAGCCTGTCTGTCCAGTGTTTCTAGGTGGGTTCTCATTCCTAACATTGTTCTTGAAATCTTCCTCTAGTCTCATAGCTCTCTTAACTGACTTTGCATAATTATCAACCCCTGATGCAATTAGATGGTGTCGAAGTCTCTCATTCAACCCCTTTTGAAATCTGCCTACTTTCTTCGCCTCAGTAAGGATTAAGTGTGGTCCAAAGCGAGATAACTCAATAAATTTAGCTGCATATTGCTCAACAGTCATACTTCCTTGCACCAAATTAGCAAATTCCCTCTCTTTTCGTTCCCGAACCACCTTAGGGAAGTAGTTATCATAGAAAACCCCTTTAAATTTCTCCCAAGTGATGAGGTTTCTCTCAGCGTCCATTCCCTCCAAAATGGCTTTAGTGGATCTCCACCAACGCTCAGCTTCTTCAATCAACTTGAAAGTTGCAAACCACACCTTCTAAAAGTCAGTGCAAACTAAAGCTCCTAACAATTTCTCCATTTGCAAGAAGCAGTTTTCAGCTTCTATAGGATTTGGCTTCCCATCAGAGGAAGGGGGATTATGCTTCATTAAGTTTCAAAAGAGAAACCAGCCCTAGCCTCTACTCTACCTGCACCTCTACTAGCAACATGGGTCAACCTATCCAACAATTGTGCAGCAGCTTCATCCAAAGGATCAATGCATGTCACCCTAGGACGATCATTATCTTTCACGTTTTGAGCGACTTCACCCTCAGTATCAACCCTTGCTTTGGTTGACCTTCACAAATTAACAATAGGTTCCTCGCTATTGGAATTAGCTACTCTCTTCTTTTTGGGTGGCATGATACTTAGTTAACAAAGAAATCAAAAAATATAGATGGTGCAACAATTATTACTACTAAACATAAGAAGTAACATCGCCAAAATTATTTAAAATTTCTCATCAAACATAACCTAATTACCAAATGCTCTGACAAAAATCAAGATCATAACCTAGTTTCAAGTGCCTACAAAATCATATCCTAAGCCCTGATACCACAATTGTAACGCCCCAAAATCATAAGCAATAAAAGTCTATTCAATCTGAATAATCCATAAAAAAATATTAAATAAAAGTAACTAGCAACCTAAAAATTCATTACAAATGTCAGAGCTCTAATCCACCAAAGACAAAACATCCTCAAATAATTCTCCAGTACAATATTTAATACCATAAAAATAATAATAAAATCCTCAGTTCTACAAAATAATTCGTAACTGTTGTCTTCCAAGAATTCTCTACTCCAATAATCCCTCTAATGTATCTGTAAGGGGAAATAAAGGGGGGTGAGATAGCTCAATAAGTGGAATTCACTAATATTGGGGTGTGGAAACAAACCTTTCAAATAAATAATTCTTACAATAAATTCATAACTTGTAACTCATCAATATTTTATCATCAAACATTTTATATAAAAAAAAATATCTTTATATTGTGAGCCATCATAATATATATATATATATATATATATCAATACTATCATATAAATAATTTTCTAAACTTTTCTTGTGGTCAACGTTTATGCCCCGTTGACAAGGTTGCGCTGTCCCCTTTTTGGGACTGGAACCTCCATTTCATTCCCTTTCTTAAGGATGGTTTCTTTGGAACCTAAAGGTGCACTCCTTTACTAAGGAACTTCCTTTTTAGATTCTCAATTGTATACTCTCTTACTAAGGAGCTATTAAATGTGCATTATCCCATTTTTTAGGATCATCCCTTACTAAGGACTAGTTGCAGTATCGTCCTTTACTAAGGACTAAATACAATACTGAACTTTTGATCATGATTTGCCATAAGTTTTCAAAACATATTCAATATGCTCACAAAAATAATTCATTCATAATTCTCAAAAATATAAAGATATATTCCCACATACAAGTTTAAGTAAATTTAGGTTGTCCCACAAGTTTTTCATAAAACGAATAATCAATGTGCACATCAAGCATTTATAAAATATCAATTTATATATAGAATATCAACATATTTTTTTGATATAAAATAGTTTAATAATCAACACTGTTTTGGGAAAACCCCCAAAATTAATAAACACCACTTACCTCTTATTTGCAAAAATATGAAACCAACCTCCCTTGAATCACAACAAATCAGTAAAATTAGAACCTAGTAACATCAAAGATAGGTCCATCAATACACAATTTCCTACTTAAAAATCTGTTTTCACGCTTAAACAATTTTATCCAAGACAATACTAATATATCCAAAATTTTCATTTATTCACTTAACTATCCAATTCACTTTTAGTCTTTGATCAGTTTTTTTTTTTTTTTTTTGAACTTAATAAATATTGCTGCCTAATCTGATTTTTCCATTGATATAATCATGGATATTCAAGAACTTCAAAATGGTTGAATAAGGGAAATCTCATCAATTCTAAAATTCACATCCTTTCTTGTCATGTAGCTATATCCATCATTCAGTATCCGTTTGGATACACGTCCACGTCCACATCCACATCCACATCCACGTCCACGTCCACGTCCCTAGCGCGTTTTCAGTTTTTTTTTTTTCCCAGCCGCAAATTTCACTTTTCAACAATTTTTTCATTAAAAATGGGTCCCACGGCACTATTCACACATTTAAAAATTATTTTGCTACAGTGTTTTTAGTTTCAGCAAAATAACTTCTATCCAAATGGACCCGTCTGTTTGGATAGAACTTATTTTGCTGAGATCAGAACATCGTTTCCCATCATATAAGGATAAGTGGAGATTGCTGAGATCAGAACATATGCCTAGAAGCCCTTTTTCCTTTAATATATTGATAGGTTAGGTTTTATGAAGTCATGCCACTTCATACCTATTATCCTATTAGCTACTAAAGTAATTTCATGCACAAATCCTTCCTGAAAACGTGGGACGATTTCTAGCCATAATCAAGATTTTTTTTTTCATTAACATAATGACAACGTTGATTTCCCAAGTCCACACCTAACCCCTATGTTCTGTGCAGCACAAAGACTGATATACATAGAAATTCTCCATCCTAGGTGTGTGATATATCAATAGCTCTTAATCTCTATAGACACTTGCTAGGTATCACATAAATACAAGAACTTAAGTAAAGAGGAGAGCTGACCTGATTCTCCTACACAGCCACAGAGAAGAGTAAAACAAAAAGATTGCTTGGTGCCACTTAAAGAGAGGAGGTCTCCTATTTATATATATACCTATATACACGTATAACTCAGATAAAAGGCTAGGGTTTTCTTTTTCTATTTTATTTTTTTAAAGCTTATCAAGGCCCATATATTTACTTATGCCACCTCACTTGGGCTTTATATTCCATAGTATTTATCTTATTTTTAATATCTTAGGCCCAAATCAATTAAATCCATTTAATTATAGGCCTCCTTTTTAATTTACGTATAAGAATTAAATAAGAAATAAAATTATGGGGTGTTACAAAATGAGTTACATCAATACTGATCACTGGCTTGCAATATCTGAATGCAACAATGCAGAGAATTTCTGAAGATGAATTTCTTACATTGCACAGCGAAAACATTGATGCTAGCAACCAGGGGCGAAGCCACTTTTCAAATTTTCACTAGAGTATGTAAAAAAATTACATGGGCCCCCCCAAAACTTAAGATCCGCCCCCCCCCCCCCCCCATATTATTCTCAACAATTTTTCTAGAGTTCTAGTCCAATACAACTTCAAATTAAGCAAAAAAACTTGGCCCACATCCAGCCCCACTAGCCAGCCCCAATTCCCTAATCAAACAAAATTATTCTTTTCTAAACCATAGACACTTCCAGCCCAACCCAAATCCGAAACCTAAAATACCTAATTAAACAAAAACAAAAGGCATCTTCAAACTTCAATCCTCACCGTCTGAAAAAAAAAAAGAAAAAGAGAGAACAGTCTAATATACTTTCACGCCTCTGCCTTAGTTTTTTACCTTCTCAGTTCATGCCTCCAATAATGTCATGTTCACGCCTCTGCCTCAGAAACAATCTCCTTGCTGGCTCACCGTGACGCCGCTGCGTCCACCAGCTAGCTAAACTAGCCTTCATTGCCCCAACCTTAACTCAAGCCCTCACTTCAATTCCTCAAGGTATCTCATTCATTCATTCTCATCTCAGTTCTTTACTCGACTTCTCTTTCTTTTTCTCTACAAATGAACTAAATACTGATAGTAGAAAAGAAATATCAAATACGTGTATGTGATTTCCCTTTGCCAACAGAGCAATTTATACTTATTTGACTTTGTCTTTTGACTTTTGTGTTGTTTGTCCCTTAAGTAGGGGCCGGGTGGGGCTTGCATTGTATAGTTAGGTAGTAAAGCAAGTAAATTATGAATGAAAAAAAATTAATTTATGGAAGGAAATTAGGGTGAGGGCCATGAGTCTGTTTATTGGTTTTTAGTCATTACATTATACATGTCAGTGGGGTGTTGTAAATTTATTTGGTTTATGTTGTTTGTTTATATTTTTGATTGATTTGTTTATTTAAATTTTTTTTTATCTTAAAAGGTCATTACTTAACTACAAATGTATTTATTTTATAATTCATGTAAGAATGAATTTTATATGATAATTTATTATCTCTCTCTCCCAAGTTAGTTTATCATTTGTTGAATTGATTTTTTTTTTTTGGATTGAAATTAGGTGTCAAATAATGAGCAAACGACAAACAATTGATGCATTCTTTAAGAAAAAAAGATATTAGTCATTCAGAACTTAGGATTTCTGTAGAAACAAATGTCGATACTTCAATGTCTAATGAGCGTCCCTTTAAATGTTCAAGAATTGAATTTAAAGGGATAGACTGTGATCCAAGATCATGTAAACAAATATATGAATTTCTTGTCAACAAACAAGATGAAATTCGACGTGCTTATCTCATAGCTAGTCCATATCAACCTAGAGACATAAAGTATCCATACAAAGGACCGAAAAATCATCGCCGTAGTTTACAACCCGGCCCCCCCAAGTAATTATTCCTGGCTACGCCCCTGCTAGCAACTACTAAGGTATAATACAAGCACACTTATAATATGCCATTTATTTGCTTGCTAAACTAATAAAAATATAGTTTAACAATTCTTAAAGCTCTTGTTTTGATTATGTTTGAATATATACGAAATTCTCACATTCTTGATCTAATGATGGTAGGATGGCATACAAAATTTAGAAAACATAGCAAGGTTTTTTTTCCTACCAAGAGTTTATTATCCATCTCAATGTGCAAGCTATGAAGTTCATGGAGAAGCACAGTAGATTTAATATTGTTTCCATCCATGATTTGCCAAATGAAAGTGAACGAATACAAGTTTTTGTGACAAATGGATGAATATGTATATATATGTTTTTGAGAACTTTACTAGAGGTCAGAAAATTTGAAAATTGGAAGATCATGTAAGACAAATAGATACAATGTTACTCAATTATGTATCAATTTTTCTTTCTCCCTTATGTGAATCCAATGTCTACATATGGATGTACTGTTTTCAAGATTTTGATATTAAATATAACATAACAAATTATATTATTTGTTTAATAACAAGTAACACACGTAAAACTATATTACTGTGATCTTTCACAGTAAAGTATGAAAGTAACATTTGGGAAAGATACAACAAAAAGAGTTTTGTATATATGCAACAAAAAGGGATTTGTATACAAGATATAGCAGAATATATAATCGTGATATTTTAATCAATGATGTCCAAATTATTAACGTGTTAAGATTTGAATGTACAAAGGATTCTGATCATGAAGGTAATGAATTACTTGGTGAAAGTAAATTTTGTGTCTAGCTTTTTTTACAGGTTGCTTTGTCATGATTGTTACTTCTACATTTGCCTAAGAAATTGAGAAATTTTCTCTGGATGGATCAAACACATATATTTTGTTTTGCCTTTAATCTGGACTTACAGATAAATAAATTGGTTATGTATGAAGTTCAATATCTCAGGTAGATTATTGTTAAGTTCAATTCACTTGCATGAGATTGCTTCTTGTAGGAGTTTGAGTCTATAATCAACATAATAAAATTTCCTTTAGTCGAACCAACTTGGTGATGTGAGTTCTCTCTTTTGTCAGCTCACTTATAAATTTTCTTGGCTAGTCTTATACATGTGATTTCAGTACGACTCTAATTTTCTTAATCGTCTGTCTCTTCACTGTGAGAGCTTTTTCATCAACTCTATAAATTTTCTTGGCTAGTCTAATCGTTCCAATATCTGTAGTTTATGTCGCTAAGTTGATGTGCACCCAACTCCACCTGCCTTAGTTAGGGTTGAAATGCACAATTTTCATTTCCCTTGGCAAATTCTTCATGATTGTGTGACTCAAATCTTTTCCTCTTTGTGCAGAAGGTGAACCTTTCAGATTGTCCACAGATAACATTAGCAATTCTTCTCTTGTCTATGATTCCTTCTTCATAAACCCACCTTCAGAAAGAGAATTAAACATTTTTCAATGAACTTTGGGCGTCTTGAGAGAGATCAATGTCCAATTTCACAGGGTTTGCCGATGCTATCTTTTGAATTAATACAGGAGTTTGATATTTCCAAGTGTTCAAGGCTGCATCTTGAAGCGGCTATTAGATGCTTCAGCAAGTCCTCTCCTTCTATAAGAACATTAAAAGCAGCTTATCTTTTGAACTTCAAGGCAACAACTTTGCATCAATTGGTGCAGAAGTGCCCTCTGCTTTGTGAGTTTGACTTAACCATTGATTCCAGCACAAGTTTCAGCGGGATAGACTAGATCACAATATGTGCATAACGACAATTGATATGAGCACAAATTGTCATTGCAATTTTTTATTTTTTATATTTAAACCTGCAAACATCAACTAGAGAATGAATTGTACTATCTTGATCTTGGATGTGTCTAGGAAGGAGTTCTAGCAAGTGTATGTATGTGTATATATATATAGGTGTAAATGCACTTTTAGTCCCTACATTTTTGCTTTTTTCCATTTTGATCCCTACATTTCTATTTCACTACTTTTAATCTCTAAACCAATTAATGCGTGTTATTTTAGTCCTTTCCGTCAATCAACAGACGGAAATAACTAAGGTGACTAACGGTGGGATTAAAATATTATTAGAAATTCACTATAGCACTCATCAGATAAAAACAAAATACATCAAGATCTATATTCATCTTCAACAAGAACACCAAAGAACCAGACCCTCTACTTTAATATTATAATAGGAAATCTGAATATATAAACCAAATCAACAAAAAAAACATAACAAAAAAAATTCATCCTTGCTCAAAAATAAGCATCGATCGTGAGAGAGAGAGAGGGAGAGATAGATTGAGAGAAAGAGAAAGGTAAAGGACCACAGATTGGTGGGTGGGTCTGAAGGAGGCGACATGGGCGGGTGGGTCTAACAGTGGCGAGATCGGTGGGTGAGTCTGAAGGAGGCGACGGCGACGGCGACGAGATTGGTTTGTAGATCAGAGATCGTGTTAGCTTCTCGGCTTTGGTTGGTCAGAGGGAAAGAAAGAGGAAGAGAGAAGAGAAAGCTTCCTTGACCGGCGGTGTAGATCTGTGGCAAAGATGATGACGGTCCGGTGAGGTTGAGGCCTGAACCTACAGCATGATTAGACCGGCGAAGGTTGGGCTGTCTTCTTCATTGTCCAAATTTTTATTCTTTCATTTTCTTGGCAACCAAACAAAGACAAAAAAAGAATTGAGGAATGATTTTGCTTGGGTTTGAGGATGGGGGCTTTGGAATTTATGATTTTTTTTTTTTATTTATGGTGTTTTTATGTTGAATTTTCTGAGTTTATGAAGTTGGTTTCTGGGTTTATGAATTTTATTAGCTGGAGGTTTCGTTGTTGATTGAAAGACGAGAAAATCTAGGTTTGAGTTGTGATTTTGTATATCTGGGTTTTGTGGTTTACGAAAATCTGAGAAGATTTGCTGCTAGGTTTGTGTTTGTGTTCTTGCTGGAGATCGATTTGTGTTTGTGTTTGGATGACAAGAAAGGGCAAGAAAATGCAAGTAAATCTGGGCATGTGTTCTTATGTTTAAAATCTGGGTCTGTGTTCTTTGGTGTTCTTGTTGAAGATGAACATAGATCTTGATGTTTTTTTTTATCTGATGAGTGCTACAGTGAATTTTTAATAATATTTTAATCCCTTCGTTAGTCACCTCAGTTATTTCCGTCTGTTGACTGATGGAAAGAACTAAAATAACACGTGTTAATTAGTTTAGTGACTAAAAGTGGTGAAATAGAAATGTAGGGACCAAAATGGAAAAAAGCCAAAATATAGGGACTAAAAGTGCATTTACGCCATTATATATATATTGCTTACCAACAAATAAATGTGGTTTCTAAACCCTTTTCTTTTCCATCTTATAGGTGAACCATGGCTCATTATGCATAGGATGTTGATATTATCTATAGACTCGGGGCCAAAATTCAATTATAAAAGGGAATTTTGGTGCTACTAGGAATGAACTCTGTTACAATTTTTACTTGCATCTTTTAGGGTGTTAATGGATTTAGTGTGGTTATACATGAGTTCAGTGTGAGTGAATTAGTGCTGCTTTGGTCTTTGCTAGAAAATGTTGGAACTTTATTTTTTATGATGATGTTATTTGAAAATAAGTTCATGTGACTTCAAAACTATAAAATACAAAGTAAATGACATAGAAATGGTTTATTTCTTGATATGTCAGTACCTACAGAAATGTTACCCTTTTCTAGCATTCTAAAATGTCTAGCATTTATCCTATACTCTGCAGGATTGTATGGAAATATTCATTGCCCAGTTAGGCTTGAGCTCTCACAAGTGTGCCCTAATTCCAATCCAAACGAAGTTTCCATGTAAAATTTATTATGTGCTCTTTTTGAAGATGTTATTGTCATTTTCTAAAAGAAAACTCTCTATGAAGGTATTAAAGATTACTAAAACTTAGACAGAATACTGAATAGGAGTTTTTCCAGATGCTTTTCTAACATTTACAGTAAGGATCCAATGTAGACTGCACATGGTAACAAATAAATGATAATCAATTGAGATGAGCAGTTTTACTGGGCTAGTTTAGTTTGACTCGGGCTTGGTAAAGTAAATATGGACTGAGGGTGACAAAAAACCATAACATAAACAAGTGCAATGTGATATTAGGAAAAGCCATTCTTCTACTTTGTCTATGACATTACAATTTTTTTTTCATCGCTGAGTCCACGACCACCACCTCAAAATTATGGCAAAGTTGTGTCTCTAAACTTTCTATAAAAAAAATGTCATCTCACCATTGTGTGTCTTACTCTTACAAGTGAAATTTTTACTAGGACCCACTCACCAGAGCCACCCCATTCAAATTGGATGAAACAAGAGTGGCCTTAGAGTGCCTAAGGCCCTGTTTGGCTTGTCAATAACTCATATCCCAATACTCATAACTCATATCCCAACACTCAAATTCATAACCCAATATCTTATAATAACTCAATAAAACCCAAAACAATCTCTATGCTCATTTGGCAACAACATTCTCACAGTTAACTCAAATTTAAATCACAACTTTATGTCACTGTCTGGGTCCTATATAGTAGAGCAAAGCAATGCTATGCTCTACAACAGCCAAGTAAATACCTGCGTGTAATACCTCTCTCCTCTTCACACCCTTCCCACAAAAAATCTCATTAGCTTTTCTCTCCATTCTCCCCAACTCCTCTGTTGTCAAACTCTTATCATGTTCAGATGTTCTCTTTACCTTTTGCCTTGTATCAAATAAAAAAAATAGAAATAAAAAAGTCAACAAAGGTAGCAAGTCTTGATTTGGCTATATTTATGTTCAAACTAAGCAACAACTATAGCCTATTCCCAAATTTTATCACCATTGAAGACCACCTTAAACTCACCAAATAATAGCCCAACCGAACCGCAAAACAGAGCTTTTTTAATCTCTACAAAAAACACCATGTCCACCACCAAGTCCAAGACTAACCTCCACATCATTGCTTATCCTTTCCCATCCCAGGCCACATCATCCCCCTCCTAGATCTCACCCACTTGTTACTCACCCGCGGCTTTAACATTACCGTTTTGGTCACCCCAAGTAACGTCCACTTACTTGAACCATACCTCTCCACCCACCCATCTTCTCTCAAACATTTGGGGCTCGGGTGTTGATCGACATTTTCTGGAGCTTGTTCAGTGGTTGAAGTGTGCTGTGGGTTTGGGAGAAGGAAAAGGGAAAGTAGTGAGATGAAGTGCAGTGAGGGAAAGTAGCTTTTGGGTAGTTAGGAAAGTTATGAGAAATTATATCCGTTGGAGCTTCTCAGCCTGCAGTGATGTAACACACTGCTGTGGGACCCAATAGCATGAGAAAAATTAGAGAAATTGCCACTGAGTTAACAAACTCAAAACTTGAAAACAAGCACTAGCAGTTTCCGAAATTGGTAACTCAACTCTCTAAAAACTTAGTTTTGTTAATTGAGTGAGCACACCAAACAATGTTTTGGTTGTGGGGCCCACGGATTTTGGGTTATGAGTTAACAAAACTCAGTTTTGTAAAATCCAAACAAGGCCTAAGGTTCCAAAACACAATCTTAGGCACCTTATTGTACCTGTTGTCCCTAAACTTTCTGTGATGCCTGCTGTGCACCATCGCCTTTATTTAAAAATACAAGGCGACTTGCAAAGTCGACAAAATAAGCACACGTCATATAAAATGAAGAAACTCAAAAATAATATAGCCTCCATCAACTTCTGTATCTGTACTCAACTTCTGTATCTGTTTATTAATTGTTGGGGTAAGGGGGGTTGGTGTTAGGATGGCATTGTGTAAAGCTTTGTATTACATACTATAACCGTATAAAGTGGTGTGCTCTCTAGTTGCTAGACCAGAATCACTGTTGTTCAAGTTCTGGGCCTAGTTTACAACTTGCCATAACATACCACGTTTACATTCCTATCCTAAACAATCCACTGAACCACTTCTCCTATATACAGTCTACCAAAATATTGCGACAAGGTTAAGCCTTTAGACTTTAATATTTTTCTTACATAGAGAAGCAAAGATAGCTAACAATAAATTTGATAAATAATATACACTCATCCCTCCTTTCCAAATTGTTGTTCAACCAGCCAACAATGTTTTTTTTTTTTTTTTATGGGAAAAACAAACTTCATTCAAATAGAAGAAAACTAGATTACATCATGGGCACACGGGTGCTCAATAAAGCTAGGGCATTCCTCTAGCCATGCGAAATAGTCCACCACATGCAAAGCATGTTGGGCGAGTAAATGGGCAGGGGCATTCCCTTGCCTTTTAACATGTGACACTTCTACAGCTCTAAAAGTCTGAAGTTCCTGTATAATGCTGCAGACAATGTTTTGGATTGAGGAAGGAACATCACCAACGCCTTGGATTGCTCCACTCATTATAAGCAAGTCACCTTCGAAAGTTGCTTCCCTTATCCCCACTTCCTTTGTGAATTGGATAGCCACTTCCATCGCCTTCACCTCCGTTTCCACCGCACCGAAAAGACCAACCCTTTTCTTACTCAACGCAGCAATGACCAAACCAGCACAGTCACAGATGATCACACCAAAACCCACCTCCCTGCTCCTATTGAAGACTGCCGCATCACAATTCACCTTGTATTGGCCATGCTTCGGAGCTATCCATCTCACCACCTCTCAAGTCTGAGCTTCCTACCTACTTCGTACCTCATTTGCCGTTTGGAACTCCTCTAGTAAATAGTGCGAGCACTTTATCACAGCCTCACCAATTTTTTGTTTCCCACCGTGCTTCACCTCGTTTCTGTTCCTCCAAATCCCCCAGCATATCATTATGGCCCTTTTCCATGATATCCAAGTAGGCATCCCTCCACTTCAGCAACTGACCCACGACATCAATAAACTCGCATGACTGTGAGATGGTAAATGGTAGGACAAGCTTACTATGAGACCACACTGCCTGCACTTGTTTGCAAAACCAGAAAAGATAGGACGCCGATTCAATTGTATCACCATACTCCTCGCATATTCCCTATTGGATGACCTTCCTTCTTAATAAATTTTCCTTTGTGGCTAGAATGTTCCAACATGCCTTCCATGTGAAGTGCTTCACCTTGTTGGGGACCTTCATGCTCCATATACCTTTCCAAATTTTCTGAGCCACAAACGGATCCGAGCTTGTCGATTGGCCACCTCCTTCCTGCGCTGTTTGAGCTAAATGGTAAGCACTATGCACCGAGAACTTACCATTTCTTGAATCCGTCCAGATGAGTCTATCTCGTGCTCCATGTGCACTCAGAGGTATACTAAGTATAGCCTCCACGTCTTGGGGTATGAACCACTGTTTAATGAGATCCACTTTCCACTCTTTGGTCGCACTATTAATAAGAGCGGACACTCTCGGCCCACATGGAAAATCACACTTTGGGGAGATGACCATGTATGTGTACAGACTAGGGATCCACTTGTCTCACCATATATTTATTTTCTCTCCATCCCCCACTTGCCACCTCACTCCCTTTTTTATCAAGTTCTGCATAGCCATTATGCTTCTCCACCTGTAAGATGGTTGTCTGCCCATTTTTGCATCAATAAAGTCACACCTCGGAAAGTACTTTGCCTTATAGACTCTATAGAAGAGAGAGGAAGAATTGGTCTGTAATCGCCAACCCTGCTCCGCTAACAAAGCAAGGTTAAATTTCTCCAGGTCTTTAAATCCCATACCACCTTGATCTTTCGGGAGGCACATCTTCTCCCAACTCATCCACGCCATTCTCCTTTCATCCTTCTTTTGACCCTACCAAAAATGCCTCACCATCCCTGTAAGCTCCTGACACAAAGCTTTAGGTAGCAGGAAGCAACTCATAGTGTACGACAGCACTGCTTGCGCTACCGCTTTAATTAAAATCTCCTTCCCGGCATTAGAGAGTAACTTCTCCTTCCACCCAACCAGTTTGTTTGCAACTTGTTCCTTCAGCTAAACAAAAGAGTTCATTTTTGATCTACCCACTAAGGAAGGAAGAACCAAATAAGACTCGTGAGGCTTAATAAGCTGGGCTCCAAACATGGTTTTGATTGACTCTTTTGTGGCATTATTAGTGTTCCGGTTGAAGAAGAGGGAGGTTTTTACTCCGGTTTAATTTCTAACCCGAAGAGGCTTCATAGACTTGCAGGATTCTTTGGATTTCTTGACATTCCTTAATGGTGGCCCGGCTAATAAACAAGCTATCCTCAACGAAGAACAAGTGTGACACTTTCGGACCCCTTACTGATGCCGCCGGCCCTTTCAAGACTCTATTTTGGATTGCCCTATGGATTAAAGCCGACAATCCTTCTACCACTAAGATGAAAAGATAAGGCGACAGTCTTGACGTAGCCCCCTGGTTGGCTTAATTGCACCACATGGAACCCCATTAACTCGAATAGCATAGGTGATTGGTGACACACACCTCATGACTAGCTGAATCCACCGCTCATGAAAGCCAAGTTTCTGCATGATTAATTGGTGACATTCCCACTCCACTCGATCGTATGCTTTGCTCATATCCAGCTTCAGTGCCATCTCCCCATACTTTCCTTTCCTTTTCTTATGAATATGATTCGTTATCTCATGGGCCACTAAAACGTTGTCAGTGATAAGCCTTTCCGAGACAAAAGCACTTTGGGTTTCCGCAACAACCTCTCTGAGCACCCCTTTTAGCTAGTTTGCAATCGTTTTTTAGGCAAGCTTGTAAGCAACATTGCATAAGCTAATCGGTCTATAATCTATTACTGTCACAGGGTTCTTCATTTTCAGAATTAGCACTATATGGGTTTCATGGAATTTTGGCGGAGCTACTCCATTGTTAAGAAATTTTAAGACAGTTTGAATAACAACAAGATTAACTTTAGGCCAGAAGTGTTGATAAAACAGAGGAGGCATACCATCCGGCCTCAGAGCTTTCAACGGGTGCATTTATTTCAAAGCTCTCTCCACCTCAGGTGCTCCAAATTCCTGCAACAACATATCATTCATTCTGGCCGTCACCTTGGTGTGTATAGCATCAAGCAATTCCTTACTCACCACAGGCCTTGAGGATGTGAACAAATTCTCATAGCATTCAACAAAATTTCTGCCAATGAGCTCCTCATCCTCCTGCCAAACAACCTCCATAGACATAACTTTCTGGATTTTGTTGCTTGGTGCCTGTTTGAGGCTTTTGTATGAAAGAAGGACGTATTCTTGTCACCCGCCTTCAGCCAACAATTCTTGGACTGTTGGTTCCACATATCCTCCTCAGTCATCAGCAGTTTGTTAAGCTTTAACTTCGTCTCATGAACTTCCTCCATGTCCGCCCTTGGCCCACCATTGTTCTCTAAGACTCATAGTTTTTTCCTCAGAGTTGAGATCTTCCTCCCAACATGGCCAAAAGTTGTTTTATTCCAATGTGTGAGGGCATCCCTGCACTCATTCAGACATGTATCAAGGGGGTAGAGCCCCTTCATGCACTCTCCCTATTCCCATGCATCAACGACCAAATCATCACATTGGTTGTCCCTCAACCACATAGATTCAAACTTGAATAACTTTGGTTTGCGTTTCCTCCTCTAGCTGGTTTGGGTACATTTGAGCAGAAGCATGCAGTGGTCCGAAGTAGAGGCTGCAACATGTTGGAGCCTCTGTTGGGGGAAAACTAAAGCCCAGGTGTTTGAGACAAAAGCTCTGTTAAGACACTCTCTAATCCAACCCCGTGACCCCCATCTCCTACTCCATGTAAAGTCAAAGCCAATACAACCAAGGTCATGAAGGTGGCACTGTTCAGCACCTCATAAAACTGATGCATCTGCCACTCTGGTCTTAGGTTACCTCCCAACTTTTCACCTGCGAACATAATCTCATTAAAATCCCCCATTACCACCCAAGGTAGATTCAGACAACCACTCAAGTGTTCCAATAATCTCCATAATTCCCCTCTCTTTCCTGTCATCGGTTCCCCATAAAACTCGGTGAATCTCCATTGTAATGAACCCTCAGCCTCAGTGATAACAGCGTCAATGTGACGAGGGGAGTAGGTTTGTTTATCTACCTTCAGAGACGATTTGCACAGCAGGGCCAGTCCACCACCCCCCCCCCCCCCCCCCCGCGATTAACACACGGAACAACCAAGCCTTGTTGCTTTTCTAACTTTCTTTTTATACGAGCCATTTCTTCCACTTCAAATTTAATTTCTATTAAGAATACTAAGCTGGGATCTTCTTTTAGAACAACTTTCTGGAGTTGGGTAACTATACAAGGGTTCCCAAGCCCCTGACAGTTCCAGGCTAAGGCACTCATTGCTCCCGGCGGGACTGCCAAGCAGCCGCCGCTGATCCCAGGTGTTGCTTCATTACCCTCCCTAGTGCCATTACCTCTACTTCATGCTTTACTTTTTTATTTGCCTCTCCAACCATATTTATCTCCCCTAACGGACAACGCTCCTTTCGTTTCTCTCCAACATCCACTGTATCCCTAACCACCTCCATATAATCTCCATCCTTTGCTGAGCATGCCCCTTCAGTTTCCATGCAACCCACGTTCTCTTTATTGCATGGCCTACGTACTTGCTTTGTCTTCTTAACCTGACTTGCTCGGGCTTTAGAGCTAACACCTTTAACCTTTAGTTTTGGAGAGGGAGGCCCAATGGAAAATAAATTATTTTCCATATTGTTGGTGAGGTCCAGGCCCAACACCTTATTTTCCTTAAAGCAATTTAGTTAAATAATCTAGAATGAAGAATTTACTATAGCATAAAGTTTATAAGACTTAAATTACTCTTCAAGGCTCAAGGGCCAGAACATAAAAGGACAGAAGGATCCAAATTGTAAGGCATAACCTTTTTCAAACTCTGAAATGGTGGCAATGGAAATACAAATTCTTCTTGCCGCATATTCTCAATCCTCGTTTATCAACCACAATTAACACAATATGTAAATCAACTACACATTTAATAATAGAAACCTTAAAAATAAAAAATAAAAATCAATCAAATATATCACCTAAACTTATTAACAAATAAAATTTTCTAAAACAAAACAAAATTAAAAAAAAAATAGGAATAGAATAAAGTACTTACAACAAATTCAAATGGAAAGTTCAAATGTCAAGATCATAGATAGAGATTCTCATAGACAAGTACAATGAGAGAAGTTTAGCATTACAACCTGCAAACCAAATAAGAGAGAGAACAAGTTTTTCAGCAATTTAAAGGGATGGAAACTATCCGAAGATAAAATAAAATCTTTACTAAAACTTCTGTATTCCCATTCTTTGAAGTTTGAACTTTGATGTCAAAGGAAAAACTAATATTTGTTTAATGTATTTGTTTCAAACACCTTTAGATAACTTTTAAAATCCATATTCAAATTCCATCCATATATGCTATATTTGTTTTAAAAAAAAAGGTACTGCAAAGCTGCACCAACTAATGCTTACTAAAAAAAAAAAAAAAAAAACCTAGTGGAGTTCATCATCTTTTTATTAATTACAAAGATAATTGATGCTAGCCCAAAATCTTTATGATACTAGCCCATGAGTCAATAAATTTTTCATTTTATTTTTTATAATACAAGAATTTTATTCAAAATAAAATAGGTATACAACAAGAGCCCCAAAGACTCCGCACTACATATTACAATAACAGCGCAAACACACCAGCTAGAGTAGGCAAACTCAACCGAGCGTAGGCATAATTATCACCCAAGGGCAAAAATGACATTACAAAATGATTAATAATGCTTGAAAAAAAGTTTCAAATGGTCAATATTTCTGCATGCCTAATATAATTTCAATCCTTGGACTTTTGTCCCCAAATCATCACAAGAAACTAGCAAACATATAACCCAAAATACCCAAACCAAATTAAGCTGAAATACCTACACAAATTAACCCAAAATAGGGGAAAAAAAAAAAAGAAAAGAAAAAGAAATTAAAAAAAAAAAACCCAATTCTTACACAAGACCTAGCTTCTCAATTCTAAAATACCTATATCAGATCTAACCGTAAAAAATTAAAATTAAAATTAATAAAAATTTGTTTTTCACCCTTAAACTATTGAAATTAAATCTTTTTTCATCTCTATTCTTGTCTCTAAACTATTAAAAAAAAATTATTTACAAAGTTTAGGGATGAAAAAAGAACTTGTTAAAGTTTAGAAACAAAAAATGAACTTTTATTGAAGTTTAGGCACCAAAATAATATTTTATTCTATTATTTTATGAGAAATTATATGTCCACAACATTTTTACAACAAATTTTAAGTGGCAGGTTATTACTGGTTGTTATTATTGGGGCAAAAAAGTAAACTTAGCGTTAAGTTCAAATTTGAACCAATAGCAACTAACCACCCATAATTTGTTATAAAAATATTATAAAAATGTTGTGGACTTAGCACCCTTTTTATGTATACACCGGTGTTAGGTTTACCACTTAACTTAAAAAATAAACGGTTAAAGATTGAAACAATAAAATATACGGCTAAGATTTAATTAAACCCTAATGCAATGTTCTCTCAATTCTCTTACTCCGTATTAAAACAATCATTCTCAAAAAATACCTGTCTCTTCTCTTCTTCTCGACAGACCGAAGCGCTCTCTCTCTCTCTCTCTCTCTCTCTCTCTACCCATTTTCTCAAAGAAGGCTCCATTGCTCTACCGAAGCTCTATTGTCATTGTTCTCCTTCTCTCTCTCTCTCTCTCTCTCTCACACCGAAGCTCAATTGCTTCGTTTTTATATTTTCTCTCTCTCTTCTCTGTTCTCATCTGAGAACCGAAGCTTTTTGCGGGTTTCTTGCTTTGGGTTAGGGTTTCGCTGATTCAACCTTTAAGGGTCATCTCTGCTTCCATCGATTTGCTAGTTGCTACAGATTCGAAGGTTTCTAGCCTATTCCGGTAAGTTATCTATGTCCTCTTTCGTTTCAGTTGAACATTGTGAGAAGAACTAACATTCCCAATTCCCCAATTTATATTCTTTTTCTTTTTCTTTTTCTTTTTTTTTAGACTTTCTTGTTTAAAGAAAGAAAAAAAAGAAGCTGCTGAATTTTTTTTTTTTTTATTGATACTGTTATGTGTATATGGTTGCTTGCTGGGTTTTTTTAATATATTTTTTTTAGATTCAGAAAAAAAAAAGATGTTATATTTTTTATAGATATTTTCCAGATTATAGCGCAATTATTTGGTGTATCTCATCATGTCTGTCCAAGATTCTCCATCTGAAGCTGAAATTGTCACTCCTACGACAACAAAATGGGGTCGGGGTGGCAACTTTAGTATAGAGGAAGATAAGCTACTTGTATCAGCATGGCTTAATATTAGCGTGGATGTCGAGCATGGTAATGAGCAAAACAAAGGAACATTTTATACAAAAATTGCGAAATACTTCCGCGACCACAAGACTGATTCTACACGTAGTGTTGTCTCCCTAAAAAGTCGATGGGGAGTGATTAATAGGGAGACATATAAATTTTGTGAGGTCTTTGCTAAAGTTGAAGCAAAGAATCAAAGTGGTACGAGTACAATTGAGCAAATGAAGGTATAAATTATATTGCAATGGTGTCAAAATATCCATTCGCTAATATTTTGAAGATACTAATTATGTTCTATTTCTTTAATTTGTTTTAGATTGATGCAAAGAACTTGTTTAAAGAAATATACAAGTACAATTTTCAATTCGAACATTGTTGGCTCCTGTTGAAGAATTTACCAAAGTGGGCACTTAATAAGCCTAAGGAAAATTCGAGAAAAGAATTACCTCAGACTTCAGATTCAATAGATCGAGCCAGGGGGAAGGATGTCTTGCTTGATGACACTATGGATTTTGAGAGACCAATAGGTAGGAAATATGAAAAGGCCAATCGAAAAAGAAAAGGTAGTGAGAAAATTGTTGCAGAATATTTTGAAAAGAAAATGAAATTTCTTGAAGAATCATGCGCACAAGAAAAAGAGGTTCTTCGTATCAAAGCGGAAAATGTTCGCTTGGAAGAGTTGAGGGAGAATGAAAGAATTAATATTGAAAAGGAAAGGCTTCGTATTGAAAAAATTAAAGAGGATGAAAGAATTATGATGATGGATACAAGTGGCATGTCGGAACCACAAAAACTTTTTTATCATGAACTCCAAAAGGAAATCCTTGCAAGACGAACTTTGAGTAAATAGTTGGGTTGAGATGATGTAGATGACGTCTTGTTCCAACTAAGCTTATTTTAGGCATTGATCTGTATTTTGTGATTCTAGTAAAAGGTCTTGACTCTAATGTGATTCCTTTGTATTTTCTATTATGCTATTTATGTAATAATAACATCTTAGCTTAATAAAATGTTATGTATTTTTCATATTTGATGTCATATTACTATAGAATCTGTGTTTGCTTATGTCTTCCACATAAGGAACATTTCATTTGCTGTAAGAAACATATTTGCTTTTGAGTTGTTTGTGTCTTCCTAAGAATACATACCTTTTCGTCTTCCTATTTTATAAGATTTGTAGAAACATGAGCATATAGATTATATTATATTTCATACGCTAACTAGTTTCTTCACCCCCTTAACAAAAATTGTAGAATCTATATTGCTTATGTTTATTGCATTTATAATGATAATTGCTTTCCAATGTTGTCTTCTTGAAGGTTGTCTCCATGGGTCGCTCTCTTTTTCGCAAATTACTTCTTGATGACTCAGACGAGGATGAAATAATTAAACAAGTTTTTATGGGTTCAACATCACAACGTAAGCGTCGGCGGTTTATTAGACGTAATCATTTGGCAGGTAATGAAAGGCTTTATCTCGACTACTTTGCCGAATCACCAATATATCCTCCCAATTTATTTCGAAGGAGATTCCGAATGAGTTGTTCTCTTTTTCTCTATATTCTATCTAAGGTAGAAGCTCATGAACCTTACTTTATCCAAAAAAGAGATAATGCCAAAAAGCTTGGTTTATCTTCTCTTCAAAAGATGACTGCTGCACTTAGGATGCTTGTTTATGGAGTATCGACTGATTTTATGGATGAATATGTGAGGATTGGAGAAAGCACTGCAATACAGTGTTTGAAAAAGTTTGTTGCAGCTGTACTTGATATATTCTCGGAGGAATACTTAAGGTCGCCAAACAACAAAGATATTGCTAGATTGTTAGCCTATGGCCAAAGTTGTGGATTTCCAGGGATGTTGGGGAGCATTGATTGCATGCATTGGAAATGGAAAAATTGTCCGGCTGCATGGAAAGGTATGTATTGTGATAATGTTCGCGAGCCAACTATTATTTTGGAAGCAATGGCATCATATGATCTTTGGATATGGCATGCATTTTTTGGGTTACCTGGTTCAAATAATGACATTAACGAGATAGAGCGGTCTCATATCTTTTCCGAGCTCGCAGAAGGACGTGCTCCTGCCGTTAATTACTCAATCAATGGTAATGACTATACAATGGGATACTACCTTGTTAATGATATATATCCAAAGTGGTCTACATTTGTGAAAACAATCCCAACTCCATTAGAACAAAAGGAAAAATTATTTGTACAAGCTCAGGAGACACATAGAAAGGATGTAGAACGTGCATTTGAAGTACTTCAAGCACGATTCGCAATTGTACGTGGACCTACACGTTTTTTTCATCTTGAAATGCTCCAAGACATTATGAAAGCATGCATAATTCTGCATAACATGATTATTGAGGATGAACGAGATGAAAATGAAATGGTAGACTTCGATTATGAACAAATTGATGAAAATCCTCAAACGCAAGTGTCCCGTGAGCAAACAAATGAATTTATGGAGTTCATTCAAGCGCATCAATGCATTGGAGACCAAGAAGTTCATTCTCAACTCCAATCAGACCTCGTCGAACATTTATGGCAATTGCAAGACGAGTTGTAGGACCTTGAGCATGAATTTTGTATGTGATTTTTATTTCTTTTTTGGGTAATTTGATGAGTAATGTATGTGAGTTTTTATGGACTACATTGGTAATTTAAGTAAACTGAAAGAACTTAAATTTGTTTTGTTGATATTTATTTGCATCTATAATTATATTTTACAGTTTTGATATGAGTTTTGACAGCTTTGAAAAGTGCTCAACAGGTTTCATCACATTGATTAATGGGATATTCCCATATTGGTCGTTGCAATATGGGATTATATTCTAAGCTGTACCAATTTGTTTAGATTAACATTTTTGAAATTTTCTAGAAGGTTTAGAATTAAATGTTTTACTGTTTTAGTATTAGGGACAGAAGATTAGGCAGTAACTTTCAAATAATCAACATTTTTTCTCCTAAAATATGTATTAATTGAATATTGTTATTATAATAAATTATTCATATTTTGAAACTTGAATGTTAGATTTTATAAACTCATTATATAGTCAATAAAATAAAATTTGTCTGTAATTCAAGCCAATTTGGCTTATGTATTTTAATGAAGTTTACAGCTTTCTTCTAAAAGAAAAGTATAAACTATTATTTACAAAAGTGAGGTAAAACCAAACAATTAAGCAATTCGTTATCTTCATCTTAAAATTAAGTATAAATATATCATCTTAAAATCAAGTATAAATATATCAAAGGCATAGATAATAACACTATTTATATCAATAAATTATTGGTTTAGTTAATAGGCATTTTTAAGGCATTTGTTAATTGACTATTTGAGGTAGGTTTTAATACAACTTTTTGGGAAAATATGAAAAATATCAAAAAAATTAGTTATTTTTTTTTCTTTTTCCATTAAAAAAATTCTAAAAATATCTTATAAACCAATACTTTTATAACATTTGTTAACTTTTCTCTTAAATTATAACACACTCACACAACAAGGTTATATATCCCATAGCTATAGGTATAATTATTATAACTCATATACTTGAAATGTAAAAAAATTGATAGCCATAAGTTGAAAAAGTTGAGATAGTTGTACAACACTTTTTTTTTTTTTTTTTGATGAACACAACTTTATTAAGAGAAAAGACAACTACAAGGCCTTGCTAGACTCCTCAAAAATAATGGAAGAGAAACAAGCAAGGCTATTACCAAGATCAAAAATGCTAAAAAAATTACAGGCTAGAGAACATTTCGCTAAAAAGTGGGCTGCTATATTACAAATCCTAGGCGCCCAATTCACTAAAACTTATCAGAAACAGTCAAAAGATTCCTTAAATTAGAGCACAAAGACCTGATCCTCTAATGCGTTTTTTTTTGTTGGGGGGGGGGGGGTCTTAGCCAAATCATTGAGAAGTTGTACACAAGATTGGGAGTCTGACTCCACTATGATGAACTCATTACCCATGGTAGGAGCTAAGGAGAGGGCCCATTTAATGGCCTCTGCTTTGGCCTAGAGAGGGAGAGTAGTGTTCACTTTCATAGAACTGGTGAATACCAACTCCCTTCCCTTATCTCTCACCACCACGGCAACATCAACGTTAATTTTAAATGACAAACCTGGGGGAGGGATCCAAGTTTGAGTAGAGAAAGGAACCTGCTGTCTTAGGGTAGTAGCTCCAGAGATTTTGTGCTTAGAGAAGAGACTAGAAATTTTGGTAGAGACCCCATCAACATTTAGAGTGCTGTCTCCAAAGAGAAATTGATTTCTCTGCTTCCAAATCATGTCACAAAGGATGGCTCCATACAACAGGAAGTCTTCTTTTTGACCCAAATATTGATTATCCATAAAAGGAGGAGACAAGAGAAAGCTGGCAAATTCTGATGTGGACCTAAACGCAAAAGAATCTACTCTCACACCCCATTAACTTTGGAACCATAAGGATTTAGCAATAGGGTAGACAGTAAAGAGATGAAGAGATGTTTCTAGTGCCGAATTACACAAAGGACAACTCCCATCTAAATTCTCATTGAACATACTGATTACCTCTTTAGTAGGCAAAACATTGATAGCAATTCTCCATATATGCATTTTGAGGTGCTCATGAATTTTGGTTTTCCATATCTAACCCCTAATGGTGTCAAGGTTCGAGCTGACTTAACAGAAAAAATTTCGAAGTTTGTTGTAGTCCAAGACCAACTATCTTCCATAGGGTAATTAGGAATGAGAATTTTCTGGATTAGATCAATTACATGCTTCTCAAACAACAATCTCAACTTTGAAATATCCTAGTTGCTTTGGTCTGAGAAAGAAGCCAAGAAACCACCAAAGCAATGTCTAGATTAGCATCAACTTTAGGGGTATGGGTAAAGCCTAGGAGATTAGGGATTCATGAGTCTGACCATGATCTGATGGAATCCCCATTGCCTACCAAAAGGAAAGCTGCCTTTGCAATGAGGTGTTTTATGTCCATCATGCTTTTCCAAAGAGGGGATGCATTGCTAAGAGAAGGGTGAGATAGTCCGTTGTCTCGAATCTTGTATTTCACCCTCAAACCTTAATACAGAGACAATCTTTTTTGGATAGAATCCACCAGTCAAGTTTGGAGAGGAGAGCTTACTTAAAATCCCAGAATTTCCTGAAACCCAAACCACCCTCTTTTTGTGGCCAACAAAGCGAAGACCAAGACATCAGAATCCAGTATGAACCCTAGGGCTCCACCAGAATCTACTAACTGAAGCATCTAATTGATCGCATTGACCTTTATGGAATTGTATAGCCAACATAGAATAAACTAGAATGGCATGGGCCACCAATCTTATCAAAGTTTCTCTACCAGAATAAAACAAATTTTTACTTTTCCACCCACTAAGTTTATTGTCCAATCTTTCTTTAACAAATCAAAAATCTTGAATTTTGCTCTTTGACAAGAAGAGAGGAACACCAAGATAGGTTGTACTTTGTGGAAGTGTATTGAGACGCCAAAAACACTAAACTTGATTCATAAATTGAGGGCTCACACCTTTGAAAGGGAAGCAGCCAGATTTTTCCATGGTACTAATAAATCTTTTAATTTCAACATAAAAAGCCCATAAAATATCTGTGCATGAAAGCCTTAATCAGAACCACAACAAGACAGTCATAATTTTAATATCTATAATATAAGCGGAAAAACTTTTACAAATTGAAATTCTTAAGACAATGTGTTTGATTCTGACATTGAGAATGTGCTGATCCATGGATGCTACTCCCTTCATCCATGCCACTTATATATGAACAACATTTACACGGCATAATTAGAAGAGCATAACACAAAATATTTCAAAGAGAGCTTTCAAAACTTAAAATAAAATTGCATAATGCAACTCCAATATGGAGCTACAAATATGTACTAATAATTTAAATAAATAAAAAAACATTGAAAATTAAACAACAATATTGTTTTCCAGTTCATCATTTGTATTGCTAACTCATTAGATATTTCAACAATTTTTTTATACCTACATCTAAATTTGGTCCAGTAGGTCCAAAAATTGCTTAATACACTTGGATATTATGCTTTCCATATCTGCAGTCTTGGATATTTCATTCAACAATGATTTTCGACAACAAAAAGGTTGCATTTGGCGCAACTTCATATCATGGTTTTAAAAACCGGTACGGTGAAAGAACCGGAATAGGGAGCGTTTACCGGTTTTATGGTCCGACCGGGATCCGACCGGTGGTCGAACCGATGATGTCATAAATAATAAATAAATAAATAAAAATTATAAAAATAAATAAATAATTTTATAACTAGTCATTTTAACTAAAAAATTTAATAATAGTAAAACATTAAATATTAACTTATCAACATTAAATAGTAAAACAATTACAAATCATTTCTAGTTATTTTTTAATTTGTCAAATAACCAAAAGAAAATCACCTATGGGTAACAATATCATGCCCACTTGATACTTTTTTCCTACCTATCCAACACTTACACGTTTATATCACACCCACCACACATTTTGAAAGTCTACTTCCACACGTTTTAGTGTTTTATTCAAACAACTCTCTGAACTTAACTTTCTTTCCTATTCACTTTTTGCTAAAGTTTCATTTCTCTCTTCAATATTCTCTCCCTTTCTCTGTCTCTCTCGTCAGTATGGGTCTGTGCAAGTGCAACTGTGCAAGAGCATAAAAAAAAGGCTGAAGCGGAGTGCGAACTGCGGACAAATAAAATTTGCTTCATTTTTGGGCTCCTTCATCAACACAAAGATAGGAGATTTGATGTTTTTGGAGTCACTGTTAGTGTCTTAGGCTTCACCACTTCAAGCTTGAGAACATTTTCAAAATCAAAATCTCTCCTCTCAAATCTGAAACAAAATCTCTCTTTCTCTCTCTCTCTCTCTCTCTCTCTCTCTCTCTCTCTTTTTTTTTTTTTTTTTTAACACAGCATTTGAAGTTTTAATGAAGAACTGCTAAAAACCGGTTTAACCATACCGGTTTCCGGTTTTCCCGGTTAGACCGGCGGTTTCCGGTTTTTAACGGTTTTTCTTCTATTTTCGGTTTTTAACAATAACCGGACCGGATTAGTGTCCGGTTCCCGGTTGAACCGGTTGAACCGGCCGGTCCGGTCCGGTTTTTAAAACCATGCTTCATATTAGTATCCAACTCATCAAATAATTGATATTGAATTTAATATCATAAATCTTCAAATTTGTTATCTCTTTAAAAAAAACCTCAATTAGTCTTCAAATTCAAATTATCTCAATTGTGTAATTTACTCAAAAACTAAAATACTAATATCAGCTAAAGGAAAAAAACATAAAAAAAAATAATACCACAAATCATTAAACTAAACAATTAAAAATAATATTATTATTTTTTGTCATCTATATATATATATATATATTTTTTTTAATTTCAGATTTAGAATAGGCACTCTCAAGTTTCAACCCAAACATATCTCTTTTTTTTTTCTTTTCTTTTTTTCCATTCTTAAGTAAGTACACCGAAATGAACCTAATTGGACTGAATGGAACGAAGTGATCAAATTGAACTGAAAGGACTGAAGTGACCAAAATGGACTGAATAGACCTAGATGGACCAAAGTAGACTAAATGAATAGAAGTAGACTGAAATGAACCATAGTAAACTAAAATGGACAGAGAGGGAAATGCAATGAATTGAAGTAAAAGTGATGAAGAAAAAGAAAAGTGTGGAGAGACTTCTTTATGAATTAAAGTAGATGAACGTGTAAAGACAAAGTATATATAAAGTTAAAATCATCTAAGATATTATTAGAAGTAGAAAAAAAAAACGTCCAAGATTATTAAATAAATAATCTTCTTATAAAATAAAAATGTTTCATGTGGAGGGGGTAGGGGGAACAAAATTGAAATATTTGTAAAGTGTGTTAACATGTCTTGAGAAATTGCTTTGCCAAATAGTTAACAAAATTAAAATTTAATTTTAATCAAGCTATTTTCAACAATTATGTAGAAGGCGTATATTATATATGTGTGTATATATATACCAAAAGATAAACAAGATAATTGAGAGCAAATCTGCTGAAGAGACAAGAAGGGGAAGCACAGAGTGGAAGCACAGTAATAATATAATGGAAGCAAGATAAAGTAAATGTCAGCAAAATATAGCAATATATGAAAGCAAAGTAGAACCGTCCAAGATGGCGGTAGCAGTTAAGATAAACAAGATAATTGAGAGCAATAATAAGGCGGTAGAACCAGCCAAGTAGTATATCAAATATAGCAAAATAATTATGAGGCGGTAGAACCAGCCAATCAAAGTAATAAACAGTTGAAATATAATAAACACAAGCTGAAAGTAGTTATTACTGAAAATATTACAACACTTGCAGCAGTAGTAGTCACTGGTTTACAACAACAGTTTAACAATACAAGGCTTGGAGACTAGTTCTAGTTACAAGCTTTGTAAACAGGGTAACAGTAGGGAAATAGGAATCTTAAAGAGGAGAAGGAAGTCCTAAGGTGAGGAATTCTCTCTGAAGCTCACTCTAAAAGGTTCTATCTTCAACATAAGGGACAGCCCCCCTTAAATAGGCAAAAATTCTCGGAGTGAACAGTAACCATGAATAGTGAACAGTGAACAGTAACAGTGAACAGTGAACAGTGAACAGTAACAGTGAACAGTGAACAGTAACAGTGAACAGTACGTGAACAGTACCATGAACAGTAATTTTCACATTTTTCTCATTTGTTGCAGCCGAATTCGTAGGAGCATGAGATGACCAGTTTTATCAGTTTATGTGGATAAAATCATAAGGAATCTCAACTTTGCAGAGAAATCATGAGGAATCTTCAACTTTGCAGAAAGTAACATCAAGCGTGGGGAACAGTTAGCATTTTTTGGCCGTTGTGCGGGCCAGACAAACAAGAGAATCAAATCAGCTTTAACATTTTGGCCGTTGTGCAGGCCAGGCAAACAAGAGAATCAAATTCATTCTTCATCTTCATCATGACCAAACAATTCCTGACTGTAACAGTAATATGGGTCTTTTGAAACAGGGTTTTTTGAAACAGATGCTTCAGAGGACCGTTCATCATCTGAACCATCATCACCTACCTTATCCTTCGAAATCATCTTGAGGAGAGCATATAGAGCATCAGGGTCCTTGCGAATATCATCTAAAGGGGAACCTTTCTTTTTAGCCTTAACAGAAGATTTAACAGTTGAAACAGATGTAGAAGCATGTGCATTAGCCAGTTCAGCTTTCTGCACGGGGGAATTAATCTTGACACCAGGTAAAGCATTTGGGGATGGCAAATCCCTGTTAACATTGTTGATAACAGACTGTGTGTGTGGAAACTTATCCCACCATTTGACAAAACATCGCCGTGTGAGAACATCTCCTTCCTTCTCATATTGCCACTTGAGGATCCAAGGAACTTTATATCTTTTAATGAAATGAAGTGAAGGAGAGAATTTGGCACCATAAGAATTAACCTTGAATGTCTTTGAAAAATGATCAAAACAATTCATTAGTGGTTCTGGAAATATATCAGGAATAGAACCAAACTGGGTCCACCATCGGCCGAACCAAAGAGGCAAAGGTGAACTGAAATCCTTATCAAAATTAACAAACCATGAATGAGACATGATTTCATTCTGGTGAAGCATGAATCTGAACCAGGCAGTGATATAATCATGATAGCAGTATGGAAGATTGCTTTTGGGTAACATCCTTGTGGAGGCAAGGTTGGGACCCCACATTTCTTCAGAAATAAAATTCTTTATGAAAGCACTGTGATAAATAACCTTACCAGTCATCTTATCCTTGATGCCTTTAATTGCTATTGAATTCTCATGGGTCAATATATCAGCATAGTAATTAACATTTTTCTCACTATGTTCTGGAATCCAGTGGAACATTGGGGGGAAATAGCTGGTAGCCAGTCTAAAGGGGTCAGTAATAGAGGCCCTATTTGACTCAATGTAAAACAGGTTTTGAACATGTGGTTTTTTAACATACTGAGAAGTATAGGAAAATCTGGGAAAAACAGTTTTAACAGGTTGGTCAACAGTGGTCAAAGCATAAGGATCATATGATGAGGCCAAAACAGAAGAGTAATTAGGCTTAGGAATTGTACCTAAGGGGGTGAAACGGTTAACAATCTCCAATGGGGAAACAGGTTCCTTTTTAACAATTGTGTTATCAGTGGCAGGGCTCTTGTCTTTCGACCGCCTACTTGCCATTGTGATACTGCAGAAATTCACGGGTAAGGAAATCAGGGATTGAATTTTGAGAACCTTTTATATATTCAATATCAAAATCAAAAACACTTAAAATAGCTTGCCATCGGGCAAAAATATGTTTTGAAGCAATATTTTCAACATCTTTTTCAATAACATACTTAGCACTTTTGCAATCAATTCGTAACAAAAACTTTTGGTTTAACAAATCACTTTGAAACTTTGAAATACATAGTACTATAGATAAAATTTCCTTTTTAATAGTACTATAATTTAGCTGTGCAGCATTCCAGACTCCAGAATAGAAACGAACAATTTGTTCAGATGAGTCTGGGGAAACTTTCTGTTTCAGAATGCCTCCGTAGCCAATGTCAGAAGCATCAGTTTCAACAATTTTGAAAGCATTAGGAGTGGAAATACCAAGACAAGGCAATGCCTTAACATGAGACTTGATTTGTTTAACAAGGGAAGTATGAACATCAGACCAAGGTGGAGGATTATTCTGTAACCGATCAAAAAGGGGTTTACATTGTTTCCTCATATCCTTGTAGAAATCAGCAACATAATTCAAAGAGCCAAGAAACCTTTGGAGTTGGGTTTTATCAGTGATAACATCAGGGAATTTATCAGCAAACTGAATGGCTCTATCAATAGGGCGAATTTGCCCTTCAGAGATGTCATAGCCGAGGAATCTAATTTTTGTCTGAAACAGTTTGATTTTCTTAGCAGAGACAACAAGACCATTTCTTTTAATAGTTTCCTGGAATGAATACAGATGTTTCCAATGCTCTTCAATAGAGTTGGAATAAACAAGAACATCATCAATGTAAACAATGGTGAAATCGCTAAAGGGGTTGAAAATATCATTCATAATGTTTTGGAATTCACTAGGAGCGTTCTTAAGACCAAAAGGCATAACATTCCACTCGTAGTGACCAAATGGAGTGGTAAAAGCAGTCTTATACCTATCACTCTCACTAATCTGGACTTGCCAAAATCCAGATTTCATGTCAAACTTAGAAAACACTACAGCATCACTCAATCTATGAACTAAGTCATTCTTGTTTGGAATAGGGTACCTAATCCATTCTAAGACTTTGTTCAAAGGTTTGTAATTGATCACCAGACGAGGAGTTCCTCTCTCAATTTCAGCATTTTTTTGCACATAGAAAGCAGCACAAGACCAAGGGGACTTGCTGTTTCTAATCAGTTTTTTATCAAGCAAATCTTGGATTTCTTTTTTGCAAAACTCAACCATTTCAGCATTCATCTGGATAGGACGAGCTTTAGTAGGAATATTTTTCTCATTAAAATCCTTAATATATGGCAAGTTAACAATGTGTTTCTTCCTATGCCAAAATGCATTGGGAATATCAGAGCAAACATCATCAATCAACATTTTCTGAAAATTATTAATTTTTGATTGTAACAATTTATCAGAAAGTCGTTCAGCAATTTTCTTGAACCTAACTTCTTGCTTGAGAAAATTGAGATGATTAGTTTTAGCATGAAGCAAAGTCAAAGCATTATCAGTATCAATTTCAACTTTTGAAGCAAATTTGAATTTTACTTTCTGTCCAAAAGGATCAGTAGTAATTCCATCATGCTCAACAAGAAAGGGATACAAAGCATTAATAAAAGGGAGACCAAGTATCACTTTATCAGTCATGTTTTTAACGAGAACAGAAGGAATCTTGAAACAAACATTATCATGGCAAACATGAGCATTATTCAATTCATATTTGATCTTCATTTGAGAACCATTAGCAGAAACCAATCTTTCAGTTGACTTTTCAAAATATTTTGAAGGAATTAATCCTTCTTGGATACAGTTCATATCCGCACCAGAATCAATCATAGCAATAACATTGAAATGATAATCATGAGAAACAACAATTTTAACTTTTGTAAACCATTTTGGAGGGAGCAATTTATTAACAAGATTAAGCTGGGAATCAGTAAGAACATCAGTAATACCTTTACCAGAAAGAAGAGCCTGTTGACTGGATTCATCTCCATCTTTGAGCTCATCTTGTTCATTATCAGATTGATGCTTATCCAGATTTTTATCAATTCTTAACAGAAGCAATTCTTGTTTAAGATCATTGTTATCACTTTTAATGTTTCTAAATTCATTTTTTAATTCAATTATTTCTTGTTTAACAATGTTGATCTCACGTTGGAGTTCATTAACAGTTATCACTTTTGATTTTGCTTTGTTGAATCTTTCCAAGGTTTCTTCAAAGCTTATTGTTGGTTTCAATTTTTTATCATTTTCATTTCTTGACAAATTTTTCTTAAACTTATCAAGATATTCTTTTTGCAGTTCAGGATTTTGAATCTGACTTATCAATTGGATTAACAAGCTTTCATTTTCTTCACTTTTGGTGAGAACATTAACAGTTTTAATAACATTGCAACATGAATCTCTACAACCGAGTTTAACAGTAGGTGAACCAGAGGAACCATCATCAGATTGGTAACAAGAATCAGACGAAGAAGAAAAATCGTCTTCCAAAGAATCAGACGAGACGTTTGATTCAAGGATTCGGAATAGTTCTTCTTGATCATTATCATTAATGTTTAACATGTTAAACTTATTTTTCAGTTTACCAGGTTTTTGCTTACAGTCTTTACTGAAATGACCAGGTTTTCCACAGTTGAAACATTTACCTTTACCAGATTTCTGTTTGTCAAATTTTTTAGAAACATTTTTCTTTTTAGCATAAAAATCATTAGGTTTAACAAAGTTTGTTCTGTATCTTTTATATTTTTTATGGTTATAATTTTTGTGACTTTTATCATGTTTTTTCCCTTTTTGCCTGGAGGGAGCAATAGGGGGCAAACCATATTGTTCACAGAAATTACCCATTTCATATTTAGCTTTTCTCTTATTCTTTAACTGGTGTTTTAACAATTTTTCATCATTACACATGTTAATACCAAGTCTTTTAATAGTGCTTAAAATATCACCATAAGTTAAACTATCATAATCAATGGAATCATTTTTACCAATTAAGTCTTGTTTTACCTTATGAGCAAAGATAGGAGGCAGACCGTCAATAAACTTTTCTTTCCAATAAGGCTTGTAACAATCTTTCCGGAGCATGACTCTGGAAAGGAAAACACCTTCATACCATCTGTAATCAGACATAGTAGGACATCTCAAATTGTTTAGATAATCAGAAATACGAGATGAAACATTGGATGGAGTACCAACAAAATGTTTGAGAATAGTATAGATCAAAGTATTAACACCATCAGGAATACCACGATTTTGATTTTCATCAAAAATAGGGAAACCTTCATCATTCTTTTTAACAGCAGATTTGATAGAATCTCTGGATTCTTCTGTGAGATATGAATCCCACCATCCACGAAGAGCACCAGAAAAACCAGTAACAAGCAGTTCAACAATTTCAGAGTGACTATAATTATGATTATTCAAATAAGCAGTTCCAACCATGGACATGTGAGCCATTTTATTAATTATTTCTTGTTCAGACAAACCATCAATATTCCATTCATAAAGTTTATCAGCAGAAACAGAAAACTGAGTTTGAAAAGATCTTTCTTCAAATTGCATATCAGGAGGAGTAGGTTTTGAATACCAGTTTTTTGTAAAAGACACAGGAATGGGCTTTCCAACAAATCTTTTAATTTCTGGTAAACCATCATCAAAAATCTTATTAGCTGAAACAGAAGACAATGAATCAGAATCTGTGTTTTCTTCAAAAACATTTTCCTTTTCATTTCTTGAAATAGTTCGAGCAGCACTTGTGGAAGTACCTTCAGTTTTCACCTTTAAATCAGAAAGCATTTTGTCAATAATTTCAAGAGTTTTTGCCTGAGAATTTTTGAAATTCAATTCTCTTTGACTGGGCAAATCAATCAAAGGCTTCTCAGGTTTTGAAGCAACAGATTTTTCAACAACTTCCTGTTTTGGAAGAACAGGTTTTTCAGCAATTTTCCCTTCAATGCGGTCAAGCTGTTGACCAATAACATGCAAGGATTCATTAGTGAAATTGTTTTGTTCAATAATACTAGAAACAGGAGTATTAGCATCGGCAATTTTGAATGGAGAGGCCCTTACATCAGTCCCTTTACAGTTTACGAGAACTGTCTCAAGAGGCGGATGGCTAGACCTAACAACAGTTTTATCTTCCTTAACAAAACTTGATTTCTTTATCACATTCAAATGTTTTTGGGAAACTTCATCTTTTGAAACATAATAATTTTCAAGGAAATCAAAGAACAAAATATGTTTTTTCAACTGGTTCATTTTTTCTTTCCATTTTCTTTTGACACGATCCTTTTCAGACTGAGCAAAAGTACTTTGGTAATATTTTCTCTTATCTCTGTTTTTAGCAGAAATAAATTCATTAAACAAGGAAACCATATCAATTTCAAAGCTTTCGTTCAAAGCTTTCAAAACTCTTAATTGATTTTGGAAAACAGGGTTGTCAATAGTTTGAAAATCAGAACCAGATGGAGACACGGATCTGGTGTCTTCCTCTTCTTCTTCATTAGCATTTCTGCTATATGGAGAGGAAGCTTCTGGTTTAGTGGAATAAAAAACAGTGCTAACTTGGGAGTTATCACTTGAAACTCCTTTTAGCTTCAAATCAGGTTTTTCAAAATTCTTTTTCAAATATTCATTGATATCAAGATCTCTTCTTGAAGCACTTCTTGAAACATTATCAGATCCAGCAAAGGAATGCCTTCCTTCGTTGATCCTCAAGGGTCTGTCATCATGAAAACTTATTTTAACAGTTCCATCAAGGTATTGTTGAATATTAGCAAGATTTAGTTCATCAAAAACAGGTTTAGCAGGAGGAGATTCACGTTCCAACAACCATTCTTTGGGAAGATTGATATCTACCCATTGAATCATTTTTGGGATTTGAATCTTAGCATCAGAAGTTGAACATCGAATTAACATGGTTTTACCAGCAGGATCTCTTATATGAACAGAACGAGGATTCAGTTGAGAACCTAAAAGTCTGTAATAAATGCGGTAAATAAGAGCAAAAGGCTTGCTACCTTCTTCCATGTCATAACCAGATGTCAAAACATTTAATGTCAAAGCTTTAACAATATTAACATCATCCAAAGCAAGAGTGATATCAGGATAACAGTCAAAATAAACAGGACCATCATACAAGGAAGCAGTGATCATACCAAGAATGCTATCATTAAATCTTTTAAATCTAGCATCTCTTAAGCACATCAGAATAGAAGCATTAATACCTTTTCTTGTGAGTGGTTTAACAGCAACTTGAACAAGACCAATATGCAAATAACTGAGTTTTTTGGCAAGAAATTCATTAACATTTTTTCTGGAAAACAAGCAACATTTTTCATGTGTTCTAGAGATAGAAAATGAAAGGTGATAGTGTTGTTGTGTCTTTGTTGCTTTTCAGAGCCATCCGTTCTTTTCTGGCCGGTGATAGTGTTGTTGTGTCTTTGTTGCTTGTCCGTGTCTGCCCGAAACTTTGGTACTCCTTTGTTGTGTTCCATTCTTACCGTCGTTGGCGCCACCCTAGACGTAAAGTGAATCCCCAGAACCGAACAGTAAGGCCCGTTTGAGCTGGGAGAGCGTGTAGGGCATGAGAGGTATAGGGTTGTTTAGGGTATGTGTTACGAAATGCAACGGTGTTAAGAAAAACATGATAATTGAGTGTTAAATCTAGGATAGTATGGATAAGTTGTGGAGATCCAACTCCTCTGTCAGCTCCAGGACGACTGGTTGTCCTCCTGATATTGTAAATGAAGAAGATCACACTGTTGAAGAAAATGAGATCCCAGATTTTAAAAACTGGAATATTCCAAAGGTTTCCACTAAGTCCATCTATAAGCTTAGTTGGGCTGAAAATACTGCTTTTTCTGAATATAGAGTTAGAACTGTTGAACAGACATTTTCTATCTCTAGAACACATGAAAAATGTTGCTTGTTTTCCAGAAAAAATGTTAATGAATTTCTTGCCAAAAAACTCAGTTATTTGCGTATTGGTCTTGTTCAAGTTGCTGTTAAACCACTCACAAGAAAATGTAATAATGCTTCTATTCTGATGTGCTTAAGAGATGCTAGATTTAAAAGATTTAATGATAGCATTCTTGGTATGATCACTGCTTCTTTGTATGATGGTCCTGTTTATTTTGACTGTTATCCTGATATCACTCTTGCTTTGGATGATGTTAATATTGTTAAAGCTTTGACATTAAATGTTTTGACATCTGGTTATGACATGGAAGAAGGTAGCAAGCCTTTTGCTCTTATTTACCGCATTTATTACAGACTTTTAGGTTCTCAACTGAATCCTCGTTCTGTTCATATAAGAGATCCTGCTGGTAAAACCATGTTAATTCAATGTTCAACTTCTGATGCTAAGATTCAAATCCCAAAAATGATTCAATGGGTAGATATCAATCTTCCCAAAGAATGGTTGTTGGAACGTGAATCTCCTCCTGCTAAACCTGTTTTTGATGAACTAAATCTTGCTAATATTCAACAATACCTTGATGGAACTGTTAAAATAAGTTTTCATGATGACAGACCCTTGAGGATCAACGAAGGAAGGCATTCCTTTGCTGGATCTGATAATGTTTCAAGAAGTGCTTCAAGAAGAGATCTTGATATCAATGAATATTTGAAAAAGAATTTTGAAAAACCTGATTTGAAGCTAAAAGGAGTTTCAAGTGATAACTCCCAAGTTAGCACTGTTTTTTATTCCACTAAACCAGAAGCTTCCTCTCCATATAGCAGAAATGCTAATGAAGAAGAAGAGGAAGACACCAGATCCGTGTCTCCATCTGGTTCTGATTTTCAAACTATTGACAACCCTGTTTTCCAAAATCAATTAAGAGTTTTGAAAGCTTTGAACGAAAGCTTTGAAATTGATATGGTTTCCTTGTTTAATGAATTTATTTCTGCTAAAAACAGAGATAAGAGAAAATATTACCAAAGTACTTTTGCTCAGTCTGAAAAGGATCGTGTCAAAAGAAAATGGAAAGAAAAAATGAACCAGTTGAAAAAAACATATTTTGTTCTTTGATTTCCTTGAAAATTATTATGTTTCAAAAGATGAAGTTTCCCAAAAACATTTGAATGTGATAAAGAAATCAAGTTTTGTTAAGGAAGATAAAACTGTTGTTAGGTCTAGCCATCCGCCTCTTGAGACAGTTCTCGTAAACTGTAAAGGGACTGATGTGAGGGCCTCTCCATTCAAAATTGCCGATGCTAATACTCCTGTTTCTAGTATTATTGAACAAAACAATTTCACTAATGAATCCTTGCATGTTATTGGTCAACAACTTGACCGCATTGAAGAGAAAATTGCTGAAAAACCTGTTCTTCCAAAACAGGAAGTTGTTGAAAAATCTGTTGCTTCAAAACCTGAGAAGCCTTTGATTGATTTGCCCAGTCAAAGAGAATTGAATTTCAAAAATTCTCAGGCAAAAACTCTTGAAATTATTGACAAAATGCTTTCTGATTTAAAGGTGAAAACTGAAGGTACTTCCACAAGTGCTGCTCGAACTATTTCAAGAAATGAAAAGGAAAATGTTTTTGAAGAAAACACAGATTCTGATTCATTGTCTTCTGTTTCAGCTAATAAGATTTTTGATGATGGTTTACCAGAAATTAAAAGATTTGTTGGAAAGCCCATTCCTGTGTCTTTTACAAAAAACTGGTATTCAAAACCTACTCCTCCTGATATGCAATTTGAAGAAAGATCTTTTCAAACTCAGTTTTCTGTTTCTGCTGATAAACTTTATGAATGGAATATTGATGGTTTGTCTGAACAAGAAATAATTAATAAAATGGCTCACATGTCCATGGTTGGAACTGCTTATTTGAATAATCATAATTATAGTCACTCTGAAATTGTTGAACTGCTTGTTACTGGTTTTTCTGGTGCTCTTCGTGGATGGTGGGATTCATATCTCACAGAAGAATCCAGAGATTCTATCAAATCTGCTGTTAAAAAGAATGATGAAGGTTTCCCTATTTTTGATGAAAATCAAAATCGTGGTATTCCTGATGGTGTTAATACTTTGATCTATACTATTCTCAAACATTTTGTTGGTACTCCATCCAATGTTTCATCTCGTATTTCTGATTATCTAAACAATTTGAGATGTCCTACTATGTCTGATTACAGATGGTATGAAGGTGTTTTCCTTTCCAGAGTCATGCTCCGGAAAGATTGTTACAAGCCTTATTGGAAAGAAAAGTTTATTGACGGTCTGCCTCCTATCTTTGCTCATAAGGTAAAACAAGACTTAATTGGTAAAAATGATTCCATTGATTATGATAGTTTAACTTATGGTGATATTTTAAGCACTATTAAAAGACTTGGTATTAACATGTGTAATGATGAAAAATTGTTAAAACACCAGTTAAAGAATAAGAGAAAAGCTAAATATGAAATGGGTAATTTCTGTGAACAATATGGTTTGCCCCCTATTGCTCCCTCCAGGCAAAAAGGGAAAAAACATGATAAAAGTCACAAAAATTATAACCATAAAAAATATAAAAGATACAGAACAAACTTTGTTAAACCTAATGATTTTTATGCTAAAAAGAAAAATGTTTCTAAAAAATTTGACAAACAGAAATCTGGTAAAGGTAAATGTTTCAACTGTGGAAAACCTGGTCATTTCAGTAAAGACTGTAAGCAAAAACCTGGTAAACTGAAAAATAAGTTTAACATGTTAAACATTAATGATAATGATCAAGAAGAACTATTCCGAATCCTTGAATCAAACGTCTCGTCTGATTCTTTGGAAGACGATTTTTCTTCTTCGTCTGATTCTTGTTACCAATCTGATGATGGTTCCTCTGGTTCACCTACTGTTAAACTCGGTTGTAGAGATTCATGTTGCAATGTTATTAAAACTGTTAATGTTCTCACCAAAAGTGAAGAAAATGAAAGCTTGTTAATCCAATTGATAAGTCAGATTCAAAATCCTGAACTGCAAAAAGAATATCTTGATAAGTTTAAGAAAAATTTGTCAAGAAATGAAAATGATAAAAAATTGAAACCAACAATAAGCTTTGAAGAAACCTTGGAAAGATTCAACAAAGCAAAATCAAAAGTGATAACTGTTAATGAACTCCAACGTGAGATCAACATTGTTAAACAAGAAATAATTGAATTAAAAAATGAATTTAGAAACATTAAAAGTGATAACAATGATCTTAAACAAGAATTGCTTCTGTTAAGAATTGATAAAAATCTGGATAAGCATCAATCTGATAATGAACAAGATGAGCTCAAAGATGGAGATGAATCCAGTCAACAGGCTCTTCTTTCTGGTAAAGGTATTACTGATGTTCTTACTGATTCCCAGCTTAATCTTGTTAATAAATTGCTCCCTCCAAAATGGTTTACAAAAGTTAAAATTGTTGTTTCTCATGATTATCATTTCAATGTTATTGCTATGATTGATTCTGGTGCGGATATGAACTGTATCCAAGAAGGATTAATTCCTTCAAAATATTTTGAAAAGTCAACTGAAAGATTGGTTTCTGCTAATGGTTCTCAAATGAAGATCAAATATGAATTGAATAATGCTCATGTTTGCCATGATAATGTTTGTTTCAAGATTCCTTCTGTTCTCGTTAAAAACATGACTGATAAAGTGATACTTGGTCTCCCTTTTATTAATGCTTTGTATCCCTTTCTTGTTGAGCATGATGGAATTACTACTGATCCTTTTGGACAGAAAGTAAAATTCAAATTTGCTTCAAAAGTTGAAATTGATACTGATAATGCTTTGACTTTGCTTCATGCTAAAACTAATCATCTCAATTTTCTCAAGCAAGAAGTTAGGTTCAAGAAAATTGCTGAACGACTTTCTGATAAATTGTTACAATCAAAAATTAATAATTTTCAGAAAATGTTGATTGATGATGTTTGCTCTGATATTCCCAATGCATTTTGGCATAGGAAGAAACACATTGTTAACTTGCCATATATTAAGGATTTTAATGAGAAAAATATTCCTACTAAAGCTCGTCCTATCCAGATGAATGCTGAAATGGTTGAGTTTTGCAAAAAAGAAATCCAAGATTTGCTTGATAAAAAACTGATTAGAAACAGCAAGTCCCCTTGGTCTTGTGCTGCTTTCTATGTGCAAAAAAATGCTGAAATTGAGAGAGGAACTCCTCGTCTGGTGATCAATTACAAACCTTTGAACAAAGTCTTAGAATGGATTAGGTACCCTATTCCAAACAAGAATGACTTAGTTCATAGATTGAGTGATGCTGTAGTGTTTTCTAAGTTTGACATGAAATCTGGATTTTGGCAAGTCCAGATTAGTGAGAGTGATAGGTATAAGACTGCTTTTACCACTCCATTTGGTCACTACGAGTGGAATGTTATGCCTTTTGGTCTTAAGAACGCTCCTAGTGAATTCCAAAACATTATGAATGATATTTTCAACCCCTTTAGCGATTTCACCATTGTTTACATTGATGATGTTCTTGTTTATTCCAACTCTATTGAAGAGCATTGGAAACATCTGTATTCATTCCAGGAAACTATTAAAAGAAATGGTCTTGTTGTCTCTGCTAAGAAAATCAAACTGTTTCAGACAAAAATTAGATTCCTCGGCTATGACATCTCTGAAGGGCAAATTCGCCCTATTGATAGAGCCATTCAGTTTGCTGATAAATTCCCTGATGTTATCACTGATAAAACCCAACTCCAAAGGTTTCTTGGCTCTTTGAATTATGTTGCTGATTTCTACAAGGATATGAGGAAACAATGTAAACCCCTTTTTGATCGGTTACAGAATAATCCTCCACCTTGGTCTGATGTTCATACTTCCCTTGTTAAACAAATCAAGTCTCATGTTAAGGCATTGCCTTGTCTTGGTATTTCCACTCCTAATGCTTTCAAAATTGTTGAAACTGATGCTTCTGACATTGGCTACGGAGGCATTCTGAAACAGAAAGTTTCCCCAGACTCATCTGAACAAATTGTTCGTTTCTATTCTGGAGTCTGGAATGCTGCACAGCTAAATTATAGTACTATTAAAAAGGAAATTTTATCTATAGTACTATGTATTTCAAAGTTTCAAAGTGATTTGTTAAACCAAAAGTTTTTGTTACGAATTGATTGCAAAAGTGCTAAGTATGTTATTGAAAAAGATGTTGAAAATATTGCTTCAAAACATATTTTTGCCCGATGGCAAGCTATTTTAAGTGTTTTTGATTTTGATATTGAATATATAAAAGGTTCTCAAAATTCAATCCCTGATTTCCTTACCCGTGAATTTCTGCAGTATCACAATGGCAAGTAGGCGGTCAAAAGACAAGAGCCCTGCCACTGATAACACAATTGTTAAAAAGGAACCTGTTTCCCCATTGGAGATTGTTAACCGTTTCACCCCCTTAGGTACAATTCCTAAGCCTAATTACTCTTCTGTTTTGGCCTCATCATATGATCCTTATGCTTTGACCACTGTTGACCAACCTGTTAAAACTGTTTTTCCCAGATTTTCCTATACTTCTCAGTATGTTAAAAAACCACATGTTCAAAACCTGTTTTACATTGAGTCAAATAGGGCCTCTATTACTGACCCCTTTAGACTGGCTACCAGCTATTTCCCCCCAATGTTCCACTGGATTCCAGAACATAGTGAGAAAAATGTTAATTACTATGCTGATATATTGACCCATGAGAATTCAATAGCAATTAAAGGCATCAAGGATAAGATGACTGGTAAGGTTATTTATCACAGTGCTTTCATAAAGAATTTTATTTCTGAAGAAATGTGGGGTCCCAACCTTGCCTCCACAAGGATGTTACCCAAAAGCAATCTTCCATACTGCTATCATGATTATATCACTGCCTGGTTCAGATTCATGCTTCACCAGAATGAAATCATGTCTCATTCATGGTTTGTTAATTTTGATAAGGATTTCAGTTCACCTTTGCCTCTTTGGTTCGGCCGATGGTGGACCCAGTTTGGTTCTATTCCTGATATATTTCCAGAACCACTAATGAATTGTTTTGATCATTTTTCAAAGACATTCAAGGTTAATTCTTATGGTGCCAAATTCTCTCCTTCACTTCATTTCATTAAAAGATATAAAGTTCCTTGGATCCTCAAGTGGCAATATGAGAAGGAAGGAGATGTTCTCACACGGCGATGTTTTGTCAAATGGTGGGATAAGTTTCCACACACACAGTCTGTTATCAACAATGTTAACAGGGATTTGCCATCCCCAAATGCTTTACCTGGTGTCAAGATTAATTCCCCCGTGCAGAAAGCTGAACTGGCTAATGCACATGCTTCTACATCTGTTTCAACTGTTAAATCTTCTGTTAAGGCTAAAAAGAAAGGTTCCCCTTTAGATGATATTCGCAAGGACCCTGATGCTCTATATGCTCTCCTCAAGATGATTTCGAAGGATAAGGTAGGTGATGATGGTTCAGATGATGAACGGTCCTCTGAAGCATCTGTTTCAAAAAACCCTGTTTCAAAAGACCCATATTACTGTTACAGTCAGGAATTGTTTGGTCATGATGAAGATGAAGAATGAATTTGATTCTCTTGTTTGCCTGGCCTGCACAACGGCCAAAATGTTAAAGCTGATTTGATTCTCTTGTTTGTCTGGCCCGCACAACGGCCAAAAAATGCTAACTGTTCCCCACGCTTGATGTTACTTTCTGCAAAGTTGAAGATTCCTCATGATTTCTCTGCAAAGTTGAGATTCCTTATGATTTTATCCACATAAACTGATAAAACTGGTCATCTCATGCTCCTACGAATTCGGCTGCAACAAATGAGAAAAATGTGAAAATTACTGTTCATGGTACTGTTCACGTACTGTTCACTGTTACTGTTCACTGTTCACTGTTACTGTTCACTGTTCACTGTTCACTGTTACTGTTCACTGTTCACTATTCATGGTTACTGTTCACTCCGAGAATTTTTGCCTATTTAAGGGGGGCTGTCCCTTATGTTGAAGATAGAACCTTTTAGAGTGAGCTTCAGAGAGAATTCCTCACCTTAGGACTTCCTTCTCCTCTTTAAGATTCCTATTTCCCTACTGTTACCCTGTTTACAAAGCTTGTAACTAGAACTAGTCTCCAAGCCTTGTATTGTTAAACTGTTGTTGTAAACCAGTGACTACTACTGCTGTAAGTGTTGTAATATTTTCAGTAATAACTACTTTCAGCTTGTGTTTATTATATTTCAACTGTTTATTACTTTGATTGGCTGGTTCTACCGCCTCATAATTATTTTGCTATATTTGATATACTACTTGGCTGGTCCTACCGCCTTATTATTGCTCTCAATTATCTTGTTTATCTTAACTGCTACCGCCATCTTGGACGGTTCTACTTTGCTTTCATATATTGCTATATTTTGCTGACATTTACTTTATCTTGCTTCCATTATATTATTACTGTGCTTCCACTCTGTGCTTCTCCTCTTGTCTCTTCAGCAGCTGTGCTTCCCCCTCCCTTGAAAGTGAAGTGGACACATCCAAAGAAGAAGGAGGAGGAGAAGGCCAATGAAAGGTATGTGAAAAGTCATAGTCTGGGAGCAAAGTCTTCTCATTATCTGTCGGTAACATGAGACATTTTGAGAAATTTTTTTTGCCAAATTGTTAACTAAATTAAAATTTATTTCAATTCAGTCATTCACAACAATTTATTTAGAAAATGGATATTATATAGAAAAAATTATATAACGTACTCGAAAGTGAAGTGGACGAGGAGGCTAACTAAAGGTATGTGGAAGGTCATAATCTAGGAATAAAGTCTTCTCATTATCTATAAGTAACATGAATTGTCTTGAGACAATGACTTTGTCAAATCATTAATTAAATTGAAATTATATTCTAAATCAATAGATATTATGTAGAATTTTTTTTAACGTGCTTGAAAGTGAAGTGGACATATCCAATTGAGGAAGGAGCCAACAAAAGGTATGTGGAGGGTCATAGCAGGGAAATAATATCTTCTCTTTCCCTGTAAGTGGCATGAAATATATTGAGATTGTGGTTTTACCAAATTGTTAGCTAAAGTAAAATTCATATGAACTCACATATCCATTAGGGTATGTAAAGACTATCGAACATACTAAAAGTGTCTTCCTTAAAAAAAAAAAAAAAAAAAGTGTAGTCAAGCTTGTCCACGAGTTGGGTCTGGTCGGTTTTGGACTTAACCCAAACCCAACTCACTGGCGTCGGGTGGAGGGCGGAGGCACTTGAAACCGACCGTTGACGTCTATCAGTCGAGTTGTTTTGAGCTCGAATCAGTTTAAAGTTCGCCGAAAATTGCAAATCATAGCTGAAATTTGCAAAACTTCGTTAGAATTTGCAAATTTTTTGCTGGAATTTGCAAATTTTCGCTGAAATTTACTGTGATTTGGCCGGATCTAGCTAAATCCCACCAGATCTAGCCGAGATCTCGCCGAATTTGGTTGAGATCTCACCAAATTTGGTTTGATCTTGCCGGATTTTGCTAGATTTCATATATAACCTTGTCAGGTTTGGATGGCTCGGGTTTGGAGAAGGAAACTTGCCACTCGACCTGCTGGTGTCGATTCTTGAAAACTGAGACCCACCGTCGACCGACTAGACCTTTGGTTCGGGTTGAAATCGAGTCTACATCGGGCAATTTGGCCGAGTTTTCAGGCTTTGGTCGGGTCTAGACAGCCCCAAGTGTAGTGCACACATCTAACAGAGGAAGGGGTTAATTAAAGTCATGTGGAAGGCTGTCGTTGGAGTACACAATTTTCTCATTGATGTAATGCTTTTATTTTCTTTTTAATAAAGTTATGATATACTTATAAATAAAAAATCATTTGCCAAAGTCTTGTACTAATTTAAAATTTACTTAAACTCGACTATCATAAAAAATCTGAGTCAAAATTTGATAACATATAGAAAGATCATCAAATCTATATATAGATGTATAGTTCTATTTTATTTTATTGATACTAAAATCTGCTAGCGCTTTTTTTATTTATATATTGCGTCCAGGTTCAATGTATCTGTGGTACCCAACCATTTTTTTTTTTTTTTTTGGGAGAAGATACCGAACTCAAAAAAATTTGGGCTAGGTATCTTCTCCAAAAACAAAAAAAGAAAAAGAAAAAGGGGGGGGGGGGGGGGGGGTGGGGGGCGGGTTTGGGTGCCACAGATACATTGAACCTGGACGCAATATATATATATATATATATATATATATAAGCGTTAGCAGATTTAGTATCAATAAAATAAAATAGAACTATACTGCTATTTATATACATTTGATGATCTTTCTATATGTTATCAAATTTTCACTTAGATTTTTTATGATAGTTGAGTTTAAGTAAATTTTAAATTTTAATAGAACCCGTACGTTTCGTCCTTCTGTAGGAACCGCCCACATGCTCTAGTATTACTTGGGTTGGGTGTATTTTGGACTATTTTCTTTTATTTATTTTAAAACCTAAATAGTACTATTATATATGTTTTTTTTTTTTTTTGATAACAATAGTACCATTATATTGGCATAATATAGGTCTTTCTAGTTTCTACTCTATTTAAAAACATGCTTCGCTTTCTCTTAAAAGTGCAAATGAGTTGTCATGTACAGGCCAATTAGCTGTAAGCCAAGATTTAGGGCCAAATAATATATTTTATGCGATTTAAAGTATTATTTGAAGGAGAGAAAATGTAAGAGAAGATATATATATATAGTAGGGATGAATGCTCAAATTCATGTATTGGGCCTTAAGCTTTATCTAAGGACGAGGTAAAGTCCGAGAAGAGGTAAATAAATACGAAGAATTCCAGAACAGAATTTGATATGTTTGAGATGAGTGGGTAATCCTCACGTAACCCTAACTATAGAAACGTGTATCATGACTGAATGAAAAGAAGCCCCCAAGAAAATATTTAAGAAAAAGCTGTTGCCACCGTATTAAATGTGCTGCACCTACTCTTCTATCCGCATTTATGTGGAGAAGACCCCTAAATAGTGTAACCTTGGCCACCGCAGCTCACAGAAAGTCAAAAAAGGTGCATGATGGGACGAATACTCAAGTAAAGACTCAGATGATCAACAAGTGTATGATCAAGATGATCTGGGAGGAACTATATAATGTAAAAAAATCCTTCATAAGAGAGGAGAGAAAAAAAATACGATAGAGAGGAAGAATTGAACTTGTATCTAAATTAAGAACATTAACGATCAATATTGACCTTCTCGGACCTTCGCCGAAGACTTTTTCTGGAAATTAAACCTTTTATTTCATTCTACTTGTGACCCAAACCCATCTTGTTGATAGTCTAATTTAATCTAGTCCAGCTTTCTTACATACTCTCTACAAATTCATTGTTTTTAGGCCTTTTGGGCTGGTCCACCCACTTTTGGGCTGGATAGCTAAATCTGCGTCCTTACATATATATTGTGGGGACGGTGGGCCGCTAGCAGGCATGGGCCGAAATAGACGTCGGGCCGACATGGGTAATGGGCTCAGAGGTTCCTACCAACTCGTGTAGCGCGTCTACTGGCCCAAGCCGAGGACTGTGTGACGTCCGAGGATGATTCACCTCGGAATATTGTTGCCGAGGTGACACTCAAAGCTCTGCCAACTCGGAGAACCTTCCGGGGAATCCCACTAAGCGGGAATGATAATGGAAGCATACACTAGAAGAAAGCCCCCAAAATATCTAGGAGGGCTGCCAACACCGCATTGAATGCACCACAGCTAATCCCCTGGCCGCATTGATGTGGAGGGGACATCTGAACAGTGGTAAATAGTCCCATCACGAAGCAGGTTCTGGAGAAAGTTATGGGGACAGGTGTCCAAGGACAAAGGAGCAAATCCACACGTGGATGGCCAAAAAAGGAGGAAAAAGAAGTATAAAAGGGAAGAAAGAAGGAAAAAGAGGAGATCTTTGGCCAAAAAAAGAAAGAAAGAAAAAAAGAAATAGAGAAGAGAGATAGTCATCCTCGGACGTAGAACAAGAACAATACTTGAAAATCCACCATTGGAGCTTGAACATGGTAGGGGATCTGGTCCCAACCAGTTGATAACCTCAATCACTCTCAGCCCAGTCCTTCTCAACCTACTCTCTATAAATTCATTGTTTAGGGCCTTTGCGGGTAAATCCAACACCTTTGGGTTGGACCACGAAATTGTGTCCCTACAATTGGCACCGTCTGTGGGAAGGGCTAAAGGACTAGAGTAGTTAGATTCTTAAACATGGCTGGCTCAGGTCCACACCATCCGGAATCTTTGGGATCGCAGAGGGAAGAGCATTTCCAGGAAGACCAAGAAGGAAGCGTGCATACCACCTGCTCTGGCGAAGGTCAATCTAGGGGCGATAGCCATGTTTCTCAGGACAACCGCGCTAAAGCCATGCAGAAGGAGATTGACCATTTGAAGAGAAAGTTGCGACGGGAGCGAAGAAGGAGGAGTCCTTCAGGTTCTGATCCTTCCTCCGATGGCGAGGAAGATGTCAACTATAGGCGCAGGTCGCGTACGCCCCCGAGCGAGACTTTTTCCTATGAGGAGGATGATCGCCGAGAGCGCAGGGGAGGGGGCGCGTCTTCTGGAGGCTTAGGAAACGATGCCATGAGCAAAACGCTCGCTCGGATATCCAAATCTCCCTTCACATGCCGGATTGATGCAGGGCGACTTCCCAAGCGTTACACCCAACCGTCGTTCACCCTCTACAACGGTCGCACCGACCCAGTTGAGCATGTTAGTTATTTTAATCAGAAAATGGCGGTGTACTCTCATAACGAGACTTTAATGTGCAAGGTATTCCCGGCCAGTCTGGGCCCTGTGGCGATGAGATGGTTTGACGGCCTCGGAATGGGTTCCATCAATTCTTTCCAGGAGCTCTCTCAAGCTTTTGGATCCCGCTTCATTACGAACAGCAGAGTTCCTCGGCCCTTGGATTCCCTATTGTCTTTATCCATGAGAGAGGGTGAGACCCTGAAGACCTACTCTGACCGATAAATGTTCAATGAGATCGAGGGTGATTTCGATGACGTGGCCGTCAGAACTTTTAAGGTCGGCCTGCCTGCCGACCACGGATTACGGAGATCCCTGACCGGAAAGCCAGTCGCTACGGTCCGTCAGCTCATGGATCGTATTGACAAATATAAAAGAGTTGAGGAAGATCAGTTACAAGACAAGGGGAAGGGTAAGGTTATCCCTCAGGAAAGGAGGGATTTCAGGTCGGACCGTTATGGCAATAACCGACCTCGGCGAGATTTTGGAGGAGAAGCTGGATCTAGAGCCGCCCAGACCGTTAACACCGTGTTCCGAGAACCAGTGCATCAGGTCTTGGAGAAGATTAAGAACGAGCCATACTTCAGATGGCCGAACAAGATGAGTGGAGACTCCTCGAAACGTAACCAGAGCTTGCATTGTCAGTATCATAGAGAGCCCGGACACACGACCGAGGATTGCAGAACTCTATGGAGCCATCTGCAACAACTGATCTGAGAAGGCAAGTTGAAACAGTTCCTACTTCATCCTGGTGGACAGGGAGGCCAAGCTGGCACGGGGGCTCCCGGCAATAATTCCCCGAGACCTCCCTTAGGAACAATCAATGTCATCCTCGCCGCACCGGGCAGGACAGGGTCATGTCCCTCCAGGGTAATGACGGTGGCTGGGGCATATCCGGGAGACCCCGGGCAGGAGCCGAAGAGGGCCAGATTGAATCCCCATCCAACTCTGAGCTTCTCGGACGAGGACAAGGCCGGGACCCAACAGCCCCACGACGATGCACTGGTGGTAACTCTCAGGATAGGGGGTTACGATGTGAAAAGAATTTTGGTAGACCAAGGCAGTGGGGCTGAGATTATGTACCCCGACCTGTATAGGGGCCTCAATCTTAGGCAGGAGGATCTGACCAGCTACGAGTCACCTTTGGTTGGTTTTGATGGGAGAGTGGTCGTTCCTAGAGGACAGATCAGATTGCCAGTGCAGGCTGGCTCGGTGGTGGTGGAGGTAGATTTCATCGTGGTGGACGCTTTCTCCCCATATACGGCTATCATGGCGCGACCTTGGCTTCACGCCCTTGGGGCAGTTTCTTCCACCCTTCACCTCAAGGTCAAATTCCCATCCGGGGATCAAGTTGAAGAATTGCTTGGAAATCAAGTCGTTGCCAGGCAGTGTCTAGTGGCGGCCATTATGCACCAACCAGAATCGGGATCCTCGGCCCTCACTAGCGAGGACCCATAGCAATCAAAATCAAGGGCCCCAACGGCCGAGGCTGAGGCCGAGGAGGCGAGGTGCGAGGACCTGGTGAAAGTCCTTATCGAAGGGGATTCGGATAGGTTTTTTCAGATTGGCGCCCAGTTGCCTACCCAGGAGAGGGAAGAGCTATTGCATTTCCTGAGGTGCAATATCGACGTATTCGCTTGGAATGCTTATGAGGCCCCGAGGGTGGATTCAAATTTCATCTGCCACCATTTGAATGTAAATCCGTCTGCCCTTCCTAAGAAACAGCCTCCTCGGCGCTCCTCAAGGGAACATTCTGATGCTGTTAGAGAAGAGGTGGATAAGCTTAAGCAGGCTGGGGCTATCAAAGAGGTGTTCTACCCTGAATGGCTGGCCAACACCGTGGTGGTGAAGAAAAAGAATGGCAAATGGCGCGTGTGTGTGGATTATTCGGATTTGAATAAAGCCTGCCCAAAGGATCCTTTCCCCATGCCTCGGATTGATCAGCTGGTGGATGCAACCGTGGGGCATCCTCGGATGAGTTTCTTGGATGCTTTCCAAGGCTATCACCAGATCCCTCTAGCCCTGGAGGACCAGGAGAAGACGGCCTTTGTCACCCCAATCGGCAATTATCACTACAAAGTGATGCCATTTGGGTTAAAAAATGCGGGGTCGACGTATCAGAGGATGATGACTAGAATGTTCGAGCCTCGGCTGGGTAAGAATATAGAGATTTACATCGATGATATGGTGGTCAAGAGCAAGCAGGAGTCCGACCACATTGCCGATCTCGAAAGCATTTTTGAAATCCTGAGAGGGCACAAATTACGGCTCAACGCCTCTAAATGTTCTTTCGGGGTTGGCTCAGGAAAGTTCCTCAGTTACATGGTGACTCACCGCAGAATTGAGGTGAACCCAAGCCAGATCCGGGCCATCAAAAGATTACAACCACCTCGGAATCCCAAAGAAGTGCAGAGGCTGACAGGGATGATTGCTGCCCTTAGTCGTTTCATAGCCCGATTCGCAGACAGGTGCAGACCCTTCTATCTTCTGTTGAATAAGTGGAAGGACTTTGAATGGACCAAGGAGTGTGCTTCAGCTTTCCAACAGTTGAAAGATTATCTTTCTCGGCCACCGATAATGTCTAGACCTGAAGAGGATGAGGTCTTATTCGCTTACATCGCGGTTGCCGCTTGTGCGGTCAGCTTGGTACTACTAAGGGATGACGATGGGGTACAAAGACCCGTGTATTAAATTAGCAAGTCTCTCCACGAGGCCGAAGTCAGATACTTGCCGTTGGAGAAGGCCGTCCTGGCCGTAGTGCATGCCACTCGTAAATTGCCACATTACTTTCAGGCGCATACAGTTGTTGTCTTAACCCAACTACCGCTCAAGGCCTTGCTTCGAAGCGCTGATTACACTGGGAAAATTGCGAAGTGGGGGATTAAGTTGGGGGCCTACGACATCAAGTACATGCCCCGTACATCTGTAAAGGGCCAGGTTATCGCCGACCTTTTAGCCGAGTTTGCCGAGACCCCGTTAGAAGAGGATGCTAATTATCATCACATGGATGAAAATTCAGTTGGAGTAAACTCCGTAGAACGGGTGTCACCGTGGAAGCTGTATGTTGACGGCGCATCGAACCACAAAGGATCCGGGGTGGGGTTTGTTCTAGTCTCGCCCGAGAATATCACGATTGAAAAGTCACTAAGACTTGGGTTCTCCGCCACGAACAATGAGACGGAGTACGAGGCCCTGTTAGTCGGGATGGCCATGGTCCAACGGATGGGTGGAAAGGAGGTAGACATATTCTCGGACTCTAGATTGGTGGTAGGCCAAGTCCGGGGAGAGCTGGAAGCCAGGGACCCCCGAATGCAAGAGTACCTCAACCAGGTCAAACACCTACAACCCAGTTTCAAGTCTTTCAACTTGATGCAGATCCCCAGAAGCAGAAATTCTCATGCTGATTCCCTTGCGACGTTGGCTACATCCTCGGCGCACGGTCTGCCGAGGGTGATTCTTGTGGAGGATCTCTTGCAACCACATCGGTTGGGGAAAGAAGTATCGGCCATTCACCCAGCAGGAGCGTCTCCTAGTTGGATGGATCCCCTTGTGCATTTTCTCAAGGACGACTTGTTACCTGAAGCGAAGTTGGAAGCTGACAAAATACGGAGAAAGGCACCTCGGTTCTGGCTGTCCGAGGATCTGAAACTCTATAAAAGGTCCTTCTCTGGACCGTATTTATTATGCGTGCACCCCGAGGCTGTCGAGGTCCTCCTAGAGGAGCTTCACGAGGGAATCTGTGGTAGCCATACGGGAGGCAGGTCCTTATCTCACCGAGCCCTTACCCAGGGGTACTGGTGGCCCAACATGCATAGGGAAGCACAGGAGTATGTGAGGAAGTGCGATCAGTGTCAGAGGTTCGCACCAAGCATTCACCAGCCGGGAGGAGAGCTTAATCCTTTATCCAGTCCATGGCCCTTTGCCCAGTGGGGCTTGGATATTGTCGGACCTTTTCCGAAGGCAGCAGGGAATAAAAAATACCTGGTGGTCGGCACGGATTACTTCACTAAGTGGGTCGAGGCAGAGCCATTGGCCAATATTCGAGATGCTGACATGAAGAGGTTCATTTGGAAGAACATCGTCACTCGGTTCGGAGTCCCGCATACACTCATCTCCGACAACGGACTTCAATTTGACAGCAAATCTTTCCGAAGGTACTGTTGCGAACTAGGGATAACAAATCGGTATTCCACCCCAGCCTACCCTCAAGGGAATGGACAAGCCGAGGCCACAAATAAAGTTATTCTAAGTGGACTTAAGAAGAGGCTGGACGACTTTAAGGCCAAATGGGTTGAGGAACTACCCCACGTACTGTGGACCTATAGAACCACTCCTCGGAAGTCTACAGGCGAAACTCCTTTTTCGTTAACTTACGGAGCCGAAGCGGTTATTCCATTGGAGGCGGGCTTCCCTACACTGAGAACCAGCTCTTTCACCACGAATAGCAACAATAATCTACTTGAGAGAAACCTCGATCTGATTGAGGAGAGAAGGGAAAGTGCCATGGTCCGGTTGGCCTCTTATCAGCATAAGCTCAAGCGTGGGTATGATGCAAACGTAAAGTCAAGGCCTCTAGCGCCTGGAGATCTAGTGTTGAGAAAAGTCGTCGGCTCTGCAAAAAACCCCTCTTGGGGGAAACTGGGACCAAACTGGGAGGGGCCGTACCAGATCACGTCCGTAGCCGGGATAGGGGCGTATTACCTGCAGGATTTAGAAAACAGAACAGTGTTGCATCCTTGGAATGTAAACAACCTGAAAAGGTACTACTACTAATAAAAGTGCCCGTTACCTTCTTCTTATCCACTTCTTCCATGCATGAGTCTCGGTTATGTTTATTCTTTATTAAGTATTAAGCTGATCCAAGCTATGCCTGGCTCCTCGGACCATCTGCCTTGGAAAAATTAATACAGTTCATGTTTTATCAAGTATTAAGCTGATCCAAGCTGCGCCTGGCTCCTCGGACCATCTGCCTTGGAAAAATTAATACAACTCTTTTTTTTATTAAGTATTAAGCTGATCCAAGCTACGCCTGGCTCCTCGGACCATCTGCCTTGGAAAAATTAATACAGTTCATGTTTTATCAAGTATTAAGCTGATCCAAGCTACGCCTGGCTCCTCGGACCATCTGCCTTGGAAAAATTAATACAACTTTTTTTTTTTATTAAGTATTAAGCTGATCCAAGCTACGTCTGGCTCCTCGGACCATCTGCCTTGGAAAAATTAATACAGTTAATGTTTTATCAAGTATTAAGCTGATCCAAGCTACGCCTGGCTCCTCGGACCATCTGCCTTGGAAAAATTAATACAACTCTTTTTTTCTTAAGTACTAAGCTAATCCAAGCTACGCCTGGCTCCTCGGACCATCTGCCTTGGAAAAATTAATACAGTTCATTCTTTATTAAGTATTAAGCTGATCCAAGCTACGCCTGGCTCCTCGGACCATCTGCCTTGGAAAAATTAATACAGTTCATGTTTTATCAAGTATTAAGCTGATCCAAGCTACGCCTGGCTCCTCGGACCATCTGCCTTGGAAAAATTAATACAACTCTTTTTTTCTTAAGTATTAAGCTAATCCAAGCTACGCCTGGCTCCTCGGACCATCTGCCTTGGAAAGATTAATACAGTTCATTCTTTATTAAGTATTAAGTTGACCCAAGCTACGCCTGGCTCTTCGGACCATCTGCCTTGGAAAAATTAATACGATTCATCTCTTTTTTAAGTGTTTAACATATTCGAGCTATCTTTACTCCCTCGGACCTTGCACCTTGAAATGAATTAAGTACTACTTATCATGTTTATTAAGTAATAAGTAAAGTTCAAATTAACGCACGGTTCCCTGGACCGTTTGTCTTGGCGAGGTTAGTATTGTACACTTCTTAATATAGGATTTGTCCTGTTTCAGGCAAACAGTCTCTTCTCCCTTCTACGGGAATCGAATATAAAACGTTATTTTAAGCGTAAACAGGAATAAACGCTATGACTACTTGTACATGATCATAAGAATTAAAATAAACTCTCGCGAATCTTTCATTCATAATGTGCCTTACAATAAGGTCTGTTGAGTACAAAACAGAGCTAGCTCTAAAACACTAACGTTACAGCAACAACAAAGGAATAAATCACAAAGATATTCTAAATTAAGCTAAAACCCTATTTCTTCTTAATAATAATTTTTTCCTTCGGAGGAGGAGGGTCGACCTGAACCCCTGCCGCGTCCGAGGCCCCTTGTTCCTTGCCGACCTGTTCAGTTGGGGCAGGCAAAGGGTGGCTAACTAAGACTATTTCCAACCCCTTGCCTGCATCCTTTTCGTTGACGTCGTCCGGAATCACAATGGGAGGGTCCGAGGCTTTCATGTTTGGTCCCGACTCGATGTGCCTCTCCTGCTCGGACCCCTCCTCGGATGGCGCAGAGGGCTTAGTGGCCTTCACCTCGCCGACCTCTGCCTTTATCGGCACGGGATCAGTCCGAGGAAAGGAAGGGAGTGACGGCCGAATTGCGGCGGGGTAGAACACGTTTTCTGCCTTCCGTAGTGTAGAAGAAGCCTCAACCCCGGCCCGGTTGAGAGCCTCCAGCCACACTTGCCGGCAGTAAGTGCGGCAAACCCCAGAAACCTCGGCCCTAAGGGCTTCCTCGGTTTCGGCCACACCGACGTCATACCCATCCTGCTCGGCTTGCTCCCGAGCCTTCTCAGCCTCATCTCTGGCGGCCTCGGTCTCGGCTAATCTCTTTTGCAGTGCCAACACTTGCGCCTTTGAGGCAGCCAGGTCGTCCTCGGCGCGCCGTAAAAGCAGCCTCTGACTTTCCGCTTGCCTCTCCGCGTTCTCAAGTGCGGCCGTTGCGCTTTTCTTGCCCCGCTCCTCCTCTATGAGCTTCCTTTTTGTTTCCTGTAGATCCTCTTCCGCCGTCTTTAGACGGTCATCGGCATCATGCCGTTTCGCCTCCTCGTCCTTCATTTGTCGATGGCAGTAGTTAACCATCTCCTCCGCTCGGAAGGAAGCTTGGACGGCCTGAAAAAAAAAAAAAAAAAAAAAAAAAAAAAAAAAAAAACATATATGCATAAGGACTTAGATAAAACACGCAAAAAAAAAATAATAATAATAAAAAAAAAGGGGGGGGGGGGGGCTCAGAACCTACCATGCCCAGATATCTCTTCAACCCGAGGAAGACCTCATGTCTCCTGAGGTTGCGTAGCTCGGCCATGTCCCCGGGGAGCAGCAAGGCCTGCTCCACCGCATCGGCCACGTAACCACCCTTGCCTCCTTGGAAGTCTCGGATGGAGGCCGTGGCCGGAAGAGGGGCGCCATCCAACATGGGCGCCGGCAACCACGCCTCGGGAACTGTTGACGGGCTGCTCCTCCTCTCCATCTCCTTGTGCCCCGTTCGGGGGTGTTTACTCATCCTTTGGGACTCGTCCTCTTGAACGGGCGCAACCCTCCCGACGTCCATGGGCTCCTTGCCCTTCGCTTCCCTTTTCCTCTTCAGCTCGGCGGGATGCAATCCGAGACTCTGAGTCGGAGCAGGGACGACTGGTGGCAGCGAGGGGGGCTTCACTTGTGTGGTCTTCGGTGGCTCAGCCCGCCCGGGCTGGGACTTGATTAGATCTAGCAAACTGGATCTTGCCTTCCTCTGAATACCCATCTCGTCTCGCGCCTCAAACGGTTGGGGAACTGGGTCTAGAGTCAAATCCTCAACAGACGAACCTTGGCCAAAAGCTTCAAACTCGTCCTCGGAGTCTGAACTATCCTTGACGGTTGAGGAGCGAAATACTTGGGACGCCTCCGGCTTCTTCGGAATGCTGTCAGGAATGGCGGCGGTTGCGAGGGTCTCCCCGGGGATTGGGCCAGGAAGCAAGAATCCAGGCGCGGCTACACTGATTTGCCAAAGTCGGGGGTCCCGAGCCTTGATAACACACTTCGGCGCCTGGAATGCAGTGGATATAGGGGTGTATTGCAGGATGAGATGCGCTGCTCTCAACTGGCCGTCTGAATGCATGAACACCTCGGACCTTAATACTTTGTCTAGGCTCTTCTGGTTAACTAGGCCGAGGTGGGGGATGTTTGAATCTTTGTCTGTTCAGTTAACACAGGAAACTCGTTAGTAAAAAAAAAAAAAAGAATAACACAAGATAACAGCGGAGGTAACAAATGAACAAAATATACAAGTATTAAATTTTGAAGGAAGCCATTTCACAAACAGGTGAGATCCGTAAGCCTAGACTCGGCAACCCCACCTGGCTTCCCCTCTCTCGTGGGGCAATGGAGGCCATCATGCCAGTCACCTGATACGATCAGGAAGTCCTTGTTCAACCCTTTATTGGAGTCGGGAAGACACTGGATGAGTCGGACCTCGTTGTACCTAGATTTAAGGTAATAACCTTGACCCCTAAGATGGTGAAGGTTGTAGACCCAGTTTACATCGTGATGGGTCAACCCTAGTCCTAATTTCTCGTTTAAGGCGTCCACACAACCAAGGATCCTAAACATATTAGGAGCGCACTGGGTAGGCGCTAACCTGTGGGCAGTAAGGTAATCCCTGGTGATTGGCCTCATGGGAATCCTCATCCCTCCCTCTACGAAGGCGATCATCGGGATTACTACTTCCCTCTCTTGCCTCCTCTCGTGCCACTCACCCTCTTCGCAATATCTAATTTCCACTCCCGCCGGAATCCCATACTGAATCTTAAAGTTTTCTATGGCCTCCCTAGACTCTACTAAGTACTTGAATCTACCCATTCCTAAGGAGATCTAGAAAGAATACCGAAGAGCTGGGGGAAGGAGATGGAGCAAAGGAGAAAAGAAGTGTAAAGAACAGAACTTTGTAACAAAAGAAGGAATTTAAAGACTCGAATGACTTACACGGATGAAATAGGTCACCTCGGACTGGCTTCTAGGATTTGTAAGGAAGCAAGTGAAGGAATAGTAGTTAAGTTCAGTGAAGGCGTGGTAGTATTCAATGCAGGTGAAAGTGAAGTGAATGATCAACAAAAGGGGGTATTTATATCAAATAACCGTATAAAAGCGGGAAAAGGCCCGCTCGCTTCCTCAAAAAACGCCCAGCCGTACGATTCCCATCTCACCATAGAATGTGAGAAGACACGAAGCCGTCAGAATTAAACGAACGCGCGTCTCGAGGGATACGTTATCAGAAGCGCACTCTGGGAAGTCAAAAAGTCCCCCTGGCGGACAAGACAAGTCCGAAGTGGACTACATCAGCAACAGGGATATCGAAATCCTCCTTTCTGTCCGAGGACCCAGAAAGAAGTATCTCGAGGGGCTATTGTGGGGACGGTGGGCCGCTAGCAGGCATGGGCTGAAATAGACGTCGGGCCGACATGGGTAATGGGCTCAGAGGTTCCTACCAACTCGTGTAGCGCGTCTACTGGCCCAAGCCGAGGACTGTGTGACGTCCGAGGATGATTCACCTCGGAATATTGTTGCCGAGGTGACACTCAAAGCTCTGCCAACTCGGAGAACCTTCTGGGGAATCCCACTAAGCGGGAATGATAATGGAAGCATACACTAGAAGAAAGCCCCCAAAATATCTAGGAGGGCTGCCAACACCGCATTGAATGCACCACAGCTAATCCCCTGGCCGCATTGATGTGGAGGGGACATCTGAACAGTGGTAAATAGTCCCATCACGAAGCAGGTTCTGGAGAAAGTTATGGGGACAGGTGTCCAAGGACAAAGGAGCAAATCCACACGTGGATGGCCAAAAAAGGAGGAAAAAGAAGTATAAAAGGGAAGAAAGAAGGAAAAAGAGGAGATCTTTGGCCAAAAAAAGAAAGAAAGAAAAAAAGAAATAGAGAAGAGAGATAGTCATCCTCGGACGTAGAACAAGAACAATACTTGAAAATCCACCATTGGAGCTTGAACATGGTAGGGGATCTGGTCCCAACCAGTTGATAACCTCAATCACTCTCAGCCCAGTCCTTCTCAACCTACTCTCTATAAATTCATTGTTTAGGGCCTTTGTGGGTAAATCCAACACCTTTGGGTTGGACCACGAAATTGTGTCCCTACATATATATATATATATATATATATATTGATCTCGCCCATTTGTGGCATTTTTATTCTATACATAATGAGTGAGAAACCACATGTATCTTCAAAACGCAATATAAGTGTTGAAATCATGTTTTCCAAACACAATAATTTTTGTTTTTGTTTTTGTTTTTTTGAGAATGAATTCCTAAATTACTTGAAAGCATTACCAACTTTAATTATAGTTATTATCCTTAAAATAATATTATCTACCAAAGTAATCGAGGAGGGCGTCACGAAATTATGTTTATACGATTCTCACCAAAAAGAAAAAAGAAATTATGTTTATATATTCATATTTGTAATTTGGTTGTATTTGCCCAGGTGCAGTTTTTCATATTTATTTATAGGCTAAAGTACAAAATTTGCCTGCTAAATTTCACCATAATTCATTTTAGTTTTCAAATTTTACTTTCATTCACATTAGTCTTCTAATTTTTAATTTTATTTAACTAAAGTCTTTTTGTCAACTTCTGTTAATTTTTTTTAATCTAGAAAATGTTTTTCAATCATTAATTTAAATTTTTTAATATAAAAAATTAAAAAAAAAATTTTGTGACAAAAATTGATAAAAAGACTTTAATTGAATAAATTTGAACATTAAAAAAATGCAATAAACGGAAGTTTTATATTTTCAATTAGCCATTTTTATACGTAAAATAAACAAATAAGTTCAGTAAAAAAAATATAAATAAGTAAAAATTAATTAATTTAAAAAAAAAAAAAAAAAAAAGAGAGAGAGGAGAGAAGAGAAGAGCGGCACAAGCATAGTCCGAGAAGCAGGGCTGAGGGCTTTTGATTTGTGGGGGCTGACTCTGCCGCCTGCAAACATCGCGGGAAGTGTCCCAATAAACTAATAAACTATAAATATCTCCAGCACCTCTCTATCTGTCACTCTTTTTCCGTGTCCATTTTTTTCTTCTCCTTCTTTGTAAAATTACTACTACCATTCAATTTTTAAATTTCACTGCAGAAATTCTTCAGCTACATTAATAACACATCCTATTAGGGTTTTCTTCTATTTCTGTTGAAATTTTTTTTTGAAGCTAGCTTTGAAAAAAAAAAAAAAAAAATGCTAGCAGCGGCTGCAGTTGCTGCTGCTGCATCGAAGAGCCTTAGGGCTCCATTGCTTGTACAACGCAAGTTCCTGTATCCAAATACCACCACTACTTTCTTGCGTTCATACCGTTCTCCTCTTCGTAATTTCAATCTCAGAACAACAACAACAACAAGAACAACAAATCCCTATCCTCTTACCTATCATGTCAAGGCTTTTCTCTCCGATTCACCTTCTTCTTCTTCTTCTTCTGGCCGAGCAGGCAACAGAGCTTATCCTCTACATCCAGTTAGTCTGTTGTAACTTTTTTATTGTTTCATTTGACATTTGGTGATTTGGATGATTCTTAATTAATGATTTTAATTGCTCAATTTGACAGAGTTTTATGGTGAATGGGCGCATTTCGTTCTCGACTTCGACTCCGAAAACTAGTACTACTACTACTACGGATGAGAATAATAATAATAATAATAATAAGAATGAAGCGAAACTCGTGAAGTCGGCCTCACAGGACAGAGTTGCTGATATGAACATCCTGCGTACTCTTGCCACTTACATTTGGGTGAAAGACAACTTCGAATTCCGTCTCCGGATCATCACTGCCTTGGCCTTTCTCGTTGGTGCCAAGGTAACTAATTAGTACTCCGTCATCACCGCTACTACTACTACTACTTCTTCGACACACTTCAATTGGTTGAGGTTCTAAAATTTGGTTCTTTCATTGCAGGTTGTGAATGTTCAGGTGCCCTTCCTCTTCAAGCTTGCTGTTGATTGGCTAACAACCTATTCCAGCAATGCGGCTGCTCTCGCATCCTTCACAACCGCCAATTCAACTGCTTTGGCTCTTTTCGCCACCCCTGCTTCCGTTTTGATTGGATATGGGATTGCGCGGGCATGTTCTTCTGCTTTCAACGGTACTGCTACACTGAAGTAATTGCTAATTCTTGTCCACATTTCATTTTGTTTCTGTTTGAAAGCTTCAATCTTTGATTATATGTGTTTATTACCCGATATCAGAATCACATGCTACTATTACTACCTTAATTTCTTATGCGGTTTTCTAGGTTGTTTGTCATTGTCCATTGATTTTGTTCTCTTGTGGCAGAACTGAGGACTGCCGTGTTTTCTAAGGTTGCCTTGCGAACAATTCGAACAGTATCTAGGAAGGTATGTCGCTGCCAAAAAATTTGTTCCTTAATTATATTAGAATACACACATACACATTACTTTCCCAATATCCCACACAATCTTCTTGCTCGTAATTTCATGTTTCTTATTTGAAATTCTTATATATAGTCAGCAAATTCCTTCAACATGACTTGTGTAATTGTATCTTACTTTCTGCAGGTGTTTGCTCATTTGCATGACCTTGACCTTCGATATCATCTTAGGTATTGCTAATAACCGAGAAACACCTTTGTCATTTTTGTTCCTTTCTTTAATTCTTTTGTTGTTACCATGCACCAGGTCCATACATAATTAAGTGGACATATGGTGTCTCATTTCTTATTTGTCCTCCAATGAACTGAGTCATTTGTCAATTATAATAATCTGTTTTTGAAATTTCACTTATGTATAAAAAGACACATCCTTATCAATTTGCATTTGTTGAGTTTGTGGTGCCAATATAATGTAGCACTTAGCACTCTAATCTTTTCAAAGTTATATCTCCATTCTCCAAGGGATATTAATGCTTAAATTCAGGATGACTTCCCCTATGCAATAGAAAAATTTGTGATAATATATATTTGTAATGGAAACAATTTTGAGCAGCAAAGTTACATATTTTCCTATTTCTCACTTGGCTTCTGTATCTCCAGTCGAGAAACGGGTGGATTAAATAGAATTATCGATCGTGGAAGCCGTGCTATAAACTTCATTCTCTCAGCTATGGTGTTCAATGTTGTGCCCACCATCTTAGAGGTATGGGGATGGATATTCACTTGATTATTAAGCTACCTAACATTTATGATGCCACTGGATTTTGTACTTTGAATGCTGCTGTTTAAATTTAGTGACACATATATCATACCATACTTTGGTGTCTTGTTTGGTACATCTTATTACACGATCATCCTTGCTTTTTCTTTTCTTTTTTTCCTGAAACACTTCTACAGATTTAACATGTATCCTTCCAGATTTCTATGGTATCAGGTATTCTGGCATACAAATTTGGAGCACCTTTTGCATGGATTACTTCGCTCTCAGTTGCTGCATATATCATTTTTACATTATCAGTGACACAGGTATCATTTCCCATTCCAGGTCTTTATCAGTAACGTATGCAAATGGTTTAGAGAAATGGAAAAATAAACTTCATTTGCTTTCTTTTTCCATGTTAATGTCATAACTGTCTTTATGCACACAGCATTCTGACAGATAGTATGCTTTGCAAAATTTTCCTAACCCAAATCACAATGTTTAAAGGCATATGTACTGTGCATTGGCTCCTGAGAGTCCTAAAGGCTTGAATTTATATTAGTTTTTTTTTCTTTTTTCTTTTTTTGTGGAGTGGGGGGGGGGGGGGGGGGAGGGTGTTTGGGGGTTTGGGGGTGTGTGCAAGAAGGTTAATTTTTTGGGTTTATCATTCTCAGCAAAGGGTTTTCTTTGTTTTTCTAGTGGAGGACAAAATTTAGAAAGGCTATGAATAAAGCTGATAATGATGCAAGTACAAGGGCAATTGATTCACTTATTAATTATGAGGTGAGGCTGTGATGTACTTTTAATGTTTGATTTTCTCCTTATGGATCGTTTGATGCCTTATTTTTTCCATATGGATTATTTGATGCCTTATTTTCTCCAATTCTGTCCATTTTTTCCCAGACTGTCAAGTACTTCAACAATGAAGCTTTTGAAGCTGATCAATATGATGAGTACTTAAAGAGTAAGTTATCTTAGTGGTATTGTAGTTTTTACATTGACGCGTAATTATCAATTCAGGTGTATTGGTTTTAAAGGGTTATAGCCCACCTGGTTCTAGGATAGTTAGGAATCAAGAGGCTTAGTTGCTCTGCTGCCTCATGGAGAAAACCTTTATTCCTTCTTCATTGGCTGTATAATGCAGTAAATAATTTGGGCAACCTTCAATCTGATGGGCAATTACCCAACTTGTAGGTTGTCTTTTGTGTGCACAATGCCAGTTTACTGTGTGGGCTGGGTTTGGGTTTCCAAAGTGGGAACCTGTGTTTTTGATGGTTTAGAACAAAGTTTGCTCCTGTGGGTTCAGGTTTAGAAGGGGCTTCCCATCTCAATCCTGGTCTGTTGCCACTCCTACCCTAGTTGGGACTTGGTAATTGCTCCTCCTTCATGCTTAAAATAGTTTGAAATGATGATTTTATGTGGCCAACCACCAAATCAATTTTAATATGGTTCAAGTGGTGTTGGATTTTCTTTATTATTTATGTTCTTTTTAATCTCTTGCCTTCTTAGTCCCCCCCCCCCCTTCTTCCTGATAGTATGGCAAAAGTGCAAGTTATATCCTTTCATTTAAAGTATTTTCAATACAAATTTACTCTAATTGAATCTTAATGCTGTTCTGTTGCTGTGGCGATTCAATTGCTCAGGGTATGAAGATGCTGCTTTAAAAACACAACGTAGCCTTGCATATTTGAACTTCGGCCAAAATATAATATTTAGTATGGCTCTTTCAATAGCTATGGTGTTATGTTCAAATGGAATTATGAATGGCGAGATGACAGTCGGTGATTTGGTAAAATATGTTCTTATATGCTTGTAATGAAACTTGTATTTTTAAAAAGGATTGGCTGATGGTTACACAAATTATGGATTAATGTTATGTTGCAGGTCATGGTGAATGGACTTCTCTTCCAATTATCTCTTCCACTGAATTTTCTTGGCAGCGTTTATCGTGAGACCATACAGAGTCTTGTTGATATGAAGTCCATGTTTCAGTTGCTGGAGGTATTTCTCAAGGAACTTCTTACAATTCTCTTACAGTTTAATTATGTCTGTTAGTTTGGATTTTCTTTCATTTCAGTATGTGTTTTTTCCTTGAGAAAATGACTCATAATTTCTTCATAGGAGATCAAGATTCATTTCTAAATTATTTTTGGATGGTGATGAATGTAGGAAAAAGATCACAGCTTATGTTGGCGACATATGCTTTTCTTTATTTAGTTCACTTCCACAAAGGCTTTGCTATTCTATTATAACAGGAAAGCTACTTCATGTTTAATGAGCCCTTCTAATGAAGGCTTAAAAAGGAAACACATGCTCTATAATGCTTTGGGTGTTGTTACTTTCATTTCTCTGCCTGATATGCTTGAGTTTTATACTGTCATTGTTGTTTAGTTTCTTTTTCTTTGTTGCCTCTTAGCACATTGCCTGTGTGCCTTGTTTTATCTATTTTTTACTATATCAATTTCAATGAAGTCTATTACTTATCAACAAAATATATATATATATATATATATATATATTAAAGATAAAGAGAATTTTTCTTGTTTATTTGAGTTATTTTGTTGTTTGTCTTCCTAGTAATCTAAATTTTCTTTCTCAGTGCCTATTTCCTGAGCATTATTAATTTTTTCTATGATCAATGCAGGAGAGGCCTGAGATTAGAGACAAAGATGATGCAAAGCCACTTAAGTTGGATGGAGGGAGCATTCAGTTCAATAATGTACACTTTGGGTAAGCTCTCTTTTCTCTCTCTTTTTTTCAAATCCTTATATAAAGGAATGGTCTTACCTAGCTATTTCTCTAATATATTGGTTTCTTAGCATATGAATTAGTGGCAAAATTTGATGGTGTAGCAAGCAACAGAAAGTGGTCATCAGTTTGGATTATCTTATTTGAAAAATTAGCACACCACATTATCCAAGCCTTGAAAATATTTTTGAATTGGGATGCTTTAAATCCATCTCTTCATACCATCAACCCCAAAAGTCTGAGCTAGTTAGGAAGAAGGCCAATGATGCATAACAAGACAAGCATACACACCTAATAATAGTCAAGAAATATGGACCTCAGATATGATAATTAGAAGATATAATGAGAAGTCGCGGTTACCTACTCTTGAACCAAAGATCTCATAGTCCACCAAAGTATGATATTATGTTTGTCAACCATCAGCCCAAAAGTTATAGATGTTGGCATGTGTGTTAAGAACGGACATCAAGCACACACTAACACCATCAGATTTTTGGTTTGGATCTTATATTTGCAAGCACACGAATGAGATACAAGGAAGCTTGATGATTTTCTACTGTCATGTTGTATATTCAGTCTTTAGCACTCACCTCTTTATTTGTTAGAAATCAGATGTCATAAAGGTACCCTAATGAGCTCTACGTTTACCTATTTGATATCTGCAAATTCTTTAGATTGGATGGCATAGATTAGTATTCTCCTTAAAGAGTGTACTTGTGGAAAAATGGGTGTATACTTTGTTGACTTTATGATGTAGCCATGGAAGATCAAAATTTTCTACCTCGCAATCTTGTTTATTCAAGATTTATTTCATGGTGTCATTGTTTGAAGTTCAATTGAAGCAAGAGTCTGTGGCTTTAGAGCTTTAATAAGTATTTTAGGTAGTCCTATGGTTTAAAGATTTAATAAGTATTTTAGGTTTAACAAAATTTTTAGTTTGTGTTTTTATTTTGCAAGCTATGATTTTGAAATCAGGGACAAAATTGTAATTTTGCAATCCTACAAATTAAGTGGATTTTGATAATTGAGTTGAGTCTAGAATTTTTTTAGGAGATGCTAAAGGTTTGTTGTTTTGGGCTTTGTGTTTTTCAAAATTGGTTTTCTAGTGTTTTCACACCAAAAAAGAAAAAGAAAAAGGAAAGATGAATCATTTTTTCCATTCATCTATTCCCGCCTCCCCACCATCCCTTTCTCCTAAGCTATAAAAACTGGCCAAAATTAACCATAAAAAATTAACAAAAATCAACCCAGCAGTCTAACACTACCCCAGCAGTGCACCACCACCACCGATGCAACAGCAAATCCATTGCCTGAGGAAAAAAATCCACAAAGCCACCCTGCATTTAACTTCACCCTTGCTAGAAAAGATCCACCTCCACAAGTAAATCCACAAAAAAATCCACCACCAATTGCCACCAACCCTGCAAAATCCCAACCCACAAAAACGATTTTACACTGCCACCAGTCTTCTGTTGCCTCAACCTCAAGGTCCTCAACCCATTTTGCACTGACCCAACCCCAAAAACGCATCTCCTCCACTGCTACATCACCCAGGGTCCTTGGTGAAGGATGGCCTAGAGAGAGACAGAGATGAATGACCAAATGGGAAAAAAAATAAATTGATAACAAATTATTATTTTTATTTATCAGTGTGAACAGTAGTTTGAGAACTGTAATTGAGAAGAGAAAAATTTTGTGATTTGCACAGTGATTTGTGAACAAGTTTTTTATATGTGTTTTTAAAAACAAGCAGCCAAACAAGATGTCAAAATGTGGGACCAACCATTTTTAAATCATGAAAGCTGTTTAAAGTAGGCAACCAAACAGTTTCTAAGTTTCTTGGGATTATTTTGTTTGACCAAGTTAGCCTCTTATTGTCTTATTAGCCTTTTAGGTTACTATTCTAAATAGGGGTCTTAATTTAACTGGAATTCTATTTGTACACTCATCCAACTTGGAGGCTTGGGGTTAGGAAGTTATTTGTTTTTAACCAAGCTCAATTTGGCCAATGGCTATGGTGCTTTGTGGTGTAGATGGATTCCATTTGGAGGAGAGTGATGGAAATTAAATATGGAAATTCTTGGGGTGGATGCCACTGATTTTGTTATGATGGGATGGTTGTGAAATATATGGAACCCTACATTGCTAATACATTTGAATTTTGTGACTCTTTTAAGAAGATTTGAGACTATTTTTTTTTTTTGATAGCTAACTATTTGAGACTTTATTGTAGAATATTTTTTCATCAGAGTATTTTTTTTCTCAGAATTATGAGAGAATTTTCATTACTAAGTAGTTTGAAAAACTTTATTTGATTACTATAGTACTCTTAACAGTATGTGAGCTCAATTATTGCAATATAGGCCTTTTACTACTGATTTGGAGCAACAAAAGTGTCATGAGGAGGAATTTATTATTGCGTCTTTGCAAACTGGTTTAGACTCTGACTTACCTTGTTTCAAAGATCAAATCCTTACTAGTGAGACCTTAGCTTTAGCTGCTAATGCTTATTCTTTACTATTGCACCTGTCAATAGGATAAGACTCCATTGTGACTGGCTCCACTGTCTCTTCCTTTGAGTCTTTTGCCTCGGTTTCAAGCAGGGGCTATGGTAGTTTTGGTGGTGGTTTTTGTGGCGGTTGTGGTTTTAGTGGTGGTTCTTGTGGTCATATTGGTGATGGTGATAGGAAGTATGATCATTGTGGTGGTACTAATCATATTGAAGCTTATTGTTGAGTTAAATATGGCATCATCTAAGCATGCAACTCCTGATTGTGGTTCTTGTGATGCAGTCATTACTTGTCTTAGTGAGCTAGTTCAACAATTGTGTACCAATTACCCTAGGTTAAAATAATTGATAATTTTGGTTTTTATTTTATAAGTTATGGTTAATTTTGTAACCTGGGTAGATTTATAACTTTTGCTCTACAAATATACACCAGCCCATACATAAGGGAAGCAAGAGTTGTATGGTTTTAAAGGTCTAATTATAATTTCTCTAGGTTTAAAAGAATATATAATTTTGCTAATTATCTATCTATCTATCTATCTATCTATATATAATTTTGGTTTTTATTTTATTAGGTATGATTAGTTTTGTAATCAGTGTAGAATTGTAATTTCTGCAACTTTTGCAAATTCAGTGTATTTTGGTTATTGTCAAGTCTAGAACTTTCTAGGAGATTCTAAGGGTATTGGGTTTATTTTCTTTTAAAGTCAAAGTTGGCCTTCGCTCACCTTACTGGCTTGTTAGTATTAGGGTTCATTATTTTACAAGTACAAGAAAGAGTCCTTACATATTTATGCTCACTGTACTTAAGTGTTTTGATACTGAGGCACGTTGGCCTTAGTGTGCTGTTTTCTCTTCTTCTTTTATTTTATTTTTATTTTTATTTTTATTCTATGTACTGTCACTGTTTGTGATACTGTTCATTCATGTGTTAGTACGCACTGTTCATACTATTGTTCACACCATGTGGACAGATTTGATATCAGTTTTTCATTCACCTCTTTGCAAACCTAAATCAAGTCTTTCTCTTTCTCTGCCAAAAGCTTTAACCCTTCTTTCTAGAGTTCTTAACATAGAGCTTTAAATTCTCTGACCCTTAAGTTCACTACAAGTAAATGTAGATAGATTCCCCAATATGTCTTATGTTACTTTACTAGTATATTTTCATTGCATGCTTATTTTTTTTAATGTAAATTATGTTTGCCATGCACTGTCACAGTTCTGTATAAGTTATTGCATTTTGATATGTTGCTTTCATCATTTAAAATTTGTAAGCACTTAGGGTTCTAAGTTCCCTTCAACTTTTGGATTCATAATTGAGGTAAAAAATTTATAGATACTTATTTGCATCAACCTACTAAATTCTATATATTCCTTGGAAGTATAAGAAATTTGTTGTTACAACTGTCAATCAAAAGAATGAGATTTTATACATGGTAACTGAGAGTGTTTAGATCTCTCTGAGATTGTCAACTTCGTTGTATTTTGCTCAGGTTTAAGGTCGATATGGACTACAACTGCGAGTCTTGATTACCATGGAATTGGATGGGAGATTTTAATTATTGCATTAATCTTATTCATAAGCACAGTACACTGTTGTTTTTTTTTTTAAGTATATATATATTTTTAAAAAGATTAAATTTCTGATGCATGTTACTTTTTTTTACTTAAAATTCAGCTACCTGACAGAAAGAAAGATTCTTGATGGGGTTTCTTTTGTTGTACCAGCTGGGAAAAGTGTGGCTATTGTTGGAACCAGTGGCAGTGGTAAGTATCAATTAGCAGGAAGTAGGTTTTGGGTTATTTAATTTACTTTAACACACAATAAAAAAAAAAAAAAATTAAACTGATATTTATTTATATATATGAGATTCAATTTTTTATTTACATGTGGGTACTTCTAATGATATTACAATTTTACCCCTCACTATACTAGTACATATTCATAACCCTCCTCACTAATGATATCAAAGAAAATTTTTGGTTGACTATTTTCTCTCTCACCCGTTACAATTTTATTTAGTTTTATATAATTTTAGAATTTAATTGTATTTTTTTTTCTATTAGTCTATTGGATTTTATTAGCTAGTGTACTCCATGGAGACAATTTGCTTTAGTAATAATATTTATTGTTGGAGTTTGTTCCTTAAATAGCTTGGTGTTGATTTCACGGAACCCAGTGTTTGATTTCTAGGTTTTGTTTTCTTTTGCTTGGTCTTGATTCTAAGCAGGCCTAGGTGTTGCTTTTGCTTGGTGTTGATTCTAAGTAGGTATAGGTTTTGATTATATTTATTTTATTTTCTTTCTTCTGTTGATTCTCAATCCCTTTGAGAATTGGTCCTGCATCAATTTTGGTATCAAAGCAAAATGCAGTCAACCCCTACTGCCGGTCTAAGAAACCATCATCAAACACCAAACCACCCTTGACTGAGACTCCCACCGCATCCAACAACCCCACATGTTCGATTTCAAGACAGCCAAAAGAGTGCATTATAGACAATGGAAACCGCAAAGGAGCAAGATGAAGCATAACATTGATCATGTAAAAGTCAAGACCTAGGAAGATGTTTGTATTACTGCTATGGATCCATTCAAGAAGGAGTTTTAGCTGAAAAGTACTCTAGTCATTGATTTTATCATTTCAAACAAATTAAATGATGTGGTAGGAAAGAAAAATTTGTTTTCCTTAATGCTCCAAAGGTAATTGAAGAATTGGTTTAAGTTTTTTTTATAAGCAAGAATTGGTTTAAGTTAGTTCAAAGGTTCTTATACTTCAACGCAATAAAACCTATGATGCACGGACGCGGCGCCAAAGGCGCCGCACCCGCGTCGGACGCTGCGCGACGTGGCGACGCATGAGCAACGCCGCTGCCCGCGCGTCGTTGCCGCGTGGTTGGGTTTTTTTTTTGGCCGACTCGGGCTGACTCGCGCCGGCGCGGCTGTGACTCGGGCCGATTCGCCCGGAACCGGGCGGATTCATGCCGACTCAGGCCGTATCGGCCGAAACAGCCGATTCAGGCCGAAATTAAAAAAAAAAAAAAAAAAAAAGGTGCAAAACGCACCATATGAACTACTTCAGCTCTCTGATTCACATTTTAAGAAGAAAAACACTCTTGCTCTCTCTACAACACCGAACACTCTCTCTCGCCTCTCTGTTCTCTCTGATTCTTCCATGGTTTCAGTTGAATCATTTCACACATTCTCTCTCACAGTCACACAGTTGAATCAGTTCACTCATGGAATGTTTTAGTTTCAATCTTGTGGGTTGTATTTAATTTATGAACATCATATTTTAGTTATTATCTACTATTACTCTTAAATTTGGTATATTTTAATATAATGTGAAAAAGTATGCTTAGCAATATATTAAAAATATAAATAAAAATATTTTTAATAATTTTTTAATCGCCGAGTCCCGCTGCACCCGCACCTACCTTTTTCAAAAATTGTCGAGTCCTGCACCCGCACCCGAGTCCCGAAACGCACCCGTGCTTCATAGAATAAAACTCAAGACTGAGTTTTTTCTAGCAAGGGGAGAATGATGCAGCAATGGAAGATTAATTCATTACTTCACAAATTCCTCTATTTAAGACTTATTTTATAGGGGTCACATGTGAAGTCCCATTGAAGTAAAAGTCATGTTAGTGTTAAAGGTCTAGTTATGCATGTCCTTGGGTTAAAATAAATTTTCATTTGAGTTTTTATCTAATAATTTATTGTCAATTTTGAATTTGGGGCAAAATTGTAATTATTGCAATCACTACTAATTAAGGGTATTTTGGTAGTTTAGTTGAGTTTAGAATTTTCTAGGAGAGCCCAAGTATCTTAGGTTTTATTTTCTCTAAGTCTTTAGATTTTTAGTTTGCTTGTCAAACTAAGAGTCCTAATATTACTAGTATAAGAAAGAGTTTATATATATGCAATAAATTTACTTGATATATAGATAAGTTGATTGATAAAAATATTAAGTATTTTCAGCATTGAGGCGTGTTGGGTGTGTTCTTTTCTCCCTTTCTCTTCTCCCTTTTCTTATTTTCTCTCTTGTTGTGCTATTCTCAAGTACTTTTCATAAAACTCCTAAACACCATCAAATTCTCTCTTTTCCTTCTCCCTTAAAAATTAAAACTCCAAATCAAGCCATTTCTTTTAACTATCAAAACCCTAAACCCCATTCTTTCTTCTACCAAATGGCCATCAAATAACACAACAAACCACCTTTAAATCTTAACACAGCCCTATAATCATTTCTTCAATAATTCTTAACCATCACAAGCATGCATAGAAAAATTAACCAATTTGTCCCACGTCACTAAAAACCACCAAAACCTACCTAAGCTGCTGCTGTGAAACACATACCTAGGACACTTATCTCATCTCCATAACTACAGACCCCTGACAAGTTGTCACCATTGCATTCAATTTCCACAGGCCATGACCCATCTCACACCGAAGCAGCCCCTCACCATTTGCTAGCCCAAATGCCGCCAATTCAGATGAATATGGTTCAAGGTTGATTGCTCCACTTGTTGAAGGACAAGTTGTCAGGTTATTGGCTCTTGGAGCAATGTCTCATAAGATCTTTTTCTCCGCCTTGTTATCACACTACCGAATTTGCTCCTTGTCCCTCTTGCTGTATCCTCACCAACCTTGGTATCTAAGTCCCTTGACTGCTTTGTTCTCAAAAAAAAAAAAAAAATGTCCCTCGACTGCTTCTTGAGTTTAGACCCTAGCATAGATCTGTTCAGACAATGCTGATCCATCCTATTGATTTGTAACCTTGCTCTATTTGTCAGTTAAAAACAAATTTGAAGCAATATAGTTGGAATTCTTGACTATTAGTTTGGCCCAATCAACACGTGGTATGGCTCAAGAATTTAACACGTTGGCATATCCTTTAGTGTTCAAATAGTGCATGGTATGTGTGTTTCCTCTCTTTATATATTTGAAGCCATGGCAGTAGCTTCTTTAGTGAGCTTTATTTACGAACTCCAGGTGGACAAAATTCCCAACTAGTGCTTCATGGTGATATTGGAAGACCTATATTTTATTTCCTTGGATCAGTATGGGTGGTTTTAGAGGTTTTTTATTGAATCTAAGCTGTTTTAGTTGGTGGTTGAGGAAGGAGGGAATTTTTTTTCCCTTAAGATTTATGAACGGGGAAAATACTACATGCAATCGGTGTTTATGGGCAAGAGTGCAGCACTTTGGTTAATGCAGAATTTGGAACACATCGTGATTAGGGTTAATCCTAAGCAATTTTTCACACTCATGGAAGTTGATACTGCTTACACTTTGCAACTGGAGTCCAACTCGTTTGGGCAGTTTTTATCAGTGACAGAGCTTAAGGTAGGTAGGTTGTGGAGAACTATCATTATCCATGCCGGAAAGTTACAACAACGATGGAGAACCTTTGGGATTGAATTAAGAAGAATATTGGAACCTTCCTAATTTGCATTGGGTGGACTGAATTTTGTACTGTACAAGTCTAAGCAGATCCCAAAGTATCGTTCTGCCAGGTCCTTTGTGGAAGCTGTCAAAGCTCCTGTGTAGGCAAGGTTGAAGCCTGCTCAGCAGCCCTTCATCAAAGAAAAGGTCAAGGATGGTGTCGTGGAGAAAATAATGGAGCTTCCGAGAGACTATTCTTGCACACAGGTTGGTAGTTTTTGAAACTTGGGCCAGAAGTTTTCTCCCGTCAGCCGTGGGTGGTGGTGAGGGTGGAGAAGGTGGTATTAATGGTAAGAATAATATTGAGGCTAAAATCCCGGAAGGTAATAATCTTAGTATTCCTTTGAAGTTTAATTTGAATTCAAAAATTGTTGAGTTCGGAAAGGTGCGTGATATTAGGAAGTCACGTTGGTTAGGGAGAGGGCTGATTGTGGATGTGAATGAGTTTGGAAAGAGGCGGGTATCTTGGGATGGTGTTAAGGATGGTAAGCAAGCTGGCAAATGGGTAGCAAGTAATGATGCCCAGAATACAAAAGTGGGGCTGGGCCCATCCAATCAAAAGGCCCAAGATGCTCTGTTGGGTAGTAAAGACTGTTTTGGGATTGGGTCTGTCAAGCCCATCTAATTTTGAGGCTGGCGAGAGCTCTTTTAGTGGCCCAATTGTTCTAGATCCTTCTTACCAGAGCTGTCTCTCTATCCCGAGTTTAGGTATGAGTGAATTGACTGCCACAAAGAAACACGAGAGCTCAGTGGTCTCACCTACGACATCGGTGAAGCTTGCGATGTTGCTGAAGGTGCCCTTGACCATGATCTCCTCCTTAGCAGCGACTGAAGTGGCAGGTGAGGGTGGTCAACACAACCCGAGTCAAATTGCTCAACCATCCACCATGCCGATTGGACTAGCGGTCGTGGCCCATGCCTCCCACGAGCCGTTATCGACTGTCAGTGCTTCGATTGGGCGATTATGGTGCTGGTGGTGCCCTCGGCCACGATGTGCTCCATTACGGTGTCGGAAGTGATAGGTGTTGATGGATTTGGGGGTCAGAGAAGCCAGACTCAGTTCTCCACCATGCTAGTCAAGCCAGTGGGGGTGGCCCAGGCATTCAGTGAACCGGTATCGATCTCTAGTGCCCCGATAGTGTCGGTGCTGGTGACTTCGACATCTTAGGTGGCAACGGAAGATGGGGATGAGGATTTTGTGGGTCCGGAAGGATCGGTCACTACTAATAATGATCTCGATCTTGAGGGAGTTCATCTGCTTGGCCCCACTATTAGGGAATTGGTTGGAGACTTGGATAAGTCTTGGGGTAATTCCAAAGACTGGATGCTACAATTGCGTGATGGACGGTAGTTAGTGCTTCCACTGTCACTGTACTGATCTCCAGATTGTATGTCAGTTTGCTCAAGCATGGAGGGAGAGTGTGTACCAGGTATTGCTTCTATTGCTAATGAAGGGTAGAGGGTTAGTTGGGCAGATGAGGGTGAAGGGCTAGTAGAGTCTTCGTCTGTGGTGCCTGGGTCAGAGAATGAGATGTGGGAATTTGATGAAAGGTTGATGTCTTGGGAGAGAGGTGGTGAGCCATTAGTTGTGGTACCTTTGGCCATTGAAGATCCTTTGGAGTCGGTGTCTAGTCCTGTGAAGGAGATTGGGTGTAAGGAGAGTGTTGAGAATAGTCAGCTATCATAATGGGTAACCAATAGGATAAAGGCTTTTAAGAAATCTGTGGGCACTTCTTTGGAAGGTTTTGAGGAGTAAATTACAAGATTGTTATTAGCTATAGAGGCAAAATATATATATATATATATATATATATATATATATATATAAACAGAAACATGTGGTGGGTGATCAGACGAAGTTGGTCAAGTTAGGCTAGAAAGGTCAGCGGGAGTTGAAAAATTTGTTGTCATCTTTGAATGTTGAATATGGTCCAAATAAATTAAGGAGTGCAAGTATGGAGTGGGCTGTTGTGCCTTATCAATGAGTTTGAATATTATTTCTTGGAATGTTAGAGGGTTGAATGACCAGGATAAAAGGCTTAGGGTTAGAAATTTGATTAGGAAATGGGGGCCAAAATGTGGTTTGTCTTCAAGAAACCAAAATGGGGCTAATAAATAGAGCAGTGATTCGTAGCTTGTGGGGTGGCCAACATGTTGACTGGTCTTGCTTAGATTCTTGTGGAGCTTCTAGAGGGGTGTTGTTGATGTGGAACACACGGCTTGTGAATAAATTGGAGGAAGCAATGGGGAGATTCTTGGTTTCTTGTAAATTTACAGGTGTGTTAGATCAGTTTGTATGGGCTTTTACTGGTGTCTATGGTCCTAATTTGCACCGAGACAGGAGATTTTTATGGGAGGAACACTATGGTTTGAATAGCCGGTGGAGTGTTCCATGGTGTGTGGGTGGTGACTTTAATGTGGTTAGGTTCCATTCCGAACGATTGGGGTCTAATTCTTTCACTGCTGCTATGCGGGAGTTTTCCAATTTTATTTTGGAACAGGGCCTCATTGATCTACCATTGCAAGGGGGAACTTTTTCTTGGTCAAATTCTCGAGAAGTTGCTTCGAAGGCTAGGCTGGACAAATTCTTGTTCTTTGCAGATTAGGAGGATAAGTTTCTAACTGTTTCTTAAAGACAAATGTTCAGGTTGTGCTCAGATCATTTTCCAATTGTCCTTGAGGGTGGATCTTTTTAGAGAGGGAGTAGGCCGTTTAGATTTGAGAATATGTGGCTTAAGGATGAGGGTTTTGTGGATAAGGTTTGGTCTTGGTGGGAATCCTATCAGTTTCATGGTGCTCCAAGTTTTGTTCTGGCCAATAAACTAAAACTTTTGAAAAATGATTTCAAAAGATGGAATGTGGAGGTGTTTGGTCATGTTGAAGATTGGATTAAAAAATTGTGGAAGGACCTGAGTGTTCTAGAGAATATTGAGGATTGTCGGGGTCTATCAGTGGAGGAAACGTTAGAAGTGGGAAGAATTTGTGATGAGTTAGAAAAAGCTACTCTGTTAAAAGAAATTTGTTGGAGGTAGAAATCTAGAGTTCTCTATATTAGGGGAGACGGGAATACTAAATTTTTTCATCGTATAGCTAACTCTCACAGGAGGTTTAATTCTATTGATAGGCTTATGGTGGATGGGGATTTGTCTTCGGACCCGGCAACTATAGCAGACTGTATCTCTCGGCTCTATAGGCAGCTTTATTTTGAGGATGTGGCTCATAGACTTGTCTTAGATGATGTGGATTTTTCTAGTAGCTCGATGAAAGATGCAAGTTGGCTAGATAGGCCTTTTGAAGAGGAAGAGGTGTTCGGGGTGTTCAATGATTTTAACGGTGACAAGGCGCCTGGCCCTCATGGCTTTTCCATGGCGTTCTTCTAGTCTTGCTAGTGTGTTTTGAAAATAGAAATTATGGTTGTATTTCACAATTTTCATACTCAGGCAGTGTTTGAGAAGAGTCTTAATGCTTCATTCCTTGCCCTTATTCCCAAGAAGGTGGATGTTGTGGAGGTAAAGGACTTTCGACCTATAAGCTTAGTTGGTGGGATTTATAAGATTATTTTTAAGGTGTTGGCTAATCGGCTTCATAGGGTGGTACATGGGCTTCTTTCGGATTCACAAAATGCCTTTGTGAAGGGCGGGCAAATTTTGGACTCCGTTTTGATTGTTTCTAATTATAATGATAGTAGATTGAAGTCAGGAATTCCAGGTGTGTTGTGTCAGTTGGATGTGAAGAAGGTGAACGATCATGTGAGGTAGGATTTTTTAATGTATATGCTTTAGCGCTGTGGGTTCTCAGAGAAATGGAGAAAATGGATAATGTATTGCATTTCAACTGTAAAATTTCCCATTCTGATCAATGGTAGTCAATCTGTTTTCTTTGGAAGTTCTAGGGGAATTCGGCAAGAGGACCCATTATCTCCATTGCTTTTTGATATTGTTATGGAGGCATTAAGTCAAATGTTGGATGTGGCTGCCTCCTCTGGGAAATTCTCAGGCTTTTCCGTGGGTAGTACGGCTAGTTTATCATTGATGGTGTCTCATCTTTTATTTGCAGATGATACTCTTTTGATGCTGAACCTTCTCAGATTGCTAAATTGAGGGCGATTCTTGCGATTTGAGGAGGCCTCAGGGTTACGTATTAATTTGGGAAAATGTGAGTTGGTACCTGTTGGTGTGGTGCGCAATTTGGAGGCTTTGGTGGGTTTGTTGGAGTGTGGGCAATCTTCTCTGCCCTTGAAGTGTTCGGGCCTTTCATTAGGTGCTAAGTTTAAGTATTTATCTGTTTGGAATCCTATCCTAGAGAGAATGGAGAGGAGATTAGCAGGTTAGAAGAGACTATATTTATATAAAAGGGGTAAGGTGACACTCATTAAAAGCACACTCTCGTCTTTACCTACATACTTCCTTTCCCTTCTTCCTTTACTTGGTAAGGTGGCAAAGCGTATGGAGAAATTACAACGAGATTTTCTGTGGAGTGGAATTGGTGGCGAAACTAATTTACATCTAGTTAAATGGGCCAAGGTTTGTAAGTCTTTGCAGGTTGGGGGGTTAGGTATAAGACGTTTGGGAAGCTTTAATTCTGCCTTGCTAGGAAAATGGTTGTGGAGGTATGGCATGGACACTGATGCTTTATGGAGGAGTGTTATAGAGGCAAAATATGGGAATATTTGGGATGGTTGGTGTACGAAAAAGGTGACGAGTCCTTATGGGGTCAGCCTGTGGAGATACATTAAAAGTGATTGGTTGAACTTCTCTAAACTCCTTGTGTATGATGTGGGGGATGGTATTAGAGTGAAATTTTGGAAGCATGTGTGGTGCGGGGATTGTACTTTCCAAGAGGCCTTTCGGAGCTTTATTGTCTTAGTCGGTCAAAAGATTCCTCAGTGGCTGAAGTTATGGTTTGGTCTGCTGGGAGGTTTCATTGGAATGTGCAATTTTGTCGTCCACCAAAAGATTCTGAACAAGAAGCCTTCGATTGGTTTATGGGGTTGGTCTATTCTTCGACGGTGCGGGGGTTTGGCCCAGATAAGGTTTGTTAGAAGCCAGCAACGAGCAAAGGTTTTGAGGTTAGAGGATATTATAGCTCCTTTTACCCTCCTACTTGTGTATTTTTTTCCATGGAGAATGATATGGCAATCAAAGGTTCCTCCAAGGGTAGTTTTTGCGCTTGGTCTACTTCCTTAGGTAAGATCTTAACAACAGACAACCTTCGTAAAAGACGTGTGCTAGAGCTTGATTGGTGCTATATGTGTAAGAGATGTGGGGAGTCTGTGGATCATCTTCTGTTTCATTGCCTCATAGCTTGGGGGTTGTGGTCTTTGGTTTTCTGCTTGTTTGGTATTCACTTGGTTATGCCTCATACTGTTCTTGAGTTGTTTGAGGCTTGGCAAGGAAAGTTTGCGCGACATCGTAATATAGATGTTTGGAGATTAGTGCCTCATTGCTTGATCTGGTGCATTTGGCGTGAAAGTAATACTAGAAGCTTTGAGAGTTGTGAACGTTCTTTGCTAGAGATAAGTCTTTTTTCTTGCACACTCTCTTTGAAAGGAATGTGGTTTTTTCTCATTTTTCTTGTTCTTCTTTTCCTATTTTTCTTGATCGTTGTACTTTTGGTTCTTGATTTGTGCCCCCATAGTACATCCCCAATGTACTTGGCTTGGCACTTTTTCTTTTATTAATAATATTTTTAATAAATAGCGAGTCGGAATACTTGAACACTGTGTAGTAGATTTAATATAACCTGTTGGAGAGTTAGGTATGCACTCACTGGGAAGTAATATTTTCCACTACTTGATGAAAAGAAAGTTCAAGAAGATAGCCAAGAATTTGAGGGTGCATATGTTGTAAAAAATGAGTTTGATGCATTTGCTATTGATTAACCTTCCATGGTGCATGAAGTGGAAAGGTTTGATATGACAGTGCTTTATGTGGATCAAGATAAGGTTATATTTTATCCACCTATGAGATGAATGATATGGAAGAACAAAAAGCGTCTTCATTCTTAGTGCAGCCAAAGGCTCTTCAAGAGTTGGTGCAAGTACGACATGCAATAATTCCCTTCCTTAAACACTTCAACACCCGAGCTCGAGTTTTCTCTAACTAGGGGAATGCAAAGACAATTTTATTTAGTTTTATGTAACTTTAGAAGTCATTTGTAATTTTTTCTGTTGGTTCATTGGATTTTATCAGCAAATTAGGTTATTAGTATTTTATTTTTTAATTTCTTGGAGTCAAGGTTAGTTTCTTAATTCAATAATTAGGCTTTGAACTAAGCTAATCAGGCTTGGGGTTCTTAATTAAGTAATTAGGCTTTGACCAAAGTCAATTAGGATTAGGGTTTAGACCTAATAGTCTATAAAAGCATGCTGTTTTACTCCAATGGAGACAATTTGCTCGAATAATAAAATTTATTGTTGGAGTTTTCAATAGTTTGGTATTAATTCCCAGCAACCCCAGGTATCAATTCATAGGTCCTGTTTTCTCATTCTTGGTATTGATTGCTGATTTCTAGGTTATTATAATTATTTTATTTCATTTTTGTTGCTCTTGTTGATTCTCAATTCCTTCAAGAATGCATCATCTTATTTAAAAAAAGAAAAAAGAAAAGAAAAAAAGATATAGCTTTCTGAATAGATGTAGGGACAACCATAGAAGACAACAAGGAGGTAAAGGCATGAAGAGATGGATATAAATGGGCATAAGATACAAACTTGGAAATGGAATGAAAAGTATAGGTTTGCTTACCTTGTGTAGAGCAATGGGAAGAGAATCAAAATAAAGAAGTGGATTTCCAGATTAGGGAAGAGTCTCAGTGGGAGGCGTTTGTCTGTGATGATACACCATTAATGGTTTCTTAGACAGAGTGGTTGGACTTGGAGGAGAGAACGGAGCCAATCGAGGAAGACAAGTGGAGAACTGCCACCTATAGTTGTTTGATCTTGTGGATTGGCCATTCATTTCTATCAAAAGTTCTGTTATTTCACCCATTCTAAATTGTCTGCAAGACACACGAAGGCACTGCATTTCAAGCTTCAGAATATGGCTCTGAAAGCATCCATAACAAGAGCTTAGCATTTGAGCCACAGCCCATGGTGCGACCCCTTAATCTCCAAATAATGCCCACACATAAAGACCTAATATCTCTAGTCACCATACGATACAGTTAAAGGTGTTCAACTGATTCCTTGGTGTTCTTGTATTTAAAAACACCAATCAATGTATTTTGCTTCTAACGATTAACCATTGTTAAAATTCTGACTAATGTCCATGCAAAGAAAGAAGCCTTTCTAGGCACCGTAGCATCCTAAATACTTCTCCAAGTAAAGCTAGCCCCTACAGTGTCCCTCGAAGCTTCATAATAATAGCGATCTTCAAACTTCATAATAAGAGCTAACTTCAAACTTTCCAGCCTTTACAGGTTTCCACACTATTCAATCTTCCTCTAGCAGGAAGATTATAGCTTAAGATATCTAAGAAATTATCCACCACCAAATTTCTCCATTTATTATTTTTTTGATAGGTAAGAAAAAATTTTATTGCGAAAAGACTACTTCATTAAAAGCATGAAGTAGCAAAAAAACCAACCACTATGATGGTCTATCGGCACCTCCAGGGTTGAATTTCTCCATATATTATCTTTTTGGCTTGTGATTTGACACAAATTTCTACTTCATTTTCCTCCTTGTATCTTTGAAATGCTATGGAATGTGCTTAGAGAAAAAAAGTATAAAGTTTCATATAAGATGTCAGATGCCACAATTGATTTCCCTTTTTTATATAAATGGGACCATCTCAAGGTTCAGAAGGTGTACTGTGATAATAATGCTGATTTTATTTTGAATTTTGAAACAATAAGCGCCAGTCTGTTTTCCGTCCATTGCATTCGAGGTGCCATTATAATTTACCTTATCTTAAGGAAATAACCTTTTGACTTGGGACAATTTGTGTCTTCTATATTTTTGTACTTGCCTTTCGAGTTGTCTGTTTATCTCAGTTTTGCAATGCTTTTATAACTATGGGTTTGTCATGCTTGCTTGAAAATTCAATGATTGCATCAAGATCCAAACTTGAAGTTTGCATGTATTAACTGTTTCATTTACTTTATAGTTGCTCTCTTCAGTTCACACCTATGGGGTCTTACTAATGTCTTCACTATTATCTTTCTTTTCATTACTTTGTACTTGTTGCTCTCTTCATTCCACATGTATAGGGTAATACTAATCTCTTTACAATCATCTTAGCGTATGATCATTTGCCCTGATTTTCATGAAATACTTGAACAAGTGAGTGATTTATATACAAATGCAGTTTCATAATCATTCCAATTTATTTTCAGTCAGTGGCTGGTGGATACTTCCATTTGTGTTAAACCTTAAACCTTGAACCTTGTTATTGCATCATCGAATGCCTTTTCTACTCATCTCCCTGCAGCAACATTAATATATTGAAACTGGTATCTGCTTGCAGGCAAGTCGACCATTCTTAGATTGCTCTTCAGGTTCTTCGACATCAATTCTGGAAGTGTAAGAATTAATGCTGTGATTCTCTTTTTTTGTTTTCTATTGGTACAATATTGGTATCTTACATCCTAATGTACTCAATTCTTCAATGATGTGTACTTGCATTTACTACATGCATCAGTGGTGGATATATTTTACTTGCAAATTTTGACATGCTAGACAAACAGAAACTAAACATTTAGACTACCCCTTTCCATAGAAAACTAATAAGGTAAAAAGAAGATAATTATTATGATTAAATGTTTTTTTGTTATTTATTTTAAAATGTAGTGTTGGTAGCACAGGGCATGAAATGAGAACAGAGCTTCACATTTTATGTATGAAAAGATGATCACCTTCATAAAATTGTATGTATTCTGAAAGCTCCAAATGACACCTTTCGCCGGTTGCTAATTATGAAGCTATTGGTCACCGACTCTTTTTCAACCTAGAACTTCTTAAGTACATATATTGTAGGGTACTTTCTCATCTAGCTATATCTCTAGCATTGTTATTAGTTTTTTACTTCTATTTTTTCATTCCTGGAATATTCTTGATGGACAAAGACATGAAAAGATATCTTCAATATGATATGATGAAGAATGGGAATGGAAGTTTCTTCTTCTTCTTCTTCTTCTTCTTCTTCTTCTTCTTCTTTGTATGATGGCATTTCGACCATTGACTTGCTTCCCTTCATGAACACGGAATTTGTCCTTCACAGATAAGGATAGATGGTCAAGATATTCGTGAGGTAACTCTAGAGAGTCTACGGAAATCTATTGGTGTTGTGCCACAAGATACGGTTAGTTCAATTAAGTGATTTCATATTTGTTTTTCTAGTTCTAGTCTTCTATATATGAATATATAGGTATTCCATGTTAGATCTTGCAAGTTGTAAGACTAATAAGACGAGCAACTTGTGCTTGATGAACAGGTACTTTTCAATGACACAATATTCCATAACATTCATTACGGCCATCTTTCAGCAACAGAAGAAGAGGTATGTGATGCACCTGTGTTACTTCTTGCTTTGTTTATTTGGGTTCTGCAAATAATGCACAGTTGAACATTCTAAGTTATTTTTCTAGCCTAATTTTCTTTTTGTGTGTGTGTGTGTGTGTTAAGGTGTATGATGCCGCTCGACGTGCAGCAATTCATGACACTATCATGAACTTCCCGGAGAAATATTCTACTGTTGTGGGGGAACGCGGGCTGAAGGTAAGAGGACCACTGCAGTAATACATTTTCCTAGTTATGGTAGTAAATGGAAAGACACCCCTCTTTCCAGGCTGAGCTGCTGGATGGAGTGTGGGGCTGGATACAATTGCCAGTTCTCAATAAGATATGCATGTCTGTGTACATTGACAATAGGATTCTACATTTTTTATTTTAATGAATACTTCAGGCTATATAGCAGTGTGTTTGTAATTGGCGGAAAGATCCCTGGATTAAACCATTACATAGATTTTTAAAACATATTTATATAAATGAGACACCGCATAAGTAAATATTTGTTGAGCTTTTGGAGTTTTAGTTATGCTTCTGGCAAAGACAATGCTCAGCCAGACCTTTAAGGTTTATGGAAACTGATTAGCAAATAAACTGCAATTTTTTTTTTTTTTTTTGGAGAGCTTGTCAGTCAACTCTTGAATTTTCATTAAATGGGTGTTTCTATACAGCTAAGTGGTGGTGAGAAGCAGCGTGTCGCTCTAGCTCGTGCATTTTTGAAAGCACCTGCAATTCTGTGAGCATTTTTACTTTATCCCTTTCTTCTTGATTGAACCTTTATTTTTATTCACATTTGTGTGCATTTATATACTTAGGTAGGTGAATATACATTCAGTACCATAAATGCATAAGGATAAACTGGCATGTGGGCAGTAGGCATGAGAGTTGAGAACCATTCGTTCTTTCTGTTCCCTGGAGAACTCATCTTTGATGATCACTTTCTCTGTTGAACATTTTGGAATTTACTGTTTTCCTTTCTCATTATTTAGAGAATGTTCAAATCAAATTGCAATGGTATAATTGAGATGTGTTGTTAATGTCTGTTTTAGGTATATGATTCAATTAAGTCTCATACTGCCTCTGCCAATAAAAGTTGCTAATTGAGAAATAAATTAGTTATAATTGATAGATCATTTTTGACAAAAATATTCTCTTCATACTTGAAATATAGGTACTTGTTCTATTTCGTCCCTAAAATTTAAACAGTTCTATTCTCAATGTCACCAATTTCATCCGTTTGTCAACTTTCGTTAATTTGTTGCTAGTGTATTCCATATAAAACTATTTTTTAGAGATGAAGATAGAACCAAAACTATATTTTAGGGACAAAATAGAAATAGTTTTATTTTTGTCCTTGAAATATCATCCAGGTTTTATTTTTGTCCCTGAAACATAACATGATTGGCCAAAAGGACGAAATGTAGTACATTTTAAATTCTTAGGGACGAAAGTAGAATTTTTAAAATTTTAAGAATGAAAATAGAACCTGGGCTATATTTTAAAGAAGAAAAGAATATTTTAACCATCATTAACTCTTTTTTTTTCCCCTTCTGTCAAAGTTATTTTTCCTTCTTGTTAATGAGTTGTAGCTAAATAGCACCGCCACATAAGAATGGAATAGAGGGTGTGTTATTGCCATATTGGGTTTTGGACCCACTGGGTGCATGTGTAACTTACCATAAATTTTATAAAATGATTATATATTGTTCCTAATATATTGAACTTAGAGTAACAATATGTTACACACATGCTCGCGCACACACACATTCTTGAGGAGCAAAGGATGATTATGTTGTTTAAATTTGAATGGTTTAAAAATTCTCTCTATTTTGGTAGTTTTTGGTATGTTTTCTGGAGCTCACATTAATTCTCTAGGCCACATTATTTGCTTTCAGATTTAATCTTATGAGCAAACTCCACACACATTTCCCTCACAAACCATTGATTTTTGGAACATTGTAGCCATCAGCAATTAACTTTGGTCTAATTTAAGCTACATTTGCAGTTTTAAGCCTAATGAGGGTCACTGATTTCATTTATCGGCATATGTGATATGACACAATTTTGGTCAGAATGTTTATTAACGAACTTCTCCATATATAGAGGAAAAAGATGAGTTGATTTTTTTTTTTTTTTTTTTTTTATTGGGGCTAATTCCGTGGATCTGATCTGTGATCTCCAGATTGTGTGATGAAGCTACAAGTGCACTGGACAGCACAACAGAAGCGGAGATTTTAAGTGCATTGAAGTCCCTAGCAAATGATCGAACTTCAATATTCATTGCTCATAGGCTTACCACGGCAATGCAATGTGATGAGGTAGGTATTCTTGGTATTAATTATGCACAAATCTTAAGGGGATGGGATCCCATCCCATTTAAATTCTCTAGTTCCCCCAAATATTTAGCCGGATATTCCATTTAAATTCACCAATTCCCTCCAATATGCCTTGCTTTTTTGTTTATACCACTGATTTTATTGACACCTGCACTACAGGTCAGCCATACCTTAAAAGAATGGCACTTAATAATAGATTACCAAGTTTTCTATGCATTTCCTGTGTGCCATATTGTTTACCCTACGTATATTAAACGTTCCTATATGCTACTCATCCATCTTTTAAAATGTAATAATCAGATTGTAGTTTTGGAGAATGGGAAGGTCGTTGAAAATGGACCCCATGAAATTCTCTTATCGAAGGCAGGAAGATATGCACAGTTGTGGGGACAGCAAAACAACACTATGGATGCATTTGATACAGCCATCACCTTGAAGTCATGACCTTGAAACAGAAAAATGAAAGAAACATTGTAAAAGAAAATGGAACTTATATAGTTTCTTTTTTTGTCTATTTTACCCTTTGACTATACTTTGCATAAACAATTTTCGAGTTGATATATATTCAAAAAAATGCCTATGAAGTGGATTTAGGTGCTTTGGGCAATTGATGGGTGATTGCATCTATGTCTCACCAGTGCAATTTGAGGTGACAATTTTTTACTCAAATTTTGGTCGGGCAGGGATTGGACTAGGATTTTATGTCAATTGTTATCGGAACTGACAACTTCTTGGTCATTTTCATCTGATTATGATAAAATTGCAAAACTTGTTCCTGATGTGCATATGCCAGCAGCAGGACTATCTGTGTAGGCTTTACTGAGATATTTCCTGATGTATAATTTTGCCATTGCATGTGTGTTATGTTCTTCAACTTATAGTAAACTTGTGCACACAGATATCATGCCTGACCTACTGAGTTGTGATTCAACATTGGGGTTGTGGAATGCATTTTGAGCTTTAATGCAGCTTACCATAATAGTTTTGTCATATTGATAACGACGCCACCAAATGCATGGCTTTTTACCTAATTTGGCATAATAATTTCGCGTCAAACCAAATTGGAAGTTAGGCATTTTTAAAGAGGGAATCCAATCACTATACATTTGTCGAATGGATCGTTTCGTGTAACGCCTAACCTTATGACCGAAAATACTACGGAGCGTTACAATTTAAAACCGCGCTTAAGGAACCAGAGTTAATTTAGGTATCCTTAGTGTGTGACCATGTTTGGCTTAATGGGGCTCCTTTAAATCAAGAACCACTGAAAGATTTGCTTAGTTTCAGAGAGATTCTGACTTGGGAAAAGAGGGGGAAGGTTTCACTTCTTGTTGATTAGAGAGAGTTGATTTGGTAATTTTGTCTTTCCTCCTTTGCCTTTGTTTGTGGCATTAAGTGGTGCTTCATTTGTTTAACAAGCTGATCTCTTCCTATTAGGTTTGTTCCTACAGTTCTTTGCTCAAATCGATCTTTCTGTGTTTATTGTAGATTCGGTGTTCTACCGCATTTACCTATTTTATTGTATTTTCCTTTTTTTTTTTTCGTTTTTGGGGTGGTAAAGATTAGGCCTTCCTGGCATGGTTTTCTATTTCAGTCAAGATCTGTATAGATCTCAAAGTACATGCCATTTCATTTGATAGAGAACACCGAAGGGTTTCAAATTGTGGAGTTTTTATTTCAAAACCCCCTGTTTTGAGCCTAGTGTTCAAATCAAAATTGGGATTTTTATCTATTTTATACTTATTTCTGTGCTATAAATTTTGATATTTCTTTTTTGTATTCACAATCTTTAAGTCATTCTGTGGTATATTTGGTTGGTAGATTCTCTTGTCAGGAAAAAAAAATTAAAAATATATACACACACACAACAACAATAACAATCATAAATTCTTAAAAATTAATTTATAAAGAAAATTACATATATATAAGATATAATATTATATATTATATATATTTTTTATGTATGCATATAAATTGATAGTGAAAAGCAAGACAAAGAGAGCCTTTCATATTTGGATGTGAGTTGCCCGCCGGTGGGGGGGGAGGGGAGGGGGGGGGGGGGGGGGGGGAGGTGGTGTGGTTTGACATCAACCTCTGTAGTCCCTCCCCAACTCCATCGATTTGATGATATCAATATATTGTCAAATTTTATTAGATAACGGCGTGAATTATGAAATGAAAGGGGGGGGGGGGGGTGGTTGACATCAACCTTTGTAGTCTGTAGTCCCTCCCTAACTCGATTTGATGATATCAATATGTTGTCGTATTTCTTTAGATAACAGCGTGAATTATGAAATGGAAGTGTATGATTAATTTTATACATGTATGTGTGTGTCTATATATATTTCGATTGACAAAGGTATATGGGAGATAGAAGGACCAACGATGAATTTATATTTACCAATCCTGGTGTAGACTATAATAAGAGTCGTATTATGCCGATAGTGGTTTAATGGTTTTAACAATTGAATTTTATTTGTCTTGATTTTATTTATTTATTATTTTTCCTTTTCTTCTCTATTATTTTCATCGTTATCCTCTCTCTAAGAAAAAGATAACGAAGTATGACCATAGTTTTAAAAATCGGAATAGTAAAAAAACCGAAAAATTGTTTAATTTTTTATTTTTACCAATTGAACCGCTTGTTTGGCCATTTTTACTAGAACGGTTTATTGTCCAAATCTCATTAAACCAACAGGTCTGATCCAATTTATAAAACTATGAGTACTACTACTAACACGTGTCGTTTAGTCCTTATATTTTACTCATGGTTTAAACATCTACATATTATATTATATTATTTTATTTTATTTTATATTATATAAAATTTTATAATTAGTGTGAATAGAGGTATTTATCGAGAATTATTTAGATTTCAATTTTTAGTTTAAATGATTTAAATAAAGTGTAAAATGACTATTTTTTTAAATGATAAAATTTAAGGAAAAAATTGAGCCTTTTACAATATGTGGATTTGATATAATTAAGTGTAAGATATTACTTCAAATCTATAATATCATAAGTAATTTTGTTTGAATAAATTTTCCAAAACTCAAATTATCATGTACTATAATATATAATCAATCAATTTACATTAACAATAAATTTTCAAAGTTCTAGATATTATTTGTTTCTCAAAAAAAAAAAAAACAAAAAACAAAAACAAAAAAAGTTCTTAATATTAAATCTTTAAATCCAAAAGGCAACCTTAGAATTTTTTTAGGACAATTTAATATTCTTAAAATCCTATTATTTAATTTTTTTTTTGAGAAAGTATTATTTAATTAATTGTTAAATGAGTAGTTATAATTTTGTCATACTATGTATATCTAAATTTATTCGATGAGCGACTTTGATACTTTAAAACACACATACAATATACATTCATATATGCGTATTATCTATATTTCTTTTAAAGGCTTTTTTTTTTTATCGTATTGTTTTTAAAATCCTATCTATTAATTATTAAATGAGTTTACATCGTCAATATATATATATATATATATAGAGAGAGAGAGAGAGAGAGAGAGAGAGAGAGAGAGAGAGAGCAAAATCAAAAGCAAGAATCAAATGTGATGAACCACAAATGAAGTTATTAGATTTATGTTTTCTTTGACATTTCTCTTTTGTTAATTAGCCTAAAAACTAGAAGACATTTTGGTTGGAACTCTGAGATAGTAGGTACATATGAATTGTGTAAATGTTTATTTGTTTTACGTAGTAAAATGGCTGAGGAGGGAGGAGATATATCAGAAATGGGGAGGAGGAGGAGTGCCCGAATATTGGCATTGGAAGAGGAAAAGAAGAGAAAGATGAAGATGAAGAAGACGGAGGCTGAGGTTGAGGAAGTGGTGGAACACAAAGCTGGGGTCCTGCTGCATTCTCAGCAACAAGTGCATGATCAGAAGCACCAACATGGTCTAGTTTCACGTGCAACTGCACCTTCTACTACTGTCAAGCAGTACGGCCGCAGGAGGGTCTGCAAGCGCAAAAGACTCCAAGATGTAGCTGCCACTTCTCTTTCTTACCCATCTCATCAGGTCTCTCTCTTCTGCTTCTTCTGGACAAAGTTCTCTTCCAAACTGTGCTGCAAGAATCTTCTCTAACTCATTATACTGCAGATCATAATAAAACCACTCGTGTTTTTAATTACATAAGTTATTAAACTACTTTTTAAACAAGTCACATAACTATTAAATATGTATGTAAAAAAAGGTGCACATAAATTATCTTACGAACCATCATGCATTGGGTTTGGATTGGAGGAAAATTCTGTGTTTTGTGGACTTAGATGTTCACTGCCATACTAAATGAGTTGACATGAGGGTTGCACTCCTCATGGCCTGCAAATATAATTATGTTGTTAATGTGCTTTCTCGTTTTTATTGCTTGCAGATTGGAGAAAACCGAAAGTATGGAGGTATTGCAATCAGAAATGGTGAGCCTAGTATTAGCATATAAACGTATATAGCTTATGTTCTCCTGTTCTAAGATCTTAATCACTAAGATGTTTAATTAGTGGTTTAATTGTGTTTGTATTAGATCCACGAGCAACTTCTTCATTTCTTCAACAAATGCCAGAAAGACGAGCGCTCGAGCTTGTCCTTGATATACTGCAAAGGTAAACTCTTTACAGTGATAAGTTTCCTGACATGGTTTTGAAAAGGAGTCAATTCCACTACCTGAATAACTTAATATCATGTGAATTCTTTGCTTACAAGGTTTTCTAATCTTAATTATTCTTCCCTATTCAGGAGAGACACACATGCAATATTTGCTCAGCCAGTTAATCCTCAAGAGGTTAGTGATTGGTTTTTTTGGTGTCTGTACATGTTTTGTTCAAAATGTTTTGTATATTAAATTCAAATCTAAATACTAATGGATTTCTTGCTTTTGGAAGGTGGAGGGCTATCACAAAATCATAAAACAGCCAATGGATTTTGGCACAATGAGGGCTCAACTTCAGCATGGAATGTATACAAGCTTAGCACAATTTGAGGTATGCTTCTATGCCTTTTGCTCTAATTTTCAGTGTCTAGTTTGAATGACGACCAAGTTGATATCACTAAGTATTTATGTCCAAGTATGTAAGCAGGTTGGTCCATATGTGTAGACCTCTGTATCTTCAGGGAGAGAAATTTAATTAAAGCTGATCTACCTTTGAGAATTATTATATGCACTAGTTCTCATTTGAGCTATTAACTGATTATCAATTCTTTGAATTTTCTACAGCGTGATGTGTTTCTAGTTTGCAGCAATGCAATGCATTTTAATGCACCCACTACCATATTTTATAGAGAGGTACACTTGAAATGGTTCTTGTGGTAGATCATACTTTAGAAAGAATATGTATATTACAAGGAGAACTCAATTTTCTTCAATATTAATCCATATTTTCTGATATCCAGGCACGTGGTATACATGAACTGGCACAGAAGGTTTTTCATACTCTGAAAACTAATCCACAGAATTTTGGGTTGGAGGTCTCTCAAGCAAGAAGACGCCCAGGTAGGAAACCCCGAGGTGAATCCAGAGGTCCCTGCACTAAGCTTGCTAGATGTGGCAATGTGAATTTTGATGTTTCACCAAAAAGTAGACCATGTTACTTTTATGGTCCACCTCTAAAAAGAAACACCAAAATAGACCGACCATTTAGTTCAAAATTCAAACCCTGATGGAAACCATATCTTTGATATATGTTCCTTAAACACTGAACACATACAAGGGTTGATAAAATTGAACCCTTATTTATCAATAGCTTTTTTCTTTCTTTTTTTCGTTTTGCTGTAGTTTCTTATGTGCGATTAAATTATAGAAAAATCCTTAACTATATGTGTTTATTGAACCTCTCTCTCATTTTTGTTTACAAAATATTTTATACCATTGCGGAAGTTCTCTTATTCTCTGCATTTATCCTCTAATGGAGTAAGAAGGAAGATTTCTAAATTCTTCCTTTGTTTTGAACAGGGTCTAGAGATGGCTTTGAAACAGAAAAGCGTCAAACATATCGGCCTTGTACCCCTTTTGCCAGTGGAAATGAGGCACTAGTTTCATCAGTCTACAGTGCCCCAAAACCAATTGTTCATGTAAGTATATATCATACATAAACACACGTATTGGTGTTGGGGAAGGAAGGAAAAGAAAGAAAGTCTTGTAGTACACAAGCACTCACAGCACTCCGCCAAAATAGTAAGACCTTAATGTCTAATCTAGTCCAAATAATACACAGTAGAGAATTCTCTATTTATCTGAATTCAATGGGAAAGTGATCTAAAGCTATGGCAGGAAGGGATTTGGGGTTTTCACCTGAGAGCATTACTCTCCAATCAATATTTGCAACTGCTCCGTCCAGCCATTCTTTGATCTTTGATGTTGTGTATGCTTACTAATTTGTTTGACCAAGTCAAGATGTTACCACAGAAACCTAGATTAATTAAATTCTCGGCTTTTATACTCTTACTCTTGTTTATTTTACATCCACTTTCGTGTATTAAAATGTGGACATGTCTACATCAATTATACATATTTATGTGAAATAGTTGATATAAACAAGTGAAAAATGATATTTTCCATATTCAAAAAGCTTATGAACCCACTTGTCGAGGACTCCCCTGCCATCTTCCCCCAATCTTCTTCAACTAGTAGAGGTTGTTGAAGTTCCCTAAGTAAAGTTGAGTGATTCTAGGACTACAACCAATTCTATATTTATTTTCACAATTATCTTATATGACAGACTGTAATTGGTAACCTGGCTTTTATATTGACCTACCTTTTTTCATTCCACTACTCACAATCAATTATATCAAATAATTGTGAAAATGAGTATAAAATTAATTATGGTCCTAAATTTTTTCAAGTAAAGCTAGGGGCCTGTGAATGATTTCCCAACCTTGGAGACCATATCGTGTAACTCCACTCTCCTTGCTGTGCATGGAGGCCCATAAACAACAGCAAGCACCCAACATTTGTTTGGAGGATCAGAGAAGACCAATAAATTGATCAATGATTTGTTTTGGGTCATTATTTCCAAATCCTCTCCATTCTTCCAACCTAGCACAATCCATCTGCTAAACCTTTTAAGGAAACCAAAGTCGAGTTGTTAAGCCCCATCTCTAACAGTGCATTTGGTCTACCAACTTCTACTTTTGTTTCTCGAAGAAAAATACAATCTAGTATATTTATTGATAATATAATATCAATAAATAGTCTTTTCCGTAATAAAAATTATATATAACAATATAAGGTTGGTGAATCTAACTTTTATAAGTTTATCAACTAAAATTATTCTCATCTAAGTAATTTAAATAATATAATTTCAATCATAAATTAATTATATATCACTAGCATAGATTTTTTAATGGGTTAAAATTGTTAATCGTGGTGTTTACTAATCTATGTGAAAATAATAAATTAATTAAGTAATTCATAAACAAGCTCGAGCATTGTTTGATAAAAAAAATGGACTTAGCTTGGACATATAATCTATTTAGGTGATCAACTTGAGTTCGATTTGTGGTTGAAATAAAATTAAATGAAGAATCCTGAACTTTAAATATTTGGCTTGGCTTAGATCCTTTACAATCCTAGTTGCATCTTTTAGTCATACAGCAGGAGTTGTTTGTGTTAATCTAGGGTCCAAACCAATTACAAGCCCTTGTATTTGTTAAACAAGTAAATTAACCTTAGATTGGTCTATGGTTAATCTAGGGTTAGTTTAGGGTTAATCTAGGGTTAGTCTAGGGTTAATCTAGTGTATAAATCCTACATTGGGTTCATTTGTAACATAAGAGCTTAATAGACAATATGTAGCCATCAAGGGCTTTCACCGTGGATGTAGGCCATTAGGCTGAATCATACAAACCTTTGTGTTTGCTCTCTTTTTCATGTTTTTCACTCAATAACTTTAACAATTTGAAACTTGTTGAAAAATCAGGAGAGATTTTCCACCGAAGGTGCTTCAAATATAAAGAAAAATGCTCTTTGAATGTCTTGCCGGCTTTCAGGTGTTAAGTACATGTCCTAACCATGGTAAATAGGCCCTTTCAGCCCTAGATTTATGTCATTGGCTCACACTCTTAGCATTATGCACGCGAGCATATATAGCGTGTTCTTTTTTATGGAACTTGATATTTTAATTTTGTGAAGGTGTTAATTTTAATGAATCTGAAAGATTCTCTTTGGGAGTAAATCATGCTTTTTTCTTGGGGGTTAAAAAAATGCAAGTACAAGTCAAAATATATTAATTTGCTAAACTTTTGTGTGCTATCTTCATATTGATTATTTAGCAAAAAAAATCTTCATATTGATTATTTAATACTTTTTTTTTGTTGGATACATCTCCATGTCTATGCTGATTGATATATGTCTACACTGCACTGTAGATTACTAATGCGGACCTTGATTACAAAAAAAGTCTGATGCGGTTTGCTAAAGAGTTGGGACCAATGGCTCAAATGGTTGCCAATAGGAAATTGGAGCAATATCTGCAGATTGAAGCTTCACATAATCAATCCCAGAGTACTCCAATACTCCCTCAGGCAATGACTCCAAATTATCAAGTTCCTGGACCATCTCTCATGCAGCCTCCTGCTTCTCTGGGTGGTGTTAACAAAGGCAAAATGCCTGAGACTCACAGTGTCCTCCATGACTTTCCTTGGGACTTGAATGTCAATGCCTGCGCCAACATGCCATTGAACATTCATAGTGATCCCTCCAAAGAACGAAGCACCCACACCAGCAGTCACAGGATTAATATCAAAGATGGTGCCAACAAAGGAAAGATGGTTTGCAGAGACATGAGCAGAATGGACCTAAATAGAACTTATCTAAGAGGCATGGTGCCCCCATCTGACAGAATGAGAATTGGAAGCAATCCACCAATTATAAACGCTCACTTCAATAGCACAAAAGGTGTTAAGATTAATTCCTCAGGAGAAATAGCTGCCAACAGACGTAAAGATGGGGACTTTTTGGTTCCAAATTCTGAAGGCAAAGGGAAGATGGTCAGTACTAATGATAACAACATGGACCATCTTCCTGGGAAAACTGCTCATCAAAATCAAAGCCAACAGCTTGGGTTAGGCTCACATTTCCCTTTTGCTGGAAAGGAAAATATGAGTTGCAATGCTGGGAATTATGGGGTCACAAACACGTGCAGCAACTACACGAATGTGGAGATGATGATGATGCCAGAATCTACACAAGTAGGTAACCAGGTGCAGCCAAGTCAATTGGGGGAATTACAGTCAAAGCTGATGGACTTGATTTCAAAAAGCCCATATTCAGACACATCTTTCTTGCATCCACAAGCTGCAAAGTTGTTGTCTCAAACCATCACTTCCTTGCCTTGTTTAGGCACACACAATGAGGGTGGAGTTTACTCTGCGGTACAGCCTAGTCACTTGGTGGGGTGGAGCCAACACTCAAACCAGAGTGAATTTCCAAATATGCAAATGCAGGTTAACAAGGACAAAGACTCTGATAGTGGTGCAATACTACACCAACCATCAAAGCTTGTAGCAGCTCAGAAAATGGCTTTGTTACATGCAATGAGTTTCTATGAAAAAGAAACTCCTGAAGGTCGGCAAGCCGCGAAGGCCAGTGATGCCAAAAAGCTTGATTTAGCTCTTCAGCTGTGAATCAAGCATGGACTCCTATTTTAAAAACTTTGCAAGAGAAATAAGAGACATATGTTGGTGTCTCAGTATTTTTCCTAGAACAAAAGAACATTTCTGCTTCCTTTGTTTATGTTTCTATGTCCCATGCTTGTTCGCTGGGGGCAAGGACACTCCAATATTTATAACAAATCTTAGTGTCTCAAAAACTAATTTTGGAAATATGTTCTTCTTTTCCAACGTTGAAAATTAACAAGTTTGTTGTAATGTGTGCCAGCAAAGCTGTTCATTTTGAACTATAATAATGAAAAATAAATAAATAAAATGACGAAGAAATTGTCTCAAGCTAGATGATTAGTTGGAGCTTTCGTAGTTAGGGACAATGCCAGAGTCTGTTATAGAAGTCACGACTTCTAAGACTAAAATAAAATTTCTTGAAATTAATATATATGCACACACTCTCGTATGTGTTCGCTATTTTATTTGAAATGGTGATGAAATTTTTTACATTTTGTGAGTGATAACTAAACTAAAATTATAGAAAATTCTTAAATTAATTCATTTATCTGTTATAGAAGTCACGACTTCTAAGACTAAAATAAAATTTCTTGAAATTAATATATATGCACACACTCTCGTATGTGTTTGCTATTTTATTTGAAATGGTGACGAAATTTTTTACATTTTGTGAGTGATAACTAAACTAAAATTATAGAAAATTCTTAAATTAATTCATTTATTTTAGATTTTTAACATCATATATTTTCTTTAAATACTATTTTTTCTTATAAAATTGAATAAGTCATGTATTTAAAAAATTGAAGATCAATAAGTTTAAAAAAAATTAATTTAAATTAACTATTTATATGATATGTATAATATTTTTTAACTTACTCATGTGTTATTAGATAATTTTGAATTTATTGAAATTATTAAACTCTTAAACATTTGAATATATATTCAAAAAAAAAAAAAAAACCTTCATTTATACAACTTCCAATACTAACAGTGGAATACACTATTTACCTAACATATATAAAATTATTTGACCCACAAATAACAAAACAATAGCCAATACACCAATCAAGAATCATTTTAGGACACTTAAAAAAAAAATCTTACCATCAAGTAAGAAGAAAAAAAAAAAGAGCAATGAATTGAGGGGAAATTTTGAGTATTGAAGAAAATTTTGAAAACATATTAAACACATAATCCCCGAGTGAACCGTTGAAAATAGGATGACAATGCCAAAGAGTACTCCTTAGATTTTATATATTGTTGAATTCCTTAGATTATATTTTATTATTCATATCAAATATGTATTTTATTTTCTCTTCGTGTGTGTGTTAAAAATACTTAGTATTTTCAAAAAAAAATTTATTTTGGATTTGATAACAAATTTTCTTTCGCCTCACGCCTTAACTATTAGTGTATTAAAACTTTTTTTTTTTTTTTTTTGAGAAAGACATATTAGAACCACTTAAAAATATTGTCATGCATTATTTCCATAAAAATAATGAATTTGAGTGATGTGTTTATAAAATTCGAGTGGGGCCAATTATTTTTTTTGAAGGCCAAAAGTTTAATTTTAACAAGAAAACACATAATAAAAAAATATAAAACACTTTGGGTTATAGGGAGGCCGTGGCCCCTCTTGGTCTAAAGATAGCTCTCTGTCCTTGTTTGGATAAACTTAGGTGCGCTGAAAGTTGGTCTTTGACTAATTTATATTCAAAAAATTTCTTTTGCCAATTTTATCTTCTGAGGTTTTGATCAATGAGTATCATGATGGAACATTAGAGAGGCAAACTAGAGAATTCACGTTAGGCTCTTCAAATTTTGGATTAAATTTTAGTTAAACGGCAACTTTTTCGATTTAAAAAGTTTTTTTTTTTTTTTTTTTTTTCACAAATCCTAATATTATTCTCTATTTTTTTTTCCTATACGTATTTATAATTTATCTATAATCTGTATATATATAACCAAAAAAGTTTTACTTTCAATTGTTTTTATAATATTGTGCTACATAATTTTTTAATCTATATAATTTTATACGTCATTATTATAAATTTTTAGTTTAAATTCTATTTTATATCTAAACCACCCATTAGAATATCATATATACTTTAAATGGTAAAATATATAGTTTCTATACATAAATTCTTATCAACAACTACTATAATTATCAAATTTCATATTTTAAAAAATAAAAGAAGCAAAAAATCTTATTATATTAAAATTTCTCATACATTACACAAGTTCCAAACTATAGAATAGATATAATAGAATATAATAAATATCTATTAATAATTACCATAATTATATATTTCATAATTCCATATAAAGACACAATCATAATAAAAACCTATTAATAAATATCATAATTATCAAATTTCATATTTCATATTTCAAATTCAAATACAATCAAATTTAGTATCTATTAATAAATATATAAAATTAAAGATGTGTGATTTTTGGTAGAAATCATACAATTGTGCCACATTATTATTTTAATCTTCATAATAAACATATCAAAATAAGGGGTATTTTTTAATTTAAATTCCATTATTTATATAAAACAGCTATTGAAATCTTAACACATTATATTTGATTTAAATGGTAGGATATATAGTTCCATATACAACGCAATCAAAATAAATAACTAATAGTAAAATATATAGTTCCACTTATAAACAAAATCATAATAAATGAATATTAATAAGTAATATAATTATCAAATTTCATGTCTAAATAAAATAAATAAATAACCATATTATGCTAAATATGATAACAAAATCATTTTATATATTTATTAACAATTATCATAATTATATATTTAATAGTTCGATATAAAACCAAAACCATAATTAATACCTATTAATAAATAAAATAGTAATTAAATTCATTTTTAATACTTCATTTAAAAAAAACACAATAATTATCTATTAAAAATTATCATAATAATTTAAAAATTGCATATAATTAAAAACATAATCATAAAAAATACCTATAAATAATTATCATAATTATCAAATTTCATAATATTTTTAAGATGAGTATTAAATTTCATATTTAATATATCTTATAAAAATGCAATCATAATAAATACAGTATCCATTAACAATTACCATAATTATATATTATGTAATTCCTATATAAAAACATAACCATAACTAATACTTATTAATAAAGAGAAATATTATATCCACAATATTTTCACAATAAATCTTATGTGGCAAGTTGTTACAGGTTGTTATTGGTGGGGTAGAAAAGTAATTTCGATGGTAGATTCAAATTAGAAACAATAACAACTAACCTCCTATGATTTGTTGTGAAAATGTTGTGAATGTAGCACATCATATTAATAATAAATACCATAATAATCAAATTCATACCAAATGTTTCATATACAAGCATAATCATAATAAACATCTCCTATTTAATCATCAATTATTATATATTTAATAGTTCCATATAAATACACAACCGTAATTAATACCCATTAGATAATACCATAACTATCAAATTCTTATTATATATTTAACAGTTCCACTTAAATAAATGACCATAATTAATACCCATTAAATAATACCATAATTATCAAATTCATGCTCAATAGTTCAAGAAATTATACAGTCCTCTGGTGGACCACGTTATCTATCTACCATTCTACTAAAAAACTTCTACTTGATTAAAATTGCTGAGTCAGTGTTTTAAAAAAAATTTTAACTCAGCAATTTTAAACAGCTTTGAGTCTTTTAATGGAATGGTGGACCATGTCATTTTTCCACCATGTGGACCTTATAATTTCTCCAATAGTTCATATACAACTACTATTATAATAAATATCTATTAATAATTATCAATTATTATATATTTAATATTTTCATATTAAAAAACAATCATAAATTTTAGTATTAAATATTTTCTATACAAAATCAATCATAATTAAAATATATTAGTAATTACCATAATTATACATTAAATAGTTCTATATAAAAACACAAACATAGTAAATAGTTAAATACCAATTAATAAAATACTATAATTATTAAATTCCATCCGTAATATCTCATTATAAAATACCAATTAATAAAATACCATAATTATTTAAATAATATATAATTATCACAATTTTAGTATTAAATTTCATATTTAATATTTTCTATACAAAATCAACATAATAAATATATATATTATTAATTACTATAATTATATATTAAATGGTTCTATATAAAAACACAAACATAATAATAGTTAAATTCCAATTAATAAAATACTATAATTGTTAAATTCCATCTGTAATATCTCATTATAAAATACCAATTAACAAAATACCATAATTATTTAAATAATATATATTGATCACAATTTTAGTATTAAATTTCATATTTCATATTTTTTATACAAAATCATTCATAATAAATATATATTAGTAATTATCATAATTATATATTAAATAGTTCTACATAAAAACACAAACATAATAATAGTTAAATGCCAATTAATAAAATACCATAATTATTAAATTCCATCTGTAATATCTCATCATAAAATACCAATTAAAAAAATACCATAATTATTTAAATAATATATAATGATCAAAATTTTAGTATTAAATTTCATATTTCATATTTTCTATAATAAATCAACCATAATAAATATATATATAAGTAATTACCATAATTATATATTAAATAGTTCTATATAAAAACACAAACATAATAATAGTTAAACACCAATTAATACCAGTAAAAAAAAACCAATTTATAAAATACTATAATTATTAAATTCCATCTGTAATATCTCATTATAAAATGTCGATTAATAAAATACAATAATTATTTAAATAATATATAATGATCAGAATTTTAGTATTAAATTTCATATTTAATATTTTCTATACAAAATCAATCACAATAAATATATATTATTAATTACCATAATTATATATTAAATAGTTCTATATAAAAACACAAATGAGTAATGTTAGAGATACAAACTTTTTTACAAAAAATTATATAAACTACTGAACTACTGGTAAGTGGTTATTGGTAAATGAAAAAATAATATTAATAGTAGACCTAGATGAAAACTAATAAGAAATTGGTCATATCAACAGTTTGTAAAAATATTGTAAAATAATTTATAGCTGTAGCATTACTCAACACAAACATAATAATAGTTAAATACCAATTAATAAAATACCATAATTATTCGATATTAAAACATAATCAAATATAAATGTCTATTAATATCTATTATAATTATCAAATTTCATATAGGGTTAGATCGAGTTACAGTAGTGTAACTTTAAGTAATGTACTTCTCCTAATAAATTTTTATTGAATTAATATTTTGAAAATCTGACCATTGTATTACATATTCTCTATGCTCTTAACATGGATCTCAAATTTTGTACTAATCAGATTTTATTTACTATTTGATCTATAAACTCATATTTTAACCATAGTTTTTGTAGGGGCAATGGGCCGGTAGGAGCAATGGGCCTAGAACTTCCTATCCATTTACATAGTGCATTTCAAGCCCAAGCCGAGGACTAGGGTTAGTCCGAGGACACTTCAACTCTGCCTGAACGATCTGTACTAAAGGTTGGGAAAGTTGAATGTGAGCGTAACGATCCTGGGGGTCTCGCCGAGGACGAATACCACCTCGGGTAATCAAGGCCGGGATGAAACTTGGAGCTGGGCCAATTGGGAAGGCACCACAGAAGATTTAGCTGGATTGGATGAATGTTGTGGAAGCATGTATCAAGAAAGGATCCTAAAATATCAAGGAAGAAGTCTGCCAACCCCACATTGAATGCTCCACAACTAACCCTCTGGCCGCATTTATGTGGAGAAGACATCTGAACAGTGACTTCCAGCCTTACAGCTCCTACGTAGAGGATTCTGGAAAGGCCAGAAAGGACAGGTGCCAACAACAAACGGTTACGTCTGTACGTGGAGGGTTCAAAAGAAGGAGAGAAGCAATATAAAAGGAAGGAGGAACCTAAAAATATGGGGGACAAGAAACAAGACTGGCATCCATTACTGAACGATACCTACACCAAACAACCATCCTCGGACGCAGGTCGAAGTGAATCATTTAGGACTAATCCCTGTATTTCCTCCCAATTTATGATCCTAGCACATCCTATTGATAATCTCATCTACACTAGCCCAGTTTTTCCTAACCTACTCTTTACAAATTCATTGTTGTTGGGCCTTTTAGGCATGTCCACCCACCTTTGGGCCGGATTTCTAAACTTGTGTCCTTACAATTGGCGCCATCTGTGAGGAGCTAATTGGTTAGAGTTTTAGATTCTCAATCATGGTAGGTTCAAGTCTACACCACTTGGAATCTATGGGATCTCAACGAGAAGAACTCCCTTGAGAGTGCCAGGAAGGAAGTGTGCATACCATCCACTCCGGTAAAAGTCAGTCTAGAGGTGATAGCCATATTTCTCAGCATGAGCGTGCTAAGGCCATGCAAAAGGAGATTGACTACCTGAAGAAGAAGTTGCGCCAAGAGCGGAGGAGGCGGAGTCTCTCAGTCTCTAACCTTTCCTCAGATAGCGAGAAGGATGACAAATATAGACACAGATCAAGAACACCCCCAAGCGAAACCTTCTCGTATGAGCAAGACTATCGCCGAGAGCGCAGGGGCATAGGTTCATCTTCGAGGGGTTTGGAAAATGACGCCATGAGTAAAGCGCTCAACCGAATATCTAAATCTCCCTTCACGTGAAAGATTGATGAGGGACGACTCCACAGGCGATTCACCCAGCCTACATTCACCCTCTATAACGGCCATACAGACCCAGTTGAGCATGTTAAATATTTCAACCAAAAAATGACGGTATACTCTAATAATGAGACCTTGATGTGCAAGGTGTTCCCATCTAGCTTGGGACCTGTGGCGATGAGATGGTTCGGTGACCTAAAAGTGGGTTCCATTAACTCTTTCAAAGAGCTTACTCTGGATTCCTTGTTGTCCTTGTCCATGAAGGAGGGGGAAACATTGAAAATGTACTCGGACTGATACTGGGAGATGTTCAACGAGATAAAAGGTGATTTTGATGACGTGGCTGTCAGAACCTTCAAGGTCGGCTTGCCCGCCGAGCACGCATTGAGGAGGTCCCTGACAGGGAAGCCTGTCACCAATGTACGCCAGCTCATGGAGCGGATTGACAAGTACAAGAGAGTTAAGGAAGACCAGCAGTAGGAGAAAGGGAAGGGTAAGGTTATCCTTCAGGAAAGGAGGGATTTCAGGTCGGATCGTTATGGCAACAACCGACCATGGAGAGAATTTGGAGGGGAATCTGGACCCAGGGCCGCCCAAACTGTTAATACCCTGTTCCGAGAACCGGTACACCAAATCTTGGACAAGATCAAGAACGAGCCATACTTTAGGTGGCCGAGCAAGATGAGCGGAGACACTGCAAAATGTAACCAAAGTATGCATTGCCAATATCATAAAGAGCGCGGGCATACAACCGAGGATTGCAGGACTCTATGGAGCCATTTGCAGCAGTTGATCCGGGAAGGCAAGTTGAAACAATTCTTGAATCAACCTAACGAGCAAGGAGGCCAGACAGGTTCGGGGCTTCAAAGCAGCAACTCCTCAAGACCCCCTTTAGGAACAATTTATGTCATCCTCGCCGCGCCAGGCAGAACAGGATCATGCCTCTCTAGGGTAATGACTGTAGCTGGGCCTTATACCGGAGACTCTGGCCATGAGTTGAAGAGGGCTAAAATAAGGGCTCATCCAGCACTAAGCTTCTCAGATGAGGACAAAGCCGGAACCACACAGCCTCACGATGATTCCCTAGTTATAACTCTTAGGATTGGTGGCTATGATGTGAAGAGGGTGTTGGTAGAGCAGGGCAGTGGGGTTGTGATTATGTATCCAGACCTGTACAAGGAGCTTAACCTTAGACCGGAGGATCTGACTAGTTACAACTCACCTCTGATCGGCTTTGACGGAAAAGTTGATGTTCCGCGAGGGCAGATCAGGCTACCGGTCTAGGCCGGTTCAAAGGTGGTGGTGGTGGAGGCGGACTTTATAGTGGTGGATGCCTTTTTCCCATACACTGCTATCATGGCACGACCCTGGCTTCATGCCCTTGGGGCCGTCTCATCCACCCTTCACCTCAAAGTGAAGTATCCGTCTAGAGATCGGGTTGAGGAACTGATTGGGAGTCAGACGGTGGCCAGGCAGTGTTTGGTGGCTGCTATCACGCACCGACCTGAGTTAGAATTCTCGGCCACAGCCGATAAAGAATTCTAGCAGTTAGAGTCCACGGCCTCGGCTCCTAGTGGCGAGGCCGAGGGGATAAGATGTGAGGAATTAGAAAAGGTTCTTGTTGGTAATGATCTAGAGAAATTTTTTCAAGTCGGCACTCAATTGCCTCTTCGAGAAAAGGAAGAGTTGGTGCAATTTTTGAGGCAGAATATTGACGTGTTTGCTTGGAATGCTTACCAAGCACCGGGAGTAGATCCGAATTTCATCTGTCATCATCTGAATGTTAATCTATCTACTACCCCCAAAAAACAGCCTCCTCGGTGCTCTTCAAGGGAACATTCTGATGCCATCAAGGAAGAGGTGGTAAAACTTAAGCTGGCCGGGGCTATTAAGGAGGTGTTTTACCCCGATTGGCTGGCTAACACTGTGGTGGTGAAGAAAAAAAATGGCAAGTGGCGGGTATGCGTGGACCACACAGACCTGAACAAGGCCTGCCTAAAAGACCCTTTCCCCATGCCTTGGATTGACCAATTGGTGGACGTAACTGTACGGTACCCTCGGATGAGCTTCCTGGATGCTTTCCAAGGCTATTACTAGATACCTCTAGCCTTGGAAGACCAGGAGAAAATAGCTTTTGTCACCCCTATCGAGAACTATCACTACAAGGTAATGCTATTTAGGCTTAAAAAGGCAGGGGCTACTTATCAAAGGATGATGACACGGATATTGGAATCGCAGCTAGGGAAGAACATCGAAATTTACATTGATGATATGGTGGTCAAGAGCAAGAAGGAGGCCGAGCACATTGCCGACCTCGAAAACATTTTTGAAGTCTCGAGAGGGCACAGCTTACGACTCAGTGCTTCCAAGTGCTCTTTTGGAGTTAGGTCAGGAAAATTTCTAGGCAACATGGTTACTTACCATGGAATCGAGGTTAACCCAAATCAGGTCGAAGCCATTAATAAACTACAGCCACCTCGAAACCCCAAGGAAGTACAGAGGTTGACAGGAATGACTGCTGCCCTGAATCGCTTCATATCCTGATCCGCAGATAGGTGTAGACCCTTCTACCGGTTGTTAAATAAATGAAAAGACTTTGAATGGACAGAGGAATGTGCCTTAGCGTTCCAACAGTTGAAGGATTACCTTTCTCAGCCACTAATCATGTCCAAACCTGAAGCAGATGAAGTCTTATTTGCTTAAATCGCGGTAGCCACCTATGCGGTAAGCCTGGTGTTAGTAAGAGTGGACAATGGGGTACAGAGGCCAGTTTATTATGTGAACAAATCCCTACATGAGGCCGAGGTCAGATATTTACCACTAGAGAAAGCCATCCTAGCCGTGGTGCATGCTACACGCAAACTTCCACATTACTTTCAGGCCCATACTGTTGTTGTCCCAACTCAATTGCCACTCAAGGTCTTGCTTCGAAGCGCAGATTATACAGGGAGAATCGTGAAGTGGGGAACGAAACTAGGGGCTTATGACATTAAGTACATGCCTCGTACCTCTGTAAAGGGTTAGGTCCTCGTCGATCTCCTAGCTGAGTTTGCTGAGATCCCAATAGAAGAAGATATGGATAAACACCACATGGATGAAAATTCAGTTGGGGTAATCTTCGTAGAGCGAGCCCCATCGTGGAAGATCTATGTGGACGGCGCCTCAAACCTTAAAGGATCTAGAGTGGGGTTAGTTCTGATCTCCCCCGAGAACATCACCATTGAAAAATCGCTAAGGCTCGGATTCTCCGCCATGAATAATGAAACGGAATACGAAACTCTACTGGTGGGGATGACCATGACCCAAAAGATGGAAGCAAAAATTGTGGACATATTCTCGGATTCCAGATTAGTGGTCGGCCAAGCCCGAGGGGAGTTAGAGGCTCGGGATCCTAGAATGCAAGAGTATCTAAGCCGGGTTAGACATTTGCATTCCGAGTTTGAGTCCTTCAACTTGACGCAAATCCCTAGAAGTAGAAATGCACATGCAGACTCACTTGCAATGTTGGTAACCTCCTCGGCGCAAAGTCTACCAAGGGTAATTCTCGTTGAAGATCTCCTAGAACCTTTAGGGTTTAGGAAAGAAGTGTCAGCCATTCATCAAACAAGGGTCGGCCCCAGCTGGATGGATCCTATCACCCAATTTCTTAAAGATGATAGTCTACCCGAGAATAAGCTGGAAGCAAATAAGATACGAAGGAAGGCTCCCCGGTTCTGGCTGTCCGAGGACCAGAAGTTATACAAGAGGTCTTTTTCTGGACCATATCTGCTGTGCATCCATCCCGAGGTAGTTGAAATCCTCCTCGAATAGCTACACGAAAGAATTTGCAGGAGCCATACCGGAGGAAGATCTTTATCTCATCAAGCCCTCACTCAAGGGTATTGGCGGCCCAATATGCATAGAGAAGCCCAGGAGTATATGAAGAAGTGTGATCAATGCCAGAGATTTACCCCGAATATCCATCAACCAGGAGGAGAGCTTAATCCTTTGTCCAGTCCTTGGCCCTTTACCCAGTGGGACTTGGACATTGTGGGTCCTTTCCCCAAAACAACAAAAAATAAGAAGTATCTGGTGGTCAGCACAGATTATTTCACTAAGTGGGTTGAAGTAGAGCCATTGGCCAATATCTGGGAAGCAGACATGAAGAAGTTCATTTGAAAGAACATTACCCGATTCGGGGTCCCTCATACCCTCATTTCGGACAACGGACTTCAGTTTGATAGCAAGTCTTTCCGGAGATACTGTTGCGGGTTAGGAATAACGAATCGGTACTCCACCCTAGCCTACCCTCAAGGGAATGGATAAGCCGAGGCTATAAACAAGGTTATAGTAAGCGGGCTCAAGAAAAGGTTAGACGATTCCAAAGGCAAATGAGTTAAGGAACTACCATATGTGCTGTGGACCTACCGGACTACTCCTCGGAGGTCTACTGGTAAAACCCCTTTTTCGTTGACTTATGGAGTCGAAGCTGTTATTCCATTGAAAACGGGGTTTCCTACATTAAGAACGAGCTCTTTCACTCCAAGCAGCAATGACAACTTGCTGGAGAGAGATCTGGACTTAATTGAAGAACGAAGGGAAAATGCTATGGTCCAATTGGCCTACTATCAGCATAAACTCAAACGAGGATATGATGCCAACGTGAAGTTAAGGCCTTTGGCGTCTGGAGATCTGGTATTAAGAAAAGTGGTCGGCTCTACAAAGAACCCTTCCTGGGAAAAATTGGGACCCAACTGGGAAGTACCGTATCGAATCACATCTGTGGCTGAGATAGGTGCATACTACTTGGAGGATTTAGAGAATAAGGCAGTATTGCACCCCTGGAATGTAAACAACCTGAAAATGTATTATTATTAATAAAAGTGCACTTTATCTTTTCCTTGTTCAATACATTACTTATAACTTTAATTGTTCTAAATTACTAAGAGTCAAACAGAACCTCGGTCATGTCTGGTTCCCTGAACCACATACCTTGAAAAAATTGATATCTTCCTATCATTTTTCTAAGTATTAAACAAATCCAAAACTATGCCTGGATTCTCGGACCATCTACTTTGGAAAAATTAATACTACATAGAGTTTTTCTAAGTATTAAACAGATCCAAAGCTATGCCTGGATCCTCGGACTATCTGCTTTGGAAAAATTAATACTACCTGAGATTTTTCTAAGTATTAAACAGATCCAAAACTATGCCTGGATCCTCGGACCATCTGCTTTGGAAAAATTAATACTACATGAAGTTTTTCTAAGTATTAAACAGATCCAAAGCTATGCCTGGATCCTCATACCATCTGCTTTGGAAAAATTAATACTACATGAAGTTTTTCTAAATATTAAACAGATCCAAAGTTATGCCTGGATCCTCGAACCATCTGCTTTGGAAAAATTAATACTACATGAAGTTTTTTCTAAGTATTAAACAGATCCAAAACTATGCCTAGATCCTCGAACCATCTGCTTTGGAAAAATTAATACTACCTGAGATTTTTCTAAGTATTAAACAGATTCAAAGCTATGCCTGGCCCCTTGGACCACCTGCTTTGGAAAAATTAATACCTTATGACACTCATCTAAAGTCAAACAGAACCTCAGTTATGCCTGGTTCCCTGGACCACATACTTTGGAAAAATTGACATCTTCCTATCATTCACCCGGAATCTAGACTATTCTCGGGCCCTCAGACCACACGCTGAGGGAAGGTTAACATTTTATGACATTCCTCCCAGGTAACTGACAACTACTTATTGATTGCTTGGGTAATGAAAATGATTCCTTATTCATAACGGCAAACAAAATTCTATCTTCGTAGTCCAATTTAAACAGATGCTTGTGAGCATCACTTAAAGCGTTTGTGGGCACACTTATATCACTTAATGGGTTGTTTACATCTTTAACTTCTTAGGATTCATTGGTGAATTAGCAAATTTAACTCAGCTTTCCTCTCCATTGGTGCTCACATTGAGTAAAAAAGTAAAGCTAAACGTTTCATTAATGCAAGTGTCAGACCACAAAGCAAAAAGATAATAAATAAAAGTGAATGAATGATGAAAATTCATGAATACTTTTCATTGATATAGGCCTACGAATAAGGCAATCTAAGTACAAAAAAAAGAGAGGGGGTCCGAATTACAAAAAAAAAAAAAAAAAAAAGAGGCAAGATAGACTAAACAAAAAACCTATTTCTTCTTAATCACTATTTTTTCCTTGGGAGGAGGCTGGTTAGTCTGAGCAGCCGCATCCTCTGGAAGTCCTTGGCCTTTGTCCGTTGGCTCAATTATGGCAGGCAAAGGTAAGGCAGCCAACACAATTTCCATCTTCTTCTCAGCCTCTTTCTCGGCGGGTTGGCCTTGGGCGAGGGGTGGGGGTATCTGAGCGTCGGGAGCCACCTCATGGCCACTTGTTTCTTTTTCCTCCTCCCTGAGAGGCTCAACCTCATCAGACCCCTTACCAGATGAGGTAGGAATGTTAGTTGCAATATCTTTACCCACCTCTGCCACCTTGGACTGAAGATCAGACTTCAAACCGGAAGGAGTGGATACTCGAATGGCAGGGGGATAGTACACGCTTTCCGCTTTCCTAAGCACGGATGAAGCCTCGACCCCAGCCTAGTCGAGAGCTTCATTCCATACTTGCAAGCAGTAAGTCCTACACACCCCTGACACCTCAACCCTCAGGACTTCCTCGGTTTCTGCCAACCCCACATCGTATCCCTCCTGCTCGGCCTGATCCCGAGCCTTCTCAGCCTTCACCCTAGCCATCTTCGCATCAGCTAATCTCTTCTTGAGGGTGGTGATTTGAGCTTTAGAAGCTGCCAGCTGCTCCTCGGCATTGCAAAGCAACACTCTTTGGCCCTCGGCCTGCCTTTCCGCACTATCTAGGGCAGCGGCTGCATTTTTTCGCTCCTTCTCCTCCTCCATTAGCTTCTTTTTTAGCTCTTGCACGCCCTTCTCGGCAATGTTCGGAGCGTCCACAGCGGCATGGCGCCTGGCTTCCTCCTCCTTCATCTGCCTATGGTAGTAGTTGGTCATCTCTTTAGCTCGGAAAGAGGCTTGGATGGCCTAAAAAGGAAAAGAAGGTGGTGAAAAAGACAACAAATAACAATAACAATAGCAACATGTACAAAAAAAAAGGGATAATAAGCACAAGACGTACCATGCCCAAATATCTCTTCAAACTAAGGAAGACCTTGTGCCTCCTTAGAGACAGTAGCTCGGCCATGTCCCCGGGGAGCAATAGAGCTTGCTCTACTGCGTCGGCCACATAACCTCCTCTGCCCCCTTGGTAGTCCCTGATGGAGGCACTAGCTGGAAAAGGAGCACCATCAAGCATAGGGGCTGGTAGCCACGCCTCTGGGGTAGTTGAAGGGCTACTCTTGCGCTCAGTATCCCTCAGCCCCATCTTGGGCTGCTTGGCCAGCTTCAGCGCCTTGTCCTCTTGGGTTGAGTGGGCCTTCCCCGCCTCCACTAGTTCCTTGCCCTTTGCCTCCCTCTTTCTCTTTAGATCGGCAGGTTGGAGTCCAAGGGTCTGAACGAGTGGAGCAGTAGGAGGTACGGTGGGAGGCTTCGTCTGCGTCACCTTGGTCGGCGCGTCCCTCCCGGGTTAAGATTCTATCAGATCTAGTAGGCTCAACCTCGGTTTACGTTTAATCCCTATCTCGTCGGAGGTTGGCACGGATGAAGGGACAGGATCAACAATTGGAACCTCAGAGGACAAACTTTGATCAAAAATTACAAACTCGTCTTCAGACTTAAAGATATCCACTACGTCCCCCTCTTCTCTAAAGATCGACTGGAACGCCGATGTAGCTTCCTCAGCGTCTTGTTGGGAAGGAATCTCTACTTTGGGGATGGCATCCAAGATCGGACCAGTGGATAGAACTTCTCCTGGGACAGGGCCAGGAAGTAGAAAGCCTGGAGCTACTACGCTTATCTGTCGAAGACACGGGTCCCGAGCCCTGATTACGCACTTCGGCGCTTAAAATGCTGTGGAGATGGGAGTGTAGCCTAAGATGATGTAAGCCGCCCTCAGTTGACCGTCCGAGTGAATGAATACCTCGGACCTTAAGATTTTATCCAAGCTCTTCTGGTTTACAGGGCCGAGGTGGGGAATAGTTAAGTTTTTATCTGCCAAATCACCATAGAGAAACAATTTGTTAGTCGAGAACGAACTAGACTCAAAACATCAGATAACAATAAGTAAATAGGCGTAAAATGGCTCAAGAATTGTAAACCTAGACTTGTGAAGCCCACCTGGTTTCCCCTCCCTCGTTGGGCAGTGGAGGCAATCGTGCCAATCACCCGACATAATTAGGAAATCCTTGTTCAAACCCTTATTGGAGTCGGGAAGACATTGGATAAGCCTAACCTCTAGGTATTTAGATTTTAGATAATACCCTTGACCCTTGAGGTGGTGAAGGTTATAGACCCAATTGACATCATGGTGGGTTAATCCAAGACCTAATTTCTCATTCAGGGTGTCTACACAACCTAGGATCCTAAACACGTTGGGCGCGCACTGAGTGGGTGCCAGCCTATTAGCTTATAAGGTAATCCCTTGTAACCGCACTCATAGGAATCCTCATTCCTCCCTTTATGGAGGCAATCATTGGGATTACAACTCCCCCCTTATGCCTCTTCTCATGCCACTCACTTTCCTTGCAGTATCTAATCTCTACCCCAGGAGGAATCCTATACTGGGTTTTAAAGTTTTCTATGGCCTCCTCCAACTCTACTAGATATTTGAACCTACCCATTCTTAGAAAGATCTTGAAATAGCCTAAGAGAAGTAAAGGAAGGAGATAGAGCCGAGGAGAGAAAAATTGCAAAGAACAGAAAATTATATGAGAAAAAGAAAATTTAAAGAACTTAGGAAGACTTACACGAGTAGAGGAGGTCTCCTCGGACAGGCTTTTGATATTTGTAAAGGTATGAGTGAGAGAGAGATAGCTGACAGGTTCGATGTATGTGCACTAGAACTTAATGAATGCTAAAGTGGAGCAAAGAATCGATTGAGAAGGTATTTATATCAAAAAGGGAATCAGAAGCGGGAAGAATCCCGCTTAGGCCCTTACAAAACTCCTAGCCGCACGATTCGCATCACACCGTAGAACATGAGATACACGGAGTCACCATAATTAAATGAAGACGCGTCTCGAGGGCCGCAACGACAGGAGCGTGTCCTGGGAAGGTAAAAAGGCGCATTTATAGGCAAAAATAGGCCGAGATCAGCTCATATCAGGTACAGTGACATCGAAATCCTCCTTTCTATTTGAGAACCCAAAAAGAAGTATCTCGAGGGGCTATTGTAGGGGCAATAGGCCGATAGGAGCAATGGGCCTGGAACTCCCTATCCATTTACATAATGCATTCCAAGCCCAAGCCGAGGACTAGGGTTAGTCCAAGGACACTTCAACTCGGCCTGGACGATCCGTACTAAAGGTTGGGAAAGTTGAATGTGAGCGTAACGATCCTAGGGGTCTCGCCGAGGACGACTACCACCTTGGGTAATCAAGGCCGGGATGAGACTTGGAGCTGGGCCAATCGAGAAGGCACCACAGAAGATTTCGTTGGACTAGATGAATGTTGTGGAAGCTTGTATCAAGAAAGGATCCCAAAATATCAAAGAAAAAGGCTGCCAACCCCGCATTGAATGCTCCACAACTAACTCTCTGGCCGCATTTATGTGGAGAAGACATCTGAACAGTAACTTCCAGCCTTACAGCTCCTGCGTAGAGGATTCTAGAAAGGCCAGAAGGGATAGGTATCAACAACAAACCGTTACGTCTGTACGTGGAGGGTTCAGGAGGAGAGAAGCAATATAAAAGGAAAGAGGAACCTAAAAATATGGGGGACAAGAAACAAGACTGGCATCCATTACTGAACGATACCTACACCAAACAACCATCCTCGGATGCAGGCCGAAGTGAATCATTTAGGACTAATCCCTGTATTTCCTCCCAATTTGTGATCCTAGCCCATTTGTTGATAATCTAATCTACACTAGCCCAGTTTTTCCTAACCTACTCTCTACAAATTCATTGTTGTTGGGCCTTTTAGGCATATCCACCCACCTTTGGGCCGGATTTCTAAATTTGTGTCCTTACAGTTTTGAAATATAAAAACTTGAAATTTAAACATTTTAAAGATTAAATAGTTATTTATCTCAATCATCTTGAAATTTTGTAATTATGGAAAGTATAAAAAAATTGTAAAATTTTTTGTCAAATAAAAAAATATTTTGCAATATAATATTACTTAAAGTTACACTTAGAGCATTAGCATCTGGTATCTAAAAAATATCTTATTTTACCATCTAAAGAACAACTTTATCTATTATATCATAACATTTTACAATACAACCAACATCCCAATTTTTATTTTACTATACAACACATTAAAATAATATAACCCAATACCCAAATAAAAACCCAAAACCAAATAAAATATTATTTTAAAAAAATACCATCTTGCTACAATACCATCATAAAAGTAGGATGGTACTGTAGCTCAATGGTAAATTTTTTTAGAATTGGAAGTGCGGATAATGCAAGATTTATGAGAATTGATGTTAAATTTTAGTATATTTGGAGTTTTAACATGCCAAATGCTGATGCTCTAACTTGATCCAAACCTATAAATATATACAAAAAATTAAATAGAGATAATCATTTTTTTCTAGATAAAATCATATTTTATTGAACTATAACATACATCGCCCGGATTGTTGACTAGTTAAAATATATAAATAAATATATATATATATATATATATATTTCCATTTTTTGCCACTATTTTTTTTCAATATCAAACTCTCTTCTTTTTGTCCCTCCCCACTACATCGATCTATCCCCAAATTCACATATATGCCTATAATAATGGAAGATAAAGATATTCCCACCACCCCCCCCCCCCCCCCCCCAAAAAAAAAAAAAAAACGAATACCAAGAAAGAAACCTTGGATTCAAGTTTCCCATCCACAAAATCTTGAGTCCTCATAAACCTCCACTCACTCACTCTACTTTATTTTATACATTTTAAATTGGAGTTTTGGGGGAGGGGGAGGGGGAGGGCAAATTTGAACCCTATACGTCACCCACTGTCTTTAAATGTGTTCTTGTAGTTGGATCTTGCTTGAAATTTGATCAAATTGGGAGGATTTTTTTTTTTTTTTTGGTTGGTAGTCATGATTTGTCAAAGTCAATTTGCGATGGAGACATTCTTATGATTATTATAACTAACCCACCCTATACAAAATTTTTATTTTCTTATTAACCTCATTAATCATAGGGATGTCATGAAATACATATCCATTACCCAAAGAAAAAAGGAATTTTTTTTTCCAATTTTTTAATGTTGATTTTATTTTTAAACCAAAATAAAATTCTTGATAAATCATGTCGCCTAATAATATAAAGTGAATTACACTTTAATAAGATAGCTATTTTTTTGTAGTTTTAATAATAATCATATTATCTATTTTGAAATTTTTCTACCTTTTAAATTGAGAGAATGTGTGAGGTTTTTTTTAAAATATAATTATAATAAAATCAATAGATACAAAGGATAAAGGGATTTGAATTCTAAACTTTTGTATTTGAAATACTAAGAAATGTCAATTTAGCTACCAAACTCATTGCATAAATATTACTTACAATGATTACCTATCTTTCTTATTTTTGTGCTTTGAGGTGATAAATTTGGAAATAAGCTATTATTGAGGGTGGCTAGTTGTGGTAGTTTTAGATTTTTATGGGGGTTGAACTATTGGTGTCTTGGTCATAATATGTGTAATAGTTTTGAGTGGTGAAGAGTTGATTTATGTGAGTGCACAACTTTCATTTAAATGTTTCTATTTGAGACATGAACACGTTGATCAACAGGGTAAGGTAAGGTTGACACAAAAATGACTTTTTGGACTAAACATCCTTAGGGCTAAAGGCTAACAAAAAACCACTCCAACCGCACAACACATTTTAACCAACCAAAACCGACTACCAAATGCGGTCAGCACGCCAACTATGGTGGAGGTGCAAATACTACACCTGCACCATGCATGCAATTTGTGGTTATATTTTCAAAAAATCACAAAAAAGGAACTACACTGATATATAAGTTTTATTTTATATTTGATATATATAACATGAAACACTGCATTTCACTAATTAAAAATAAAGAAAAATTATTGTCTACCACCTGCAACATGTATTTCTATATGTAAGTCTACACATGAAAAGGAACGCTTTTCCAAATTTCATTGTTTGTTTCTCCGAATGCTGAATTCTTTCCCAAAACCAACCCATCAAATAGTTGATTCAATAAATTAAAAAAAAAAAAAAAAAAAAAGTGAACCCTTCACCAAGGACAAAGTTTTGGTTACAAACATGATTGTAGGATCGTAAATGGCTACAACTCTGAAAAAATAAATTAACATAGCTACAAATTTTGAAAATTTAACTATTGAATCACATGTTTTTTATGTTCTTAACATGCATGTCAAACTTCGTGCTAATCAGATGTTGTTTACTATTTAATTCATAAACTTATTTTCTATACATTATTTTGGACTACAAAAACTTAAAATTTAACTATTTGATTGATGACATAACTATTATTTTTTGATTTTTTTTTTAATTTTGGAAGCATAAAAAATATAATAAAAAAATGTAATCCAATAATAGGTTTATTAAAATTCACATATATTAAATGAAGTTAAAGTTGTAACAATCGACTACAAACAAGTTTGTACCTACACTTTTTCCTTTCGCAATTAAGAACCCCGTGGGTTACTCTAAATTAGCCTAAAACATACCAAAAAAACCCTCAACTGGGCCAAACCAGCCCAATTTTTTTTTTTTTTAATAAAAAAGGCTCGATCAAACCGCACTGATCAGGTGACTGATCAATTAAGGTAAGGTGAGGTGAGGCTTTGTACAAACCGCACCATGCAGTGCGGTGATAAATATGCCCAAAATCGCATAGTATACCCTTACTTAGGGCTAGGTATTGGACCAGGGCCTTGTCTACAAGTTTGTTGAGCTTGGGCCCCAACCCTTATCAGCATTGGGCCTTGGCCTTGAGTATCCATTTTTACTCCCTCCAAGTTTTGTTGATAAGTTTAACATTTTCAGCACTACTCAGTAGTTTCACACGAGAAGGAGGAGGATGAATTTATTGGTAAAGTTGCTTAATGTTAGTTTCACAGTTAGATTTAACAAGTTGTTAAGACAAAAATTAGTTTGATTAAGATTTTTTTTTAAAATGAAATATTGAATTAAAGTAACTGCTTCATAAAGTAAGGATTTATCTATTTAGTTTATCACAAAACGTAATGAGTGAACGTCTTTTGACTCATTTCCTCAATAATCCTTTTTTTTTTTTTTTTTTGAGAATCATTTCCTCAACAATCTGAAGAGTGTTGTCTTTAAAAGCTAAATTTAATTAAATTTACTCTTATATTTTTCAAAGACTATATACCAATTTTATTCAAATCATAATACATCATCAATTTATTTCGATTCCAAAAATCTGGCATTCAGGAAGGTGGCCCAATACCATCCTGTCCATCCATACATGGCAGGGAGCTTTGATTGATGAATTAAAGTAGCTCTCGTTTTTAGTTTTATATATATAAAAAAAAAAAAAAAAAAAAAAAAAAAAAATCCATTCTTGAGCGTATTATCTTGTAGCTAGAACAGTATGCTTTCACGATATATCATTCACCCATGTAATAAAATTTAGCTGTAAATTTGGTTGTAATTTAAGACTACAACTTTATTCAATATTTTTTTATTAAAAATGAATTTTGACAAATCCACCGTTAGATTACATTTTTTTCTTATATCCTTCATACTTACAAAATTTCAAGAAAATTAAAAATAATAGTCATGTCATTAATAAATTATTTAAATTATAAGTTTTTACAGTTTAAAATTATGCATAAAATACAAGCTTATAAATTATATAATAAATAATATCAGATTGACAAAAAATTCAATGTGTATTAAAAGCATAAATAACTTGCAATTCAATGATTAGATTTTCAAAATATATAACAATATTTATTTTATTGAGTAATATTGTAGCCTACAACCAATTTTATAGTTAATCTTTGTCCCACCCTCAATACATAGATCTATTAAAATCTGAATAATAAAAATTACAAAAGTAAATTTTCATACTCCTAACAGTTCGAATTTTCTAAACCCATTTGTAACAAAGTTTCATTCTAGGTAAAATTTCTTTTCATTCAAAATTATTTTAATTTATGATTAATAAAAGTAAGAAAAAACAATAGCTTGCTAACCCCGTAATTAGTACAGATAATTAGATTGGACTTTTGCCAAGACCTAGGGCTTATTCCAAATCAGTTACCTCAAAAGATATTAGTCACCAATATTTTTAACATCACTAAAATCCCTGGATTTTTTCTATGTATCCAAAAATATCACTAAAAACAAACCATAAACTCTTTCAAAAGAGGAATTAAACTACAAACTAAGCACTTTATGGTTCAATGACATTTTCATGTTTTTTCTATTGAGAAAGAAAAAAAAATTAGTTCACTTTGTAACGAGGAATGTACTGCTAGTAGCCACCAAAAATATCTATAATATAAACTTATAGATAAAACATAAATACAGTGCCTTAAATACTTTTTCTTAAGATCTCATCTTAAGATTCAACCACGTAACTACTTAACTAAAAAATATACTTTTCTCCTGTGAAAAAAATTCACATAACGAAATCTTAAGAAAGAAACTTAAAGAATACTGTACCTAAATCTTGCCCTAAACTTATAAAATATAACCAAAAATTGCTATAGAAAAATATAATATTGTTTTTAGGAAATTTATTATTTATAAAAAAAATTAATTCCTAAATTCAATGTAAATCTATTTCCTGAAGACTTATTGTATTCAAAAGCAAAGAGCTCTAGATTATTCATTTTTAAAATTTTAAAAAAATTCCGAAACAAAATACTAAAATTCTTTTTATTTATTTTTTTAAGCTTTCTTGTATACATGTAAGACCGCCAAATATTAGTGTATTACCAATAATATACCCATGGGATGCAAAAATTAATTAATACAAAATTGTAAAATTAGAAGGTTAAAATAAATAATATATTGTCTAAATTTTTTAAAGAACAAAATTTAACTACAAAATTAAATGTAACTTAAAGCTATAATTTTACTCAATATCTTTTTATTGGAGGTGAATTCTAACAAACCTATCATTAAATTATATTTTCTTTTTATATCCTTCATTCTTACAAAATTTTTAGAAAATTAAAGATCAGCAGTTATGTCATCAATAAATTGTTTAAATTGTAAATTTTTTTGTAATTTAAAATTATGTATAAAATATAAGCTTATAAATCATATAGTAAATAATACCTAATTAGCATAAAATTTGACATGTGTATTAAAAACGTAAAATACATGCAATTCAATGATTAGGTTTTCAAAACATATGGCAATGTTAATTTTTAAAAAGAAAGATAGTCTTAAATTGCAATAAATTTTGTAACTAAACTTCATATTTTCCTAAATATAAATGGCTATCAGTGTTTATATATTTATATATATATATATATATATATATATATTGGAGGGTAGTAAAATGGTACTAATTTATGAAAAAAATAAGTACTGTCAACATGTATTTATGAGAGTATTTGCCAGTACAATTTCAAATGGCATAAAGTACCGACTTCAAACTTTTGAGAACACTACAGAATCTCAATTGGAGCACATTTTAAGTCAAAATGTTACAAGAAAGGTATGTAATATCCACTGTACTAAAACAAGACTTTTTTAGAATATGATGTTCTCACTCGATATGAAAAATTATCACCTAGTACGATTATATATACGAACTGGTAATGATTATATACTACCAAAAATATTGAGAGGACCACATAATATAATGTGGTTCCACAGCCACTTGACTCACTTTTGAGGAATTATTCGTACATGTTCTGAGAGCAGTATTCTCTCCTTTCACATTATAACTCACGTATGAAGCTCACCCCTCGTGTGAGAGGAGAGAGCATCCCTCCCAAAACACATCAGTTTTATCCACTTTTGAGTTGTATCAGTTGCCTATTTTCATCTTTCTACAGTGGAGAGTGGGGAAAAGGTTTTATTTTTTTATTTTTTTAATATGTAAAGAAATATTATTCATCCAAACTGAAAGTAGTCAAAACACAGAAGAGACTGGCACAGCCTGAGCCTATTAATGACAACTGGCAGCTTGCTGCGTAAAAGCACTGCAACTGAGTGCTTTTATACACCAAAATACAGAAGAAAAGAAAAAAAAAAAAGAAGAGAATCCTTCATTTTAATCAGAAAATAAGTTTGAGATAATTATAGTTTACTTACTTGTAGTATGTCTTGTTTTTATTTTGTCTGCTTGTGGTTTAAAATTTTATACTTTATCTATCTAAATTTCAATCTGTTACACATCTGTTACCCACCTCTGTTAAAATCAAAGGTAAAAATATATTTAATCTTCACTTTTATATCTCTCTCCTCTAAAAACAAAAAATAACAGAAAAAACTCAAACAAATAAGATCAAAGAGGTGGTTTTGTAGCTTGGGTTCAAGAACACACTTCATAATAAAATTTTCATATTCGCACAAATTCTGAAAAACATTTACAAAAATCCTACACTTAAAAGTGCTCCACTTTAATTTCACTAAAATCCCTTTAGACACTTTCAGCCATTCACAAAAATCATACACGGCTTCACCTTAGTTCTCTCTCAAATCTCAAACCAAAACCAAAACCAAAGCAAACCCCTCTTCAAAACCCAGACCCACCACACCTAGTAACACAAACACAAAACAACAAGAACTGACACTCAAAACCAAAACTAACGGCGTCCTAATCTGAATTCCAACCCCAACCCCAAGAGCAAGAGCAAGAAGAAAGGTGGACCCATTTCCATGAATCATGTGCTTCTGGCATTGCAGGAGACCAAGGACGAGAGGGATCTTAGAATCCAAGCTCTGATTGATTTCTTCGATGCTGCCAACCTGGGACTTGGACTATCCCCAGATCGAGACATATTGATCGCTACTACTAATAGATGTTTTTTTTTATTCTCTCTTCTCGTTTTCCTCTCCCCGCTGAATTACTCTCTATTCTCACCTGACTCTGTCTCTCTCTCTCCCATATGCACTGATCAACATCAATAGGTGGTGGTGGTGGTAGTACTAAGTTTTGGTCGCGATATGGTGGTAGTGAATGTTTGAATTGATAGTGGCAAATCTGGGTGTCTGAAGGTTGATTTTTGTGGGTTTGTGTTGATATTTGTTTGCTTTGTCGGTGGTGATGAGTTTAGTTTGATTTGTGAGAAGGTTACTGGGTTTGTGATTATTTTTAAGTTGATTTTTGCGATATGTGTGGTGGTTTCCCAAGTGGGTGCAGTGGGTGCAGTGGTTGCTGGTGCAAGGTGAGCGAACGTGATTTAACATGTTCGCAAATCAGAATTTGTGGGTTGATTCTTTGGTCGATTTTTGTGGTCATTCTCGCATATCCAAATTTGTGGGTTGATTATTTGGTTTGGGTTAATTCTTTGGTTGATTTTTATGGGTTGATTTGTTTGGTTTGGATTGATTTTTGTGTAGTTAGGGTTGTGTTTGTAATGGGTTGGAGAATGTTTAAAGGAATTTCAATTAATCTGGGTTTGAATTTTTTTTTTCTTTGGGACTGAATTTGGGTTTGTTGTTTGTTCTTCCAATTTGTTCTCATTGAAGTTCATGTGTAATAAAAAACCCTAACTATTTTATTCTTGTTATATTTGTTTTTACCTAAAAATGTGTTTTTCTAACAGCAAACGAAGAGGTGAGTAACGGATGAGTGACAAATTGAAATTCAGGTAAGTAAAATGTAAAGTTTTAAACCACGGGTGGGCAAAGTGAAAACGGACCATACTGCAGGTGAATTTATTGTAATTATCCTAATAAGTTTTGTAAGTAGAAAAAACAAAGTAAAATTTTTGACTTTGTAGGGCTGAAAAATACTAGCATATGATTTCAAGTAGGTAAAATATCACTTTTTCAAATAGTTGATAAACCAAAAAATAGGCTAGTAAAGCGTATTTAATCTAAAACACAGAAGAACAAAAAATCATGGCCATAAGACTGTTTTCTTTCCATATATATATATATATATATATATATATATATATATATATATATCAGCTCACCCAGTTAAGTTTTGTCATCGAAAAGATCTAAGATTTGAATTACTTGTGCCAAAAATAAATTAATGTTTTGGGTTAACCATAAGAGACAATCATTAGGAGAATGATGTAACTCAATAAAATGACTGTTTTCTTTCCAAAAATAAATATAAAACTCATGATCTCCAAATCTCCAATTAACTAACCTGGTAAAGTTTTTTGCCTTGAAAAAGATCTAAAGTTTAATTTCTACCTATACTAAATATTAATTAATATTTGGAGTTGATAATAAAAAACAAACCTAGTAAGTTGAAAAAAAATTCAGACTATATATTTAAGTAATCCTGAGTACATTACTTTCAAAAAAAGTAATCCTGAGTACATGTAATACATTTGATGTCATGAAAGAATTTATATCCCATACATTTCCAGAAAACTTATATGTTTTTCAACCCATGCCATGCACCAAAACAACAACAAAAATGGGGAACAACAAGGGGCGGCAGGTTCATGCAATAACAAATTAACATGATATCAACAAGCCAATAAAATAAGGTGTTCAAAAGCCTGATATCACAGACCTTTGATCTCTCTCACCTTTAAGACGGAATAGAATTAAAGAAATGATACAAAAAAGGACGAGTCATGCTTTAATAAGTTAAGCAAAACGCACTCCCATTACTCGAGTAATAACATTATAAAAACCAGTTCAACCGTACTTGCTTCCTCGATCTAGACACTTAGGCATTGGCTTTATACTTTTTAAGTACGTTTAGTGTAGGTTTTTTTTTTTTTTTTGGGGCTAAAAGTACGTTTAGTCGCTTCTTTATGCACACGCACAGTTATTAAACAAATGAAATGAGCCTTAGCCCTTAGGTGTTTTAGTGAGGGGTGGTTTTGGCGTTTAGCCCAAGAAAAGAAGCATTGCCTTTCATGGTGACCCATCAGCTTTTCGAAACTGACCCACTGCTGGTTAAAAATGACCAGAAAACACGTCGATCATAGTCACACATTAAGGTTTTGTGTATGTGAGCTATAATATAGGCTTATTCAACCAAAAAATGTGCATATAATAAAGGTTTATTCAAGTTTCAAAAAAAAAAAAAAAAAAAAAACGTTATTCTACGTTTTCCTCTTTGTTCTTAGAAAATTTATATATTCTTTTTTGGCAAAAATATCCTTAATAGATTTGTTCAAAATGTTTATACCTACAACTACTCAGATTTAAGGTATTTCATCCCGGATAAAATGTTTTTTTTTCCTTGAGACACATCCCGGATAAAACTTGAATATACAACACGTTTAGGTACATATATATATATATATATATATATATATTGTTTTGGGGGAGGGGGGGGGGGGTTTAGGTATATATATATATATATATATATATATAGTACTTTATTTTTTTAGTCATCTAATTATAATAAAATGTGATTCTTTAGTTGACTAAATATAATTTTTCTTAATAAAGATAACATTCTTTTTGTTGTATTTATGAATTTATTGTATTCATTGATACAAGTACAACCATGTGATTAATTTCAATTAAGAACCTAATTCGTAGGTTTTGCTTTTCCAAACAAAATAATGGTTAGCATTTAAGATTTGTTGGGTTTGGGAGATAAAAAAAGAAAACTAAATAAATTAAGATGTTAGCTTATAGCTAGGGTGGCCAAATGTAGAGACTACTCTAGAATGTGGTCCTAGATTTTTTCGGCCAGTTTCTTTTTTCAAGAACATACACAAAGAATGACAACTTTGTATGAAATACTAAAATATATATATATATATATAGATATATATAATAGACCGTCACGAATGTCAACAAGCCCACCATAGCTCCAAGTTCCAACCACTGCTTAGACTGCATTTAGCCCCACTTGGAGAAGAGGCGGGTTTTATGATGCCAACGCAACCCCAAAATATTAAATGCCATGCGCAGCATACAAAAACCTGGCCAAAAGAAAAAAGACAACTCGCTCCCAGTTCTCACTAACAATACTTTTCCCCAAACAATAAAAACAAACAATTTTTTATAATAAATATGGATGATCTCTTTCATCAGCTTTTCCCAGTTGTATATAAAATTAAATTCCCTATTTTTTGACAAGATGTGACCTTTTCTCCAGTGTCCAGGCTAGGCTAGTCCTGACCATAGGAATTGCTTTGCAGAGCTATTACGTACTGATATTGACATATCAGTTTCTCCCTAGAGCTTAAAGCCCCAAACCCCCCACAATTTAATTCTGTCTGTGTAACAAATGGAAGTGGAACTGGACGAGCCATTTGGACAAAATTTTGTTTTTGCTTCTTTTACCAAAATTTGACCGTCACAAAGATTCTCATACGAAAAAGTACCATTACCCAAATAAATGAAACGTATGAAGCCCTAGACTTGTAACTCTCAATTGGAGGGCAACTTCATCAATCATGACATAGTTAGAAAGGACATTTAAAGTCAGGTGATATTTTGCAGAGAATAAAAAAAGTGCGAAAGAAGAACATATTAGACGAGGAAAATACAAAGAAAGGGATATTTAAAAAAACAAAAAACAAAAAACAACAACAATAGTCCTACATTCACAACTCATTTGACTAGTCTATGAGAAGTGTTGTGTAGTGGCCAGAAAGTTAGCGCCGTGAAATTGGGTACGCAATATAAGTGTGTTTGAAAAATTATTCCAAAAAACAATATCCCCCAGCCTGCATACAATTTATAATAAGTTTAATAAGCAATAAGTTGTGAAATTGAGTATACGATTCAGTATTTGAACAATAATTTCAAAAACAATATCCCCTGTATACAATTTCAATTTTGATAGGTAGTCTCTCTCTTGTAAGCATGCATACAGATATATAGTAAAATTTTTAACATATACAAATAATAAAATTGAAACCGCAGCCAGGAGCAGAAGCATTATTCCAATTCCCCAACACAAGGGATTTAAACGAGAGTTGAGTGACAGACCTTAATACACTCAAGTTTGTGCTATTTGGGGGAGGAGCAAAAATTAAGTGTCTAACACAAAAGAAACTAAAGAGCATAAAGAAAACTACCAAATTTCCTAAAAAGGAATTTACAAATTGTCATGACAATAAACGTGCCTATGACCATAGAAACCAAGTGAAGAAGATAATGAAGATATTCACTTAATGAAGATAGTAGTAGAAGGGAGCTCCCTTCAGTCCAAGCAAAGAAAAGCAAAGGATGAATTTATCTCCCGCATCATTCACACATCCACAGTAGTAAAAATCAGTCCCTTTCTATTGTGTTTGAATGAATGAGTCGGCAGCTAATTCAAACCCTTTATCTTCCATGAGTGGACTGAAGGAAGCTCTCTTAAACTACCCTTTATGAACATATGTAAAACAAATACATGGTATTACATAATTCTTAACATCAATGAAAATTGAAATTGGGTATGTTATGCTAATTCAGAAAAGAAACAAAAAAAGGAATAAAACAGACAAATAGATCATATGTTCATGACTCAAAAAATCAAATACCATTTAATAATAAAGTTAGAGGTGCAGAAATGCTGTAAACACCACTCTATATTGTAATCTTTGACAATTTAAATGATGCAATTTATAATATAATTTATGATAATCTAGACACATGTCTTAATCTATGATACCCTAAATGCTCTAGCCTTACCAGATTAATCAACTTTTCAATTGAAAAAAATTCGGTAAGAAATCAGCTATTCTGTTTGATCCATTCACACGGATTTACCTAGTGCTTGTGTTTCATGCCAAATCAAACCATTAAAATAGTAATTGGTTTGTAAGTATGCCCCATGGAGAAGCCGATGCACAAGTCTCACACGGATTTACCTAGTGCTTGTGTTTCATGCCAAATCAAACCATTGAAATAGTAATTGGTTTGTAAGTATGCCCCATGGAGAAGCCGATGCACAAGTAACTAGGGTCTTTAACCATTATTAGTGTTAAAATTACAGGTAAAAATTCCACATTTTGATAAACCTGATGCTTCCGACAAACAATACTATCCTCCGAAGCATCAGGCAAAGGTTCAACGCGATAAGACATCAAGGAAAAGCCCAGAACTTCGATAAAAACCAGAAAGTGACACCAATTTCCCGGAAGATCACAACATCTAGAGCCCTAGACCTATAGAATCAAGCTGCTCTTCTTTGTTTTCTTTCTTAAAAGGAAAAATGTTTGCATGAATGAACCCTAACCCTAAGTGTGCTAAACCAACCAAGACCAGTATATACAATGCCATTTAACCTACTCCAGCCTAGATTAACAACACCACTCAACATAAAATCAGATCAGACAATGCAGATCTAAAACTATAAACCAAGTCACATATGATCATGCTTTCTGAATCCTAATTAACCGTGTATTCAGGACTTAAATCTTTTTTATTCCTAAAACTGACACTAAGATTTTAAAATAGCTTCAGTAAGGACTTAAATCTTCAAGTTTTTGCTCGTCCAAAAACTAAAATAAGAAGCTCTTTCTTGACACAAAACAGAGGGCTTATGAAGCAAGAATGAAAGAGGAAACAAGAAGGATAATTACGAGTCACTTACACTGGCACAATGGCTCCATTGACGCTTCTTTGCTTCCTCACCAACCCTAAATCTGATGCTTGAACAGTGATCAGCTGCACTTTCATGTGAAAAAGGAAAAACACCCACACCCAAAAAAAAAAAAAAAAAAACCATGGCAAGAAAGCAAAAAGCTCACAAATCATAATATAATATGAGGAAAAAAAAATATCAAGTGTATAAAAGGGGTTAAAAATTGAACTTATATTGAAAAAATAGAAAGTTTAGAGAGAGAGAGAGAGAGAGTTGCAAAAATTGCGGAAGAGAAGTTTCAGGAGAGGAAATGTCACTGTCTTTCATGGGAGTCAGAGAAGGGAAAGCGATTGAATATGGCTAATCTACTAATCTGGCAAACATATAAATACTAAAACAGAAGTAACAAAAAAAATAAGGAAGAGGAAAAAAGAAAGTAGATTTTTCTTTTTCTATTCTTCTCCTCTCTCTCTCTCTCTCTTTCACAGATATTTAGAGAGACGATGTAATTTTGTACTAGAAGATGAGGATAATAAAGGGCTCTCCCACACTCTCTCTCTCTCTCTTACAGTGGGCAAGAGAGAGCCTCGTATATACGCCACATATATATCCAACAACCCTTTACTGTGGAGAGAAGAAAGGGTGTGGTCATGATGGGTTTTTCTTTGACCATTAAGTTGGCCCTTTCTTTCTCTCTCTCTTCTACGGGGTAGCAGTAGCAGGTAATCTACTGTGCCGCACTACTCGCCTCTACTTTCCAGTAGTAGTAGAATGAAAGTACAACAATATATAGGGTTTGAGGTCACTCATAATCTGGCTGTGAAACTCTTGGTCATTACTCAGCAAAAAAAGAAACTCTTGGTCATTGTGCTTATATAATATGCTTATATATCTCCAATTTTTTTAGAAATTTTAAATTTTCCGAAATTTATCAATTATAGACGTCGACACTGTTTTAACCAAAAAAAAAAAGACGTCGACACTGTCGTGCGGCCACCGATTTTTCTATAAATAATTTTTTTTAACTATAAAAAAATAATTTTATATAGGGTCCTAATGACTAATGCTTTTATGACATTTCTTAACTATTTATTTTTAACAAAATTTATAAAAAACTGAAAAAATTACCCCAAAAAAAAATTAGTTACTTTTTTATTTATTCATAAAAATTTTATTAAAATAATTTACTAATGTATGTCATTTTATATTTATGAATGTGCAAAACTTAGATACAGTACTTAAATAATATTCCTCAAATTTTTCTTTTAAAATTCAGCTATATAGCTTTTTATTTATTGGATGGAAATGTGTTTTTAATAAAGTACAGCAAAATAATTAAACCTTAAGAGAGGAAACCTAAGTTACAGTACCTAAATAATTCTTTAACATAAAACAAAATATTAATTGATTGTTAGTGCAAGCAAATGTCAAAACCCATATTCCTAATTAGATGACAAAAAATTTGACAAATTAAGCTAATTGAAAAAACTACAATCATAGAAGTTAAATGACGACAACTTACTATTCACAGTCAATTACAATAGAGTTATGACAAAAATTGTAACACAAAAGTTGTGTCCCCAAATTTTCTCTATCAAAAATGTTAGGCAAATAAATAAAATAATGGCACATGTGGCAACCAAAATTTATTTATAAGTATTTGTATACAAGATATTATTTAAAATATAATGTTTGTATTTGAGAATAGGGTCATACTAACGAATGCCCTTAGGATAATGGTTAATAATCCATTTTAATAAAGTTTTGATACCACTTTTATGAGAAATGAAAAAAGTTATCAAAACATTAATTTTTTTTTTCATAAAAACTTTATTTAAATGGATTGTTAACCATTACCCTAATGTGGCGTTTGGTACAAGGTAATGTTTTAGAATTCCTAAAAATGTTTAAAAATTCTCATGTTTGGTTGCAAATCACGCAAAGGAATTAGATGCCAGTGGAATCTGGATTCCCCCCTTAAATCGCTCTCAGTAGGAATGTGGATTCCTTTTAAAACAGGTAGGAATCCAGATTCTCAAGTACAGAGGAAATTATATCTTTTATAAATTGACAATTTTAACAATTTTTCCTTATCATTTAAGCAATTAAGATAAAATATAAAACAAATCATCAATATTTTTTCCCTTATCCTTATCTTTTCCCGCCAAAATAACATAAACAGGAAAGACAACTTTGTTGATATATTCTTTAACAAAGTTTTATTTAGATTTCACGTGTGGAAAAAAAAAAAAGTTTGAAGGGGACTCTCTATTATTGCCAGATATTCACTTTTGCTGTTGTGTGTGCGTGTTGCTCTATATATTTTTTTTATACAAGATAGAATTTCTACTCTAGCCTAATCTAAATGTATATGTGTGTGAAGCTCCCTCTTGGAGATTTAAACCCCAGCCCTTGTCCCCCCCACACCCCACAAGCATTTAAATAGTTATTTTTGTATTATACTTGTCATTTTGAAACGTTAGACTACAATTTTAATGAATTTGTCATAATTAATAGTTTATATTTGGTTTTTTATTATTTATTTAGAGGAAGATTTTTTTTTTTTTTAAAGGACTTAGTAGTTCACATTCAAATCTAAGGATAGAATGGGAAAAATAAATAATTCATTTAAGATTATTGGGAATAAACCAAACATTATCATCTCACATTTCTAGAAATCTTAAGAGATTCCTAATGAAACCAAACATAGGAATAGTTATATTCCTAAGAATGTGATTCCTAAGAATCTGAATGCCAAGAGTAATGTGGATTCTCCCGTACCAAACGCCACATAAGGGCATTCGTTAGTATTTCCTTTGAGAATAACCCATTGGGAAGTTATCAATAAAATGAAGTCCTCAGGTTAATACAAGTGGCACTATAGGATTGAGTAATTTATCTTTTATCTATACTAATACTTAAGAGGTTTCTCCTGTTTGGACCGAATTTTTTTTTTTTTTTTTGTCTAACATACCCTTACAACCTACGTTTAAGTAGGGGCAAAACTTGGTAAAAATACTTATTTAACTCGCACATAAAACACTATCTACAAAATAGGACCACTCTCATGGTTTCAAACTCAAAATTGGCTAAAATAACTGATCCCAAAATTCAACAATTAGATCCTTCGTTGCCTAACTACAACCGTACGGCTCCAAATGTCTATCCGCTACTTTTCTTATGCAACTGAAAACTATCTGCAATAAGGCTGTAACATAACTGCAAGGGAAAAATGTTCTTGGATTTTATTGAGAGCGATAATGGACCAAGGGAGGTGAAGAATCAAAACAGAACACAAAAGGTCATTGTTTGAATTAAAATTTTCCTTCTTTTTTTTTTTGGTTCAATTTCTTTTTCTTTCTTTCTTTTCCTTTTACAGTTCTATTATGTAAATTTTAGGTCTTATTGTGTTTTGGCTATTCGTTGTTTTACACTTCTACTATAGGTTTTAATGATGATAGTGATGAAGTGAAACGTGGGTGGCTAGAATTACTGATTCTGATTCAGGTGACAGAGGTAGTGTTATGGACATGTTGCAATCCTCTGACCCAAGAATGAAAACCTTGCAAGAGAATTCAATAATTTCTTTCAATGCAGCCTTTAAAGTGTCTCACGAGTCTTTGTTTTGGAGCAGCAAATCACCGGTTGTGGAGATGAGCAAAAGCAGTTTGCGGAGAAGTGTCTCTCCTTTATAGTATGGTAGGGGTTCACCCCCCCCCCCCCCCCCCAATTTGTTGTAGGGATGAATTTTGATAGGTACATTTTGTGAATTTCTATAATTTCTTTTCACTTTCACGTTGTTATTGTTTCTTTAGATTACTGCATGCTATTGTGATTGATGAAACCCAAATTTGTGATGCAATTGGAGTTTGATAAGATAGTAGAAAAAAAATCTGTTGATTTAGATGAAAGTCTAAATTTAGAAATGATATATTTTTTCTATCGAAGAAGTTTATGAATGAATTTAATTTTATTAATATGTGAATTTGAAATTATTAATTTTAGGATGTTAAATTAAGTCTATTACATCACATACGTTTTATTTAAAGCAAATTCATATAAAGCAATTTGTATTAGCAATTGTTCTTTAAATTACCTAAATGCATGCTTAATGGTTTTGAGAAGAAAGAGTTATGAATTTTACTTATTATGAAATTTACTTGCAAAGGTAAATGAGCAAGACAGGAAGCAAGCCCATAGTGCGTGCTGACATCACTTGACTTTACTATAGAAGGGTAAAAGAATTACATACTGAGATATTTTTCCTTTTAAATTTGTAGGACATACTAATGAGATGCACTTTGGATTCAATTTTCAAAGTTGGGTTTGGGGTAGAATTGAATTGCTTGGAGGGGTCAAGCAAGGAGGGAACTGCATTCATGAAAATGCCTTGGTCTATTGGCACTATGTGTGCGTTTAGATACCGCTTATTTTGCTGAAAATTGAAAACTGAAAAAAATAAAAAAATAATTTTTTTTTACTGTTTGCTACAGTACTATACACTGTTCATTGACCTAAAATTACTGTTCATGACAAATGAACAGTGCACAACACGCTGGACTTAAAAAAAAAAAAAAAAAAAAAACGCCCAAAACATGCCGCAATCCAAACACAGCTATGTCGATTCATTCTGGAAGTTGAAGAGGTTTCTTAACATTGGCTCCAAAGCTGCCCTTAAGAAGGAAATCAAAATCCTTGATGATTTTGTGCATGGAGTAATTAGGACCAAGAGGGAACTGCTACAAGTGAAACAAGGTTGCGTAAGTTTTAAATTTGTAACAAACTAACATATGCCTATTTGGGGAAACTCAATGTATTTGATTATTTGTAACTTCCAATGCTATCTATCTTTTAAAGGACTTTGGTACAATGAGATGTACCACTTGCTTTGATAATCTGGACTATTGGTTTAGTTGAATCTTGATGATTTTATTTAATGATTTCCAGAGTGACAAGGAGCATATACTTTCAAAGTTTCTGGTCGAGAGTGAAAGGAATCCAAACAATATGAATGATTAATGTTTAAGGGACATAATTTTGAATTTTATGATCGCAGGCAAAGATACAAGTGCAAGCACTCTCTCATGATTCCTCTATATGCTCTGCAAGAACCCTCTAATACAGGAAAAAATTGCGCAAGAAGTGAAAGACGTCATTGGTAGTTAAGACAATGGAGCTAACCTTGATGATTTCATGGCTAATAGAACTGATGCAACACTAGATCAAATGCATTATCTTCACGCGGCATTGACTTAGACTTTAAGGCTATACCCTGCAATTCCCTTCATAACTAACCTGGAAACTTTATTCATTTTCAATTTTGACACTAATCTTACCATCTGCTACAACTTGCTTTAATGCTAATAAAAGTAGCGACAAGAATAGAATTATGTGAAAGTGAGGTTATCACATGAATAGATGTGAAAAAGATTGTGAACAATTGTATCTTTAGTATTATTCATTTATTAATAAATAATTAGGGATATATTTAATGAGTTTAAATTCTATAAGGATGTTGCCCTCCAATTTCAACATGCCACATCATCTTATCAAATATTAAAAAATAAGCATAATTACACCCAATCAATTTTAATACTTATATTCTATCAAAAAAAAAAATTCTAATACTTATATGAAAATCCAATCAAATTAGGGGTTTATTGAGATATTATTAGGTGTGGTAAGATGTATTGATTTTAATTAAAACGCTAATGTGACAATCTCTTATTGGATGGTGTAAAACATGAGTTTTACACCCCATCCTTACCAAATTTGGATTTTTCTTTAATAGGTTCTAATTTGCTAAGCCCATGATGATAATATTTTTGATAGATTTTAATGTGACCCCTTTGGTGTACTCCAAGGATGGGAGGTGTACAAACATGGATGACATTCTTCCTGACAAGTATAGAGTGAAGAAAGGGGATGGTGTATACTACATAGCTTATGCCATGGGCAGGATGCCTTATATTTGGGGAGAAGATGCAAAGGAATTTCATTCCAAAAGATGGCTAAAGAATGGAATCTTTCAATCTGAATCACCATTCAAATTTGTAGCATTTCACATTTGTTTCATCATTTAGTTGAGTAAATAAGTAGACCTATTCCATGTTTCAGATGTAGTGAATTATTTTAAAATTTTACCTAATGTAAATATTTCAATCTTCTACATTGATCCATCATCTTCTTCATAATAGCTTTTGTAAATATTTTCACATGCATTTTGTAAGTAGTTTTATAAATTTATAAGATTTATTCAAACGATCTTTTTTTTCTCCCCTTAAAGGTTAATACTAAATTATAGCGTCATCTTCTAATCAATAAAACGTCAATTACTACATAAACAAAATTTCCAAAAATTGATGATAATTACGGAAATTAGGTATTTTTGTGATTGAAAAATGTAGTAATCTCAAATTATAATGAATGAAAATTATTAACTTTTTCTCAAAAAAAATAGAAGAGCCTCTGAGCATGCGCTCATGCGCATGCTCAGAGGCTAGTAAATTATAAAGTGTGAGACATCGGAGAACCAATTTGAAGAACATGAGCGTGTGAACAGTTATGTAAGCACGTGGAAGACACAAAAGTGTGAGAATTTTATCTAAGCACATGGAAGACAAGAAAGTGTGCGAGCAGTTATCCATTCTCGTGAAGAGTATATGGGTGTACGAGCAGTTATCTAAACATGTGAAGAGCGCATGAACGTGCAAGCAGTTGTTATTAAAGGATCCATGTATTCCAAACACGTGAGAGCAACCAGATTAGTTCGGCCAAATTTTTCCGTCTATTTTACACTAACAAGTTACTTTTTCTATTTTACGAGACCACTTTTACAAAACATCCATATCAGAATATCTATTATACACTCTAACTTATTTAAATAATATTATTTTATTATTTTATTAATAAATATCTCTTCATCAATATATACTTTTTTCCACCCACAAGTCCCAACTGTATCTCTCTCTCTCAATTGTCCTCTGCCTCTACTTCTCCTTAAACTCTCTTCCTCACTCAAATCTCAAACCCAGATCGGCGGCAGATCAGCAGCAAATTAGTGGCAGATCGGTGGCAGATCCAATGGGTCTTCCGGTGGGTTTTCATATGGTTTTCCGATAGGTTTTTCATGTAAATTTTTCATATGAGTTTTCTGTTGGGTTGGATTTAGTTTTTATTGATTTTGGTTTGGATTTGGGATGAGTTTTTCTTCGGGTTTGGCTTGATTATGGTTGGTGGTGGTGTTTGGCAGTGTTGAGTTGTGGTCATGTGGGTGGTGGTGCTGGGTCTGTGTGGTTGGCACTGGTTCTGAGTTGTGGTGATTGAGAGAGAGAGAGAGAGAGAGAGAGAGAGAGTTAGGGGAAGTGAGAAATAATGTATAGAAGAGTTACAGTAACCGTGCATATATGCACGGTTAATATAGCTCTTGTACATTTATGCACAATTTTACACCCACTTATATGAGTTTGTTTTTTAGTATCAAAATGTGTAAAATCACTTACTTTTTGTATTTTACAAGATTATGCAACCACTAATGTAGTTGCTCTGACAATACAATAACTATCACAAACTAGGTATAAATATATACAAGTCAATTTTCTTTTAGGAGCACACACATAATCTGACAAACTAGGTTTCATTCCCCTTATCAACGAAATGATAATTTCATGTTCATAAGTACATATAGCCTCGCATGAATTATCTAGGAGTAGGATTGTAACTTAACTTAAGAAAATTATAATTTAATCTCGGTTTTGTACTTGTACGATCTTGTAATTTGGAATTTGTAATTCATTGCAGTATCAAGAATAATAATATTTGTTGTTTTGTTTCTTAGTTATTGATTGATTTGCACTTTTGAAAGTCCTAGGGAGTTAGGTAGTGGCAAAGTCTATCCTTATGGTACGAAATCCTCTCACGCATATGGTGTCATAGTACAAATAGCCCAATAGAAGTAGTTTGTACTCTCAAACACAAACATACTGATCTGTACTACAAAATTTATGTTTTAAACTTTTGTGGTATTTTATGCAATTGACCGTTTTGTAAGGCTTTCATAACCACTAGGTGGGAATCATGCAAATCAAACATGTGCTTGATAATTGATTTTTACCTAGAACATATGCCACGATCATTTTTTCGTCCAATAAAAACAAAGAAGTATAATTACTGCAAGGGTTTTAAAAAGTTAATTTTATATTTATTACTCGATGGTGTGTTTGGCAATAACCTATATATTACAGGAGTTCTCTTTGAATTTGACTCTAATAATAATAATAATAATAATAATAATAATAAGCTTTGATCACATCATTTTCAACCTTTACATTGCCATTATCACTTGTTATACGAATCAAATAGAAAATACAAATTCGAAGATGTTGGTCTAATGGTTTCTAATGCCTTATGAGAACTATGAGTTTTTTGGTTTAAAATATTTAACTAGCATCTTGATGCCACCTTCAATAGATTACTCTTATAGTCTTATATTTACTTACGGATGGTGTGTTTGACAATGACCTATATACTACAGGAGTTCTTTGAATTTGACTCTAATAATAATAATAATAATAAACTTTGATCACATCATTTTCAACCTTTACATTGCCATTATCACTTATTATACGAATCAAATAGAAAATACAAATTTGAAGATGTTGGTCTAATGGTTTCTAACGCCTTATGAGAACTATTGAGTTTTTGGGTTTAAAATATTTAACTAGCTTCTTGAGGCCACCTTCAATAGATTACTCTTATAGTCTTATATTTACTCAGTGCGTGTAGGTCAAGACTACAAACACTTGAATGAATAGTTAGGCACTCAAAAAGTTTTAGATACCCACATTATGGAGAAAAAAAAATCAAGATAAAACTTCAACCGGGGGAAATGAATATCAATCCAACAAGAACAAATGATAAGTGTGTGTTTTGGTTTAGTTTATTTTATATATATATATATATATATATATATTGACTTATTTATTTATGTGTAGTTTTTTTTTTTTGAAGAACTTTTCTCATAAATACAAAAGTATTTTTACCTACGTCCAACAAAGCACTAAAAAGTTAACATAAAAATACGTTTAAAGTATGCTGAATTATCTCCATTTTATAACCCTCGTACAAAACCATGATATTCTGAATATTAACCTGCTGTAATTAAGAGCATTAGCATTGGGGAATACTAATGCCAAATCTAAGGTGAATTTACCATTTTAAGCCTCAAACTGCACTCCATTGGGGAATTCTAAATGGCAGTATTGCAAATTTTTTTGCAATACTGCTACAGTGCAATTCTATCTTTAGAATTGCACTGTAGCAAGTATTGTAAAAAAAAAAAATATATTTTATTATCTCTTTTCTCTCTTCTCTCATTTCCTCTGGGCCTTCTCTCTCTGCCGATTCTCTCATCTCTGACCCATCTCCATCTCTCCATCTCCATCTGCTCTCTCATCTCTGAAGGCTGACGGCGGCGATCGAGTGTGATGGTGTGGGTTTGGGTTCGGCACGCGCGTGTGGGTTTGGGTTCGGCGTGGTGGTTGATTGGTGCAGTGGTGTGGTGGTTGATCTGTGCGGATTGGTTGATCGGTGCGGTGGGGCGTGGTGATTGATCGATGCGGATTGGTTGGTTTGGTGATTGATGAAGGTGGAGCCGTGGAGGTGGGGGTTGCCATGTGGATTGGTTGCCTGGGTTTTGTTTTGGTTTTTTTTTTTTTTTTTGGGTGTTAATGGTGGTGCATTGCTCCGATGATGGTCGGAGAGGGACCAGAGGATAGTGTTGATGGTGGCCATGTGGTGATCATGTTTTCTGTAAAAGTTGTGGTTGAACAGAAAGATGAGAAAGAAATAATAAAGAAAGATTAAAAAATAATATTTTAATAAAAATAGAGTTTTGGGATGCTGGAAGTATGGTAAAATGGTATTGTATAATGATAAAGTAGCTGTTTGGAGTTGTATAACAGAGTAGAAATACAATTCCCCATTGCTAATGCTCTAACAAAACTGAGATAAATGTAAAGTTGTAACTTGTAAGGAATAGAACAATAAAGTAGTGGGTAATGGATTGGAAGTTATAAAACTGAAAATTTTAGGTGTTATACTCTGTAAAAGGGCATGCGATAAAGTAAAAACCCCAGATCAAGAAATAACAGGAGACTTTCTCAAAATAGAAATAACAGGAGAAATAATTATAATTATTTTTTAGATATTCGATTGATCTGATATTCCTTTTTTTTTTTTTTTTGTTGAGAAAATTGGCCTAATATTCAATGGTAAAAGTAAAACTCTATCCTCAGGTTACCATATATTTTTTAATGAACTTTCTATGCAATATGTGCTATCATATAGTATTTTTAGGGTAATCATAGATAAATAAAACCCCAGAGTTTTGCTCTTAGTTTAAAATTAAATTAATAATTCCCTTAAAAAAATTAAATTAGTATCTATGCTCAAATTGAAGTTATTGCAATTGCAACTGAATACTTAATATGTCCATATTAATGAAAATGAATAGAAATTCATCTATTGAATTTAATTCATATAAGCATTAAAAAGCTCCTTATATGAAAGTAAAGTGAATATTGTAAAACGTACAAGAAAACTCACAAAAGTCAAGTGTTTTAATACTCAACTACTTGACACTTGAATTGTATTAATAAACAAAAGCATCAACATCAATGGCTTTTTTCTCAAAAAAAAAAAACTAGTCGACACTTCTTAAACCTAAAGATTTTTATGAAAATACCCAAAATTCAAATCTCAACTATTGAATTATAAAATAAAATATATAAAAACCACAAAAGAATTATATTTTAATTAAATTGTATCTGTATTTTTTTTTCTCATTAATAAACCATTTCATGGGTTTTTGTCTCAAAATACCATTTTGCATTTCATACTGAGGGATTTTTTTTTTAGTGCCTAAATAAGCCACAAGTGTAACTTAAATGAGTTTTTTTTAGTTTTAGGGAGACAAAACCATAAATTTAGTTCGGTTACAATATAAGCTGAAAAAAAAATCATTCAAAATTGATTTTTTTTATTAGTTTATCTTAGTTTGAAACTCAAAAAGCATAAATTTTCTCCTGTTTCAACATTAACATATTCTGGAAAATTAATAAATTTTCAAAAAATATTTTTTAGAAAACTATCTCATTTTTTTCTATGCTTGATAGCGACGTTAGAATAAGTTGAAAACTATCTATTAACTTCTCTTATTTAGATTCATGTGAGATGAAGTTATTTTTTCACAAATTTTTAGCATAAAACAAATATATTTCATTCCAAGCTAAATTAAAAAAGTTAAGAGATAGTTTTCCTTTGACTAATTTTTTTCTTCTTCTAATACTAAGCATAATTTTGGAAAGAAAATGTTTGTGAAAATTCAATTTAAAACTTTTTTTTCATAAGAATATTCAAGTGAAAACCCTGTAATTTAAAAGCACAATTTAAGGGAATGTGCTTTTGACAGATCATATTTTAAACTAGTCTTTTATGGAAATATATTTAGCCTAATTTGATCCAGTTTTCTGAACAAAGAATAAAAGAATTTATCTTAAAAATTAAAACCAATTATATATATATATATATACACACACATTTATTGAGAAAGATTATATGTTTATATAATTTTTTGGTGTGCTAAACCTTACTATATTTTTGAGAAGATGCTAAACCTTTCTAAGGGGTTTAAACTCTTTTTTTTTAGAAGACGGTTTAAACTATATTAACGTCAAAGTTATTATGGACATTGATGTAATTATAACTTCAAAATCGAATTTTAAATTAATGTCAAATTTTTTTTAATATATTATGTAATTATCCATATTTTAAAAGCGTAATTCATTTATTTATGACATTATCGTATAGGAATTTCTGTAATCACTAGATTCCTTTTTTTTTTTTTTTTTCTTTGAGATGAAATGATAGTAGACTTTATTCATTCAATATCATGGTATACAATGGGAAAAGAGAAAAGAAGGTCAAACCAATGGCCTTCTCATTCTCTTTTGCAAGTTGCAATACTAGCAAGAGCTAGAGCAACACTTTAGTTTTCTCATTTCATGTGGGAAACTTTTTTTTTTTTTTTTTTTTTGAGAGGGAAACTTTGTATTTGTTTGGGAGAAGAGTGTTACGTTCACAACATTTTCACGACAAATTATAGGTGGTAAATTGTTATTTGTTCTAATTTGAACCTACAATTTAAATTACTTTTTTGCCCACCTATAACGAACAATAACAACCCATCATTTAAAATCTGTTGTAAAAATATTGTAGACATAGCATTTCTCTTGTTTGAGAATAACTTATTTAACTTTTTATTGAAAGTATGCTAAATTGTATATTAAAAAAATATAAAGTGAGGTTTTAAAAAGTTGTACGTAAAAACAAAAAAGCTTGCTTATTATCTAATCCAAAAATATGCTTAACTAAGATTTGTTTCACCTTTATACTATAACTTTTTTTTTAAATTATTATTTTATTTTATGGTTTCATTTTTTTGCTCCACTTTTAATTTTTTTTTTTTTTGAAAGTAACGCCATTCATTTAATCATAATAAAATCAAATCCTGATACAATGCTTCCATAGCTGGAGGGGGAGAGTCCTCCAACCAAAACAAATCATAATCTAAATTTCTAGCATGTTGAGCTAAAACATGTGCTACCTTGTTAACCCCCCTCCTAATCTTACTAGTTGTAGTCCACTGTAAATTAGACATCAAATGGCGAATATCATCCACCACATAACCAAGAAAAGAACAGTTAGCCACATTTGAAGAAATTGCCTGCATAACATTGGAATTATCTCCCTCTATCACTAACCGAGAAAAACCAGCATCCACAGCAAATTCAATCGATCACCGACACGCAAGGAGCTCAGCTTCTTCACTTGTATCCACCTTTGGTCCAATAGCAGACATACCAGCCATAACCTCACCCTTATCATTCCTGATTATAGCACCTATACCAGATTTCTCCTGTCCTGAAAAAATTGCTGCATCAAAATTTAACTTTTATTCCATAGGCGGAGGTGGCTGCCATGCATCATCAATTCTCTGCTCCCTCAACCTGCCATCCAGAGACTCTTGTGTATGTTTAAACTCCTCTAGAAACTCCCCTGCTCTCTTGTTAAGACTGGTCGGATGCTTCAGCTGCCCTCCATACAGAACACAGTTGCGCTGATTCCATATCAACCAACAATGAACCCAAAATAGCTCCATATCTCTTCAATTGAAAGCCTGTCCACCAAGTGCTCCATAAGCTGCATGAAATCGCTGAAATCAGTAACACCCTTCTGCAATTTCGCAATGCTCCCTGCCCACACATCCTGCACTGCTACACAGTCCCATAAGGCATGGATTGCTGACTCTACCTTCCTAGTGCATATGTGACATTTGTTGTCAGTTATAATTTTCCTCTTCACCAAATTACCCTTTGTCGGTAAAATGTCATTACATGCCCTCCACCCGAATATTTTTATTTTATTTGTTTACAGGGTATGACAATAAACAATAAAAAAAAGAAAAGAAATAAGAGTAACATTATTATTATTTTTACAAGGACTAACATTATCATAGCTTAAAAAAAAATACCAAAACACGTAATTCCTTTAATTCAATAGTATAAATACTCTCTCTCTCTCTCTCTCTCTCTCTCTCTCTCTCTCTCTCTATATATATATATATATATATATACCAAAATCTAAATTTTTATTTGACAGGGCAAGCTAATTTTATGGGACTTATTTCATTTTAGTGATAGTATTTTTTTTTTTTTCCTTTTTTACTTCTATCACTTTAAAACACTTCCTATGCTCATTTTGAGTCTATTGCTTTCTTTATTGCAAAGATTTTTTTTTTTTTTTTTTTTTTTGGCGAAGGTTCTTGGAAAATCCCTAAGGGCCCACTTTCAAAAAGTAAAAACATTTATACTTTCGTTTTTCCTTGTTATTTCTCACTAATTCAAAGAAATGATGAAGAAATGTTGAAAAGTCTTGCAACCTTTGGCCATTTTGAAAGAAAAAAAGAATGCATATTTTTCCTTTATTTTTGATATTATGCCATTTCAAAACAAAACATTAAAATTAGGTTAAGGAGGTAATATATAGTAGTGTAATCTTTAGCTAACTTTTGAGATTTTTGACCTAAGCTTTTCCTTTGTGGTATAAAAAGGAATGAGAGAGCCAACTTAGAATGATTGTGTCTTAACATTTTCATTCACTTAAAATCAAAGCCAAAACCAAAAGGCAAACATGAGTGATCAACAAAATAAATAAATAAAAATGAAGCAAACATTGTCCACTTATTCAATTGGCAGACCACCTCCAGGGTTTCCTAAGAATCTAATTGTCTGATGTCCCTGCAAAGAGATTGATTCTAAAGGGTAAAGGCATGTGTATGTGTCTTTGTGCGTATACGGCCACCAACACAATGTTTCAATCTACTATGGATTGAGGACCCTTTTTGTATATAGTTTACATCAAAATGATGAAGTTGCCACCGCCGTCAGAGCTACCCATGTTTCTTTGTCTAGGAAACAGGTGGCCACCACCACCAATTCACTCTCTACCTACCATTTTTCTAATTTCGTTTTCACAAATTTTTTTACACATAAAAAAGTCGTGTAAAACGACAATGTTGTTAAACCACTTTATTCTAAGTCAATATATGCATTACTACTCATGCATGTCGCATTAATCAATTTGCACGTTAAACATCATTATTCTTTTTTTTTGGTGAAATGTTAAACATCATTATTCTCTACCACACATATATTCAGATGCTTTTGAATCTCTTGTACGATAGTGTTTGCTTTTTTTTTTTTTTTTTTTTAATAATAGTCGTCTATAGCATTGAGAAGTCTATCTTGACAATTTTTTTTAGGTAATGGAAGTCAATTATGACATGCTGTTGTGATTAATTGAGCTTAGCCCCAAATACACTCGTAGAGGAATCAAACCTTGCTTTTTTTGCGTGCGTTTAGATCAGAGTTTTGTTACTTGTTTGTTTAGTGAGAGCCCATAAAAGTACAATTATACATTCAAAAAAATATTAAAAGCTACAAAATTAACCAATAAACTATGTTAACTCTTAAAAAAGAAAAAAGAAAAAAGAAAAAAAAAAGGTTAAAAACCAAACCCTACAGATAACTTTTACCTCAACAACATTAACTTATGTAGAAATGAAACCTTGCTTCTTAATCAACATTACGAAGCTACCCTACCATCTGCAAAAGATGTCGGTATCCAAAAGTTTAACCTTGAAGGTGATTCTCGTACCAAGCTTTAAATGAACGATTCCTTTCCCTCTTTTGTGGCTTGTCAAGTATGCTTGTTTCTTGTAGGGATTTTCGACTGGTTGAATTCTCTCATGTTCATAGTCAAAGTAATAGACTAACTCATTTATTAGTTGCAGAGGGTAAAGTTTGATGTAACGTGTATATTTTAATTGAGATAACGGATTGAAACAAATAGATCTTTTGTGGACGGATCAAGGGTGCACGGGCAGAATGTGGACGGATCAAGGGTGCACGGGTAGAAGGTGGACGGATCCAAAGTACACATGCCATCACTTTATAAATGGAAATAACTTGCGTCTCACGCATAACTCTGGCTTGTAGAATCCCAATGGAAATAGAATCTAAACGTAAGGAGGATTCCGCGATATACGCCCATTAATGACAATCCTATAAGGAAAAGACTTCTTGCACAAGAAAAGAAGGTCGGTTCTACACTACTATAAAACTCAAAGGCTCTCACAAATTAAGGTACGCATAATTTCTTCCCCAACTCTGGTACTCTAAGGTTGCGACCATTATCTGACTTAACCTTCGGAGGGTCTTTGGCCAATACCACACCGGTATCCTCTTGAGGTCTTCTTATTTGGCATTGTGCAGGTTGACTTAAGCACGTGGGATAACCTTGTAGCTTACTGGCGATATTTTGAGCATCATCAGTTGGCTCCGTTTGTGGGAAAGTGCAAGGAAAAGCCATACTTCGTGCTTTCTAGACGAAAAGTTGCATGGTACTCACATGTTCGATGGCAACCACCACAAACAATCAGGGCGAAAAACCGCACACCACGGCTCTCGAGAGGCAGGTTCAAACCCTTATAGCAATGGCGGAACGCCTCATGAAGCGAAACCATGACTTAGAGGAGCAATTGCGCCAGAAGGACGCGATACACAACACCTAGGAGGAAGAGCAAGAGGCTAACAACGTTAAGAAGAGAAATCAGGAGGGGCTAGAAGGAAGCAACGCCCCAAACAGGAATGAACGGCAGGACACAAGCCGCCCATCTACCGCAAATCTGGTCCCGCCTCAAATGATTACGGAGATGCAGATGATGAGAGAGCAAATAGACTTTATGATAAACGCACTCAAAGGACGGGTGTCCAACGACCTTGATGACCTGGTTCATCGAACGGACTTCTCATTCACCATGTCCGTCAATACATACCCCCTTCCGCCAAAATTCCGTATGCCACAAGTTGAAAGCTATGACAGATCAAAGGATCCATTGGATCATCTAGAGTCTTTCAAAACACTCATGCATCTACAAGGAGTAGCGGACGAAATAATGTGTAGGGCCTTCCCTACAACGTTAAAGGGCTCCGCAAGGGTTTGGTTCAGCAAGTTAACACCCGGCTCCATCAGTACCTTCAAGAAATTAAGCACTCAGTTTGCTTCACACTTCATCAGAGGGCACAGATACAAGAAGTCCACCGCGTGCCTAATGAGAATTAGGCAACGGGAAGATGAGACGCTGAGGTTATATATCGCTAGCTTTAACAAGGAAGCGCTTTCAATCGATGAAGCTGGTGATAAAATACTCGTAGCCGCATTCACTAACGGGTTACAGAAGGGTAAATTTCTGTTTTCCTTATATAAGAATGACCCAAAGATCATGTCAGACGTGCTTTACAGGGCAACTAAGTATATGAACTCGGAAGACGCACTATTGGCCAGAGAAGAGAAGCTTTCCAAGAAGAGAAGCCTTCCAAGAAGAAGGAAAGGCAGGAAGATGTACACCAGGATAGGGGGCGAAAAACAGCTAAGATGGGAGATAAAAGGGAAGATAGACACTCTAAGCCTCCCCCCGGAAGGTTCACTAGCTTCACCCCACTAACAGCCCCGATAGACCAAGTCTTAATGCAGATCAAGGACGAAGGAGCCCTTACTTTTCCAGGTAAGTTGAAAGGGGATTCCAATAAAAGGTCTAGGAACATATATTGCTGTTTCCACAGAGACCATGGTCACGACACGGCTGAAGGTGACAACCTAAAACAACAAATAGAAGCTCTCATTAGACAAGGGAAGTTACAAAGGTTCGTCAGCAAAAAAAGAGTAGACCCGCCACCAGAGCAAATTCCCCGACGAGATAACGAGCGTTCGAGACCGCCACGGGATTCAGAAAGTCCAGCTCACGGGATTCATTCTAAAGATGACACGGGTTGATACCCCCATCATCGGATTCTCGGAAGATGACGCTCGACACCTCCACCACCCACACGACGACGCCCTTGTCGTTAGCATACGGGTAGAAGACTACAACATGCATCAGATCCTGGTTGACAATGGAAGCTCCGCTGACATCCTTTATTACCCGGCGTTTCAGCAGATGAGGATCGATAGGGAACGGCTGATCCTAACCAACACTCCACTTGTTGGATTCAGAGGAACAAAAGTATACCCCCTCGGTGTAGTCACCCTACCCGTAACAATTGGTGATTATCCTCAGCAAGTCACTAAAGATGTTACGTTCCTTGTGGTCGATTTCTCATTTGCGTATAATGCCATTGTTGGACGACCAACTCTTAACTCATGGAAGGCCGTAACATCGACCTACCATTTAATTATCAAATTTCCTACTAAGTACAGAATAGGGGAAGTACGCGGAGACCAGGTTGCTGCTTGAGAATGTTATGTAACAATGGTGAAGATGAATGACTATATGCAGACAATGGCCATTGAAGAACAGTGGATAGTGGCAGAACCCATTGAGAGGCTTAAAGAGATATCACTAGATGAATCTATGCCAGAACGAACAACCCAGATAGGCACCCTCGCCAGCTTGACGACCCTGCAGGCCCTCGTTACATTTCTCAGGGCAAACCAAGACATCTTCGCCTGGAGCCACGAAGACATGCTCGGGATTGACCCTTCAGTTATAGTTCATAAGTTGAATGTATCTCCCACATTTCCACCAGTCCACCAGAAGAAGCGAGTGTTCGTGCACGAGAGAGACCAAGCCATAGCAGAAGAAGTTCGCAAGTTACAAGAAGCAAACTTCATTAGAGAGGTCTACTACCCCGATTGGCTGGCAAACGTAATAATGGTCAGGAAAGCCAGCAGGAAATGGAGAATGTGTGTAGACTTCACAGACCTGAACAAAGCATGCCCCAAGGATAGCTACCCACTGCCGAGGATTGACGTCCTAGTAGACTCTACAGCCCAACACCAACTGCTAAGCTTCATGTAAGCCTTTTTAGGTTATAACTAGATCAAGATGGACGAAGTTGACCAAGAGAAGACCTCGTTTGTCACTAGCTAAGACCTCTTCTGTTACAAGGTAATGCCGTTCGACCTCAAGAACGCGGGCGCGACATATCAAAGGCTCATGAACAAGATGTTCGCGCATCAGATTGGAAGAAACGTCCAAGTGTACGTAGATGATATGCTGGTGAAAAGCCGAAGGGAGGACGACCATTTGAAGGATCTCAAGGAAACCTTTGACACCCTTCACTCTTACAACATGAAGCTCAACCCAAGTAAGTGTGCATTTGGAGTGACGGTAGGAAAATTCCTAGGTTTCATGGTGTCCCAAAGGAGTATTGAGGCCAACCCAAATAAAATCCGTGCCATATTGGAAATGGCACCCCTGAAGAATGCGAAAGAAGTGCAAAGCCTAAACGGCAATATTGCTACATTAAATAGGTTTGTAGCAAGAGCCATGGATAAGTGCCTACCATTCTTCCACACGTTGAAGAAATCCTTTGAATGAACGGTCAAGTGTCAGCAAGCGTTTGACAACTTGAAGACCTATCTTTCTTCTCTACCACTGTTGAGTCCCTCAAAAGTTGGAGAAAAAATGTTTCTTTACTTGGCCGTATCTCTGGCTGCCATCAACGCAGAATTAATTCGAGAAGAAGACAAGGTGCAAAAGCCCGTGTACTACACCAGCCGGGCACTTCTTGGCACAGAAGAAAGATACCTACCGATGGAAAAGCTCGTTTTTGCTTTGATCACAGCGGCTCGCAAGCTCAAGCCTTATTTTCAAGCCCACACGATAGTCTTCCTAACTGACAAGCCACTAAGGCGAGCACCGAACAATCTTGAAGCTGCCGGACAAATGGCGCTATGGGTGATAGAATTAAGCGAATTCAACATAGAGTACCGCCCGCGTATGGCCATTAAGGGACAAGTGGTCGTTGATTTCATTGCAGAGTTTACTAGTTTAGATGACCAGAGGGCAGACGAATGTCATCCATGGAATATATACACGGATGGGTCGTCCAATAAACAAGCTGGCCGAGCGGGCATCGTATTACGTTCTCCGGAGGGCGACAAGGTTGAATGCATGGTTCGCCTTGACTTTCCTACGACCAACAATGAGGCCGAATATGAAGCTTTAGTGGCAGAATTGGACCTCGCTAAAGCAGCAAGAGCCACGAGAGCAGTTGTTCACTATGACTCTCAGATTGTCACCAATCAAGTGAACGGAGAGAACAAATGTAGGGGCGCGAGGATGAGAAAGTACCTGGAGCAGGCAAAGAGGAAGATGGACGACTTGCAGGAGAAGATTGTGCAGATCCCGAGAAGAGAAAATGAGCAGGCTGATTGCCTTGCAAAGGCTGCATCGGCAGATCACATGATCATCCCCAGTAAGGCACTTTTCTTTGCTCAACTTTCATCCTAAATTAATGCCATCAACATGCAGGAGATAGGTTCCAAAAGCAACTGGACCACACCAATAGTCATCTACTTAAAGGATGGCGTAGTGCCAGAAACCAAAGAAGCCGCAAGGAAGCTGAAGGTCCAAGCAATACGGTTCGTCTTGATAAAGGATGTCCTATACAAGAGAGGCTTCTTGCGCCCGTACTTTAGATGCCTAGGTCTCGAGGAAGCAGACCACGTTATGAGAAAAGTACATGAAGGGGTTTGCGGGAATCATTCGAGGTCGGGGTCGCTGTCGTTAGTCCACAAGCTGATCCGAGCAGGGTACTACTAGCTTACTATACAAATGGACGCCCAAGTATACGTCAGAGCTTACGACAAGTGCCAAAAATTTAGCAACTTCATAAGACAACCTACAGAGGAACTCACACCGATGACGGCTCTATGGCCGTTCGCTTAATGGGGTTTGGATATTATGGGTCCCCTCCCAACAACAGCCAGACAGTTGAAGTTCCTGGTAGTCGGCATTAACTACTTCACCAAATAGGTAGAGGCAGAAGTATTGGCCACCATCACAGAGAAGAATGTGCGCAGCTTTGTATGAAAGAACATTATTTGTAGGTACGGTATACCAAGAGTTTTGGTCTCAGAAACGGGAAGCAATTTGACAACGACTCCTCTAGGAGCTTTTACTCAGAGCTTGGGATCAAGAACCATTACTCGTCCCTTGCACACCCTCAAGCCAACGGACAGGTTGAAGTCACGAACCGATCCTTGCTAAAAATTATCAAGACTTGGCTCGAAGGGGCAAATGGTATATGGCCGGAAGAACTCCTAAGCTTACTATGGGCGTACAAGACAACAGCTAGGACACCTACGGGAGAGACACCATTAAGATTAGCATACGAAAGTGAAGCGGTTATCCCAGCTGAAGTCGGACTTGCAAGCTACAGGGTGAACAATCACAATGAAAGGAAGAACGACGAGGCCATGCGTATATAGCTCGATCTAATAGATGAGATTAGAGCGACAGCTAAGCAAAGGCTTGCACGATACCAAGACCTCATGGCTAAGCACTACAACTCCAAGATCACGCATTGAGACTTCAAAGTGGAAGATCTTGTTTTAAGAAAAGTGATGGGCAGTACTAGAGATCCCACCCAAGGGAAGCTTGGGCCTAACTGGGAAGGCCCCCACAGAATCACTTCATGGGTAAGAAAAGACACCTACCACCTAGAGACCCTAGACGGACGGAGGTTGCCCCATCCGCGGAACACTGAGTATCTCATAAAATACTACTAGTAGAAGATGGCAGCAGATATAGAATGACGCTCCTTAGCTCTAACTATTCCCCTAGTTTAATTAAACATTCATTTCAAATCTGTTAGTTTTAAATTTTGCTACAAGAAGCCCGAAGGGCAACTTTGTATTTCTTTTTAAGAACAATCTTTTTACGATAAGAGTTTATTCAGATACATTTTCGTACTTTTTCTACTTTTGCTGAGCTAGCTTATCCACAAAGTCCATAAGAGTGGACAAATACATCCTAACAGGGTGTAAAAATTAACAAAGCCCACAAATGGGATGGATTAAGGCCCAAAAAGTGGACGGATTCCAATAAAGTCCTTAAAGAGGACGGAATCAATTATAGTATTCACAAAGTGGGCAAGATTCATTTAAAGCCCAAAAAGTGGACTAATTCCAATAAAGTCCTTAAAGAGGATGGAATCAATTATGGTGTTCACAAAGTAGACAAGATTCATTTAAGTTCACAAGGTAGACGGATTCTAATAAAGTCCTTAAAGAGGACGGAATCAATTATTGTGTTCACAAAGTGGACAAGAATTATTAACGTCCATAAGATGAACGGAATTGATTATGACGTCTACAAGACCTACAAAGTGGACAAATTCATGTAAAGTCCTCGAAAGTGGACGGGATAAGTTATGAGCCTGTATGACGGACGGATACCATTGCGAGCAATCATTATAAAGGGCACGGTATTAATAGACATTTGAATAGAATTAAACATTCATTATGAGCTATGGTTGAGATCTATCTAAGCATAAGAGTAGACGGATAACAAAAATATAACTTAATGAAAGCCCGTGAAGGGCAGATATTCACAACGGTACTAAGATAGTTCTTAACAAATTTTTTACAAGTAAAAATAAAAAATCAAAACTACTAGACGGGAGGATCTTCGGTTTTATTTTTAGCTTCATCTCCAGATTGACAGGGATCAACTTCAAGAGCCTGGACTTGGGGGGCAGACTCACCGTCATCGTGAGGATCATCACCAAGGGTACCATCACCAAATAATTGGTCTATACTCTTAGATTAAACAGGCAAGACGGAAGTCTGCCCCTAGTCGTCAATATTGATGTTTGATAAGTTTAGGTTTGGATAGGAAGCTATGACTTGACGGAGGCAATCATCAAAGCCCTTGGCAAAGGAACTCCCGAGCTTTGACAAAAGGGCCTTGGAGTCATGGTACTCTAGTATCGCTTTGTCCTTGGGCTGACGGAGACGGTCCTTGACATCTGCAATCTCCTTTATCTTCTAGGACCCGTCTTAGAAGTTCCATCTGCTTCTCGAGCTCGCTCCTCGCCTCCTCAAACATTAACAATTTCTTCTCCTGGATCACCTTCCAAGCCTTCAACTCTGCAAGCTCATCCTCCGTCGACCTAGCCTTGGCCCTAAGACGGTCAAGAGACGTCTCGTGGTTCAGGCACCGTCCCATCATTCCCTTTTATCATCAACATTGCCTGAAAGCAAAATAATCATTTAAGGGACAAAGTTGACGGAAATGAACAGAGGAAAGGACGGATGTAAGGATACCTATGCAATATTGAAGAGACTCGTCTCTCCCATTGCCTCCGTCGCATGATTACCCAAGTCTTCATAATCATCAGGGGTTATGATAGATGAGAGCTTCTCCAACGTGAATCTGGAGTCTTCGCGGAGAAGGATGGGTGGTTTCTCTTTTGAAGGAACTGGGCCCGTCATGAGGCCTTTCCCCTTCCCGTGGCTAACTGGACTCGTCTTATTCGCCTTAGCTTGTAGGCCCATGACAGTCTCGGGAACAACTTTTGGCTTCTTGGGCTGACGGTCTGCGTTCTCCAAGAATGGTTTCCTTTTGGTACCAGACAGGTGGGAAGTACCTGTCCTAGCACCCGTTTGACCCTTTTGTTTCTTTAAAGCAGCTTTCTGCTTAATATAAGCCCTTCTTTTGCTGGCCTCTATTTCTGCAAGAACGGATGGATATACATGTAAAAAAAAAAAAGAAAAAAAAAGAAAAGAAAAATAAGATAGCGTTGGACAATGGACTTACGTTCGCAAACTTGTTTCTCGTAACGACGGGCAGCTTTTGTTGGTTCTGGTCCGTCATAATACCAGTGTAAGGTATATAGGTTAACTAGTTTGGCCCAAGTTCTTTCTTCCAACTTTGTCTTTTGAAAAATCTTTTCCAAAAAGCTCCACTCCTCGAAAGAAACTTATGGACGGTCCCAAACTGCACAAAGAAACATAGACGGTGAGATAACAATTGGTAAAAACAACAACAAACCATACCTAGAAATAAGACGGATACATACCAGACGGAGGTAATATGCCCCACGTCGTGTCGATGGGCATGTATTCAATGTCACCAAGGTGACACATCCATTCATCACCATCCATGAAAAAATACCTAGACATCCAATTTCTGTTGGAGTTTGAAGTATCGCACACGAGCCTCAACAATAGGCTCTTGGGTACAAAGCTGTATGTACCCTTAGACTTTGTGATCTCCGCTGAACGGTAACAATGAAAAAATTCTTCCACCGTCAACCTCCTTGCCCCGTTGGACATCACCTTGTATAAAACTTATACGGCGAGGAAGACCCTCCAGGCGTTTGGGGAAATCTGGGTGACAAACAGACCCAAGTACTGGAGTAGACGGCGGTGGAGAAAGCTCAAGGAAAATTTGAGCCCTGCTTTGAGCATCTGCTCATAGACCCCGATGCCTTCAACCCCCTCGTAGTAACATTTCTCCAACTTGAAGGGCAGACGGAGGGGTATGTTGACGGGTATTTGGTACTTATCCCTAAGAGTTTTAAAGTGAGAATCTTTAATTATAGATGTAAAGTCATTGACCGTCCATATGGGTAACATTATGAACTTCCTTAGTTCGTTGGAACCGACGACGGATTGGATTGAGGGCTTATTTCCATCTATACCGTCACTAAGGTCACGCTCTGGCCTATTCGTCTCCAAATCCTCATCCCTTGAGGAAGGAGAAGTGGCGGATGAACTCTTCTCTTCACTTGAAGTGTCACGATCTTTTTGACCTGACGGGTACACTTCATTGTAGCCCGCCCCGTTGCGGACAAACGACTAGTTACTCGACGCACTAAACATCTGTCACCTACACGTGACGGTAAATCCTAAGACATTGACGGATCTAAAATGGGTGACGGTGGTACAAAAATGAATAATAGTTTATTAAAGAAAAGAACAAGAGTGCTAACCAATTGCGGATATGTAGCTACGAGATGCAAATGACGGATGAATTAACCACACAGATTGATTGTCTGACAAGGATGACGGATGCGCTCTGATCGTATGTGATGGGGATAAATTATGAGTGATGCCGACGGCCTCCATAGGCTGACGGGGCAATGGAGGCTGACGGCCCTTAGAGCTTATCAGCCAAGACAGATGTCCCTAGAACAAGCCGACGAATGTGCCACCTTAATAGGATGAAACTTGAAGAAAGAACCGACAGGACGAATAAGCGACGGGGCGAAGCTGAAGACACCAAAATGTATCTTGCCGTACACGCTTCATTAAGAGGAGATATCTTGTCGCGTACGCTTTTACCTGAGCAGGAACCTTGTGCAGCACGCTTGTTCGTAGAGAGATGTCTTGCCCAGCACGCTTGTCTACCAAGAGATGTCTCACGCTCCACGCCAATAGAGAATAATTCCAAAAAAGGAAATATCTTCCCAAGCACGCCATGCTTAAGGCTCCACGCTATTATAAATACCTCTAGGCCTTCAGGAATCGAGGTACGCATAATTCTCCCCGACTCTGGCACTCTAGAGTTGTGAACAATACTAACTTAATCATCGGAGGGTCGTTGGCCGATACCACGCCACTACTCCCCTTTGAGGTTCTTTTGACTTGTGCAGGTTCATTCGAGTGCATGAAGACCCTGTAGCTTACTGAGGAGCTTTTTTGACCTCATTAGTTGGCGTCGTTTGTGGGGATAGACACGACGTAGACTGTACTTCGTGCTTTCTAAACAAAAAGTTGCATGGTACTCATGCGTTCAATGGCAACCACCGTGAACGATCAAGGCCATGAACAATGCACCGCGGCTCTTGAGAGACAGGTCCAGACTCTAGCGGCCGCGGTAGAACGCCTCACAAAACATAACCACGACCTAGAAGAACAGTTGCGGCAGAAGAACGCGACCATTGACACCTAAGAGGAAAATCAGGAGGCAAGTAACGCCAAGAAGGGAAATCTAGGAGGCCCGGAGGGAAGCAATGCCTTGAGTCGACCCGAGAGGCAGGATACGAATTATCCGTCGGCCATTGACCATGTCCCGTCCCACGTGGCTGCAAAAATGCAAATGATGAAGGAGCGCATGGATTTCATGATGAATGCCCTCAAGGGATGAGTATCTAGCGACCTCGACGACCTCATCCAGCGAACGGATTCTCCCTTCACTACTCTTGTCAATTCATTCCCCCTCCCACCGAAGTTTCGTATGCCCCAAGTGGAAAGCTACGACGGGTCCAAAGACCCACTAGACCATCTGGAGTCCTTCAAGACATTGATGCACTTGCAAGGTGTACCGGGCGAGATCATGTGCAGGGCCTTCCCGATGACCTTGAGGGGCCCTGCCAGGATCTAGTTCAGTAGACTGACGCTCGGCTCCGTCAGCACCTTCAGAGAGCTGAGCGCCCAGTTCGCCTTGCACTTCATTGGGCGATACAGGTACAAAAAATCCACTGCATGCCTGATAAGCATTAGGCAACGAGAGGATGAGACACTAAGGGCTTACATAGCCTGTTTCAACAAAGAGGCACTTTCGATCGATGAGGCAGATGATAAGATACTGGTCGCCGCGTTCACCAATGGACTGCGGAAGGGTAAGTTCTTATTCTCCATATACAAGAATGACCCGAAAACTATGTCGGATGTGCTTTACAGGGCGACCAAATACATGAATGCGGAAGACGCGCTACTAGCCCGAGAAGAGAAGCCCCCCAAGAAAAAGGTAAGGCAATAGGACGCACGACAGGACAAGGGGCGAAAGGCGGCTCGGACGGGAGAGGGCCGAGACAACCGGTGCCAAAAGCCTCCCGCTGAGAGATTCACAAGCTTCACCCCGTTAACGGCTCCGATCGACCAAGTCTTGATGCAGATCAAGGACGAAGGGTCCCTAACGTTTCCGGGAAAGCTGAAGGGAGATCCCAACAGAAGACCCAAGGACTGGTACTGCCGCTTCCACCGAGACCACGACCACGACACCGCCGACTGTTACGATTTGAAGCAACAAATCGAGGCCCTGATCAGATAAGGAAAGTTGTAGAGGTTTGTCAGCCGAGAGAGAACAGGTGCACCTCAACAGGACTAAGGCCCCCATCGGGATAATGAGCGTCCCAGACCGCCCATAGGGGATATAAGGATGATCATTGAGAGTGCGGCAGCCGTCTGCTCGATAAAAAAGGCTCGAAAATCCTACCTCAGAGCGGTTCAGATTGTCTAGGCTACAGACGTTGTCTAGAAGAAGTCGCGAGTCAATAGCCCCACTATTGAGTTCACAGAAGAAGATGCTCAACGTCTTCATCATCCGCACGACGACGCCCTTGTCGTTAGCATTCGGTTAGGGGACTATAACACGTATCGGGTCTTAATCGACAACGAAAGTTTCGCAGACATTCTTTACTACCCGGCATTCCAACAGATGCGAATCGACAAGGAATGCCTAGTCCTTATCAACGCTCCACTCATCGGGTTCGGAGGAACAAGAGTCTATCCCCTCGGCGCGATCACCTTGCCGGTCACAATCGGGGAATATCCCCGGCAAGCCACCCAGGACGTTACCTTCCTCGTCGTCGACTGCTCCTCCGCCTATAACGCCATCGTAGGGCGGCCCACCCTCAATGCATGGAAAGCTGTGACTTCGACCTACCACTTGATGGTCAAGTTCCCCACCAAGTACGGAGTGGAGGAGCTACGGGGAGACCAGGTGGCCGCACGGGAATGCTACGTCGCGATGGTGGAAATGAACAGCCCCTTACAAGCAATGAACATAGTGCAGCTAGCGGGGGCAGAACCCGTAGAGGAGCTTGAAGAGATAGCCTTCGACGAATCTAGGCCAAACAGGACCACCGGGATCGGCACTCTCACCAGACCTGAGGCTCGCCAAGCGCTCGTGGCCTTCCTCAAGGAAAACCAAGATGTGTTCGCCTGGAGCCATGAAGAAATGCCGGGAATCGACCCTTCAGTCATAGTGCATAGGCTGAACGTATCGCCCACCTTTCGGCCCGTCCGGCAGAAAAAACAGGTATTTGCCCCAGAGCGGGACCAAGCAGTAGCAAAAGAAGTCGGCAAATTATAGGAGGCGGGCTTCATCCGGGAAGTATACTATCCCGACTGGCTAGCTAATGTGGTGATGGTCAAGAAAGCTAGCGGGAAGTGGCGAATGTGTGTAGACTTCACGGACCTGAACAAGGCATGCCCCAAGGATAGCTACCCCCTCCCTCGAGTCGATACACTGGTGGATTCTACGGCCCGGCACCAGCTACTGAGCTTTATGGATGCCTTTTCAGGATACAACCAAATCCGGATGGACGAGGCAGACCAAGAGAAGACCTCGTTCGTCACCAGTCAGGGTCTTTTCTGCTACAAGGTGATACCGTTCGGACTAAAAAATGCGGGCGCCACGTATCAAAGACTCATGAACAAGATATTCGCCGACCAAATAGGGAGAAATGTCCAAGTATACGTCGAAGACATGTTAGTAAAAAGCCGAAGGGAGGAGGATCATTTGAAGGATCTCGAGAAAACATTCAGCACCCTCCGCTTCTATGACATGAAGCTCAACCCATCGAAGTGCGCGTTCGGAGTAACAGCAGGGAAGTTCCTCAGCTTCATGGTGTCTCAAAGAGGCATCGAGGCCAACCCAGACAAGATCTAAGCCATAATGGAGATGGCCCCCCCAAAAAACATGAAAGAGGTACAAAGCTTAAACAGAAAGGTGGCCACCCTGAACAGGTTCGTGTCAAAAGCGACGGACAAATGCCTACCCTTCTTTCGCACGCTGAAGAAAACTTTCGAGTGGACAGACGAATGCCAAAGAGCTTTCGAGGAACTGAAGGCCTATCTTTCTTCACCTCCACTGCTGAGCCCTTCGTGACCAAGGGATGAGCTTTTTCTTTATCTAGCCGTGTCCCCAGCAGCTGTCAGTGCGGCCCTAATCAGAGAGGAAGACAAGATCCAGAAACCAGTGTATTACGCCAGCCGGGCATTTCGCGGAGCAGAGGAAAGATATCCACCCATGGAAAAGCTCACTTTCGACTTGATTACTGCGGCCCGCAAGCTTAAACCGTACTTCTAAGCTCATACGATAGTCGTTTTGACCGACAAGCCCTTGCGGTGGGCGATGCACAACCCCGAAGCCATTGGTCGCCTGGCCTTATGGGCTTTAGAGTTGACTGAGTTCAACATCCGATACCGCCCACGAACCGCCATCAAAGGGTAGGCCGTTGCCGACTTTATAGCCGAATTCACCAGCGGAGAGGACCAAGGGGCAAACGAATGCCCTCCGTGGAATGTGCATACAGACGGATCGTCGAATAGGCAGACCGGAGGAGTGGGTGTCGTACTTCACTCCCCTGAGGGAGACCGGATTGAGTGCATGATCCGCCCCGACTTCCCCACCACCAATAACGAAACGGAGTATGAAGCTTTGATAACCGGGATCGATCTCGCCAAAGCAGCAGGGGCCGCGAAAGTAGCAGTCTACTGCAACTCCCAGGTCGTCGTCAACCAAGTAAACAGAGACTATAAGTGTAGTGGAGACAAGATGAAAAGATATCTCGATCAAACGAAGAGAAGGGTGGATGAGCTAAAGGCAGAAATAATCTAAATCCCCAGAGAAGAAAATGAGCAAGCCGACCGCCTTGCCAAAGCCACCTCATCAGAGCACATGACCACCCCCAACAACGTGCTCTCTTTTGTTCAAGTTTCTCCACTAATAGACTCTGTCAATGTGTAGGAAATCGATTCCGAAAGTAATTGGACCATGCCGTTAGTCTCTTATTTGAAGGACGGCACCCTGCCGAACGAGAAAGAGGCCGCTAGAAGGCTGAAGGTCCAGGCGACAAGGTTCGTATTGATGAAGGACGTCCTGTACAAAAGGAGTTTCTCTCGCCCATACCTAAGGTGCTTAGGTCCCAAGGAAGCGAACTATGTCATGAGGGAAGTCCACGAGGAAATATGCGGAAACCACTCAGGGGCGCGATCATTAGCACACAAGCTAGTCCGAGCAGGGTACTGCTGGCCCACAATGCAAAAGGACACCCAAGCGTATGTCAGAGCCTGCAATTAGGAATCAAGAATCATTACTCCTCTCCCGCCTTCCCTCAGGCCAATGACCAAGTAGAAGTAACGAACTGATCCTTGCTTAAGATTATCAAGACTCGGCTCGAAGGAGCAAAGGGGATATGGCCTGAAGAACTACCCAGCGTACTATGAGCATATAGGACAACAGCAAGGACCTTACCGAGTCACGTCATGGCAAAGAAAAGGCACCTACCACCTAGAAACGCTGGAAGGACAGAAGCTACACCAACCATAGAATGCCGAGCATCTACGAAAGTACTACCAGTGAAAAAGAATCGCATTAAAAGCATGTCTCCTCCTTCCTTAATGTATTTTGGGGACTTAATGTATTCTGGGAACACAAAGGGCATGTTTCCTCCTTCCTTGAAGCAATGCAAGATTCAGAAGTTTATTCAAGTCTCTATACTTTGCTAAGTGATAAACATAAAAGCTGGTCAAGCATAGAAGCTAACGGCTTAAAAGCCAATGACTCTATCCTGAAAGGATACGCAAGGCATAAAAGTCAGTTAAGCATAGAAGCTGACGGCTTAAAAGCCGACGGCTCTATCCTAAAAAGATACGCCAGGCATAAAAACCAGTCAAGCATAGAAGCTGATAGCTTAAAAGCTAACGGCTCTATCCTAAAAGGCTACAAGGCATAAGGCCAGTTAAAGTATAAAAGTTGACGACCTCACTCTAAAGTTGTTAACTTCAAAATAAATTGAAGGTTAGTCCTAAGCTGACGACCTCACTCTAAAATTAACATACATAAAGGATGCTCAAGACTAATGACCCCATCAGAAGGAAACGACTTCATCCTAAAAACATTAAAAGTCCAAAACGGAACTACCACAAAATAATAAAAGCAGACGGGCTCAGCAAGAAAAGGAAATCATCCACAAAATTCAAGAAAAAACAGGCAAGACGCTACAAATGGTGGAAATAAAACATTATATCATAAGAATAGTTTTTACAAATAAAGCCCTCAAAACAACAGAGCACCATGTCCAAAGAAAATTTTTTTTTACAAAGAATTGAAAAATTCAGAGAGCAGGAGCGTCTGGCACGACTTCGTCATCCTTGAGGGGGTCTTGGGCCTCGCCGGCAAGGAAACCTTCAAAACTGGGAGGATTAGATGACGGGATAGTTGGAGCGACAAATCTATCCTAGGCAGGTTAAGTGAGGACGACACCGTCATATTTTGGATGCATCCCGGACTCACAAAGGTCGTCATCGTCCACCAAGACGGTCTCGCCCACAGGCGTCAACAGCAGGGGGTCGTCCATTGACACCTTCGACAAGTCAAGGTGAGGGTGAAGAAACTTGATCTGCTTAAGACAGTTTTCGAACCCGTCACCATAACACTCGGCGCAGGAATCAACGAACGTCTGCGACCTCTTGAATTCAGCCACGGCATCGGCTTTGGCCGTCTTCACCTGGCCCAAAAGAGCCGTCAGCTCTTTTTCCACCGTCACCCGCGCCTCCTACTCTTTTTCCACCAGAATGTTTCCCTCCTCGAGCTTGATCTTCAAGTCCCTTACCTCCCCATTCAGAGTACGGCAGGCGTCCTTATACTACTCCAGCCCGTCAGTCAGATTCTTGATGCGTTTCTGCTAACGAGCTAGTAACTCTTCGCTCTTAGCCCTTTTGACCTGCAAGGCCTTTATGTGAACCATGGCCTACAAGACAAAACATCCGTCAACCTAATAACATAAAAACTAACAAAACAAAAAGAAGAAAGAAAGAATACATACCCGGGCAAGGTCAAAAAGACCGGAGTCCCCCAGATCCCCCACGGACTGGTTGACGCAAGGATCGGCATCCTTGTCTTTGAAGATGGACTCCAACATCTCCAATGCGTACCCCTTGTGTTTAAGGAGGCGACGCTCGGCCTCCTGGCCGACGAGACCATGAGCCGACATCAACCCTTTCCCGGCCCCATGCTTAGGAGACGAGGGCTTTGTAGTGTGCTCCCTAGGGGTGACGGTCTGCTTTTTTGACGGGCCGCCATCTATCCCGTCACCCTTCCTCTTCGATGCACCCTTGGTGACGGCCTTAGGAAGGGACGAGGATGCCACCTCCTTTCCTTTCTCCTCCCCTTTCTTCCCCGCAACGGCAGCCCGGACCTGTGCCCTCAGCTTGGCCAACTCCATTTCTACAAGGTCGATAAAAATGTAATGTAATGCAAGGCCACAAGTGAAAGTGATGGGAATAAAAAGGTTATCAAAGCTTACGTTGACGGGAGAGATTGTCCAGACGACGGGCTTCTTCTGAAGGCTTAGGCCCTTTGCAGTAGGCGTAAAGAGCGTCGGGTGTGATAAGATCACAGCACCTCCGCTCCTCCAATGGTATTCCCGTCACCTTGAGAATGAAAGCCTTCTGCTCCTCTGTGATCTCCGAACAGGCACTGGCTGAAATAAAAAAGGAAAAAGGCAAAGATGAGAACTCAGGAACAAATAAGTTTAAGGAGAAGCTAACGGCGACGACCTGACTCCCTGACGAAGGCCCAGGTGTTGTTAAAGCCTTGGGGTATCGTCTCCCATTCCTCCTGACGGCACACCCAATTCGTCCTTCCACAAAGAGGTACCTGTCCTTCCAGTTCCTATTAGAGTCGGGCATGTCGGATGCTAGCCTTAACTCCTTTTTTCTCACAGAGAAGTGGTAAATCCCCTGGGACAAGACGATGTGATGGGGACGGTAGCACTAGAAAAACTCGTCCAAAGTTAGTTGACGGTTTCCCCTACTTAAGCTACCCCACAGGATTTTGGCCCCAATGAACACCTTCCAAGTGTTGGGGGCAATCTGACTAACGGACAGCCCGAGGTAGTTGGCCAACTGACGGTGGAGTGCCGTCAACGACAACCTTAATCCCGCCGTGAACATGGTGTCGTACATGCCGACGTCTGCGGTCTTTCCAGAATAGCATCTCTCTTTTTCTAAAGGTAGACTGATCGGGATGTCGTCAGGGATCTGATATCGTGCTTACAGGGAATTGAACACTTTGTCCGTCATCGTCGGCATAAAGTAATTAACCATCCACTCCTTAGGGAGGATGAATGGACGGTCGTTCCCGGGGCCTCCGAACGTACTTTCCAAGATGTCGTCGCCCCTAGACAAACTCTCATCACTTCCACTGTCCGCCCCGTCACTATCAACCTTTCCTTCACCGGCCAACCTACCTCCCCTACGAGTCTCCTCAACCCCGTCAGAGGACTGGGTTGACGATCCACTCTCTAAGGACCCAGAAGAACCCTTCTCGGGCTCATGGCCTGTTTGGAAGACCTCGTCTTAGCCTGCTCCCTCGTGGACTGACGACTGCTCACTCATCGCCTCCCTAGAAATCTTACTACCTACAAGCGACTGGGGGGGGGGGGGTCTAAGAGCCCAAGTGACGACCTTTCTAATAAAATCCCTTTTAAATAAGCATGCGAACAAGAAGAAGACAATAAAAGCAAGAATATCTCACCAAGATGTGGAAACGACTTCGATGAAGCTGACGGTCTCAACAAGTAAACGAAGACGAAGACGCGTTGATAATCTTAAATTCTTTGAGCTGACGGCTTCTCTCTGATCAGCAAGAATGAAATAAAGGAGAGAAATGAGGGGAATAAGACATATATATAGGAAAGGATATGGCATAGAAGACGAAGCGACGCCCCCGTCCATGCATAGGGCTAGTTGATTCAAGACACGTGTTCCAGCACCTAGGCTGCTCGAGAAGACTAGCCATTAATGCCTTATTGGCCACGCGAAGAGATACTCCCCAAACCGGCAGCCAAAGCTGACGGGATTGAGGAGTAGGGGGCAACTGATGGGGATAAATTATGAGTGACGCCGACGGCCTCCATAGGCTGACGGGGCAATGGAGGCTGACGGCCCTTAAAGCTTATCAGCCAAGACAGATGTCCATAGAACAAGCCGACGGATGTGCCACCTTAATAGGACGAAACTTGAAGAAAGAACTAATGGGACGAATAAGCGACGGGGTGAAGCTGAAGACAGCAAAATGTATCTTGTCGCACACGCTTCATTAAGAGGAGATATCTTGTCGTGTACGCTTTTACCTGAGCAGGAACCTTATGCAGCACGCATGTTCGCAGAGAGATGTCTTGCCCAGCACGCTTGTCTACCAAGAGATGTCTCACGCTTCACGCCAATCGAGAATAATTCCAAAAAAGGAAATATCTTCCCAAGCATGCCATGCTTAAGGCTCCACGCTATTATAAATACCTCCAGGCCTTCAGGAATCGAGGTACGCATAATTCTCCCCGACTCTGACACTTTAAAGTTGTGAACAATACTAACTTAATCATTGAAGGGTCGTTGGCCGGTACCACGCCGATACTCTCCTTTGAGGTGCTTTTGTGAACGGATCAAGGGTGCATGGGTAGAATGTGGACGGATCAAAGGTGCACGGGCAGAAGGTGGACGGATCCGAAGTACACGTGCCATCACTTTATAAATGGGAATAACTTGCGTCTCACACATAACTCTGGCTTGTAGAATCCCAATGGAAATAGAATCCAAGAGTGAGGAGGATTCTGCAATATACGCCCATTAATGACAATCCTATAAGGAAAAGACTTCTTGCACAAGAAAAGAAGGTCGATTCTACACTACTATAAAAACCGAAAGGCTCTCACAAATTAAGGTACGCATAATTTCTTCCCCAACTCTGGTACTCTAGGATTGCGACCATTATCTGACTTAACCTTCGGAGGGTCTTTGGCCGATACCACACCGGTATCCTCTTGCGGTCTTCTTATTTGGCATTGTGCAGGTTGACTTGAGCACGTGGGAGAACCTTGTAGCTTATTGGCGATATTTTGAGCATCATCATTAGCAAAACATACTTTAGGTATTGATGATTTTTCTACTTGAATTGAAGAGAGTCCTTATTTCTTAGAGCAAGCACTTCTCCTGGATGTAACCTCTATTTCAAACTATGAATAAAGTTTTCAGTCTTCCCATTAAAAAAAAAACATTAGCTTTTGCTAGCATCTGGATCCTTACCAGCGGTATTATACCGGAGTTGAATCCCCTACTACTCTTACCGATCCTTACCAGCGGTATTATACCGGAGTTGAATCCCCTACTACTCTTACCTTTAACAAACACCACCCCCCCCACACACACACACACACACACACACACACACACACACACACACACAAAACCAACACCAATTCTCTCTGTATAGTAGGGAAGCTTTAATGATAAGGTTGGTGGTTGCAACAAACAGTCAAACACTGGTAGGGGCAATCACACAAGTGACTCAATGGTCAATGCATCAAATATACTCTCAAATGCATATGCGTATGCTTGGAACTTTCGCCTTTTGCATACACAGTTACACACGCCTTGATATACATGCTTACATGGATCTCTCCACTTTGAGTATATTATGTCTCTCATCCATTCCCTAGTTAATTAATGCATCAATCCCTCCAGATATACATGCTATGAGTGTGCTTGTCAACTTGATTATGCAAATCAAGGCTCCTTATTACCACTAATTTCTTTTTAGTGTCTCAGCACTTTTGAACAATTTGCTCTTACTCACTTCCTAAACTCAATCATGCAACCCACCACACACCTATATGGCATTCGATCTTCCTGCCACTCCATATCTAATTTGTTCTCTATTTGATTTTACTTTCCTTCCAAGCTCAAGTTGCCTTAAACAATTAGTAAAAGCCGCCCCAAATAAAGTGGATATAAATAGATTTGGATTGTAAATAAGTTGTGGAGGAATCTACTATTATGAGTCCATCAAATACGTACTCAATCAATCTTGGCTATATAAGTGATTACAAGGAAGCAAAATTATAATTAGTCTATTTAGGATACAGCAGATGTACTTAGTGATTTCTTCAGTCACTGATAAATTGTACTAGAGCTATCTTAGTAACGTCACTTGACATAAGGTACTACTAGTCTGCTATGCAACACAAGTATTTATTAATTATTACAGAGTATAATGGAGTTAAGGCTAACACTTTCTAATTTTTTTTATTGCCACTTTCTCAATTTATTATTTAAACAACAAATGCAAAAAGAAAAAATAAGCATAAAGAAAAAAAAATTTTTTTTGAGAAGAAATACCTCGAACTTATATTAAAAACTTAGACATAATCAACAATGAGAACATCATGAAGGTGTGGAGGAACACACTCCATCAACATTGATAAGTCTCTAACATATCTTGCATGCAGGGGCAAAGTTAGGAATTATACTTTCGGGAGAGGAGGGGGGGGGGGGGGGGAGGGAGAGGGGCCATGGCAAAACTATCATATTAGTTTTTTCCCTTGAGTTTTTCCTATTCCTTTAAACAGTTACAAGTCCATACCATTCATAGAAATAAAATATAATTAGGCTAGACTACATTGCAAGAACAAGTAATTTTAATAGAGATTAAATATAACAAAATAACTATTAGCAAGCATAAAATAAATTGAATCTAAACTAAACCAAATTAGATTATTACAGTGAAAAAATAAATTCAAGATCACTTTTGTACCTCTCAAATATATAGAAATTTGACTTAATAAAAAAATCACAAACCATAATCATAAGATTAGTAAATAAAGATTGAACTATAATAGAAATGAAAAGGCAAAACAAGAATTGTGTACCTCTCAAAATTCACTTACTTTTGTATTATAAAATTATTTGTTAAGGAATTTTTTTTTCCTTAGGATAGCTTTGTTAAGGAAGAACTTTAATGAAGTGAAATTGAAGAGAATGTGAGAGTACTAAGTGATTAACAGTTTTTGGGTGACTGGAAGGTAAAAACTATAAAGTATTTTGGGAAAAGCTCAACTAAAAGGCTAGTAAAAATATGGGTGGCTGATATGTTGAGAGAGAGACGGGGATAAACTAGTGGGCAAAAGATAAAAACATGAAAAAAAACTATGGGGCAAAAACAAGTTGGGGAGGCCAAATCTTGCGCTGGGGTAGGCAACTCATGAAAAGACTAAATTGTGATATAAGTTTTACCTACTCTACAGCATTTTTAAAAAAATTTGGTTTGGGGGGCTGTCGCCCTAATTGATACTCACAGTTCCACCTCTGCTTGCATGTTTAGTTAAATTATGAGTTACAGAGTCAAATATTATTGAAAACAATAATAGAGGGTTTAGCATCAAGTAGGAGTGACTAAAGAAGGCAAATGACTCTTTCACTTTTAAAGCCTTGATTACGGTCTCTGAATCTTCCTCAAGAATAATAGAAGAGAAGCCGAGTTCTTGAGTGAAGTGAATGGCCTTCACCACTGCCAGAGCTTCAACATCATCTATAGAGGGAGGAAGAAAGAGAAGCTAAAGCCCTCCCTTGACTGTCACAAACATTAACTCCCAGACCTGCTTCTCTAGACTCTCTGAACATTGCTCCATTAAAATTAACTTTAACCAAGGGAGCTGTAGAAGGTAACCATCGAACCCTGGGGAAGAAGGAATGTGTCAAATAAAATCTGCTAAAGCTTGAGTGGCCAAAGGGAGGACTTGTGAGATAGGATAGTCCTTAGAGGTTGTTCTGATATGGTTTCTACAGTGCCAAACTGTCCACACCAACATAGCAAATAGTTCTAGATTTTTTTCTTTCACTATTGACGTAGTGGAATAGATCACTAAACTTAGGAAAAATTCTCGATTGCCGAAACAACCAATCTGGGGTTGAATTCCAAATAGGCGATAGAGTAAGGCAACTCCACAATGCATGCATCACATCCTTAGAAGATTGTTTACAATGATCACACTTGTCTTTTGTTAGAACTCTGCATCTGCATAAATTATTAAATTCCATTTGACATTCCTCACTTTGTTAGATACTGTGAGTTCCCAAATGTCCTTCCACACATCCTGATATTGCATCTGATTGCCTTGTACCCGATTATTTATGGAATTTTCCTTCGCAAAGAAATTGTATCCGGACTTGTCTGAGTAAACTCGCATAGAGGAATGCTTGATATCAACTCAACTTCAAGAGGTGCAAATAAACCATTGAGTAGATCAATATCCGGATTAATAAGAGCACTCACCTTAGTTTCTTCAAATCCAGCTACCAGAGGTGACTTAACATGTTTTTGAAGCATTGAATATCAACACAACAATAAAGAATATTTTGTTGGTTTGAAGTGGATTAGAATTCTCTAGATTTATTTAGGTTAATTAGGCCATGTAATTTTTAAAATCTTGCCTATCTATAGTTGAACAAGTAGATTGGATTTGTGATGTTATCAATAATTAAACAATTATATTTAGTAGTAGTACTATTTGAATATATATATATATATATATTTATATTTAAATTGGATTTTGTGATGTTATCAATAACTTAAAACAAATACATTTAGTAGTACTATTCGAGTATAGTGAATTCACTTATTTTACTATGGATTGTTAAGATTTTAATGTAAGTGGGGGTAGCTTTTTTGGTAAACATCTTATGTTATTAGTAGGCAAGTATAAAATTGGATGCAAAAAGAGCATATATCAGAACTTCTGATTCAGAAGTTTACCCAAACAAAGTGAAACTTGTAGTTGTATCAGTGAACCTTGGGCCATTACCAGTGACAAAGTTATTGGGCTTTAACAAAGCAGCACAGCTATTCCTAAAAATGTGTCAGAGAAAACCCAGCCTAGCAAAAAGAAAAACAGGCCATCAAAGCCCATATAGAGAAAATTGTACCAACTAGTTGTAAGAGCTAAGAGTAGAGGTATGGGCTAAGGAATAAGGATCAAACGAATAAAAAAATATGGCAAGCACCGACTAGTTCCAGACCAGACCATGTAGAATGTACATAAATAAAAAATGGGTGAAAACTAAAAAAGGAATCCAGAATTCGGGACTAGGAACTAGGTAAAAGGATGCATACATAGGAAAGAGTGCGTTGACGACGAAGGACAATAAATTTGAGCCAAAAAAAAAAAACACAACAACAACAATAATACTAGAATCCCAGTTCAGATCTATCTGTCTTTGTCTGTATTAGTATTTGGGAGAAGAAGAAGACAAGAAGGGAAATTTCCTTTTGAATGAATCCTCTCAAAATCAAATCATGTAACATTAAAAGATTTGATTTTGAGAGGTATAATGGCGTATAGAAGGAAGCAACAACAGCAACAGGGAATAACATCATCATCGTCATCGTTATCAAGACATTCCCCCATTTTTCTGGAAGACGAGGAGGAGGACATTGATGCTGTTGATGCTGAACCACAAAAACAGCCACAACATCAAAGAATTCACAAGCCTCAGCTTCAGCCTCAGCCTCAGCCTCAATCTCCGCCATCTCTAGCGGCAAAGGCTATAAGAGCATCTTCGGCCCACCGTGACTCTTCCCTCTCCTCTGCTTATGGCTATGGCCACTCTTCTCCTCTCTCTCCTTCCTCTTCTTCCTCTTCTCGCTCTCCCAACCCCACCAGATCTTCTCCTCCAGTCTCCCTCCAGGTGCTTTTTCTCTTATCTTTTGGTTACAGCTCTACTGATATAAATGCGTTTGTTTAGCTTGTGTTGTTGTTGGTGTGTCACATCAGTCTGAACTCAGAGAGCTCTACAAAAGCATTATTGCCCTTTTGTGTGTGTGTGTGGGTGTTTTACTATTTGGGTTTTTTTTTTATGCGCCAATTGCGTTGTGTTATATGTAAATGTAGGATTCCAAGCGTTATGAGTATACATCAATGAAAAGTATGAATGAATCCAAACATGGGTTTTGGGGTGTTTTGGCTAGAAAAGCTAAAGCCATTCTTGATGAGGATACCGAACCCCAACATTTTGAAACGCCTGAAAGGAAAAGGTCTCCCATGTCTGCAGCTACACCCACCATGGGCAAGGTGAGCTTTTCAGTATTGTATTTGTATGTCCCAAAAAAAAAAAAAAAAATCTAGAAGGAAAATGGTCCAAAATGGTGAAAATATTTTAGGTTTATTGTTAACTGTAATTAGCTGCTCAACTTAGGAAAGCTTATATTCCATGTTAGTTCATCATACTTTACCAATCACTATATATTGAAAATTGCAGTTTCCCAAAACTTTGTGGTTGGATCCCTGTATGTCTGCGGACTTGTAATGTGTGATGCTATTTGTATTTGTGTGTCCTATTTGCAGTATGAAAATTCAAATCACTCGGATGAGAGACATCAAAACACAGATGGTCCTGCACGACAGAAGGGGTTGGGTGCCATTGCATCTTCTCTTAATTATATTGGTGGCACCATTGGTAATGCCTTAGAGGTTAGTTTCATTCCCTAGGACCATAGTAGTTGCAAATTTTCCTGCTATTTATGCTATTTTCTGAAGCATGAAGTATAATCTATGTTTGTTTGGTGATAATGAATCTCTCTCTCTCTCTCTCTCTCTCTCTCTCTCTCTCTCTCTCTCTCTCTCTTTTTATCTAGGCAAGCATTCTCCATTATGCAAATTTCTCCACTTGTTCCTCTTATACAGCTATCTTTACATCCGCAAACTGCTCAGTAGTCAGATTTTGTACCAATTCATTTGAATTAATGCTGTTTCAATTTTCAGGAGGGTCTTACTATCGTGGAAAGTCGGACTGCAGACATCATTCAAGAAACTCGCAAGCATATGAAGAAAAAGCCTGGCGGTTCTGAGGCACAGAATCAGGTGCCAAACCGTAGTAATGCATGGCAACAACCACAGATGCAACCCCAGATGCAAACTGACCAAGGACTTCAACTGAAGGCATCTCGCGACGTAAGGTGGCAACCTTGTATCACTGGTTCATACAATAGAAATACTTGAGTTTGTTGGTTGCTATAAATTTTGTGCATTTTTTTTTCCTGGCCCTAGAAGCAGCACCAGAGATTGGCTTCTTGTACAGACATGTTAACCTTGATTTGTTCAATTGATATGCAACAAGTCCTATTTGTCTCACATTAGGTTTCCTGTATTTTGTGCCCCCTTCTGCATAGAGTAACCCGCACTTATTGTGAGCAATTTTTATTTTATTTTTAAATTCTAGAACCCAATTGACTGCTCTATTGAGTTTATTCATATCAGCTTGCTTCACTCCCCGAGATCTGATATGTAAGCTGTATGTAACTTTAAAGTGGCAAAGGAGAGAAGGAAAATAGATTAGAGGGTTTTGGAACTTTGAAATTATTTCCAGGATAACAAGGGCATGCTAATTGTGTTGATGTTATAACATAATATTTATACTGAGATTCTTAATTTGCTCTTTGGTTTTCATTACAGGTTGCTATGGCAATGGCTGCGAAAGCAAAGCTTCTTCTTAGGGAGTTGAAGACTGTCAAAGCAGATCTGGCTTTTGCAAAGGAGCGATGTGCTCAGCTGGAGGAAGAAAATAAAATTCTTCGGGAGAATCGTGAGAGGGGAAGCAACCCAGAAGATGATGATTTGGTATGCATTTTTTCCCCTTTATTCTAAGTTTTTCTTTCCTTTTCCTTTTCCTTTTCCTTTTCCTTTTCCATTTTTTAATTTATTGAGGCAATGTTGAAGATGATGATCTGAAACTATTTTCTTCTCTTCTTATGTTTTTATTCTTTTGATAAATTATACACAACCACCCCCCCATTTAAATTATATTTTTAAAGAACCACTTAATGCTTTAGATATTACAAGTTGCTGTTCTCTTACCAACAATTATCATCATCAGTCAAGTTCTCTATTAGTGCTCAAAACCCAAAATTCTCAACAAAATAAGATCGCATGTCATCATTTAATGACTTCTTGGTATAAGATTAACCAAAAAACTTATGCATACCTTGAAATTCATATTGTAATCAGGCAATAAATTTTAATTTCCAAATCTCTAGGCAGTGTTTTCCAAAGCAAATAATAGATGAGGCGAATGCATGCAACTACCCTCTTTCCATTTTTTTTTTTTTTTTTATAAAAGCAAAATATCACTACCATTTTATGTACTTAAAGCTGTACTGTTCCCTTTATAGTTTAATGCAGTGCTTTATGCATTAACATGTTTCTAACCATAATTGTTGATGGAGTCATTGAAACCTGTTTGTTGGGGAAAATAAAAATAGAGAGAAGAAAGGAAGCAGTTGATTTAAATGTTAGCAATGGCTTATAAATGCACACCTCAGGATAATTTGATTTCATTGAGAGATAAACCAGTGGTTCTTTCCCATTTTGCAAGCAAGATTCTAGGATTAGCCCCCCCTTTTTTTTGGATAACATATTTACATATGCAGCTTTCTTGATTGCCTCCACATAGGGCAAATTTGGTTAAATCTCTTTGTGGTACATCACTTTTTCTTTTTTTTCTTTTTTTCTTTGTTGGGGGTAAATGTGGTACATCACTTTAAAACCCTGTAACTTGATTGTTAACCTTTTTTTTTCTCCCTAAGACAAAGGTTCCATTAAACTAAAAGGGAGCCAAATCCATATTCCATGCACCCAAAACAGAGTGAGGCAAGGAAGAAATATTAAAACAGAAACTTGGGTTGTGGCATGAGCAACTAAATTTAACTCCCTTTTAACTAAATTGTTAACCTAGTTGCTCAAACAACTCATGTTTACGTTTGCAATCCATTTTTAGTTGTTATTTCTATTAGTAGGCAACATTCTGTTGAAGCATTTTGTTATTGGTGCATCAAATAATTCTGAATTCTGATGCCTATATTTCTATTCCAGATACGGCTTCAACTTGAAACACTTCTGGCAGAGAAGGCCAGATTGGCCCATGAAAACTCAGTCTATGCACGTGAGAATCGCTTCCTAAGGGAGGTTGTTGAATACCACCAGCTCACTATGCAGGATGTTGTATACTTGGATGAGGGCACTGAACAGGTCACTGAAGTCTACCCCATCTTGGGAACCTCAGGGTCGAATCTTAACTCTATTTCCTCAGCACCGACTCCACAACCGCCTCCCGGGGCTGTCCGCAAGTGACGGAAGACCACACTGAGCTGAGGGGGTCATCTTCCCAAATGCCACATAAACAAGCTTGTACAACTCCATTAGGATTGCAAAAGATATTATAAATGCTTGTCTTTAATTGGGAATGTCCTGTATTCCATGTTTCAACAAAGGTTTGAAACGTAACAATATGATTTTCTTGTTTTTATATATTATTATGATTATTATTATTAGTCTTGCCCATTGCCTGGCTGATAAGAAGTAATTTTATTCCTATTAGCTTTTAGACTTTGTCACCTATGAACTATGATAGTCACTTCAGTGGTTCTTTCTGAAAGCTTATCCTGTGCTTTCTTTCAAATTGGGTTGTAGATTCTTGGGACTGTTCCAATCAGCGAGAGTTTGTGCACAATTTCCAGAGTTAAAGATCAGATATAAATAGAATCTGCATATTCTTTATTTTTTTTGAGAAACGGAATCTGCATATTCTAGTATAGAGAATAAATGATGAATGTTTTGCCTGGAGACAGAGAGAGACGTTTTACTTGTACACATATCTAAAGACACAATAATATATGAACAAGAATGTCTCTGTGGTTAACATATATTAATTGGCCTGGGATTATATCCACCTCATAGATACAACTTATGAAAGAATGCTGCCACCTCTAGTTCCTCTCCTCAACTAACAGCAGTGGTGGAAAGAATGGAAATATAAGTCACTGCAGCGCATCAAGAATATAAATATGGCAATGATCTTTCACTTCCAAAGCAATTCTTTTCTTCTTTTATCTTCTTTAGCAAGTAGATCTTAAAATAACTGGACAAACAAACTAGTTGATCCATCACCGTAAGATTTGATATCTGCTGCTTTAACCAAGACCCTGCACAACGGGCATGTCCTTTCTCGCTCAAACCTGAAAACATGGTAAAATAAACTCCCTGTAAGCATGTATAATCAATCTGTACGAAGTTTGGTACCCAACAGCACAAGCAAGCAACAAACATGCATGCATAAGTTCTTTTCAAGTAGACAGCATTTTTTTTTCCATAGTACTTCACAGTGAAGCAGCCACCATTTGAAGGTGGAAATAAATAGTAGCAAGTGATGTGATTGGAACTGTAGCTTCACTATTGGATATTCATTTTCGGTTAAATAGTAAACCAATTATCATCAAGCAGTTTGTTGAACACCACTGCTAAGACATGAGGGAGTATAGCAGATGGAATACAAGTAAACGACTGAAAGGCTCCAAGTCTACAATGCACGCACAAAAAGAATAACAGCAATTAACAAGAGAATTCAAGGTTAAACTTATCAGCATTGAAGGCTACATGTAACTTGAAGCTGTTGACAACAAACTAGTTAAAACATCACCATAAGATTGATGTGCAATAAGAACATGTCATTCAACCCAAAAATGATGTTGATAAGTCATCCAAAATCAAATTACTTTAATGATAGTTAAAGAAATTAGATTTTGCATAGCCAGAGACCATTATGATATGCAGGTTTCGGAACCTTGATCTTTAATAGTAAAATATGAGGATTTGGAAAATTTTGACTAAACTACAAAAGAAACCATTGCATAGAAACCAGGACTCAAATCCTCCACATATAAGACATTAAACATATAGCCTATTGAGAACTAGACAAATGTAAAAGGTTTTAGACACTGAATTTCTCATTGTTTAAGGTTCTATAAAACCACAAATCAGTTATTTCTGGTTCAAAAAATTGATCCAGTATTTAATCAAGTATATTGTGTACAACAAAGTGAAAATACTCAGGCAGATACAGAAATCAAAAAACAAATTTAACTCCCCTCCTCTTCAAAAAGCAATCCACCCAAGTAGAATTAATAAACAATAACATTCACATTATATGACTGTGGCTTTATCCTATATATATTCACGACTAGGCTGTGGCTAAGATACTACATTCAATCAAGGGATAAATTATCAGATGAACATCTAAACGCATAGAACAGAAAAGTGGTAAGAAGTATGGATTAAAAAAACTATATTCCTAATCTGTATAGAGAGACTGGAGTTATGACCATTCTGATACACATTCTTCGCAGAATATGTGTTTACAGCGAAGCAAAATTGGAGCATGCATCTTTTCCTGGCAGATAGCACAGAGATCCCCTACTGCATTGACCTACAGTTAAATTAATGACAACTTAGAACGTGTCAATACCTCTTATGAAACAAATGAAAGAAGTATCAGAAAATCATGGCACCAGGCACTGTCAATGGTGGTCATCTTATAGTATAAGTTAAAGTGAATGAGAGAGAGAATTATATCCACTAAAGTCTCTGTCTAAGAACAAGAACGAGAAGGATATTATCTGTTTGCAATTTAAAGGAGATCATCTCAGCGCCCCCCACCCCCACCCCCCCCTCCCCCTTTCTTTGCCATTTTAAAAACTAAGGATTGAACTAAAATGAATACTCTGTAGTTGCAATTATCCCTTAAAATTATTACTCCAATATAAAGGAAATAACATATTTGGAAGACTACCTTATGTTTACCTTTTATTAATAATTATCTCATCTTAATTGTGTTATTTATTGAGAAATGCAGATAGACCAACTGACCTGTTCTGCCGTGGCATAAGAGCCGTAATGCATCTCCTTATGCCTTAAGGCCTTCAATGCAGCAAAGAAGGGGTGGACCTTGAATTCCATATCATTAAGTAACAATATAAGATAATACTATCAAAATTCAGTGGCCATTTGAGGAGTTCTTATAAGAAGAGCAGAAGAAAGCACGAGAGAGTTCATATAGATGGGATTATGTATTTGAAGAAAATCATACCTTCTCTATAATTGATTTAAACTTGAGGGTTAAATACAACCCTGTTGTTAGGGAAGAAACAATGCTTCCATATCCTTTATTTAAAAAGAAGCGATACCAAACAGGTGTAGGCAAAAAGGCACGGTACAGCAGCAAGGCATACTCAACAAGAGTTAGCATTTGACCCTGGATAAACAGAGGCCTTCAACAGTCATTGGAATTTAACACATCAAAAGAAGAAAATTGAGAAGTAGTTCATGGAGAGCACTGACTAAATGTAACATAAGTAACCTGTTTACGGTAATCACGGCCTCTGCAATTCTTGTAATATATCAAAAGCATACATTTGAGGGCCATTGCTGCCTGCCGCACCATAATGTCTGAAAAGACAACCATTTTTGAGACCTCAGTTGAAACAAAATATACGGCATTTAGTTGAATGGATCAATGCGCAAAATGTCTACAAGTAGAGGTATATTTGTTCGCCATTCTTGAAGAAAGTATTAATTAATATTACATAAGCTAATTTTCAAGAGAAGGTCTATTCAAACCCAGCTAGATCATACACTGATGCGCATAACATAACAAGCATACCAAGGTCTATCATTATATGGGTATAGGATTTATGTTCACCATTCAAGGAAGAAAAGCAGCTATAAATAAACTAAACATGATATGGGACCATTTTTTAATCTCAATTCAAAATCATGATAGCAGAAAAGGTTAAATGTACCATTAGTATATATTTTCATCTAATTTCCTGGTTTATTACAAGGGAGCACGGAATTATAGGAAACGAATAGCCAAGTTATAAGTTTATAGAAATCTTCATAGATATAGATAGCTAAGTGATTCAAAGGCAAATTTAAGGTTTGTTAGTCAAAGAGCAATAAAAAAAGTGATCCGCTGAATTACATACAATACATACCATTCACGGTGATGATGAATATAGCGTGCAAAAAGGGAGGTACTTCTTTTGGGGGAAGTAAAACCAAGGGGTATAGGAGATCAGTATCTCGAAGCCACAAATAAGTAAAAACCACTTGAAGCATAAATACCAGAGCGATGCTGACAACCACAGAGGTTTTCCTCTCCTCCTGTGAAAGTGGAACCATCGAATCAAAAACTTTAAACCAAGAAAAATTTTAAAAAAAGAAAAAAAAAAAGAACAACTGAGTAATGAACTGAATGCATATAATAGAGAACCTTAAGAGCAGTCTGCTTTTTAAGAATATCATTGGATTTGAACATGATAGCAGCAATCGAAATAATAACAGCAAAACCTGAAGTTGATGCACAACATTAGATCATAATGGTCATTAGAAAGAGAAGTGAGACATTAATAAATACCTTTGAGATGCTGACGAATGAAGACGACCAAAAGAAGCAAAGAACAAGGGAGGATCTCCTCAACCCATTTGGCCAAATGCTGAATATCATATCTGCTACTGCTACTGCTGCTTCTTCTTCCGGAATTAGTAAGATCATCCGGGGACCCATTTCCGGCATCTGATGCAGATTGTTCAGGTTCTGAATGAGCCATGAAATGCTCTGCCTCTGACTCTGTTGCACCAACAATTCTGATAGAGAGCTCTTCCTCCTCTTCATCCTCGTCCTCGATTTGATCAGCTGTTTCCTGAGAATCAGACATGATAACTGATCTTCTGCCTCCTAGTAAACCAGAATTTTCAAACAAGGATGTTAAGGGACTCTGTATGAAATTCAAAACCACCACTTGAAACCCAAATCTTCGAAGTCCATTGCCACTACCGTCACTGCTACTACTACTATTCCCAGAAGAAGAAGAAGAACTGTTGGCAGTGGCAATCACGGGTGTCTCCATTCAAGATCAAATCTTTGTTTCTCTCTGTGTTCTGGTTTAATCAAATCTAGTAGACTCATTTGATGGGTGATGATGCTCTATGATTTTCATGAAATGTGATTGTTGAGTGTAGCCACAGTCATTCCGTATTCAGTACAACCCTTTTTGTGCTTTTTCAATCACGTATCTTGGCCGAGCCATTCATGCCTCTGCAGAGTCTCTTTCTGTGTGCGTCTCTCTCTAGCTCACTGCTTTCAGCTAATACGCGTATTACTCAATAATTTCATACCAAGAAAAAAGGAACTAATTGATAGATCCATTTGCTCCTAATCAAGTAATAATAATTGAAAACTATGGTATTACTGTATAGAAAAAACATGGACAAAGAAACCTGCAATGGGGTACTTTAATTACGGTAGATGAATGATGATACTATAGAATCAAAAAGATATTTGATATAAAAAGAAAAAGTGAAAAACAGATGGTGAGGGCGTGAGGCAGAGTGGTCCTGGTCCAAAATCAATGAAGACAGCTAAGAGTATTTCATTATTTCTATTCAAAATATAGACCATCCTAGATATCCTCCATTACTTGATATGTTTAAGAATTTTTAAAATTTAAACACCCACCGATCATTGAGATCAGATGAGATCCTTTACCATTTTTGAAAAAGCTGTTTGTTTTAGAAGAAAATTTTCCCACCATACATGTAAATTGGCGGGAGTACTTATTTATAACAGAGTTTGTTCCCTGAGAATTCTGCTTATCCTTTCTTTTAAATAAAAACAGTAACGGTTCATAAATGGATAAAAACACAAGTTCAAACTTCAAACACAATCTCTCATCCGAAAAAGTAGTTCAAACACAATCTCTTTTTTTTTTTTTTTTTTTTGGTGGTGAATGAAACACAATCAAATCAATATGACACGTATTCATTTTTAAAAAATCAAATATCGGCACCCATTTTATTAGGCTCCTTTTCTTTTCATTTAAGACTTTTTTTTTTTTTTCCTTTTTGAATTGCTATATGATAAGATCCACGACATTATCAAAACACGTTCACAACAAATTATAAATGATAAATTGTTATTGATTTTAATTTAAACTTATCATTGAAATTACTTTTTTTGTCCACCAATAACAACCTGTAAGGCCATAACAACTTATTACTTATGATTTATTTATGATTTGTTGTAAAAATGTTAAGAAAATGTTACTAACATAACATTCCTCTTTTTTCAAATTTTTTTTAAAAGAAAAAATAAAAACAACCCTTTTTCATGTAAGACCCTTTTTTTTTTTTTCCCATTTAAGACCTAGTGTTATGATTGTCACCTATAACAACCTGTAAGGCCGTAACAACTTATCACTTATAATTTGTTGTAAAAGTGTTGAGAAAATGTTACTAACATAACATTTCTCTTTTTTCTAAATTTTTTTTTAGAAGAAAAAATAAAAACAACCCTTTTTCATGTAAGACCTTTTTTTTTTTTTTTTTTTTCCATTTAAGACCTAGTGGCTAGTGCTATGATTGTCACCAAAAAAAAAAAACTAGGGCCACTACTGTTTTTTTCTTCCAGGTACCACATAACAAGTAACTCAAGTTTACCCAAAAATAGAAAAATGAAAACGTAAATTGTAATAATCACATGTAAACAATGTCGCTTTTTGTTTTTTTAATTCTCGTTGGCATTGCTTAGGTATGAGGTAATGAGGTTTAAAAATCAATTGCCGACAAAAATTGTCCATTATATAAATCAGAATGGAGAAATGTACCATCGCTCCCAAGTTGAGCAATCACTGATCAATATCAAATGGAAGATCTTGACCAAGAAGCTGTTCAACCACAAAGCCATTCTTTTGCTCTAATTGTATCAGTATGTATGGGTATGACTACTATATTGTCGATTGTCAAAAAAGAGGACCACTATATGATTATACTACTCGTAGAAATGAAAAAGACAGATTTAAATGACAGATTATTATAGCTCATAAGTCATAATGATATTCTACCATTTTATTTTATTTTTTTGGTAATTGAGATAGCCTTCCATTAGAACTATAGTGACAGTAAAGTTTCTAATAGTTGAATAAGAGATTTAGGATTTAATCTCCGCCTACACAAAAAAACTAATTAATATTTTGGTATGATAATAAAGAGCTAGCATTAAGAGTGGAGGCCATAAGTTGAAATACTCTTTAAAATATATGTATATATATATATATATATATATATTATATAGTGACAGTAGTCACTTCATTTCCTCGTAAACGTGCAAGCATGAATAGTCAAAGAGGTATCTCATAATGGATCGGCCAATCAGATAAGCAACTTCTTGGAGCATTGATTGCTTTGTTCATATTATTTGCCTAGCAAGATTTCTCAAGATGCAAAGTGCAAACAGTGAAAATAAAATAGTCTTCTCTTAAGCAAAGTTTGGCATAGAATTGTGCTGTGCTTATTAGATGTCTATTAAACCTATGGGCTATGGCTTAAGTGGCGGGTCTATAAGAATCATTTTTAAGTGGTCATTAAGAGCATTTATATTAGTCTAATAAAATGACATAAGGGCAAATTTTGCACAATTAACTACAAAAATCATCCACTTTAACTTATGTATTATTGTGCAAAATACATTTGTAGTTATAGTAACCGTGCAAATATACACAAATGCTGTTCATATACAAATTTATTTTTTAATACTTTTTATTTTTTACTCATATATAGAGAGAGATGATTTAAGAGAGTAGTAACAAATTTATAAAGAAATAATACTTTAGTAAAATATGGTGTAAAATAAATAGTTTGATGTGGATTTTGTTTGAAAAATGATTATGTAAAGTAGAAAATATAGGTTTTTATGCTAAAATAGATATATATATATATATATAAATTCTACATTGGGAATTTTTGTTGTTACTCAACTTATTGATTTTTGTAACTGTGTTTACCCTTATTGGTCTTTGTAACTGTATTTTAGGGTGTTCATTTTTTATTTAAGTTAGAAATAAATATTTCAAATTATATATAATATTATATTTTTTTTCAAGGTCAGGGTATTCATTTGAACACCCTAACCATAACTTGGAGCCACCCCTGTATGGCTTACACAATAAGAAATGTTTTTGTATCTTTGGTATCTTATTATTTAGAAATGAAATTTACTCTTACGTGCTTATTATTTATTTATTTTTAATTTTTGAGAAGAAGATAGGAAAACATCATTGATATAACTCAGTCATAGTCAGTTAGAAGTACATCATTGAGATGTGGAGAAATGATGTAGGAAACAATTTATTATTTAATTATTGCTATTTATTAATTTTGGTATTTGATTTGTAATTTCGTTATTTTAGGTTTAGGGTTATTTTTCCTTGTTTGCGTTTTCGGTCAAATTTAGTTCCTATTATGGTTAGATATTAATTAGGGCTTATTTTAAAGTACATTTTATTGTCTGTCAAGTTTTACGGAGCCCTTAAATAGGCCTCAAAGTCTGTAAACGTTTTTCAACATTATTGATATTAATAAAAATCTAGACTTTTGTCTATTGTTTCTCTATGGATTCCATAACCCTTTCTCCTTGTGGATATAAGGAACCCTCGTGAATTCAAGATTATTTTCAGAAGTAAACGAGTTTTGTTTCTTATTTTCTAAAAGTAGATGTGTTCTACTTCTTGATGCTTCCGCATCCCACATTGGTTGGTATCAGAACCTTGACTTTATCCTGGTATGAGACGGTAGCAATTCTGATGACAAAAAACTTAGCAAGTATTACATGACGTACAGCTAGCACTCACAAATATCTTTCTTAGGATGCCGTCATTGGAGTATGGAAACAATAGGGATAACTATTGTGAAGACATAACTGACGGGCAACCTATTAGTAAGCAAATTTCATATAGATCTTATAAAAGAATTGCAAGTTTTAATGATTATTTTTATAAAGAAGAATTTTTTGATTGGTTACTTGATCTAGAGAATTTATTTGACTTTGAGAATATTTATTATGAGAAAAAAGTTAAACTTGCTTTGTATAAACTTAGTGAGTATTGGTAATAGCTTAAAAGTACAATATTATCTTGGTTTTGGTAGGCATTATCACATCTATTTTGTGTTTATTTTTACACTTATGTGTAAATATGAGAGTTTGCAAGTTTTTTCTAAAATATACTCATTACGTGTATTTTTCTCTTGTAGGAGATTTAAACTAATGAACTAAGCACACAGACACGAAGCCAAGAGAATCCAAGGGTGAAGATCAATTGAGAAGTGGCTTTTGAAGAATTTAGTGAGTCAAATATGTTTGGAAACATAAAATGAAAGAGAGAAATTCGTTTGAGCCAAAGATGGAAAAAATCTTGGCATGGAAATATTCTGATCAATTTTGGTATTTTGGCCATATCTTTTTACTCCGATTTTAGATTGACTTGATTCTTGCAACCACAAAAAGAGGACTTGAAGATCTAAAACTTTTTAGTTTATCAAAACTTCATAATCTGCCGTATTAAAGGCCAAAACTGACCTGGAAGTTGATTCACTGTTGAAAAACCAGAATTGACATTTTATATTTTCCTTTTTAGGAAGCATGTGTTTTAGGGTTTTGAATGTTATAAATATTAAAGGAATACAAGGGCAGCCACGTTTTTGGCTGCTGGGAAACCTTATTTTTCATCAATTTTGAAGAGTTTTTATTTTCTATGGAAGCTTAAGAACCTAAGCTAGGGTTAGGGATGAATCCCCAATGTTGTAAGTTGTCCACTATTCAATCCAAGCATGTTTTTTACGTTTTGATTATTGAAACCAATTGTTCTCTTTTTATAATTGTTTTATTAGATTGATATTTGATTTCCAATTCTTTCATAAGTCTATTCTTGAATCTTCTTATTGTTAGAATAGAGTTTTATAATCTCTCTAATAAAACGTGGTAATCTTGTTAGATATTACTTTTGCCACAGTATTACCTCTAAGGTATGCGATGTTCTTGAGTTTTTTTATTTATTTTCTAGACTAAATTGTTGGAACAATTGATGAATGTAATCAACCAAAGAGAGTTTTATTAATAAATCTTATTTTTAAATCTTCCAATTAGATAGTTTATGTGTTTACTTACCCGATTGTGTACTAAATTGGATTGATAGTTGATGCTTAACAATATTGGTAGACAAACCCTAACACCCTAGTGATTTTAATTATTGAATTTTACCAAACTTTACTTTTCCTAAGTTTTAATCATATTTTTCTACATATTATTGGTGCTTTTGACGTGTTCTTGTTTTCCTTTTCTCGGTGGAACGACAATCTTAGCTACACTACTATTTCAGTTACAAAATTGGATGACATCAAGTATGCCTTACATTGGTGGGAACGAATACAATTTGATAGAATTAGATGAGGTAAAGACAAAATTCGTTCATGGCCAAAGATGAAAAAGATGCTTGCTATCAACTTTTATCGTTTGGATTGTGATAAACTTTTGTCGTATAAGAAACAAGATTATTATTGGCCAAGAAGTTCATACTTGAATTATTTTAAAGAGCCATATATTTTACCATTAAGAGAAGAATTACATGTTGAAGAAAAAACTTTTCTTGAATAATGTGTAAAAGTCAAAGAATAAAATATAGAGATATTTGAAGAAATTAATGAAGGCCTTGTTATAGAAGAAAAACCTGAAATCAAGATTGTGGAGGAGATTAATGAAGATCCTATCATAGAGAAAGATCTTGAGGTCGAGATAGTAGAGACCATTAATGTAACGCTCCAAAATTCATAAATAATAAATGTCTATTCAATTTAAATAATCCATAAAAATATTAAATAAATGTAACAAAAAACCTAAAATCTCATCACAATTGTCAGAGCTCTAATTTTACCAAATATAGAAATTCTCAAAATAATTTCCCAGTACAATATTCAATTTCATAAAAATAATAATGAAATCCTCAATTTCACAATATAATTTATAACTGTTGTCTTCCAAGAATCTCTACTCCAATAATCCCTCTAATGTATCTGTAAGGGGAAAATAAAGGGGGGTGGGATAACTCAATAAGTGGAATTCACTAAAATTGGGGTGTGGGAACAAACCTTTTAAATAAATAATTCTTACAACAAATTCACACTTATAACTTATCAATATTTTATCATCAAATATTTTGTACGGTCCGGGCCCAAGCCTTCATGTGGGCCGAGCATAACTTATCGCCACGTGGCACATGGGGGCCGAACAGTCCCTAATAAACTGGGCCGGGCCGAACAGTATTGGGCTCCCAAACGGGTTTGTATCGCTGACGGGAACTCCGTTGCACACAGTATCCTTTCATTTTCACTTGGTCGGTAAGTTACCCGACCATAGGGTAGCAATTAGTATTACCATAAGTGTTTGTTCACGGGGAAGCGTGATGTTCGGATTGGTCGGTAAAACACCCATGAACTCGCAGCCGTGCATAACACAGCAACGAAGAGCAAGTTCCCAAGCCACTTTGCTGCTCAACTACCAAATTCCCACTTAAAAATGATAACATTGGACCCTCTCTTCCACTATTGATTGGAATAATCATAACACCTCCACCCAGTGAAAGCTATAAATAAGAAAGAGCTGTGAAGAAGAAGGGGGCTGGTGGAAGGAGAGGAGAAAGAGGTACAGAGGGAGTGGAGATTGATGAAAGGAGAAAGGACTGATCGAGAAGTAAGTGAGCTAAATAGGCCTCAACGTACTGAGCTCCCCATTGTAGGAAAAACAGAGCCCACGCTACAAATAAATTGAGCCCAAGAGAGAGCGTCTGGCCCAACAAGCTCTTTTTGGCACGCACAATTGGCGCCGTCTGTGGGAAACTCCTACTAAGCGGTAGCTCAGCCTTGGTCCACACCAGGGGTGATGTCTGAGAGACGTTCGGGAAGTCATGCTGAGACCGGTTCGGTAGGGTCCTCGCAAGGATCCACTTGGCGGGAACGAAGGCAGAAAAGGCACGAGGACAGGCACCGTGAAGAGGATGGAGAGCAGTCCGGCCAGAGCGAAGGATTGCGCCGAACTCACCAAACAGTGTCCGGCGCCACAGAAAACAGACGACCCGATCCGAGAGACGAAGAACTGGAGCGGCTACGTAGGCTGGTCAGGGATCTGGAGCTGGAGGCGGAAAGACGTCGGGGAGCAAACTTAGATCAACGGGGGGGGGGGGGGGGGGAGACAGAAAGGAACGAGGAAACGCCAGGGAGAACATTCCGAACATTCCATCCATTACCGGCAGCATGATCGTCAACATTCACGGGAGAGGCTGGGACACCGGGATCGCTCCCGATCACGCGGTTATGCTAACCGTGGCTCAGATTCCCCGGAGGAGCAGCGCCCACGAAATGCAGCCATGGACGCTATGAGCAGGGCACTACGTAAAGTTGCACGATCCCCGTTCTCGGATGAAATTGAATAGGCCCCAATGCCGAACAGGTTTAATCGGCCACCGTTCAACTCTTATGACGGAAAAACGGACCCGGTGGAGCATGTCAGTCATTACATTCACATGATGTCTTTGCATAAGCGTGATGACGCGCTGATGTGCAAAGTCTTCCCCTCCAGTCTCGGCTCTACTGCATTGAGATGGTTTAATGGGCTTCCAAAGGGTTCTATTTGAAACTTTGCGGAACTAATTCAGGAGTTCGGTGCCCGGTTTGTGACTTGTAGCCGGGTTCCTCAGCCCGTGGACGCATTGCTATCCATAAAGATGAGGGTTGGGGAGACCCCGCGCAGTTACGCGAACCGCTATTGGGAACTCTACAACGAGATCGGAGGGGGTAACGAGAAGATAGCAGCAAGTACCTTTAGAATGGGACTCCCTGAGGACTCCGAGCTACGAGAATCGTTGACTAGGAAACCGCCAGAGGGCATGAGGCAGCTAATGAGGCGCATAGAGGAGTATAAACGCCTAGAAGATGATCGGATACAAAATAAAGGTAAAGCCCTGCTGACCACCCGTCCTCGGCACTATGAATTTCAGCCAAAACCTAGAAAGGGTCCAGCCGTTCAAGAACAAGGATTGCAGCACGAGGAAGTAAACGTGTTGTTCAAGGAGCCGGTGCACAGGATTGTTGACCGGATAAAGAACGAGCCGTACTTTAGATGGCCGAGTAAAATGGCGGGCGACCCATCCCGGAGAAACCAAAACTTGTACTGTACATACCACAAGGATAAGGGACACACCACCGAGCACTGCCGGGTACTAAAGGATCACTTGGCACAGTTGTTAAGAGCAGGGCACTTAAAAGAGTTCGTTATCAACACAGCAAACACTGAAGGTGAACTGGGTGCGAAGCCGGGCAAGGGCCCCCGCCCGCCTATCATTGGAGTAATTGAGGTGATTCACGCTGCTCCAAGAGATGTCATGAGGATCGGCAGGAGTGAGGTCTTGATGGCGACCCCGCCTGACGTAGGAACGGGGGAAATATTACTTGCAAAAAGGGTAAAACTTGCCCGGGAGATTATCGCTTTCGGCGACGAGGACCTCGTGGGAACAATCCAGCCACACGACAACGCATTGGTGGTGACGGCTCAGATAGGCGGCTTCTTGGTGAAGAGGTTGTTAGTGGACCAGGGAAGCGGCGCCGAGGTCATGTATCCCGACCTGTACAGGGGGCTCGGGCTGAAAGTTGAGGATCTCACGAAGTACGACACGCCCTTGATCGGCTTTGACGGCCAGGTAGTGGTTCTAGAGGGGCAAATCTCCCTTCCCGTGGTCTTGGAAGGCAAGGAAGTCACAGTGACGTTCATAGTGGTTGCTTCATTCTCTCCTTACACCGCAATTCTTGGAAGGCCGTGGATCCATGCGATGGGGGCCGTGCCGTCCACCCTGCACGTAAAGATTAAGTTCCGGACCGAGCAAGGCGTCGCAGTGGTAAAGGGCAGCCAACGAACGGCCAGACAGTGCCTTATTGTAGCGGTGAGCCGGGAGAGTCAGACCACCGAAAAAGGGGGACAATCTGAAAAGGCCCCTTCATAGCAATTACTACGGCCCTCGAGGGAAGCGGGGGCTAATCCCACAGAGAAACTGATCAGAGTGAGACTGTTGCCAGACGAGTGCAGGTACTTCCAGATAGGGGCCAGCTTGACGGACGAGGAAAGGGTAGAAACATTACTGCTTCTTGTCCAGAATGTGGATATATTCGCTTGGAGCCCATATGAGGTGCCCAGGGTAGACCCCGATTTCATTGTTCATTGTCTCAATACCGACCCGACCATAACCCCTAAAAGGCAACGGCCGAGAAGATCAGCGAAGGAGCACGTCGAGGCAGTGAAAGTGGAAGTAAAAAGATTGAAGGAAGCAGGGGCAATAAAGGAGGTCTTCTACCCGGACTGATTAGCGAACACGGTGGTGGTGAAGAAGAAGAATGGTAAGTGGAGGGTTTGTGTAGATTTCACGGACTTGAACCGGGCATGCCTGAGAGATCCATTCCCAATGCCGAAGATCGACCAATTGGTGGACGCCACATGCGGACACCCCAGGATGAGCTTCTTGGACGCTTTCCAGGGTTATCACCAAATAGCCCTAGCAGTTGAAGATCAGGAGAAGACGGCGTTTATCTCACCGGAAGCCAACTATCACTACACAGTGATGCCCTTCGGTCTAAAGAATGCCAGGGCCACCTATCAGCGAATGATGACGAGGATGTTCCGTGATAAGATAGGACACACGGTGGAAGTATACATAGATGACATGGTCGTCAAAAGCAAACGCGAGTCCGGGCACAATGAGGATCTCCTTGGGGTGTTTGAAATCCTCCGGAGACATCGGTTGCGCCTTAATGCTGAAAAGTGTGTATTCGGGGTGGGAGCAGGAAAATTTTTGGGATATCAATACCCGGGGAATAGAGGTCAACCCGGGCCGTGATGAACTTAACGCCTCCGAGGAACCCAAAGGAGGTGCAGATTCTAACTGGGATGTTGGCCGCCCTTAACCGGTTCATCTCAAGGTTTGCCGACCGGTGCCGTCCCTTTTACCAACTACTGAAGAAATGGAGAGGGTTTGAATGGGACAAGAAGTGTGACGAAGCATTCCAAGATTTGAAAATGTATCTGACGCGGGCCCCTGTACTGACCGCACCATTGCCCGGAGAAGATTTATATATGTACTTCTCGGTTTCAGAGCACGCGGCCAGTGCCGTGCTCTTAACGAGCCGGGATACACAAAGGCCCGTGTATTACATTAGCAAGACCTTGGTCAATGCGGAAACCAGGTATTTGCCCTTGGAAAAGTTGGTGTTGGCCCTAGTGCACGGTACTAGAAAGTTGCCGCACTTCTTCCAAGCCCATACCGTGTATGTGTTAACCGAGTACCCTTTGCAGTCCTTATTGAGAAGATCAGACTTCACAGGTCGGATAGCTAAGTGGGGGACCCGGCTCGGTGCCTTCGACATAAGGTACAGGCCGAGGAATTCGATCAAGGGTCAAGTGTTAGCAGACTTTGTGGCCGAGTTCTCCCCCAAGAATGGAGGGGGAATGGTTTGCCAGGTGGTCTCCCCACCGTGGAAGGTCTATGTGGACGGCGCCTCAAGCTCAACAGGGGCCGGAGCCGGGATCGTTTTAATCACACCAGAGGGGATTTGGTTGGAACATTCCTTTAAACTCGGATTTAAGGCTTCCAATAACGAAGCAGAATATGAAGCATTGCTGGCCGGCCTGAGAACTGCGGCGAGATTAGGAGCAAAGAGCGTCGAAGTATATTCGGATTCGCGGCTGGTTGTCAACCAGCTGCAGGGAAGCTTTGAGGCCAAAGATTCCAGAATGAGGAGGTATTTGCAGCTGGCAAGAAGGGTCATGGCTGAGTTCCGGGCAGTGAAAATAGCCCAGATTCCCCGGGGACAAAACAGACATGCAGACTCGCTGGCCACACTGGCCTCGGCACTAACCGAAAATGTACCGCGGATGATCAAGGTAGAACTTGTACAGGAACCCAGCATCCTAGAAGTAGGGGAAGCTACCGACCCCACAGTAGGCATCGACAGCATCACCCGTGCCGGACCATGCTGGATGGACCCTATCATTGAATTCCTGACTAATAATCAGATCCCGGGCAATGAAAAGGAAACCGAGAAGATTCGTCGTGTAGCAGCCAGGTATTGGTTATCAACAGATCGGAAATTGTACCGGAGATCTTATGGAGGACCATACCTGTTGTGCTTACACCCCGATCGGGTGCACGAACTATTGACTGAGTTACATGATGGGGTATGCGGTAGTCATGTGGGAGGACGTTCATTGGCTCACCGGGCAATCACCCAAGGATTCTGGTGGCCGCAGATGCAAAAAGATGCAGCCGAGTATGTACGGAAATGTGAGAAATGCCAAAGGCATGCCCCCTCGGTCCATCAACCGGCAGGACCTCTCAACCCTGTCAGCAGTCCCTGGCCTTTCGCCCAATGGGGGTTGGATATTATCGGTCCGTTTCCCCGGGCTACGGGAAACCGGAGGTTCGTCCTCGTAGCCGTGGATTATTTTACCAAATGGACTGGGGCTGAGGCATTAGCAAACATTCGAGACACGGACGTCAAGAAGTTCGTGTGGAAAAATATAGTGACGAGGTTCGGGGTACCGTACTGTCTCGTATCCGACAATGGGTTACAGTTCGATAGCCGGGCATTTCGCGAATTTTGCAGCAACCTGGGTATCAAGAACAGGTACTCGACACCGGCCTACCCTCAGAGCAACGGTCAAGCCGAAGCCGTTAACAAGACGATTATGAGCGGATTGAAGAAGAGATTAGACGGAGCGAAAGGCCGGTGGGCGGAGGAGCTCCCTAACGTGTTATGGGCATATCGAACGACACCCCGGAGATCTACTGGGGAAACCCCTTTTTCCCTGGCCTACGGGGCAGAGGCCGTAATCCCGGCCGAGGTGTATTTGTGCAGTGCGCGGGTGAAGGGTTTTGACACCGGTCAGAACGATAAGATGCTGGCACAGCGTTTAGATCTGCTCGAGGAGTTCAGAGACGCCGCCCTAATACAGCTTGCCGGGTATCAGCAGAAGATGGCTCGCCGCTACAACCAAAAGATAAGGTCGAGAGAGTTCGGTGCAGGGGACCTAGTTCTGCGACGAGCCGTGGGTAACATGCGTGATACCAACGTCGGGAAGCTGGCTGCAGCTTGGGAAGGACTGTACAGGGTCACTGCAATAGCTGGGGAGGGGGCTTATTATCTGGAGAGCTTAGACGAGAAACCCCTTCCTCGGCCATGGAACGTTCATAACCTGAAGAAATTTTATTGTTAAGGAATTCTGAAAGAAACTATGGATCTATTTATTATCCTGCGTTCATTTTTACTTATTGTGGACACAAAAATGCACAGTTGGCGCAGTATTGCCCGCCGGCAAACTCCTTATATAAGGACATAAACCTGTCCTCGGTTCGATCGCATTTACCGGACAGGTGGAAAAATAAACGTAAAATTTCTAAGGACAGAAACCTGTCCCCGGTTCGATCACATTCACCGGACAGGTGGAAACCTAAACGTAAAATTTCTAAGGACAGAAACCTATCCCCGGTTCGATCACATTCACCGGACAGGTGGAAACCTAAACGTAAAATTTCTAAGGACAGAAACCTGTCCCCGGTTCGATCACATTCACCGGGTAGGTGGAAACCTAATAGAAGAAAAAACTCTTAAGGACAGAAACCTGTCCCCGGTTCGATCACATTCACCGGGCAGGTGGAAACCTAATAGAAGAAAAAACTCTTAAGGACAGAAACCTGTCCCTGGTTCGATCACACTCACCGGGCAGGTGGAAACCTAATAGAAGAAAAAACTCTTAAGGACAGAAACCTATCCCCGGTTCGATCACATTCGCCAGACAGGTGGAAACCTAAACGTAAAATTTCTAAGGACTGAAACCTGTCCCCGGTTCGATCACATTCACCGGGTAGGTGGAAACCTAATAGAAGAAAAAACTCTTAAGGACAGAAACCTGTCCCCGATTCGATCACACTCACCGGGCAGGTGGAAACCTAATAGAAGAAAAAACTCTTAAGGACAGAAACCTATCCCCGGTTCGATCACATTCGCCGGACAGGTGGAAACCTAAACGTAAAATTTCTAAGGACAGAAACCTGTCCCCGGTTCGATCACATTCACCGGGCAGGTGGAAACCTAATAGAAGAAAAAACTCTTAAGGACAGAAACCTGTCCCCGGTTCGATCACACTCACCGGGCAGGTGGAAACCTAATAGAAGAAAAAACTCTTAAGGACAGAAACCTGTCCCCGGTTCGATCACATTCACCGGGTAGGTGGAAACCTAATAAAAGAAAAAACTCTTAAGGACAAAAACCTGTCCCCGGTTCGATCACATTCATCGGGCAGGTGGAAACCTAATAGAAGAAAAAACTCTTAATGACAAAAACCTGTCCCCGGTTCGATCACACTCACCGGGCAGGTGGAAACCTAATAGAAGAAAAAACTCTTAAGGACAGAAACCTATCCCCGGTTCGATCACATTCGCCGGACAGGTGGAAACCTAAACGTAAAATTTCTAAGGACAGAAACCTGTCCCCGGTTCGATCACGTTCACCGGGCAGGTGGAAACCTAATAGAAGAAAAAACTCTTAAGGACAGAAACCTGTCCCCGGTGCGATCACGGTTACTGGACAGGTGGAAACCTAAAAGCAAAGTTCCTAAAGACATAAACCTGTCCTTGGCTCAAACATGGTTACCGTAAAGGTGGAGTTCTAGAAGTAAAATTCCTAAATGCAGAAAAATATTTTCGGTACAATCTATTTGCCGAGCAATAATCACCCCGAACTGATCCTTGTCACCGAATGATCAAATTCAACAACTAAACCATCATGCGAGGGGTTGGTTGAACAAATTCTAACCGTCTTCACGGAACAATCAAGTTAAATACAGAATGTGCAACAAGTACGAGCATGCAACAATCAGATTAAGCACTTTAATAGCTAAACAGACCGGAATAAGTATAGATAAAACCAAGAAATAAAATATTGTACGGACGCCACAACCCGGCGTCTAGGCAAGTAAAGCAAGTATTGTACGATGAGTCTAAGATTGTTCCGGCACCATAACCCGGTGCCTAGGCAAATAAAGCAAATAAACGTTAACATAAAAACACAAACAAACTTAAGTCGCAGGGTTGAGCGGAGAGGGTGGAGATGAGCCTATCACTTCTCGTCCTTGGTTCTCCTCAGAGGGGGGTTGCCGTAACTCTTCCTCACCAGGAGCATTGAGGGCGCTGGATACCTCTAGGTCGAGGTCTTCAACATGAGTATCAATGGCCCGGACCAGCTCCCTCATGCTCGGAGTGTCCTCCTCATCGGCAGGAATTGCTTGGCTCTGAACCGGGTCGAGAGAAGTAGGTCGAGGAATGTTTTCAGAAATCCAGAACGGGGAGTCCCCGGGCACACCGACTGCTCGTAGGGCGGCCAACCAACCCTCTTCAAAGCCGTGAGCCCTGGCCTGCGAAACGACGGGCTCCACGGAGTTCTCAGCGTCCGCGAAGCCCTCGTTGTACCATTTTTCTTCGCACGCCTCCAAGGTCAACTTGAGGTCGGCCACCTCGTCAGCATGGGCCATTGCCAGGCTCTCGGCTTGTGCAAGTTTCAGCTCAGACTCACTTAACTTCTCCTCCAGCTCAGCCACCCTCCTCTCAGCCTGCTGCTTAGCCTTCTCCTTCGATTGTGCCCTCCTCTCGGCATTCTCGGCAGCCGTGGACCTCTCCCGTGCCGTCTCAGCAGCCACTTCCCTGAGCGCCTTCTCCCGCTCGGCATCCTCGGCCAGCTCGCTCATTCTCTCCCCGAGCACATGAGTGATTTGCGCGGCCTGAGACACAGTATCGGCGAGTTTAGAAGGAAACAAAGAGGTAAGTACATGCTAATTGAATTGAGAGAGAACATGGCAAGAGAATTCACCGCTATGGTGTGCCATTGGAGCCGCTTGGCTATGGACTCTTCAGTGCCGTCCCGGAAAAACTGGACGTCCGCGGGCAGCATCAAACCACTGGCTAAGCTGTGAGCTACTCGGCCACCCTCTCCTTGTGCCCATAGCCGTAGGCTTGCTGTGGCCGGCAGGGGTTCGTTTCCCAGCAAGAAGGTCGGCTGCCAACCGGGCGCCTGCCTGGAAGAGGAAGCCCACCCAGCAACTCCCCGGATGGCCAGCTGGGAGCTACCGGCAGGCTCGCGTATCACAATCCCGCCTGAGGGGCGGGGAGGGGTCTTGGAGGAGGCATCACCTTGCCTCCCGGGAGGGGGGTCCTCGACACGTTGCTTCTTCTTTTGTCTGGCAGGCGGAGGAGGAGGGGAACGGTCTCGGGCCCGGGTTTGTTGCTGTTGGCCTTGTTGCCTCGGGCCGGGAAGAAAATGGTCAACAGTCAGCGTCCTTCTTGTAACCATCTCGTCAGCGGGGGTAGTGGTTCGGATACCTTCAGCGATGTGGGTTTGGGGTAGCTCGGACTCGGTGTTGCCTTGATCAACTGGAACGTGTGCTCGTTCCCTTAGCAACCGAGAAACTCTCTCGGCAGATTCGTCACGGACGGGGGGGAGGTCGTCGGCTGTTGTGTAGCGAGGGCCGATATCTCGGGCTTCTCCTACGGTTAGTGAAGGGGGTAGGAAGTTGGCGTGCCGAACGTCGATATAAGAGAGCAAGGGACTATCTACCAAAAGAGCCTGAGAGAACGGTTGCCAAGTTCGGTAGGCGGGTGTATAGCCCAAAATTAGATGGGATGCCCGGAGTTGCCCGTCTGTGTGTACGAAAATCTCGGACCTTAGCACGAAATTGAGATCCCTCACGTGCACTGATCTGATGTCCGGTGTGAACACTCTTCTGTCTGTAAAAAAAGGAGACAATCAATCAGACCCCATTGCAAGCAAGACAAGAATGAAAAATAAGGAGAAGATAAAAGGACAATAATGATAATAAAGGGAAAAATTAGGGGGAGGTTGATGTGCGGTACGAACCAACTTCGCGCTGAGAAAGGGGGCAGGGAGCATCATCGGCAAACCAGTTGCCGCTCACCCGGACGAATTCCCCGGCGGAATTTTTATTAGAATCGGGTAGGCAAGAGATCAGCCGTACCCTCATGTCTCTGACCTTCAAATAATAGTTGGTCCTCTTACTTCCGCACAAGCTATACATGTGATTTATATCATTATGATCCAGTTGTAGACCATAAATCCGGTTCAATCGGTCAACACAACTAACTACCCGGTAAAAGTTGGGAGGAAGTTGCTCGGGAGACAGTCCATAAAACCTAAGGGTGCTAAGTAACAGGAGGTTCACGGGAAACCTAACCCCGCCCTCTAGGATGGCCATTAAAGGAAAAAAAGCAATGTTGGGTCCTCTGTGTAGAGCAATTTCGCTCTCGTGACAATACGCAACATTCACATCCTCTGGGATGTTGAATGTCCGCCTAAAGGAGGCTAGAGACGCTTCGGTGTTCAACAAATGAGCATAACCCATTCTAAAAAGTATGGAAACTAAGAATGGAAGCTAAAGGAAGAGATAAAAGTAGAAAGGAGAGGCAGAGAACTTACTTGGGACTATAGGAAAGGGGTGTTCTGGGCTGGGGAATGACCACTCAGATGAATGCTCGGCAGAGAGGAAATTCAGGAATTGAGGGGAATAAAAGTGTTGGAACGACTTAGAATGGATTATTTATAGGTGTGAGGAAAGCAATGATGAGCGTCATTTAATGAAGAGGGAAGGAGCGGGAAAAGTTGCAGCTTTTCACTTGTAGCGCCTCGGTTCGCGAACCGTCAGGCAATAATGATGGATAGAGCAGCTGGCTGGAGTGACGCGCCTTTTCAGGGCGCCTTAAAGTTTTGCCTACTAACCTTTCAGTATCAACACTCCTTCGCCTTCAAATGCAAAAGCAGCACCCGGGTTACCTTGATTCGTCCCCGGCAAGCGGATACAAATCAAGGGGGGGCTAGTGTACGGTCCGGGCCCAAGCCTTCATGTGGGCCGAGCATAACTTATCGCCACGTGGCACATGGGGGCCGAACAGTCCCTAATAAACTGGGCCGGGCCGGACAGTATTGGGCTCCCAAACGGGTTTGTATCGCTGACGGGAACTCCGTTGCACACAGTATCCTTTCATTTTCACTTGGTCGGTAAGTTACCCGACCATAAGGTAGCAATTAGTATTACCATAAGTGTTTGTTCATGGGGAAGCGTGATGTTCGGATTGGTCGGTAAAACACCCATGAACTCGCAGCCGTGCATAACACAGCAACGAAGAGCAAGTTCCCAAGCCACTTTGCTGCTTAACTACCAAATTCCCACTTAACAACGATAACATTGGACCCTCTCTTCCACTATTGATTGGAATAATCATAACACCTCCACCCAGTGAAAGCTATAAATAAGAAAGAGCTGTGAAGAAGAAGGGGGCTGGTGGAAGGAGAGGAGAAAGAGGTACAGAGGGAGTGGAGATTGATGAAAGGAGAAAGGACTGATCGGGAAGTAAGTGAGCTAAATGGGCCTCAACGTACTGAGCTCCCCATTGTAGGAAAAACAGAGCCCACACTACAAATAAATTGAGCCCAAGAGAGAGCGTCTGGCCCAACAAGCTCTTTTTGGCACGCACATATTTCATATAAAAGAAAATATTTTTATGCTGTGAGCCATCATAATATATAAATCAATACCATCATATACACAATTTCCTAGGCTTTTCTCGTGGTCAACGTTTACGCCCCGTTGACAGGGTTGTGCTATCCCCTTTTTGGGATTGGAACCTCCTTTTCATCCCCTTTCTTAAGGATGGCTCCTTTAGAACCGAAAGGTGCACTACCTTGCTAAGGAGCTATCAAATGTGCACTGTCCCATTTTCTGAGACCGTCCCTTGCTAAAGACTAGCTGTAGTATGATGGTCCCTTGCTAAGGACTAAATACAATACTGAGCTTTTTAATCACGATTTGCCATAAGTTTTCAAAACATATTCAATATGCTCACAAAATAATCCATTCATAATTCTCAACAATATAAAGGTATATTTACACATACAAGTTTAAATAAATTTAGGTTGCCCCACAAGTTTTTCATAAAACGAATAGTCAACGTGCACGTCAAATATTTATAAAATCTCAATTTATATATAGAATATCAACATATTTCTTTGATATAAAATAGTTTAATAATTAACACTGTTTTGGGAAAATCCCCCAAAATTAGTAAACACCACTTACCTCTTAGTTGCAAAAATAAAGGAAGTCAACCAATCTTGTCACTAGGTCCATCACCAGGAATCTCAAAACCTAGAAACATAAGGAACAAGCCTATTAATAACAAGACCTATTGCCAAGTTTATCATCACATTTGTTTCCAAAATCGAATAGGATCCCCTAAAACAAATCAAATGCACTAAAGCCTACCTTGCCCAACCTAAGACAAGTACTCATTCCCAACGGAAACCAAACAAGCATAAAAACTCATAGTGCCATAGCACAAAACCAAAGCGTTTTAATTCTCCACTACAAGCAATGTGCACATATAAGCATAACATAAAACACATCAACTCATAATAGGGGTAGCATATCTCATGAGTTTCCCTTTAGAGCACTAAATGATTAAACCAAACCATTATTAGACTTAACTAAGTAAAACACATGTCGAAGAAAGCACATGAATTTACAAACCAATCCATCCAACAAAGATTTGAAGTAAATTCTACAAAATCCCAGCATATTCATCGCACTTTCAGATTCAATACACAGCAGGTCAGCCATTTTGTAAAAATTATTTGGTCCACAAAATGTTATCCAATTAACTTGAAATTAAATAGGGATAAGCTCTTATATGTGTAGTATGTACCATAAAAAATTCAGCCCAAAAAGATTTTTCTATAATTTATTAAAAATCATGTATTGCAGCTGACTCAAATCTATCTCTGATAGCTTTAGAAAATTGTTATAGTTTTAAGACTAGCCCAAATTATTTGAGAATCACTCCCATTAAAACCACAAGATTTAAAGCATATTAAAAGCAAGGAATCAAACCTAATATCTCATATAAACAACTTATCAAACACATGGTATGCAAAAAGCACATGCTCACACTTCACTAGCATAAATATGTAGTTATTACTTCACTCACACCTACACATTTGCCAAAGTCATTTAAAATTCAAAGAACACACTTCCAAAAATCAACTCACATCAACATATGCAACAACAAGACCCATAGTTGATCTAGCAAACCAACCCTCAAATAACCATTAGTAAAATAGACAACCAAAACACCCCATCAAGGCAAACACCCCCAAATAGTTTGAAATTTTCGGATTTAATAAAAACTTTTGCTGCCCAAATCCTCATACCCCTCTAATCTTCCAACACTCACCAAACCCATCAAGTATATACCATAAACATCATAAAATAACAAAACCCAAATGATTTCATAAAAGAAAATGATAGAGTACTTAGATTTTTACCTCATCTATTGAATTAACCAAACTTAGAGGGATGGTCTTTCAAATGGGTTTGCCAAAATAGCCACTAGAACACATGGTGGTGGATTTTGATTGGAAAATAACCTTCCATGAGTCGGCCAAGATAGAAATCTAAGAGGCAAAAGTGAATAAACTTCACCTGAATATGAGAGAGAGGATTTTTCGGCTATGGGGAATGGGAACACCAAAGGAAAGAGGAAAGGGTGATGAGAGGTGGCACTTTAGAAAGATAGATGTGGAAGCCAACGTGGTTTACATATAAGGCGTGGGTTAGACTTAGGTCTTATTACAAAAATGCCCCCACTTAAATAATTTCCAAAACAATCCTTTTATTTGTTTATTTATTTTGTAAAGGTTGGGGTGTTACAATTAAAGAAGATATTATAGAGGAAGTTGTCATGATCTCGATGTAGTCAAGTTAGATGATTGCAATATTCAAACTCCTATTATTTTAGTGGGTGACACCGAAACAAAGTTTATTGATTTTATTGGGGTTGATAGATTTCATTCAATTGTCAGTTCTTATTTGGTAAATCTCTACAATTACATGAAGACTAAGGGAAAAAATTCAATTTGATTTGTTTATTCCGTTGATGGGTTGCAAGTATAGAAAGAAGATCAAAGGGCTCAAGAATTCGAAGTATTTGTTTATTTGGAGTGGAAAATTTCAGATTTTAAACATGAACTCGAGGTCAAGTTTGTTTCAAATGGAGGGAGTTTTATGTAGGACACATTTTACTATTCAATTATTGTAATTTATTAATTTTGGTATTTGAATTGTAATTTTCGTTATTTTAGGTTTAGGGCTATTATTTCCTTGTTTTTATGTGCTTTTAATACTTTTTAGGTCAAATTTAGTTTCTATTATGGTTAAGTATTAATTAGGGATTATTTTAGAATATATATTCTTGTCTGTCAAGTTTTACGGAACCCTTAAATAGGCCTATAAGTCTGTAAACGTTTTTCAGCATTATTGATATTAATAAAAATTCAGACTTTTGTCTATTATTTCTCTAGTGGATTTCAGAACCCTTTTTCCTTGTGGATTCAAGCAACTCTCGTGGATTTGAGGTTATTTTCAGAAGTAAATATATTTTGTCTCTTGTTTTCTAGAAGTAAACATGTTCTGCTTCTTAACACTTCCGCATCCCGCATTAAGAAACATCTTTTATCCACACAGATAAATCACTAACATATCTTGCATGCCTCATTAAGTTGTGTGCTACATAATTATCTTGTCTATGGGTGTGAGAGGAAAAAAAACATAACTAAAGATATTTTTATACAATTTTGTTTCAACAATTAAGAGGCCAAAAGATGTTAAGGATTCATCGTCGCTTCTTAAGATTTTAGTAACCACTTCATAATCCCCCTTAAGAATGATGGAAGATAGACCAATAACATGAACAAAAGCTAAAGCTTTTATTGCTGCAAATTTTCACAAGGATGAGTTTGCAAACTACACCAAGTAAATTCCTTCACCAGTTTCAATTTATATGTTTATAATTAGATTTGTTGCTAAATGGCTAAATGAAAGTGGGCGGGGAAGCAATTGTGGACCTGACGGAAAAATTATACAGTATTTTAGAAATACAATAATGTTGTACTCCTTTATCTTACGTGAATAGTGAGTTTCTTCTAAAAAAAATAATGGGTCATTCATAATACAAATATAAGAACAAAGTTTAGCTACAAAATTGGTTGTAGCCTAAGACTATAACCTTCCTCAATATCTTTTTATCGGAGGTGAATTTTGACAAATTCACCATTGGATTACATCTTCTTCTTATATCCTCCATGCTTGCAAATTTCTAGAAAATTAAAGATTAATAGCTATGTCATCAATAAATTGTTTAAATTACAAGTTTTTGTAATTTGAAATTATGCACAAAATATAAGTTTATAGATCATATAGTAAAGAATATTCTGTTGATATAAAATTTTACATGTGTATTAAGAGCGTAAAGAACATGCAATTCAATGGTTAGATTTTCAAAATATGCAGTAATATTTATTTTATTGAGTAAGGTTGTAGTCTTAAACTACAACCAATTTTGTAACTAAACGTTGTCCCGAATATAATTAGTAAGATTAATTATTAGTTGAGATGAGATCCTATAACATTATTGTACTCTTGTGTGTTTGGTTGGAGAAAATCAACATTATTTTCAACATCTAGATTATTGAAAATGTTATAAGATTTCAGATGCTAAAGAATGTAACTATTCATATATTTGGTTTGATTAAGAATTTAATAAGAATCCTCATATATAAGATTCTTATATTTGGTTTATTCCTAAAAATCTTATAGAAATTATTTATTCTTTCCAAAATATCCTTAAATTTATAAGCACAATATCAAGTTTTTTTTTTCTTTTTTAGTATCGTCCTATAAATTATAAATAAATAATGAGAAACAAAATACAAACTATAAATCATGGTCAAAAGCCTTATAGCTCAATTAGTTGGCACATCATGGTATTTCAAACAGAGACATCTAGACTTTAAATCCCCATTTTCTCTAGCTATCAAATTATTAAAATAAAACATTGGCAATTCTATTAAAACAATAGTCTAACAATTTATGAATTACATGAATAATACAAAAATATTCATATAAAGTATTGTGCTTCATGGAAATCACAACTAGGGCTATCCATGGGTTGGGTTTGTACCCAACCCGAACTCAACCCGACAAATTCAGGTGGATGAAAACGTGAAACTGACCTCGAAGATCTAGTCGGATCTACTGGTTTAGGTCTCGTAGGTTTCGGGTTTTATTGGGTCAATCTCGGGTTTTATCAGCTAGGCCAATATCTCACCGGATCCGACAAGATCTGGCCTAGATTTTGTCGGATAACAATGAGATCTCGTTGAATCTAGTTTGAAATACTTGAAAAATTGCCGGAAAGAGTAAATAGTTATCGGTGGGTTGGATTTCACGGGTTTTAAAAGCAAAAACCCGCAACCAACCCGCTGGGGTCAGGTTTAGAGATCTCCGAACTCATGTCTGACCGCCGGAGTTGTCGGATTGGGTGGTGGCGAGCCAAGTATGAGCAAGTTGGGCAAGTGGGAGAGCCACTTGGATACCTCTAATCACAATCTCCTGTCTTGTCAATTTATATATATATATATATATATATATATATTAGCATCCAAATCAATCCCAAACAAAAAATATATATATTAATAAAAAAAAGATAATAACATCTAAAATTATCCATTTATTAAAAAAAATGTAACTTTTTTGCAAATGTGGATACCAAGTACCCAGTTATAAATATATATATATATATATATATATATATATATTGAGTGTAGCTTTGTAGGAATATAATTACCTTGTGATTTACATATTACAACTAAATATGAAAGGTCATATTAACGGATGCTTTTAGGACAATTGTTAATAAGCTATATTAAGAAAATTTTAACACCGCTTTCATGGGAAATATCAAAAGTTGACAGAAAAATTAATTGTTTTATCAATTTCTTATAAAATATTTCTAAAAATAATTACTAAACTAACACTGTTAAGCATTCTTTAACATTTCTCATATGAGAATATTAGAAAATCTTTTAATATATGGTAATCTTTTAAGATTCCTTAAAATATTAAAATGTTCCCTAATATTCTCATATTTAGTTGTAAATAACATTAAAATCATATACTCATGTCATTTGACCATAAGAAACTTACCGGTTACAAGTTACCAGTCCATCACATTCACATTAGTTTGCTTCCTCCAACTTTTTCTCTATCACTTTCCCTGGTTGGCATAAAATTTTCTTAGTTAATTCCAATATTAAATTTCTAGATTTATCTTATTTGGGTTACTTTATATTTCAAAAATTAAAAACCCCATCATACATTACAGGGTGAGAAACATCTTACTGTTCCTTTGATCTGGAGGCGTTACAACAGTGAGTTTCAACTTTCAATGCCATACACTCTTCAACCCAATAAAAAAAAAAAAAAAAACTCTCAATGCCATACAGTAAAGCAACATTCTTTTCTCTTTTTACGGTTTTTTTCATTTTCCTTGAGAACAAAAAGCATATAGAGATGAATCAAATCAAAGCCAATGCGCTCTACAAGTTGCCTTAATTTGCCTCTACATTTTGCTGATTATGTTAAACAGATACAGTGGTTCTCTTTCAAGAAAATGCATGATATGAGTAATGAGAATCCTGGTGCCTCTACAAACTGAGTTTCACAAGAACTGATCTTGGTGCGTTATTTTTCACAGAAAGACAATATGCTGAGGAGATGAGGGTGGAAAAAACCAATCTGCTTGTTATAATTGGCTTTTTTCTCATCTGGGTGCCTCTCTTCAATGCTCAGCTACCAGGGCTTTCAACACGCTCCCTAGATGCGCTTCTTCAAGACAATGCTTTCATGGCCTTTGGTGCTCACCCCAAAACCGGCATTCCTTATGAGAGCCACCACATTCCCAGTAATCTCACTGGAATTCAAGTTTCAGCTTTGAGGCTTAGGAGTGGTAGTTTGAGAACCAGAGGGGTTCATAGTTTCAAGGAGTTTCAGATCCCAGTTGGTGTTGCTGAGCAGCCTTATGTGGAGAGGCTTGCTTTGGTCTACCACAACCTCGGTAACTGGTCTAATTCTTTTTACCCTTTGCCTGGTTTTTCATATTTAGCTCCTGTTCTTGGTCTCCTAGCCTATAATGCTTCTGATTTGTCTGCTTCAAATGTACCTGAATTGAGTTTAAGAGCATCTGATAAGCCCATTTTGGTAAAGTTTCCAGATTTGAAATTAGGTCCTGATGGGATGTCACCAAAGTGTGTGTATTTTGATTTACATGGTTCAGTGCAGTTTGACAATGTGTTGCCAGGGAATGTATGTTCAGCAATTCAACAAGGACATTTCTCTATAGTTGTAGAGTCTATTGCTCCTTCACCAGCTCCAGGTGTGGAGGTTGTTCCTCCTATTGCTGCTAAAACTGCTAAAAATGGGGGAAAGGACCAGTCTAAGGTGTGGAGAGTGTTTGGATCTTTACTTGGTGGGTTTATTTTATTGGGTCTATTGGGTTTATTGGCTGTGTGGTTGAGAAGGTTCAAACATGGGAAGAAGGTGCAGCAAATGGAATGGGTGGCAGATAGGGGTGAAACTTTGCAGATAACAACCTTCGGGAATGCCAAGGCTCCTCTGGCAATGGGAACGCGGACAAGACCAGTATTGGAGAATGAATATGTGCCTTAGATTAAACTCACCAATGTTTTTTGTTTCTTCATTCATAGTTCAGTTCAGTTCAAATATTCAATTCTCATATTCTTTCTTATCAATCAGTTTGTTTCTTTGTTTTGATATCTAGATTAAACTCACAAAAGTTTTTTGTTACTTCATTCATAGTTCAGTTCAGTTCAGATTCTCATATTCTTTCTTTTTGAATATCAATCAGTTTGCTTTCTTTGTTTTGATATCTTGGTTGCTGTTATACTTATTTATAACACATACAATGATGTCCATGAACCTCAATGGTATGATACACATACTTGTGTACTGAACCCAGAAAGATTCAAAGACAATCAGTGTGTGGTGGTTTCCATCATTCAAAGGATAAAATAGGAGTTCCCAAATTACAAATACAGGACCATATTGATATTCTATTTGACTCTTCAATGTCATTTACATTTATTTCCCACTACCAATCAATCTCCTAATTTCTCTTTCTTCCCCTTTCACCTCAAATCTTCTGTCCTCTCAATGAAAACCATTCTCACTACACCTAACTACCTAAGAATTTTCCCTACCTAAGGCCTTTAATGTTCACCAAGATAATGCAGCTGTGAGGGATGGTTTGGGTTTGGCACTAAAGTTGTGTACGATTGTCTAGAAATTGAATTGGATGCAGCTGATGATGTGACTCAAATGCTCAACAACATAAAACAAAAGTTAACCAGCTGTTGAATACTAGATAGGGAAGCTTTTTTTTTTTTTTTTTTTGATAATAGATAGGGAAACTTTAAACCGTGATAACTCTGATGATATATAACTGAATGTCAATTCATTCTTCTTTAAGTTTATACCCTCAATTTTCTTTTACATGATTTTTGTTCTCCCTTATGCTGACTGCTGAGTAGGGAAATTTTACAATTTGTCATGAAACATAGTAACATTAATGGTATGGAATATAGAGAGACATACCATGACCAACTAGTCAACTATATCCATTTTCCTATGTCATTACTTTGTGCATCATATCTAGGGCGATTCACCAATCGATTGGAGCGGTTTCGTTTGTCCCAAGGAAAATTTTAGGCACCACATTGAATACGAAATAGAACTTGAAAGACAAAATAGAACTTGGAAACAAAAATGAAAGGCACTAACAATTAACAAAACCTTAAAAGGGTATAATTTATAATTAAGCCATAGTTTTAGTGTCAAGTATGCAAACAAACTTCCGATTGATCAGCTAGGCCGCAACGAGGTCCACCTTTGATTATCAGATTTTAGAGCCCATCTTCGGCCTTTGTAATAAGGGCCTACTAACTACCAAGCCAGGCCATTTTGGCACAATATCTAATCCTGCTCTTCTGCCTTTTATGAGTAAATGGATAATGTTAACTAGTCCTTTTAGAGCATTTATTAATAAATCATTTTTTAAAAGTTTTGATATTATTTTTATAAAAAATATAAAAAGTTGTCAAAAAATTCAATTGCTTTTTTTTTTCCCCATAAAAAGTTTTTAAAAATAATTTTTAAACTAATACCTAGGCCTATCCACGGGTCGGGTTTTGAACCCAACTCGAACTCGGCCAGTCGACGTCGGGTGGCGCTCGAAGGAACCTGAAACCGACCGTCGGCATCAATCGATCAAGTTGGTTTCCAGTGAGGGTGAGCGTTTGTCGGTTCGATTGGTCAGCAGAATCTGCAAAAATGTTGCCGAAATTTGCATTTTTTTTGCTGAAATTTGCATTTTTTCATTGAAATCTACAAATTTCTCTAAAAATTGCTGGCATTTGGCAGGATCTAGCTTGATTTTACTAGATTTGGCTGGATTTTTTATATAGCCCTAGTCGGGTTCGGGTTGCTTGGGTTTTGGGGAAGCAAACCCGCCACTTGACTCGCCAGCGTCAGTTCTTGAAATCAAAATCCCGCTGCCAACAGATTGGAGCTTCGGTCCGGGCTGAAATCGAGTCAACGTCGGGTAGATTGGTTGGTTTTTCATGCCATGGTCGGGTCTTGACACCCCTACTAATACCAATAGGGCATCCATTAACTTTTCCTTTAGGAAACAAAATGTAATAAAATAATAATAATTTTCACTCTTTAAAAAAAAGAATAATATTCATTTAATATTATTAAAAAATTTTGAGAAATTGACGAAGAATTGTATACGCTCGTGTTATATATATATATATATATATATATTGTTGGAAAATGTAGACCCTAGTTAATAGAATTAACAAGTTTTAAACCCAAGTTGTTAATTAGATTTATTATAAATAAACCTTGTTAAAACAAACAAACATCAATATTATGCACAGTGAAATAGTAAATAAGACAAGATATGATGGCCTAAGAAAACCAATAAAACAAACTAGTTTTACAGTAAAAAACCTGGGAGAAAACTTTCCTGAAAAGCAATTCACTATAGTAAAAAGAAGTTTCAGATCTAGTACAAAACTTTTGTCGTTAGACTCTACAATCCCCGTAGATGAACTTACAGCAGCAACTTTCTACTACTTCAAAACCTCTGAACTCTTCAATATATGAACGTCACCCTTTTGCACGGATCCTAGTACGTGATTAACTCTAGCAACTTGAAGATGTTGTTGGCTGAAAAGTTCTTCACTTCATCAACAATGAAGATCAAGAAGTACTTGGTTACAAAACCTTAAGGCGCAAAAGACGCAGTAACTTCTTGCAAAAAGAATAAGGCACTAGGTCACTTTCTGCATGTGTTTTCCTGTATAATGACCTTTAAAATAAGCCTTATATATGTCTAGGGTTGTGAGAAAAGAAACCCTACACATACATGTCAGCATGAGCCAAAAATCAGATCTGAAAATTCTGATTTCGTAGTTGACAGATTCAGCTTCTGTCGAGCTTTAATGAATAGCTTTCCTTCACTTATTTCATGGTCCAATCTTCATGGCTTTAATACTTAGCTTGAACATCATGTTTCTTGAAGTACGAAACCTATCCTAGATCTACCCAATTACAAATAAAATGCATTTTGTCAAAAAATTAGCCAATTACATAAAATATATCCCTAACTTTTATGTACACACACACACACACACACACACACACACTCATGTTCAATTACATGGGAATTTAATCACCTAGGAGCTCAACTAACTTGAAAAAACAAATGCAATGAAATTTTAAGCTCCCCAATCATTTTCCTAGTACAATGCAAAATTTAAAGAATATACTTAATATAATTTTTTTTTAAAGATCAAACCAAAATTAATTGCAATGAATTTAAATATTATTTTTATTTCATAAATTTATTTAATTATCATCTTTATATTAAAGTAATCAGCAAAGCAGTTCCCAAATCTATTATTCGCAAATCACAATGAAATTATTATAATGCATCACCAAGCATGCCCTAATGCACAACTTCATGTTACATACATATCATCTGCAGTAGGAAGGACAAACACAAGACATCATAATCACTTAGGGGCAAAACTTAGGTTCAGTACTTAAGTGATATTCTTTAGGTTTCCCTCTTAAGATTTTGTCATATGGATTTTTTTTCATTGAATAGAAGTGTATTTTTCAGTTAAGTAGCTACATGGCTAAATCTTAAGAGAGGAACTTAAGAAATAGCACCTAAGGTACTGTACTTAAGTTTTGTCCATCACTTAATCATCCCAACAATATCACACATATGGATTATTTCATACATATGGATTATTTCATGTTTTATAGTTGATAAGGTTTAGGAAAAAAGTATAAAAACCTCATTTTTTATTATCATTTATTTATGAAAACCTCATTAAAATCTATTGAGACCTACACTTTTATCATTCTATTTTCAAAGCCTATTGTATTACCCTTCTCAAAATTATCACATAAATAAAGTTTACATAAATAGTAACTCCCAAATAGAAAGATATAAATATGGCATTAATTAAAATTACTTCCCCTGGTTGGTGACTAACATCACATTAAATAAGTTGTCGTACATGGTAAAATATCATTGAGTACAGGAGGACCACTAGGCATTGTTGATGTGATACTCTCGTTAGAGTGAATAATTTCTTAGGTCGAGAGCCTTGTTACCTAATGACATTATCTTATTTCCTTTATAAGGAGAACCAAATCTTCTCTCTCCCAAGTATTGAACTAAAAAAAAAAGAAAAGAAAAGAAAGGTTAAATGGTGGTGTAGACCAACGGTTCATTTGAAAATTGGACATTTTCATTAAAAACATTAGGAGGTGTCTATTGAGTTATAAAGCTCTTGCATAAACAAACAGTTAACTAAAGACTAAAGGAAGCAATTGTTAGGAATCATATATATTTAGTGAGAAAACTATTGAAATTGTAATTTTTAATTAACCTTACAAATGTATTAAAAATTTCCTTACAATCTATAGCATTATTGTTGCTATTTTATTATTATTACTAGTATGTATCTCGTGCTTACACACGAGAATGATGAATTATAGTGGTACTATTGATGTTAGCTTGGGTTATAAAACATATAGAATAATAGTTCGACCATAACATTTGAAGATGCTAAAATAATTTTTTCTTGGATTTTTCATGATATTGGTAATGCCAAGTTTCTCATTACACTGATATTATGTATATAATTTTGAAAATCACTATTGAATAATACATATACAATATTAATTCACAATCACTGTTCATAAAATTCTACTAAATACAATACAAAAAAAAAAAAAAAAAAGATCCAGTTGTATCTCCTAAATTGAATGGGAATAGGTACATGAGATCATTCAATTCAATTACAATCTGTTACGTTCAAAATTCTAGCATACAAAATATCTAAAGAGAAACAGTATAAAAAATATGCTCATTAGTATGGAGAAAAAATAACAGTAAAAATCTAAATAATTCAATTTTGAATTTATAAAATTTTCTCTCAGTCTTGGTTATATATATGTGTGTGTATGTGTGTGTGTGTGGGGGGGGGGGGGTGTTCCGAGGACTAAGGAGTAACTAGTTGAGGATCAACTTACCCAACCTAAGCCCAGAAGGGTAAGCAAGCCCTGAGGATTACACCTATCCAAGGAGAGTAAGAGGATCAGAACAATTGTTATTTTGTGAAGGCCCAAGGATGGTGGGAGGAAGTTTCCTGAAGGATATACCTCCCACCTCCGCATTCAATACTTTACACCCACCTTATCAGCTGCATTAATGTGAAAATGACCCCTGAACAGTAACTTTACAGCTAGCAACCCCTTCTACCACCTTTAACAGAGTTTTGATGGGACAAGTATCCTGAGGAGTGCTTTGAGACATATAGATAGAACGTTAGGATGCAAGGAAAAAGGATATAAAAGGGAGGGAACCCTTTAGAAAAAAGGGGACGAACCTTTTTCCTAAGGACCAGTAGAACAAGAGAGAGAATAGTGTATCACCTTGTGTAAAACTTGAACTAAACATATATAAGAAACTGCTCTTCAGATTTGACCGAAGAGTACATTATCCTCAATTGCTGTTTAAGTTGTGCTTGCCTATTACTTTGGGCTCTTCAGCCTTAAACTTGAACTTAGCTTAGAATTGCACTTGAATTAGTTTCTCACTAGTTTCAAAAATTCTATTGTTTGAATTTGATTTGAAGGACAAGGTACCACTGATCTAAGTGGGTTTGGGCCTTTATTTTCTGAGTACCTACAATATATATATATATATATATATATATATATTACATTGTTAGTAATAGACCGTATATAGTCATGGTATATATATATATATATATATATATGATTAGGTTTTTTATAATTTATTTATATTAAACTCCTCGTTTTCTACATTGAATTAGATGAGACATGTGGTGTAAAATTAAACTCTAATTGAATTCTAATTTTGGACTAAATTAATTAACTTGACAAAAAAATTTAAAAACTTAGATTAACACATGGCGCAAAATTAAACTCTAATTGGATTCCAATTTGAAATCTAATTGAATTTTTTCTCAGTTTTACCTATTAATATATGTATAGATGTATAAATTAGTCTACTGCTACATTGTGTACATGACATGTGGATTGAGTAGAAAGACTTTTTCTTTTTCTTCTTTGTTGAGAGGGAGGTTGATTGTTTTATTTATTTTTTAGAAACAAACACATTAGGAGAGAAGAAACGAGGTTTTAACACAAATATATATCACAAACTCTATTTATCAGTCTTACATAGGGCGCACGAGCCTAGTGAATATAAACATTCCATTCACACAAAAATTATGATAACTTTTAAAAGAGGGAATGTATTAGGTTTTATAATGGGTGGGGGTGTGACAAGCGAGAGGTCATTGAATCATTTCCACCTAGATAATGCACTAGGATAGACAAATAGACTGTTTTATTACATAACATTGCACTATAAAACAGCATGTGTTACAAGATGGTGAGTGATTTTTTATAATTGGGGGCTTCCCCATGGTTTGTTTTGATCCATACGTTGTTGTCCCTGACCCAACCTGAATTGCTGACTGCGATGTACTTTTTGAAGCACACCTTAGAGGAATCCTATGCTTGATAATGTCACCCATTTCTTATGATGAATAATGTATATGATTTATTTATCTGTACAAAATTTCTCGTGATATATATATCTATGTACGTCGCACCATGAATTTTTTGCCGGTTCCCGAAAAAAAAGAACATAATACATACACCTGATCTGGACTCATAAAATGAAGTTTATTGCTTGTCATACAAAGTATTCGTTTATATATACATTATATTATGTTGTCTGATGAATGTTTGTATTCCTAATTTTATAAGGAAATCTGTCTGCTTCTTAAGATAGACTTTTAGGTAGGCAGGCCAATAATGTGGTTGTTTCAAGGGTTTACATCAGATCTGAACAAATTAATAATGGGGTAACACTAAAATAATAATAATAATAATAAATGGTAACATTTCTACTTCTATTAAAGTATGGCAGCAATTATTTTTTGTAAACTTAAAATTTTTGCTTTTGAGGCGAGAGCTTTGTAATTCATTAGCATATTTTGGCATTTCTAATAATGATATCTAGGATTTAAATCTCTCATCTCTCAATTACTAGATTACCTTTTTAAAAAAAAATTGCTTTTGAAGACAATAAACCTTCAGTATAAGTTTACGTACGTGTATTAACACTTATTCCCTATATTTTATCTTAATTAAGGAAGACTGTTGGGGTGTCAACTCTAAGTTGTAGATAGAATGCAGTGTGTGTTGTATAAGGAAAAATAGTTTATGCTCTTTTGATTGAGCAATGTATGTTGAAGCATTGTGAAAGGCAATTTATCAAAAAATCCCTGAGTGAGTATTTTGTGCTAAAGGACCTTAATTTACTTTGTACTTTGTGTAAAAATAATAAAATTAGAATATTTCTCTAGTAAACTTGTGTGCTATCAGTGTGTTTAATTCGTGTAAACTAAACCATACTACTACCACAACAAAATTGGGGTATAAATTCTACAAATGTGATTGCTTGGGCGTGTGTGTCAGAGATGAAAAGGGAACACGAAGAGAGGTTGGGGTTAATTATTAAAAGATACATGGGCTGGTTTAGGTTTGTTGGTCCAACCCTTTCAATTCATGTGATAGCTTAAAAACTTTCATACACATTCAGTGCCATACAATTTAGAAAAGTTCAAACCCGTGAAGGTATATGACTAAGTGGGTCCTTTTTGATCCCAGAATTTTCTGGTTTGTAATTTACTATGTTGGTTATGTTTTTATGAATTAGAAAAATGATTAACCAGACACATTTTAGTAATTCCAAATGGTAAAAAAACATGCTTAACCAGGCTCATTAGCTCAACCCACCAATTGCTCCCTAGTCTTGAAAACAGCCGTAAGGCTTGTCGTTCTTTCAAAACTCCCAAATGTGAGCACGGGTTCAATTATTACTTACAAGTGAATTACATATATTAGAATCCTCTTCGATTGATTCTCCAAAAAAATAAAAAATAATCGTCATCGTTTGAAATTGATTTGTTTCAAGGATCAACCCCCACAAGATACCAAATGGAATGTTCATTGGTTTGGACTGTGATGTAAACCTGAAAATTTTAAGTTCAATCCACTACAATATCGGTACATCTATACATGAGGTTTTCAAGATGTCTCATAAATAGAAAGTAGAATAGTTAGTCAAAGATTGGGGAATTTAACAATATGATCTTTGAGACTGGTTCAAAGACAATAAATCAATACTGTCAAAGGAAATAAGGCACGCCTTTCCCATTTCACTCATATCATATAAGATATTCTGGTTTCAGCTATGGCATTCTAGCTTGTCTCTCCCTTACATTTGCAAGCAATGTAATGGTTTAGCACATGTTTTAACTAGGAGAGCTAGAATCTCTTATCATTTGCTAGTCTAGATAGAGTTAGTTTCTCAAAAAAAAAAAAAAATAAATAAAGAGTTAGGTTTACTTAACATCCATGATGTATACTAGACTTGGCAAAATTGGACTCAAGTTGGACCCAAAGGAAAATAGTAAACCCAAACCTGAGTTTTTTATCCAGTATAAAAACAGTTTGACTCATGACTTGACTTTTGTTTTTGTTTTTTTTGTTTTTTTCTTGAGTCAGATTGGGTCAACCCATATAACTTGTGACTCGACATTTTGTAAATTGTTAGATCTAAAAAAATAAAATTTTTAACTAAAAAATGTAGGGAATGTTGTTCCTAAGTGTATACCTACAAGGCATTTCCAAGGAAGAGTTAATGGGTTTTCTCCAAATTTTAGATAACTAGCCTTGAAATTTCTTCTAAGGTGTGCATGGGTTGGGTTGGAGGGTATTTTCAACCCAACCCATGTACAAACATCATATTGACAGTAATTGTGTGGCTTATGCTCTCAGGGTGGCAATCCAATTGTAGCTACTAGCTACTAGTGAGATTGATTTATGGACTCTACGAGATTAGTGACATGCTTATTAATTTGGCTTAGATGACAAACAAGATCATGAAGACAATATGGTTGACCTCGTGATATTTTGTTATATAAGTTTTTGAAACCTCACAATTTTACACATCAGTTTTTTTAATATATATTTTCTTTAATTGAGTTTAAACTCTATTCTATATTTAAACCATCAATTAAAATCTTGAAGCGTCATAATTTCTTAATATAATAGAAGAATAATGCTAGAGAGAGTTCCATATAGAAATACAACCATAATAAATGTAAAATCTCCGATGGTTGTATACAAAATTTGGGGTTCAATCCCCGCCTACACCAAAAACTAATTGCTGTCTTGGTCTGATGATAAAGAACTATTATTTGGAGCAGATGTCATAGGTTGAAACTTTCTTAAAAAAAAAGTTTCATATAAAAAACACAATCATAATAAAGATTAAATACCTATTAATAACTACAATAATTATCAAAATTCATATTTAATATTTCATATACAAACACAATAATAACAAATGTTTATTAATAATAATAATCAATTATCAAATTCCATATTTATGCACAAAATAAAAGACAAAAAAATCATTTGTTTTTGGATAAAACTATATTTATTAAATTTTTTCTTACACATAGAAAATATAATTTTGAAATCCGTTATATAAGCTTTGTAAGGACATGGTTTGGTTCCTAAGCCCAAAAGGTAACAAGGTTTAGGCCCAAAGAGCCCAATATAATGAATTTGTAGAAAGTGGGTTAAAAAACAAAGCTCTAATAAGTTAAATAACAATTATAGTGGATCCAAATGACAATAAAATAAAGATAAACTGATTTTATCCAAAGAAAATTGTTCTCGGCACAGTTTGAGGAAATTAGTTCTTGTATATATTTCTTTTGAATTTGGTTACAATTCTAGTTCTTGTTACTACAGTGTTTTTCTCTCCATTCTCAAATAGATCCCCTTGTAAGGGGCTTCTTTCTCTATTATATACCCCTCTCTTCTTCATCTCCTCTGTCCAAGTGTAGGTCAAGTTGTTGGCTTTGATCATTGTCACATCAGCACCTTCCTGAAGTTTTTTAGAGTAGCTGTAAGGCTGCTTGCCACTGTTTAGGTATCACCTTCACATTAATGCGGCTAGAGGGTTAATTACAAAGTATTCAATGCGGTGGTAGCAGCTTTCTCTTAGATATTTCTTAGCTTCCATTTGTCCTATGTCTCCCTGATGTTTATCCTTATCAGTAGAACCTTTCGAAGTGTCGCCTTTAAGGGCAGACCAATCCTTCTAACCTTTGCTTTTCTTAGCTGAAGAGGCATTCCTCCTCAAACTATCTTCCCAAACCTTCGCAGTCATAGTTTGTTCGTGGCACTCTGATTCTTACGTCTTTCCTATTGTCTATCTGTCCTCGGACAAGACCCACAGCCCAATATATACTCTTAGACCCTTTATCCCTACAAGCTTGAATATATAAACTATATATATTTTTCTTTGGTGGACTTTATTATTTTTATTTTTAAATTTAAGGGTTTGTATTTAGTTAGAACTCTCGTTCCCTATTTTGCAGGAAAAAATGAAAGAAATATTGATTTTTTTATAGAGAGTTTCCACCTATGACGTTCGCTTATAATGATTTTTTATCATCAAACCAAGACATTAATCATTTTTTAGTGTAGGCAGGGATTGAACCTTAAATTTCTTATAAAACCATCATAGATTTATCAATTAAACTAACTGGAACCCACAAAGAGATATAAATTTGATTCTGAAAGTTCAAAAATGTGTTAAAACACAAGAGCTATTTAGACCCCCAAATTAAAGATTACAGCTCAGTTGATCTTACTCTTACTTAAACTAAGTGCGAAAAAGAGTAAATGCAAGCGAACAAACAATAAAATTACTCTAAGCCATATTCATCAAAGCACAGTAGTAAAATGAAAGCTAAAAGAGTAGAGAAGCAGAATGCAAACACAAGATAACACGCCGATGTGTTATCAAGGAGGAAACCGAAGTATTCAGCAAAAAACCTCTCCACCGCCCTCCAAGCGGTAAATCGATCCACAAAACAATAAGTTGGGATACATGAATAGCAAGAAAGCCTCCAAGCCTAATCTACCCAATGTACCTAAGCCCTCCAAGTTCCTACTCCAACAAGGCTTCTCGGAACCGTGTCTTGTCTAACTTTCTAGATCCCGCAATACGCCCGATTGCATCTGCCAAGCCTCATCGGCTTGTTTTGGCAAATCCCCAAAGCTTCCCAAGCTCCAAAATACCCTCTACACTCTGAATAGGTGTGGGTTATGTTTGGGTACAAATCTCCTCTCAAGGTATAACAATGGGAGAGGGAAAGAGAAGAGGCTAAAATGATTTTTCACTAAAGATGAGTAGCTCTCTCTCAAAAAGATAAGTCCGTGTGTTGTTGAAAACCTATCTAGGTTTTTTTTTCACTGAATGGCCTCATTTACATTTGTGGATAATGAGAGTATATATAGTATGAGTGAAGGGTAAGAAAGTCATACTTAAAAAACCTCCAGGTAGAGAGTATCGCGGGTATCTCGCGGGAATGCCTTACCCACAAAATACTCGCGAAATTGATTGCCTAGCACAACTCTTCAATTTCCAGTCATGTACTTCACACGTGGCTTTTTTGCGGGTTAGCTTCTCGCGAGCTTCTCGCGAAATCCACTTGATCTTCAATTAAGTTTAAGTCTTCACCATCGTAACACTAAACCCAATACAATAAAATCCTACAAAATACAAGGAACAAAATTAAAGCAATTACAACACTTTTTTGTCATGGAATAAAACCAATATAAAATATAGTTGTAAATCACAACTTTACAGATTCGATAGTTGGGGAAAAAAGAATATTTATAAAGATTAGAGATAAACTTTTTTTTTTCTTTTAGAATTAGATTAAAATTAGAGATAAACTAAAGAGCTTGATTGTGACTTGTGAGTGTATTTGAAAAAATAACTATTAAAATAATAAATTACATTTTTAGCAAATTTAGGTAAAAATAAGAAGTAAAAATGTGCTAAATTTAAAAGGGTCAGGGTTGATGTATGTATAGTGTATACAAAACCATCAATTTAAAAAAATAAAAAATTTATAAAAAATTAAAAAAATTGTCAAAAAATTAATTAATTACCTTTTTCATTTTCTCATAAAAGTTTTCTAAATATTTATTAATACATGAGCAAACTCAATCAAAAAAGTAAAAATATTGTCCTAGATTCTAGACTTTCATAACATAGGGGATTTTAAAAAGAATAGCACAATCTTTAATCAAACGAAAATCACGTTTTAGGTGGTGGAGTTTGTTTTATTTTCCCCTTCTATTCACGTTTAAATAATAATAATAAAAACAAAAACAATTTTAAACCATGATAATTACCTTTTTTACTGAACCAAAAAGTGAAATATTAAAAAAAAAAAGAAATGAAAAAAATATGGTGGGTGTCTTAAATGATTGTGACAAAAACTTGGATAGAGAAAAGTAATGAAGATCCTCTGGTTGTGGAGTAACGTAGTCCGTAATAACCTTTCTGGGGATGCGAATATTCAGAAACCGACGAGCTGATGCGAGCAAAGGCTCCTCCCGCCAATCCCAATGCACCAACACCATGCATCCACCTCCCCTAGGGAGCGTGAATTACCGACCCCACTTTTGTTAACGCATTAACATACTTTTTTTTGATGAACGCATTAACATACTTTTAAACTGCTCTCATTAGTCATGACATTATAAAAATAACAAAACTAAATTATAAAAATAATATGCTAAATTATAAATTACACCCTTAAATTTTAAGAGCATTTTGATTTTATCCTTGAAGTTCTATTCTATTTGCATAAGCAACTCATCTATTCATATTTTTCTGTTAAGTGTCACATAAACTTGTTATGCGTGTCTAGTTTATCCAATAAAGTGATGTTGCGTCATTTTTATCATGTCATGTCATTTTCAAATTTTAATTTATTTTTTTAGACTACAAAAATGATGTAACTAAATACGCGTGACAAGTTTATGTGACGCTTAACGGAAAATATAGATAAAGGAGTTGCTGATGCAAGCAGAATAGTTAAACTTTAGGAATGTAATTTGTAATTTAACCAAAATAATAAAAAAATTTTAAATAAAAAATGGCTGGATTCATTATAAAATTGACTTGACTTATGTTAGGTTCATTTTAGTGTTTGTGAATTATGTACCAAAAGTTTTGTTGTAATCGTAATAATTTTAATGTATTAATTTTATTTGAATTGTAATTGGGTTGCATCTTGCATGTAAAATTAGAAGATGTCAGAAGTTTTTGTTCGGTATGGCGTACAAAGAAGTTCGCCTCACGTTCGCTTGAGGTTGAACTCATCGATGTTCTTCTAGAGGAGTTCACATGACCTTCGCTTGATAATTGGATCAACTGAAACCTTTGCAAAAAACCACCGACCTAGATTCTACCTCACCCATTTAATATCGTATCCATTTAATATCGCTGAGAGACTATTGGTCCATACCCCAATATCAAAAAGAGTGTTGGACATCCGATGAAACCATAAAGCACTCATCCTAGTGCTACTACAGAGTACAAAATTTCAAGAGGTTATTGGAATTGATCGGAGGTTTTGGTTGTGATCATGATTGTGTTATTCGTGGAGCATTTATATAAGTGAAAAGTTTAGAAGTTTTGGAGCAGCAGAAAGTTTATCTTGTTAATTGGTTTACAAGTTATATTATTGTAGAGTCTAGGTAAATGTTGTACTTAGATTGTAATAACTTTTCTTGCTATAATGAATTATTCTATTTAGGAAGGTTTTCTCCAAATGTTTTTATTTTGGAACAATTGTTCTATTGGTTTTTCCTAAATTACCATATTGCGTGTTATTTATTTTATTGATGTTTATTTAGTTTTGCACTATATTAGTTAATTTCATAACTGGGATCTAAATTGACTTGTCAATTGCATTATAAAATTATATATTAACATATGTACTTTGTTGAATACAAATCCTTTGTCCCATTCTTATCTTTTACATTATGTTTCATCAATCACGACTTGTCATGTATTATTTTTAATTTTTATTATAAAAAATTGAAGTTTATTTATTTATTTTTTAAAACTCTAAACACATGACATACTATAATTTGTATAATATAAAGTGAAATACAAAAAAAAAAAAAAAATGTAGATTTGCATCTAGGGTTTACCACCCATTCAATACTTCATAGAAAAAGTTTACCTTCAAATCGATTTAAATAATACACTTGAATAATTTTATAAGGAAAATTATTGTGTACTCCCGGAATACTATAAATGTGTACTTCCTAATGGGACCCATCATTTATATGAGAGGAAGAATTATGTATTTATAGTATTTTGGAAGTATCTAATAATTTTTCATTTTATGAAAGGTTTAGTTAATGAATATCTTTAGAGCATTTATTAATAGATTATTTAATGAAAAAAAAATTCAATAAATTTTTTATTTTTCCAAAAGAAAGATTCTAAATATTTCATAAATCAATATTTTAAAGTTACCCATTACCCTTTTTTTTTTTCTATTATAAATCGCCAACCTTGTCCATATATATATATATATATATATATTTTTTTTTTTTTTGGTAAAACCTTGTCCATATTTCACTGTCTCATTACTAAGCAGTAGGTATACTGGCATTAATAAGTTGGACCATGATTGAAACCGTATCTCCACGCGCTGTAACAAGAGTGTACAACATTGGCGCTGTTGCTGTCAGTGTCAACTGTCAACGTGGCAATTCAAAAATCTCATAGCAAACACACACACAACACTACCTAATGGCAATGAATCAATGAGCAACAAAACCCTCTCTCTCTCTCTCTTCTGGTGCCTTTCTTTGCTTTGCGTTGCCTCACCACCACCACCGCCTCACCCCTCTCTCTCTCTCTCTCTCTCTCTCTCTCTCGCACCTACACACAAGTACACAAAACAAGCACCTTTGGAAAACTTTCAAACACACCGACCCCAAAACACAAAAACCATTTAAACCCTCCCCTATTTAAAACCCCACCATTACTACTGCATTAAGAAAATCATTACAATAAGAAAAAAGAAAAAATAACCCTTATTTGTTGTGCCCTCATCAATAATATTTAGTCTTTGTTGTAACCCTTATCTTCTTTCTACTTCTTCCCCAATATTTACTACTACTATTTATCTCAGAATGGTTCGGTTTCGTTGACAAACCTTTGGAGTTTGCTGTGTACATCTCATCTCTACAATCAAAGATTGTCTCTTTTTCTCCATTTTTCCATCTGGGGTTGCGTATATTATTGTTAAATTCATGTCAGGTTTATACACACAAAATTTCTCGCCTGCAAGAACTGTGTCTCCACATATAAGAAGTACCTCGGATGTGGACAGGCAAGCAATTAAAGTTCACAACTTTATAAGAATTTTTGGTTTTCATGTTCACTTTCTAACACCCTTTTAATCTGTGGATGTTTATGTTTATGCATCGTATGTTGTTGTGTTTTCCAGTCAGTACTTGACAGAGCTGTTAGCAGAGTACCAGAAACTTGTACCCTTCGTGCAAGTCCTTCCTATTTGTAGCCGACTCTTGAATCAAGGTTGGTTTTTTCGGATCCAAGTTTATCTTGGTTCATGTTAGATTATCTGATCCTTCTAGGAAGGCTTTGTGATACTTCGCAGCAAAAATCACAATTAATATAAATCCATGGAATTCAACTTCTTTGTTAGGAGGACCAAATTGAATAGTTGAATCTATTATCTATATATTGCTTAAAACATAAATAAGGGGACTACATGTTTTTACTGTTCTTAAGGGTCCAACTCTTATTGCTTGTTTGACAAAATTCTCTTGAGAGATTAAAAAACATGCTTACTTTGGGTAATGTTGTCTACCATCTTTAAAATGGGATTTGGAAACAAATGTGGTGGCTCTCCTACAAAATTGATCAGAGTTGATTTAATCAAATGGTCTATGTTAGTTTGATTGTATTGCAGTCTTTTATAATCTTATGAACTTTGTAAGGGCAGTAGTTTGCTTTTCAATTTTCGCGGGGATATGTTCTACATAGTGAAAAAGAGAAATCTTTAATTTCTGTATTTTTGTATGTGACAGAGATATTACGGGTTTCTGGAATGATCCCCAATCATGGGCTTAGTGACTTTGACAGACTGCAGCGTGGAAGCCCTAGCCCTATGGCTTCATTTGACATGATGGCAAATAATAGAGGAACAGGCTTCAATGGTTGGAATGGCCTGCCGCATGATGTAAGTAATTGCAACTTTGTCAATCTCAGAATAGCACCTTCAGTCTACTTCTCCTGTCTTCAGTTTTTACATTCTTCTTCTATCCCACTATAATATATGGATACTATTCTTTCCAATTGTATTCAGAGAATATGATCAAATATGTCTAGCCATACAAAATTTATTCGTGCCATGCTTAGAAACATGACATTTGACTACGAAAATAGAACTAGTATAAAGGGCATTGTATGATTTAGTGTATTTGGATTGGCTTATGTGCTGAAAATGGGTAAATGAAAAGCTAGGCTTCAAAAAGCTCTGCATAAACAAATAAGCTAAATAATCTCCAGAAAAAGCTAAACCAAATGCATGCAACATAACCAATTAGAGATGATGTCAATGTGGTGCACTTCTTAATTCAAGCCAGAAGTGTTGGCTGTATATTAGATCACACTCGGTTCAGAAGGCCATTTTGCTACATGTTTCGCTGCCTATCATCAACCTATTGCATTGGCAGTTCAACAATGTTTAAATTTGGTTTATGAATATCTGGTTTTTGCCCCATTTAATAATTACAATAAGTTCATAGGGTAGTGCTGATGCATTGCCAATAGTTCAAAGTTAGTTATGGGAGGTATGCATCTTGTATTGCATATATAAGCTGCCTATTAGTATATCATATGATTCCCTCTGTTTTGCTTCACATCTTCTTATGAAAGTATATGAGAAATAGATGAGGAGAGCATGCGCCGGAATGTGGAAAGTAGTGTTTGATTTGTAAATGGCATTGGTTGTGTTCAGGTGGCCATTCGTGCCAGAGCAATATTGCATAATTTAGACTGAAATATGAAAAAAAAAAATGAAGCTGAATCTCTTGCACTAATAACAAGTAACTGTACCTTAAGCTGTGTCATTTATCATGATCCTTAGTGCCGATTTATGTGTACCAGATGGTGCATGCTTCTCTGATTTTAGTGAAAATTTTACTTATTAAAAAAAAAGGCTTCTCTGTTCTTAGCGAGAAATTTAAGAGGAGTTTGTTACTAGTTGTCCAAAAATACTAGCCAATGAGCTATAGCTCAAATGGCACCTGCTTTTTCATAAAGAAATGCATGGAGGTTGAAGTTAGGGGTTCAAAATCCATAGGGTGTTTGTGTAACTTGCCAATTGAAAATACTAGCCATGGAATGAACTAATGTTTGACATCCAATGTAATATGCTCCATGCATTTCAGTTTACAAGCTAAGATAATTATTCCTTAATGACATACTCCCCCCACCCAGGTTCCCCCTTCTACCTTCAGGTTAAGACAGTTTATTTAGACCCTAAATTAATTTACAAGATGCATGCATTCTCAGTACTTAGGTCCAAAAGGTATGCAGGTGTAGGTATTAATGGGGATATGAGGGAGAATTTCATAGAATTCAATGCATGGGGAATTTCTTACGAGAAGCTTTACTTGTGTTGGGGTCCATCAAATGTTGCAAGTGGAATTGTTTAAAAATCTGCAAATCTATTTAGTACTTGAACATTGCTAGGGATAATTTAATAAGAACTGTAACAAGTTCTATTAAATGTTCAATAGCATCCTGGGGACCTTGAAGAGTTGGACTCTCGATTGAACTTGAAACAAAATGCATGGTATATGCCATTAGATCAGTAGGAGTGTATCATCAATTCCTTATTAATAATGCCAAAATGATTATCAACTTCTAGTTTTGTTAGATGTTCAATTTTTTTCCCTCTATTGCTTGTGTCTATTCCCATGAACTGCTGTACAAGTTGAATATATGTATTTTAAAATTATGTGTTTTCTGTTTTAATTTAAGTTACTGCTCGTCATTCAGAGTAGCTAGAACTTGACTTCTCTCTCCTTTCAAATATCAATATTTCTCTGCTTTAATTTTCCTTTTTTCCCTACGTTTTTGAACTCAGTGAGTGTCATTCTTGTTACAGTACTAAGATCTTGGGTTCATTATGTAACAGCGGTTAGGAGGACCACAAGGGATGAATATGGAGTGGCAAGCAGCACCAGCAAGTCCAAGTTCCTATGTTGTCAAGAAGGTTTTGCGATTGGAGATTCCTGTTTATAGCTATCCGAATGTAAGCAATATATGAATACATATGTGATATTGATGTCTAAATTCCTTTATTTTCATTGAATGTTTTGAATGTTAAGAAATTATATCTATATATGTTCACTGGACATTTGTTACATATTGTGAGGTTAAAGGGTACTAAAATTACTCCCCTCAAACACCACACCACCCCCCCCCCCCCCCCCCCCCCAAGAAAACACCAAAAATAAAAGTTCGGGTGGTAACATCCTTAAATATGTTTCAGTTTAACTTTGTTGGGCGGTTGCTGGGCCCTAGAGGCAATTCACTGAAGAGGGTGGAAGCTTCTACAGGTTGCCGAGTGTTTATTAGAGGAAAAGGTTCAATAAAAGACCCAGATAAGGTATTAACTCAACACAGCCTTAATTCCAGCTAGGTGGAGTAGCTACTTTAATCCTCCTAGACCATTTTTATGTTTATCTCAAAATTTAGTTATTAGTGACTCTTTCGTAAATCTCCTTTGCTTTTTTCTACTCTTAAGGAGGAGTCATTGAGGGGAAGACCAGGTTATGAGCATCTGAATGATCCGCTACACATTTTAATTGAGGCTGAATTACCTGCCAATGTCATTGATATGCGGTTGAGACAAGCACAAGAAATTTTAGAAGAACTTCTTAAACCAGTGGTATCATTTTCAGTCTCATGCCTTCTAGATTGTTCAAATACTATAGAAGCATAGTGCATTTTTCCTGAACAAACTTAGTTTTTGTTTATTGCACATGGTCAGTTGAATGTTTTTAGTCTGACATTTTCCGAAATTTGTTAAGATGTTTTTACTTTCTTCATCACAGTTAGAATGCAATTTTAAAAAGATGAAATTAGGAATTATTGCCTTTTGGAAAACAACCAGTTTGTGGTTCCTCCTGGAAGATCTTGTGGCAATGTTAGATCCTCACTATTATTTTCTTTCACTCTTCAATTCTGGCTTTACTCTTTGTTCATTATATCACACTAATAATCAAGTTAACACTTTTCTGCCCCCTACATGATATTACGTAGTCAATCCAAACTCTGAAGTCAATTGGTATAAAGTGAGATATCATTTAAATTAGCTTATTCTGGATGGAGTGGGGAATAATTCTTACTCATGCATGTGTCCTTTGCTAATATTTCTTGTTCTTGCATAATTATAATGTCTCTTTTATATACTCAGGACTTTTTTTTCCCTATCGCCATGCAGGATGAGTCACAAGATATTCTTAAGAGGCAACAGTTGAGGGAACTGGCTATGCTAAATTCCAATTTTAGAGAAGAGAGCCCTCAACCGCATGGTACCATCTCTCCTTTCACTTCCAATGGAATGAAACGAGCAAAAACGGGACAATAGTAATTTATTTAGTTCAATCTTCTATTTTGTTCATCTATTATACAGTCCAAGATATTCTTGCCAATTCATGGCCCTTGATGTATTTCAATTCTGTATAGCTACAAAGAGAGGGCGTTTGCTGATATTTCTGAAACATTATAGATGGAGCATTTTTCAGTGACATATATTTTAACAGGGGGAGGAAAGAGAAATTTTTTTATCATAGCTTTTGTCACTGTTGTTGAATGCACTTGTAACACAGACCTTAAATGTACATGTTTATACTTGAACCCTACCCCGCCCTTAAAAAAGGCTTTTATACTTTATGTTTGATAAGTTTGGGATATCAGTGGTGTAATATGTGATCTTTGGGAGTTAGGAAGGCCTCTGGCAGAGGCAATCCACCCCCTTCGCGGTTCCGTATTGTGGGTTGGACCGGCCGCCTACTCCCCCCCCCCCCCCCCAAAAAAAAAGTGTTTTGTTTTAACTTATGTGAATGATAGCCGGTAGGTTTCATTTAGCTTAATTAGTAAAGTTTCTGATAGTTGAATGATCTAAGTTCAATTCTCACTTACATCAAAAATTGATTGGTATATTGGTCTGATGATACAGAATAGAATTATCAGACGGATGCTATTATTAAAAAAAAAATTAATTATGTGCATGTATATAGAAAATTATTTACTATTCATTTTTTGTCAGTGGGTGGCATTAGTTCATGCTATCTTTGGTTGGTAGGTAGGAATTAATGGTGAGAATTTAACATTTTCAAATTTCAAGGATGACTAAAATTATGAATCATGAATGTTCTATTTGACTAATATGGTGAGAATTTAGAATTTTCAGAATATATCACTTCCTACCGTTTATGAGACTTTAGTTTATGAGATTCTAAAGTTCTCACTAAAAGTTAAGTATTCTAATTTCACGTTTTTTGCACTTAATTAGATTCTTTATCAAGTCTCACCTACCATGGTAGCGATATAGTTGGTTTTTTCTTTATCAACTTTACATTAACGTTCGATTGATCGGCACTAGCAACAAATCAATCTTCAGCCTACTTTTGTCAGCTAGATTCCATTTATTAGTACGTGATAAAATGTTATTGTTAGAGCATTATAGTCTTCTAGATGAACTAAGCAATTTTTTCTTGAAACTTACTTTTCTATTTTAGTCTGTCCATTTTTAAAATCTCCAACTCAATTCAAGTTAAATTAAAGACCCACCCAACCCATATGCCAAGTCTTTATTATAAAATTAAATTTTTATGGACTTATTTTCAATGTATATTTGCCTCTTAAAGTAATTAATATTTCATAAATATATTTTTACAATAGTGGAGGAGGGAGAACGCAGGGATTGAGGAAGACCATCAAAGATTATTATTATCATTGTGCTATTATTTGAACGTCAAATTTTTTATATTATTTTTAAAAAAATACTAATGACATTACTTCTTGTCATTCATATAACGTGTTACATTTCATGTTTATTGTATTATAATAAATGAGTGCACCGTTTTTTTTTTTCTTCTTAAATGAAATTATTGGACTAGTAAACTAATACAAAAAATAAAATACTTTAAAATTAAGGAGTTATGTATTATTAAATTTGATTTTTAGTTTTTATATATTTGTATGGTAAGAAATATAAAAATAAATGTAGAATAGTAGGTCAAAAAAATCTAATTTATATTAAGTTGATTTGATTGTTATAAATTGAACACGGATGAGGCTTCTTTGGGCAATCCAAGTGTAGCAGGTTGTGGTGGTATTGTGCTAGATGAAAGAGGCAACTGGGTGGCTAGGTTTGCAAGGAGGTCGGGATTACTAATAGCTCCGAGGCAGAGTTATGGGGGCTACGAGATGGGCTTACTTTGTGCAGTAATTTAAATATCTCTTCACTAATAGTTGAATTAGATGCTAAAGTGGTGGTTGATATTTTTCACAACGTTAATTATGAGAATAATGTTCTTTCTCCCATTTCGGATGATTGTAAGCAACTCATGTCCAGGTTTGATCAGGTCCAAGTTAATCACATTTATCGCCAAGCTAACAGTTGTGCAGATGCTCTTGCAAGGATGGGTGCTAAGCAGGATAGTAGCTTTTTATTTTTTCTTAGTCCGCCTAAGGACATTAGAAGTAGGTTGGAATTTGATGGTTCTAGTTTGTACTCGGTCAGACTTGGCTCTGATTTGATCTCTATTTGTTAGCTTTAATATATTTGTTGTTTAACCAAAAAAAAAAAGAGTTAAATTCTCATACGTGTTTGTTTGACATTATCTTTTCTGCTTTTAAAGTTTATGTGTAATATTTTAAAATCTCACTTTTTCTAAGTACAAATATAATTTAGCATACTTTCAGCAAACATTTGTTATAGCAAAAAGCTAAATAAAATTTTTTTAGACGAACATATGTAGTCTGTTCAATAGCCTTGTTAATTAAATTTCTATTTTCATAAAGACGTCTAAAATTTAAATTCTCTCCAACTATAGTGGTCTGACCCATTTTTTATATGTGCTCAATGGCATCAAGACCCAAACAGACCCGGCCCGACACGACAGGTCCGACATAGGATGTGTCAAAAGGGTTCAAAGCGGTAATTCAAAATTCAAACGCCCGCCTTGTTCTCTCACATTCTCAGTCTCACAGTCTCACTGGGTTTGAGCCAAAGAGCTCAAAACTCACTAGGGACCTTTCATCTCTATACTTTTGCTGCTTATTCCAGGTCAGTTTTCTTCACTATATATATATATATACGCGTGTGTGTGTGTGTGATGTTTAAGGATTTAGATTATTTTACATTATGATTCTGCGGCCTTTCAAAATAACCCTTTTTTTTTTTTTTTTTTTTTTTTTTTTTTTTTTTTTTTTTTCTGCTTTTGCAATTGCTTTCCATGTAATAGATTTTCAAAAGATAACATTTTTTCTTGTATGTGTTTCCCAAGGATTTAAAAAAAAGAAAGAAAGAATCTTTTATTGAAGATCTGGTCTTTGTGAACACCCGCTAGCAAACATGGCAAAGACTTGCATCGATAACTCGTATGAAGCACTTCGCAACCAACGACTTGAACTCAACAAAAAGAAATTTGAGGTCCAACCCATTTCCTATCTCTTTTTACCAGTAATGATTTGATAATTTGATTGATATGATATGACTACCAAACTTGTAATCAGATAAGACCCATCTTTAAAGTTCCAGAATAAGTCACTTTTTACTTCTTTTTTTTTTTTTTTTTTTTTTTGAAGGATTTGGGAATTTTAAAGATTTCGAAAAGTTTGGGTGAGCTAACAAATTCTGAGAAAAAGTCCCAGGTAAATTTGACTTCTTTGTTCAGCAAAAAGATTGAATCTTTGTTTATTTATCTTTGGTTACATTCCTGTATCACTTTTTTTATTTAATGGTGCAGCAACGTCTTCCAAAACTGAGATCGAAGACTACTATTGTATCAGAACCAAGGCGATCTTCCCGTGCACGTAATCCAGTTTCTTCATATAGCGATGATGTGAGTAATAATAATGTTTTATGTGATCAAGAGTGAGGTTTTTATATCAAGATACTAGATGGAAATTGGAAAAGATATAGTGGGGTGCAGGGGTGTAACTTGTTAAACTTTGTTTTATGACACCAATGATAAATGTTGAACAATGGCACTTATTATCAAACACTAGACAATAGATATGATAATGGGCTCTATAATGGGGCTAACACAATCTAACAATTTTATTTGATGTTTGACATTATAATGTACTGTACCCACTCCCACTTTTCTCTTATGGATTTCTGAGTGTCTTAATCTAACCAAACATATTATTAAGAAAAGGACCTTTCTATGTCAATTACAGATTGACCTAGGCATTACACATCTGCGGAAGAGGTCGAGGTCAAGGTCAACGTCATATGGAAGGTGGGTTTCATTATTTTGTAGAACTAATCTTACTACTCATGATTCCCTGAATATGTTTGCAATAATGTTGTGGGATTTCAGCTATCTTGCAAGGCCAATAGAGGAAGTCAAAGAAGCAACTCAAAGACAAAGACAACGTGCCTTGGAGACTGCAGTGGAGCTCCAAAACAGTCTAAAGTCTGAAAATCCATCTTTTGTCAAAACGATGGTTCGGTCTCATGTTTATAGTTGTTTTTGGTTGGTATGTTACGATGAAGGAAATGTTCATTTTAAGATTGTGGTCTTGTCTTCATATCTTAACTATGCTAAATTTAATTTATAGACCATATAATGCTTAGTTGAATGGTACATTTTGCTCTTATAATTAGGGCCTTCCATCTAAATTTTGTGAAGATCATCTTCCAAAAACATTGTACGATATGGTATTAGTGGATGAAAGTGGTGCGGAATATGAGGCTAAATACATTGGTGAAAGAACTGGGCTTAGTGGTGGTTGGAGAGCATTCGCATTGGAACACAAGTTGGATGATGGTGATGCACTGGTATTTGAATTGATTGAGCCAGCAAGGTTTAAGGTAGTCTTAAAAATCATTGATGCACTTGTAAGGGTGACATGCTTGTATTTTACCATTCATTAATCATTACCTGATTTGTATATATGAACAGCTCTGCAACACATTAATGAGGTAATGTGTTTACACCCCCACATACCACTACAAGGGAAAAAAATGAAGAAGGAAAAATAGGTAGCATATGTGCTCAATTAAGGCAATAACACATTGGGATAGTATTCATAAGTATCCAGATGAATGCTATAAATTATAAGCTTAAACTCTTTGGAGGTTTATGCCTACATGTGTGAGACAAAACGAGGTAGAAAATTGTGTTTTACTAATGATATAAGAAAATCCAAACTGCTACGTAACTAATTAATCAATAGCATGCCACATTATATGAGTCCTTAGTATATGTTTGAGGCATTTACCCGTTAGGACAAATCATCAACCTAGTGCTATTCTTTTACGTTGTCTTGCATCGCCAAAGCAACTAGGAAGCACGAATCCTTCAAACTGTCAGCCATATCCTTACAGGAAATGTATCTGATATGGATACCCAAGGAAGATAATTCTTTAACTCTTTTATTTTTCTCTCCCTCTTTCTTATTCACTCCCTATGAACCTAATATCATTTTAGTTAGTAATTAGACATATTTTAAGCTTTTCAGCATCTGTTGTTTTTTTTTTTAAAACTAAAATTAGCATAACATGTACTTACAAAAGATTTAATTATTTAAATATTAATTAATTACAGTATTTATGCCATTCTGTATCCTAAATTTTTTAAGTATTGATGTATTACTGTTTCTGTATGGGTGCATCCTAGCAACTTTAATTTCATTCTATCCTATGGATACTTTGGTGGAGTACCATGGAGTTATTCTTGAACTCATCATGAGCTACAAATTTCCATCTAGAGTTGTTGTATTTAGGCCAAAATTTCAGCAGGATTTTGTGCTTTTACAGTAACTTTCTTTTTCTTTTTCATACATGTCATAATTAGGTACATCCTGTCACAGTTTGATCCCAATTGTTTTCATGGTGGACAATGTCTGCACTAATTATGCATGAAGTGATATAAATGTATATAGGATCTTAATTGTTCCCATTCATTGTTTGTGTGAAGTATATTCAGAGTCGGCATTTCCCATTTCAGTTTTGTCCATTTTAAATTTCAAGTGAACATAATTATAAGTTGTGTAAATGCAATTTCTGTGTTTGTTTTTGTGCTATATCGTTCCATATTTATTCATTCATTTATTTTTGGCTATTTGGTTTACAGACCAAATAATGAATATGTTGTATAACTAACGCAGATATACATAATTAAAGCATTTCCACTTTCAATTCAAGAAAAAATTGAGGATACTGTGGACAAAGAAGAAATTTCAGCTACTAAAAGGAAATCAAAGGCCAGCACGAAGCTTGACTTGCAACCAATTCAGACACGGAAGTCAAAGAAAGCTAAGGTACACACGAGTGATAACTTGGCAAGTCCTCAAAAGCTCCAACCAGACAGTGAAACAGATAGTGGAGACAAATCACGAGATGAAAATCCAACTAAGAAGAATGAATGCGTTTCTCAAAATTTTCAAAAGAAAGGCCAATCAGTTGATAGTAGTAAATTAAAGAAGGTTAAAATAGATGAGAATAGTAATGGATGTGCTTTGCAGAAGCATAGAAAGAAGCCTGCTCCAAAGCTTCTACGAAGAAAAGCATATTAGGAGAGGTAAAATAAGCCTTCAGTATTTTATTCTAGTATGCCAAGTCAAGAACTTCAACAAGTTAGGAGATTATATTATAATATTAACAAAAGAGTTTGGCTTCTTTTTGCCTATGAATATGATGCCATGCTCTGAGTTTTGAGTCTTATAGTATTTTAACCTTGTCCTAGACTTTAAATTGACGATTAATGCTAATGTTGATGAAATCATGTTCTTAGCATACTATTTGAAAATTGCTTGAATGGAGTTAGAAAATGTGTAATTATATTGTGATCGAATGTTCAAAGACATATCAATAGTGGATCTTGTGTCTGCTTTTATGGTTTAATGCCGGAGTGGAAGTTCCCATCTTTTCCTCTCAACAAGGAGTCATATAATTTAAACTTTTATTCTTAACTGTTAATACTTAATAGTAGTGCATATAAGATAGTCCTAGTGGCTTTATAATCGCTGAGCTTGATCAAAAAAGTGATGGATTTATGGTGACAGTGGCTTTATACTTTTATACTAAGCTTTCCTAGTTTCCTAAAGGCATGTGAGGGGCAATGGGTTAAAAGGAGGTATATTTTGCTGTCAGTTTGACACTTTGATGCGGACATCACATCTTAAACTTAACTCAGCACTTGGAGGTTGGAAATAATATTCTACCTTTTTGACTTGTCTGGTTTGTCCAATTCAGTCCCTAAATTCTTGAATATTTTTGGTTCTTTTTTATTTTTGATTTAACTTGAATATGCCATACTAGTAGGCCTTATTTTCAAATGAGATTTTTCTTTGCTTTTGCTTCACTTGATTTGGTTAACAATAAAGCTAGAGGCCCGAATGTTTCACAATTTTGCTTGCAACTGCTAATATGACTTGTTTGGATTGGTGAATAATAAAATGGTATCAATATTGGGTCCATGTAAGGATGTTTTTTGAATCTAAAAAGACATCAATGGCAAATTAATAATATGTTTGGAGACAGTGGCCTCTAGGAAAATGAAGGGCTAATAGCCTAGTTCATCTTACTCACCTCTAAAACAACTTTTGAAGTATCTGAGATCTTTATTTGCACATCAGGATCAGAAAGTTTTCTTGCAGCCAGCTCTAATGCTCTAGTAACCCATACAAATTTGTTTTTAACTTCAAACAGAAACACTCCCTCAAAAAAAAAAAAAAAAAAAAAAAAAACATGCCTCCTCTCCTTCATCTCCTTTATGTTAAATGGATGAGGAGATTGTATAGGATCTCTTTTGTTGTATTATAACGTCTTTCTTGTGAATGGGCATTGGAGGCATCAGTTGCTAGAAATTTTGCCTACTATGTCAAAGAAAGTATTTAGGGGCGTTGGAAAATTTAAACCCTCTGTTGATAGAATTAATAAGTTTTAAAGTTAAGTTGTTAATTAGATCTATTATAAATAGTCTTTGGTTAAATAAACAAACATTAATATCATGCACATTAGAATGGTAAATAAAACAATTTATGATGGTTCAAGAAAACTATTAAAACAAACTAGTTTTACAGTTAAAAACTTAGGGGAAAACCTTCCCAAAATAGCAATCTACTATAGCAAAGAAAAGTTTAAGGCTTGATTGATAGAAGGATTTTTGTTTTTGTCTTCAAAATAGTATAAAAACAATTTTCAAAAAATTGAACTCGAAACTAGTTTTCAGATAATATTTTTTATATTATACGTGTTTGACTCCTACTTTTAAGAAAAATTTTTAAAATACTAAAAATAAAAAATAATTTGGGAAATCATTTCTATTTTTGAGATTTAAAAAAAAATATTTACAAAAAGTAATGTGTAGAATGTGTAGATTACTTTTTTTTTTTTTTTTGTGTGGATAATGATAAGGGAATAGAGCTCATTATGTACTTTTTTTAAATATTTTTTTTATGATAAGTTTCAACTTTGAAGTATGAGAATTCTTTTGTGATAAAGATAAGCTCTTTAATTTAAGAGATAAAAAAGTTTGGACAAATATATGGGATTCACTTTTTTCATTTTATTTAAAACTATGTCATTTAAACATTTTCTATATCTTAAACAACACCCTCTTAGTCGTTTTCAAAATCCTGTTCTAAACTAGAAAAATAGAATACAGTTTTTTGAAAACTGTTATTTAGAAGATATTAGTCAAATAAGAAATTCAAGTGTAAGACTCACCATTTTATGGATTGCAAAACAAAAAACTATATTTAAATACTTTTACCAAACAGGCCTTTAAGATTTAGTACAAAATCTATTTCTAAACTCTACAGTTCTAATAGATTAACTTATATCAGAAATCTTCTACCGCTTCAGAACTTCTAAACTCTTTACAATCACAATTGGAACCTCCAATTAACTTCAAGATTTTTTGAAGGTTTTCTTCACAGCAACAAGTCGGTAGTGTTTGCTATGGCTTTAACTTCTTCATCGATCAATCTTCACATTTACTCTAATAGATGACTTAAAATGTTTTTTAAATACCGGTTCAAACGGATTTCAATTCAGGTTTCAAACAAATAAGTTATGGGTTTTTTCACGTTGATTTTTGCTGATCGACAAAACTTGATGTATCGAGCTTCTATCAAGGAGGCAGTAGGTTTTGAGGAGGTATCGAGCTTCTATCGAGGTGTATGCTGAAAATGTGCTAAAAATGCACTTTTCTTGAGCAAACTTTGCATTTTCAACTTGATCTTCAATTACAATTTTAAAATCCGTCAAAACTCAATAAAAGGCACATAATTTAGCATGGTTTGACAGTACCAAAACTCATGACCCTAACAAAGGGTTTCAACACACTGATCTGTGTAAACTCACCGGACTGCCATTGAGTCAATCGAACCACCATAGAGAGCTGTCCATGACGCACGGCTTGGCGTTGGCACCAAACCCCCCATTCTGATTGACAACTAGTGCAGTTGTCGATGACTATATTTTTGGATTCCATTGACAACCAAACTAATTGTGTATATTATACACACACGAATTATAAAATACATAAATTTAAAATCTCTCTCATGTGAGGCTGCACAGTGGCAGCCGATGACCACATCGACGAAAATCGCCACTGATGTTGCTAGAAAACCAATCCAACGGGCTACAGCTCAACAGCCTTCGACATTTTTAGGAGACTGACAACTTTGATGCAGTCCAAAAACCCCTCCCAAAATCAGCCAAACCATCGACTGAGTATTCACAGCAAACTCTCCACTGAGTTTCAGCAGAAAGTGGCATACGTATGTTGGCACATTTGGAAGGCAAGAAATGACGTACTAGAAAAGCAATTACCTCCCAATTTTAAGACCAAAAAAAAAAAAAAAAAGAGTCATGCAAATTCCTTATGTTGCACACAATTAAGCATCCAAAGCTATAGCCTACAAGGCTATAACATCTCAAATTTCGGATGAGGTTGGCTTAAGTTATATGGTAGAGAAGTATATTGATTTGCCCTCTTTTTTTAAAAACAAAATTTAGATACAGTATTTAAAAATTCTTTCACTTCTCCTCTTAAAACCCAGTCATGTAGTTACTTAAATAAAAATATACTTTCAACCCAAAAAAAAAAAAAAAAACCGCAAGACTAGATTTTAAGAGAAGAATTTAAAAAGCAATATCTAATGTATTGTACTTAAGTTTTACCTTTTTTTTAATTAGTCGAAGACCGATTTTCTTTTTTAATTAGTCCAAGACTGATTTGAAGATAATGTTCTCCATTTGGTTTAGGTGAAAAAGGGTTTTACATTGAAAATTCAGTGCATCATATCATCGAAGATAAAAGATGTGAAACTTACACCATCCTTTTAAGAAAATCAAATAAACTTTAACTAGGCGATCCAAAGAAAGTTGCTTCAAGCCTAATCCATCACATCATAAATTCTAATTTGGCATATTCCAATCGATTCTCCTTTTGTTTCATCTTCATAATTCAAATTCCCTGTTCGTTAAATTAGTTCTCGTAGAAACCGTGAATATGTGAATATTTTCGGTTTTAAGTCTTTTGTGCCTCTGCACAAAACAAGTGTAGAGGATACAATCATGATTCCAATAATGACCACAATATGGCAGTTTAAACTTCCAAGAAACTGAGTGTCAAACTCATCAAGATTCATTTGATTGTCTGCTAAAAACATTACAGATAACAAATTTGACAACCCCAGCAGGTTAAAGAATTATCACTTCCTGAAACCCGCATTCAACACAATATTATGCTGAAAAACTGAGCAAAAGAACAAAATCCACGAAATGGAGGGATATGTTTTGACAATAAAATTAAAAAGAAGGATAAGGTGTAGAAACGGTAAAAAGATTTCAAAGAAGTTCAGCAAATTATAAGAAGCTAAATAATGACAAGAACACAAAGGCTAAAGAAATTTACGAAAATGAATTATTCCAAACATTAAACAAACTTTGTAAATCCACAAAACAAACACCTCCAAAAATACCTAATACACAATCCATTAAAAAAACAAAAGAGGTACTTCAGATACCTTCTATAACACCGATCAAAACTTAAACAGTAATACTTTTCACTTCTTAGGCAACAGTATATCCTAAGCAGTAGCAGTAGCAGCCTCGGGTGCGAATGCCTTTCCTGGTTTACGATTTGCCAAAGGTCCATGGCACCCAAGATACTGCAAGATTGACAAAACATTGTTGGTTCCAGAGCACCATGATAGTTACAAGATCAAAATGTAAGAGAAACGTGTCCACAAACAAAACCACTAAAATTTCAAGGAAAAATCATAAGATATTAATTTAGCATAGACAAACCTTGGCATTGACACCATCAGGCATAATACGATTCTCTTGTTTCAACTTCAGATACTCGGTACGGCTGAACTTAGTGAAACCCCTGAAAATTTCAGCATATAAAGAGTAAGGTGCTACTGTGGAGTTCTATGGCAGCAAAAAGGTGCACATATTGAATAAGGAGCAGAAACTTAAACATATTGAACTAAAACACCTACAAAAAAACCTATCCCAATAAAGATGTAGCGACTCCTAAGACCAAGAAAACACTTGCAGAAAAAAGGAGTGATCAAAAGAAAAAAGAAATTGTAGAAGTGAAGATAGATATAATTAACTACTAGAAACTAGTCTATAAAACACTTGAAATATAACTGAGTGATAAAAGTGATATACTTCTATCCTAAGAAGATCATCCTAGTGGACCAATAGTACTTAAAAATAACAGTTCAAAACTGATAATGAAAATGTCTGCATACCATTTCCTGCTGACAATGATCTTCTGACGACCAGGGAACTTGAATTTTGCACGTCGTAGAGCCTCCTGTGCATGAGGGCTGTTGCTGTCCTTGCAACGAACAGACAGAAGAACCTGACCAATGCTCACCCTCGCACAAACGCCTTGGGGTTTCCCAAAAGCACCCCTCATGCCAGTCTGAAGCCTATCAGCTCCTGCACATGAAAGCATCTTATTGATGCGCAGGACGTGGAAAGGATGCACCCTGACTCGCAAATGGAATGCATCTTTCCCAGCAAATTTGGCCATATATTTGTTGCATGCAATACGCGCAGCCTCAAGAGCTTCACTTGAAACATTCTCTTTTTCCCAAGACACCAAATGAACACAGAAGGGGAACTCATCCACTCCTTTCTTTTTCATTCCTACATCGTAAATCCTGATCTTGGGGTCAGGTACACCACGGCAATACCGTGATTTCGGGTATGGCTTATTCTTGATCTGACGATAACACCTAGCAGGTCCTGCAAAAGAACAAGTTTAACAGCCATTAAAAGCTAAACAAGAGAAACATCCAGAATCTATTACGTTGCATCCTAAAACTCCAAGAAATATTTTGACACTCAAACTATTCAGATTGGAAAGTACTAGAAGAATGCTATTAAAAAAAAAAAAAAAAAATCTTAGTCCTCAAAATGATGTTCAACAATTACACTAAGAGGACATCAATCTATATATTAAGTGAAAAGACATTTGATTCATTTGAAAAATTACGAAGGCAATGCTAAGAGTGAAAAAAAGCACAATCAGCAGAAGCCTAAATCATATTACATCATGCATAGTTACAAATATAATTCCTCGTAGATTGTGCTTTTAATTTTTCCAATTTACAAATCACAAATACTCCAATCAATAATTAAACAAGAAAAGAAATACAGAGCAAGGGAGTCCAAGTGCCTATCGATAACAATAATCAACATCCAAAAATTCGACTGGTATCAACGGAACTAAGCTATCTTAATGTTCTCACAAATCCCATTTTAGTTTCACAACTGAATAACCTCACCAACTCTAATAACAATGAATCAATCTCCTCTGGTTTACATTAACCCAACAGGTTTAAATTCATATAAATATGAAATATGGGGATTCTTAAAAAAAAAATAAAATAAATAAATAAACCCATCTAAATTCATTTGTTCAACTAAGTTCCTTAAAAAAAACCAAAACAAAACTATCCTAAAGACCATCCTTAACAAACAAAAACACACACAAACACAGCTCATGTTCAACTTACAAATAAGCTATAACCAATATTTAAAAAAAAAAAAAAAAAAGGCAGAACGAAATCATTGTATGAGATTCCGAAAAACAAAAAAAGAACACATTTAGCGGCATATCTACATAAATGCTAATGTAGCAGAGATTCAGAGAAGTAAAACACGGGGACCATTTCCGACATTAAAAACCATAGCATGCATAACATGTAATAACATGCTAGAAGTTTCAGGAAATCTCAAGGACATAGAGACATACTCCTCCCCATGGCGAAAGGTCTGAGCTGAGTCTGCGGCCAACGAGACAAATAAAGCCCTAAAATAAACAGGTAGAGGAGGAAGAAATGGTTCTAGGGTTTATATATATATATATATATATATATATATATATACACATACACAATGAAGAAGAACCTGACTTGTTTTCTGGGTAAAACCCTAAATAGCAATTGCGTGTGGGCATGCGTCAGATTGTTATAGCCCACTTTTGAATTTGGATACATCAACACGACTTTGTCCAATTTGGTAAGTACTACAGCATAGCCCAGCCCAGCCCACAATTGTTTTCAACTCTGTTACCTTCTTGGACCCGTCTCCATTTTTTTTTTAATAATTTGGGCCAATGTTGGACCACCGACTAGTTTTTATATAAAGTCTTTTACCTCTTTGCCAAGGTTTTTGTTAAGGAGTCAAAGAGGTATCCAAACCGGGTTTTTATAATTTTGGTCATCACACTCTAATGAGACGGTTCTAATCTGGTACGAATGGTGGGCTACATTCAGACGGACCCCACTTCTCTACTGGCACATCTTGGCTTATCCCTTAACAAAGAAAAAAACAGATAAGAAAGGAAGAAAAAGTGGTGATTGAATTCGTATCAACACAAATCTTGCATAATTATCGTAGTCCAAAATAAACGAAATGTATATGTGCAAAAATAACCAGTGTAGTCAAAGGCATTCCGGGTGCTCGCCTAGGCGCACGAGTGAGGCAAGGCGCCTTTACAAAGGCACTGAGGTGAGGCGCTCACTTCTGGAGCCTAAGTGCTCACCCAGATTTTTTTTTTTTATTAGGCGAGAGGTGAGAGCCTTAGGGGGTGTTTGGTGAAGTAGTTTGAAAATTGTTGTTTATTATTTTTTGAAATACGTGTGGGTGAAAAAGTGTGTGAAAATACATGAAATGCTGTTTAAAAACTGAAAATTGCTGTTTAAAAACACTTACCAAACGGCCCCTTAAATTTTGGCTTTTAAGCCACTAGTGACATGTTTTGTAAATTTAAAAGGATGCAAGGTTGGTTTTAAACTTGCTATCCTTAGTGGGGATGAGTTGCCATCTACTAGTTCAAATAAATTAAAATAAAAATAGCATAAAACAAAAGGTCCAAAAAAATCTTTGGGAGCCACTCTTCAACAACATTATTCAGCAACTTTTAGAGCAACATTTCTTTTTCTTCTTTTTAGGTCATATTTTTATTCTTTTAGTTTTTTTTTTTTACACACTCTCTCTCTCTCTCTCTCTTTTCCTTTACCCTTCTCTCTTGGACTCTGACTATCTCACAGCAACTCTCCCCTATCTTTCCAATATGAAGTAATGAACTATATTTTGGTTTAATATTCAGACTTAGTTGATGTTTGGATGGAGACTAATTTTTAATGGTGATTTATGAGTATGATGCATAATGCATGTATTAATTGTTTGTCATAGATCTGTTGGGATTCAAACCTAAAAACAGGTTTTATAAACCAGCTCCTATCCACTAGGAACATATTTAGATTTACTTATATTGTATTCTTATACATCAAATACATTAGATTCGAACCCTATATGTTAAAAAACTATACTTAGAATTTGGCTCCTCGCTTCACTCAGGCTAATGCCTTTTTGGCGCCTCGTCATCTCTGGCAATACAAGGCCTTAGCGCCTTAAGGGTGCCTTTCACCTTTGACTACCTTGAAAATAACTACTTACTAACACGTCTTTTCATTTGTTGGTGGGGTAGTTATTTTTTGCTAACATGTTTCACACTTGTTGGATTTTGATACCGTGTTAACGGTATCATTTGATAGCAAATACCTTTTCTACTAAGGCCCCTTATTACTCATGAGTCATGACCTGCTTTCTTGTTTATGTGGACGATTAGAGAATGAAGTAGCCAAAGTTTTGATTACAACATTTTTTTTCCCCATACAAAAGGGTACTCCAAGCACTGGTTGGCTATACTTCGGTGATGTCAAACCAATGGTGTGCATGTCTTGCATCATCAACCATACTCAACTAGTTTGGATCTATCCTGGTTAAGATGGGCTTTTAAAAGAGCATCAACTACACCATTTTGGGCTTTATAAATCTTGGACTCAATTTGTCCTAGTTTTGTTTGTTGCCAAGACCCTCCATAAGCCCAGACTTGAGATGGGCCTTATTAATCTGGATCTTAGCCCTACTGCAAGAACCTAGTCGATCTTATATTGGATGCCCCTAGGGATCCCTTGAATTTAATGCTAATCGACTTGTAACAAGGAAAAAAGTGGTTTTATATAAGAAAAATGCTAAGACACAAAAAATCACACAAGTTTTGTCATAACTCACCATGTGGCAAACTTTGAATGGTAGAAGTTGAATGATAGGTTCATACATTTACCATTCATAACTTACCACATGATAATTTATGACAAAAGTTGTGAGAGTTGTTATGTTCTTAGCATTACTCTTTATGTAACATGATAGCTATGTCTTCTTTAACCTAGGGATATCTCGCACATGTGGGATCCGCTCCATGTGAAAGGGGACACGATCATCCTCGTTACACCTAATAAGTACCATCTCCTAACAAGTGCCTTAAGTTTGTCGGTTTATTAATGGCTAGTGATAGGGATAAAATCCCCCACCAGACGACAGCAGGCCACACTCGCCGACGGATAGATCCGTGACGGCTGAAATGCCCGACGGACGTCAGAGCTCGACGACCCCAGTCCTAGGGGGGGCGACGGAAGAAGGCGGACGGTTGTTGGCATCAGGCATGGAGACCAGCCTTGCCACGTGCGCTTTGCTGGAAAGAGCGAATCTTGTCACATACGCTACTTAGCCAGGTATCTTACGAAGCACGACTCCCACCCCCAAAGAAGGGAATCGTGCCCAACACGCTTGGCTACCTCAGAAGAGTCTTGCGCCCTACGCTACTCGAGGGCAATTTCGGTACAACGATATCTTCTCCAGCAAGCCTTGCCCAAAGGCCACTACCGCTACTATAAATACCGCCACACCCTCCAAAAATCGAGGTACGTATACTAAGACCCGGCTCTAGCACTCTGGAGTTGTGTAAAATTCTAACTTAGCCATCGGAGGGTCGCTGGCCGGTACCACACCGGTACTTCCCTTTGAGGTTTTTCCTACTTGTGCAGGACCGTCCGGAACGCGCGCAAACCTTGCAGCTCACTGGTTTGATTCTTGACATCATCAGTTGGCGCCGTCTGTGGGAAGCTTCGCACAAGTTCCTGTTACGTGTTTCCCGGACTAAGGGTTGCATGGTACTCACGCGTTCAAGGACAACCACCATGAACGACCAAGGCAACGAACAACGCACCACGGCCCTTGAAAGGCAAGTCCAGACTTTGGCGGCCGCGGTGGAACGTCTCACGAAGCGCAACAATGACTTGGAAGAGCAGCTGTTGCGAAGGAATGCGACGGGTGACAATCAGGGAGAGAATCAGGAGGAGAGCAGTGCCGAGGAGAGGGACCATGAGGGTCCTGAGGGAAGCCATGCATTGAGCCAACCTGAAGGACAACAGCCGCATCACCCGTCGGCAGACGGCCATGCCCAGTCTAGTATGGCCGTGGAAATGCGGATGATGAAGGAACGCATGGACTTCATGATGAACGCCCTCAAAGGGCGAGTGTCCAGCGACCTCGACGACCTCGTTCACCGCACGGACTCCCCATTCACAACACCTGTCATCGTGTTCCCTACGCCACCAAAGTTCCGCATGCCCCAGGTGGAAAGCTACGACGGGTCCAAGGATCCGTTGGACCACTTGGAAACTTTCAAAACATTGATGCACCTGCACGGCGCGCCAGACGAAATCATGTGCAAGGCCTTCCCCGCAACGCTGAAAGGCTCTGCAAGGACATGGTTTGGCAGGCTGACGCCCGGATCTGTCGGCACCTTCAGGGAGCTGAGCGCTCTATTTGCCTCCCAATTCATCGGAGGACACCGTCACAAGAGATCCACCACGTGCCTAATGAACATCAAGCAGCGGGAGGACGAGACGCTAAGATCTTATATAGCCCGCTTCAACAGAGAGGCGCTGACGATTGACGAAGCGGACGACCGGATACAAGTGGCCGCGTTCACCAACGGGCTGCAGAAGGGTAAATTCCTGTTCTCTCTGTACAAAAATGACCCAAAGACAATGTCAGATGTGTTCTACAGGGCAACGAAGTACATGAACGCGGAGGATGCGTTACTGGCAAGAGAAGAGAAACCGTCCAAGAAGAGAGAAAGGCAAGAAGACACCCGTCAGGACAAGGGGCGGAAGGCGCCTCGGACAGGGGAGCACCGAGACAGTAGGCGTCCGAAGCCCAATGCCGGGAGATTCACGAGCTACACCCCATTGACGGCCCCGGTTGATCAGGTTCTGATGCAGATCAAGGACGACGGGTCCTTGACGTTTCCCGGAAAGATGAAATCAGACCCGGACAAACGACCGAAAGACAAGTATTGCCGCTTTCACCGGGACCACGGGCATGATACCGCCGACTGTCACGATCTAAAGCAACAGATCGAAACCCTGATTAGGCAAGGGAAGCTGCAGAGGTTTGTCAACAGAGAAAAGGCCGAAATGCCTCGTCAGGGACAGAACCCCCACCGAGACAATGAGCGTCCCAGGCCACCTATAGGGGATATAAGGGTAATTGTGGGTGGCACACCGGTCGCCGGCTTCACGAAGAAGGCTTTGAAGTCCCACCTTAGGACAGTCCAAAATGTCCAGGCTGCGAGCCCCGTCCGGAAGAAGCCGAGAACCAGCAGCCCCACTATGGAATTCACAGAAGAGGATGCCCAACACCTCCACCATCCACACGACGACGCCCTTGTCGTCAATATCCGGATCGGGGACTACAACACCCATCGGGTCCTGATTGACAACGGAAGCTCCGCCGATATTCTCTACTATCCCGCGTTCCAGCAGATGCGGATTGACAAAGAACGCTTGACCCCTACCAAGGCACCACTCACAGGTTTCGGGGGGACAAGAGTATATCCCCTCGGCTCGATCACATTGCCCGTCACTATCGGGGAATACCCTCGGCAGCTTACAAGGGACGTCACCTTCCTAGTTGTCGACTGCTCCTCAGCATACAACGCAATCATAGGGCGACCAACCCTCAACGCCTGGAAGGCCGCCACCTCGACCTATGCCTTGAAGGTCAAGTTCCCAACAGAGGACGGGGTAGGAGAACTATGGGGAGATCAAGTGGCGGCACGAGAGTGCTATGTGGCGATGGTAGAGATGAATGGCCAGCTACAGACGATGAACATAGAGCAGAGGACGGGGGCAGAGCCTGTGGAGGAACTCGAAGAGATAATTCTCGACGAGTCCAAGCCTGAGAGAACCACCAGAATCGGTGCCCTCAACGGTCCGGCAACCCGCCGGGCACTCACGACCTTCCTAAGGGAAAATCAGGATGTATTTGCCTGGAGCCATGAGGACATGCCGGGGATCGATCCGTCAGTCATGGTACATAGGCTGAATGTGGCAACCTCCTTCCGGCCTGTCAGACAAAAAAAGCGAGTATTTGCTCCCGAGAGAGATCGTGCAGTCGCAGAGGAGGTTAGTAAGCTCCGAGAGGCAGGGTTCATCCGGGAAGTCTACTACCCCGACTGGTTGGCTAATGTTGTAATGGTCAAGAAAGCCAGCGGAAAGTGGCGGATGTGTGTGGACTTCACGGACCTGAATAAGGCATGCCCGAAGGACAGCTACCCCCTCCCTCGAGTCGACGCTCTAGTAGACTCTACGGCCCGGCACCAGCTGCTGAGCTTCATGGATGCCTTCTCGGGGTACAACCAGATCCGGATGGACGAGGCAGACCAGGAGAAAACCTCATTTGTCACCAGCCAAGGACTGTTCTGCTATAAGGTGATGCCATTCGGATTGAAGAACGCAGGTGCCACATATCAGCGGCTGATGAACAAAATGTTCGCCAACCAGATAGGAAGGAATGTTCAGGTGTACGTCGACGATATGCTGGTAAAAAGCCAGAAAGAGGAGGATCATCTGAGCGACCTTAAGGAAACGTTTGGGACCCTCCGTTCCTACAATATGAAGCTCAACCCCTCGAAATGCGCCTTCGGGGTGACCGCGGGGAAATTCCTCGGCTTCATGGTCTCCCAGAGAGGCATCGAGGCCAACCCGGATAAGATCAGGGCAATAATGGAGATGGCCCCTCCGAAGAATACAAAGGAGGTTCAGAGTCTGAACGGGAAGGTTGCCGCACTGAACAGATTTGTGTCAAGGGCCACGGACAAATGCCTTCCCTTCTTCCGCACATTGAAGAGGTCGTTTGAGTGGACGGACGAGTGTCAAAGGGCATTCGAAGAGTTAAAAGCCTATCTCTCTTCCCCACCATTGCTGAGTCCTTCACAGCCCGGGGAAGAACTCTTCCTCTACCTGGCCGTATCCCCGGCTGCCGTCAGCGCGGCCTTGATCAGAGAAGAGGACGGGGTGCAGAAGCCCGTGTACTACGGCAGCCGGGCGTTCCAGGGGGCGGAAGGAAGGTACCCGCCCATGGAGAAACTCGCCTTCGCCCTCGTCACCGCAGCCAGAAAGCTCAAGCCCTACTTCCAAGCTCACACAATCGTCGTCCTAACCGACAAGCCTTTGCGGCGAGCAATGCATAATCCAGAAGCCGCAGGTCGCCTGGCCCTATGGGCAATAGAACTGACTGAATTTGACATTCGCTACACCCCACGTACCGCCCTCAAGGGACAGGCTGTAGCTGATTTCATTGCCGAGTTCACCAACACAGAAGACGAGGGGGCAGATGCAGCAAGCCCAGCATGGAATGTACATACAGATGGGTCGTCGACTAGACAAGCCGGTGGCATTGGGGTCGTGCTCCGTTCTCCTGAGGGAGACCAAATTGATTGTATGATCCGGCTAGACTTTCCAATCACCAACAATGAGGCAGAATACGAAGCCTTGATAGCCGGACTTGATCTTGCCAAAGCAGCAGGCGCGGCCCGAGTGGTCGTCTCCTGTGACTCCCAAGTAGTCGTCAACCAGGTCAACGGGAACTATGAGTGTAGAGGCGACAGGATGAAGAGGTACCTCCATCAGGCAAAATCAAGGGTGGATGAGCTCGGAGCAAGGATAGTCCAAGTCCCCAGGGAAGAAAATGAGCCGGCCGACCGCCTCGCCAAGACTGCTTCGTCGGGGCAGGGGAGCAGCATTGACGGTGTGCTATACTTTGTGCAGGCCTCACCACTGGTAGACTCCATTGAAATGCATGAGGTCGGCTCGGAAAGCAACTGGACCACGCCGTTGGTCTCGTACCTGAAAGATGGCGTCTTGCCCGACGGAAGGGAAGCCGCCAGAAAACTGAAGGTCCAAGCATCAAGGTTCGTCCTGATAGAAGGAGTCTTATACAAAAGGGGCTTCTCTCGCCCATACCTAAGGTGCCTTGGTTCCGAAGAAGCCGATTATGTCATGAGGGAAGTGCACGAAGGGGTATGCGGAAACCATTCAGGGTCGCGGTCACTGGTGCACAAGCTGATCCGTGCAGGATACTACTGGCCGACCATGAGAAAAGACACGCAGGCTTATGTCAAAGCTTGCGACAAGTGCCAGAGGTTCAGCAACATCGTCAGGCAACCCCCCGTGGAGCTGACCCCCATGACGGCCCCGTGGCCTTTCGCTCAATGGGGACTAGATATCATGGGTCCATTCCCAACAGCGATACGACAGCTTAAGTTCCTTGTGGTTGGCATAGACTACTTCACAAAGTGGGTGGAAGCTGAGGCATTGGCAACCATCACAGAGAAGAACATACGAAGCTTCGTCTGGAAGTCAATCATATGCAGGTTCGGGATACCCAGAGTATTAGTCTCCGACAACGGCAAACAGTTCGATAATGTTCCCTTCCGGGAATTCTGTGCACAGCTGGGGATAAAGAATCACTACTCTTCCCCGGCCCACCCACAAGCCAACGGGCAAGTCGAGGTGACGAACCGATCCTTGCTCAAAATTATCAAGACTCGGCTCGAGGGGGCAAAGGGGTTATGGCCCGAGGAACTACCAAGTGTATTGTGGGCATACAGGACGACGGCAAGGACCCCCACAGGAGAAACACCGTTCAGGCTGGCCTACGGAAGCGAGGCAGTCATTCCAGCCGAAGTAGGTCTCACAACCTACAGGGTGAACACCCATGATGAAGGCCGGAACAACGAAGCCTTGCGTCTACAGCTTGACTTGATCGACGAAGACAGAGCAGCGGCTGAGCAAAGGTTAGCCCGGTATCAGGATCGCATGGCAAAGCACTACAACTCCCGAGTCAGACATAGGGAATTCCGTGTCGGTGACCTCGTCCTGAGAAAGATCATGGGCACTACCAGGGACCCAACCCAAGGAAAGCTCGGCCCTAATTGGGAAGGGCCCTATCGAGTCACAGCATGGCAAAGGAAGGGCACCTACCATCTGGAAACACTGGAGGGGCAGAAGCTGCACCACCCGTGGAATGCCGAGCACTTACGAAAGTACTACCAGTAAGAGAGAATAGCAGCCCCCAACTTGTAATTGGTCTATAATTGATGTACCTCAATGTATTCCTGGTTTTAAAAGGGCATGTTTTCCCCTCACTAAAAATTATGCAAGACACAGAGGTTTATTCAAAGTCTCTCCTACTATTATTCAGTGTTGAACAATCAGAGTAAAAGCCTAAGTCTAAAAGACGACGGCCCAAATTCGACGACGGCAAAAAAGCGTCAGGAACCCCAGCTGACGGCTTGAAAGCCACGACGGTTTCCTAAATGGAACACGTAAAAGCCTAAGTCTAAAAGACGACGGCCCAAATTCGACGACGGCAAAAAAGCGTCAGGAACCCCAGCTGACGGCTTGAAAGCCACGACGGTTTCCTAAATGGAACACGTAAAAGCCTAAGTCTAAAAGACGACGGCCCAAATTCAACGACGGCAAAAAAGCGTCAGGAACCCCAGCTGACGGCTTAAAAGCCACGACGGTTTCCTAAATGGAACACGTAAAAGCCCAAGTCTAAAAGACGACGGCCCAAATTCGACGACGGCAAAAAAGCGTCAGGAACCCCAGCTGACGGCTTAAAAGCCACGACGGTTTCCTAAATGGAACACGTAAAAGCCTAAGTCTAAGGATGACGGCATAAATATTGACGGCTTAAAGCCAACTACATCGTCTTATAAGGCTAAAGGCCAAAGCCTAAGTCTAAGGATGACAGCGTAAATGGCGACGGCTCGAAGCCAACCGCGTAACCCTAAGTCTAAGTATCACGACGACGGCATAAATAGTGACGGCCCAAAGCTAACTACGTTACTACAACAAGTTGGAAGCTAAAATCTCGTGAAGGGTGACGGTTCAAATCCACCTACATTATTACTTATGACGGCCTGTTATATTGACGGCTCAGTGTGCTGACGGCTTATTATATAGCAAGCAACACATACAAGCAAGATATAAAAACAGCATATGAATTGAAATAAGATATAAACTGAAACAAATGTTTTACAAGTCAACAATATTGTCCTCGACGGTCCAAAATTGGCCGTCTTACAAAAAACAAGGGAGACGTTATTGTTACAAAAAATTTTCCACCAATAATTACAAGTCTACTGAACGGGTGAGTCGACCACATTGACTTCTTCCTCAGTTTGGACATTGACGGTTGTCTCGGCGTCATCATCAAGGGTCCCGTCCACTTTCTCCTTCTGATGAGCTGCGGTCTCAGAAACGGCCTGGATGACGGAAGTTTGTGCCTGGCCGCCGTCAAGGGACACCTGAGAGAGATCCGTCTCCGGATAGAGGGCCTTCACCTGACGGACGGCCTCATCAAAACCGTCCGCCATAAAGCCGCCAAGCTCCGTCAGATACGCCTCGGAGTCTCGGTACTCTATGATCGCGTTGTCCTTGGCCTGACGGAGCTGATCCTTCATTGACTGGATCTCCTGCTCCTTATCCGCAAGGACCGTCTGAAGATTCTCCGTCTGCTTCTTATACTCTAGACGGTCCTCCTTGAGAATGGAGAACTTCTTCTCCATTTTCACCTTCCAGGCCTTATACTGCATCAGCTCATCCTCCACCTCCGTGGTCCTCTCTTGAAGACGGTTCATGGCCGTCTCCTCACGGACACAGCGGTCCATCAGGCCCTTCATCATGACGACGGCCTGAAAATCAAAAACACCAAGTCAATATGACGGTGAGGACAAATCTATACATTCATAAAACCGACGGCGATCAAAAATTGCTTACCTGGGCCAAGTTGAAAAGGCCCGTCTCCCCCATGGCCTCGGTGGAATGGTTCCCGATGTCCTCATAATCCTCCGCCGTCAGTATGGAGGACAACTTCTCGATGGCGTACTTCGAATCCTCACGGAGGAGGACGGGGGGCTTCTCCTCGGCGGGCAGGGGGCCACTCGTCATGAGACCCTTCCCCTTGCCGTGCTTGACGGGGGCCTTCCCTCCGTCTGCCTCTAGCCCGATGACGGTCTCGGGCGTGGTCTTGGGTTTTTTGGGGGGACGGTCCCCCTCCTGGTCCTGCTTTCTTTTAATGACGGGCACCTTGGATACGCCCGTCCCCGCAGCCTGGCTCTCTTTCTTCCTTGCAGCTGCTTGCTGCTTGATTAGGGCCCTTTTCTTCGCTTCGTCCATCTCTGCAAAACATGACGGCACATGAGTTGTTACAAAGGCAAGAGGAAAATGGCTAAGTATAAAATTAAGGTGAACGGACATACGTTTCCTGACTTGTGCTTCGTACTTCAAGGCTTCCTCGGACGGTTCGGGCCCGTCACAGTGCCAACAGATGGTCTTCAGGCACACCAAATCAGCCCAAGACCTCTCCTTCAACTTAGACTTCTGAAAAATCCTCTCCAAGAAGCTCCAGTCTTCAATTGACACTTGAGGACGGTCTTGAGCTGAGAAAAGAAGACGGTTATATGATGACGGTGCACGAAAAGACAAGAAAAAAGGGAAAATAAGCAGAGAGGGACAAGAGAAAGTGAACGGGTGAGTACCAGACGGGTTCAAGACACCCCATGTGGTGTCGACGGGCATGAACTCGGTCTCACCAGGGTTCCCCATCCACTCATCCCCGTCCATGAAGAAGTACCTAGACTTCCAGTCCCTATTGGAGTCTGGGGTATCGCACACTAATCTTAATAATGGACCCCTCGCCAGAAAACTATACATTCCCCTGGATTTTTGTATCTCCACCGGACGGTAGCAGTGGAAGAATTCCTCCACCGTCAACCTTTTCTTCCCCTCGGACATGGACCCGTACAAAACCTCTACCCCTATAAAGATCCTCCAGGCGTTCGGGGAAACTTGGCTGACGGATAGTCCTAGGTAGTGAAGGAGGTGACGGTGTAGTGGGGTCAGTGGGAACCTCAGCCCTGCCTTGAGCATCTGCTCGTATACTCCGACACCCCTGACCCCACGGTAATAGCACTTCTCCCCTGGGTGGGGTAGACGGAGGGGTATATTGTCAGGAATCTGGTATTTACCTCTAAGTGTTTTAAAGTGTGACTCTTTGATTGTGGAAAAGAAATCATTCACCGTCCACACAGAAAGCATAACATACTTCCTCATACCGTCACTACCCACGGCGGATTGGACTTGGGGCTCGTCCCCCTCTATACCGTCACTAAGGTTGCTCTCTGCCCTATCACTACTCGACGGAGAAGAGGTGGTAGACGAGCTCTCTTCGCTCGAGGAGGTGGTGGCTGCAGGATCCTCTGGACCCAACGGTTTGACTTCATCGTAGCCCGCTCCGTCACGGACAAACGATTGGTTACTTGACGCACTAGACATGTCACCTACATGTGACGGAAAACCCTAAATTCAATCGGCCTAAAGACACTGACGGTGAAAAAAGAATGAACAAGCAATAATTACCTGCCGGTTACTTGCTGAGAGAGATGAAGTAGACGGTCGCTGTAATGTGACGGATGCGCGATGGATGATGGATTTGAGGCTTTTCTGCAAGGTGAACGGGTGCGCTCTGATATTCTGTTTTCAGCTAGGAGTGAAAAATGAAAGAAAAGGGGGAAGGCTTTTATATGAGAGAGATAGAGGGAGACGAAGGGACGCCTCGGTCTGAGCACACGGTCCACGAGTCGACGACGCGTGTCCTGCATTTATTACCAGGCATTTATTACTGATGCCAGCCTGTCTAATCGACCCTTGTTGCAAATTCAACCGTCACCCCATTAGCCCGTCCTTCGCGGGTTCACGGACTGATGGGCTGAGGGGGCACCTGATAGGGATAAAATCCCCCACCAGACGACAGCAGGCCACACTCGCCGACGGATAGATCCGTGACGGCTGAAATGCCCGACGGACGTCAGAGCTCGACGACCCCAGTCCTAGGGGGGGCGACGGAAGAAGGCGGACGGTTGTTGGCATCAGGCATGGAGACCAGCCTTGCCACGTGCGCTTTGCTGGAAAGAGCGAATCTTGTCACATACGCTACTTAGCCAGGTATCTTACGAAGCACGACTCCCACCCCCAAAGAAGGGAATCGTGCCCAACACGCTTGGCTACCTCAGAAGAGTCTTGCGCCCTACGCTACTCGAGGGCAATTTCGGTACAACGATATCTTCTCCAGCAAGCCTTGCCCAAAGGCCACTACCGCTACTATAAATACCGCCACACCCTCCAAAAATCGAGGTACGTATACTAAGACCCGGCTCTAGCACTCTGGAGTTGTGTAAAATTCTAACTTAGCCATCGGAGGGTCGCTGGCCGGTACCACACCGGTACTTCCCTTTGAGGTTTTTCCTACTTGTGCAGGACCGTCCGGAACGCGCGCAAACCTTGCAGCTCACTGGTTTGATTCTTGACATCATCAGCTAGGATGTTTAATAACATCTGTCCTCTACGGTGTAGACTGCATTGTTAGGAAGACCAAATTGTGATTATTTCAATGTGTATGTAAAGCTAGATTTCAAAGATAGCACTTCAATATGTTCTTTTTGGTTATAGCTGCAGGACAGTGTCCCTTTGTATTGAATCACATAGCAGATACTCCATTAACGTAATTGAGATAGAATTATGTTTCTTATTAATTGTATTTCATAATTTCACTACAACTTGTTTATATTACAGAGTATGATGTTAGTTTTTAAACCAACAATATTACACCACGTAGTGCTCTAACTACATTACTTTTCAAGAAAAAAAAAATTGTAATGAAGAATAATAAGAGTGAGACTTTACACAACATCAACAATCAAGGTGACTGTAAAGACCATTCCCAGTACAAAATTTCTAAATAATAGCAACCTCAGGCTTAGATACAACCAATTTTCCAAGATGTTTTATATCTGGGCGTGATGGTTGGAACAACTCCACTAACAAGTTCACTGTCAGATACATCAAATGATGCATAAGGAATCTTCTCTGTAGAAGATGATGATGGAGTTGTCACAACCTTTTCAGCATCAGTGATCATATGATTCACTGATCTAATGTCCGAATCAGGCATCATATGCCATATACTTTCAAGTTCTCGAACCACCTCTGCTGTTGAAGGTCTAGCATCTGTTTCTTCTTCACAACACTTGAGAGCCAAAGTCAAAAATCTCACCACACATTTAGAAGGATAAGATCTCATTCGACCATCAATAATCGAAAAGATCATACCAGATTGATACATGGCATTAACCTGAAACAGATAAAAACCAATAAAAAAAACTATAAGAGACCATTTTATTACAAAAAGTTTAGCCACTATATCTAAAGGATCAAATAAAATGAACATTATGACGTAGTGATCATAAATATAATAGATTTGAATGATTGTTTGGCATAAGGCTGGAAAATGAAGATTTTAAAAGATTTCAATATTAAGTTACAATTGAAACTTTGCAAATGAGGAACTCTCTCCAAACTATTCATGGGTAGTATAAAATGACAAATGGTAGGAGGAAAAAGAGACAGAAAGATAGACAAAATGCAAGCTACATGAGTAAAATATATTACAGAAGAACAATTTTGCTTTCATGCCCAATCACCTGATATATCATCAGGCCCTATTGAATCAAAGTTAAATGGGTCTATAAGGTTTTACCTCTCTAACAATGTTTTTGCCATGTGAAATTGGCTTCATCCCAGTCAAGAGTTCAAGAAATACAACACCAAGACTATAAACATCACTCTTGTCTGTCAATTTATGAGTTAAGAAATACTCCGGATCTAAGTAACCCTGCAAATTTTATTAAGAGAATGAGAGAATAAAGAAATAGACATAATCACATCTATGACATTATTAAGTCTATTTCATCTACAATTAGTTTCATTTATTTATTTATTCTCTCTTTTTTTTTTTTAAATAATTGCTAAATTTATTATTTTAACAAATATGGAAATATGGACAAGACTATTATCAATTCATTTTTATTGCTTTTCAAGTAAGGGTTAGAAGCCCATGCTAGATTGTCAAATGTTGAAACCGTATTTTTAAAAACTAGACAGAGAAAATAACCTAAAAGGAAAGAATTTCTTGGTTTTCTTGTCCCACTTGGGTTCAACCGGTTGTTGGACTGTGATGTCATAAATAATAAATATTTCAATTAAATATACGTTAGCTTATGTTATTAACTTGTGACCCTAAATATTCTCTCTTAAATTACTTTTCATTTTAACCTAGGAGGGAGGCTTAGACAACCTCGTTGATAGTTGTTATGTAAACTATCAATGTGGGACTATTCCATATCAAGAATCAGATCCACATTTCTATGTCAAGAAGAAAAGATTAAAGGGTAGAGTGGCTCATTCATGTGTCAAATACACTATTAACATTTTTTTTTTCTTTTATCTTTTTTCAATTTGAGACTAGTTTAGGCATTAATGTTGAAAGTCCCATATTGGAAATATAAAGAATGATATTATTCTTCTTCCTTTAGTTTAATGTTTGACTTGTTGCTCGGCCCAATTATTCATCTTTTTTTTTTTTATTTAATTTTTTTTTAAAAATTTTTTGAGAAACAAGTTTTAGCAGTTGAAGTGTTGGTTTTCTTGTTTTAATTGGTTTTTAGAAAACTTCAATTTTGAGATAGGCTTGGACTGGTAGGTCTTGGTTCACACAGTCAGTTTGGTCTGATTTTTAAAAGTGGTTGAAACATATAAAACTTATAGGCACTTAACATGCAGCACTAGTGTCATATATGGAGAACACTGGTGACAAAATTGGTGATAGTGGGGGGAAAAATTCACTCATAAACCTAGATTCTACGGAGTTTATAATTCTAGCATTAGTTAAGCATCAACAATAAGTGTCTTACTGGTGTCCCCTTCACAACTGTAGATACATGAGCAGGCACAACACCTTCAACATCCGGAACAGGTGCAAGTCGCGAAAGTCCAAAATCAGTAACTTTTGCTTTATACTTAGAGTCCAATAATATGTTACTGGCCTTGATATCTCGGTGAAATACTGGAGGATCAGCTTCAGTATGTAGGTAGAGGATGCCCTTAGCCAATCCCAGGGCAATTGTCAATCTCATAGCAAAACTCAGAGGTTCTTCAGACTTAGCTGTATTGTTGCACACATGAACCACTAATAAGTCATTAGAATGGGATGTAGAATTTTAAAAAGTAAAATTGTTCTGTTTAGCTCAAAAAGGATAGAAAAGAAGGGGGGGGGGGTGGTGAAGAAAAATTGTAAATTGAAATTTTCACTTGCATTCATATGCAATGAAGAACATGTGAGGATATGTGCCCTTAAATCTTATTGTATAATGCTATGTATGACGTTATGTATGATTTAATGTAATGATTAATAAAGTTGTTTTATTATTATCTAAAATAATGGTAACATGAACGTTTGGATATTATCATATAGTCCATGAAATGCATAGTATGTGAGTTATGTGATTTAATCACGGAAGATATAAATCATAAGTTTCTTATAAACTCATAATTATAGTTCGTAGCCAGTGATGAAATTGGGCTTTTCATCTGCGAAGACTATAACATATCAACTAAGATGATTTGTCTTAATCATGGAAGTGGAGACTTCTAGTTGATATGTTGATATGTTTTAAGAGTTAAGACATATTGAACTGGACCGCTGTGAGATTTATTATTCTCTTAACGACTGTCAAATGAATAATAAATCTCACGACTTCTATTTGTATGAACTCTTAATCCTGGGAGAATAATGGACCTGATCATGAGATATATGTTGCTTTGATATATCAGGAGTGAGATCTAAAATCACGATCAAAACTTCAGTATATTGGGCAGCCACATTTACTGTTGATGGAACATATATTCTCAAGATGAAATTCATAATCTCTTAACGGAGATATAAAATATTCCTTTAAGATAAGTCTAATGGATTTGGTTATTCAGAGTATTAGGCCTAACCACTTTAGTAAAGAAATACTAAAGTATATATTTATGAAATTGGATTTCATAAATATATGATGAATAACTTAAAGGATTAAACCGGGTACTCAAGGATTAAGATGTAATTTTCAAAGTGGCAGTCTATATTCATGATTTTATATTACTACGAATATTTTATGAAGGGGTTGAGTGTATAATAAAGTCTTGGGATATAATTTATTAATAAGGCCTAGAATACAATTATATTTTTATAATGGTATTAAATATAATTAATGGTAATTTTGAGCTTGTCAAGAGTTGACAGAAAAGTCAAGGCCCATTGGAGCTAGTGTCTTATTAGTCCCTTTTGGTCCCACTTCAAGCCACATACTAAAACCCAATTGGAAATGCCCAATAGGCCAGCCAAATTAGATAATTAATTAATTATAAAGGGAGAAACATACATAATTTTTCATCAGAGAAAAAGACACATCATTGTGAAGTGGTGTGTATGTATGAGTGAAGCCACTCAATTATTCTCTCTTGAAAACTGATTGAGAGACCACACTTTTTGGGCAAAAAGTGGAATTAGAGTGAAGATTAAAAGTGTTCCCAAGTACTTCTAATATTTTGTTTTGAATTTCACAGAACCAAAGAACGCTATTTCGTTCTTAAATTTTGAAATTTACATAGTGCATGTTATCAATCATGAATGAAATAGATCCATGTTTGTTGTTTCCGCCGTGTGTTTTGTATGAGATACAAAACTAGATTTCCAATAGAACACTCAGAAAAAATTATAGTGAGATCAATAAAAGGCAAGCTTAAAGAATGAAAAAGGCATACCAGAAAGGTGATCCCTTAGAGTACCATTTGACAAAAACTCATATACCAACATCTGCATGCAAAAAAATACTTAGATGAAGCCCTCCCTGATGCATGACAGGCTAGAACGATTCAACAATAAAATTAAAAGACAAGAAAAATAAAGATAGAACCTAGGAATCAGCACCAAGTGAGGAAAAACCACTAAAAGTTAGCACTTAGGGTTGGCTGGAGTTGGCACCAAACCGTAAAACCAAAAGAAATTTTCATTCATAAAAAATAATCTCCATTTGATTAGAGTACAATATTTGCTTATATAAAGATATTAAACACTAACTCTAATTCGTGTAGGAAACCGTACTTATTGAATCACAAAACTACCCTTGACTTTAAATAAAAATACTAATTAGCCTAATTATTTATGGCCTAAAATAAAAATATAATTGATGTCCAAAAAGAAATCAAAATAATGCTTTGCTTGCGCTTCCCACATCACTCCCCAAGCTAAATTATCAACACAAATTAAGCAACAAAGTGCAAGAAAAACTTGTTCTAGGAGTGAGCGCCAAACAACTTTGCAGGAGAAACATAATGCTTATGAAAATGAAAATGTAAAGCTATCTTCTCCCAAGTTCAATGCTAAAGAAGATATATAAGGTTTTGATGCATTTTTACAAGAAATCCTTAATTTATGAAGATCTCTATATATACTCTACATTATTAACAAACTTGGCATAACATCTCATCTTAAATCTCTCTAGATTGAATTTGATTTCTTTTGATTGCTTGCAATTGTTCAAAGAAGCTATATGCACGATTTTACGTCTTTCATTTTTTCACTCTTGCAGCTTTTAATATTTGTATGGTTTAACCGCATCAACTTCCCATGTTCATGGAATCATCTCTTGTGTATTCAATGATGAGATTGATGGATAATCCAATATTTTATTGTTCATATATATATATATATATATATACTCATCAAGATGAGAAAAAGTACCTGTTCACCTTCCTCATCGCAATATCCAATCAAAGACACAAGGTTTCGATGATGTAACCTTGATAACAATTCTATCTCTGTCAAGAACTCTGTTTCACCTTGTAAGGATCCCTCTCGTGCACGTTTTATGGCCACAACTGTACCATCAGCTAGAATGCCTTTATAAACCTGTCCGTACCCTCCTTGGCCAACCTGAGTGGAGCTGTTAAAGTTATTTGTAGCCATGACCATTTCTTCAAAAGTGAAATCCTTCACACCATCAATTTTTATGGAGGCCTTAGACACTGCATATTAAATACAGGTCCAATGTTAAAAAATGAAAACATTGTGACACGTGCTGCATATAAAGATTCTATGTCCATGTTTAAAAAAATAACTGATAAAATTATGTATTAATTATCAGAATGTTTTACTTATACTAACACGCATTACATGTTACAAGTAAACAACATTGTTAACATCGTTGATGACTGGTTGTGGTTTTAGCAAGTATGCAACCAAGTCTTTTCATCTCTAAATGATGTTTCCATTCATGGGCCAGTCCAAACTTGGCTGAAGCTTGCTCAACAGCATTAGCTGAGGTAGGGCTAAGATATTGACCTAGCCAGGCTAAGGCCTTTGTAATTGTATAAGCATCAGCTGGCCCAATTGTGTAGAATAGAAACAATTACAAGCAAAGTTAAAAATCATGACATATCTATTTGAATACCCTAACTTTCCTGAACATAAGATACTCACAATGACGTCTTCTTGAAATTGAATGGTACTTCCTCAGATGCACTCTCAGTATCAGTAGAGTAACAACTGAAGACAATGTAACTGCACCTGCAATGGTCCCCAGTACTATGCCAGCCAATGCGCCTTTGCTTAAACCAGAGCTTGGAGAGTTGTCATTCTCTGGAACATTAGTGAAAACTATGAGCACAAACAAAATTAAAAATATCCAGCATTATTCCTCTCATATATGAATACATGAAAGAAGGGAAGATATGAATGAGTAATAGTTCATCTATCCTTGGGGTCAAGTCATGAGTGACATAGGGTGTGAGTTTGAAGCGGTCTTCTTCATCAGTATAGAAGATTAGAACACAACTTAATTGCCCAGAAAATTAGAGATCATCTTGAACTGAGAATTGTCGTTATAAATTTATGTGGTGGATCAAAGTAGTGCAAATGCATCTGTTATACCACTGAACATAGCATCACTGGTGCGTTTGGATTAGCCTTTTGCGGAAAATGCATTTGCTTATTTGCTGAAAGTTGGCAAAAGTACAGTTTTGCTTAGAAAGAGATGGGGTTTTAAAAAGCATTACATAAGCAAATAAGTTAAAAAGCTAATGGAAAAATGCTAATCCAAATGCAGTAGGACCTTTCTTCAACATAGTTGGCAGCAGAAGTAATGGTGATATCCACGTAAATGTGCCACCCACAGACACAAACTAAACATCTCTCAGAATACGAACCCAAACAATAACAGAGCAGTGACATGAGCTTGAAGATTGTCTTTTCGATATAGAGAATTTTAAGGTACAGGTCAAAATAAATTGGAGAAAAATTCAACTGCTAAACAAGCATTAGTTTCAACTACAAGAAAGAACTTCAACATATGGAACCTGCTTCATAATGATTGCTCTTTATCATCAAATCAAGACACCAATTGGTTTTCGGTATAGGCAGGAGACTTTACTAATTCAGCTAATTGGAATCCACTAACTACAAGAAAGCTCTGTTGCAAAACATATCAAAAAAGGGTTTCGAGACAAACCATCTTCATAGAAGCCCAATAGAGGGAAGCTGATTAGTTCATAAGGTCCAAAAAGGTCTTTATTCGAAATATTCCATGTTGTGAGCATGCTGAATATGCGATGAACCTCACTCATATTGAACTTAGTAGCACTGATATCATCATATACAGGAAAAAGCTTCAAATCCATTCTCAGTCGAGGTCCTTGTTCCCATGTAAATGAATCAATGTACAGCTGATAAAGAAACAATTTAAGACCGGATGTCAGGTATTCCTCAAATGGATCTTTGTACGGACGAAAATCTGAGAATCCAGGACTTTTCAACCGATATCCAACAAACAGAGGGGCAGCACAGAAACAAGATACAGGAGCTGTAGGGGAATTTGAATATTCGAAAGGGGGTGCACATTCTTGAGCCAGACAAACAGAAGTTGTATTTGTTGAACTTTGACTGCTATTTTCATCCCTAGGTTCGAATCCACAGAAGTGGGATAGGCTGGAATTCAAGCATAAGGGATTCCCTTGAAGCCTGAAAAAGTTAAAAATAAAAACAAGTGACATGATCATATCAATGTGCTATGTCTGTTACACCTTGCAAAACTAAAACTACAAAGATAACATCCACAATATTTTAACAAGTATTCACATTTTGAAAATGCATTTTGTTACACAAGAAGTTCTATATGAAAAACTAATTAGAAAGCAAAGAATGGGGAAGGAGGTGTAGAAGCAAACCAGACAGCGACATTCGGAAATAGATCAGTGGTGCCTGTAATATTTGAAAGCTTATTATTCTGCAACTCCCTGCAATACAAAAGAACCAAAAGAAATAACTTAGAAGATCCAGTATGAGAGCAACTTTATTGAAGTCAATTCAGGAATTTACAACTTTGAATTTTACCAAAGACCATGCTGTTATCAGAAAAAGGAATCAACTTTATTTTGTACCAATAGTAAAACAAGATGTCTGTTTGATGTGCACACACCCCCAGAATTTTTTTTTGATAGGCAACGTAAAATATTATTAAAAATCATAGCCAACCTGAGTACATGGGGAATGTAACATTGTTGTTTAGGTAAAAGGGAAAATGGACAGTTTCAGAAAATGCTCCTGTTAGTGCGCCTTAGGTTGGTTAGATTTGATGAGGATGAATACCAGATCAATGACACATGGTGGTTCTTAAGGCAAGGGGGTTGGGATTTGTATGGCTAATATGCAAAATCACTTTGAGAAGATGGGGCAAAATAAAGCAAGCTCGGGCACAGACAAATTAGAATCTGATTGGAATCTTGAGCAAGAGTTCAACTATGGAGATCCAGATTTTGAAGTGTCAAGAATCAGATACTGGTTCTCACTTCTCAGCAGAGTGTGCTTGGCCAAGTGTGTCAGATTTTGAGTCCTAATAAGTATTCACTGGCTCAGGATGGAGGGAAACAAAAGAGCATTTGGGATTTGGAAGAATGATTAAGCAAGCAATATTGGTTCGTTGGCCAAGATTATGGAGTTGTTAATGCTGAGTTGGAAGGGGGTAGACTGGTGCTGTGCTAGATGCTGAGGTGAAAAACCGGTGAGAAGCTGTTGGGCTTAAGACTAGGAAAGACTATTGAAGCCCAATGAGGAGAAAGGTTTAGGCTGGAGGAATCTGTTTCACTAGCCCATTAATAGTGATTCTTTAAGCTTTTTTCCATTGGAGTAGATAGATGGGAAAGATACTGTTAGGCCACCGCTAGTGGCGGTTCAGGAGGGAATAAAGAAGTGGACAAACTGTCTTGCGGAGGCATTTTTTGGAGAAAGCTCCTACTTTCTCCTAGGTTAAGAACAAGGTTAAGAAACTGTGGCAATATTTTGGTTCTGTTGAAGAGATGTCTGCCGAAAATGGGATGTTTTTGTCTAAATTCAAAAAATGCAAAGGCTATAGGTATGAGGTGTTGGAATCTTGCAAGTGGCATGTGATCAATAATATTTTGATACTGAGATGCTGTGAACCGGATATGCAATTCATAAATACTTTTCTAGCTAAGATTCTTATTTGGGTAAACTTCCATCATATTCCTGTTGATACTGGGAGCATGAGTAATCAAGTTGTATTGTTGGGAAGCCTTTGTACTTGAACACAATCACTGAGAAACAATTAAGAATGGCATTTGTGAGGTTGTGTGTGCAGGTTGATCAGCAGGCTGATTTTCCTAAAGTGGTCAGTGTTTAATGGTGGTTTCACTGATGTTGAAGAGCCCTTGGAAGTCACAGAACTGTGGTAATTGTAGGTATGGACACAATGAGAGGACATTTTTGAAGAGGCCAATGTAATTATAGCAACCAAAGGAGTCTAATGAGGTACGGAGCAAAGTTGAGAAAGAGAACACTGATGATGATGGATTTATTGAAGTTTCAAATAGAAGGAGGAAAGGGATTGAAGTCATTTAAGAGGGTGAAATTGTGAGAAGTGTGGAGATGAAGCAAATATCTCAAAGGGAAGCTCTTGATACAAACAAATTTTTCTTGTTTGATGATGTAGGGGAGGAAAAGTATGATGATCAAGGAGTAGAAGTGGCTGTTCTGGAGGATGTAGCAGTGCTTAATGTTGGGTATATCGAACCTGATGTAGATGTTTTTTCTCCAGGCAGGTAGGAGTTGGGATGAGAGTTAGATTGGGCTTTAAAGAAGTAGAAAGGTAGAAGTTTTCAAAAGACCAATGGTAAAGCTAGCTTGGGCAGCTACCATCTATCATCTTTGGCTTTTTTGAAATTCTCAAATATATATAATGGGAGAGCCAGGCTTGCAAGCTATAGGTGCCAGCATTAAATATAGGTTGTTTTGGTGTAACAATATAAACCATACTGCTTTGAATAGGCCTCTGTTGTCCATGGTTCTGTAGCAGTTTGCTGTGTTTCTTAGGTATAGCAGTTTCCCTGCTAGTTGTAAATGTTGTAAATATATACATTGTCTAAATGAAAGATTTATGCATTCATCAAAAACAAAAACATTTTCGTTCAGGTCTTACACTGTAAGTTTCTTCATTCCATTCAAAGTCCTAATTTGCCAAATGATGGATGGAACAGAGCCATTCAATGAATTGTTTGCAATTGACCTGCCATGGGGAACACAATTTACCAAATAAATCTAGTTTCTTTTATCAACAGTTTAATCTATTGACTGATATTAACTAGTAACGTTACAATCTCACTATTGTGATAAGTGGAAACTCAAATCTAGATTTTTTTTGTTGGAAAGTTACACACGTAGGTAGTGGGTTTTGAACTCATGACCTTACCCTCCACCCATTCTTACGAAAAGAGGAAGTGCCATTTGAGCTAGAGCTCATTGGCTCAAATTTATATAAATGTGAAGAAAACAAATTTCTGAGCAGATAAATATGAAATAATCTATATTATATCTAAAAGCTGAAGTGTTGCATTTATTTTTGTTATACTCCGGTTGAGCCATATCAGTATCCAAATCATTATTTCTTTTCTTTTCAATTTTCTTATAATTGTTTTTAACATTTACTCTTTTTTTTTTTCACTTTCACCAACCTTCTCCCTCCCTCACCTTTTCATCTCCTCACTATCCTTTTTATTTCCCCACTATCATTTACATCAATATCACTCTTTCTCTTCAGCTTCATCTTCCTTTATTTTGTCTCTTCCTATTCACTCCCTCTTACTATAAATTTATCACTATCTCTTCCATTCTATGCATAGTTTCCCTCACAAAAGTTTTTTTTTAGCTCTCTCTCTCTCTCTCAATTTTTTGATGGTTTTTTTTTTCTTGCATCTCTACTTTAGGTTGATAAATTTGTGTTCCATAGAACCCTACTTTAGGTAAATGCGATTTAGTTTTTGTTGAATGTTATCCTCGATTCTTTAGGTTTTTTTTTTTTTGGTTCTCTTTTATTGTTAAATGTTATCTTGCTATGTTATAAAGAATTAAATATAGTAATGTGATTTAGTTTTGTGTTGATGTTATCCTCGATTCTTTAGGTTGTTTTATTTATTTATTTATTTGTTCTTTTTTATTGTTAAATGTTATCATATTTTGTTATAAAAAATTAAACATAGTATATAAAAATATAATATTATTCTATTATATAACATAATTCAGAGAATTTGGCATTTGTTGTTAAAAATCCACCAAAAAATCAACCTTATGTACTATAAAATCAACCTTATATAATAATATTTTATTATATAACATGATTTGGATAGGTGTTTATTGTTATATCTTCTATTTTTTTTTCCTCATCTTATTTTATTCCCCATTTAAATTCAGCCACATCTTCCATATCATTAAATTATTTGTATTTCCACTCCTCTTATTTAAAAAAATTTAAATATTTAATATTTAACTTAAATTCAATAAATAAAGAACAAAAGAGTAGATTAAAAAAAAAAAAATCAAACGTCAATTAGTAATAAAGAGTAGATAGAGAGAGAGAGAGAGGTTTACGGTAACGAAAAAAAAAACAATACAAAGTAATAAAGAATAGATAAAGGAAAAAAAATCAAACATCAATTAATAACTGTTAATTGGAAAACAAAGAGACTATAAGGAGAAATAAAAAAATTAAATAGATATGACCATACGGAGAACATTAAAAATTTTACAATGTAATAAAATCAATTGTTATATTCACTTAAAAAATTAAATCAATAATAAAAAATGAAATACAATCATATTACTACATTTAAACTTAAATCTAATTAAACTCTAATCATAGAAACTATATTCCCATTCATAACTAAAAGGGAGATGTTCTCCAGTAATCATATAAATTACATAGGAAATAAAGTCATGAAAGTTTAAAATCCCCTTTTTTGACATTTCATTTAACCCTTTATAAATATAAATATAAATATATATATATATATAATCTTCATACATCAATACTTTTAAAAATCTAATGAACGATGCTACATCTCATTTAAAGCTTTTGTTATGCAAATCATCAATCAATAAATATATGATAATACTAAGAAACGTTATGAATGAGATCATGAAAAAAATGATAAAACTAATTAGCTACTATCATTATGGAGTAGTAGTCTATGATTTTACACATCTAAAAAATTGGAATAAATAGAGTTTACTTAAAGTATATATAAAGATTCATATTAAAAAAAAGTATATGTAAATGTTAAAAAAAAAAAAAAAACTTAGGTACAGTACTTAGATGCTGTTTCTTAGATTCCCCTTTTAAAATTTGGTCGTGTAGCTATTTTTTCATGGATGAAAGCGTATTTTATAGTTAAATAGCCACATGGCTAAATTTTAAAGGGAACCTAAAGAACAACACCTAAGATACTGTACATAAGTTTTGTCATAAAAAAAGGATATAAGTAAGGTTTTTATTAATTTAAAAAATAATGAAAAATCAATTGTTAATAATAATAATAATAATAATAATAATAATAATAATAATAATAGTAATATATTTAATGAGATCGCCCTAAAAAAAATTATCCAGCGTAACGTGCGGGTTTGCGACTAATTTACAATAAAATTGAACCACAGGACTAAACATAGAAGAACGAAAAAGAAAGGGAGAATACTCACAATTTTTGAAGTTGAGGGAGAGACGAAAAGCTGGTGGGAATTGCCCCAGTAAGACTATTGTTGGATAACAAGCTGAGCATATTGTTCAAATAATAGATATCAGAAGTCAAGGGAATTGCTAGTATAAATTTTCTTCAAAAACTACTTAAAAAAAAAAAAAATTTGAAAACTGACAAACACGTCTGTAAATATTTTGTAATACCTGGAAAATAAGTTTAAACAAAACAGGAAAAAAAGAAGCAGATAGTTGTCATTCAGGAGATGGAGAATCTTACATAGTTGTCATATTCCCCGAAAGCCTATATGAAGGTATCGTTCCATTTAGCTGATTTGAACTGAGGTCTCTGAAAATGATATAAAGTAAAAAATAAAGAAAACATACGTAGCTAGTGCCTCGTGGAGTTGTCTTTGATAAAGTAAAGAGAAAATTTTATTCAGCCTGGTGCATTTATTTTTCTGATTTAAAAGCCATACTTGATCATCATAGGACTACTAAAAAAGGAAAACAAAATAAAGCAACTTACAGATAATAAAGGTTTGGTATTCGGCTCAAATCAGGAATTGGTCCCTGCAAACTGCAGTTCCTAAGGCTCCTGGCAAACCCAACCAAACCCAAATATTATCGATCTTTCATTAAACACCACATCACATGTGAATGTGCGTACTCCTTGATTTCCATCTTGCAAGTGTATAAAGCTTTTTTGAATTAAAAACATGAAAGGTTTATGATATCTGATTAAGATAATCTAGCTTATTTACAAGTTGTGCAGACTACATAGTGACGTGGAACGTCAAACAGCAAAGGATTAATAAGGAAATCCTGACTTGTTCAGTGGACCAGTGGCCATGATGTTTCACAAAATTGCAATGAAATACCTTCATGCCAACCAACACTTCCAAGTTGAATAACTTTCCCACTTTTATTTCTTTTCAATGAAAGTTGGAATAATTTATGTATTTTTCACTACAAAAAGTACACCATTCTAGGCCAAAATGGCCAAATACCACAATTTTCAGAAGTTATTAGCAACAAAACACTGTTTCGGAAATAAATGGGAAAGTACCACTTTTTCTAGAACTCGAGTTTCAGAAACTCGAGTTCCCCATCAGTTCCGCCATCGTGGCATAGCTGAGCTGGAATTTGTGTGATTAAAAAAAATAATGTGGTACTCGAGCTTGGCAAACTCGAGTTCCATACACAGTACTCGAGTATACCAAACTCGAGTACCTTTTGTAAAAAACATTATGTTTATGTTTACTTTTATGGTACTCGAGCTTGGTGAGCTCGAGTACCTTGTAAGGAACTCGAGTTTTGTAAACTCGAGTTCCTTGTAACTTTTTTTTTTTTTTTTGGATAATCGACAAATAAACAGAAACATAAACATAAAAATAAGTAGTTTTTTTTTTATGTTTTTGTTTATTTAAATAGAAGCATTGTAAAATATAGAGATTTTAATTTAAAAATATGAATTAATTTCTACATTAATTAAATTGTTTATTGTTTTTTTAAAAATTGTTCACTGTTTTTTGCAAAAACTATTTCTACGATTTTGCATAAAATTATTTTATGTTCAGCATTATTTAAAAAATTGTTCACTCTCTTTTCTACGTAAATTATTTTTTGTTCACTATTTAAAAAATTGTTCATTGTTTTCTCATAAAACACCTAGTGAAATCGTGTTTTCTAAATTTAAACACCAAATCTAATTGCTTTTTCATGCATGCTTAAATTTCACAATAATCGAATTTGTTTTTCCGCATTGATAAAATTTATTTCTACATTAATAAAATTTGCTCTCTGCACATCATGTTTACTATATATTTGAATCTGCTTACTGCATTCATAAAATTTGTTTTTTGCATTAATTAAAACTTTTCACTGTTTTCTCATAAAAATTGTTCACTGTTTTCTGCATAAACTGTTTTTAGCATTGGCGCGGCTATTGCACTTAAATGGTTTTTGTGTTTTTTTAAATATGTAACCATATGAATAATGGACAAACTCCATGAAGAAAAAATGAATGATTCGTATAAATCACCTAATGGTAAATGCTTTAAATAATTCGAATTTGTAAAAAAGTTCGAATTAGTTGAATGTAGAAATTCGGGAAAAATCAATGGAAAATCAATGAGGATACAGATTGAAAGACAGACAGATATGCCAAGACAAAATGCTCTCCCGCAGTGATAGATCACTATTCACTGGCAATAGATTACTATTCACTGGCGACAAATCACTATTTCACTGGCGACAGATCACTATTCACTAGCACGCGTGAATAGCTTCCTGAAAAATGAAGACAGTCCAGAAAGATACAGATAGATGTTCAAAAGTTTTTACTGTTTACTAGCATGCATAAAAAGAGATCTGATAGATTAACTTGAGTTAAATTTACCTACTCAGTTTACTTTATCATGGTTCATTTCACCTATAAAAGAGATGGACTATGCAGACAAAAGACAAGTTTCTAAGTTTCAAAGATTCTAAGTTTTTAAGTTTCAAGTTTTAGAAAGCCTTTTGTAATAGCCTTCCCTCTCACTCAGAAAGAATTTTGTACTCTCTCCCCCTCTTGTAATCTTGTAACCTTTCTCTTCAAACAGTTTTAGTTTCAAGCTTGTATCAAAGACAGCAGTTTGTTTTCAAGTTTATCAAAGACTGGAGTTTTTATTTAAGTAAGATTTTACTAGTTTCTGTTTTCATATTCCATACTCCATTTTAACCTTATTTTGAATATATCTATTTTTCTATTTACTTCTTTATTATCTATTTTATCATTGTTTTTGCTACCATATTACTGCAACTACTGCCCACATCTTCAAATCTCACTATGACATTGGGAACATTTAAAATCTTGTTCATGTAGTGTTTTTCCAGCCTATATTGACATGACAAGCCCTACTAACTGAAATTATAATCTGTGGAACATGAAATGAGGTTATAAATATACCACAATAATGATCTTATTTCTACCCCACTAACTTCGTAGATTGACTAAGATATGAGTCGCAACGCCTCAACATCAAATCGTATAATGCGAAACAACTAACGTACATACTTTTCCATTAAATTTTCATTATTTTGTACTTTCAACAAAGAAAATTTCTTAACAAGTCTAGACTATTTGTACATCTTATGTACACCTTCACGATTTGGTACATTCATCGATTTTCCACTGATTTTTCCCGAATTTCTACATTCAACTAATTTGAACTTTTTTACAAATTCGAATTATTCGAGGCATTTACCATTAGGCGGTTTATACGAATCATTCATTTTTCCTTCATGGAGTTTGTCCATTATTAATATGGTTACATAATTTGAAAAACAAAAGAAACCATTTAAGTGCAATAGCCGCGCCAATGCTAAAAACAATTTATGCAGAAAACAGTGAACAATTTTTATGAAAAAACAGTGAACAGTTTTAATTAATGCAAAAAACAGATTTTATGAATGCAGTAAGCAGATTCGAATATACAGTAATCATGATGTGCAGAGAGCAAATTTTATTAATGTAGAAACAGATTTTATCAATGCAGAAAAACAGATTCGATTATTGTGAAATTTAAGCATGAAAAAGCATTCAGATTTGGTGTTCACATTTAGCAAACACGATTTCAGTATATGTTTTATGAGAAAACAGTGAACCATTTTTTAAATAGTGAACAGAAAATAATTTACGCAAAAAAAAGAGTGAACAATTTTTTAAATAATGCTAAACAGAAAATAGTTTTATGCAGAATGCTAGAAATGGTTTTTATAGGAAACAGTGAACAATTTTTATGGGAAAATAATGAACAGTTTTAATTAATGCAGAAAACAGATTTTATGAATGCAGTAAGCAGATTCAAATATACAGTAAACATGATGTGCAGAGAGCAAATTTTATTAGTGTAGAAACAGATTTTATCAATGTAGAAAAACAGATTCGATTATTGTGAAATTTAAGCATGAAAAAGCATTCAGGTTTGGTGTTCAAATTTAGAAAACACGATTTCAGTAGATGTTTTATGAGAAGACAGTGAACAATTTTTTAAATAGTGAACAGAAAATAATTTATGCAGAAAAAGGAGTGGACAATTTTTTAAATAATGCTGAACAAAAAATAGTTTTATGCAGAATTCTAGAAATGGTTTTTACAGAAACAGTGAACAATTTTTATGAGAAAACAATAAATAATTTTAGTTAATGCAGAAAACAGATTTTATAATGCAGTAAGCAGATTCGAATATACTCTAAACATGATGTGCAAAGAGCAAATTTTATTAATGCAGAAATAGATTCTATCAATGCAGAAAAATAGATTCGATTATTGTAAAATTCAAAATGCTGAAAAAGCATTCAGTTTCGGCGTTTAAATTTAAAAAACACAATTTCACTAGGTGTTTTATAAGAAAACGGTGAACAATTTTTTAAATAGTGAGCAGAAAATAATTTACGCAGAAAAGAGAGTGAACAAATTTTTAAATAATGCTAAATAGAAAATTATTTTTTGCAAAATCGTAGAAATAGTTTATGCAAAAAACAATGAACAATTTTTATGAGAAATCAATGAACAGTTTTAATTAATGCAGAAAACAGATTTTATGAATGTAGAAAGCATTTTCGAATATACAATAAATATGATGTGCAGAGAGGAAATTTTATTAATTTAGAAATAGATTTTGTCAATGCATAAAAACAGAAAATAATGGTGAACAGAAAATAATTTTTTAAATAATGGTGAACAGAAAATAATTTTATGCAAAATGCTAGAAATAGTTTATGTAGAAAACAATACTTTTCCATTGAATTTCTAAACAAATTCATACGATCTGCACAACTAACGTACATACTTTTCCATTGAATTTTCATTATTTTGTACTTTCAACGAAGTCAAATTTCTCAATAAGTCTAGACTATCTGTACATCTTATGTACACCTTCACGATTTGGTACATTAATTGATTTTCCATTGATTTTTCCCGAATTTCTACATTCAACTAATTCGAACTTTTTTACAAATTCGAATTATTCAAAGCATTTACCATTAGGTGATTTATACGAATCATTCATTTTTTCTTCATGGAGTTTGTCCATTACTCATATGGTTACATATTTTAAAAAACATAAAAACCATTTAAGAGCAATAGCCGCGCCAATGCTAAAAATAGTTTATGCAGAAAACAATGAACAATTTTTATGAGAAAACAGTGAACAATTTTAATTAATGCAAAAAACAGATTTTATGAATGCAGTAAGCAGATTCGAATATACAGTAAACATGATGTGCAGAGAGCAAATTTTATTAATGTAGAAATAGATTTTATCAATGCGGAAAAACACATTCGATTATTGTGAAATTTAAGCATGCATGAAAAAGCATTTAGATTTGGCGTTTAAATTTAGAAAACACAATTTCACTAGGTATTTTATGAGAAAACAATGAACAATTTTTTAAATAGTGAACAGAAAATAATTTACGCAGAAAGGAGAGTGAACAATTTTTTAAATAATGCTGAACATAAAATAATTTTATGCAAAGTCGTAGAAATAGTTTTACAATGCTTCTATTTAAATAAAATTTAATTAATGAAAAAATTAATTCATATTTTTAAAATAAAATCTCTATATTTTACAATGCTTCTATTTAAATAAATAAAAACATAAAAAACTACTTATTTTTATGTTTATGTTTATTTGTCAATTATCCAAAAAAAAAAAAAAAAGTTACAAGGAACTCGAGTTTACAAAACTCGAGTTCCTTACAAGGTACTCGAGCTCACTAAGCTCGAGTACCATAAAAGTAAACATAAACATAATGTTTTTTACAAAAGGTACTCGAGTTTGGTATACTCGAGTACTGTGCATAGAACTCGAGTTTGCCAAACTCGAGTACCACATTATTGTTTTTAATCACACAAATTCCAGCTTAGCTGTGCCACTGTGGCGGAACTGATGGGGAACTCGAGTTTTTGAAACTCGAGTTCCAAAAAAAGTGGTACTTTCCCATTTATTTCCGAAACAGTGCTTTGTTGCTAATAATTTCTAAAAATTGTGGTATTTGGCCATTTTGGCCCACCATTCTATCTATCTTATTTTACTGTTTTCTTTTGCTAGTATTTTCCTTATTATTTTAGTTTTGCATTTAGGAAAAAACAAAGCTTCTTCTGTCATCAAGGCAAAAAACGTAAATAAAAACTTTTAGCCTTACACTTCAAGGCTAGCACCTTGCTCTGCCTCTACTTTTGGGACCCAGTTACAAACATATGATAATAGTACGAACTTACAACTTCAGCAAATTAGACATTTTGCTATAAGAAGCTGGAATTGTAGCCCCATTGAAGTTATTGTTATCAAGTTGACTGCAAAGCAAAGAAAAATGAAACCATTAAGAAACATGAATATATATATATATATACTTCACAAATATTACATTGTAGAAAGATGAAAAGTGAAAACTTATAACCTTGTTCAAGATGAAAAGCAAACTAAAAAGAAAACAACTTCACAATTTTTAAATGTAGAGACATTTATGTGATAGACACAAAAATATATTTATGCTCTAGGAAAGTAGAAACCGTACAGTATCCGTAATTGTGGCAGTTCAGAGAACTCTGGTGGAAGATACCCCGATAAATTGTTATTATCAAGAAGGCTGCAGGTGCATAGTTGAAGTTGGTTACTGATCTCACAGACTGTACTGGCAGATGACTCGTACGAAATATTGGAATATGACAAACTACTGACTTACAAGTGCAAAAGATTTGGTAACCTAGATAACTCACGAGGGATTTGCCCACTGATCGAATTGTTATTCATGTGACTGCTCACAAAAAAGAGAAGTGGAAGGGTTAGTCCTTGAAGAACTGATTTAGACAATATAACATCAGAAATACACTCACAGATGTTTCATTGCGTTCAAGTTTGCAAATGATGTGGGTATTGGTCCTGATATTTGGTTTTCGTCAATTTGTATTCTGTTCAAGTTTGGAAGGTTCCCAAGCTCTTTAGGTAAAAAACCTGTTAGTTGGTTTCCATTCAGAAGCCTGGAAACACAGAATTAAAGACAAAGCATTTGCACTGCAACATTAAAATACCAAGTATTCTGAAAAATAATATAAAGTAAATTAGTCCAGATTTGATAAGGATCATCTCCTATATTATTTAGAAATCAAAGACTTTAAATATGCATGAACTAGTAGCATATCTCCATTTCTTAACGGTATAGGAATATAATCATCTTCTAACATTGTTGAGTATCTAATCTAACAAGCAGTGAAGCTTCTCAACTTACAAGAGTTTCAAAGATGTAATACTGCCTATCTCCTTTGGTATATTTCCACTTATGCTGTTCCACATAAAACCCCTTCAAAAGAGTAGATAGAGAAAAATATATTAGTAGGATAAGTAAATCAAATGCTACCATCGGATTTTTGAATATTAATTTAAAGGTATCCAAAAGCTATGATTCCAATAAAGATATTTGTAGCACAACTAAATTAGACTTCAGATATCCTTGCCATACAATATTGTCAAATTTGATAACTGGCCAAGCGCTGGTGACAAACTTCCTGACAAATTCATATGTAGTAGTTGCCTGCAGAGAAGCATCCCAAAAGAAAGTTATTAAAGCACCATAGCTAGCTCTTCATTAGAAATGCCTAGATGCAATGCAATTAATAGCCAGGCTTTATCAAAGCTTGACACTCTTATATGTGAACTTGTGACTAGAATATAGTCTAACAAAATGCCAGGCATGAGATAACAATTGAGTCTGAGGGCAATAAGTTTTATAATAAATCATTAGTTATTAATTCTGGACAAATCAAAAGATCATAAAGACAGATTTTACATTAATTAAGACCTGCTAGTGATCATTTGGAAAATTGTGGCTAATAGATCTATTCTAATAAATTTCTTTAATCTTAAATGAACTACAGAACCAATGAATTTTGTTCCCTGCACCAACTCCTATGAGTAGATATAAAAGTGGAAAAGTAAACCTCATCACGCAAGGGGGAAAAAAGAAATACAGGAAGAAAAAAATTTCTATGTGAAAGAAAATATGCAACATTATTCACATCAATAAGGCTCCCTGATAGAAATAAATTCAGGAAAGGATAAAATCATACAATTGTTGAACATGTTGATGTCCATCGTCTAATATTGTATTGTAGCACACAACTCCTGTCCAATTTGAAGTACATGGGTCTCCTTGATCCCAATTACTCAGAGTTTTATTTGGATCTATCAAACTGCTCTTGATGGCCTGCAATGCCTTCACTGCAAATTAATACAAATGTTAATTATTGTTTCATCAACACTACATTTAGAAAGTTCATAAGCTTTGCTGGTCCTTGTGTTTCTATGCTTCTAGTATCTGGGTTTCTGCATTTAAGGAAAGTGAAGTTATTTTTAACAAATATGCATAAACATTATTAGCAGCCCCAAGTTTTGAGCATACACAATCAATAAACCGAATAGCAACTACAGTTCAACCATATGCAACATGAGTTTTTTGATAAGTAAACAAATAATTTATTAGAAAGAATGATCACTCGAATGCGAGTGTTCTTGAAGAATTACAAACGGATACTCATGAGGTCTAAAAAAAAAGTAATAGAACTACAAGACACCCCCAATCGACAGACAATATTCAAACATAGATCTCAAAAGGCTATTTTTAATATCTTGCATCGATTACTTTTCATTCTGAAAAGTCTGGCTATTCCTTTCTCTTCATATGGTCCACATAATACAATGCAAAGTAGATTGCCAATTGCCACACTACCCTGTTATGGTGATGTCCAAACACCCCTCTTTAACTGTATGCAAAACTAATCACTCCTAATTTGCCTAAATTCTTAGGAAATATTGTGAATTTAATCATTTAACCATTATTTATTATAAAATGACTTGTTAGAGAGTACGCAAGTAAAATTTCAGAAAAGTGGTGAAAGTTACACACTGTGTTACCACAGTGTGTAACTCAGCGTATGCTATAATAATAAGCGATTTCAGAAAAATAAGCATCCCCCAAGAACTTAATAGCAAAAATAGCTTGTGAATCATAAAATGCAAAAGTAAGTAAAATCACCTTCATCCGGGTTGGTAATCCCAATATACTGAGCTCCAACAAGTAGTGAAGAACAACACAACCATGCAACAATACATAATCCACAGGTCCAAGCTTTTGACAGATACATCTCACTAACACAGAGAACACCAGAGCTCTCAAATTTCTCTTAGTACCCAAGTCGGGAGTTTCTGGTAGTACCCAAGTGCTTCACCTAATAACAAGAATGAAGAAACAACTATCAAAACTCACACAAATAAATTCTAAAGCAATTCAGTTTAACTGAAAAAAAAAAAAAAAACCATTACAGTACTGGTGGATAAATGTATGAATGAATACTCAAACAAAATAAGAGAATCACTCAGAGTTGTTGTCCCTTACTTACAACTTGAGAAGAAACAAAGTGGCAAAATTGTCATCAAAATGTTCACATATATTAAGATTGAATAGTTTGAAAAAAAAGTTAAGCAAGCAGATATGATAGACTACAATTGAATATTAGAGCAGAAGTTTGAAACTTTAGATTAGACCTAGTGAAGGGTGGTATCTTGCTGACCAAGTCTTCATTAGGAGCGCTCAAGAATTTGAATTTGTCATTGAAAATGGTGCTGACAGCCATAGCCACAGTCACTGTGAGTCACTGACGTTGTGTTTTCTGAATAAAAAATAGTGAAAGCCGGAGCTCAGACTTTAGCTTCCTGATGTCACATTTGTAGTGTTGACCTTGAATCTAAATCCTCTCTCTACATTGTTTTCTTTGTAGTTTGATTTATTTTATTATCAAATTCAGATTTGGCCTGGTTGCTGAGAAGACTATGGGAACAAAATGTTTCATTGTTTTGGGTCTTACATTTGCTGGGACTGTAGAGTTAGTTTGAGTTTACATCTTTCAAGTTGGTCGTGGGTTTTAATTTGATTACGTTTGCAGTGGCAGCCAGTTCTTCGATTTTTGTTTTTTTGTTTGTTGACATTTTGCATTTGGGTCTTTCTTTGATTTTAGGGTTAATTGCACTTTGTCCCCAAAGATATTGGGTCAAGTTCAATCCAGTCCACTAAGGTATAAAATCAACCAACGTCGTCCTTGATTGATTGGTGTAAACTATTAAGAAAATTGCTTAACTTTAATGAAAAGTGAATTTTTTTTTTTCTTAAATTCATGTCCTGGCTACATTAAAAGGTCTATTAAGCCCTTTGTAACACTAAATATATAAATACAAAGTCAAATTAGATAATTAATTTAATCAACACATGTTTGGTGAATTCTAATCTATATATCTATATAAAATCAAAGTCTCTGAAACTCTTACAATTTTTCACGTCATCACTATTTTATTTTTATTTTTATTTTAAATTATTTTTATCTTATCAAGTGTCACAATAGTTTAGTTTAAGTAAAACTCTATTAGATATATGTTTCAAAAGGATGAAAATTCTACTTCAACTAAAATTCTATAACAAAAATAATATATCCAAGTCAAACAATGTGGAAAAAAGGATCAAGTTATATTTGAAGCGAAGTTCCTCCCGAAGGGTCTTAAGAAGCAATCCTAATTTATACTTCCGATTAATTGGGATGATCCTGTTTCTGACGTGATAAGTATATGGTGCAAGAGAGTAAATCTTTTGTATGCATGCGCATGTCCCATGTGTCAAAATAGAAATTGAGAGTAAAATACCTCATCAGTGTGTGTATGTGTGTGTGTGTGTATATATATAGACTTTAGCAATACGTTTCAATGTTTCACTATATATATATATATATATATATATTTTTTTTTTAGAATGCACTTTAAACTTTTCAGTTTGTGTTTTACAGCAATACGTTTTAGTTAGTGTTTTACTTTATTTACTTTTTTATAACAGTTTTTAACTTTATCTATATATATATAAAACCGAAACCTCTGAAACTTTCACAATTTTTCACGTTAACACAATATTAAAATAAAATTATTTTTGTTTAGTCCAAACTTAATAAGAGTGAAATTCTATCTCTCTAACAAGTCCAACTTAAATTCAAACTCATCATTTTCATTTTTTTTAAACAAAATTATTTTTGTTTAATCCAAACTTAACAGGTAGTGCTATTTTTCTAACAAGTTCAAGTTAAACTCAAACTCAAACGTTGTTAATTTATAAATTTTCCCAATACTAATTGAAATCTTAAACGTGAAGTTCAAAAGTTGTTAGAAAGATTGAGTCTATCTAAATCCCTGAACTTATCATATTCTACATGGCATATATATAAACCAGCAAGTGTCTCTCAACTTCACATAGAATTGGGTATATTGGGGTCGTGACACCAAGCAGTAATGGTAGTTCAAGCAAAAGAATAATGGCGAATAAATTATGAACACTATAAAAGCTGAGTAGAGGTATGAACTCTTCTTATATTATTTTTTTCTCCTCTACTTTATTAAAAAAACATATTTTATGATTCTTCATGTTTTTTTTAAAAAGTAATTTTCGTATATGAACCACTAAACTCTCTTTAGTATTTTTTTACAAGATAAAAAAGTTTGCAAGAATTGAAATTATTCTTTTGAATATAACTCATCTTTCTCTTATATTTCTCTATTATTTAATCATATATATTTTGTTTTGTTTCAATAATTCCTAAGCAGTGAATTATCTGATTCTTTAATATTTTTTGGTCTTTCAGAAGTTTTAATATCTGAATTTTTGAGTTATTTTTTTGCATTATCTGAAATTGTAACACAAATTGAAGTCATACAAAAGTAAATGGTGTAGTTTTTTAATCAGTTTAAATTTTTGTAAAATTATTTTAGTCTACCTCACAAATAGATAGGTTCCCGTACATAGCACGGGTTAGCTACTAGTTACTTTAAACTAACATGATACCGGCCGTGTCTATTTCACACACTGAAATGCACACACTCGTACACACAAATGCTACACAGCTAAAAAAATCAATAAAATATAATGGATAAAGTTTCTCTACAACCTATGTTGGAGGAACTCTCTCCAAACTATGATGTGTCAACAACAAAGAGTGACACTTGTCTAGACCCAACTAAAGCTCAAATTCAAGAAATAAACCCCTGTTAAACCAAACGTTAGACTACTTTTCCATATATTTTTTTATTAAAAAAAAACTATTTTCCAACATCATCACCTAAACGCTCAGTCCATCTCTCTCTGTCTATCTCTTTTTTTCAGTGCAAATCCCTTCTCCATCTCTCTTTTGTTCCAGATCCTTTCTCTCTTTCTTCCACTGTTCTCAGCCCTCAACCAATGCTCCCTTTGTTGGTCCCCCCAATCTGTCCATTGAACTTTGAATCATTCCCCTAGTCCGCTCTAAGTTATGCAGTTATTGGGAGTATTGGTGTATCGTTCCTACTTTAACATGTTTGTAATGGCTTTTTGGGGTACTAATATATAGAACAAGTACCGATTATTATGGGTTATTATTTGATTTTTCAAAGGATGTAAAGGAACTAGTACTTAGAACAAGAACAATTAGGCAAAGGTTACAAAATAGTAACACAGAAATCAAGGTAACAAGAGAATAAAAAATTCTCACTGTAAGCCTCTAACAAATTAAAGATTCTTTTATATTTTAGATCAAAAGAAGGTTGAGGAAGGATACTAGAAATTGTGAAGAAGGGTGGCATGAGGGGCGAGTTTGGAGCTTTGGTTACTGGACTAAAGAGAATTTAGGGGGAGAGAGAGAGGATGATTCAGGTCTGATGGGTCTGTAAAAAATGAGAAAAAAGTGCTCTAACATTTGGGGTTAACGGCGTTATTTCTTGAATTTGAGCATCAGTTAGGCCATGACACGTGTCACTCTTTAGTGTTGACACATCATAGTTTGGAGAGAGTTCCTCCAACATAGGTTGTAGAGAAACTTTATCCAAATATAATATAGTTAGCTATTCCAATTCCAAGTAAGCATTCTTTATATTATCCAAGAATAAAGTCTGTTAAATGACCAAACACTTGCTGATATTAGACTCAAGCTCACTCTCTCTCCCGAGTTCCTAACTGATGGTTCTTGAAAAACATGGATAATGAAGGTTGGTTGTGTTCTTGAAGAGCATGGGTGGTCTCTAGTGTTAATGGAAGAGGTGGGCTCGGCCTAAGACACAACCCTCGCCTTCCCCTGATGATCCAGTTGAGCTCTTCAAGAGATGGGCTATTATGGTCCAGTTGAGCTTCTAGCTTAAGGGAATACAATGGGAAAATCGAAAATAGACATTTGGGTTTTGGGTATTCTTGGTCTTTTGAAAGGGAAATTGAAAGAGGAAAATCTATACTGATGTGATGAAACAATCTTCTAACTTCACTTTCACTTTCCCCCAAGCATCCACACTGTACACTACTTAGGTTTTGATGTTAAACCAAAATTGTGTTTCTAAGACATAATTTCTGTATCACATGAATACTACTAAATTTTTGCATTAGAGATATCCAAACTGATATGTAGAATTGAAATAGTGTTTTTAAGACAATTTCTATATAACATGAATAATATTGATTTTTTGAGTTAGAAATATCCAAATCTTAAAGGTTTGGATGTCTGATATCTAAATTGATATTTAGAACTAAAATAGTGTTTTTAATACATAAATTCTATATAACATGAATTCTATTTAATTGTTGTCTTAAATATTTTAAGGTTTGGATGTATGATACCTAAACTGAAATAGTCTTTCTAAGACATAAATTGTGTATAGCATGAATACTATTGCATTTTTGCCTTAGAGATATGCAAACTAATATGTATAACTGAAATAGTCTTTCTAAGACATGATTTCTATATAACATGAATTTTATTGAATTTTTGTGTTAGAGATATCCATACCTTAAATGTTTGGATCTTTGATAACCAAACTAATATTTAGAATTGAAATAGTTTTTTAAGGACATGATTTCTAAATAACATGACTTTTGCTTCCACAATATCAACATCCGTTTTATTTTATAGGAAATGATTGTCGTTTGTTTTTTTGAGAATCAGGAAATGATTATCTTAACATTGTGGATCGGATTGTAATAAGATATTAAGAAGTCATGTGTCATTCGGGTGAACATTATAATCACATTCTCACTCATAAAACGTTGGTTGCATTCACTTTTATGGTCATCTAGTATGCATATGTCTGATATCCAAATTGATATATAGAACTGAAATAGTGTTTTTAAGACATTATTTCTGTATAATATGAATTCTATTGAATTGTTGCCTTAGAGATTTCAAGGTTTGGATGTCTGATACCCAAACTGAAATAGTCTTTCTAAGACATAAATTGTGTATAGCATGAATACTATTGCATTTTTGCCTTAGAGATATGCAAACTAATATGTGGAACTGAAATAGTCTTTCTAAGACATGATTTCTATATAACACGAATTTTATTGAATTTTTGTGTTAGAGATATCCATACCTTAAATGTTTGGATGTTTGATAACCAAACTAATATTTAAAATTGAAATAGTATTTTTAAGACACGATTTCTAAATAACATGATTTTTGCTTCCACAATATCAATATTCATCTTATTTTATAGGAAATGATTGTCGTTCGTTTTTTTGAGAACTAGGAAATGATTATCTTAACATTGTGGATCAGATTGTAATAAGATATTGAGAAGTCATGTGTCATTCGGGTGAACATTTTAGTCACCTTCTCACTTATAAAACGTCAGTTGCATTCACTTTTATGGTCATCTAGTATGCATATCCTTTACCTTAATATCACTCCAAGCCATAACCTTCATGGTATCCCCATAGGTAGATCCTTAAAAGCACTCTAAGCCTATTTATTGTTTATACATGAAGAATGTTAGTATTTTTTTATTATAGATAATTTCAACTTATGACATCTACTCTTAATGATAGCTTTTTATCATCAAACGAAGACACCAATTGGTTTTTGGAGTAGATGAGGATTGAATATTAGATCTCTTATTTAACCATCAGAAATTTTACTAGTTAAGCTAATGGAAACCTACAAAAATATTTATAATTTTGATTTTTTATTTTTGACTTCAATAAGGTAAAATTTTGATTTAACATATGATGTAGGGGGAACATAAAATGCACCTTAATTTAATGAGTTATGTATGACATAAGAGTAATTAGAGGGAACATAAAATACATTAGTCAACTATATAAATGCATTAGTAAAAATCTAGGGAAGCCATTATTTAAATTTATGTCCAATTTTTTTCATACCAAAAATATAAGAGGGAGGGAGGATTTTTGAAAAGTTAAGGGGCCAGGCCCTCCTAGCCCCCTTTCCTCCGCCCTATTGGTGGCAGCATTGAGACGTACCCTAGTTCTCTATTTGCCTATATTTTGAAAATTTATCAACTGGGTTTGTAGTTGTACCATGGGCAATTGAGGCCTACTAGCACTGGTAGCAAATCATGGCATATCCCTTAATAATGAGAAAGAAGAAAATGGCTTATCCCTTAACAAAAATAGAAAGAAGAAAAAGGATAAGAAAGTAAGGAAAAGTGGTTAGTGAACTCGTATCAACAAAAATTTTGCATAACGAGCTAAATATAAATAGAACAAATCAAATTAAAATTTGAGTTGAGGTGAAACATGAGGTTAAGCAATTTAATGTTTGCAATGAACATTTTTGTTTTTCCGGTCTGAATGGAACATGATTGACAACATACAAAGGGTAATCCGCTAAGGTCCCTTAATGCTCATTATGTGCTTTCCTGTTTATTTGGATTTTGGGCATGGACAATTAGAGAATGAAGTAGCCAAAATTTTGTTTACAACAGTTTTTTTTTTCTTCATACAAAAGGGTACTCCAAGCACTGGTTGGCTATACTTCGGCAATGTCAAACCAATGGTGTGCATGTCTTGTACCATCAACCATACTCAACTAGTTTGGATCAATCATGGTTTAGGTGGACTTGGGCTTTTAAAAGAGCATCAACTACATCATTTTGGGCTTTATAAGTCTTGGACTCAGTTTGACCTAGTTTTGTTTGTTGCTAAAACCCTCCATAAGCTTAGACTTAAAATGGGACTCATTAATCTGGATCCAAATAACCCAAGAACCGTGCCAATCTTATATTGGATGGCCTCTAGGGATCCCTTGGCAATTTAGTGCTAATTGAACACTAATATGGAAAAAGGGATTTTATGTAATAAGATAGCTATGTCCGACCTAGGGGTGAGTTTCACACGTTTAAGATCCACCATATGAGAGAGGGGACACAACCATACTCATCTATATCTATATCATATACTATATATAGTAGCAGAAGCTGAGAGAAAGTTAGCTCCTACAATTGAGGAGGTGTTGACAAATAGGAAAAGTGTCTATCTAAAATTCAGACACGTTTAAGTATAAAAACGATAAATTACATTCTTTGGTAAGGCCATAACACCGTTTCAAAGCGATAAATTATAAAAATTGACTACGTTAAAATACTGTTTGGGAGCCTTGGTAGAGGAAATGGGCAGAGTAGCGTTGTGTTCAGCATGTATATAGTAAGTTAGCTACTGTTTTGAAGTAATATGGAAAATAGCATCTCGAGTTTGTAAAACTCGAGATCCTCTTTTTTAAAAACCTCCCTCGTGGTTGCACGCATGCTAACTGGATTAAAAAATATGTCACACAGATCTCGAGTCTTTGAGACTCGATTTTTGCCTTAAAGAAGTCGAGTCTTTAGGACTCGATTTTAATCAAAAGAACAGAAGGATATCGAGTATTAGAAACTCGATATCTTTGTAAATATTGAACAGAACTCGAGTTCTACTGGGAAAATTTTTATAAAACACGCAACACAGATCAAAATGTAGCAGACTTTTCACCCAGCAGACTCTCTCACCCATACACAGACCTCACTAACGCCTCACTCACCCCACACTACATTGCCTCTCACAAATCACCACATTGCATCTCTCCCCACACCACATTGGCTCTCACAACTCCATTGCATCTCTCATTGCTCTTCCCCCTCAACAAATTCATATCTCAGGTAAGGGTTTTTTGATTTAAATGTTATTGTAGTTGGGTATTGGGTGTGGGTTTAAAGAGTTTGACTATTTATTTTGTAGATAGTGTTAATAACTTAGTTTCTTACCAATATTGTGAATTATAAACTTTGTTTTGTTAGTGTTAATTTTTTGAGTATTTATTTGCATGGTTTTTGTGGTGAATGGGTATGTCATGCCCTTTGAATTTGTAATGAAATGGCTTTTTTTGTATTGGGTATGCAATGGGTATGTAAATGTGGCAAATATGCAACATGATAAAATGTTGTATACTTTTACAATGATTTTTCTTTTTTTTTTTGGTTTGTATTGGGTATGAAATGGGTAGTCTTAGCATGACGGAAAAATGATATAAGTATGAAATGTGTAACGAAATTCAAACCAGTTGAATGAATTGGAATTTCTACTTTGTGTAGTTTAAGTAGATAAAATGTTTTTTTAACTACAATACTATCTTGACTCTAACAGGTTTACCATGCCTGAAATTGATATAATCCTCTACCACGGTGGTCCGCTTAAGAATCCCAATGCGAACAAGGGTTTGCCATTTGAAGGGCCGGGTATAAAGTCTTATTATACCCAAATTGATCGTAGGTTGAAGACCCTTGATGAACTGAAGACGATAGTTATGGAGGAATTGTGTGCAAATCCTGCAATACATAGCATACAAATTACTTATCGTATGCCACATGAAGTCTTGAAGAACCAGATTAATTACAAGTATATGGTGATAGAAACAGATAAACATGTAAAGATCATGTTTGACAAGTTGGAGAGAATACCTGAAGTTAGTGGTATTGAGTTATACATACAGTTGGAGCCACGTGCAGATGATGGGATCCAACAAACAGCCACAAGTTTACAGGTTACAGTTCCGGATGCTCAATATGAGTATTCTACACATGTGGATGATGATGTTTATGCCGATGATGATGTTAATGCCGATGATGATGATGATGATGATGATGACAATGATGATGACGACTATGTTGACGAGCCTACTGCAATTAACGGTGAAGATCTTGTCGACAGAGATGACTTTGAAGAGAGGATTGACCAAGCGGACTTTGGGGACTTCGAGAGGGACATCGATGATGACGATACATTGGACGGTAGTAAACCTAATGCTGACAATTTTATTAGTGTCCTAAACATGGAAAACACAATTCCTGCCTACGCACCTCCTGCCTTGTCATTTTCTGCAAATACTTGGGAAAACATGATTGATCCTTCACATGTTGAGATACCATTCGTGTCTACTTGGAGAGAAGGGATGAATTTGTGGAAAGGGTTGACTTTTGCCAATAAAGTAGAGGTGCAGCGCGCATTAGTAAGTTGTGCTCTGAATAAAAACAAACATTTTATGATCACTAGGTCGACAACAAAAAAATTTTGTGCGAAATGCGTGGATGAATCATGCAAGTGGTATGTCTGTGCAGTCATGAAGCCCAATCTCCACGGACTATGGATGGTCACCGTTTATGTGGGTCCTCACACATGTATACCGACTGGGGTGCGGAATGATGGTAGAATGATGACTTGTAATTTTATTGCAGCAGACATTCTTAAGAAGTTATGTGAGGATCACATTACCCCAGTTAAGTATCTCAGATCTATGATAGAGTCGAAATATCAGGGTCATAAGCCTTCTTACTACAAGGTATGGGATGCGAAATAGAAGGCGATTGGGAAGATGTTTGGGAATTGGGAAGAGTCTTACCAAAGGTTGCAAAAGTTGCTAATGGCATATATTGATCAGGATTTGACTACCTAGGTGTTCTATCGTACCAAACCCACCGGTAAAGATGGCATCGTAATTTTGCATTATGTGTATTGGTCTTTCGGTCCAAGCATTGCTGGATTCAAATATTGCAAGCCGGTTATTAGTATTGATGGGACCCATCTCTATGGTAAATATCAAGGAAAGCTGTTGGTCGCAATGGCAACTGACGCTAACAACAAGGTATTTCCTCTCGCCTTCGCTGTTGTGGATTGCGAGTCAGGGTCTAGTTGGAGGTGGTTTTTAAAATGCCTCAGAGATACGATTGGCCACGTGATACCTGACGAAGGCATTTGCATAATTTCTGACCGACATCTCGGTATCAAAAATGCCATTGCAAACTGGCCTAGAGGGGATGATGGAAGACCACAGGTATTTCATAGATATTGCTTGAGACATGTTGCTAGCAACTTCAACACACATTATCAGAACTCGACTCTAAAGTCAGCGGCGTTGAAAGCGGGATATGCTACTCAGGCAGTAAAATTTGATACCATAATGGAGTTCATTAAGCAGGTGGAAATTGAGACCATTAGGAATAAGAAGAAGGTGACGGGGAAGGATGGCAAGGAAAGGATTTTTTGCCATACACATACCTAATGAGCGAGTCTGTGGATATGTGGACCCAGTCACATGATGGTGGGAGACGTTTTGGGGCAATGACAGCCAATATATCAGAGTGCTTCAATGGTGTACTGAAAGGTGCACGGGGCCTTCCTATTGCCGCAATGGTTGAGTTCACTTGGTCCAAACTTGTTGAATATTTCCACGACCGGCACAAAGAAATTACGAATGACTTGTTGGAGGATAAGAAATGGAGTACATATGCCTTCTCCACGTGGGAGGGAAATAGGCGTAAATCTGAGAAACACTATGTCAAGGCATTTAGCGCACAAGAGATGCGATATCAGGTAGTTACTTCACACAACCCCTGTAGCGCAGGAGGGGGAAACCACAATTATGACGTTCGGTTACTGGAAAGAACATGCAGCTATGGAAAATGGCAAAACATAGGGATACCGTGTTCACATGTAATTAGAGTATGTGATGCGGTACACATTGATTCGACCATATATATTCACCCATGTTATAGTTTGAACCATGCCCTTAGCACTTACTCACATGCATTTGTGGTTCCTAAGTCACAGTCATTGTGGAGGGAACCCATGGGGCCAAAGTGGTTGCCTAATTGCGGGGCAAAGGTCGACCAGTGAAGTCAAGAGTAAGGAATGAGATGGATGGAGTGAGGAATAAAGATTGAGCACCGGGATGGCGGAGGGAGGATGCTGATTTGATAGAGAGTCAACCCAAGCAGACATGTGGATTGTGTCACGCTTCAGGGCATAACCGCAGAAAATGTCCGCAGTCTCTTGGCGCTTCCACAAGCGGTCATGTTCCAAACTAGGTAGGTGACAAATGGCAAAATGTTTTGGATTGGGTTGTTCATTCTATGTTTACGTAAACATTACTATCTTGTCTCCTAACCTCCTGCGTCTACGTTTTTCAGGCATGCTTCCATGGACGGCGTTTTGTTGTGCGGACTGCCGATCTTGTGCAAAGTGACTACGTTGTATCGGCACAATTGACATTTTGGTTTTTGCTAAATGAACTTGTAATTCTCTATCCAATGTACTTCTATGAAGATTGTAATTTAAGTAATATGGTTAGAACTGCAAATTAAGCGTGGTTGGGCATATTTACAATGTCGATATATTGAGAATGCCTTTTGCTGTGATTTAAGGGCAGTTACAATGCAAAATTATGTTTATGCAAAGAGCGTAATAGTTTCTATAGTTTGGTGCATCTTGAAGTTTGCCGTTGGATGTGCTTTAAGTGCATTTACATTCTCATGTTCAAATGCCTTTCACTGAGTGTTTGTGTGGATTACATTCCCAACTTCTGTATCGCTCAGCAGGTTGCACACAAGTTTCTGGTATGCATGCCCAGGGGGGGAAAAAAAAAAACTCCCAGTGAAACTCGAGCTTCACAAACTCGAGTTTCATACAACATTCGAGTTTAAAAAACGAGATTTGCTTAGGGGGGAAATTTTTTTTTTTCCCAGTGAAACTCGAGTGTCAAAAACTCGAGTTCCACAAGTGTGAACGCTCCTAAAACAGAGCATCCAATCTGCCTGAAACAGAGCATTGCAGATTGGCAAAAAAATTCCCAGTTAAACTCGAGTGTCAAAAACTCGAGTTCCACTGAAACTCGAGTTTGAAACACTCGAGTTCCTATACAAAGTCGAGTTTAATAGACTCGATTTCTTTTTTTCTTTTTTTTTTTTTTCCAGCATACAACTACTGAGAGCATAACTAATATATACACATTCCTGTTAGATTCTTTGAAGAAGTAAACTTCCAATCAACCCAAGTCATATTAATGAAGCATATTAATGAAATTGAAATAATCTATAAAGGAGTGCATAGGTTAAGGAAACAAATAGCACTTAAAAGATTGAATATTGTAAGAGTAAAAAAGCAAATTCATCACTTGTCCTCAATTCTCATCAAGACAAAATGTGGAGTTGTGCCTTTCGGCCAAATACAAATTTCATGGGTTCAGTATATGCTTTATCCTGGACTACATCTTCTATAACAGAACCTACAGTAGCTGAACCTACAGGAACACCCTCAGTATATGCTTTACACGCAGCCCAAATATTACGTGCACAATCGCGAAAGTGAGCAGCAACGAAGTCCTCAAAATGCTGCAAATAAACTCAAATACTCACAATTCTATTATCTACAATACAAGATAATTATGGTTATGAAAGTACAGACATTGTGACAAAATACATACCGGTGGTGAGTTGGGATAGCTAGTGGGAAAGAGGCAATCAAAGACAAAAAGACCATCATGGTAAGGAGTGCCTGCAGGTCCAATTATAACAGCCCTCAATAGTTCCATCCTTGCTTCATAGACTCTGACAAATACTGTCTCTGCAGAAGAAGAATTGGTGAGAGGCAGGGAAAGATGAGTCATTTCAACAAACTAATAACATGTGATCACCAGAAAATATGATTTTTTGAATTTATATAAAGCAAATTTTTTGGATGGAAAAGAGGAGGGAGCTATCAGAAAGGTAGTTAAGGGTGCAACAACTTGCAAAAAGTAGAAAATCATCCATATTCTAGTATTATACACTTAAGACTACAAGAGTTGGTGTGAAGTGTGATATTAATTCTACCTTAAAACAACCATTTTAATGAATAACAACAAATGGTTGATGAATAACAACAAATGCATATCAACTATTGGAATCACCAAAGCAAATTATCAACAAAAAACTCACAAAACAATTACAGATCATACCCAGACCAAAATCAACAACCCCAGTAACCAAGAACCCCCTTCCCCCCCCAAACAAAATTGACAATCTTTACCAACCCAACAATCAAAACTAACAAAAACCCACGAATCCAATTCCAAATCCCAACAACACAAAACAATCAAATCCCATCGATTTCATCAAAACCCATAATTCTCAAACTTCTAAAGTAACCAATTAAATATAAATTACTTTAATCAAATAAAAAAAATAAAGTACCTCGTACTTGCAAACTATAGGATTTCAAAGTGACATGAAATTGTAGATGGGCAGGATCAGTTCCAAATCTGAAGAAATTGTGGGATACTTAGATACATAATAATTATAGGATAGGAAAAAGGCACTAATATGTTATGCACTTACTCACATATCAAGAAAGTAATTCCCATTCACCACACATAAAAAATATGACACCCTGCAACATGAAAGTCATAAAGAAAAGTGGCAGCATAAATACCTTCAATGCACAGTCCAAGCTCGTCATCAATATGATACCAGGATGCACTGCCTTCATCACAGCCTTTACCCCCCCCCCCCCCCCACCTCTCCTCTTCTCCCATTTAATTAGGTCCAAACATAAGTTGCCTGTTTTTTGTACCAATATACTCAGAATAACATTGAAAATTACCAATACACCAAACTAAGCTAGCAAAGAACATGACCAGAAGAGATGAGGATTTACTACTGCATACGGCAGCATATGGAATAATGCTAAAAGCACATTCACATATCCCACAACATTGGATTATTAAACAGCATCAACATGTAAAGAGTTAAGACATCCCATCATTCAAGAAAAGTAACAAGACAACTAGCAAAAATACTACTAAATAAATAGCATACGTTTCTGAACTGAAATTGCTGAGTGGAACAAGATTCAGTTCATTTGATTTTCTACTGCTTTCAATATCAGTAGAGCACAGCAGCAGAACAAAATAGCATGATAGAACACAGCATGATAGAGCATGATAGAGCACAGCAGCAGAACAAAATAGAAGCATTCTAATATAAGTACCAAGGAGAGCAAATAATAGGAAAGCGAATAATAAGATATTTGATTAAATTTCAATGACTTCAAAGAGAGAACAAGAATTCTTAAAAATTAATCAAACTTTCAAGTCTAACACCTTTTTCACCCAATTGAACCAATTGCTTCAAGATTAAATAAACAATATTATAAAAGAAGACATCATAACATCATCCAAAATAGATGCTTCAGTAACATCTATCTTTTGGAAAATATCACACAAGCGAAAACAAAGTCAGAAAAAATTGATATATAATCACGATAATTATTTGAAAAATAAAGGGAGGGAGTTGGAATTGTGAAAGTAATTTCCCCATCATTTAAAATATTATTGTTCTACATAGCTAATTCAAGGAGCATACCTTTTCAAATTGGTTTCTTGCACCCACTTCCTTTTCAAGCCTCTCTTTATAATCATTTTTGACTTGACTTAAATGTGTCTGATTAGGATAGCAAAAAGAAAAAAAAGACTCAAAATCAATACAAAAGGAAAAAATACCACAAGCCAGTTTTTAGAAACAGCAAGCTGGCAAAGAACATTTCACCTCTTGAGCTTTGATAACGCCCTCAAGCTCTCCCGCCTTTCGGGACCATTCCTCAGAACTTTCTTTGTATAGTTCAACAAGCTTATTAACCTAGACAGTAGTAAAAAATTAAAAGAAAGAAGAGTAACTGGTAAAGAAAAGTCAAATGGCAGTCCTCATGCACTGAGAGATGGTATCATAAATTATGCCACTTGAAGACCAGCCATACAATAAGGTACATGCGCAACTAGCAAAAGTAAAAACATGTCTTGAAGACCACCAAAATAGTAGATCAATCACAGAACCTGGAGACCTACGGTATGTAATAAGCAAACTGTTTTTCATAAGAATAAGATTAAACAATTAAGATCAGAGAATACAGAAGTGCACTTTGTTCACAACTTTTGTGCACCTCACTCTACCTTGTAACTAATTCCAGGAGAGTTAAATTGCTGTAAATGATCATCTCGTCAACATACACAATATTATTAAAATAAAAACAAAAAGTATTAAATCCTGTTTTTTCCATGGAAAACAGGTGTGTGTGCGTGTGTGTGTGTGTGTGTATGCATGCACAAACAAATTGAGCATATTAGGCATGATCAATTATTAGAGCAATCATAAATAAAAATGTCACTGCTAGTGTCCACTATAGGCTCCCAGACCCCAAAGTGCAAAAAAGTTTAAATATGAGTCGAAGGAACATGAACAGTAATTAGTGTCAAAACATAATCACGAGGAACAAAAGCATTGTTCAACCAATTGCTAAACCAAACTGCATTCAGAAACTTCTTCTGTCATGTAGTTAACGATATTGTTCATCCATATCAAAACCCAAAAACCAGACAAAATTTCTCTAAAGCCAGATACATCCGTTGACTTAAGCTCTCCAAACAGACAGATCAAAATATTATTTAAATGCTATAAACCTTTTTGTGGAAAGTATTTAATGCTATAAATATTTAACGAATAAGCAAAGTCCACTGATTGTTTTAATAAGCAAAGTCTTCTGATAGAACTCACTGTTGAGAGTTTAGCAGATAATCGCTCTTCATTGGCTGCAACAGCAGCTTGAGATGAATATAATTCCTACATAAGTGAACAAGAAATATCATTGAGGCATCTGCTACAAAATGAGTGACATTAAAAAACAATTTTGAAGGCCAAATAGAACATATCACAACCTCCTGCAAGGATGTTAGCTTCATTTCTAACTCCCTAACTCTTTCCTTGTGCCATTGTAACGAGCTAGAACATTCATTGAATTGCCTCTCAACCTAAGAGCATTAACGGAAGATTCAAAACAGGCAAAGCAATTATATTATAATTCAAAAACAGAGAGAGATGCTTTACCCATAGTCAGAAAAAAATTAATTGTAAAGGCATTCTTACATCTGCAAGCTTAGTGGACATATCATCCTCAAGATCATTACTTTTTCTACGCAGCTCAATAACACTGTCAACTTTGGCTGTCAACTCATCATTAAGCCACGCATTATGCCTCTCGACAAGGGCCTTCTCCTGCTTAAATCCAAACACAACTTCACTCAGAATGAAGCACAAAAGAAAGTAATAAAAGATAGAAGACATTTGTAGCGGTAGATACTCAGTGTGAAAAAGCAAGTACTCAAAGACAAGCCAGTATGGACATGCCCAAGTAAATAAATAAAGTGAAAACCATAAAAATTGCTGAAGAATCTCGTTTATCTGTCAGCCACCAAATAATTTCAGGTGATTTAATTGTATGTGACAAAGAATACTGACTATCCCTTTACCGAATTGCTAGATACACTATTCTTAGTAGTGTTATGTCCAACTAATGGGTACCATTTGCTAATATGTCAAGTACAATGATGCAAGATCCTTAGAAATTCAGCACTGAATAGAGCTGCCATGTCAACCACCCGGCAAACAGAATGCAGGTCTTCAACAATAATGTTAATGAATAGAAGTACCTTATTGTTAAAGAGTGTGTACTAACTTTTTACGTCACAACGTACATCGTTATCACCTATTTGGCGTAAACTGATAATAAATGGTAGACTAACCAATTTTGCGCATTTTAACCCTCGTGTAATGTTTGGGCGGGGGAGGAGGCTGCGGGCATCATCCTTTTGCTGATCATCGGGCTGCAAAGACATTAGATGTATACAATCAATATACACGGTAATGATAAGAATAAAGTGAACTGCAAACTATTTCATTACATTAATCATTAATGTTATCATACCATAGAGCTGCCTTTGTGTCCTATTTTGTGTCCACCTGTCCCACAAGTGGGTGCTCTTCTAGCGCGTTGCGGTCTACCTCGTGGGGGTGAGGGTTGATGAGGGGAATGCTCGTCCGGTACATCTGTATCTAGATGTACAGTGTCAATCCCAACCAGAGGTCCTAGAGGGGCAGATGATGATGACGTAGGTGGGTAATGATGCTCTGTGTAGAGGCCAGGAGTGGGGATCACTGTCATGGGTTCAGTACGGGGTGTGTCTATGGGCAAAGTGGGTGCACTGTAGCTGGTGGGTGGGTATGAGGATGTCTCGGGGTGCATAGGAGGAGTCAAATGAAGAGGAATACCAAGATCAAAACTGGGCTGCGAAGGTGGGGTGGGTGAAAGGACCTTGGGCTGAGGAGATGCATCTACCATGGGTGGAGGGACCTCGAACTGAGGAGATGCATCTGGGATGGGTGGATGGACCTCGGGCTGAGGAGATGCGTGAGGAATGGGTGCATGTATTTCAGGACTAGTTACAACCCCTCGGGTTGTTGCACGCCGACCACGGCCCGTAGCTGCACTTTAGCTTGGGCTTGCTGTAGCAGGCCGACCACGGCCCCTAGCTATACTTGTGCTTGGGCTTGTTGTAGCAGGCCGACCACGGCCCCTACCTGCGCTTGTGCTTGGACTTGCGGTAGCACGTCGACCATGAGTCGGTGGAATTAAGACTGCTGCGCTTGTGCTTGGGGTTGCACTAGCTGTTGGTTCATTCTCTTGCCCATTGTTTGCCTCCCTATTGTTTGCCTGCTCCCCATTTGGTGCAGGAACACCACCAAGCCCAACCACATTACTTAGGACGCGCTGGACATGGTTGTGTTCTCGGCTGCCTATAGGAAGTATCGCCAACAGCACTAAATGGCTTTCAATCTGAAACGGAGAAAGAACCAGTACAATCAGATTTGAGACATGTATGTATCAATTATACAATGGATAATATAGTACTTATTAATCTACTGAAATACTCAACCTAGAACTAAAAGTTTTATTAGAATACTATATGTAACATAAAGTCTTTAATTGGATGTTAGTCAAATCAAACCAGATTTCACGAAAAAAGAAGTCAATTGATTCTACGTTCGTACATGTACTGAAGAAAAAAGAAGAAGACAATAAAATCTAATTAGAACACATTACCATTATATCTAACTTAGCGCTGTTGCGATCGACATACTTTCGAGTGACCGGACGGTACCAGCGGTAATATGCATGATCGCGGGGCATCTCACCAATCTGAGGAGGTGCATGGCAAAGTCGTTGTTGTCTCATGTCCCATGTAAGGATATACGGTCCATGCTCCTCCCTCCAATTTTTTTCCACCTTCCCATGCAAGTCTATTCTATGCAGTCTATGATCATACACAACATGGTCGGGCCGCTCTTGCGCCAATCCAAATTGTCAAAGGACACGGTCAGGGTGGTGTGTCTCTACTATGCAAAAACACACGAGTGGCACCCTTGCCGTCCACGTATCCCTCCCGGCAACGCAAAAGGCAGGAAGGCAGCCTAAGTCTGCCTCATATGGCTGCCACATAATCTACAATACAAACAAAAGACAATGTTCATAACATTTTCAAATGTGAAACAAGGGGAAGAGTACATAGATAAAGAGAAAAAACTAAAAATAAAATAGAAGAGATGTTAAAACAATGATTTTAAGGAAGGACCTATGCCATCATTTACCTGGCCCGGTTGCACTCTAACTAATTGCTCGCGATAGTAGATCAACGCCATGCCGGATGGCCTACTCTTCGGGCTTGGCACCCGTACCCACCTACAGTTACGAGCGAATAACATAAGACAAGATAATACCACTTAGTTACTAAGAAAAGTACATTGCATAACACTCAAAATATGAAGAAAATACTTACTTAAATGCAAGTGGAGCTTTTGGCCATGGGCCATAATCAGATCCAGGTGGGGGCTCTATCCTCGGGCACAAGAATGGCAACCTTGCCCATGCCCAATACTGAACCAATTGCAACGCCCCACCAATTTGTGATGCGTCTTTCTAGCTTGCTCGGCACAATTCTCTGTACAACCACGCCAAGCAACCACTACCCCAACTATACTACCGTGGACGACAAAGGTTCCGCAGGAACTCCAAAAACATCAGATGCACCCTATCTCCCGACTTGTCCATGAAAAGCTTATCCCCTATTAGCGCTAAAATATAGCACCGGGCGTACTGATGTATCTGCATCTCCGTTGCATCATGAGGCAGTGGCTCTGCAATGCGCTGTACAAGGCGACTGATGAGAATTCTTTGCCCCACCAAAGTTGTGTTGTCATTCGCCGAAACTTCAAAACCAAGCAACTCTACACATAGTTGCTTCCAATCCTCACCCTCCACAGCAGTCGGCCCAATCAAGACCTCATCGTCAATAGGAAGTCCCAAAATGACCTCCACATCTTCTAGGGTGATCGACATCTCACCATGTGGAAGATGGAACGTATGAGTCTCCGGCCACCATCGCTCAACTTGGGCCGTTATTAGGCAATGATCTATCCCTTTGGAAGGGGCCCTAAACAATCCTTCTAGCCCTACCAACTTGATAATGTCTATCACCCGATTATCTTCCATTGTTATGTTTGCCATCTCCTTAGAGCGACCACGGCACGTAAGTGGGCCCAGGTCCTGTAAAATCGATAAAAAATATAGCGGTTGTTAGAACTAGATATACAACTTTGAAAGAACTTACTAAAAATCAAAGACAACGTAAAAATTAAAAGGTTTTTAGAACTAGATCTAGATGTTTCACCTCGCCATTCCAAATGGCCTCTGATCGATGATTTTGTTGATGCGTCAACAATGAAGCATTTTCTGGACCAGGGCGCACGATCGCTGGCTCCTCATCCATCTGAGGCTCCATACTGCAAAGAGTGCTACTGTGAGATCAACACATAGTGGCAGACATACATATACATTAAAAATGAAAACATGAAAAGGCTGAGAAGTAGTGAAGGAGGTAAAAGAAACTATGTGTTAATAAGATCCCATTAAAAGAAATAGTATTAAAAAAATAGTATTCCAATTTTCTGAACCCATTAAAGAATACTCTCAATGAATAACTTAAAAACACTACAGTTTTAGAATGTCTAAGTCTAGAAGCCTATAAAGTTTTCTTACCCTTAGTTGCTTATATTTTTGAAAATCAAGTCAATATGAACAAGAAATTTTTTTTTTTAGATGAATCAAAGATAAATTCAAATTTAAATGAGAAAGGAATACAATTTCTACAACTCAGCTAAATTTAGTATCACAAAAACTACAATAAAACCACAGTACAAGAAAGCAAATAGCAGCACTATTACATATTAGAGAAGAAGAAATACAAAATTCATTTTTTTATAAGTAAATTAAACAAGATTTGGTAACTTATAAACTACAGCTAGCAAATCCACTTTAGTTTTTTAAGGAACCAAGGTTATCAATGAACAATCAATCTAATAAGGCTACTCCATGTATAAAGGATCAGGAAAATTATCAAATTGTGTCAAACATATGATAATAAACAGGTCAGCACCAATTTTTCAATACCTAATTGATTATTTCATATTTAGCTTGCAAAGAAAGAGCATTCACTGACCATATACCAGATTTGCAAAATGTTCTAACTTAACATCAAGTTCTTCTAATAGTTGAATCATTTAATCCTCACAAGTAATAAGATGTGAAATTGCAATTAATACTTCCTCGTTATGTATACAAAATAACAAATCATCATTGAGGCTTCAGTTTTGAATGCTAGCAACATTTATCAATTAAAAGTTTAGTGAGCCACAATATCAATTATTTGTACCTGAGCCAGAATAATTTGGAGTATACATTATCAAAACCATTACTAATTATCAAACATATCCCCTTTATATGTTTCCACTATAAAAATAAAAATTTGCATTGATACAACACCACCGATGCCAATATTCATTCATTTACTAAACCAAAGAAAAGATATAAATAAAATTAGGATTAATAAAGACAGATTCAGTGGTTAACCCACCATGATACTAACAAAGTCATAAGCACCTTTGAAAAGGTTTTCAATCAATAACAACGGTGAAAAATAAAAACATGTTGATTTAGACATTGTTTCAAACAGTTGGTGGGCATTGAAAAATAAATGCAGAACGGAATGAGAGAGAGAGAGACTCACGTGGTAAGTGTAGATGGAGATTAGGGGGTGACCAGCGGTGAGAAATCGATGAAATAGAGAGGGATTGAGTTTCTGGGTGACTGATTTGGGTGTTTCAGTGAGAGTGTGTTTTTGGGTGTTTGAGAGAGTGAGAGACGAAAAGCGTTGATAGAGTGAGAGAGTGAGAGACGGAGAGCGTTGAGAGAGTGAGAGACGGAGACTGTTGACAGTGGTTGAGAGTGAGAGCCGGAGAGCGTTGAGAGACAGAGAGACGGAGTGTTTAAAAGTGGCTGAGAGAGTGACTGAGTGTGTTTGAAAGTGGTGATGTATAGTCAGTGGATTTCGAGTCTTATAAACTCGATTTCCACTTACTGGATATCGAGTTTTATACACCCGATTTCCACTGGGCTAACTCTGCTCCACGTGGAAAAAATTGTCCACGTCAGGGTATTGCCAAAAACCATAAATCGAGTTTTATAAACTCGAGTTCTAATTAAGTCTCGAGTTTATAAAACTCGAGATGCTAGTTTAAAAAATTCTTTTGAAACTGGTCAACTAACTAAAATGTTGGATATTTAATGATAAATGGCAAGGGTGTCAGCCTTGGTATAAAAGGAAACTAACCACTTAAAAAAGAAAAACAAAAGAAAGATTGCTACGGAGAAAGGAGAAAGAGAGATCAAGAGAAAAGAGAGACTAAGAAATAGAAAGGCAGAGAACGGAGAAGGAGAGAGATACATGGCAAAGGCTTGCAATACCAAAGAACAAACTTGCGATACAGGGATAGAGAATGAGGAAAAAAAAAAAAAAAACTGCGATTCAGAGATAGAGAAGGAGAAAAAAGAAAATACATACGACACAAATATAGTCCACCGTCTGTTCCCTCACCGGATTTAGACAACCGCCACGTTTACCGTTAAACCCAACCAAAAGCCTGAAAACAAAAACATAAAAACCCAAAAAAACGGTTTAGGGAGGGAGATATGTAACGTTGAATTGTTAAACAGAGAGATGGGGAGAAAGAGAACAATAGAGAGAGATTGGGTCATGCATAGAGAGTGGAGAAAGAAAAAAAATCTGAGAAGACAGTCAGGCCTCTGCCACCATCAGATCCGTATCCTCCACCGGTTAGTCTCTCTTTTTTGGTTCTTTAAAATGATTTAGTTTTGGGTATTTTGATTGGATTGTATTGGATTGCATTCAGGTTTTGGCTTAGATTCAGTTTTGAGTAAGGAATTTGGCATAGAATGGTTTTTAATATCAGTTATGTGTGTTAGATTTGAGTTTTCTTTTGGATATTTGGGTTAAATTCGTTTTCAGTATATTTCTTTGCTCTAAATAGAAATCTCTGAAGAACATAGATTTATGTGTTGCCAAAAAAATAAAATTCTGTCATTTCATTTATGCTGTTTTTAATTTTTTGTTGAAATATTTTCCCCTTTTTATATTTTCGTTTCCCATGTCTCTTTTCTACCATTGTTGTTAAGGTTTTGCAGTATATAATATAATCTTTCAAAACCACCATCTCTTTCTCATTCTCTTAAACTTTTGCTTTAATCCTCTCCTAATATTGCTACTGTTTTTCCTCTATGGAATGAGTATGCTCCTCCATTCCCGACTATGCTCTGGTGACAAGGTCAGGTTAGGCGCTCCAAGATTGGGTTTTTTTTCTTTTTAATGGTTATTTGTTATCTCATAAGCTAGAGTGAAAACAAACCACAGTGTGTGTATCCAGATTTGTAATGGGACGAAATTTGTTAATATTACTATAAAAGTTTGTTGCTTAGCAGTAGCTAACCCACTGGACTTTCACTCCATAATAGAGATTGACTCAATCACCCATCGTTTAGTAAGAGAAATTTGTTTGTAGCTATTGATGTGCAATATGATGCATGTAACTGTGTAAGGGAATCATGTATGAAAGATGCATAACTTAGGAAATAATCATGAAGTGGGCTGAGTTATGATTTTGATAAGCTACCTTATGGTTTTTACTTGGCTGATTCACTTGTGATTAGAATATGGGAAGAGCTAAGCTAATGCTGTTTCTAGGAAAATTTTGGAGTTCGGTATTGTTAAAGAGTTTGGAGAACTTAGTCCATCAAAGGATTTAGTTGCTGGGTTTTGAGTTGAATGTATTTGTGGATAGTTCTTTGATAAGATTGTATGCAGCAGTGGTTGAAACAATAATGCATGATGTGTGTTTGATAAAATGCCTACCTTGAAAAGATTATATTATGTGGAATATTTTGCTAAATGGTTTACTTATTGTAGTAATTCTCTAGAACTTTTTTTGAAATCAAATTAGTGTGTGCATGAAATGCTTACTTATAATAGATTGTTAGTGTTTAATTGGAAGAAAAGCTAAGCTTGAAATTGATCCAATCAAACTTATCCAACATAGGCATTTTTGCAATGGATGCAACTGCTAGGTCCTAAGAATGGCCTTGAGTTCAAGTTTTGTACAAGATGCCTCATGGACCACTTAAGTTTCTAGCCTAAGATATATGGTTATTTGTATTTGTATAATTGGGGCACGTGAGGATTGATCTAAAAGTATGTACGTAATCAGCTAAATGTGCTGATTCAATAATTACAGAGTATGGCCTGCACGATTGAATTTATGGCCTATGGGACCAAGGTTAGAGTTAGATTGTACGGCCATGTTGTAGTTTGTGAAAGTTTTTGAGCACCATGCTTAGTAGCCAAAAAAAAAAGTACATGTTACTTAGAAGGTAGAAGAGTTTAAGGGTATGAAACTTCCTTGAGTGCTGTTTCCTTTTTGGATTTTGGTTAAGAAGGCCAATGATAGGAGGGTTTAAACCTTTCCCTGCAATTAAGGCCATTGCGACATGTAAGAAAACTCCCCACGTAAAAATCTGCCATGTATAGAATTTAATTAGAAAAGTTACACCGTACGAAAAACTCAAAACCAAACGTAAAACCCATTGATTCCAACCCAAACGCCGCAACCCAGCAAGAAATTTAAAGTCATTCGCTGTTTCAACTTCCACATTTACTGTCAAAAAGCGAAAAGATATTCCATATGAACAAACACATTTACTGTTAAAGATATTCCGAGGGTCAACAAGTTTTTTGGCCTTGCACAGAGAGAGAGAGAGAGAGAGAGAGAGAGAGAGAGAGAGAGAGAGAGAGAGAGAGAAATCTAAAGGCCGCTGCCACGGTTTGGCCAGCATCCCGCCACTGTCAGACTCAAATTTTAATGATGGGGTTATTCGACAATGAAATGGGCAACAATAGCTTTCATTGGTAAGCTAATATAAACATTTGAATCTTGCAATATATGTTTTGTTGCTTGCTGTCATGTCTATGGTTTTTCTAAATGGGACCCGATTTGAATGTTTGGATTTCTTTAAAAGCAGATGAAATTTACACTGTTCTATATATGTTAATTTTGGTATTCTATATATTCATTTTTATTGCATTTCACACGTTCGATGAAATCTCTTTTAGACCTTAACATGTGATGTTTGTATTCTTTTTTTTCCACCTCATACTATGATAAATCTAAATGATTTTTACATTTATGAAAATGAATATGAACAAAAGTTTTCAAGGATGAGTGCTAGAAGATATCAGCATGGTGGATAGAATAAATTATCAACCAAATATGATGCAATTGTTAACATTACATAACATGTACATAGTTTATTGTCATAGCGATGTGATGGTGTGTTTACTTATTGCAGATGGTATTGCACGACAATTTCAAATGAATAAGCAACAATCCTCCAAGAACTTCTCTGGCATTTCTTACTCAAACATCAACCCAACTGTATATAATTGATGGTCTCTACGTTAGAAATATTGCTCTAATGGTAATGGTAACTACATTTTAGTAACACACTTGCAAATTGTTTGATAAAATTCTAATGTTTTTCCAAAATTCATTTTGTATTGTTCATAGTTTTAAGTTTAATAAATGGTGTATAATTTTCCCTATAGTATTTATATTACTTGACTACCTAAAGAGTTCACTATCTACATTGGCCATGGTCAATAATATTTCAAATCATTGCCTTCTTTCTCCTTTGGGTTTGTATTAGTTTGTTTTATATTTTCCTTTTGTTTTTATGTAATTAGTAATGTACTTCATATACTATAATTGTTTTCTTAATTTTATAATCACTATGAAATTGGAGGGTGGGAGAGAGAGACTAACTTTGATTATGATATAGGTTAAAGATTAATGAAAACGTTGGGCAATGATGGCGTTATCCTTAGAAAGACCATGTAATTCAGTAGCTTATCACTATGTTTAGCTATTTGTTTCCATGAAATTTTAGGTCAATTGAGCCACAAGTGAAAGGAAAAGATTTACTCTGACTGTGATATTGCTTTAAGTCCTTTCTCTTTTGGGTTTGTTTTCTACTAAATTATCTCTATCTTTATCTTTATCTTTTTTATAATTCTTTTGTTAGCATTGTATAAATTTTCATTATTAACATAATAAAGCATTGTATTAAAGTTACCTAATATATGTGCTAGATGAAGATGACGTTGCCAGTTTTATTTTTGTGCAGCAATTGGTTATATGTTTTTATTCCTAGGTCACAAATTTCATGTCTTTGATTATTAATAAAGTCAAAACATGCCAAAATCAAGAGATTAAAAAAAAAGAGAAATAAAGGAAAGTCAAAGAAAGAAAAAGAAAATGAAAAATTAAAGGGTAGACAAAATAATAGTTGTTATAAGTGTCATAGAAATTGCGCAAAAATCATCCTGAGTTTGAATCACATTTATAAGTCCTAGAGTATTTTGTGTCTTGATATTACTCCAACAAATGATATTTTAAGGATTACAAGGAATTTTATCATTAGTAGAACCATATATTATATTTAAGTTACTCACAAAAAAAGAAAAACATATTTAGTGGCTTTCTTGGTAGATTTCTATTGATAATTGTTTGTTCTAAGTTTACTTTATGTTTTACTATCAGATTGTATCTAAAACATCAATGACTTAAATCATAGTGCCAATATCCTATAAACCATTAGATCTTTGTTGGGCTAATATTACATCTTTGTGGCATTCTAACTAATATTATGGTTTTGTTTTTTCAGCCAAATCAACTTATAGATAAATATTGACAAATGGCAGGGGGTAGTTATACAGTTACCACAAATCACAAGAAATGTTCGTTGGGGTTAAAAATGTGTGTTTGTTTCAACCTATATGTATTAATCCGAAAGATAACACACTCTATCAAGTCTATGACATTCTATATGTATTATTTTTGTGATCTTCTAAATTTATGAAATTCTATGGTTGGCATTTTTCGTTTTTGTTAGTACCATGGGTTAAAAATGTGTCAAAATGAATGTGTAGAACCTTTGAATATTTGGATTTCTATATTGAAACCATGCAAGTTTAATAAGCATTTGGAATTAACAAGAGATGTGAAATGAGTCATCTTTTTTCTTTTTCTTTTTCTTTGTAGATAGTATAATACATTTGATTAATCAAATTTTTTTTTATTATTATTTGTAAGGTTAAAGGTAAAAATTATTCGTATTTTTTATTGTGCAATTTTTTTTTCATTACCATTATTTCTTCCTGGCCGAAATGGCCAAATACCACTTTTTTTGAAAATATTTTACAATCTACCACTGTTTTTGAAATATGTATGTAACTTGAGTTCCATACATATTTTTCCAAACAATGGTATATGGCCATTTTGACCATTTCTTTCTTCTCTCCCAAAAAATAAAAAAAAAGGAAAAAAATTCTCGCGCATTGCGTGGGTTAACGGCTAGTATTACTGAAAGTTGAAGCATAGTATTTAATGTTGCTATGTTCCGATTGAGCCACATCAGCGTTCATCTCATTATCATTTTTCTTTCCAATTTTTCTATAATTGTTTTTAACATTTACTTGTTATTTTATTTTAATATTTACACTTTTTCCAACCTTTCTCCCTTCCTTACTCTTTCATCTCTCCACTACCCTCTACATTAATATCATTCTTCTTTTTTCTTTTCATCTTCCTTTCTTTTGTCTTTTCTTATTCACACCTTCTTACTATAAATTTGTAACTATCCCATTCAATCTATGCATGGTTTTTTCTCACAAAAAAAGGTTTTCTCTCTCTCTCTCTCTCTCTCTCTCTCTCTCACTCACAATTTTTTGGTGAATTTTTTATTTTTCTTACATCTCTACTTTAGGTTGATAAATTCTTGTGTTCTTTAAAATTCTACTTTGGTTAATGCAATTTTAGATTTTTTTTTTTAAATTGTTGTTTTTTTGTTTCCTTTTAATTGTTAAATGTTATCCTATTGTTATTCTTTCTTATAACTCTAAGTAATGTTGATGGTACTTTTTTTTTGGTTAATTAAGGTTGATGGTTCTTTCTAACAGAGAAAAGAAAAGATTGAAAAAAAATAGAATTTCGTATAGACCTGTACCTAAAGGGGACATGAGTCATTATTTATTGGATTAGAGACAAGATATTAAAGGGGCATATCCTTTGGCCATTGCATTGCATTTCTTGGAGGTTAAAAGATAAAACTTCTCATTATAGGAAAACATTTTGGGTGGGGATAAGGGTGGCATTTTTTTTTTTTTTTTTGTTCTAAGGGTCACAAAAGATCTTATTATAAAGAAAGCTCACAATCATGTCACATGCTTATTACACTAACCATTAGCATTGCCCATTATTCTATCTCACCATGTTTTAGTAGAATTTCGTATAGACCTGTACCTAAAGGGGACATAAGCCTTATTTATTGGATTAGAGACAAGATATTAAAGGGGCATATCCTTTGGCCATTGCATTGCATTTCTTGGAGGTTAAAAGATAAAACTTCTCATTATAGGAAAACATTTTGGGTGGGGATAAGGGTGGCATTTTTTTTTTTTTTTTGTTCTAAGGGTCACAAAAGATCTTATTATAAAGAAAGCTCACAATCATGTCACATGCTTATTACACTAACCATTAGCATTGCCCATTATTCTATCTCACCATGTTTTAGTAGATTTACATTTAGCAACCTAAGATTAGAATTTATTCCCCAACAGAAGACTTGTAGAATCATTCAATTTTTATAGGAAATTAGTCGCAGATTCACGTGATGCGTGGAAATATAAATATTATGTAAGAAAATGTAATATACAAAAAGTAACAATTACTTCAAGTATTTTTTTTTATAAAGATTTTTACACGTATTTTTTTTTTAACTTTTTATCTCTACAAATATATCATTTTATTATATTTTGTGTGTTTGATCAATATTTTTTAAGGTGAACCATATTCTTCTAACTTTGTTGTAGTGTGTTATACTTGCTTAATATACAACTCATCTCTTAGGGAATAAGGAAATTAACATAATAATAAAAAATCATCACAAAATAACAATGTTATCTTAATCAAAATTAAAATAAAACTAAAGAAAGAAAAGATATTATAATAATTTATTAGTCAAACAATTGGCAGGCATATTCAAATTCCTATTTTCAAAAACAACTAAGTATTAATCCAAACCAAAATTCAATCAAAGCTATAAAAGGGAAAGTGAAGACTTCCTTATGGGAAATTAAAAAAACACAATACTAAAACACATATTAAGAAAAAAAAAAAAAAAAAAACCATCAACCTTAATTTGAGTTATAAGAAAGAACAAAAATCTTTTATGTGCAATTGTTCTCTTTATTGGTATTTATTGTTATATATTTTATTTTTACTTTTTTTCTTCTCACCTTAAGTTAGTCAACATTTAAATTCAGTCACATCTTCTACATCATTAAATTATTTATATTTTCACTCCTTTTTATTTTAAAAAATTAAAATTTTAAGATTTTACTTAAATTCAATAAATAAAAGTATCCTCATAAAGTAGAGTAATGCTAGGAACACACTCATTCTCAAATGCAATACATCAAAGGAAAAATGTAATACAAAACTAATGCCAATTGGGAAATACTAAATTAAAAAAGTAATAATGAGGATATCAAACCAAATATAATATAAAGAAACTAATAGTTATGGATATACTAACTTTTTTTTTTAAAGAAATTTTCAACCTATGGCGTCCGCTCCTAATAATAGCTCTTTATTATCATACCAAGATACCAATCAGTTTTTGGCGTAGATTGGGATTGAACCTCAGATCTCTTATACTAACTTAAGGGTAGCAAAATTAAATAAAATAAAAAACTACAATGCATATTTAACGCAATGAAATCATCATCATTGCCAATGGAGAGAGAGAGAGAGAGAGATGGTAAAGAAAAAAAACAATAGTGCAATAAAATCAATCGTTACATTCACTTAAAAAATTAAATCAATAATCTATAATTAAACACAATTAAAGTAATACATTTAAACTTAAAACTAATCAAACTTTAATCATGGAAACCATATTTTCATTCATAATTAAAAGGAGATGTTCTCCTGTAATAATAGAAACTAGCCTGTAGTCTGTGCTTATGCATGGAAATATTAACAATTGTGATGATAAGATGTTCATCTTGATAGATTCAGTTTCCACATTGAGCATTATGAATAGAAATAACTTAACACCAATATTTAAAAATCAAATTGGACACATAGCACAAAATTAAACTACAATTAGAAATTGGACACATAGCATAAAATTAACGACAAAAACTGATCATTGAGCTTGGAATCTTCTTAGAGGTACCAATGAAGCGGTAATGTATGAGAATGTGAAGTAAGTAATAGTGGGATTGAACATTATGTTTGAACCCGACCTTACTTTTAGAAATCTAAAAAGAGGAGGAAAGAGTAGTGTGTGGATCTAGTTGGTAGAGGTTGAGAGAGAAGGAGGAGACATGTTATGACAATATGGCATTAGGAAGAGATGATGTTTTACTTTTATAGTATTTCTTGTTGGACTCCTTGGTTCTAGTAGTGGGATTAGAAGAGCTCCAAACTTTATTGAGTTCACCTATAAAAGTGTGCAGGTGAGATATTCTTGCTTAGGCCAATGAACATTATCATTGTGGTTTTTTTGGCTTCCGTGTTAAATGTTAATGCATCATTTATTTGGGCACAAAAAATTATAAAATTTAGATAAGATACATGACCCAAAATTGGAGTCCAATTTATAATCTAATTAGATTCATTGTGGTTTTCTTGGCTTCCGTGTTAAATATTAATGCATTATTTATTTGAGCACAAAAAATTAGAAAATTTAGATAAGATACATAACACAAAATTGGAGTTCAATTTATAATCTAACTAGAATTTTTTTTCTGAGTTTTGGTTAGGACAAGTGGCGCAAAATTGAGTATCCAAATCTAGACACATAGCACAAAATTAAAATTCTAATTTGAATTCTATTTGAGTTTCTCTCTGTTTCACCTATTATTATATAAATAGATTACATAAGAAATAAATTTTTAAAAATTAAAAATTTATTTTTTGACATTTCATTTAACTTTATATATATAATCTCCACACACAATTACTTTTAAAAATCTAATGAACGTGCTACATCCCATTTAATCTCATTTAACACCTCTGTTATGCAAATCATCAGCCAGTAAATATATGATAATAGTAAAAAATATTATAAATGAGATTATGAAAAAAAAAGGTGATAAAACTAATTAGCTACTATCATTATGAAGTAGTAGTCTATGATTTTACATGTCTAAAGAAGTAGAATATATAAAGTTTGCTTAAGGTATATGCAAAGATTCACATTAAAAAAAGTATATGTAAAGATTTAAAAAAAAATATATTCTATAAATAAATAAAAAGGTATATATAAGGTTTTAATTAACTTAAAAGAAAATGAAAAATCAAATAATAATAATAATAATAATAATAATAATAATAATATATGTATAAGGTAATTACGTTCTCTTTTCTTGAGGTTTGAAGAAATGATACTCCACCTCAAACATGAAGGGAAAAAATATTTTCACCATTTACATTTGTTTGACCAAACTTTGTTAAATTAATATTAAAATATTGTGTACTAACCTGCTTGTGCTTAAGGATAGGTTTCCAAAATTATCCTCAATTTTAGAATTAAAATCTCTTATTTAAAGCGTATTTTAGAATATTAAGTAATGACTTTTGCTTCTTCTTTTTTTCCTTTTTCTTTTCCCAATGAGTTATGGAGAGATTTGTTGTTTCAAATGTTTTGGTACTTTATAAATTTTTCATTTTAATTCTAAATTTATGAGTAATGTTTTTACTAAGCATAGTTAAATATTTATAAACAGATTGTAAAAGAAATTTAAAATATTTTGTTATCTATACTATTATTTAAGGGGTTGCACCTGTTTGGATCGGATTTTTTTTTTGTTCTAAAATACCCCTACAGCCTATGTTTAAGAAGGGGCAAAGTTTGGTAAAAATGCTTTTTTAACTTCCACGTAAAACACTATCTACAAAATAAGACCACACTCACAGTACATTCACGTTAGTTTTCAAACTCAAATTACTTTTTCTTCGGTTCTCCAATTCTCTCAATTCTGTGTTTTCAAACCCCTTTCACCCACCTCTCTGCTTTAGATTTCACTACAAACAACAAAACCAGGTTCTATTTCTCTCAGGGCCACAATCCAACAGGTTCGTTTTTCACTCCATGTCCGATTTTTTTTTTTTTATTTTTTATTTTTTTTATTTTTGTCTTTCAGGTTCGTTTTGCTTCTCTTTTTTGTCTTTCAAGTCTGATTTGCTTCTCTCTTTTTTCTGTTTGCCTTCAAAGCCAATTTCTTTTGTTTGTCTTCAAAGCCAACGAGAAGAGGATCGTCAGGGTATTTCTCCATTCTAGCCGCATAACTGAAGAAACAGAGTGCTTCAATTCCAGCCACCTAACAAAGTATTTATCTACCCCGGCGACGGTATTAGCCTAGAGTATTGAGTCTGTCAAAAAGGTCAGTCTTTCTCCGACTAAATTGATTTGGGTTTTTTAATATGAGTCTTGGAAGCATCACCTATCAAGCGCTCATTGTCAATGAAGGCAACATAGGAAGGCATCATTCTATTGCCTTGCTCATTGGTTATTATCTCCACACAATCACGTTGCCACACTGCCGCACATGAGTACGTCATCCCAAGATCGATACTGATTGCAGGACCCTCTTCTTCACCAACCATTCTTATTTTTGATACGAACACCGCACACACTTTGTCTCAATTGTCACTGAAAGATGTAGATGCAAAAGAACAGTTAAGTCTTTTTTTTTTTTTTTTTCTTTTCTTTTTTATGGAATGGTTTGTGTTTTTGGTAAGCAGTAGAATTAACATGGTCTTATATGTAGTGTTTTTAGGAACTATCCCCACTTCCTAAAAAAGAGTAAAAAAAAACTACCTTCCACTAGCCCTGTAGTTACACAGTTACTTTTTTGAAAAAACTCTTCCTCTAACTACTAAAACACAACCCCACTACCTTAAAATTAAGACATGTTTTAAAGTTTTAACCCACCTCTTTGGCCAAAAATAATAATAATAATACTCTAAATTTAGACTTTTTATAATTATTTCTGATAAGTTACTGCAAGTTTATCCGTTACCAATTGGCAAAATTTATCCATCAAATTCTAATCTCATTAAAAAAAAAAAAAAACCATATACACCATGCCCATCAAAATTTTCATATGTAAAACTTTCAAATTTATTACGTACCCCATTTGTGGATAACATTGAGTTTTTATTTTTTGAGAGAGATGAAGGTGGTAAGATTGAATAACTGGTTGGCTATATGTTTTGAATTACACGTGGGTTTTTTTTTTTGTGGAATTATTTTTTGATGGGAACGGTGGGTTATTGGAACTTTTTAATCCTATTTTATAATCAATGTTTTTGCAAGAGTTCAAAGATGTAGTTTTACCAAACTATTATTTAGTTTTGTCTCTACTTAAACCTAGGGGTCTAGGGGTATTTTGGAACAAAAAAAAAAAAAAAAATCCAGTCCAAACAGGGGAAGCCCCTTAAATAGTAAACTAGCCTCTGAGCACGCGCTCACGCGCGTGCTCAGAGGCTCTTCTATTTGTTGGGTAAAGGTTAATTTAGAGCATTCACGCGCGTGCTCAGAGGCTCTTCTATTTGTTGGGTAAAGGTTAATTTAGAGCATTTATTATAATTTGGGATTACTACATTTTTCAATTACAAAAAACCTAGGGGTGTGATGAGTGTTCTGCGTATTGGATGAACTAATTTATTCATCACACCCCTAGGTTTTTTGTAATTGAAAAATGTAGTAATACCAAATTATAATAAATGCTCTAAATTAATCTTTACCCAACAAATAGAAGAGCCTCTGAGCACGCGCGTGAGCGCGTGCTCAAAGGCTAGTTAATATAAACAGAATGGGGAAGTGTTAGTACTTATTATCCCAAATATATTTAATGAGATCACCCTAAAAAAATTATCCCGTGCAACACGCGGGTTTGTGACTAGTTACACCTAATACCATCTCTACCAATAAGAACACTTTGCTTAAGTTTGTTGGTTTATTAATGTTTTGTGGATGCCAATCCACACAATTTGTATATATCTCTTGACAACAAGACTGCATTGCTAAGAAGACCACTTTGTGATCATATCAATGTGTATGTGAAGCCAGATTTCAAAGCAATCACTACAATCTTTTTTTGTTATAGTTGCAGGAAATGTCTCCTTGTATTGAATCAGATAGCACAATAATAATCTTCTTATTAATCATATTTCACAATTTCACTACAACTCCGTTTATATTGTAAAGTGTGATGTTAGTTTTTAAACTGACAATATTACACCACCTAGTGCTCTAAGTAGTAAGTATATCAGTTCTCAAAAAAACAAAAAAAATGTAATGAAGATCGATAAGAGTGAGACTTTACACAACATCAACAATCAAGGTGGTTGTAAAGACCATTCCCAGTTCGAATTTTCTAGATGGTAGCAACCTCAGGTTCCAATAAATCGATTATACAAAATGAATAAAATCAATTATCGAAAATGTTTTTTATCTAGGCGTGATGGATGGAACGGTTCCGCTAACAAGGTCATTGCCAGATACATCAAATGACACGTAAGGATTCTTCACTGTAGAAGATGATGATGGTGGAGTCACTACCTTTTCAGCATCAGTGACCATAGGATCTGCTGATTTGATGTCAGAATCAGGCATCATATTCCATATAATTTCAAGTTCTCGAACCATCTCTGTTGCTGAAGGTCTAGCATCTGTCTCTTCTTTGCAACACTTGAGAGCCAAAGTCAAAAATCTCATCACACATTCCGAAGGATAAGATCCCATTTGCCCATCAATAACCGAAAAAATCATACCAGATTGATACTTGGCATTAACCTGAAACGGATAAAACCAATTAATAAAAAAAAATTACAAGATATTTTATTACAAAAAAATTAAGCCAGTATCTAAAGGATCAAATAATGTGAACATTAAGCCAAAGTGGTCATAAATCTAATAGAATTGAATAACTGTTTGGCATAAGGTGGGAAAATGAAGAATTTAAAAGGATTTCAATGTTAAGTTAAAACTGAAACTTGCAAAACGAGGATATCTCTCTTCAATATTCATGCGTAGTATAAAATGAAATATAGCAGGAGGTAAAGAAGAGAGACAAACTAAAAGCTATTCTCTATCTACCCTGAATAAATAATGAGTAATAAATTACAGAAGAACAATTTTCCTATCATGCCCAATCACCTGATGTACCAATGTACCATGGGGCCCTATTGAATCAAAGGCAAAAGGTCTAAAATGTTTTACCTCTCTAACAATGTTTTTGCCATGTGAGATTGGAGGCATCCCAGTCAGGAGTTCAAGAAATACAACACCAAGGCTATAAACATCACTTTTGTCTGTGAATTTACGAGTTAAGAAATACTCTGGATCTAGGTAACCCTGCAAATTTTATAAAGAGAATGAGAGAATAAAGAAATAGACATCAAGTTCAAAAAAGAAAAGAAAAGAAATAGACACTAATTGCATCTACGACATTATTAAGTCTATTTCATCTAGAATCAATTTCATTAATTAATTAATTAATTAATTAATTAATTTTATAAAGATATCAAGAATTGCTGCTAAATTTATAATTTTAACAGAAATGGAGATGGCCAACACCACTACCAATTTTTTTTTTTTTTTTTTTTTCTTTTAAGGGTTATGAGCCCATTATAGATTTTCAAATGTTGAAACCATATTTTAAAAAACTGGACCGAACAGAGAACCAAAAAAGAGATAATTTCTTGGCTTTCTAGTCAGACTTGGGTTCAACTGGTGGTTGGACCTTGATGTCATAAATAATATGTTAGCTTAGGTTATTAACTTGTGACCCTAAATTTACTTTTCGTTTGAACATAGGAGAGAGGCCTATACAATGTTATAGAAGATTCACTCATCAACCTAGACTCATACAGAGTTTATAATTCTGTTAGTTAAGCATCAACAATAAGAGTCTTACTGGTGTCCCCTTCACAACTGTAGATACATGAGCAGGCACAACCCCTTCAATATCCGGAACAGGTGCAAGTCGCGAAAGTCCAAAATCAGCAACTTTTGCTATATACCTGGAGTCCAATAATATATTGCTGGCCTTGATATCCCGGTGAAATATTGGAGGATTGGCTTCAGTATGTAGGTAGAGGATGCCCTTAGCCGATTCCAAGGCAATTCTCAATCTCATGGAAAAACTTAGTGGTTCTTTAGACTTAGCTGTATTATTGCACACATGAACCACTATAAGTCATTAGAATGATATGTAGAATGTGAAAAGTAAATAGGTTCTGCTTAACTCAAAAAATGACAAAAAGGTTGGCGGGGGGGGGGGGGGGGGGGAAGTGTACTGTCGCAAATTTTATATTTCAATTTTCACTTGCATTCATACAAAAAAAACTATAGTGAGATCAATAAAACATAAGCTTAAAGAATGAATATAAGGCGTACCAGAAAGGTTATCCCTTAAAGTACGATTTGGCATATACTCATAGACCAACATCTGCATGCAAAACAATACTCACATGAAGCTCTTCCGAGAAAAAATTTTCAACACAAATTCAGCAACAGAGATCAAGAAAGACTAGTCCTAGTTGTGAAAGCCAAACAATTTTGCTGGAGAAACATAGTGCTTATGAAGAAGAAAATGAAAAACTGTATCCTCCCAAGTTCAATGAGAAAGGAGATATTTAAGTATTGTATGCATTTTTTAAAGTCAAATTGATGTGGGATGCACTTTTAATTTTAATTTTGTAGTCAATATGATTTTTATTGGTTACTAGTATTTTTATTTTAGCTCTTAATATTTTATTTTTTAGAAGCAAGGTTATTTTTGTAATAAGTCAATTACGGTCTCCAACTTTAGTTAGGATTAGGGTTTAATAGTCTATATAAGCAAAGTCTTGTATTCCTATTAGGAAGGATTATTTTTATTAAGAAAGAGAGGTGCTACGTTCACAATATTTTCATAACAAATTATAAGTAGTTAGTTATTATTGGTTCTAATTTGAACTTACTACTAAAATTACTTTTCTACTCCACTAATAACAATCCGTAACAATCTGCCACGTAAAATTTGTTGTGAAAATGTTGTGAAAATTTTGTGGGCATAATATTTCTTTTATTTTTATGAATAAAATTTTTATTGAAATTGTCACAATGGTTTGGTGGTACCAACCCTAGGTACTGAATCCTAGGTTCACTATCTTTATTTGTCCTGTCTTTCAATTTTATTTTTGCATGTTCTAGTTTGTTCTGCATCACAAATAAAACCTAATAAATGAAGAAATCTGCATATGCTTCTACATTATTAACAAACAAACTTGGCAGCATCCCATCTGAAATGTCTCTAGATTGAGTTTGATTTCTTGTATTGTTTGCAATTATTCAAAAAAAGCATCTATATAATCAACATATATATATATATATATATATATAAATATATATTCTCTTCAAGATGAGATTTAGTACCTGTTCGCCTTCTTCATCACAATATCCAGTCAAAGACACAAGATTTCGATGATGTAACCTTGACAACAATTCTATCTCTGTCAAGAACTCTGTTTCACCCTGTAAAGATCCCTGTTGTGCACGTTTTATGGCCACAACTGTACCATCGGCTAGAATTCCTTTATAAACCTTTCCGTACCCTCCTTCACCAACCTGAGCGGAGCTGTCAAAGTTGTTTGTAGCCATGACCAATTCTTCAAAAGTAAAATCCTTCACACCATCAATTTTTATTGAGGTCTTAGAGACTGCATATTAAATACAGGTACAATGTTAAAAATGAAAACATAGTGACAGGTGCTGCATTTAAAGATGATGTGCCCACTTATATTAAAATTACTGATAAAATGATAATTGATTATCAGAATGTTTTACTTATGCTAACAGATACACACATTTTTCATCTTACAAGCCAAAAAAATTGTTAACATAATTACTGACTGGTTGTTCTTCAAACTTAGAAGTGATGGAATTCTTCATTTAAATTTTAATCTCTAAATAATGTTTCCATTCACAGCCCAGTCCAAACTTGGCTGAGGCTTGCCCAACAGCATTAGCTAAGATAGGGCTAAGACATTGACCAAGCCAGGCTGAGGCCTTTGTAATTGGAAAAGCATCAGCCTAGCCTAATTGACAGGCCTAATCAGGATGTAGAATGGTAACAATTACAGGCAAAGTTAAAAATCATGACATAACTACCTGAACACCCTAACTTCATAAACATAAGATACTTACAACGACGTTTTCCTGAAATTGCATGGTACTTCCTTGTATGCGCTCTCAGTATCAGTAGAGTAACAACTGCAGACAATGCAACTGCACATGCAATGGTCCCCAGTACTATGCCAACCAATGCGCCTTTGCTTAAACCAGAACTTGAGTTGACATTCTCTGTGACATTAGTGAAAACAATGAGCACAAAAAAATGAAAATTATCCAGCATTATTCTCTCATATATGAATACATGAAAGAAGAGAAGACGTGAATGAGTAGTTCATCTATCCTTGGGGTCAAGTCTTTAGTGACATAGGGTGTGAATTTGAAGTGGCCTTCTTGATAAATATAGAAGAATAGAACACAACTTAATTGCCAGAAAATTACAAATCATCTTGAACAGAGAATTGCAGTTATTAACTCATGTGACAGATCCAGTAGTGCAAATGTATATGTTACACTAGAAGGCCTGTCTTCAACATAGTTGGCAGCAAAAGAAATGGTGATTTTCACTTTAATGTGCCACCCACACACACATACTACACATTTCTCAGAATATGAATTCAAACAATAGAGAATAATGCCACAAGATTAAAGATTGTCTTTAAAGTATAGAAGATTTCAAGGAATAGGTCAAACAAATTGGAGAAAAAAGTTGTGCAATCTTCAGAAGCTAAACAAGCATTAGTTCCAACTACAACAAAGCTCTGTGGCAAAACATATTAGAAAAGTGTTTCAAGACAAACCATCTCTATAGAAGCCCAGTAGAGGGAAGCTGATAAGTTCATAGGGTCCAAAAATGTCACTATCATTGATGTTCCATGATGTGAACAGGCCGAAGATTCGATCAACCTCACTCATATTGAACTTAGTAGTGCTGCTATTTCCATATACAGGAAAAAGCTTCAAGTTCATTCCTAGTCGACGTCCTTCTTCCCAGAAAAATGAATCAATGTACAGCTGATAAAGAAACAAGTCAAGACTAGATGACAGGAACTCCTCAAATGTATTTTTGTATGGACGAAAATCTGAGAATCCAGGACTTTTCAACCGATATCCAACAAACAAGGGGGCAGCACAGAAACAAGCCACAGGAGATGCAGGGGAACTTAAATATTCAAAAGGGGGTGGACATTCTTGAGCTGGACAAACAGAAGTCGTATTTGTTGAACTTTGACTGTTATTTTCATCACTTTCAAAATGACAGAACTGGGATAGGCTGGAGTTAAAGCATAAGGGATTCCCTCGAAGCCTGAAAAAGAAAAAAAATAAAAACAAGTGACACGATCATATCAATGACCTATATCTGTTACACCTAGCAAATTAAAACTAAAAAGATCACATCCACAATCTTTTACTATGAAAGTAATTATGAAGCAAAAATGGGGGGAGGTATAGAAGCGAACCAGACAGTGACATTTGGAGATAGATTAGTAGTGCCTGAAATATTTAAAAGCCCATTATTCTGCAACTCCCTGCAATACAAAAAATCCAAAAGCCATATCTTAGAAAGTCCAAAATATATTAAATTCAACCCAGGAGGTTACACCTTTAAATTTACAGAAGACCATGCTGTAACCAAAAAAAAGGAATCAACTTTATTTTGTACCAATACAAGAACAAGATATTTGTTTGATGCACACAACCTCCCATCATTTAAACAAGGGAAATAGAAACATTGTCATTCAGGTCATATGAAAAATGGATGATCACAGAATATGCTGTCGGTCATGTTGGTTGGATTTGATGAGGATGATTCCCGGATTGATGACACATGGTGGAAGGAGGTACTTGGCACAGCCAAATTAGAATCTGATTGGAAGCTTGAGCAAGAGTTCAACTATTAGTTCTTGCTTCTCAGCAGAAATGTGCATGGCCAAGTGTGTCAGATTTTGAGTCCCAAAAAGTATTCACTGGCTTGGGATGGAGGGAAACAGAATAGCAGTTAGGATTTGGGGGGAATGATTGAGCACAACAAGAATGCAACCCAAGTGTTCGTTGGCCAAAATTCTAGATTTGTTAATGCTGAGTTGGAGGAGGGTTAATCACGTGCTTCTGTTCTAGATGCTGAGGTGGAAAACCAGTGAGAAGTTATTGGGCGTAAGACTGATTGGGATTAGAAGGAGTACTGAAGCCCACTGAGAAGAAAGGTTTGGACTGGAGGAATCTGTTTCACCAGCCCATTAATACTGATTTTTAAAGCTTTTTTTTACTGGAGAAGATAGATGGGAAAAACATTGTTCGGCCACCACTAGTGGTGGTTCAGGAGGTACTAAAGAAGTGGACAAACTGTCTTGTGGGACTGTTTTTGGTGAAAGCTCCTCCTTTCTTCTAGGTTTTAGAAACTATGGCAACCTTTTGGTGCTGTTGAAGTGATGTCTGCTGAAAATGTGATTTTTTTTTTTTTGTAAATTCAAAAATGCCAAGTCTAAGGATGAGGTGTTGAGAATGTTGCAAGTGTCATGTGATCAATAAGCCATTGATGCTGAGGTGATGTGAACCAGGAATTCAGTTATTTAGTCCTTTGTTAACTAATTTTCTTATTTGGGAAAACTTCCATCATATTCCTGTTAAATTTTGAAAGCATGAGTCATTGAGTTGTATTGCAAATGCTGTTGGGATGCAATCACCGATAAACAATTGACAATGGGGTATGCAAGGTTGTGTGTGCAGGTTGGTCAGTGTTGCTTTAATTATTGGCGGTTTCATTGATGTTGAGGTGGAATACCCTTGGAAGCCATAGAAATGTGGTAATTGTAAGGTATTTGAAAATAATGAGAGAACGTGTCCCAAGAGGACAATGGAGGTATGGCAACAAAGGAGTCTAATGAGGCACAGAGGCAAGTAGGGTAAGAGAACACCGATGATGATGGATCAATTGAAGATTCAAATAGAAAAAGGTAAGTATTGAAGAGGGAACACTATGAGTAGTAAGTGTGGAGATGGAGTGGATATCTCATGGAGAGCTCATGCCACAAACAAATTTTCCTTGCTAGATGACCTAGAGGAGGAAAAGTATGGTGATCAAGGGGTGCAAGTAGAGCTGGAGGATGTAGCAGTGATAGATGTTGGGTTTCCTGAATCAGATGTAGATGTTTTTTAGGCAGGTAGGGATTAGGATGAGGAGTTGGATTGGGCTTTAAAGAAGTAGAAAGGTAGAAGTTTTCAAAAGACCAATGGTAAGCTAGCTTGAGTAGCTACCATCTATCTTTGGCTTTTTTGAAATACTCAGATAAAAAAAATGGGAGAGACAGATTTGGGGAAGATTTGTTGCAAGCTGTAGCTGCCGACATTAGATATAGGTTTCTTTGGTGTGAACATATCAAGCATACTGCTTTGAATAGAGTCCTCTGTTGTTCATGGAGGATTCCATCTGCTGGCTTTTTATTCTGGTTAGTTGTGAAGCAATTGGCTGTGTTTCTTAGGAATAGCAGTTTCCTTGCTGGTTGTAAATGTTGTAAAAATATACACTGTCGAATGGAAAGACTTATTCATTCATCAAAAAACAAAAACATTGTCGTTCAGGTCTTACACGGTAAGTTTCTCCATTCCGTTCAAAGTCCTATTTTGCCAAATGATGGATGGAACAGAGCCACTCAATGAATTGTTTGCAATTGACCTGCCAAGGGGAATACTTTATCAAATAAATCCAGTTTCTTTCATTAACAGTTTAATTTAATGAATGATATTATCTAGTTACTTTACAATCTCATGGTTGAGATCAGCAGAAACTCAAACTTAGAAAGAAAAAAAAAATATTAGTAAGTTCTACACACATGTAATGGGTTTTGATCCCACAACCCTACCCTCCACCCATTTTTAGAAAAAGAGGAAGTGTCATTTGAGCTAGAGCTCATTGTCTCAAATCTATATATTACTAAAAGCTGAAGCGTAGCATTTAATGTTGCTACGCTCCAGTTGAGTCACATCATCCTCTACCTCATGCTTTTATTTTAAAATCCTTTTTTCCTTTATGATTTTTCTCTATTTTTTATATATATAAAAAAAATTAAATATAGATTATGGGCAAACATGTTGATGCACTCTATTAAGGTGACTATTCATCTCCTTCTCAAAAAAAAAAAAAAAAAAAAAGACTATTCATCTGCTACTAATCTACTACATATACTAAATCATCTCAATTATTATCCATACAACATGAGTTATTATCTTCGGTTACGACTATTCACATCCTTCCATCCACAATTGGAATTTGGAAGTAAAACGGTTTCTTTGTAACGTAAATACAAAGTTAAGTCTTTAATCCAAATCACCCTTCCATGTTCAATAGCTAATCCAAATCTTATATATTCTACCTATAAGTTCTCTTTCTCCATCTCCACTTTAGTCAACATGTACTCTATTAAGATGACTATTCATCTCCCCCTCAAAAAAAAAAAAAAAAGACTATTCATCTGCTACTAATCTACTAAATATACTAAATCATCTCAATTGTTATCCATACAACATAAGTTATTATATTTGGTTACGACTATTCACATTCTTCCATTTAAAATTGGAATTTGGAAGCAAAATGGTTTCTTTGTAGCATAAATGCAAAGTTAGAGTCTTCTATCCAAATCACCCTTCCAATTTCAATAGCTAATCCAAATCTTATATATTCTACCTGTAAGTTCTCTCTCTCCATCTCCACTTTAGTTTTTTTCCCTCTAAATTTCTGTACTTAGCCAATGCCCAGTAAATATGCAAGACAAAGGTGTGCAAACTATCAAGAATTCAATTCCACTGTTGATTATTGCTTACAATCCTAGAGGAATTTATCGATTCTTTATCGAAATTTTGGGTAATCAATTTCTTTTACATATCACTCTAGATTTTTGTTTAGGTGTGTTTCACAATATTGAATTATCACTATATTTGTATCGCAACTTTTGATGACTTTTTTAATGGTTAGTATTTTTTGTTTAACGTTAAGACTAAATGCTAATTTGCTCACAATGTGCACGATGTTATATTTCTAGAAGGTAGCCAGTCAATCAATGTAACTTATATATTTTTAAAAACAAAAAATAATTATTTTGTGTTTTTTCATTTAATCACAATACAAATTGTTTTTTTTTTACCAATTTTTAGCACTGGCACCCCTATCTATGTGTTTGACAATATTTATGAATTCTTCTCTTGGCTATGTATTTTGACTTATTTTCTTTACATATACGAATTTTGGTCTGTAAAAAATGCGTGCCTTTATTATTTTCAAGGTATCTCTCTCTCTCTCATTACATTTTTCTTATGTGTATCATGTTTGTATTTATCTATCTAACTTATATATATATATATATATATATATATAAAATCTTTTGACGCCTTTTTTTTTTTTTGCCTCTATGGTTGGCCCTTACAACAAATAGATTTCATACTAAACAAAAACTCAATTATGTTGTCATCATTTTTGTTTTTTTTTTTTTTATAAATATTTAAGGGATATTGAAGGAAGTTAAAAGTGACTTTTAGAGTAGTTTGGAGTTCCAATCTTTCTAGGTAGACTTAAAAGATTGAACTATTTTATACAGAAGTAATTGTGTATATATGTCAATTTTTCTCAACATAAAACTTATATGCGTGGCATATTTTGTCTATGAAAGCTAAATAGAATCACTTGGCATTTCTTCAATGGCGGAATTGTCTCCCTCTAAAGACTCATATCTTAATGAATTTGACAACTCTACTTAGTAAACTTCTATTCTCTCTCTTTCTTACTCTATTCTCACAATTCAATATTTTATTACGATCACCAAAAAAAAAAAAAAAAATCTAGATTGTTATTTTGATTGTTTGGTCTCTTTGTGTTAATGGATTCTCATAATTTTAAACATATTTTATTCATAAGGTAATCAATTAGGGTTTGGAATTATTTTATGTAATGGGATTGTAATTATGGGTTACTTGGATTAAAATAATACATTTTGGAATTTTTTCTTGCAATGTGTCTCCAAGCAACTTGATACACAGTTCTCATGCCCAATAAAGATTAAAGTGTTTTTATAGTTGTTTAGAACGAAAAAATATCAATATATTTTGTGGGAGATATTTTGTAACATTAAATTGAATTGATTCTTTTAACATTCATTTAGTGATAATCAAACTATAAATTGTTAGATATTTTTAGAACTCAAAACTTTTATACATAACTCTTTTTTTTTTTTTTTTTGAGAAATATTTTACACGTAACTTATTGTATAGAAAATGATATTTGGATTAATTTATTTTTTCTTTAAGTAGTGAGATTGAAGTAAACGTACTCCATAGACTTTGTTTGTTGTTTGAGGACTTAGAATGTGGTGGAGTTGGGACATATTCCAACTCTATAAATGTATAATAATCATTGCTTTGATTTATACAAATTTCTATAATTTTGATAATATATATTTTTCACCTCTACATTTTTTTTTTGTTACATTCGTTTGTGTGATTATGGTTGGTAATAATTTCTATGCAATATATAGTCTTATTAATTGAATTTTCACTTTAACATTGTCCTATGTTAGTCATTATCCTTTGTAAGTGAGCTATGTTTGGATGATAAGGTGCTAAGGTGATATGTGTCATATTTGGATTGACATATGGCAAATTTCAACAATGAATTTCTCAATAATTGATTTATTTGAAAATTTTCTTTACAATTCAGAATAACTGTAAGTTAATAAGAACCAAATGATTATTTTTGAAAAATACTTATGTTAATATCTCTTCAAAAATATACTTAACATTTAATCTAATTATTTGAAATTTGTTAAAAGAATCTTAAATTTTTAGAAATTGCATTTGACAATGCAAAAATTCACCGAGATAAAATCTTTAACTAATGAAAGATTAAAATATATTTAAGTTTCAAGATTTGCATTTCTTAATTTTAGATTGAATGTTTAAAGATTGTGTTCTTTGAAAAGATATGGATAGAAGGTGGGCTTATTAAACTAAATATCTAATAATAAATATTCAAATTACAAACGTTACTATATATTAGATACAAATGTTTGACTATTCAGCCACCCAAATTGATTTCAACTTTTTATTTTCTTCTTTCTAATTTCAAGTAATTATTAAAATTGAATAGTTCATTATCTTTTTAGTGGATACAATTAAAATTTCAAGCATAATCTACAGCCCAAAGATGAGTTTTGTGTCTCTTCATTTTTCTATAGTTACAATATTTCTCTCTCACTCACACATCAATCTTTTTTTTATTTAAGCTTTACAATATATCTACCAATGTACATTCTAGATACGATCACCTCATCATTTACAACAAAAAAATTAGTTTAATAATATTTGTTCTCCACATTTTTCAATCGAGCTTTAGTTTTCATCATTTTGAGAAGACATCGATTGTTTTTGTCAAAGATTTTCAAAGTTAAGTTGGCAATAGGATGACCATTGAGGTGAACAAAACGCACAAATGGAAATGAACTTTTTTTTTTCCTTTCTTTTTGGTATTCTTACATTTAGTCTATGTGAAGTGATTTTGCTGTTTCCCTTCCCAAATTATTTAATAATATTGACTTTTGTTACTCTTAATTGACTTAGAATTGGCAATACAATGTTAGTTAATCTGAGTTTTTTTGGTAAGTTTTTATTTTGCGTAGTTGATCATCTTTAAGAAAAATATCAAAAAAAGAATAATACAAAATATAATTTACTCTAGAGCATCATTATGCTATTAATGTTTTTATGTATAGATACTTGAGGAACTTGTGATTAATTCTTTTTTGGAATTCCAATTATTCTTTTTTCTAGGCTTCTAGATTAATTTTTAGAGGTGCAAATGATAGCCCAAAGGTAAATACATTCTTTGTGGTGTCCCATATCTATGGTTCAAACCCCACCATCCCCCTTCCACTACTATCTACCTATGAAAAAAAGAAAAGAATGTTAATGTTTGTATTAGTTTGAATAACATTTTATGTCCCATTATTTTCTTAAATCTTTCATATATGCAATGCTTAATTAATTCATATAATATTTTTGAATTAATCTTTTGTTTTCCCCCCCTTTTAGTCTCTTTGTGATTTTGAAATTGCACAAATCCTATTACATAGAACCAGATTAAGCTTATATTGTGGTAACAACAGAAACAATGCCTAAGGTGCCCCCACTTTTGACAAATTAAGCATTACACCTCAAAAACTTCTTAATAGAGTTGATTTCTATGATGAAGTCATTGGTATTTGTAATGCAAGCCTTAATGGAGAGTGAACTTTTAAATTCCATAAGATGTACAACATATGGAACAGGAAAATGAATTTATTTGTACAAAGTTTTGAATAATAGTTTTTGAATAGTTTTGTATACCTACTCTATAATTGTTGTAGTTAAATTTGTCAATGTCACCTTCATTTGGAAGAGAAACCATGAAAAACAAAGAGTAAACTAACATAGTTGATAGTGATTAAAAATTCTTTGATTAATTCCTCTTAGTTAAATGTGTACACTCCTTAATTAAAAAATATATATATATATATATATATATATATCTTAATATCACTAAGCTAAAGGTAGTATACTATTTAATCATTTTGCCAAATTTTTGTATTAAAGTTATAGATTCTATCTTCTAATAGACGTTTGTGTTGGATGATTTATATATCTATAATTGGTTATTCAAACTAAGAATTCCTCGTCATATGTTACTCTCTAAAGATCTTATTAGCTATAGATGTTACTTTTGGATTAATGAGACAAGATCAACAAAACATGACTTTTCTATAATTATATCTAGACGATGCCGCAATGTTATGATGGATAGGTTGGTCTTAATTTATTATATAATCTAAGTAATCATATGGCTTATGAATTTGAAGATTTATATATTGCGGGATTTATTCAAATGTTCATATGATGAAAAAAAAATTGTCTTTTAAATTTTATTTTATTTTATATTTTCACTTTATAATATATGATTTATTGATTATGAGAAAGAACGAAATGTTGATCTTTGTTTAGGAGAAAAATATATCTATAAGAGTTGATTCGCATGTATCTGTATCGTAATTAATAAAGTATATATGGTTACAACTTAATCTAATAGTTCTCACACTATAAAATAAGAGATAACTTTTTTTTATTGCATTGTGTTTCATATTTTTCCGCGCATCGCGCGGGTTTGTGACTAGTTTAAATAAATATGAAGAAAATAAATATGAAATAATTTACAATAAAATTGAACCATATAAATAAACACAAGAAGAAAAATAAAGGGAGACTACTCACAATATTTGAAGACGAGGGAGATCCGAAAAGCTGGTGGGAATTGTTCCAGTAAGACTGTTGTTGGATAACAAGCTGAAATCATTCAAATAATAGATATCAGAATGATATGAATTACCTCAAAATCTACTCAAAAAAGGTAAAAAAAAAAATTAAAAACTGAAAGATGTGTCTGTAAATATTTTGTGATACCTAGAAATTAAATTAAAAAAAAAAAATCAGATTCATGTCATTCAGAAGATGGAGAATCTTACATAGTCGTCATATTCCCCGAAAGCGTATCTGAGGGTATGGTTCCATTTAGCTGATTTAAACTGAGGTCTCTGAAGTTTATATAAAGTAAAATATAAAGTATAAGTAACAAGTGTAGTTTTCTTTGATAACATAAAGAGAAAATTTTATTCAGCTTGGTGCATTTATTTTTTGGAATTATATGACATACTTGATCATCATAGATATACTAAAAAAGGAAAACAAAATAAAGCAACTTACAGATAATAAAGATTTGGTATTTGGCTCAAATTAGGAACCGGTCCCTGCAAACTGCAGTTCCTAAGGCTCCTGGCAAATCCAACCAAACACAAATGTTATCAATCTTGCATGAAATACCATGTTACCTGTGAATGCGCACACTAGTTGATTGCTAGCTCGCAAGTGTATGGAGAACATGCAAGGTTTGTGATATCTAATTAAGACAATATATCTTCTTTACAAGTTGAGAAGAATATACAGTGGTGTAGAATATCAAACAACAAAGGATTAATCAGGAAGTCATGGCTTGTTCAGTCTACCAGTGGCCTTGATGTTTTAGAAAAATGCAATAAAATACCTTCATGCCAACTAACACTTCTAAGTTGAGTAACTTCCCATTTTTATTCCTTTTCAATCAATGTGGAATACTTCATGTATTTTCACAACAAAACGTATACCATTCTATCTATAATATACTCCCATTTAATTTTGCTAGTATTTTCCACTTCATTTTAGTTTTGCATTTTAGAGGAAAACAGAGCTTCTTGTATTATTTAGCCAAATAAATAAATAAAAACTTTCAGCCTTATACTTCAAGGCTAGCACCTTGCTTGCCTTTACTTTTGGGACCTAGTTACAGACATACGATAATAATATGAACTTACAACTTCAGCAATTTAGACATGTTGCTATAAGAAGATGGAATTGTAGTCCCATTGAAGTTATTGTTATCGAGTTGACTGCAAAACAAATAAAATGAAACCATTAAGAAACTTGAAAAAAAGAATTTAACTAAATCTATGCTCTAGGAAAAGTAAAAATCATACAGTATTCGTAAATTTGGCATTGTGGAGAACTCTGGTGGAAGATACCCTGATAAGTTGTTATTATCAAGAATTCTGCAGATGCAGAATTGAAGATGGTTAATGATCTCACAGATTGTACAGACAGATAACTTATGAAATATAAGAATATGGCCAAATACTGACTTACAAGTGAAGAAGACTTGGTAATCTAGATAGCTCACTTGGGATTTGCCCACTAATTAAATTGTTGTCCATATGACTGCTCACAAAAAGAAGTAGAAGGGTTAGTCATAGTAGAATAGATTTTAGACAATATAGCATCAGAACAGAAACACACTCACAAGTGCTGTGTTGCGTTCAAGTTTGCAAATGATTTAGGTATTGATCCTGATATTTGGTTTTGGTCAATTTGTAGTCTTTTCAAATTTGGGAGGTAACCAAGCTCTTCAGGTAAGGGACCTGTTAATTGGTTTCCATTCAGAAGCCTGGATTCACAGAATATGACACAGAGTTAAAGAAAAAGCGAATGCACTGCAATATTCAAATACCAAGAATTCAGAAAAATGCTATAAAGTAAATTAGTCAAGGTTTGATAAGGATTATCTCCTATATTATTTAGAAATCAAAGACTTTAAATATGCATGAACAAGTGGCATATCTCCATTTCTTCACAGTATAGGCATATAATTATCTTATAACATTGTTGAGTATCTAATCCAACCAGCAGAGAAGCTGATAAACTTACAAGAGTTCCAAAGATGTTATATTGCCTATCTCCTTTGGTATAATTCCACTTATGTTGTTCCACATAAAATCCCTTCAAAAGAGTAGATAGAGAAAAATATATCAGTAGGATATATAAATCAAATGCAAAACCATCGGATTTTAGAATATTTTGCAAGAGGTATCTAAAAGCTATGATTCCAATAAAGATATTTGTAGCACAAAAAATAAGACTTCAGACATCCTTTGCCATACAATATTGTCAAATTTGATAACTGGCCAAGCGCTGGTGACAAACTTCCTGACAAATTCATTTGTAGTAGTTGCCTGCAGAGAAGAATCCCAAAAGAAAGTTATTAAAGCACCATAGCTAGATCTTCATTAGAAATGCCTAGATTCAATGCATTTAATAGCCAGGTTTTATCAAAGCTTGACACTCTTATATGTGAACTTGTGACTAGTATAAATATAATATAATGCCAGACATGGGATAACAACTGAGTCTGTAGGCAATTAGTTATATAATAAATCATTAGTTATTAATTCTCGGGACAAATGAAAAGATCATGAAGACAGATTTGAAATTAATTAAGACCTGCTAGTGATCATTTGGAAAATTGTGGCTAATAGATCCTATTCTAATAAATTTCTTTAATCTTAAATGAACTACAGAACCAAGGAATTTTGTTCTCTGCACCAACTAATACGAGTAGATATAAAAGTGGAATAATATATCTCATCATGCAAGGGGGACAAAAGAAACAAAGTAAGAAAAAGTTTTCTATGTGAAAGGAAACATGCTACACTATTCACATCAATGATGCTCCTAAATAGAATTAAAAGCAGGAAAAAATAAAATCATACAATTGTTGAACATGTAGGTATCCATCGCCTAATGTTTTATTGAAGCACACAACTCCTGTCCAATTTGATGTACATGGGTCTCCTTGATCCCAATTACTAATATTATTATAGGGATCCATCAAACTGCTCTTGATGGCCTGCAATGCCTTCACTGCAAATTAATACAAATGTTAATCATTGTCTGCTCAACATTAAATTTAGAAAGTTCATAAGCTTCTCTAGTCCTTATGTTTCTATAATTCTAGTATTAGGATTTCTGCATTAAAGGCAAGCAAAGTCAATTTTAAAAATAAGCATCAACATTATGTGCAGTCCTAAGTTTTGAACATACACAATTGATGAATCGAATAACTATTATAGTTCAACTATAAGAAACACTAATCACTCCCAACTTGGGGGAATTGAATATATGATATGTGAAATTACTAGAAAATGATAAATTAATGATTTTCCTGAAAGCTTAAAATGCTAGAAAATGGGGAATTTAATCATGTAACCATTATTCTAACAACCCCCTAGCGTGTGGGCCTAGATTTTCCTTAATAAGTGAGAACAAGAGATTTTTAACTTCCAATGTCCCAAATGCTTTAGTTGTTAAGAAATTATAAATTTAATTATTTAATCATCATAAATGACTTGTTAGAGAGTATATGAGTAAAATTTCAGAGAAAATAAGCATGCCCTCAAGAACTTAATTGCAAAAGAAGCTTGTGAATCATAAAATGAAAAAGAAAGGCAAAGTAAAGCAAACTCACCTTCTTCCGAGTTGGTTAGCAGATTCTGAGCATCGATAAGCAGTGAAGAACAACACAGCCATGCAACAACAAATAATCCATAACCACAAACTCTTGAAAGATACATCCTGCTAACGCATAGGACACCAAAGCTCCCAAATTTCTCTCACTAGTACCCAAGACTTGAATTTCTGGTAGAATCTGAATGCTCTGCCTATAATAACAAGAAACAAGCTATGGAAACTCAACACAAATAAATCTTAAAATTAATTTAAGTTTTCACCTGAAAGAAACATAAATAACCTTTTCAACTAGTAAGAGAATATATATATATATATATAGAGAGAGAGAGAGAGAGAGAGAGAGAGAGAGAGAGAGAGAAAGAAAGACTTTCATATTAGACCTTTCGATGGGTGGTGGTGTATTGGTGACGGTGATGTTGATAATATTAATAGCAGCCATCTCTTTCTTTTGATGGGTTCAGTGACATGTAACAGGGACAGTAATGCATAATAAAAGTTCGAAAATCTGGGAATATATATTAGAGAAAGGGTCGTTGAAAGTGGACTTGGCTTCTTGTGGGGAGGGTTGAGTGGTAGGGAGTAGGATGAGGTGACAAGAAAAGGAAAGAGCATGTTTTGGAACCATTCTTTGCCAAATGGGACTCTATATATTTGATTTTCTCCCCCTGTTCCCACTAGCAAAACCCAATGTGCATGCATAGACTTTTGGAACTTGGAATTTTTGTTACGTAATCAAAGATCAATTTCTTCGGCTCCAATAAGCGCACACGTCATTTGGTTATTAATTACTTCTTGACTTTTTGCGTTTATAAATGGGTGATTCCAATCTAACAACCTATATTCTATATTTTATAGGGTAACGTTTAGTTATAAAATTAGTTGTAACTTTAAGTTATAACTTTATTTAATATTTTTTTATTGAAGGTAAATTTTGAGAATTTTATTATTGGATTACATCTTTTTTTTATATCCTCAATGCTTGTAAAATTTCTAAAAAATTAAAGATCAATAGTTATGCCATCAATAAATTGTTTAAATTGCTAGTTTTTATATTTTAAAATTAAGCCTATAAATTATATAGTATATAATATCTGATTAACATAAAATTTGACATATGTATCAAGTGTCAAAAACATGCAATTTAACGATTAGATTTTCAAAATATGTAGTAATGTTTAATTTATTGAGTAAGATTGTAGCCTAAGGCTACAACTAATTTTGTAGCTAAATTTTGTCCATTTTTTATTATATATATATATATATATATATATATAAAGAGTAGCTCTTATTGTTGATATGCTCATGCTGAATTACCTCATCTGTTACATTATTATTTTTTTTCATATTTATTCTTTACCTTTAATTTTTTAGACAATATTAAATATATATAAATATATTAGCTTTACAAATTCATTATTAGCTTTATAAATATATTAGCTTTACAATATTAAATTATTAAGTAATTGTAACATAATTAAAGCATAATCAAAGGTGAAAATGCAAGTAAAACCCAAGAAGAAGTCAGTATGATTTAAAATTAACTGATTAATTATTAATTATTAGCATTAGTTAGAAGAAACAGCGCTTTCAGTAAACTCTAACCTCTATCGTCACACACATTTATTTATATTATACACATTCTTCTCTCTCCGTGTCTCTCTCCCTTTGCGTTTTCCTCCACTAATAAAAAAACTCGTTCTTCAACTTCACAACATTCTCCGACACTTTTCTTTGTCTATCCATCTCTCTATTTCTACTTCTATTTCTGTGTGTGTAAAATATACGATACGAACCCCTAACCACCACCGCTACATACGTTCTTATACTGTTGAAGAGAATGATCACTTTGTTAATTATTGAGTTTTCTTTCACGCTTGGTGCTGACTCCAAGCAACCCTTAGGTGCTGACTCCTAAGGTTTTATCTCTTATTCTATTGTTTTTGGTGGTTGTCCTACGTCAAAGATATTGACCTAGCCAGGCTAAGGCCTTTGTAATTGTATAAGCATCAGCTGGCCCAATTGTGTAGAATAGAAACAATTACAAGCAAAGTTAAAAATCATGACATATCTATTTGAATACCTTAACTTTCCTGAACATAAGATACTCACAATGACGTCTTCTTGAAATTGAATGGTACTTCCTCAGATGCACTCTCAGTATCAGTAGAGTAACAACTGCAGACAATGTAGCTGCACCTGCAATGGTCCCCAGTACTATGCTAGCCAATGCGCCTTTGCTTAAACCAGAGCTTGGAGAGTTGTCATTCTCTGGAACATTAGTGAAAACTATGAGCACAAACAAAATTAAAAATATCCAGCATTATTCCTCTCATATATGAATACATGAAAGAAGGGAAGATATGAATGAGTAATAGTTCATCTATCCTTGGGGTCAAGTCATGAGTGACATAGGGTGTGAGTTTGAAGCGGTCTTCTTCATCAGTATAGAAGATTAGAACACAACTTAATTGCCCAGAAAATTAGAGATCATCTTGAACTGAGAATTGTCGTTATAAATTTATGTGGTGGATCAAGTAGTGCAAAAGCATCTGTTATACCACTGAACATAGCATCACTGGTGCGTTTGGATTAGCCTTTTGCGGAAAATGCATTTGCTTATTTGCTGAAAGTTGGCAAAAGTACAGTTTTGCTTAGAAAGAGATGGGGTTTTAAAAAGCATTACATAAGCAAATAAGTTAAAAAGCTAATGGAAAAATGCCAATCCAAATGCAGTAGGACCTTTCTTCAACATAGTTGGCAGCAGAAGTAATGGTGATATCCACGTAAATGTGCCACCCACAGACACAAACTAAACATCTCTCAGAATACGAACCCAAACAATAACAGAGCAATGACATGAGCTTGAAGATTGTCTTTTCGATATAGAGAATTTTAAGGTACAGGTCAAAATAAATTGGAGAAAAAAGTTGAACATTCTTCAACTGCTAAACAAGCATTAGTTTCAACTACAAGAAAGAACTTCAACATATGGAACCTGCTTCATAATGATTGCTCTTTATCATCAAATCAAGACACCAATTGGTTTTCGGTATAAACAAGAGACTTTACTAATTAAGCTAATTGGAATCCACTAACTACAAGAAAGCTCTGTTGCAAAACATATCAAAAAAGGGTTTCGAGACAAACCATCTCCATAGAAGCCCAATAGAGGGAAGCTGATTAGTTCATAAGGTCCAAAAAGTTCTTTATTCGAAATATTCCATGATGTGAGCATGCTGAATACGCGATGAACCTCACTCATATTGAACTTAGTAGCACTGATATCATCATATACAGGAAAAAGCTTCAAATCCATTCTCAGTCGAGGTCCTTGTTCCCATGTAAATGAATCAATGTACAGCTGATAAAGAAACAATTTAAGACCGGATGTCAGGTATTCCTCAAATGCATCTTTGTACGGACGAAAATCTGAGAATCCAGGACTTTTCAACCGATATCCAACAAACAGAGGGGCAGCACAGAAACAAGATACAGGAGCTGTAGGGGAATTTGAATATTCGAAAGGGGGTGCACATTCTTGAGCCAGACAAACAGAAGTTGTATTTGTTGAACTTTGACTGCTATTTTCATCCCTAGGTTCGAATCCACAGAAGTGGGATAGGCTGGAGTTCAAGCATAAGGGATTCCCTTGAAGCCTGAAAAAGTTAAAAATAAAAACAAGTGACATGATCATATCAATGTGCTATGTCTGTTACACCTTGCAAAACTAAAACTACAAAGATAACATCCACAATATTTTAACAAGTATTCACATTTTGAAAATGCATTTTGTTACACAAGAAGTTCTATATGAAAAAATAATTAGAAAGCAAAGAATGGGGAAGGAGGTGTAGAAGCAAACCAGACAGCGACATTCGGAAATAGATCAGTGGTGCCTGTAATATTTGAAAGCTTATTATTCTGCAACTCCCTGCAATACAAAAGAACCAAAAGAAATAACTTAGAAGATCCAGTATGAGAGCAACTTTATTGAAGTCAACCCAGGAATTTACAACTTTGAATTTTACCAAAGACCATGCTGTTATCAGAAAAAGGAATCAACTTTATTTTGTACCAATAGTAAAACAAGATGTCTGTTTGATGTGCACACAGCCCCAGAATTTTTTTTTGATAGGTAACGTAAAATATTATTAAAAATCATAGCCAACCTGAGTACATGGGGAATGTAACATTGTTGTTTAGGTAAAAGGGAAAATGGACAGTTTCAGAAAATGCTCCTGTTAGTGCGCCTTAGGTTGGTTAGATTTGATGAGGATGAATACCAGATCAATGACACATGGTGGTTCTTAAGGCAAGGGGGTTGGGATTTGTATGGCTAATATGCAAAATCACTTTGAGAAGATGGGGCAAAATAAAGCAAGCTTGGGCACAGCCAAATTAGAATCTGATTGGAATCTTGAGCAAGAGTTCAACTATGGAGATCCAGATTTTGAAGTGTCAAGAATCAGATACTGGTTCTCACTTCTCAGCAGAGTGTGCTTGGCCAAGTGTGTCAGATTTTGAGTCCTAATAAATATTCACTGGCTCAGGATGGAGGGAAACAGAAGAGCATTTGGGATTTGGAAGAATGATTGAGCACAGCAATATTGGTTAGTTGGCCAAGATTATAGAGTTGTTAATGCTGAGTTGGAAGGGGGTAGACTGGTGCTGTGCTAGATGCTGAGGTGAAAAACCAGTGAGAAGCTGTTGGGCTTAAGACTAGGAAAGACTATTGAAGCCCAATGAGGAGAAAGGTTTAGGCTAGAGGAATCTGTTTCACTAGCCCATTAATAGTGATTCTTTAAGCTTTTTTCCATTGGAGAAGATAGATGGGAATGATACTGTTAGGCCACCACTCGTGGCGGTTCAGGAGGGAACAAAGAAGTGGACAAACTGTCTTGTGGAGGCATTTTTTGGAGAAAGCTCCTCCTTTCTCTTAGGTTAAGAACAAGGTTAAGAAACTGTGGCAATATTTTGGTTCTGTTGAAGAGATGTCTGCTGAAAATGGGATGTTTTTGTCTAAATTCAAAAAATGCAAAGGCTATAGGTATGAGGTGTTGGAATCTTGCAAGTGGCATGTGATCAATAATATTTTGATACTGAGATGCTGTGAACCGGATATGCAATTCATAAATACTTTTCTAGCTAAGGTTCTTATTTGGGTAAACTTCCATCATATTCCTGTTGATACTGGGAGCATGAGTAATCAAGTTGTATTGTTGGGAAGCCTTTGTACTTGAACACAATCACTGAGAAACAATTAAGAATGGCATTTGTGAGGTTGTGTGTGCAGGTTGATCAGCAGGCTGATTTTCCTAAAGTGGTCAGTGTTTAATGGTGGTTTCACTGATGTTGAAGAGCCCTTGGAAGTCACAGAATTGTGGTAATTGTAGGTATGGACACAATGAGAGGACATTTTCGAAGAGGCCAATGTAATCATAGCAACCAAAGGAGTCTAATGAGGTACGGAGCAAAGTTGAGAAAGAGAACACTGATGATGATGGATTTATTGAAGTTTCAAATAGAAGGAGGAAAGGGATTGAAGTCATTTAAGTGGGTGAAATTGTGAGAAGTGTGGAGATGAAGCAAATATCTCAAAGGGAAGCTCTAGATACAAACAAATTTTTCTTGTTCGATGATGTTGGGGAGGAAAAGTATGATGATCAAGGAGTAGAAGTTGCTGTTCTGGAGGATGTAGCAGTGCTTAATGTTGGGTTTATTGAACCTGATGTAGATGTTTTTTCTCCAGGCAGGTAGGAGTTGGGATGAGAGTTAGATTGGGCTTTAAAGAAGTAGAAAGGTAGAAGTTTTCAAAAGACCAATGGTAAAGCTAGCTTGGGCAGCTACCATCTATCATCCTCGGCTTTTTTGAAATTCTCAAATATATAATGGGAGAGCCAGGCTTGCAAGCTATAGGTGCCAGCATTAAATATAGGTTGTTTTGGTGTAACAATATAAATCATACTGCTTTGAATAGGCCTCTGTTGTCCACGGTTCTGTAGCAGTTGGCTGTGTTTCTTAGGTATAGCAGTTTCCCTGCTAGTTGTAAATGTTGTAAATATATACATTGTCTAAATGAAAGATTTATGCATTCATCAAAAACAAAAACATTTTCGTTCAGGTCTTACACTTTAAGTTTCTTCATTCCATTCAAAGTCCTATTTTGCCAAATGATGGATGGAACAGAGCCATTCAATGAATTGTTTGCAATTGACCCGCCATGGGGAACACAATTTACCAAATAAATCTAGTTTCTTTTATTAATAGTTTAATCTATTGACTGATATTAACTAGTAACGTTACAATCTCACTATTGTGATAAGTGGAAACTCAAATCTAGATTTTTTTTTATTGGAAAGTTACACACGTAGGTAGTGGGTTTTGAACTCATGACCTTACCCTCCACCCATTCTTACGAAAAGAGGAAGTGCCATTTGAGCTAGAGCTCATTGGCTCAAATTTATATAAATGTGAAGAAAACAAATTTCTGAGCAGATAAATATGAAATAATTTACAATAAAATTGAACCACAAAACTAAACACAGAAGAACGAAAAAGAAAGGGAGAATACTCACAATTTTTGAAGTTGAGGGAGAGACGAAAAGCTGGTGGGAATTGCCCCAGTAAGACTATTGTTGGATAACAAGCTGAGCATATTGTTCAAATAATAGATATCAGAAGTCAAGGGAATTGCTAGTATAAATTATCTTCAAAAACTACTTTAAAAAAAAAATTTTTGAAAACTGACAAACACGTCTGTAAATATTTTGTAATACCTGGAAAATAAGTTTAAACAAAACAGGAAAAAAAGAAGCAGATAGTTGTCATTCAGGAGATGGAGAATCTTACATAGTTGTCATATTCCCCGAAAGCCTATATGAAGGTATCGTTCCATTTAGCTGATTTGAACTGAGGTCTCTGAAAATGATATAAAGTAAAAAATAAAGAAAACATATGTAGCTAGTGCCTCGTGGAGTTGTCTTTGATAAAGTAAAGAGAAAATTTTATTCAGCCTGGTGCATTTATTTTTCTGATTTAAAAGCCATACTTGATCATCATAGGACTACTAAAAAAGGAAAACAAAATAAAGCAACTTTCAGAAAAGTGGTGAAAGTTACACACTGTGTTACCACAGTGTGTAACTCAGCATATGCTATAATAATAAGCGATTTCAGAAAAATAAGCATCCCCCAAGAACTTAATAGCAAAAATAGCTTGTGAATCATAAAATGCAAAAGTAAGTAAAATCACCTTCATCCGGGTTGGTAATCCCAATATACTGAGCTCCAACAAGTAGTGAAGAACAACACAACCATGCAACAATACATAATCCACAGGTCCAAGCTTTTGACAGATACATCTCACTAACACAGAGAACACCAGAGCTCTCAAATTTCTCTTAGTACCCAAGTCGGGAGTTTCTGGTAGTACCCAAGTGCTTCACCTAATAACAAGAATGAAGAAACAACTATCAAAACTCACACAAATAAATTCTAAAGCAATTCAGTTTAACTGAAAAAAAAAAAAAAAAAAACCATTACAGTACTGGTGGATAAATGTATGAATGAATACTCAAACAAAATAAGAGAATCACTCAGAGTTGTTGTCCCTTACTTACAACTTGAGAAGAAACAAAGTGGCAAAATTGTCATCAAAATGTTCACATATATTAAGATTGAATAGTTTGAAAAAAAAGTTAAGCAAGCAGATATGATAGACTACAATTGAATATTAGAGCAGAAGTTTGAAACTTTAGATTAGACCTAGTGAAGGGTGGTATCTTGCTGACCAAGTCTTCATTAGGAGCGCTCAAGAATTTGAATTTGTCATTGAAAATGGTGATGACAGCCATAGCCACAGTCACTGTGAGTCACTGACGTTGTGTTTTCTGAATAAAAAATAGTGAAAGCCGGAGCTCAGACTTTAGCTTCCTGATGTCACATTTGTATTGTTGACCTTGAATCTAAATCCTCTCTCTACATTGTTTTCTTTGTAGTTTGATTTATTTTATTATCAAATTCAGATTTGGCCTGGTTGCTGAGAAGACTATGGGAACAAAATGTTTCATTGTTTTGGGTCTTACATTTGCTGGGACTGTAGAGTTAGTTTGAGTTTACATCTTTCAAGTTGGTCGTGGGTTTTAATTTGATTACGTTTGCAGTGGCAGCCAGTTCTTCGATTTTTGTTTTTTTGTTTGTTGACATTTTGCATTTGGGTCTTTCTTTGATTTTAGGGTTAATTGCACTTTGTCCCCAAAGATATTGGGTCAAGTTCAATCCAGTCCACTAAGGTATAAAATCAACCAACGTCGTCCTTGATTGATTGGTGTAAACTATTAAGAAAATTGCTTAACTTTAATGAAAAGTGAATTTTTTTTTCTTAAATTCATGTCCTGGCTACATTAAAAGGTCTATTAAGCCCTTTGTAACACTAAATATATAAATACAAAGTCAAATTAGATAATTAATTTAATCAACACATGTTTGGTGAATTCTAATCTATATATCTATATAAAATCAAAGTCTCTGAAACTCTTACAATTTTTCACGTCATCACTATTTTATTTTTATTTTAAATTATTTTTATCTTATCAAGTGTCACAATAGTTTAGTTTAAGTAAAACTCTATTAGATATATGTTTCAAAAGGATGAAAATTCTACTTCAACTAAAATTCTATAACAAAAATAATATATCCAAGTCAAACAATGTGGAAAAAAGGATCAAGTTATATTTGAAGCGAAGTTCCTCCCGAAGGGTCTTAAGAAGCAATCCTAATTTATACTTCCGTTTAATTGGGATGATCCTGTTTCTGACGTGATAAGTATATGGTGCAAGAGAGTAAATCTTTTGTATGCATGCGCATGTCCCATGTGTCAAAATAGAAATTGAGAGTAAAATACCTCATCAGTGTGTGTATGTGTGTGTGTGTATATATATATACTTTAGCAATCCGTTTCAATGTTTCACTATATATATATATATATATATATTTTTTTTTTTAGAATGCACTTTAAACTTTTCAGTTTGTGTTTTACAGCAATACGTTTTAGTTAGTGTTTTACTTTATTTACTTTTTTATAACAGTTTTTAACTTTATCTATATATATATATATATATATATATATATATATATAAAACCGAAACCTCTGAAACTTTCACAATTTTTCACGTTAACACAATATTAAAATAAAATTATTTTTGTTTAGTCCAAACTTAATAAGAGTGAAATTCTATCTCTCTAACAAGTCCAACTTAAATTCAAACTCATCATTTTCATTTTTTTTAAACAAAATTATTTTTGTTTAATCCAAACTTAACAGGTAGTGCTATTTTTCTAACAAGTTCAAGTTAAACTCAAACTCAAACGTTGTTAATTTATAAATTTTCCCAATACTAATTGAAATCTTAAACGTGAAGTTCAAAAGTTGTTAGAAAGATTGAGTCTATCTAAATCCCCGAACTTATCATATTCTACATGGCATATATATAAACCAGCAAGTGTCTCTCAACTTCACATAGAATTGGGTATATTGGGGTCGTGACACCAAGCAGTAATGGTAGTTCAAGCAAAAGAATAATGGCGAATAAATTATGAACACTATAAAAGCTGAGTAGAGGTATGAACTCTTCTTATATTATTTTTTTCTCCTCTACTTTATTAAAAAAACATATTTTATGATTTTTCATGTTTTTTTTAAAAGTAATTTTCGTATATGAACCACTAAACTCTCTTTAGTATTTTTTTACAAGATAAAAAAGTTTGCAAGAATTGAAATTATTCTTTTGAATATAACTCATCTTTCTCTTATATTTATCTATTATTTAATCATATATATTTTGTTTTGTTTCAATAATTCCTAAGCAGTGAATTATCTGATTCTTTAATATTTTTTGGTCTTTCAGAAGTTTTAATATCTGAATTTTTGAGTTATTTTTTTGCATTATCTGAAATTGTAACACAAATTGAAGTCATACAAAAGCAAATGGTGTAGTTTTTTAATCAGTTTAAATTTTTATAAAATTATTTTAGTCTACCTCACAAATAGATAGGTTCCCATACATAGCACGGGTTAGCTATTAGTTACTTTAAACTAACATGATACCGGCCGTGTCTATTTCACACACTGAAATGCACACACTCGTACACACAAATGCTACACAGCTAAAAAAATCAATAAAATATAATGGATAAAGTTTCTCTACAACCTATGTTGGAGGAACTCTCTCCAAACTATGATGTGTCAACAACAAAGAGTGACACTTGTCTAGACCCAACTAAAGCTCAAGTTCAAGAAATAAACCCCTGTTAAACCAAACGTTAGACTACTTTTCCATATATTTTTTTATTAAAAAAAAAAACTATTTTCCAACATCATCACCTAAACGCTCAATCCATCTCTCTCTGTCTATCTCTTTTTTTCAATGCAAATCCCTTCTCCATCTCTCTTTTGTTCCAGATCCTTTCTCTCTTTCTTCCACTGTTCTCAGCCCTCAACCAATGCTCCCTTTGTTGGTCCCCCTAATCTGTCCATTGAACTTTGAATCATTCCCCTAGTCCGCTCTAAGTTATGCAGTTATTGGGAGTATTGGTGTATCGTTCCTACTTTAACATGTTTGTAATGGCTTTTTGGGGTACTAATATATAGAACAAGTACCGATTATTATGGGTTATTATTTGATTTTTCAAAGGATGTAAAGGAACTAGTACTTAGAACAAGAACAATTAGGCAAAGGTTACAAAATAGTAACACAGAAATCAAGGTAACAAGAGAATAAAAAATTCTCACTGTAAGCCTCTAACAAATTAAAGATTCTTTTATATTTTAGATCAAAAGAAGGTTGAGGAAGGATACTAGAAGTTGTGAAGAAGGGTGGCATGAGGGGCGAGTTTGGAGCTTTGGTTACTGGACTAAAGAGAATTTAGGGGGAGAGAGAGAGGATGATTCAGGTCTGATGGGTCTGTAAAAAATGAGAAAAAAGTGCTCTAACATTTGGGGTTAACGGCGTTATTTCTTGAATTTGAGCATCAGTTAGGCCATGACACGTGTCACTCTTTAGTGTTGACACATCATAGTTTGGAGAGAGTTCCTCCAACATAGGTTGTAGAGAAACTTTATCCAAATATAATATAGTTAGCTATTCCAATTCCAAGTAAGCATTCTTTATATTATCCAAGAATAAAGTCTGTTAAATGACCAAACACTTGCTGATATTAGACTCAAGCTCACTCTCTCTCCCGAGTTCCTAACTGATGGTTCTTGAAAAACATGGATAATGAAGGTTGGTTGTGTTCTTGAAGAGCATGGGTGGTCTCTAGTGTTAATGGAAGAGGTGGGCTCGGCCTAAGACACAACCCTCGCCTTCCCTTGATGATCCAGTTGAGCTCTTCAAGAGATGGGCTATTATGGTCCAGTTGAGCTTCTAGCTTAAGGGAATACAATGGGAAAATTGAAAATAGACATTTGGGTTTTGGGTATTCTTGGTTTTTTGAAAGGGAAATTGAAAGAGGAAAATCTATACTGATGTGATGAAACAATCTTCTGACTTCACTTTCACTTTCCCCCAAGCATCCACACTGTACACTACTTAGGTTTTGATGTTAAACTAAAATTGTGTTTCTAAGACATAATTTCTGTATCACATGAATACTACTAAATTTTTGCATTAGAGATATCCAAACTGATATGTAGAATTGAAATAGTGTTTTTAAAACAATTTCTATATAACATGAATAATATTGATTTTTTGAGTTAGAAATATCCAAACCTTAAAGGTTTGGATGTCTGATATCTAAATTGATATTTAGAACTAAAATAGTGTTTTTAATACATAAATTCTATATAACATGAATTCTATTTAATTGTTGTCTTAAATATTTTAAGGTTTGGATGTATGATACCTAAACTGAAATAGTCTTTCTAAGACATAAATTGTGTATAGCATGAATACTATTGCATTTTTGCCTTAGAGATATGCAAACTAATATGTATAACTGAAATAGTCTTTCTAAGACATGATTTCTATATAACATGAATTTTATTGAATTTTTGTGTTAGAGATATCCATACCTTAAATGTTTGGATCTTTGATAACCAAACTAATATTTAGAATTGAAATAGTTTTTTAAGGACATGATTTCTAAATAACATGATTTTTGCTTCCACAATATCAACATCCGTTTTATTTTATAGGAAATGATTGTCGTTTGTTTTTTTGAGAATCAGGAAATGATTATCTTAACATTGTGGATCGGATTGTAATAAGATATTAAGAAGTCATGTGTCATTCGGGTGAACATTATAATCACATTCTCACTCATAAAACGTTGGTTGCATTCACTTTTATGGTCATCTAGTATGCATATGTCTGATATCCAAATTGATATATAGAACTGAAATAGTGTTTTTAAGACATTATTTCTGTATAATATGAATTCTATTGAATTGTTGCCTTAGAGATTTCAAGGTTTGGATGTCTGATACCCAAACTTAAATAGTCTTTCTAAGACATAAATTGTGTATAGCATGAATACTATTGCATTTTTTCCTTAGAGATATGCAAACTAATATGTGGAACTGAAATAGTCTTTCTAAGACATGATTTCTATATAACACGAATTTTATTGAATTTTTGTGTTAGAGATATCCATACCTTAAATGTTTGGATGTTTGATAACCAAACTAATATTTAAAATTGAAATAGTATTTTTAAGACACGATTTCTAAATAACATGATTTTTGCTTCCACAATATCAATATTCATCTTATTTTATAGGAAATGATTGTCGTTCGTTTTTTTGAGAACTAGGAAATGATTATCTTAACATTGTGGATCAGATTGTAATAAGATATTGAGAAGTCATGTGTCATTCGGGTGAACATTTTAGTCACCTTCTCACTTATAAAACGTCAGTTGCATTCACTTTTATGGTCATCTAGTATGCATATCCTTTACCTTAATATCACTCCAAGCCATAACCTTCATGGTATCCCCATAGGTAGATCCTTAAAAGCACTCTAAGCCTATTTATTGTTTATACATGAAGAATGTTAGTATTTTTTTATCATAGATAATTTCAACTTATGACATCTACTCTTGATGATAGCTTTTTATCATCAAACGAAGACACCAATTGGTTTTTGGAGTAGATGAGGATTGAATATTAGATCTCTTATTTAACCATCAGAAATTTTACTAGTTAAGCTAATGGAAACCTACAAAAATATTTATAATTTTGATTTTTTATTTTTGACTTCAATAAGGTAAAATTTTGATTTAACATATGATGTAGGGGGAACATAAAATGCACCTTAATTTAATGAGTTATGTATGACATAAGAGTAATTAGAGGGAACATAAAATACATTAGTCAACTATATAAATGCATTAGTAAAAATCTAGGGAAGCCATTATTTAAATTTATGTCCAATTTTTTTCATACCAAAAATATAAGAGGGAGGGAGGATTTTTGAAAAGTTTAGGGGCCAGGCCCTCCTAGCCCCCTTTCCTCCGCCCTATTGGTGGCAGCATTGAGACGTACCCTAGTTCTCTATTTGCCTATATTTTGAAAATTTATCAACTGGGTTTGTAGTTGTACCATGGGCAATTGAGGCCTACTAGCACTGGTAGCAAATCATGGCATATCCCTTAACAATGAGAAAGAAGAAAATGGCTTATCCCTTAACAAAAATAGAAAGAAGAAAAAGGATAAGAAAGTAAGGAAAAGTGGTTAGTGAACTCGTATCAACAAAAATTTTGCATAACGAGCTAAATATAAATAGAACAAATCAAATTAAAATTTGAGTTGAGGTGAAACATGAGGTTAAGCAATTTAATGTTTGCAATGAACATTTTTGTTTTTCCGGTCTGAATGGAACATGATTGACAACATACAAAGGGTAATCCGCTAAGGTCCCTTAATGCTCATTATGTGCTTTCCTGTTTATTTGGATTTTGGGCATGGACAATTAGAGAATGAAGTAGCCAAAATTTTGTTTACAACAGTTTTTTTTTTCTTCATACAAAAGGGTACTCCAAGCACTGGTTGGCTATACTTCGGCAATGTCAAACCAATGGTGTGCATGTCTTGTACCATCAACCATACTCAACTAGTTTGGATCAATCATGGTTTTGGTGGACTTGGGCTTTTAAAAGAGCATCAACTACATCATTTTGGGCTTTATAAGTCTTGGACTCAGTTTGACCTAGTTTTGTTTGTTGCTAAAACCCTCCATAAGCTTAGACTTAAAATGGGACTCATTAATCTGGATCCAAATAACCCAAGAACCGTGCCAATCTTAAATTGGATGGCCTCTAGGGATCCCTTGGCAATTTAGTGCTAATTGAACACTAATATGGAAAAAGGGATTTTATGTAATAAGATAGCTATGTCCGACCTAGGGGTGAGTTTCACACGTTTAAGATCCACCATATGAGAGAGGGGACACAACCATACTCATCTATATCTATATCATATACTATATATAATAGCAGAAGCTAAGAGAAAGTTAGCTCCTACAATTGAGGAGGTGTTGACAAATAGGAAAAGTGCCTATCTAAAATTCAGACACGTTTAAGTATAAAAACGATAAATTACATTCTTTGGTAAGGCCATAACACCGTTTCAAAGCGATAAATTATAAAAATTGACTACGTTAAAATACTATTTGGGAGCCTTGGTAGAGGAAATGGGCAGAGTAGCGTTGTGTTCAGCATGTATATAGTAAGTTAGCTACTGTTTTGAAGTAATATGGAAAATAGCATCTCGAGTTTGTAAAACTCGAGATCCTCTTTTTTAAAAACCTCCCTCGTGGTTGCACGCATGCTGGCTGGATTAAAAAATATGCCACACAGATCTCGAGTCTTTGAGACTCGATTTTGCCTTAAAGAAGTCGAGTCTTTAGGACTCGATTTAAATCAAAAGAACAGAAGGATATCGAGTATTAGAAACTCGATATCTTTGTAAATATTGAACAGAACTTGAGTCTTATAGACTCGAGTTCTACCGGGAAAATTTTTATAAAACACGCAACACAGATCAAAATGTAGCAGACTTTTCACCCAGCAGACTCTCTCACCCATACACAGACCTCACTAACGCCTCACTCACCCCACACCACATTGCCTCTCAAAAATCACCACATTGCATCTCTCCCCACACCACATTGGCTCTCACAACTCCATTGCATCTCTCATTGCTCTTCCCCCTCAACAAATTCATATCTTAGGTAAGGATTTTTTGATTTAAATGTTATTGTAGTTGGGTATTGGGTGCGGGTTTAAAGAGTTTGACTATTTATTTTGTAGATAGTGTTAATAACTTAGTTTCTTACCAATATTGTGAATTATAAACTTTGTTTTGTTAGTGTTAAATTTTTGAGTATTTATTTGCATGGTTTTTGTGATGAATGGGTAGTGAATGCATTGTGATGAATGGGTATGTCATGCCCTTTGAATTTGTAATGAAATGGCTTTTTTTGTATTGGGTATGCAATGGGTATGTAAATGTGGCAAATATGCAACATGATAAAATGTTGTATACTTTTACAATGATTTTTTTTTTTGGTTTGTATTGGGCATGAAATGGGTAGTCTTAGCATGACGGAAAAATGATATAAGTATGAAATGTGTAACGAAATTCAAACCAGTTGAATGAATTGGAATTTCTACTTTGTGTAGTTTAAGTAGATAAAATGTTTTTTTAACTACAATACTATCTTGACTCTAACAGGTTTACCATGCTTGAAATTGATATAATCCTATACCACGGTGGTCCGCTTAAGAATCCCAATGCGAACAAGGGTTTGCCATTTGAAGGGCCGGGTATAAAGTCCTATTATACCCAAATTGATTGTAGGTTGAAGACCCTTGATGAACTGAAGACGATAGTTATGGAGGAATTGTGTGCAAATCCTGCAATACATAGCATACAAATTACTTATCGTATGCCACATGAAGTCTTAAAGAACCGGATTAATTACAAGTATATGGTGATAGAAACAGATAAACATGTAAAGATCATGTTTGACAAGTTGGAGAGAATACCTGAAGTCAGTGGTATTGAGTTATACATACAGTTGGAGCCACGTGCAGATGATGAGATCCAACAAATAGCCACAAGTTTACAGGTTACAGTTCCGGATGCTCAATATGAGTATTCTACACATGTGGATGATGATGTTGATGCCGATGATGATGTTAATGCCGATGATGATGATGATGATGATGATTATGATTATGATGATGATGATGATGATGATGATGATGATGACAATGATGATGACGACTATGTTGACGAGCCTACTGCAATTAACGGTGAAGATCTTGTCGACAGAGATGACTTTGAAGAGAGGATTGACCGAGCGGACTTTGGGGACTTCGAGAGGGACATCGATGACGACGATACATTGGACGGTAGTGAACTTAATGCTGACAATGTTATTAGTGTCCTAAACATGGAAAACACAATCCCTGCCTACACACCTCCTGCCTTGTCATTTTCTGCAAATACTTGGGAAAACATGGTTGATTCTTCACATGTTGAGATACCATTCGTGTCTACTTGGAGAGAAGGGATGAATTTGTGGAAAGGGTTGACTTTTGCCAATAAAGTAGAGGTACAGTGCGCATTAGTAAGTTGTGCTCTGAATAAAAAAAAACATTTTATGATCACTAGGTCGACAACAAAAAAACTTTGTGCGAAATGCGTGGATGAATCATGCAAGTGGTATGTCTGTGCAGTCATGAAGCCCAATCTCCACGGACTATGGATGGTCACCGTTTATGTGGGTCCTCACACATGTATACTGACTGGGGTGCGGAATGATGGTAGAATGATGACTTGTAATTTTATTGCAGCAGACATTCTTAAGAAGTTATGTGAGGATCACACTACCCCAGTTAAGTATCTCAGATCTATGATAGAGTCGAAATATCAGGGTCATAAGCCTTCTTACTACAAGGTATGGGATGCGAAACAGAAGGCGATTGGGAAGATGTTTGGGAATTGGGAAGAGTCTTACCAAAGGTTGCAAAAGTTGCTAATGGCATATATTGATCAGGATTCGATTACCCAGGTGTTCTATCGTACCAAACCCACCGGTAAAGATGACACCGTAATTTTGCATTATGTGTATTGGTCTTTCGGTCCAAGCATTGCTGGATTCAAATATTGCAAGCTGGTTATTAGTATTGATGGGACCCATCTCTATGGTAAATATCAAGGAAAGCTGTTGGTCACAATGGCAACTGACGCTAACAACAAGGTATTTCCTTTCGCCTTCGCTGTTGTGGATTGCGTGTCAGGGTCTAGTTGGAGGTGGTTTTTAAAATGCTTCAGAGATACGATTGGCCACGTGATACCTAACGAAGGCATTTGCATAATTTCTGACCGACATCTCGGTATCAAAAATGCCATTGCAAACTGGCCTAGAGGGGATATTGGAAGACCACGGGTATTTCATAGATATTGCTTGAGACATGTTGCTAGCAACTTCAACACACATTATCAGAACTCGACTCTAAAGTCAGCGGCGTTGAAAGCGGGATATGCTACTCAGGCAGTAAAATTTGATACCATAATAGAGTCCATTAAGCAGGTGGAAATTGAGGCCATTAGGAATAAGAAGAAGGTGACGGGGAAGGATGGCAAGGAAAGGATTTTCTGCCATACACATACCTAATGAGCGAGTCTGTGGATATGTGGACCCAGTCACATGATGGTGGGAGACGTTTTGGGGCAATGACAGCCAATATATCAGAGTGCTTCAATGGTGTACTGAGAGGTGCACGGGGCCTTCCTATTGCCGCAATGGTTGAGTTCACTTGGTCCAAACTTGTTGAATATTTCCACGATCGGCACAAAGAAATTACGAATGACTTGTTGGAGGGTAAGAAATGGAGTACATATGCCTTCTCCACGTGGGAGGGAAATAGGCATAAATCTGAGAAACACTATGTCAAGGCATTTAGCGCACAAGAGATGCGATATCAGGTAGTTACTTCACACAACCCCTGTAGCGCAGGAGGGGGAAACCACAGTTATGACGTTCGGTTACGGGAAAGAACATGCAGCTGTGGAAAATGGCAAAACATAGGGATACCGTGTTCACATGTAATTAGAGTATGTGATGCGGTACACATTGATTCGACCATATATATTCACCCATGTTATAGTTTGAACCATGCCCTTAGCACTTACTCACATGCATTTGTGGTTCCTAAGTCACAGTCATTGTGGAGGGAACCCATGGGGCCAAAGTGGTTGCCTAATGCAGGGCAAAGGTCGACCAGTGAAGTCAAGAATAAGGAATGAGATGGATGGAGTGAGGAATAAAGATCGAGCACCGGGATGGCAGAGGGAGGATTCTGATTTGATAGAGAGCCAACCCAAGCAGACATGTGGATTGTGTCACGCTTCAGGGCATAACCGCAGAAAATGTCCGCAGTCTCTTGGCGCTTCCACAAGCGGTCATGTTCCAAACTAGGTAGGTGACAAATGGCAAAATGTTTTGGATTGGGTTGTTCATTCTATGTTTACGTAAACATTACTATCTTGTCTCCTAACCACTTGCGTCTACGTTTTTCAGGCATGCTTCCATGGATGGCGTTTTGTTGTGCGGACTGCCGATCTTGTGCAAAGTGACTACGTTGTATCGGCACAATTGACATTTTGGTTTTTGTTAAATGAACTTGTAATTCTCTATCCAATGTACTTCTATGAAGATTGTAATTTAAGTAATATGGTTAGAACTGCAAATTAAGCGTGGTTGGGCATATTTACAATGTCGATATATTGAGAATGCCTTTTGCTGTGATTTAAGGGCAGTTACAATGCAAAATTATGTTTATGCAAAGAGCGTAATAGTTTCTATAGTTTGGTGCATCTTGAAGTTTGCCGTTGGATGTGCTTTAAGTGCATTTACATTCTCATGTTCAAATGCCTTTCACTAAGTGTTTGTGTGGATTGCATTCCCAGCTTCTGTATCGCTCAACAGGTTGCACACAAGTTTCTGGTATGCATGACCAGGGGGGAAAAAAAAAACTCCCAGTGAAACTCGAGCTTCACAAACTCGAGTTTCATACAAAATTTGAGTTTAAAAAACGCGATTTGCTTAGGGGGGAAAATTTTTTTTTTCCCAGTGAAACTCGAGTGTCAAAAACTCGAGTTCCACAAGTGTGAACGCTCCTAAAACAGAGCATCCAATCTGCCTGAAACAGAGCATTGCAGATTGGCAAAAAAATTCCCAGTTAAACTCGAGTGTCAAAAACTCGAGTTCCACTGAAACTCGAGTTTGAAACACTCGAGTTCCTATACAAAGTCGAGTTTAATAGACTCGATTTCTTTTTTTCTTTTTTTTTTTCCAGCATACAACTACTGAGAGCATAACTAATATATACACATTCCTGTTAGATTCTTTGAAGAAGTAAACTTCCAATCAACCCAAGTCATATTAATGAAGCATATTAATGAAATTGAAATAATCTATAAAGGAGTGCATAGGTAAAGGAAACAAATAGCACTTAAAAGATTGAATATTGTAAGAGTAAAAAAGCAAATTCATCACTTGTCCTCAATTCTCATCAAGACAAAATGTGGAGTTGTGCCTTTCGGCCAAATACAAATTTCATGGGTTCAGTATATGCTTTATCCTGGACTACATCTTCTATAACAGAACCTACAGCAGCTGAACCTACAGAAACACCCTCAGTATATGCTTTACACGCAGCCCAAATATTACGTGCACAATTGCGAAAGTGAGCAGCAACGAAGTCCTCAAAATGCTGCAAATAAACTCAAATACTCACAATTCTATTATCTACAATACAAGATAATTATGGTTATGAAAGTATAGACATTATGACAAAATACATACCGGTGGTGAGTTGGGATAGCTAGTGGGAAAGAGGCAATCAAAGACAAAAAGACCATCATGGTAAGGAGTGCCTGCAGGTCCAATTATAACAGCCCTCAATAGTTCCATCCTTGCTTCATAGACTCTGACAAATACTGTCTCTGCAGAAGAAGAATTGGTGAGAGGCAGGGAAAGATGAGTCATTTCAACAAACTAATAACATGTGATCACCAGAAAATATGATTTTTTGAATTTATATAAAGCAAATTTTTTGGATGGAAAAGAGGAGGGAGCTATCAGAAAGGTAGTTAAGGGTGCAACAACTTGCAAAAAGTAGAAAATCATCCATATTCTTGTATCATACACTTAAGACTACAAGAGTTGGTGTGAAGTGTGATATTAATTCTACCTTAAAACAACCATTTTAATGAATAACAACAAATGGTTGATGAATAACAACAAATGCATATCAACTATTGGAATCACCAAAGCAAATTATCAACAAAAAACTCACAAAACAATTACAGATCATACCCAGACCAAAATCAACAACCCCAGTAACCAAGAACCCCCCTCCCCCCCCAAACAAAATTGACAATCTTTACCAACCCAACAATCAAAACTAACAAAAACCCACGAATCCAATTCCAAATCCCAACAACACAAAACAATCAAATCCCATCGATTTCATCAAAACCCATAATTCTCAAACTTCTAAAGTAACCAATTAAATATAAATTACTTCAATCAAATAAAAAAAATAAAGTACCTCGTACTTGCAAACTATAGGATTTCAAAGTGACATGAAATTGTAGATGGGCGGGATCAGTTCCAAATCTGAAGAAATTATGGGATACTTAGATACATAATAATTATAGGATAGGAAAAAGGCACTAATATGTTATGCACTTACTCACATATCAAGAAAGTAACTCCCATTCACCACACATAAAAAATATGACACCCTGCAACATCAAAGTCATAAAGAAAAGTGGTAGCATAAATACCTTCAATGCACAGTCCAAGCTCGTCATCAATATGATACCAGGATGCACTGCCTTCATCACAGCCTTTACCCCCCCCCCCCCCACCTCTCCTCTTCTCCCATTTAATCAGGTCCAAACATAAGTTGCATGTTTTTTGTACCAATATACTCAGAATAACATTGAAAATTACCAATACACCAAACTAAGCTAGCAAAGATCATGACCAGAAGAGATGAGGATTTACCACTGCATACGGCAGCATATGGAATAATGCTAAAAGCACATTCTCCCACAACATTGGATTATTAAACAGCATCAACATGTAAAGAGTTAAGACATCCCATCATTCAAGAAAAATAACAAGACAACTAGCAAAAATACTACTAAATAAATAGCATACGTTTCTGAACTGAAATTGCTGAGTGGAACAAGATTCAGTTCATTTGATTTTCTACTGCTTTCAATATCAGTAGAGCACAGCAGCAGAACAAAATAGCATGATAGAGCACAGCATGATAGAGCATGATAGAGCACAGCAGCAGAACAAAATAGAAGCATTCTAATATAAGTACCAAGGAGAGCAAATAATAGGAAAGCAAATAATAAGATATTTGATTAAATTTCAATGACTTCAAAGAGAGAACAAGAATTCTTAAAAATTAATCAAACTTTCAAGTCTAACACCTTTTTCACCCAATTGAACCAATTGCTTCAAGATTAAATAAACAATATTATAAAAGAAGACATTATAACATCATCCAAAATAGATGCTTCAGTAACATCTATCTTTTGGAAAATATCACACAAGCGAAAACAGAGTCAGAAAAAATTGATATATAAGCACGATAATTATTTGAAAAATAAAGGGAGGGAGTTGGAATCGTGAAAGTAATTTCCCCATCATTTAAAATATTATTGTTCTACATAGCTAATTCAAGGAGCATACCTTTTCAAATTGGTTTCTTGCACCCACTTCCTTTTCAAGCCTCTCTTTATAATCATTTTTGACTTGACTTAAATGTGTCTGATTAGGATAGAAAAAAGAAAAAAAAGACTCAAAAGGAAAAAATACAACAAGCCAGTTTTTAGAAACAGCAAGCTGGCAAAGAACATTTCACCTCTTGAGCTTTGATAACGCCCTCAAGCTCTCCTGCCTTTCGGGACCATTCCTCAGAACTTTCTTTGTATAGTTCAACAAGCTTATTAACCTAGACAGTAGTAAAAAATTAAAAGAAAGAAGAGTAACTGGTAAAGAAAAGTCAAATGGCAGTCCTCATGCACTGAGAGATGGTATCATAAATTATGCCACTTGAAGACCAGCCATACAATAAGGTACATGCGCAACTAGCAAAAGTAAAAACATGTCTTGAAGACCACCAAAATAGTAGATCAATCACAGAACCTGGAGACCTACGGTATGTAATAAGCAAACTGTTTTTCATAAGAATAAGATTAAACAATTAAGATCAGAGAATACAGAAGTGCACTTTGTTCACAACTTTTGTGCACCTCACTCTACCTTGTAACTAATTCCAGGAGAGTTAAATTGCTGTAAATGATCATCTCGTCAACATACACAATATTATTAAAATAAAAACAAAAAGTATTAAACCTGTTTTTTCCATGAAAAACAGGTGTGTGTGCGTGTGTGTGTGTGCACAAACAAATTGAGCATATTAGGCATGATCAATTATTAGAGCAATCATAAATAAAAATGTCACTGCTAGTGTCCACTATAGGCTCCCAGACCCCAAACTGCAAAAAAGTTTAAATATGAGTCGAAGGAACATGAACAGTAATCAGTGTCAAAACATGATCACGAGGAACAAAAGCATTGTTCAACCAATTGCTAAACCAAACTGCATTCAGAAACTTCTTCTGTCATGTAGTTAACGATACTGTTCATCCATATCAAAACCCAAAAACCAGACAAAATTTCTCTAAAGCCAGATACATCAGTTGACTTAAGCTCTCCAAACAGACAGATCAAAATATTATTTAAATGCTATAAACCTTTTTGTGGAAAGTATTTAATGCTATAAATCTTTAACGAATAAGCAAAGTCCACTGATTGTTTTAATAAGCAAAGTCTTCTGATAGAACTCACTGTTGAGAGTTCAGCAGATAATCGCTCTTCATTGGCTGCAACAGCAGCTTGAGATGAACATAATTCCTACATAAGTGAACAAGAAATATCATTGAGGCATCTGCTACAAAATGAGTGACATTAAAAAACAATTTTGAAGGCCAAATAGAACATATCACAACCTCCTGCAAGGATGTTAGCTTCATTTCTAACTCCCTAACTCTTTCCTTGTGCCATTGTAACGAGCTAGAACATTCATTGAATTGCCTCTCAACCTAAGAGCATTAACGGAAGATTCAAAACAGGCAAAGCAATTATATTATAATTCAAAAACAGAGAGAGATGCTTTACCCATAGTCAGAAAAAAATTAATTGTAAAGGCATTCTTACATCTGCAAGCTTAGCGGACATATCATCCTCAAGATCATTACTTTTTCTACGCAGCTCAATAACACTGTCAACTTTGGCTGTCAACTCATCATTAAGCCACACATTATGCCTCTCGACAAGGGCCTTCTCCTGCTCAAATCCAAACACAACTTCACTCAGAATGAAGCACAAAAGAAAGTAATAAAAGATAGAAGACATTTGTAGCGGTAGATACTCAATGTGAAAAAGCAAGTACTCAAAGACAAGCCAGTATGGACATGCCCAAATAAATAAATAAAGTGAAAACCATAAAAATTGCTGAAGAATCTCGTTTATCTGTCAGCCACCAAATAATTTCAGGTGATTTAATTGTATGTGACAAAGAATACTGACTATCCCTTTACCGAATTGCTAGATACACTATTCTTAGTAGTGTTATGTCCAACTAATGGGTACCATTTGCTAATATGTCAAGTACAATGATGCAGGATCCTTAGAAATTCAGCACTGAATAGAGCTGCCATGTCAACCACCCGGCAAACAGAATGCAGGTCTTCAACAATAATGTTAATGAATAGAAGTACCTTATTGTTAAAGAGTGTGTACTAACTTTTTACGTCACAACGTACATCGTTATCACCTATTTGGCGTAAACTGATAATAAATGGTAGACTAACCAATTTTGCGCTTTTTAACCCTCGTGTAATGTTTGGGCGGGGGAGGAGGCTACGGGGCATCATCCTTATGCTGATCATCGGGCTGCAAAGACATTAGATGTATACAATCAATATACACGGTAATGATAAGAATAAAGTGAACTGCAAACTATTTCATTACATTAATCATTAATGTTATCATACCACAGAGCTGCCTTTGTGTCCTATTTTATGTCCACCTGTCCCACAAGTGGGTGCTCTTCTAGCGCGTTGCGGTCTACCTCGTGGGGGTGAGGGCTGATGAGGGGAATGCTCGTCCGGTACATCTGTATCTGGATGTACAGTGTCAATCCCAACCAGAGGTCCTAGAGGGGCAGATGATGATGACGTAGGTGGGTAATGATGCTCTGTGTAGAGGCCAGGAGTGGGGATCACTGTCATGGGTTCAGTACGGGGTGTGTCTATGGGCAAAGTGGGTGCACTGTAGCTGGTGGGTGGGTATGAGGATGTCTCGGGGTGCATAGGAGGAGTCAAATGAAGAGGAATACCAAGATCAAAACTGGGCTGCGAAGGTGGGGTGGGTGAAGGGACCTCGGGCTGAGGAGATGCATCTACCATGGGTGGAGGGACCTCGAACTGAGGAGATGCATCTGGGATGGGTGGATGGACCTCGGGCTGAGGAGATGCGTGAGGGATGGGTGCATGTATTTCAGGACTAGTTACAACCCCTCGGGTTGTTGCACGCCGACCACGGCCCGTAGCTGCACTTGTGCTTGGGCTTGCTGTAGCAGGCCGACCACGACCCCTACCTGCGCTTGTGCTTGGACTTGCGGTAGCACGTCGACCATGAGTCGGTGGAATTAAGACTGCTGCACTTGTGCTTGGGGTTGCACTAGCTGTTGGTTCATTCTCTTGCCCATTGTTTGCCTCCCCATTGTTTGCCTGCTCCCCATTTGGTGCAGGAACACCACCAAGCCCAACCACATTACTTAGGACGTGCTGGACATGGTTGTGTTCTCGGCTGCTTATAGGAAGCATCGCCAACAGTGCTAAATGGCTTTCAATCTGAAACGGAGAAAGAACCAGTACAATCAGATTTGAGACATGTATGTATCAATTATACAATGGATAATATAGTACTTATTAATCTACTGAAATACTCAACCTAGAACTAAAAGTTTTATTAGAATACTATATGTAACATAAAGTCTTTAATTGGATGTTAGTCAAATCAAACCAGATTTCACGAAAAAAGAAGTCAATTGATTCTACGTTCGTACATGTACTGAAGAAAAAACGAAGAGGACAATAAAATCTAATTAGAACACATTACCATTATATCTAACTTAGCGCTGTTGCGATCGACATACTTTCGAGTGATCAGACGGTACCAACGGTAATATGCATGATCGCGGGGCATCTCACCAATCTGAGGAGGTGCATGGCAAAGTCGTTGTTGTCTCATGTCCCATGTAAGGATATACGGTCCATGCTCCTCCCTCCAATTTTTTTCCACCTTCCCACGCAAGTCTATTCTATGCAGTCTATGATCATACACAACATGGTCGGGCCGCTCTTGCGCCAATCCAAATTGTCAAAGGACACAGTCAGGGTGGTGTGTCTCTACTATGCAAAAACACACGAGTGGCACCCTTGCCGTCCACGTATCCCTCCTGGCAACGCAAAAGGCAGGAAGGCGGCCTAAGTCTACCTCATATGGCTGCCACATAATCTACAATACAAACAAAAGACAATGTTCATAACATTTTCAAATGTGAAACAAGGGGAAGAGTACATAGATAAAGAGAAAAAACTAAAAATAAAATAGAAGAGATGTTAAAACAATGATTTTAAGGAAGGACCTATGCCATCATTTACCTAGCCCGGTTGCACTCTAACTAATTGCTCGCGATAGTAGATCAACGCCATGCCGGATGGCCTACTCTTCGGGCTTAACACCCGCACCCACCTACAGTTACGAGCGAATAACATAAGACAAGATAATACCACTTAGTTACTAAGAAAAGTACATTGCATAACACTCAAAATATGAAGAAAATACTTACTTAAATGCAAGTGGAGCTTTTGGCCATGGGCCATAATCAGATCCAGGTGGGGGCTCTATCCTCGGGCATAAGAATGGCAACCTTGCCCATGCCCAATACTGAACCAATTGCAACGCCCCACCAATTTGTGATGCGTCTTTCTAGCTTGCTCGGCACAACTCTCTGTATAACCACGCCAAGCAACCACTACCCCAACTATGCTACCGTGGACGACAAAGGTTCCGCAGGAACTCCAAAAACATCAGATGCACCCTATCTCCCGACTTGTCCATGAAAAGCTTATCCCCTATTAGCGCTAAAATATAGCACCGGGCGTACTGATGTATCTGCATCTCCGTTGCATCATGAGGCAGTGGCTCTGCAATGCGCTGTACAAGGCGACTGATGAGAATTCTTTGCCCCACCAAAGTTGTGTTGTCATTCGCCGGAACTTCAAAACCAAGCAACTCTACACATAGTTGCTTCCAATCCTCACCCTCCACAGCAGTCGGCCCAATCAAGACCTCACCGTCAATAGGAAGTCCCAAAATGACCTCCACATCTTCTAGGGTGATCGACATCTCACCATGTGGAAGATGGAACGTATGAGTCTCCGGCCGCCATCGCTCAACTAGGGCCGTTATTAGGCAATGATCTATCCCTTTGGAAGGGGCCCTAAACAATCCTTCTAGCCGTACCAACTTGATAATGTCTATCACCCGATTATCTTCCATTGTTATGTTTGCCATCTCCTTAGAGCGACCACGGCACGTAAGTGGGCCTAGGTCCTGTAAAATCGATAAAAAATATAGCGGTTGTTAAAACTAAATATACAACTTTGAAAGAACTTGCTAAAAATCAAAGACAACGTAAAAATTAAAAGGTTTTTAGAACTAGATCTAGATGTTTCACCTCGCCATTCCAAATGGCCTCTGATCGATGATTTGGTTGATGCGTCAACAATGAAGCATTTTCTGGACCAGGGCGCACGATCGCTGGCTCCTCATCCATCTGAGGCTCCATACTGCAAAGAGTGTTACTGTGAGATCAACACATAGTGGCAGACATACATATACATTAAAAATGAAAACATGAAAAGGCTGAGAAGTAGTGAAGGAGGTAAAAGAAACTATGTGTTAATAAGATCCCATTAAAAGAAATAGTATTAAAAAAATAGTATTCCAATATTCTGAACCCATTAAAGAATACTCTCAATGAATAACTTAAAAACACTACAGTTTTAGAATGTCTAAGTCTAGAAGCCTATAAAGTTTTCTTACCCTTAGTTGCTTATATTTTTGAAAATCAAGTCAATATGAACAAGAAATTTTTTTTTTTTAGATGAATCAAAGATAAATTCAAATTTAAATGAGAAAGGAATACAATTTCTACAACTCAGCTAAATTTAGTATCACAAAAACTACAATAAAACCACAGTACAAGATAGCAAATAGTAGCACTATTACATATTAGAGAAGAAGAAATACAAAATTCATTTTTTTATAAGTAAATTAAACAAGATTTGATAACTTATAAACTACAGCTAGCAAATCCACTTTAGTTTTTTAAGGAACCAAGGTTATCAATGAACAATCAATCTAATAAGGCTACTCCATGTATAAAGGATCAGGAAAATTATCAAATTGTGTCAAACATATGATAATAAACAGGTCAGCACCAATTTTTCAATACCTAATTGATTATTTCATATTTAGCTTGCAAAGAAAGAGCATTCACTGACCATATACCAGATTTGCAAAATGTTCTAACTTAACATCAAGTTCTTCTAATAGTTGAATCATTTAATCCTCACAAGTAATAAGATGTGAAATTGCAATTAATACTTCCTCGTTATGTATACAAAATAACAAATCATCATTGAGGCTTCAGTTTTGAATGATAGCAACATTTATCAATTAAAAGTTTAGTGAGCCACAATATCAATTATTTGTACCTGAGCCAGAATAATTTGGAGTATACATTATCAAAACCATTACTAATTATCAAACATATCCCTTTTATATGTTTCCACTATAAAAATAAAAATTTGCATTGATACAACACCACCGATGCCAATATTCATTCATTTACTAAACCAAAGAAAAGATATAAATAAAAATAGGATTAATAAAGACAGATTCAGTGGTTAACCCACCATGATACTAACAAAGTCATAAGCACCTTTGAAAAGGTTTTCAATCAATAACAACGGTGAAAAATAAAAACATGTTGATTTAGACATTGTTTCAAACGGTTGGTGGGCATTGAAAAATAAATGCAGAACGGAATGAGAGAGAGAGAGACTCACGTGGTAAGTGTAGATGGAGATTAGGGGGTGACCAGCGGTGAGAAATCGATGAAATAGAGAGGGATTGAGTTTCTGGGTGACTGATTTGGGTGTTTCAGTGAGAGTGTGTTTTTGGGTGTTTGAGAGAGTGAGAGACGGAAAGCGTTGATAGAGTGAGAGAGTGAGAGACGGAGAGCGTTGAGAGAGTGAGAGACGGAGACTGTTGACAGTGGTTGAGAGTGAGAGCCGGAGAGCGTTGAGAGACAGAGAGACGGAGTGTTTAAAAGTGGCTGAGAGAGTGACTGAGTGTGTTTGAAAGTGGTGATGTATAGTCAGTGGATTTCGAGTCTTATAAACTCGATTTCCACTTACTGGATATCGAGTTTTATACACCCGATTTCCACTGGGCTAACTCTGCTCCACGTGGAAAAAATTGTCCACGTCAGGGTATTGCCAAAAACCATAAATCGAGTTTTATAAACTCGAGTTCTAATTAAGTCTCGAGTTTATAAAACTCGAGATGCTAGTTTAAAAAATTCTTTTGAAACTGGTCAACTAACTAAAATGTTGGATATTTAATGATAAATGGCAAGGGTGTCAGCCTTGGTATAAAAGGAAACTAACCACTTAAAAAAGAAAAACAAAAGAAAGATTGCTACGGAGAAAGGAGAAAGAGAGATCAAGAGAAAAGAGAGACTAAGAAATAGAAAGGCAGAGAACGGAGAAGGAGAGAGATACATGGCAAAGGCTTGCAATACCAAAGAACAAACTTGCGATACAGGGATAGAGAATGAGGAAAAAAAAAAAAAAAAACTGCGATTCAGAGATAGAGAAGGAGAAAAAAGAAAATACATACGACACAGATATAGTCCACCGTCTGTTCCCTCACCGGATTTAGACAGCCGCCACGTTTACAGTTAAACCCAACCAAAAGCCTGAAAACAAAAACATAAAAACCCAAAAAAACGGTTTAGGGAGGGAGATATGTAACGTTGAATTGTTAAACAGAGAGATGGGGAGAAAGAGAACAATAGAGAGAGATTGGGTCATGCATAGAGAGTGGAGAAAGAAAAAAATCTGAGAAGACAGTCGGGCCTCTGCCATCATCAGATCCGTATCCTCCACCGGTTAGTCTCTCTTTTTTGGTTCTTTAAAATGATTTAGTTTTGGGTATTTTGATTGGATTGTATTGGATTGCATTCAGGTTTTGGCTTAGATTCAGTTTTGAGTAAGGAATTTGGCATAGAATGGTTTTTAATATCAGTTATGTGTGTTAGATTTGAGTTTTCTTTTGGATATTTGGGTTAAATTCGTTTTCAGTATATTTCTTTGCTCTAAATAGAAATCTCTGAAGAACATAGATTTATGTGTTGCCAAAAAAATAAAATTCTGTCATTTCATTTATGCTGTTTTTAATTTTTTGTTGAAATATTTTCCCCTTTTTATATTTTCGTTTCCCATGTCTCTTTTCTACCATTGTTGTTAAGGTTTTGCAGTATATAATATAATCTTTCAAAACCACCATCTCTTTCTCATTCTCTTAAACTTTTGCTTTAATCCTCTCCTAATATTGCTACTGTTTCCTCTATGGAACGAGTATGCTCCTCCATTACCGACTATGCTCTGGTGACAAGGTCAGGTTAGGCGCTCCAAGGTTGGGTTTTTTTTCTTTTTAATGGTTATTTGTTATCTCATAAGCTAGAGTGAAAACAAACCACAGTGTGTGTATCCAGATTTGTAATGGGACCAAATTTGTTAATATTACTATAAAAGTTTGTTGCTTAGCAGTAGCTAACCCACTGGACTTTCACTCCATAATAGAGATTGACTCAATCACCCATCGTTTAGTAAGAGAAATTTGTTTGTAGCTATTGATGTGCAATATGATGCATGTAACTGTGTAAGGGAATCATGTATGAAAGATGCATAACTTAGGAAATAATCATGAAGTGGGCTGAGTTATGATTTTGATAAGCTACCTTATGGTTTTTACTTGGCTGATTCACTTGTGATTAGAATATGGGAAGAGCTAAGCTAATGCTGTTTCTAGGAAAATTTTGGAGTTCGGTATTGTTAAAGAGTTTGGAGAACTTAGTCCATCAAAGGATTTAGTTGCTGGGTTTTGAGTTGAATGTATTTGTGGATAGTTCTTTGATAAGATTGTATGCAGCAGTGGTTGAAACAATAATGCATGATGTGTGTTTGATAAAATGCCTACCTTGAAAAGATTATATTATGTGGAATATTTTGCTAAATGGTTTACTTATTGTAGTAATTCTCTAGAACTTTTTTTGAAATCAAATTAGTATGTGCATGAAATGCTTACTTATAATAGATTGTTAGTGTTTAATTGGAAGAAAAGCTAAGCTTGAAATTGATCCAATCAAACTTATCCAACATAGGCATTTTTGCAATGGATGCAACTGCTAGGTCCTAAGAATGGCCTTGAGTTCAAGTTTTGTACAAGATGCCTCAAGGACCACTTAAGTTTCTAGCCTAAGATATATGGTTATTTGTATTTGTATAATTGGGGCACGTGAGGATTGATCTAAAAGTATGTACGTAATCAGCTAAATGTGCTGATTCAATAATTACAAAGTATGGCCTGCACGATTGAATTTATGGCCTATGGGACCAAGGTTAGAGTTAGATTGTACGGCCATGTTGTAGTTTGTGAAAGTTTTTGAGCACCATGCTTAGTAGCCAAAAAAAAAGTACATGTTACTTAGAAGGTAGAAGTATTTAAGGGTATGAAACTTCCTTGAGTGCTGTTTCCTTTTTGGATTTTGGTTAAGAAGGCCAATGATAGGAGGGTTTAAACCTTTCCCTGCAATTAAGGCCATTGCGACATGTAAGAAAACTCCCCACTTAAAAATCTGCCATGTATAGAATTTAATTAGAAAAGTTACACCGTACGAAAAACTCAAAACCAAACGTCAAACCCATTGATTCCAACCCAAACGCCGCAACCCAGCAAGAAATTTAAAGTCATTCGCTGTTTCAACTTCCACATTTACTGTCAAAAAGCGAAAAGATATTCCATATGAACAAACACATTTACTGTTAAAACAAGACGTAGCATCTCAACCAAACGATAAACCCATTGACAAAAAAAAAAAAAAAAAAGAAAAGTAGAAAAACCCTTCCCTTCCTCCTTTCAATATTCACTCTATACTGACATCTGCTATTCCACTCTGTTCCTTTTCTTCTTTGCAATATCATATTCACAAGGTTAGCATAGCATTCTTAATTTTCCTCTTTCATATACTCTTTCTGTTGTGTAATTTAGCAATTTTCTGCCACCTGAAGGATAAACCCATCGGTTCAGCCACTTTCTTACAGTTTGCACATTCCGCTCTGAACCAACAGTCAAAGGAAAAAGAAAACCCAAAATCAGCCTCTTCAGAAATTGAACAGAGCCGTTCTCTTTGATCAAGAACCAATAGCATCTCTTACAATCTAAACCATTTTGTGACTATCAAATCCTCCCAAAAAAAAAAAAATTTATTGTCCTATAAATACAACTTATCCCATGATTTCAAACTCTATTGTACATTTTTGTCTGATCTTTCATTGAACAAATATTGATTCTTGGCTTAGAGTATAATTTTTTAAAATTTTTTTATTATTCTTTCTAGAACAGTTGTTAAAGAGAGAGAGAAATCCGAGGGTCAACAAGTTTTTTGGCCTTGCACAGAGAGAGAGAGAGAGAGAGAAATCCGAGGTCAACAAGTTTTTTGGCCTTGCAGAGAGAGAGAGAGAGAGAGAGAGAGAGAGAGAGAGAGAGAGAGAAATCTAAAGGCCGCTGCCACCGTTTGGCCAGCATCCCGCCACTGTCAGACTCAAATTTTAATGATGGGGTTATTCGACAATGAAATGGGCAACAATAGCTTTCATTGGTAAGCTAATATAAACATTTGAATCTTGCAATATATGTTTTGTTGCTTGCTGTCATGTCTATGGTTTTTCTAAATGGGACCCGATTTGAATGTTTGGATTTCTTTAAAAGCAGATGAAATTTACACTGTTCTATATATGTTAATTTTGGTATTCTATATATTCATTTTTATTGCATTTCACAGGTTCGATGAAATCTCTTTTAGACCTTAACATGTGATGTTTGTATTCAATTTTTTCCACCTCATACTATGATAAATCTAAATGATTTTTACATTTATGAAAATGAATATGAACAAAAGTTTTCAAGGATGAGTGCTAGAAGATATCAGCATGGTGGATAGAATAAATTATCAACCAAATATGATGCAATTGTTAACATTACATAACCTGTACATAGTTTATTGTCATAGCGATGTGATGGTGTGTTTACTTATTGCAGATGGTATTGCACGACAATTTCAAATGAATAAGCAACAATCCTCCAAGAACTTCTCTGGCATTTCTTACTCAAACATCAACCCAACTGTATATAATTGATGGTCTCTACGTTAGAAATATTGCTCTAATGGTAATGGTAACTACATTTTAGTAATACACTTGCAAATTGTTTGATAAAATTCTAATGTTTTTCTAAAATTCATTTTGTATTGTTCATAGTTTTAAGTTTAATAAATGGTGTATAATTTTCCCTATAGTATTTATATTACTTGACTACCTAAAGAGTTCACTATCTACATTGGCCATGGTCAATAATATTTCAAATCATTGCCTTCTTTCTCCTTTGGGTTTGTATCAGTTTGTTTTATATTTTCCTTTTGTTTTTATGTAATTAGTAATGTACTTCATATACTATAATTGTTTTCTTAATTTTCTAATCACTATGAAATTGGAGGGTGGGAGAGACTAACTTTGATTATGATGTAGGTTAAAGATTAATGAAAACGTTGGGCAATGATGGCATTATCCTTAGAAAGACCATGTAATTCAATAACTTATCACTATGTTTAGCTATTTGTTTCCATGAAATTTTAGGTCAATTGAGCCACAAGTGAAAGGAAAAGATTTACTCTGACTGTGATATTGCTTTAAGTCCTTTCTCTTTCGGGTTTGTTTTCTACTAAATTATCTCTATCTTTATCTTTATCTTTTTTATAATTCTTTTGTTAGCATTGTATAGATTTTCATTATTAACATAATAAAGCATTGTATTAAAGTTACCTAATGTATGTGCTAGATGAAGATGACGTTGCCAGTTTTATTTTTGTGCAGCAATTGGTTATATGTTTTTATTCCTAGGTCACAAATTTCATGTCTTTGATTATTAATAAAGTCAAAAAATGCCAAAATCAAAAGATTAAAAAAAAAGAGAAATAAAGGAAAGTCAAAGAAAGAAAAAGAAAATGAAAAATTAAAGGGTAGACAAAATAATAGTTGTTATAAGTGTCATAGAAATTGCAAAAATCATCCTGAGTTTGAATCACATTTATAAGTCCTGGAGTATTTTATGTGTCTTGATATTACTCCAACAAATGATATTTTAAGGATTACAAGGAATTTTATCATTAGCAGAACCATATATTATATTTAAGTTACTCACAAAAAAAGAAAAACATATTTAGTGGCTTTCTTGGTAGATTTCTATTGATAATTGTTTGTTCTAAGTTTACTTTATGTTTTACTATCAGATTGTATCTAAAAACATCAATGACTTAAATCACAGTGCCAATATCCTATAAACCATTAGATCTTTGTTGGGCTAATATTACATCTTTGTGGCATTCTAACTAATATTATGGTTTTGTTTTTTCAGCTAAATCAACTTATAGATAAATATTGACAAATGGCAGGGGGTAGTTATACAGTTGCCACAAATTACAAGAAATGTTGGTTAGGGTTAAAAATGTGTGTTTGTTTCAACCTATATGTATTAATCCGAAAGATAACACACTCTATCAAGTCTATGACATTCTATATGTATTATTTTTGTGATCTTCTAAATTTATGAAATTCTATGGTTGGTATTTTTCGTTTTTGTTAGTACCATGGGTTAAAAATGTGTCAAAATGAATGTGTAGAACCTTTGAATATTTGGATTTCTATACTGAAACCAGGCAAGTTTAATAAGCATTTGGAATTAACAAGAGATGTGAAATGAGTCATCTTTTTTCTTTGTCTTTTTCTTTGTAGATAGTATAATACATTTGATTAGTCAAATTTTATTATTATTATTATTTGTAAGGTTAAAGGTAAAAATTATTCATATTTTTTATTGTGCAATTTTTTTTTCATTACCATTATTTCTTCCTGGCCGAAATGGCCAAATACCACTGTTTTTGAAAATATTTTACAATCTACCACTGTTTTTGAAATATGTATAGAACTTGAGTTCCATACATATTTTTCCAAACAATGGTATATGGCCATTTTGACCATTTCTTTCTTCTCTCCCAAAAAAATAAAAAAAAAGGAAAAAAATTCCCGCGCATTGCGTGGGTTAACGGCTAGTATTACTAAAAGCCGAAGCATAGTATTTAATGTTGTTATACTCCGATTGAGCCACATCAGCGTTTATCTCATTATTATTTTTCTTTCTAATTTTTCTATAATTGTTTTTAATATTTACTTGTTATTTTATTTTAATATTTACACTTTTTCCAACATTTCTCCCTTCCTTACTCTTTTATCTCTTCACTACCCTCTACATTAATATCATTCTTCCTCTTTCTTTTCATCTTCCTTTCTTTGGTCTTTTCTTATTCACACTTTCTTACTATAAATTTGTAACTATCCCATTCAATCTATGCATGGTTTTCTCTCACAAAAAAAGGTTTTTTCTCTCTCTCTCTCTCAATTTTTTGGTGGATTTTTTATTTTTCTTACATCTCTACTTTAGGTTGATAAATTCTTGTGTTCTTTAAAATTCTACTTTGGTTAATGCAATTTTAGATTTTTTTTTTTTAAATTGTTGTTTTTTTGTCTCCTTTTAATTGTTAAATGTTATACTATTGTTATTCTTTCTTATAACTCTAAGTAATGTTGATGGTTCTTTTTTTTTGGTTAATTAAGGTTGATGGTTCTTTCTAACAGAGAAAAGAAAAGATTGAAAAAAAATAGAATTTCGTATAGACCTGTACCTAAAGGGGACAGGAGTCTTTATTTATTGGATTAGAGACAAGATATTAAAGGAGCATATCCTTTGGCCATTGCATTGCATTTCTTGGAGGTTAAAAGATAAAACTTCTCATTATAGGAAAACATTTTGGGTGGGGATAAGGGTGGCATTTTTTTTTTCTTTTTTTTTTTGTTCTAAGGGTCACAAAAGATCTTATTATAAAGAAAGCCCACAATCATGTCACGTGCTTATTACACTAACCATTAGCATTGCCCATTATTCTATCTCACCATGTTCTAGTAGATTTACATTTAGCAACCTAAGATTAGAATTTATTCCCCAACAGAAGACTTGTAGAATCATTCAATTTTTACAGGAAACTAGTCGCCGATTCACGTGATGCGTGGAAATATAAATATTATGTAAGAAAATGTAATATACAAAAAGTAACAATTACTTCAAGTATTTTTTTTTATAAAGATTTTTACACGTATTTTTTTTTTAACTTTTTATCTCTACAAATATATCATTTTATTATATTTTGTGTGTTTGATCAATATTTTTTAAGGTGAACCATATTCTTCTAACTTTGTTGTAGTGTGTTATATTTGCTTAATATACAACTCATCTCTTAGGGAATAAGGAAATTAACATAATAATAAAAAATCATCACAAAATAGCAATGTTATCTTAATCAAAATTAAAATAAAACTAAAGAAAAAAAAGATATTATAATAATTTATTAGTCAAACAATTGGAAGGCATATTCAAATTCCTATTTCCAAAACAACTAAGTATTAATCCAAACCAAAATTCAATCAAAGTTATAAAAGGGAAAGTGAAGACTTCCTGATGGGAAATTAAAAAAACACAATACTAAAACACATATTAAGAAAAAAAAAAAAAACCATCAACCTTAATTTGAGTTATAAGAAAGAACAAAAATCTTTTATGTGCAATTGTTCTCTTTATTGGTATTTATTGTTATATATTTTATTTTTACTTTTTTTCTTCTCACCTTAAGTTAGTTAACATTTAAATTCAGTCACATCTTCCACATCATTAAATTATTTATATTTTCTCTCCTTTTATTTTAAAAAATTAAAATTTTAAGATTTTACTTAAATTCAATAAATAAAAGTATCCTCATAAAGTAGAGTAATGCTAGGGACACACTCATTCTCAAATGCAATACATCAAAGGAAAAATGTAATACAAAACTAATGCCAATTGGGAAATACTAAATTAAAAAAGTAATAATGAGGATATCAAACTAAATATAATGTAAAGAAACTAATAGTTATGGATATACTAACTTTTTTTTTTTAAAGAGATTTTCAACCTATGGCGTCTGCTCCTAATAATAGCTCTTTATTATCATACCAAGATACCAATTAGTTTTTGGTGTAAGTTGGGATTGAACCTCAGATCTCTTGTACTAACTTAAGGGTAGCAAAATTAAATGAAATAAAAAATTACAATGCATATTTAACGCAATGAAATCATCATCATTGCCAATGGAGAGAGAGAGAGAGAGAGAGAGAGAGAGAGAGAGAGAGAGAGAGAGAGAGAGAGAGAGAGAGATGGTAAAGAAAAAAAAAACAATAGTGCAATAAAATCAATCGTTATATTCACTTAAAAAATTAAATCAATAATCTATAATTAAACACAATTAAAGTAATATATTTAAACTTAAAACTAATCAAACTTTAATCATGAAAACCATATTTTCATTCATAATTAAAAGGAGATGTTCTCCTGTAATAATAGAAACTAGCATGTAGTCCGTGCTTACGCATGGAAATAGTAACAATTGTGATGATAAGATGTTCATCTTGATAGATTCAGTTTCCACATTGAGCATTATGAATGGAGATAACTTAACACCAACATTTAAAAATCAAATTGGACACATAGCACAAAATTAAACTACAATTAGAAATTGTACACATAGCATAAAATTAACGACAAAAACTGATCATTAAGCTTGGAATCTTCTTAGAGGCACCAATGAAGCGGTAATGTATGAGAATGTGAAGTAAGTAATAGTGAGATTGAACATTATGTTTGAACCCGACCTTACTTTTAGAAATCTAAAAAGAGGAGGAAAGAGTAGTGTGTGGATCTAGTTGGTAAAGGTTGAGAGAGAAGGAGGAGACATGTGATGATAATATGACATTAGGAAGAGATGATGTTTTACTTTTATAGTATTTTTTGTTGGACTCCTTGGTTCTAATAAAGGGATTAGAAGAACTCCAAACTTTATTGAGTTCGCCTATAAAAGTGTGCAGGTGAGATATTCTTGCTTAGGCCAATGAACATTATCATTGTGGTTTTCTTGGCTTCTGTGTTAAATGTTAATGCATCATTTATTTGGGCACAAAAAATTAGAAAATTTAGATAAGATACATAACACAAAATTGGAGTCTAATTTATAATCTAATTAGATTCATTGTGGTTTTCTTGGCTTCCGTGTTAAATATTAATGCATTATTTATTTGAGCACAAAAAATTAGAAAATTTAGATAAGATACATGACACAAAATTGGAGTTCAATTTATAATCTAATTAGATTTTTTTTTTTTGAGTTTTGGTTAGGACAAGTGGCGCAAAATTGAGTATCCAAATCTAGACACATGGCTCAAAATTGAAATTCTAATTTGAATTCTATTTGAGTTGCTCTTTGCTTCACCTATTATTATATAAATAGATTACATAAGAAATAAATTTTTAAAAATTTAAAATTTCTTTTTTGACATTTCATTTAACTTTATATATATAATCTCCACACACAATTACTTTTAAAAATCTAATGAACGTGCTACATCCCATTTAATCTCATTTAACACCTCTGTTATGCAAATCATCAGCCAGTAAATATATGATAATAGTAAGAAATATTATAAATGAGATTATGAAAAAAAAAGGTGATAAAACTAATTAGCTATTATCATTATGAAGTAGTAGTCTATGATTTTACATGTCTAAAGAAGTAGAATATATAAAGTTTGCTTAAGGTATATGCAAAGATTCACATTAAAAAAAGTATATGTAAAGATTTAAAAAAATGTATATTCTATAAATAAATAAAAAGGTATATATAAGGTTTTAATTAACTTAAAAGAAAATGAAAAATCAAATAATAATAATAATAATAATAATAATAATAATAAGATATGTATAGGGTAATTACATTATCTTTTCTTGAGGTTTGAAGAAATGATACTCCACCTCAAACATGAAGGGAAAAAATATTTTCACCATTTACATTTGTTTGACCAAACTTTGTTAAATTAATATTAAAATATTGTGTACTAACCTACTTGTGCTTAAGGATAGGTTTCCAAAATTATCCTCAATTTTAGAATTAAAATCTATTATTTAAAGCGTATTTTAGAATATTAAGTAATGACTTTTGCTTCTTTTTTTCCTTTTTCTTTTCCCAATGAGTTATGGAGAGATTTGTCGTTTCAAATGTTTTGGTACTTTATAAATTTTTCATTTTAATTCTAAATTTATGAGTAATGTTTTTACTAAGCATGGTTAAATATTTATAAACAGATTCTAAAAGAAATTTAAAATATTTTGTTATTAATATAAACAGAATGGGGAAGTGTTAGTACTTATTATCCCAAATATATTTAATGAGATCACCCTTAAAAAATTATCCCGTGCAACATGCGGGTTTGCGACTAGTTACACCTAATACCATCTCTACCAATAAGAACACTTTGCTTAAGTTTGTTGGTTTATTAATGTTTTGTGGATGCCAATTCACACAATTTGTATATATCTCTTGACAACAAGACTGCATTGCTAAGAAGACCACTTTGTGATCATATCAATGTGTATGTGAAGCCAGATTTCAAAGCAATCACTACAATCTTTTTTTGTTATAGTTGCAGGAAATGTCTCCTTGTATTGAATCAGATAGCACAATAATAATCTTCTTATTAATCATATTTCACAATTTCACTACAACTCCGTTTGTATTGTAAAGTGTGATGTTAGTTTTTAAACTGACAATATTACACCACCTAGTGCTCTAAGTAGTAAGTATATCAGTTCTCAAAAAAACAAAAAAATGTAATGAAGATCGATAAGAGTGAGACTTTACACAACATCAACAATCAAGGTGGTTGTACAGACCATTCCCAGTTCAAATTTTCTAGATGGTAGCAACCTCAGGTTCCAATAAATCAATTATACAAAATGAATAAAATCAATTATCGAAAATGTTTTTTTTATCTAGGCGTGATGGATGGAACGGTTCCGCTAACAAGGTCATTGCCAGATACATCAAATGACACGTAAGGATTCTTCACTGTAGAAGATGATGGTGGTGGAGTCACTACCTTTTCAGCATCAGTGACCATAGGATCTGCTGATTTGATGTCAGAATCAGGCATCATATTCCATATAATTTCAAGTTCTCGAACCATCTCTGTTGCTGAAGGTCTAGCATCTGTCTCTTCTTTGCAACACTTGAGAGCCAAAGTCAAAAATCTCATCACACATTCCGAAGGATAAGATCCCATTTGCCCATCAATAACCGAAAAAACCATACCAGATTGATACTTGGCATTAACCTGAAACGGATTAAACCAATTAATAAAAAAAAATTACAAGATATTTTATTACAAAAAAATTAAGCCACTGTATCTAAAAAATCAAATAATATGAACATTAAGCCAAAGTGGTCATAAATCTAATAGAATTGAATTACTGTTTGGCATAAGGTGGGAAAATGAAGAATTTAAAAGGATTTCAATGTTAAGTTAAAACTGAAACTTGCAAACGAGGATATCTCTCTTCAATATTCATGCGTAGTATAAAATGAAATATAGCAGGAGGTAAAGAAGAGAGACAAACTAAAAGCTATTCTCTATCTACCCTGAATAATTAATGAGTAATAAATTACAGAAGAACAATTTTCCTATCATGCCCAATCACCTGATGTACCAATGTACCATGGGGCCCTATTGAATCAAAGGCAAAAGGTCTAAAATGTTTTACCTCTCTAACAATGTTTTTGCCATGTGAGATTGGAGGCATCCCAGTCAGGAGTTCAAGAAATACAACACCAAGGCTATAAACATCACTTTTGTCTGTAAGTTTACGAGTTAAGAAATACTCTGGATCTAGGTAACCCTGTAAATTTTATAAAGAGAATGAGAGAATAAAGAAATAGACATCAAGTTCAAAAAAGAAAAGAAAAGAAATAGACACCAATTGCATCTACGACATTATTAAGTCTATTTCATCTAGAATCAATTTCATTAATTAATTAATTAATTTTATAAAGATAACAAGAATTGCTGCTAAATTTATAATTTTAACAGAAATGGAAATGGCCAACACCACTACCAATTTATTTTTATTTCTTTTAAGGGTTATGAGCCCATGATAGATTTTCAAATGTTGAAACCATATTTTAAAAAACTGGACCGAACAGAGAACCAAAAAAGGGATAATTTCTTGGCTTTCTAGTCAGACTTGGGTTCAACTGGTGGTTGGACCTTGATGTCATAAATAATATGTTAGCTTAGGTTATTAACTTGTGACCCTAAATTTACTTTTCGTTTGAACATAGGAGAGAGGCCTATACAATGTTATAGAAGATTCACTCATCAACCTAGACTCATACAGAGTTTATAATTCTATTAGTTAAGCATCAACAATAAGAGTCTTACTGGTGTCCCCTTCACAACTGTAGATACATGAGCAGGCACAACCCCTTCAATATCCGGAACAGGTGCAAGTCGCGAAAGTCCAAAATCAGCAACTTTTGCTATATACCTGGAGTCCAATAATATATTGCTGGCCTTGATATCCCGGTGAAATATTGGAGGATTGGCTTCAGTATGTAGGTAGAGGATGCCCTTAGCCGATTCCAGGGCAATTCTCAATCTCATGGCAAAACTTAGTGGTTCTTTAGACTTAGCTGTATTATTGCACACATGAACCACTATAAGTCATTAGAATGGTATTTAGAATGTGAAAAGTAAATAGGTTCTGCTTAACTCAAAAAATGACAAAAAGGTGGGCGCGGGGGGGGGGGGGGGGGGGGAAGTGTACTGTCGCAAATTTTATATTTCAATTTTCACTTGCATTCATACGAAAAAAACTATAGTGAGATCAATAAAACATAAGCTTAAAGAATGAATATTAGGCGTACCAGAAAGGTTATCCCTTAAAGTACCATTTGGCATATACTCATAGACCAACATCTGCATGCAAAACAATACTCACATGAAGCTCTTCCGAGAAAAAATTTTCAACACAAATTCAGCAACAGAGATCAAGAAAGACTAGTCCTAGTTGTGAAAGCCAAACAATTTTGCTGGAGAAACATAGTGCTTATGAAGAAGAAAATGAAAAAGTGTATCCTCCCAAGTTCAATGAGAAAGGAGATATTTAAGTATTGTATGCATTTTTTAAAGTCAAATTGATGTGGGATGCACTTTTAATTTTAATTTTGTAGTCAATATGATTTTTATTGGTTACTAGTATTTTTATTTTAGCTCTTAGTATTTTATTTTTTAGAAGCAAGGTTATTTTTGTAATAAGTCAATTACGGTCTCCAACTTTAGTTAGGATTAGGGTTTAATAGTCTATATAAGCAAAGTCTTCTATTCCTATTAGGAAGGATTATTTTTATTAGGAAGGAGAGATGCTACGTTCACAACATTTTCATAACAAATTATAAGTGGTTAGTTATTATTGGTTCTAATTTGAACTTACTACTAAAATTACTTTTCTACTCCACTAATAACAATCCGTAACAATCTGCCATGTAAGATTTGTTGTGAAAATGTTGTGAAAATTTTGTGGGCATAGCATTTCTTTTATTTTTATGAATAAAATTTTTATTGAAATTGTCACAATGGTTTGGTGGTACCAACCCTAGGTACTGAATCCTAGGTTCACTATCTTTATTTGTCCTGTCTTTCAGTTTAATTTTTGCATGTTCTAGTTTGTTCTGCATCACAAATAAAACCTAATTAATGAAGAAATCTGCATATGCTTCTACATTATTAACAAACAAACTTGGCAGCATCCCATCTGAAATGTCTCTAGATTGAGTTTGATTTCTTGTATTGTTTGCAATTATTCAAAAAAAGCATCTATATAATCAACATATATATATATATATATATATCTATATATATATTCTCTTCAAGATGAGATTTAGTACCTGTTCGCCTTCTTCATCACAATATCCAGTCAAAGACACAAGATTTCGATGATGTAACCTTGACAACAATTCTATCTCTGTCAAGAACTCTGTTTCACCCTGTAAAGATCCCTGTTGTGCACGTTTTATGGCCACAACTGTACCATCGGCTAGAATTCCTTTATAAACCTTTCCGTACCCTCCTTCACCAACCTGAGCGGAGCTGTCAAAGTTGTTTGTAGCCATGACCATTTCTTCAAAAGTAAAATCCTTCACACCATCAATTTTTATTGAGGTCTTAGAGACTGCATATTAAATACAGGTACAATGTTAAAAATGAAAACATAGTGACAGGTGCTGCATATAAAGATGATGTGCCCATTTATATTAAAATTACTGATAAAATGATAATTGATTATCAGAATGTTTTACTTATGCTAACAGCTACACACATTTTTCATCTTACAAGCCAAAAAAAATTGTTAATATAATTACTGACTGGTTGTTCTTCAAACTTAGAGGTGGTTTGAGCCAGTTTGCAACCAAGTCTCATGGAATTCTTCATTTAAATTTTTAATCTCTAAATAATGTTTCCATTCACAGCCCAGTCCAAACTTGGCTGAGGCTTGCCCAACAGCATTAGCTAAGATAGGGCTAAGACATTGACCAAGCCAGGCTGAGGCCTTTGTAATTGGAAAAGCATCAGCCTAGTCTAATTGACAGGCCTAATCAGGATGTAGAATGGTAACAATTACAGGCAAAGTTAAAAATCATGACATAACTACCTGAACACCCTAACTTCATTAAGATACTTACAACGACGTTTTCCCAAAATTGCATGGTACTTCCTTACATGCGCTCTCAGTATCATTAGAGTAACAACTGCAGACAATGCAACTGCACCTGCAATGGTCCCCAGTACTATGCCAGCCAATGCGCCTTTGCTTAAACCAGAACTTGAGTTGACATTCTCTGTGACATTAGTGAAAACTATGAGCACAAAAAAATCAAAATTATCCAGCATTATTCTCTCATATACGAATACATGAAAGAAGAGAAGATGTGAATGAGTAGTTCATCTATGCTTGGGGTCAAGTCTTTAGTGACATAGGGTGTGAATTTGAAGTGGCCTTCTTGATAAATATAGAAGAATAGAACACAACTTAATTGCCCAGAAAATTACAAATCATCTTGAACAGAGAATTGCAGTTATTAACTTATGTGACAGATCCAGTAGTGCAAATGTATATGTTACACTAGAAGGCCTGTCTTCAACATAGTTGGCAGCAAAAGAAATGGTGATTTTCACTTTAATGTGCCACCCACACACACATACTACACATTTCTCAAAATATGAATTCAAACAATAGAAAATAATGCCACAAGATTAAAGATTGTCTTTAAAGTATAGAAGATTTCAAGGAATAGGTCAAACAAATTCGAGAAAAAAGTTGTGCAATCTTCAGAAGCTAAACAAGCATTAGTTCCAACTACAACAAAGCTCTGTGGCAAAACATATTAGAAAAGTGTTTCAAGACAAACCATCTCTATAGAAGCCCAGTAGAGGGAAGCTGATAAGTTCATAGGGTCCAAAAATGTCACTATCATCGATGTTCCATGATGTGAACAGCCCGAAGATTCGATCAACCTCACTCATATTGAACTTAGTAGTGCTGCTATTTCCATATACAGGAAAAAGCTTCAAGTTCATTCCTAGTCGATGTCCTTCTTCCCAGAAAAATGAATCAATGTACAGCTGATAAAGAAACAAGTCAAGTGTAGATGACAGGTACTCCTCAAATGTATTTTTGTATGGACGAAAATCTGAGAATCCAGGACTTTTCAACCGATATCCAACAAACAAGGGGGCAGCACAGAAACAAGCCACAGGAGATGCAGGGGAACTTAAATATTCAAAAGGGGGTGGACATTCTTGAGCTGGACAAACAGAAGTCGTATTTGTTGAACTTTGACTGTTAGTTTCATCACTTTCAAAATGACAGAACTGGGATAGGCTGGAGTTCGTGCATAAGGGATTCCCTCGAAGCCTGAAAAAGAAAAAAAATAAAAACAAGTGACACGATCATATCAATGACCTATATCTGTTACACCTAGCAAATTAAAACTAAAAAGATCACATCCACAATCTTTTACCATGAAAGTAATTATGAAGCAAAAATGGGGGGAGGTATAGAAGCGAACCAGACAGTGACATTTGGAGATAGATTAGTAGTGCCTGAAATATTTGATAGCCCATTATTCTGCAACTCCCTGCAATACAAAAAATCCAAAAGCCATATCTTAGAAAGTCCAAAATATATTAAATTCAACCCAGGAGGTTAACCCTTTAAATTTACGGAAGACCATGCTGTAACCAAAAAAAAGGAATCAACTTTATTTTGTACCAATACAAGAACAAGATATTTGTTTGATGCACACAACCCACCATCATTTAACCAAGGGAAATAGAAACATTGTCATTCAGGTCATATGAAAAATGGACGATCACAGGATATGCTGTTGGTCATGTTGGTTGGATTTGATGAGGATGATTCCCGGATTGATGACACATGGTGGTTCTTAAGGCAAAGAGGTACTTGGTACAGCCAAATTAGAATCTGTTTGGAAGCTTGAGCAAGAGTTCAACTATTAGTTCTTGCTTCTCAGCAGAAATGTGCATGGCCAAGTGTGTCAGATTTGAGTCACAAAAAGTATTTGACTGGCTTGGGATGGAGGGAAACAGAATAGCAGTTAGGATTTGGGGGGAATGATTGAGCACAACAAGAATGGAACCCAAGTGTTCGTTGGCCAAAATTCTAGATTTGTTAATGCTGAGTTGGAGGAGGGTTAATCACGTGCTTCTGTTCTAGATGCTGAGGTGGAAAACCAGTGAGAAGTTATTGGGCGTAAGACTGATTGGGATTAGAAGGAGTACTGAAGCCCACTGAGAAGAAAGGTTTGGACTGGGGGAATCTGTTTCACCAGCCCATTAATACTGATTTTTAATGCTTTTTTCTACTGGAGAAGATAGATGGGAAAAACATTGTTAGGCCACCTCTAGTGGTGGTTCAGGAGGTACTAAAGAAGTGGACAAACTGTCTTGTGGGACAGTTTTTGGAGAAAGCTCCTCCTTTCTTCTAGGTTTTAGAAACTATGGCAACCTTTTGGTGCTGTTGAAGTGATGTCTGCTGAAAATGTGATTTTTTTTTTTTGTAAATTCAAAATGCCACGTTTAGGGATGAGGTGTTGAGAATGTTGCAAGTGCCATGTGATCAATAAGCCATTGATGCTGAGGTGATGTGAACCAGGAATTCAGTTATTTAGTCCTTTGTTAACTAATTTTCTTATTTGGGAAAACTTCCATCATATTCCTGTTAAATTTTGAAAGCATGAGTCATTGAGTTGTATTGCAAATGCTGTTGGGATGCAATCACCAATAAACAATTGACAATGGGGTATGCAAGGTTGTGTGTGCAGGTTGGTCAGTGTTGCTTTAATTATTGGCGGTTTCATTGATGTTGAGGTGGAATACCCTTGGAAGCCATAGAAATGTGGTAATTGTAAGGTATTTGAAAATAATGAGAGCACGTGTCCCAAGAGGACAATGGAGGTATGGCAACAAAGGAGTCTAATGAGGCACAGAGGCAAGTAGGGTAAGAGAACACTGATGATGATGGATCGATTGAAGATTCAAATAGAAAAAGGAAAGTATTGAAGAGGGAAACATTATGAGTAGTAATTGTGGATATGGAGTGGATATCTCATGGAGAGCTCATGCCACAAACAAATTTTCCTTGCTAGATGACCTAGAGGAGGAAAAGTATGACGATCAAGGGGTGCAAGTAGAGCTGGAGGATGTAGCAGTGATAGATGTTGGGTTTCCTGAATCAGATGTAGATGTTTTTTAGGCAGGTAGGGATTAGGATGAGGAGTTGGATTGGGCTTTAAAGAAGTAGAAAGGTAGAAGTTTTCAAAAGACCAATGGTAAGCTAGCTTGAGTAGCTACCATCTATCTTTGGCTTTTTTGAAATACTCAGATAAAAAAAATGGGAGAGACAGATTTGGGGAAGATTTGTTGCAAGCTGTAGCTGCCGACATTAGATATAGGTTTCTTTGGTGTGAACATATCAAGCATACTGCTTTGAATAGAGTCCTCTGTTGTTCATGGAGGATTCCATCTACTGGCTTTTATTCTGGTTAGTTGTGTAGCAATTGGCTGTGTTTCTTAGGAATAGCAGTTTCCTTGCTGGTTGTAAATGTTGTAAAAATATACACTGTCGAATGGAAAGACTTATTCATTCATCAAAAAACAAAAACATTGTCGTTCAGGTCTTACACCGTAAGTTTCTCCATTCCGTTCAAAGTCCTACTTTGCCAAATGATGGATGGAACAGAGCCACTCAATGAATTGTTTGCAATTGACCTGCCAAGGGGAATACTTTATCAAATAAATCCAGTTTCTTTCATTAACAGTTTAATTTAATGAATGATATTATCTAGTTACTATACAATCTCATGGTTGAGATCAGCAGAAACTCAAACTTAGAAAGAAAAAAAAAATTATTAGTAAGTTCTACACACATGTAATGGGTTTTGATCCCACAACCTTACCCTCCACCCATTTTTAGAAAAAGAGGAAGTGTCATTTGAGCTAGAGCTCATTGTCTCAAATTTAAATAAATATGAAATTATGTACAATAAAATTGAACCATATAAATAAACACAAGAAGAAAAATAAAGGGAGACTACTCACAATATTTGAAGACGAGGGAGATCCGAAAAGCTGGTGGGAATTGTTCCAGTAAGACTGTTGTTGGATAACAAGCTGAAATCGTTCAAATAATAGATATCAGAATGATATGAATTGTCTCAAAATCTACTCAAAAAAGAAAAAAAAAATTCAAAACTGAAAGACATGTCTGTAAATATTTTGTGATACCCAGAAATTAAATTAAAAAAAAAAAAAATCAGATTCATGTCATTCAGAAGATGGAGAATCTTACATAGTCGTCATATTCCCCGAAAGCGTATCTGAGGGTATGGTTCCATTTAGCTGATTTAAACTGAGGTCTCTGAAGTTTATATAAAGTATAAGTAACTAGTGGAGTTTTCTTTGATAACATAAAGAGAAAATTTTATTCAGCTTGGTGCATTTATTTTTTGGAATTATATGCCATACTTGATCATCATAGATATACTAAAAAAGGAAAACAAAATAAAGCAACTTACAGATAATAAAGGTTTGGTATTTGGCTCAAATTAGGAACCGGTCCCCGCAAACTGCAGTTCCTAAGGCTCCTGGCAAATCCAACCAAGCACAAATGTTATCAATCTTGCATGAAATACCATGTTACTCGTGAATGTGCACACTACTTGACTGCTAGCTCGCAAGTGTATGGAGAACATGAAAGGTTTGTGATATCTAATTAAGACAATATATCTTCTTTACAAGTTGAGAAGAATATACAGTGGTGTAGAATATCAAACAGCAAAGGATTAATCAGGAAGTCATGGCTTGTTCAGTCTACCAGTGGCCTTGATGTTTTAGAAAAATGCAATAAAATACCTTCATGCCAACTAACACTTCTAAGTTGAGTAACTTCCCATTTTTATTCCTTTTCAATCAATGTGGAATACTTCATGTATTTTCACAATAAAGCGTATACCATTCTATCTATAATATGCTCCCATTGAATTTTGCTAGTATTTTCCTCTTCATTTTAGTTTTGCATTTTAGAGGAAAACAGAGCTTCTTGTATTATTTAGCCAAATAAATAAATAAAAACTTTCAGCCTTATACTTCAAGGCTAGCACCTTGCTTGCCTTTACTTTTGGGACCTAGTTATAGACATACGATAATGATATGAACTTACAACTTCAGCAATTTAGACATGTTGCTATAAGAAGATGGAATTGTATTCCCATTGAAGTTATTGTTATCGAGTTGACTGCAAAACAAATAAAATGAAACCATTAAGAAACTTGAAAAAAAGAATTTAACTAAATTTATGCTCTAGGAAAAGTAAAAATCATACAGTATTCGTAAATTTGGCATTGTGGAGAACTCTGGTGGAAGATACCCTGATAAGTTGTTATTATCAAGAAGGCTGCAGATGCAGAATTGAAGATGGTTAATGATCTCACAGATTGTACAGACAGATAGCTCATATGAAATATAAGAATATGGCCAAATACTGACTTACAAGTGAAGAAGACTTGGTAATCTAGATAGCTCACTTGGGATTTGCCCACTAATTGAATTGTTGTTCATATGACTGCTCACAAAAAGAAGTAGAAGGGTTAGTCATAGTAGAATAGATTTTAGACAATATAGCATCAGAACAGAAACACACTCACAAGTGCTGTGTTGCGTTCAAGTTTGCAAATGATTTAGGTATTGATCCTGATATTTGGTTTTGGTCAATTTGTAGTCTTTTCAAATTTGGGAGGTAACCAAGCTCTTCAGGTAAGGGACCTGTTAATTGGTTTCCATTCAGAAGCCTGGATTCACAGAATATGACACAGAGTTAAAGAAAAAGCGAATGCACTGCAATATTCAAATACCAAGAATTCAGAAAAATGCTATAAAGTAAATTAGTCAAGGTTTGATAAGGATTATCTCCTATATTATTTAGAAATCAAAGACTTTAAATATGCATGAACAAGTGGCATATCTCCATTTCTTAACAGTATAGGCATATAATTATCTTATAACATTGTTGAGTATCCAATCCAACCAGCAGAGAAGCTGATAAACTTACAAGAGTTCCAAAGATGTTATATTGCCTATCTCCTTTGGTATAATTCCACTTATGTTGTTCCACATAAAATCCCTTCAAAAGAGTAGATAGAGAAAAATATATCAGTAGGATATATAAATCAAATGCAAAACCATCGGATTTTAGAATATTTTGCTAGAGGTATCTAAAAGCTATGATTCCAATTAAGATATTTGTAGCACAAAAAATAAGACTTCAGACATCCTTTGCCATACAATATTGTCAAATTTGATAACTGGCCAAGCGCTGGTGACAAACTTCCTGACAAATTCATTTGTAATAGTTGCCTGCAGAGAAGAATCCCAAAAGAAAGTTATTAAAGCACCATAGCTAGATCTTCATTAGAAATGCCTAGATTCAATGCATTTAATAGCCAGGTTTTATCAAAGCTTGACACTCTTCTATGTGAACTTGTGACTAGTATAAATATAATATAATGCCAGGCATGGGATAACAACTGAGTCTGTAGGCAATTAGTTATATAATAAATCATTAGTTATTAATTCTCGGGACAAATGAAAAGATCATGAAGACAGATTTGAAATTAATTAAGACCTGCTAGTGATCATTTGGAAAATTGTGGCTAATAGATCCTATTCTAATAAATTTCTTTAATCTTAAATGAACTACAGAACCAAGGAATTTTGTTCTCTGCACCAACTAATATGAGTAGATATAAAAGTGGAATAATATATCTCATCATGCAAGGGGGACAAAAGAAATAAAGTAAGAAAAAGTTTTCTATGTGAAAGGAAACATGCTACACTATTCACATCAATGATGCTCCTAAATAGAATTAAAAGCAGGAAAAAATAAAATCATACAATTGTTGAACATGTAGGTATCCATCGCCTAATGTTTTATTGGAGCACACAACTCCTGTCCAATTTGATGTACATGGGTCTCCTTGATCCCAATTACTAATATTATTATAGGGATCCATCAAACTGCTCTTGATGGCCTGCAATGCCTTCACTGCAAATTAATACAAATGTTAATCATTGTCTGCTCAACATTAAATTTAGAAAGTTCATAAGCTTCTCTAGTCCTTATGTTTCTATAATTCTAGTATCAGGATTTCTGCATTAAAGGCAAGCAAAGTCAATTTTAAAAATAAGCATCAACATTATGTGCAGCCCTAAGTTTTGAACATACACAATTGATGAATTGAATAACTATTATAGTTCAACTATAAGAAACACTAATCACTCCCAACTTGGGGGAATTGAATATCTGATATGTGAAATTACTAGAAAATGATAAATTAATGATTTTCCTGAAAGCTTAAAATGCTAGGAAATGGGGAATTTAGTCATGTAACCATTATTCTAACAACCCCCTAGCGTGTGGGCCTAGATTTTCCTTAATAAGTGAGCACAAGAGATTTTTAACTTCCAATGTCCCAAATGCTTTAGTTGTTAAGAAATTATAAATTTAATCATTTAATCATCATAAAATGACTTGTTAGAGAGTATATGAGTAAAATTTCAGAGAAAATAAGTATGCCCTCAAGAACTTAATTGCAAAAGAAGCTTGTGAGTCATAAAATGAAAAAGAAAGGCAAAGTAAAGCAAACTCACCTTCTTCCGAGTTGGTTAGCAGATTCTGAGCATCGATAAGCAGTGAAGAACAACACAGCCATGCAACAACAAATAATCCATAACCACAAACTCTTGAAAGATACATCCTGCTAACGCATAGGACACCAAAGCTCCCAAATTTCTCTCACTAGTACCCAAGACTTGAATTTCTGGTAGAATCTGAATGCTCTGCCTATAATAACAAGAAACAAGCTATGGAAACTCAACACAAATAAATCTTAAAATTAATTTAAGTTTTCACCTGACAGAAACATAAATAACCTTTTCAACTAGTAAGAGAATGAAAGAATGAATGAATAATTCAACCAAGTAAGAGAATCACTCAAAGTTGGTGTTCCTTACATACTGTCGAGAAGAAACAAAGCGGCAGACATGCGCATATATTAAGGTTGACAAAGGTAAAAGCTTACAAATCCTATCTAGAATTTGTATCAGGTTGAATAATTCAAAAAACTAAGCAGGATGATTCAAGCAAAGGCTACATTTGAATATATATATATATATATATATATATATATATATAGAAAGAAAGACTTTCATATTAGACCTTGTGATGGTTGGTGGTGTATTGGTGAACAAGTCTCCATAACGAGCGTTCTTCAAGAGTTTGAAGTAGTTAGCAAAGATGGTGATGTTGATAATATTAATAGCAGCCATCTCTTTCTTTTGATAGGTTCAGTGACGTATAACAGGGACAGTAATGCATAATAAAAGTTCGAAAATCCGGGAATATGTATTAGAGAAAGGGTCGTTGAAAGTGGACTTGGCTTCTTGTGGGGAGGGTTGAGTGGTAGGGAGTAGGAAGAGGTGACAAGAAAAGGAAAGAGCATGTTTTGGAACCATTCTTTGCCAAATGGGACTCTATGGGGGTGTTTGGTTTATGTTTTTAAACAACAATTTTCAGTTTTTAAACAGCATTTTACGTATTCCAACACACTTTTTCACCCACACATATTTCAAAAAACAATAAACAACAATTTTCAAACTACTTCACCAAACACCCCCTATATATTTGATTTTCTCCCCCTGTTCCCACTAGCAAAACCCAATGTGCGTGCATAGACTTTTGGAACTTGGAATTTTTGTTACGTAATCAAAGATCAATTTCTTCGGCTCCAATAAGCGCACACGTCATTTGGTTATTAATTACTTCTTGACTTTTTGAGTTTATAAATGGGTGATTGCAATCTAACAACCTATATTCTATATTTTATAAGATAAAGTTTAGTTACAAAATTAGTTGTAACTTTAAGTTATAACCTTATTTAATATTTTTTTATTGAAGGTAAATTTTGAGAATTCTATCATTGGATTACATCTTTTTCTTATATCCTCCATGCTTGCAAAATTTCTAGAAAATTAAAGATCAATAGTTATGCCATCAATAAATTGTTTAAATTGCTAGTTTTTGTATTTTAAAATTAAGCTTATAAATTATATAGTATATAATATTTGATTGACATAAAATTTGACATGTGTATTAAGTGTCAAAAACATGCAATTCAATGATTAGATTTTCAAAATATGTAGTAATGTTTAATGGGAAATGCTAATGAGTGCCCTTAGGGCACTCGTTAATAATCCATTTAAAGAAAGTTTTGATTCCACTTTTATGGGAAATGAAAAAAGCTGTCAAAATATTAATTATTATTTTCCATTTCCTATAAAAACTTTCTTTAAACGGATTATTAATGAGTGCCCTAAGGGCACTCGTTAGCATTTTCCATGTTTAATTTATTAAGTAAGATTGTAGCTTAAGGTTATTTATTAAGTATGATTGTAGCTTAAGGTTACAACAAATTTTGTAGCTAAATTTTGTCCATTTTTTATTTTATATATATATATATATATATATATATAAACTGAAGAATAGCTCTTATTGTTGATATGCTCATGCTGAACCATCTCATCTGTTACATTATTATTCTTTTTCATATTTATTCTTTACCTTTAATTTTTTAAACAATATTAAATATATATAAATATCTTAGCTTTACAAATTCATTTTAGGCAATTTTAACTTTATATATTCATATACTTTAAATTTGATGTTATAACTAAAAATAAATCAATGAAAAATCAAAACAAAAGTATTGTTTATACATATTCATCTTGAATGGTTTTAACTTTACATATAACTAGTCGTAAACCCCGTGCGTTGTGCGTGATAATTTTTTTAGGGCAGTTTCATTAAATTTATTTATTATTTCATTTTGGACTAATTTAATAAATAGCAATATAATTTATAATTGCATTTTAATTTATTATAGGAACAATCACAAATGTAATATATACTAGCCTCATGAGACTTTTTTTGTTTGTTTAATAGTCCTATTTTATAGTAAAAAAAAACGTTTCTTAAATATTTATATATAATTTTTATTTTGAAAATCTAATTTATAAGTGGATAAAATAATTTGAAAATCAACTAAAGAGTAACCCAATTTTTTAGGCAATATTTTAGTGAGAGTTAGAGTTATATTTTTACCAGATTGTCTTTTAGTTTTATCTCTACTTAAACATAGGAGTGTAGGGGTATTTTTGAACAAAAAAAATGAGGATCCCAAACAGAGGAAACCTCTTAAATAGTAGTATAGATATTATTTTTGTCGTACCTAATCAAAACAATACATTTTTTCCCAAGAATTCAAAAGGTAAGTTAGCAAAAATATTAATTTTTAATAAAATTAATTTATAATATTTTGTGTATTATTAAAAATTATATAAAATCTGAAAAATTTTCTTTTATTTTTAAACAAACTTCTCAAACCAAAAAGTTTCTACCATACAATCAAAAACACCGAGAAACTTATCTAAAAAATTAATAAAACTCAACAAAATTACAATTCAAAAAAATAAAAATAGAAGATCACAACTCTTTTTCCTTAAAAAAAAAAAAAAAAAACCAAGAGTACAATTCCAAAGGGGAAAAAGTAGAGAAATTTTTTTTGAAAAAAGAAGTACTGTGTTAATATTGTCGTAATCTAATCTAGCATCTAATCCAGCATATGAAAAATGAATAGATAAATAAATAATTTTAAACACAAAATAGTATTTGTTTTCTTAAAAATCTCAAAGAACACATTAACGAAATAAAGAAGATGAAAAACAATATAAATATTTGTAAATGCTTAAAAAAATTACTTAAACATCTAAGACCATCATATAATAAAGTCATAACAATTTGCCACTAATATATGAAGCATAATATTTACAAACAATGAAAAGAAACTGCACAAAAACCATTGTCTTTAACTACACTAACTATTCTTCATCAGCTGGTCCAGATTATCTTTTGTTTTTCAAATAAACTAAAATATGATAAAAACACAAAATATGACATATTATAGTACGTTTTTTCCCCAATTCAGATCAACATTAAACACCATTCATTAAAAGTATTTAGTGTTGTAAATAAAATGATAAAAAAATAGTTGCAACTGTTGGGAAATTTAGACTCTGGTTGATAGAATTAACAAGTTTTAAACCCAAGTTTTTAATTAGATTTATTATGAATAAAACTTGTTAAAACAAACAAACATTAATATCATGTCAAAATCATGCACAACGAAAAAGTAAATAAGACAAGATATGATGACTCAGGAAAACTAATGAAACAAACTTGTTTCACAGTAAAAAACCTGGGGGGAAACCTTCTCAAAAAACAATTCACTATAGTAAAGAGAAGTTTCAGATCTAGTACAAAATTTTTGTCCCTAGTCTTTACAATCCCCGTAGATGAACTTACAGCAGAAACCTTTTACTGTTTCAGAACCTCTGAACTCTTCAATATGTGAACCCCACCCTTTTGATGTACGGATCCCAGTACGTGACTAACTCACCAACTTGAGGAAGAAGAATGTTGGCTGCAAATTTCTTCACTTCATCAACAATGAAGATCAATAAGCACTTGGTTACAAAACCCTACGGCGTAATGTAGCATCCCAAAATCGTAAGTAATAAAAGTCTATTTAATCTGAATAGTCCATAAAAAAATATTAAATAAAAGAAACCAGCAACCTAAAATCTTATCACTAATGTCAGAGCTTTATTCCACCAAAGACAAAATAACCTCAAAATAATTCTCTTGTACAATGTTTAATGAAATAAAAATCATAATAAAATCCTCAGTTCTACAAAATAATTCCTAACTATTGTCTTTCAAGAATCTCTACTCCAATAATCCCTCTAATGTATCTGTAAAGGGAAATAAAAGAGGGTTAGATAACTCAATAAGTGGAATTCACTAACATTGGAGTATGTAAACAAACCTTTCAAATAAATAATTATTACAACAATTTCATAACTTGTAAGTCATCAATATTTTATCATCAAATATTTCATATATAAAAAGAAAATATTTTTATATTGTGAGCCATCATAATACATATATCAATATCATCATATAAACAATTTCCTAGATTTTTCTTGTGGTCAACGTTTACGCCCCGTTGACAGGGTTGTGTTGTCCCCTTTTGGGGATTGGAACCTCCTTTTCATCCCCTTTCTTAAGGATGACTCCTTTGGAACTTAAAGGTGCACTCCCTTGCTAAAGAATTTCCTTTTTGAATCCTCAATAGTATACTCCCTTGCTAAGGAGCTATCAATTGTGCACTATCCCCTTTTTCTTGAACCGTCCCTTGCTAAGGACTAACTACAGTATGATTGTCCCTTACTAAGGACTAAATACAATACTGAGTTTTTAATCATGACTTTCCATAGGTTTTCAAAACATATTCAATGTGCTCACAAAATAATCCATTCATAATTCTTAAAAATATAAATATATATTTACACATACAAGTTTAAATAAATTTAGGTTGTCCCAGAAGTTTTTCATAAAACGAATAGTCAATGTGCACATCAAGCATTTATAAAATATCAATTTATATATAGCATATCAACATATTTCTTTGATATAAAATAGTTTAATAATCAACACTGTTTTGAGAAAACCTCCAAAATTAATAAACACCACTTACCTCTTATTTGCGAAAATAAAAGAAATTAACCACTCTTAAGTCACAATAAATCAGTAGAATTAGAACCTAGCAACACCAAAAGTAGGTCCATCAATACATAATTTCCTACTTAACAATCTGTTTTCACATTTAAATGGGTTAATCTATCAACATTAAAGCCTACGGAGGTGTTTAGTTTCTTTGAAATACTCTTCAGCTGTGTCAAATTTTGGGCTTACAATTACTGCTGCATAATCATATCTTTTTGGCTCTACCTAATCAGATTTTGGCTTAAAAATATTTTTGCATAATCAGATTTTTGGGCTTAAAAAGTTGCTACATACTTAGTGGCTTAGAGATGATAATTAGTGTCACTAGAATGATGCAAAGGTAGGTATCTAATAATATAATGCAGCCTTTTTTCATTAATATAATCCTAGCTATGCATGAAACTTAATATGGCAGAAAGATGGACATGTGATCAACCTAATTTATACCTTAATTTATCAACCCATGATTCTCTTGATGCCGCCAAAACACAAAGAAATTGCTGGACACGTATTGAACAAGGACAAGAGGAAGATACATGGTAGATGGGTGGTGATATTTAGTGAGGCCATATACGGTCATATAATGACCACAAAACACCCTATTTCTATTAACATAATCATAGCCTTAGATCCATAAAAGCATCCCTTTTTTTTATTTTTTTTTTATCTTTCAGGTATGCCACTAACAGATTCTTCCTATAAGAGTGGGAACAAAAGCTAGCCATTGAGTATTACAATTTTCCTAAGTTTAGAGCAGAAAAGAGCTATACCTGTAGTCTCGACTCACAGCCACAGTGAAGCAAAGCAAGGTTCAGTAGTGTGATGCGACTGAAGCAAAAGGAAGCCCCATCAACAAATACACGCATAGCTTAAGAAGTAAAAGACTAGGGTTTTTTTATTTTTATTTTTTTTAAAGCTTAACAAGGCCCATATATTTACTTATGTCACCTCACTTGGGCTTCTTATTCCATAACATTTATCTTATTTTTAATATCTTAGGCCAAAATCAATTAAATCCATTTAATTGTAGGCCTCTTTTATAATTTACGGAAAATAATTTAATTGGTATCAAAATTATGGGGTATTACACGCAAAGACACAGTAGCTTCATTTAGAGAGAATAAGGCATTGGTCACCTTTTTTATGTGTTCTCCTTGTATTCTCTTATGTGACAGCCTTTAAAATAAGCCTTATATATGTCTAGGGTTGTGAGAAAAGAAATTCTAAACAAATACATAAGCATGGGCCAAAAATCAGATCTGGAAATCTAAATTTCGTAATTCTCGATAGATAGTATCTGTCAAGCCTTGATAGATAACTATCTATTGAGCAGCTGTTGAGTTTTAATGAATCAGCACTTCTTCACTTGTTTCTTAGACAAATTTGCATGGCTTCAATACTAGACTTGAATTCTTGTTCTTTGAAGAATTAAACACATTCTAGATCTACCAAATTACAAGTAAAGTGCGTTTTGTCAAAATATTAGGCAATTACATTAAATATTAACATATGTTCCTAACATGATTCACATATGTCCTAACAGCATCAAGGAACACATATGAATTAGTTAATAATAGGACAATAAGGGAATGAACCTCTAGTAGGAGATCCTCTTATGGGTAGTGATTTTTTTTTTTTTTTTATAGAAAATTTTTAAAAAGTAGAAATCTCAAAAACAAATATTCATCAATCTAAGGTAGATATACAAGGGAAAAAAAATCCAACAAAAAATGAAAAAAAAAAATGAGAGAGAGAGAGAGAGAGAGAGAGAGAGAGAGAGATAACCTTTTTTGTATGGGAAAAATATGCACTAAATGGGAGAAAGTGGCAAATTTATAGTAAGATGATGGGAATAAGAAGAGCCAAAATAAAGGAAGATAAAAAGGCACAATGATATGTAAAGTTAAAACTGCTCAAGATGAATATATATATATATATATATTTATATAGACAATACTTTTGTTTGATTTCCATTGATTCATTATATAGATTATAACATCAAAATTAAAGTAGATGAATATGTAAAGTTAAAACCGTCTAAGATGAATTTTTAAAGCCAATATATTTATATATTTAATATTGTAAAAAAATTAAAGGTAAAAAATATATATGAAAAAGACTAATTATGAGGCTAATGACATGGTGGTGAGGTGACTCAACAGGAGCGTAGCAACAACAAATACTACATTTCAACTTTTAGATATATACATAGATTTTGCCCTTTTATCTTTTTTATTTTGGCTTTTTTTATTCCTATTATCTTACTATAAATTTATCACTCTCTCATTCTATGCATATTTTTCCCACACAAAAAACTCAAAATAAGCCAAAGTAATGAAAAGAGAGAACCTATGATTAAGAATGTATTCCAATGTGATTGAGTCTATACTTTGGTAGCCTGTGATTGAGAAAAAAAACTATTAGTGAAAAAGAGCAATGGTTAAAATTAAGAATAGACTGAAAAGAGTAACAAAATATAGTGAAAATTCAGAGTTTTATAAGCACATTGAATTACATACCAAAATTTGATGAAGGCTGTGTGTTGGATAACAATTTTATTGTGAGAATTACATCTCAATCTTACTAAAAAAATCCACATTTTCTTCATGGTTTTCTTTTCTATTTGCTCTTGCCTAAGAAGGTTCATAAACTATATATATAAAGTCAAAGCTAAGAGAAAATCCAATTAGATTTCAATTGGGTTCTCAATTTTGCGCCGCGTGTCGTTTAAAAATTAAAGAGCCCAAATTCAATTAAATTTTAAATTGGATTTTAATTGGAGTTCAGATTTGTGTCACGTGTTTATCTAATTTTTTAATTTTTGAGACAAGTGAATTATTGGGTGCAAAAACCAAAAAGTCTAAATCCAATTAAATTCTAAATCACACACACGTGCGCGCGCGCGTGCACACACACACACACATATAATGAGAAACCATTAAATGTTTTAGAAATGTATGGTTTAAAAAATGTGTAAGCTAATGCAATGTATAATTTGAATATCTTCTAAAAAAATGTATAAATTGAACCATGTAATTGTGATTATTTTCAATTGTACCCATACATATGTACGAGTTACACACTAATATTTATAGTATATACAAAGGTGATTAGCGCATTAACCTAAAAGAAGAATATGTAAAGTTAATATGTTCTCATTATCATGGTGTGAGACTTTTACTATCTATTGAATATTTAAATAATTCATATATTTTATATTGTCAAAGAAAATATAGAAAAAAAAAAAGGAAAGCACTTTACCATATTGAGTAACCAAATAGTTTACATTTTTTTTTAAATTTCAATTAAAAACATTTAAATTAAAATAGATGTATGAAATGGTAAAGTATATGTAAAGTTGAAAGCACACGAGATGAATATGTAAGGAAAAAGACTTAGGTACAGTATCTTAGGTACTGTTCCTTAGATTCTTCTTTTAAGATTCAGTCATGTGGCTACTTAACTAAAAAATACTCTTCCATCATATGAGAAAAAATCCACATGAAAAAATTTTAAAAAGGAAACCTAAGGAACAGCACCTGAGTACTGTACCTAAGTCTTGCTTAATATGTAAAGTCAATCTCATTATCATGATATGAGACTTTTACTATTTATTGAATATTCAAATAACTCATATATTATATATTGTTCAAAATAATTAGAGGAAAAAAGTAAATAGAAAAGTACTTTGCCATATTAAGTAATCGAAAAGTTTACTAACATTTTGAAGAATTTTTGAGAAAATTATTGTGTACTCTCAGAGTACCATAAATGCGTACTCCCTTCTCTCACATGAATGGTGGGTCCTACTAATTAAATTCATGGTGGGACCCACCATTCATGTGAGAGGAAGGAGTACGCATTTATGGTACTTCGAGAGTACCTAATAATTTTTCGATTTATTGGGGGTAAATTGCAAATTACACTTCTAAAGTTTGAGAGCGTTTGGATTTTGCACTATAACATTTCTTAATTCGGATTTTACCCCCTACATTTTAGGGGTGTTTGGATTTTACTTTAAAAAATTTAAGAGTATTTGGATTTTACACCCTAAAGTTTTAGAATTTGGGGGTGTGAAATTCAAATACCCTAAAACTTTATGAGGTAAAATCTAAATTCTGAAATATCAAGGTGTAAAATCGAAACATCCCCAAACTAGCTCCAAGGATTAAATTCTAAATTTTGAAATTTCAAGGTGTAAAATTCAAACATTTACCTAACTTTAGGGGTGTAATTTGTAATTTATCTTTTTTTTTTTTAAATCTTCAATTATAAACATTTAAATTAAAGTAGATTAATGAGTAATGGTAAATTATATTTAAAGTTAAAATTACTTAAGATATATATATATATATATATATATATAAGCCGTTTTATTTTTATATTATCATGATATGAGATTTTTACTTTCTATTGAATATTTTAAGTATTTTATATTATTAAAAAAATGACGGAACAAATATATAGAAAAAAAAAAAAAAAGGATGACATGGCTGATGATGTAGTATAATAAAAGTGTACGAAGCAATAGTAAAAGACACGGATCCAGAACAAAATCACGGACCAATCAAGACAAGGAGATTCTCACGCAATGCACGCCAGAAGCTAGAATATTTACATGGATCAAAACGAGGCAACTTATAAAAGCTTCGTCTTCTTCTTCAATCTTCAGGTACCAAGTTGTTAGGTGGGGAGGCCCAAATATAATTCTTACTCATAATGGCTTTTGATTTGATAATTTTGACTGTAGTTTCATGTTTTTAGTTCGTACTGTATTATAATAGATGAAAAGAAATGGTTCAATTGATGATGATCGTAACTTTTATGATAAAAACAGTTACCAAACAAATTTTTTTATTTTTTTATTTTTGGAAATAAATTTTTTCTTTTCAAGTAACCAAAAACGTGTTTTAGACTTTGAAAATATACCAAAACTTTTTTTTTTTTCTTTAAAACAAGTTTTAGAAAAAGTTTTTGAAGACAGAAAACAAAAACAAAAACAGTTATCAAACATAATCTTAGGGTCTAAAAGAGGAAGACCATTGATTAGTTCTTTGCCTTTAAGTTTGGATTTACAGGAGAGACAATTACATAAGGTGTATTCTGAAGCCCAGCACTAGTTCTTGACATGATCATCATATGTATATGATATACCTTAATCCTATCTTGGCTGAGATTCAGAGTTCACCTTCTGGGCTGCTGCTGCACCACCAAAACTGAAAACTGAAAAACTGAACTGGCCAGCATGTCCCCAAGTACTCCAAGCTCAGGGCTTTCGCTGCATTCTTTAAGTCCTGACGTAACAGGAGAGTCTGGTTCATGGTATTTACCCACAATAACTAGATCAAAATTGTCTGCCATCTTATGTATAACATGTCTTGTATCTAACCCATGTCTCACAGTCTCCTTTTTATTGTATATTCTCCGTTTGCCCACTATACTAGCCCATAATTCATTCAACACTTCCTTGTCAAGATTTTCTTGATAACTGTTAGTCTTGTAACCCCACGCTATAAACTGAACCACTGTGAGGCTGACATTCGGATGCCCGGCCATCCGGATGCTATACACTAGTGCCTCTCGATCATCAGCACCACCTAGGAAAAGCATGGCAATCCGATATGGTGAATTACCGTTCAGAACGCTTGGGTTGCCACCAATTTGGCCTCGATCAACAAGAACTCCAATGGAGCAAGGGGCCTTCTTAAGCAAATTTTTGTTTATGGTCCTAATGAAAGGAGCGTTTGCTTTGGCTGTTCCATCAATTGCCCATGTTTTGTGATAGGGAACAATAATGATGCTTGTTTTCTGATCCACAGCAAGAGTGCATATATCATCATGCATGCTTGCACATGGTGCAATTGCTTTGAAGTTTTGTATCATAACACTCCCTTCGCTGTAACTCTCATAATGATCGAAGGCATTGCCAATGTGTCCAGAGCAATATAGATTAGAAACTAATGAGTTGTGTTGCCTATCATGTTTTACAAGGATAGATGCTGCCTTACTTGTGATCTCCACGAGCTGAAGGACAGAGACAAAAATAGGGCTTTCTTTTGTGGGGTTGGACACTTCAAGAAGGTTAGTTAATGAAGATACATTCTCTTCTGAATGGATGCAGACCAGTGTTCTGAGACCAAAGTTTTGGTCGGAGTTCGAGATTGTCCTCCTTGTGTCACCCATGTATCTTGTGGAAGTGTCATAAAGGTGACGTATAAAAATTGAGGCCAACCCTGTTATGATTATCATGTTGATTATTAAAAGCGTATATGTTTGCCTTGTTATGATCTGTCAATGAACAAACAAAGAAAAGGGTTAATGCGCCACTAACATTATCTTACAAAGCAAGCAAAACTTCAGTCTTTAATTATTTTTTCCTAAGATAATCGTAGTTTTTGTAACTAAGTAAACAGAGTTTTAGGAAAAGTACTGAAGTATAGTTTTTGGAAAGAATTGAATGTGAAAAGTGAAAAATGAAGTGAGCATTTAAATAAAATTAATATTGATCCTATAGATTTTTCACACTTATAATTGTTTCTTGTGTTACCTGGGAGGTTTCCCACGTACTATATATAGTGAGTTCCAAAACGCCTTTGCAACACATGATGAGAGTGAGTGTTAAAGATTCCCTGAAGGGCATCTTATAGTAGATCGATGGCAAAATGGTGCCAGTGAACTTGCCAATGTAACCGGCAAAAATGACGATCTCCATTTTTGCTGTAGACATTGTTGCCATGGAAGAGAAAAGTGTGCTGAACCCCTTGGTAGTGCAGTAGAGTTGAAGTAGCGACTCAGTACAAAGAATATCAAGCTTTTTTATTAAGCTTGCGCCAAATGTTGGCCCATTTGGCAAAGAAAAGCCTAACACAAAAGCACCAAGCCAAGCATGTTCGCCAACGTATTCTGCAAGAAGTCCATTCCCCATAACTATACAGAGGATGGCTGTAAAATGATTTCCCTTAATGGGTGCTTTTACAGGGGTGGAACAGAAAATCCATATCACTAGTGGTCGGAGTAGGAAGAACAGGATGCAGTAATAACCGGGCACCAATACTAGTGTTGGTAATGGTTTGTTTGGGGAGTATTTCAGTGCTTTATCAACATTTCTCATTCCAAATGCGAGAAACCAACAACATGTATCACTTACCAAAGAAATAGAGGAAGCAAATTGGCCAATTTCTGTATTAAGAATGTTGAGATGATCAAGGAGGCTGGTGACGCCAATGAAAGAAGTCATAGAATTTATAATAACCAGGGTTAAAGGTCCAATTCCTCTATTCTCTGGGGGGTTAGTACGTTGTAGGATCTTGTATGCTGTCCCCCCAAATGCCAAGGGAATCATAGTCCCTACTAAACCTATTATCAAGGCTTTTCTTCCAATGCTCTTTATTAAGCTTGCATTAATCTGCAATCCTAATATAAAGAGGTGAAACATGAAGCCAAACTCTACCAATGTTGAAAATACTAATTTACTAGCCGGAGGAAACAATGCTTCTGCATACTCCCTGCTTTGACCTAGTACTGAGGGACCCATTATTATGCCAGCCTGAAAAAACAGATTGTTTTTAGTATCAGTATGTATACTGTAAGCAACTTGATTTTGATTCAGCCATAAGCATTTTGAATGTGGATAATATGTTGGAAGGACAAAATGCTACAAAATCAAAAATTTGTAAAGAATCAGACTTACAATAATTTGCACAATGATCTTAGGTTGGCGAAGAGGTCTCATCAAAAGGTGAGTGAGACCAGAGATGATGAAAATCACAGAGATCTCGGCCAATAGAGCCGGAGTGGTATAGCTCATTGGATCATCCCCGTACCAAAAACCAGCGGAGTCAATCATGTGGATGTATTGACACACCATTTCGTCACCCAGGGCAGTCCCTTTGGCGCTTCTCAACCCTTTTGTATTGTTCATGGCAAGCTGAAAACAATCTTAATTTATTGAATGTAAAAATTTATGAAAAATAGTGATTAGCTTAGAACACAATACAGCAACAAGGTCAAAAACTTATTGAATGATGAAAAGGAATAGAAGGTAACCCTTTAAAAAGAATAGAAATGGAGGAAGAGAGAAAGAGACTAGTGTTGATAGTGTAGACAGGTAGTTAATTTGGACGTTTGATTTGCAAGGTCCAGGGTTGCAAAGGACCAATTAGTTAAAACTTAAACGTTGTCCATTAAAATTGGCCTTTGAAAAGGTTTGAAAAGGAAAGGGTTGTTGTGGTAGTTTAATTTTAAGAGCATTCTTGTTACATATGTATTTCATAAGAAAGGGTTGAACTCAGGTTTTTAGTTATAAAACACATATATGTAATAAGTTTTAACATATTTTTAAATTAGAATATGAAACAGTCATTTCAGTTATGTCTTATGTGGTCAATATTCTTGTTGAACTTACCTAAGACTCTTTCCTCACGTAAATCCAAGAAAATAAGAAGGCACGTAACTAGTCTAGAAAAGTAAAAATTTATGTTAGGAATCCTACATGAATCGAAATATTTTTTTATTTATTTTTTGGGTAAGATTACAGGGTAATTTACAATGGTATCAACATAAATTTCTTTCTTTCAATAAATAAATAAATCACTTGTAAGGCAATAGTTTTCGAACTCAAAATATGTGGCTTCGCAGGTATTTTTTGTATTTGCAAAATCTACTGTGGGCATTTAGCACTTAGGGTTGGCAAAAAATTTGACACTAACCGCTAATAAGACATGAACACAACATGAAATTAGCAGGTTATGATCTAAGACTAAATGGTGTCATATTCAGGTTAACATGACTAACCCATTTAAATAATGTGTTGTGTTTGTGTCCAACTAACAAAACCATTTAACTCGTTTGGCCCGTTTATATATATGTCATTTTACCAATATATCTTTAAAAACCTTAGGTATATAAACTTATTTTCTATCTTAGCTGCATTCTCTCATGCCCCATGGTCGCTTCCCAATCTCAATCTCACCCTCACCTCATCTTATTTGGTTGGTTTTTTTTTTTTTTTAATAGTTCAAATGAATTGGGTTTATACTTCTTTTTAATAAACTTATTTTCTTTCTTAGTTGCATTCTTCCAAGCCCCATGATGCTTCCCAATCTCAGCCCTCAATCTCACCTCACCCCATCTTATTTGGTTGGTTGGTTGGTTTTTATTTTTATTTTTTTTTATAGTTTGGATGAATTGGGTTTATACTTTTTTTTTTTTTTTTTTTTGCTTTTATAAAATTTGATAAATGAGTCAACATGATTAGCCCGTTTAATAAAAAAAATAAATGTTAGGGTTGAGGAATTCTAACATGTCTAATAAACATGTCATGTTCGTGTTGACCCATATAATTGACACGACATAAACCTGATTTGTAAACACAAATTGCCATCTCTATGCACACTATTTCCTTTTTTTGAACGTAATATGAAATTCAATTTAAATTTAAGTAAAATGTCAACTTACATCCAATTTTTATTATAAAAAATTCATAAATTGATGTGTAATGAATGTAATTTGTGCACATTAGTTTTTAAAATTTATGAAAAATATATTGTATATCTAGCATTACTCTTAACTAGTGTATAATCTGTGCATATGCACGATACAATTAAAAAAAAAAACAATTACACATATATGAATTCAAATTATACCTTGTTTAAGTCATAGATATATACATGAGTTTTACTTTTTCTTTCTTTCTTCTTTATTTTATTTTATATCTTGGATATATATACACATGAGTTTACTCTTTTTTATTGGTTTTTTTTTATGGTTTATATATATATAAGACTCTTCGTCTTTTGCACAATATTAACTCACCTAGAAATTAAAAAAATATATATAAATAGGACACCTGGCATAAAATTAGGCTACAATTATAATCCAATTTGAAATCTAATTGGATTTTCTCTCAGTTTTACCTATTAATATATACTAGTGTGTAATCCCGTGTATATGCACGGGTACATTTAAAAACAATTACAATTATATAATATATATATATATATATATATGATTTGAAATCTAATTAGATCTAGACTCTTCGATTTTTGCCTTCAATAATTCACTTGCCACAAAAATTAACAAATTAGATGATATACATGACGCAAAATTAAACTCCAATAAAAATTCAATCTAAAATCTAATTGAATTTAGAACTTTTGATTTTTGCATCTAATAATTCACTTGACAAAAAAATTTAAAAATTAAATGACACGTGACACAAAATTAGACTCCAATTTAGAATTTAATTAAATTTTCTCTCCGCTTTAGCTATTAATATATATATATATATATATATATGAAAGTTCAAATAACGTGTAACACACTATAAATGTTTAGACCCCCAATTTACAAATTATCAATTCAAGCTTTAACACAAACGATAAATGTGCGAAAAATGAATTAAAGCCTAAAACAAAATTGATAAACCATCCAAGTCAAATAAGATCACATCCATAACAGAAATTAAATGACAAAGATAAAGGGAAGAGAGATACAAACACAAGGACAACACTGGATGTGTTATCGAAGAGGAAACCGAAGATCTCAGCAAAAAACCTCTCTGCCGCCCTCCAAGTGGTCAAAATGATCCACTAAAGAATGTAGTTGGGATACAAGGACAGCAATAGACCCTCCAAGCCTAATCTACCCATGTACTTAAGCCCTCCAAGCTTCTTGCTCTAACGAGGTTACGCCGAACCTATTTCTTCTTTAGCTTCCCGGATCCCGCTACTAGTCCATAGCATCTACCAATATAAATTGGCTCCTTACTAACTGCATCCCAAAGCACTAAATAACCTTCTCAGAGATGTGGGTGAGGTGAGAAAAGGTTTTGGCTGAAGTACCTCTCAAGGATCTACAATGGAGTGGAAGAGAGTAGAGGAATTTGAAGAGTCACAAGGCAAAGATTGTGGATGAGTCAATCTTGTTTTTCTTTAGGGTTTCTCTCTCAAAATTCTCTCTGGAAGCTCTCTACATTTCGTGGGTATAAGGGGTATATATACTAGTGGGTGTTTGGATTGCGAAGAGATAGATTTTTCATAACAGAGTTGGCTGGCAACTTAGCCTCACGGCTATACTGAGTCGCGAGTTCAAGCCACGAACAAACTGAAAGGCCAGTCTGAAATTTTTTTCCTGTAGTGCAACAGCTGGCACGATGGTTCAAATTTTGGCAGCTTTCCAGTCGCGAGCCACCCGCAAGATCCAGTCGCGAGTTCTCCTCTGCACGCTTCTCTCGTGTGCAACATCTGGCGGCTTTCTAGTCGCAAGACACCAGCGAAGTCCAATCGCGAGTCCCTGTTCTGCAGCACAGTCTTGAGCAATTCTTCACACTCTCTCACACACTACCCTTACATGATTCCCACCTAAATACAACATTTCTAAATGCTGAAAATAAAAGCAAATTGGCACGGAATAAAGTCAAAAAAATGGTTGATAAATTTCACTCACACCTAACTCTAGAATCTGTGAAGCTCTTGAATCATAAGTACAAGTATCTCCTGAAAAGTAACCACACAATAAGTTCATTGTATGCAGAAAAACTTATATTGTATATGAAGCAAGCACAATGCGATCAAGCAAAATAGATTAAAACAATAGAGCATGGCTTGACCAAAAACAAACAATCACTACAAATAGTGATCACAATGATCATTCTCACAAGAAATGAACATCTAGACATGCAATCTAATAAGCTCAATAACAAATATCATTTGCATGTCCAACACTCGACCAATGCAAAATACAAGAAGTATTTGCATCTAGGATACAAAATCCTACTAGGGTACAAGAGTGACGTACTTAAAGATAAAAGCATAACATTTAAACATAAAGTACGAAAGCCACAAGGCAAGAAGACAAAGTGCTTACTAAAGCCAAGTACAAAACATAACCAAAATGCCACATAAGCAAAGGTACAAAATAAAAGGCTACATAAGCATAGGTACAAAAATACTCCTCTTATCATATCACTCCCCCTATCATGAATCATAGGAGCTGTGATGAACTTGGAACATATATACCTGTAACCTGAAACACTTGCACAAAACAATTAGACCCTCAAGGTAAAGCAAGTAATAAAAGGACAAGTATAATGTAACAAGTAGATTGCGATCAAGTAAGCATGATGTGAAACATGTGAGCAACTTGATCATGCAACAGAACAGTCATATAGAAATGACTACAATGATCACATAGCAAAGCAAATGATCATCCGAGCATGCATTCAATTAAGCACAATAGCATAAGGATGTATGCATGTCCAAAACATGAACATGATGCAATGAGAGCAATAAAGCAAAGATACAAGACATAACTCAAAGCACCATAAAGCAAACAAGAAAACAAATATATAGAAACACAAACACAAAAAAATGTTTTCTTATAAGCACAATGTCTTCTCCCCTTTGGTATATGCATCTCCCCTAAGGAATATCTCTCCCCACTACACATGTGCACAAGCAATAGAATTTCCCCCCTAAGAATGTGCACAAGGGTCATATGGAAATGACAAAAACTCTCTAGTATACTCTCTAGAGTATACTCTCCCCGTTTTAGACAAAAGGTCAAGGAGAAACGAGGGTAAGAGATGAAGGAACGAACAATGATGCATGATGCATGAGGGGATCAAGATGAATGAGAAATGAAGCTCAAACCTAAGACAAAACAAAATGCTACAAAGCATAAGGTAAACATGACATGCTAAGATGAGGCAACAAGGTATAGACCAATGCATGACAAGTGTAGCAAATGTGTGTGCAAGAGGTGGCTATGTGCAATGCATGACCAATGCATGGAAAATGCACGTGTAGGGTAAGGTGTGTTAAATACATAACCAATGAACCAAACATGTTCCTAATGAAGAAACATGAGAAACCCCAAAGTTTGGTACTCATTGGAGTCCAAACAAACAAGAAAATGCCTAAAAGGCATTTTATCAAACGCTTAATGTGCACACTATGAACAACAATGTAAAACAATGCATGAACATCATGAAATCCACCCTTAATACATGCTCTTATTGCCACAAGGGGCCAACATCCAAAGCAAATCAACAAAAGAAATCAATCTCATACAAAAATTTGACAAAAATTAAGTTTCCCCAACCCCTATGATGAAAATCCCAATCAAGAGCACAAAAACTCTCCAAAACATAATCTAAGGATCAAAATCAAGGAAAAAAGATTAGAATTACCTTAGAGATGTTAATGGAATGAAAAACCATTCAAATTGATTGGGTTTTGATGTAAAAAAATGTTGAGAGAGGGGTTAAAAAGAGAATGGGAGAGGTTTAAAATAGGTTTCCCACGAAAAGCCTTTTAAAAAGCTATTTATGGGAGATTGGCGACTGGTCAAGCCACGAGGCGAGTCACGAATGAGCCGTGAAACATTCTGTGTAATCCTCGCGATTGAGTCTCGCAACTGGGCGAGTCGCCAAAACGAGTCGCCAAAACTTGCTGCTTGATCTCGCGACTTGCAAGTCGCCAGAATGGGTAGCCAAAAATTTGGCGACTGGAGAGTCAGTTGCGAGTGAGTCGCCAAAAACTCTGACACCTGATTTTCAACTCAGAACATGTTTAAACAGTGAAAAACAAAGTAACCACTAAACATGAACACAAAGAGTGATAAAAATCACTTCCAAAAACATATAAAATGATCAAAAATCTTTTTGGATTGATCCATATATAGTTGAGCACACACACATCACATTTAAACAAGTACAATCGAACAAATGAATAAGGCATTCATTGAACATTATGCATGCGTGTTGTGTGTGTGTGTATCAAATGTGGAATAGCCCTTAGTCTAGAGTGAAGTTTCAATGATCAATTCAATCAAGTCATACATAACTAGTGCTAAGACAAGTGGTCTATCTCAAATGTAGAAACATGCATATATGACCTCCCACAAGAACTTGATAACATCACATGGAAGCTTTTCATTTGGCTTCATTACAATTCTCAAGATTTGATCATTTTGAATCAATACATCTCATTTTGAGATCGATGCCTGAAATTTTTGATATTTCAATTTGATGAACAAGCCTTTGGCTTTTTGGGCACCATACATTTTCATAAAAGTCGCTTTTCCTTTTTCTTAGTCAAATACTAGTATGTGCGACGACTTTTGCAGCTCATTATCTCTTTTCTTTTTGAGATTTACCTGGGTTGAGCTCTTTAAGCAAAAACAAAAAAATAAGTGGGAAGAGATATAGGCACAAGTCTACGCATGTATCAAAACCAACATGACTATTGACTTATCATTCATGACAAGCTTAAAGATCGATTTACAACAATCATACATAGATGTCAAGATTTTTCCCACAATGATATGAGTGCATAAAGAACAAGCTAAGCTCAAAAATGCACGAAGCCAATGGTACGAAGGTACAAGGCAAAACTCAAATGAGATATGAGCTCAAACATATACGATCAAACTATTTGAATTTTTCACTTTTTATGTGGTTTTGGATTTTTACTCACACAAAACTAAAACATAAAAGTAAGATCAAAACAAAAATCAATGCATATGAATAAATGCAAGATGCACAAAATGCATGAAGATATGACATTTAATGCATAAAGGGTCCTACAAAGATCGAAAGAATTAGATCAAGAATCAAAAGAGCAAAAGATCAACCATAGGAACCCTTCCTCATCCAAACGGAACGATTGTTTGGAATGAGTGTCTCAAGAGAAGTGAGACGGGGGTTGGAAGAATGAGAACTGGAGATGCACATAAACAAGGAGTTAAGAGCTTTAAACACTTTCTTTAACAACATGCTATTTTCACTCAAATCCGTTTACCCTTTTTAGCACATCCTCCAAAAAGCTCAAGTTTCTCTTTTTTTTTTTTTTATTCTTTTAAGAGCATGAAACTTAGAGCAATGAGGTCTTAGATGACCAAAAGCACCACAATGGTGACAAACAATGTGTTTAGGTCCACTAGGCTTTTTGGGAAGGGATCTAGCAACATGGTTTTGTTCTCTCTTCAACTTGGAACATTGAGGTCTTATGTGTCCGATCACACTGCAGTGGTGGCAAGTTGGAACAAATTTAGATCCATTCAAAGCCTTAAATTGAGACCTAAATAGAGGTTTTGGCTTAAGAGCCTTTCTCTCCACCTTTTGATTTCTTTTATGTGGAGGAATGTACACCGATTTGTCCTTTGAGGTAGAACACACAATAGGCACAGAATCGGGTACCACAACATGATTGCAACAATCATTTTCTTCCTTTTTAGCAATAGGTTCAGTAATCAAACACTTGACATGCATCTTAAGAGAATCATTTTCACATTTTAGCTCATCAACAAGTTTGTTAGACAAAACAAGTTTAGCATCCAAGTCCATATTCAAACATTCAAACTCTTTCAGCTTTTCAAAAGAAATTTCAGCAAGTTTCTTATATTTTTCAACCAATTTGTTGGATTCATTGAGCTTAACAATCAAATCATCATTTTCACAAATGAACTTGCTGAGATTCTTTTGAAACTTCTTAGCTCCTTTCTTCAAGAGTTTGTCAACAACACCCATAGATTTAAGTAACATGTCATCACAATCATGAGGATTAACACTCATAGAGGAATTTTCACAAACACATGGCATGTCACACTCATCAACAACCAAAGAAGCATACAAATCACAATCCATGGCAAATAAACACAAGGGGTCAAGGATCATACTTAGGTATTTAAACCACAACAAGTTTACCCGCTCTGATGCCAATTGAAATTTCAAATAGCGTGTAACACACTATGAATGTTTAGACCCCCAATTTACAAATTATCAATTCAAGCTTTAACACAAACGATAAACGTGCAGAAAATGAATTAAAGCCTAAAACAGAATTGATAAACCATCTAAGTCAAATAAAATCACATCCATAACAGAAATTAAATGACAAAGATAAAGGGAAGAGAGATGCAAACACAAGGACAACACTCGATGTGTTATCGAAGAGGAAACTGAAGACCTCGGCGAAAAACCTCTCCGTCGCCCTCTAAGCGGTCAAAATGATCCACTAAAGAATGTAGTTGGGATACAAGGACAGCAATAGACCCTCCAAGCTTAATCTACCCAGTACCTAAGCCCTCCAAGCTTCTTGCTCCAACGAGGTTACGCCGAACCTATTTCTTCTTTAGTTTCTTGGATCCCGCTACTAGTCCATAGCATCTACCAATATAAATTGGCTCCTTCCTAACTGCATCCCAAAGCACCAAATAACTTTCTCACAGATGTGGGTGAAGTGAGAAAAGGTTTTGGTTGAAGTACCTCTCAAGGATCTACAATGGAAAGGAAGAGAGTAGAGGAATTTGAAGAGTCACAAGGCAATGATTGTGGATGAGTCAATCTTGTTTTTTTCTAGGGTTTCTCTCTCAAAATTCTCTCTGGAAGCTCTCTACATTTTGTGGGTATAAGGAGTATATATACTGGTGGGTGTTTGGAATGCAAAGAGACAGATTTTTCATAACAGAGTTGGCTGGCGGCTTGGCCTCGTGGCTGTACTGAGTCGCGAGTTCAAGCCACGAACAAACTGAAAGGCCAGTCTCGAATTTTTGTCCTGTAGTGCAACAGCTGGCATGACGGTTCAAATTCTGGCAGCTTTCCAGTCGCGAGCCACCTGCGAGATCCAATCGCGAGTTCTCCTCTGCACGCTTCTCTCGTGTGCAACATCTGGCGGCTTTCCAGTCGTGAGACACCAGCGAAGTCCAGTTGCGAGTCCCTGTTCTGCAGCACAGTCTTGAGCAGTTCTTCACACTCTCTCACACACTACCCTTACATGATTCCCACCTAAATACGGTGTTTCTAAATGCTAAAAATACATGCAAATTGGTACGGAATAAAGTCAACAAAATGGTTGATAAATTTCAACCTTACAATATATGACTTATAAATTTGAATTATTTTAGTTATATGATTATGTTTTTTTTATGGTTTATTATATTGAACTCCTCGTTTTTTTACATTAAATTAACTAATTTGACACAAAAATTTAAAATTTTAATTACATGGGAAACGTGGTGCAAAATTAAACTCTAATTGAAATTCAATTTTTACCTAAATTAACTCATTTGGCACAAAATTCTAAAATTTAGATTAGATGAGACACGTGACGTAAAATTAGACACTAATTGAATTCCAATTCGAAATTTAATTAGATTTTCTCTCTGCTTTACCTATTATTATATATATAGACTAGTGTGTAATCCCGTGCATATGCACAAGTACATTTAAAAACAATCACAATTACATATTATATATATGATTATGTTTTTTATGGTTTATTATATTGGACTCCTCATTTTCTACATTAAATTAACTAATTTGGCACAAAAATTTAAAAATTTAGATTAGATGAGACACATGGCACAAAATTAAACTTTAATTGAAATTCAATTTTTACCTAAATTAACTCACTTGGCACAAAATTCTAAAATTTAGATTTGATGAGACACGTGGCATAAAATTAGACACTAATTGAATTTCAATTGAAAATTTAATTGGATTTTCTCTCTGCTTTACCTATTAATATATATATATATATATATATATATAAGTAATGTTTTATATATCATATACTACATAATAAAAATTGTGTCAAACAAATCATGATTGCAACAAATGGTTATTTTCTCTTTATGACAAGTAGCAATACTCTTATTGCGCAACAATATAGCGATTAATTGAAGACTTGAATAAATTACTTAATTTCCTTATAATTTGGGGTGGTTTCTAATTAAATTAACCATAAATTTTAAAAACATTATAACTATAATTATGATATCTTTAAATCATTTCAATTTACACTCTCAGTAAAAAGTAATAGATTTTTTTTTTTGGTGAGATAATATAGACAGAAGACAGGGAATGGGGAAGGAAGGAGTGAGAATACAAGACTTACAACACTAGCACTTACAAAAAGGCCTAACTTTTGTAAATACTAGCGAGGCTTATAAACCGAAGACTCACTCGGTAACTAACTAATGTGGTACTTTAGACCACATTTGGGTCTAAAGTATACGGTAAGATAACAAAATTTGGGTCTTGGAAGTCATTGTGCAAAGTTCTCTATGTTTTCTCTCTAACAAGCCAGTGGGGGCTCTACATGCAAGCCAGGGTGGTCACAGGACCACCCTGACTTGCAAAAAAATGTATATATACAATTGCCAAAAAAATATTTTATGCTAAACTAACCCATTGTGACTATCCTAATAAAAATTTTGAACACCTTGACTTGAGAATTACAAAAATTTGGGTTCAACAAAAATAAGAGTAGTTCTATGAAATCACAAAAACTTTAAATCTAATGTAGTAAGCTGTTACTGATTCTAATTTGAGCCAAATAGTAATATTATTTTTTTACCTACCAATAACAGCTTTTTGGATAAGGTTTATTGTAAAAGTGTTATGGACGTAGCATTACTTCAAAATTAATTCTGCCTCCAAACATAACTCTTAATTCCTGTTTTTTTTTTAAAAGCTTAAATAACAACAATAAATACTAGCTCAAATAACAACAAACATAAACCAAACAAAAACAAAACAAGACCAAACAACAACAAGTGAAAAATTATTCAACAAAAAGCCTATTATAAAACAAAAAGATAAAATTTGTAACTCATTCAACCTATTCAATAAAAACAATTTCTAATTTCATTTTTCTTTAAAAAATGGTACCAATAAAAATATTGTGGTAATTTAAATTTCTTAGTGACCACCCAAAAAAAATTCCTAGAGTCGCCGTTGTAACAAGTGGCTAAACTCTCTTGATGCCAAGTAATAAAAATTGGGTCTTTTGGTGTGAAGACTTTTATGCTCAATCCATTGACAACAAGATGGACCCTTAAGCTTCAAAATTTCCTCTTGGTTGCCTCATGCAGTTGGTTTCTTTCTTCGCATACACGCACAAAGGAAGACGTTTCTTGTTTCAACTATATGTACTACAAGTTGCTAACCCGTGCGATGCACAAGAATAGCTATTGGATGAGTTTCAGTGAAGAGAAAAAAAACAATGTTGTTTTATTTATTAGTTTTTTGTGGGAATGAATAAAAGACATAATGTTGGGTTTCTAGTTTAGTTTATGTTGTACACACACACACACACACACATGATAGGTTGTAATATATATACCAAAAGGTACCTATTGAAATGTCATAACCATTCAAATTGGATATACCAAAATGTGTCTATTGAAAAGTCATAACCATTCAAATTGGATATACCAAAATGTGTTTATTGAAATGTCATAACCCTTCATATTAGATATATATTAAAAGAGTTTATTGAATGAAAATGTGTCTATTGACCGAAAAGATGCATATTAAACGAAAATGTGCCTCTTGACCAAAAATGTGTCTATTAAATGAAAATTTGCCTATTGAATGAAAATGTGCCTATTGAATGCAACAGTGCATGTTGAAGGGTTGTAATTCTTTGGGATTAATTATTGGTTAATATTCATTTGGAAACTTCTTCTCTTTCATCTGTCTTAGAAACACAAGAAAGATGTGAGTCTTCTCCAAAATTGGTATTTGTAATTTGTAATTTTTTTTTTATTAAATAGTGAAAAAGTCAAGGGACCAAGCCACATCAATGGTAGCAACAATAATACTAATTAATTTCTTCATTTAGTTACTTCTTTTCATTCATCTTTCTTATTCTTGTGGGTAATAAATCAGAGAATTTGGGTTATGATGACGATGTAGAATATTTACTGGACCTTGATAGGAAACAAAGAGAGTTGAGTAGCCGCTTCTTGGGTTATGATTTTGAAGATCCAGTTAAGTATGATCCCACACACCCTAATTGAGGTAATGTTTTATGGTAAACTTTTATATTTATTATAATATAGTGGTAAACCCGAAACGGAACACCTGTATTGACCGATACCGAAATATCTCGTTCTACTGGTCAAACTGGTACAGCTTCCGATATGAGATTGACTCCCTTGGTACTATTGCTCTTGGTAAGTCGTTTTGGTTTTTTTTTTTTTTTTTTTGGTTGGGTGGGGGTTAAATAGTGAAAAGGTCTATGAATCAAGCCACATCAATGATAACAACAATAATATTGAATGATTTCTTTAAAAGTCTTTCAAATGCTATTCTTATCAGATTTTTCATTCTCTTCTCAATGCCTTACCAATGCTTTTCTTCTAAATAAAAGTTTTTTATTTTAATATATACATCTTATGTGAAACGGTGAGTAGGTACTGAAACTTAACAGGTAAAACAAAAAGGCACAACTGTTCGGTATTTTTAAATGTAAATGTGCCATTAATTTATGTAGTCATGTGGCGCAACGAGGAGTGGTCCACAAAAAGTCAAACGTTTTGCTTTTATATTACACTAGTCGCTAACCCGTACGATGCATAGGAATAGCTATTGAATGAGTTTCAAGAAAAAAAAACCATTATTTTTGAGTTGAAGTAGCAAGAAAAATGCATGAAATTTTAAAACAAATGATATTGAAAGAAATAGCACAAAGTTTTATTAGTTAGGTAGAAAAAAAGTAATTTCATTATTATTTATTAGTTTTTTGTGGGAAGGAATAAAAGACATAATGTTGCGTCTCTAGTTTAGTTTGTGTTGTATATATAGGTATTGTAAGGTCACGATTTGGGTCCCTAGCCCAAGTAATGAATGAACTTAGGCACAAAAAGCCCAAATACAATGAATTTGTAGAGAGTAGGTTGGAAAAATTGGGCTTTAACGAGTTGAACAACAAGAATAATGGATTCATGTAACAAGAAAAGAAAAATAAACTGCTTTAAGCTAAATAAAATCATTCTCGGCACAGTCCGAGGAGATCAGTTCTTATATGTTTCTTTAAAGTTTGATTACAAAGTCCAATCTTATGGCTATGGTGCTTTTCTCTTCCTTTCAATCCCTTTCTCTCTGGGTATCTTCTCCATTTTATACTATCTTCCCCTCTCATCTTTACCCTCCACATGCAGGCCAGATGGTTGGTGCTGATACTTATCTCATCAGCATCTTCCTGAAGTCTTTGTATAGTAGCTGAAAGGCTGAAAACCATTGTTCAAATATCACCTCCACATTAATGCGGCCAGAGAATTAGTTGCAGAGCATTTAATGCGGTAATAGCAACTTTCTCCTCAGATCTTTTAGGACTCCTCCTTACCCTATGTTTTTGTAATGCTTATCCATATTAACAGAATTTCCTGAAGCATTCCTCTGGATGGCAGATCATCTCCTCGGACCTCGACTTTGGTTGGCCGAGGACCCACTCATCCTCGGCTCACCTTCTTGCGTCCTTATGACCACAATTAAATTCTTCACTTACTAAAATGGACTCCCCTGACAATACTTCTTTTCGGACGACTTTACGTTCTTGGATTAGGCCCTAAGCTCAACATATACATAGATACTGAGCTGCTGAGCCCAATATCTGTTTGTGGAAGTGTCATAAAGGTGGCGTAAAAAAATTGAGGCCAACCCTGTTATGATTATCATGTTGATTATTGAAAGCGAATATGTTTGCTTTGTTATGATCTGTCAATGAACAAACAAATCAAAAGGTTAATGCGCCATTAACATTATCTTACAAAGCAAGCAAAACTTCAGTCTTAATTTTTTCCTAAGATAGTCATAGTTTTTGTAACTAAGCAAACAGAGCTTTAGGAAAAGTACTAAAGTATAGTTTTTGGAAAGTATTGAATGTGAAAAGTAAAAAATGAATCTAGCATTTAAATAAAATTAATATTTATCCTACAGATTCTTCACACTTATAATTGTTTCTTGTGTTACCTGGGAGGTCTCCCACGCACCATATATAGAGAGTTCAATAACGCCTTTGCAACACATGATGAGAGTGAGTGTTAAAGATTCCATGCAGGGCATCTTATAGTAGATTGATGTTAATGTGTATTAGGGTATGTGGCTTTAGGCCCACCTTGTTTACTTGTACAGCACACTTACTTATACTGCACACTTTGCCTCTTACATAAAGGCACTCATATGTATTCTATTACTTGAAAAATACAATACATTCATTTAGTATTTCTAACAGATGGCAAAATGGTGCCAATGAACTTGCCAATGTAACCAGCAAAAATGATGATCTCCATTTTTGCTGTAGACATTTTTGCCATGGAAGAGAAAAGTGTCCTGAACCCTTTGGCAGTGCAGTAGAGTTGAAGTAGCAACACAGTACAAAGAATATTAAGCTTTTTTATTAAGATTGCGCCTAATGTTGGCCCATTTGGAAAAGACAAGCCTAACACAAAAGCACCAAACCAAGCACGTTTGCCAACATACTCTGCAAGAAGGCCATTCCCCATAACTATACAAAGGATGGCTATAAAATGACTTTCCTTAATGGGTTCTTTTACAGGGGTGTAACTGACAATCCATATCACTAGTGGTCGCAGTAGGAAGAGCATGATGCAGTAATAACCGGGCACCAATACTAGCGTTGGTAAAGGTTTGGTTGGGGTGTATTTCAGTGCTGTACGAACATTTCTCACAACAAATGCGAGAAACCAACAACATGCATCACTTACCAAAGAAATAGAGGAAGCAAATTGGCCAATTTCTGAATTAAGAATGTTGAGATTATCGAGGAGACTGGTGATGCCAATGAAAGAAATCATAGAATTTATAGTAACCAGCATTAAAGGTCCAAGTCCTCTATACTCTGAAGGGTTAGTACGCTGTAGGATCTTGTATGCTGTCCCCCCAAATGCCAAGGGAGTCATTGTCCCTACTATACCTATTATCAAGGCTTTTCTTCCAATGCACTTTATTAAGCTTGCATTAATCTGCAATCCTAATATAAAGAGGTGAAACATGAAGCCAAACTCTACGAATGTTGAAAGTACTAATCTACTCCCTGGAGGAAATAATGCTTCTGTATACTCCCTGTATAGACCTAGTACCGAGGGACCCATTATTATGCCGGCCTGGAAAAACAGATTGTTTTTAGTATCAGTATGTATACTAACAGATTGTTTTTAGTATCAGTATGTATACTGTAAGCAACTTGATTTTGATTCAGCTATATGCATTTTGAATGTGGATAATATGTTGGAAGGACCAAATGCTACAAAATCAATAATTTGTAAAGAAACAGACTCACAATAATTTGCACAATGATCTTTGGTTGGCGAAGAGGTCTCAGCAAAAGGTGAGTGAGACAAGAGATGATGAAAATCACAGAGATCTCGGCCAATAGAATCGGGGTGCTATAGTCCATTGGATCATCCCCGAACCAAAAGCCAGCGGAGTCAATTATGTGGATGTATTGACACACCAAATGGTCACCGAGGACAGTCCCTTTGGCCCTGCTCAACCCTTTTGTATTGTTCATGGCAAGCTGAAACAATCTTAATTTATTGATTGTAAAAATTTATGAAGGATAATGGCTTACAAGACAAGACAGCAACAAGGTCAAAAACTTATTTAATGATGGAAAAAGAGTAGAAGGTGAGCCTTTAAAAGAGTAGAAATGGGGGAAGAGAGAAAGAGACTAGTGTTGATAGGATAGACGAGAAGTTTGGAGGTTTGAATGGACATTTGCAAGGTCCAAAGGTTTTTTCAATTGGTCAAGTTCCAAGTTCCCAGTTCCAGGTTCCAGGTTCCAAGTTCCAGGGTTGCAATTAAAAGGCCAATTAGTTAAAATGACAAAATTTAGGTACAGTACCTTAGGCTGCGTTTGGTTCAATGTAAATCAAATTCTGAGTGTAAAATGAATGCAGGGGAAAGTGAATTCCCGTAAGTAAAATAAAATTTAGGTGTTTGGTTTTGCAATGGAAAATAGTCAAAAAAACGATTTACGGTGTTTGGTAACATTCTGAAAATGCTATTTTCCTACAAATTGTACATATTTTCTCATCAATTTTCTCAGCCCCCAAACAAATTTTATAACAAAAAATTTCAATCCATGCACTTAACACAACCAAAAATCCAAATTAAAACATCTTTTATTATTCACAATTTTTCACGAGAGGAAGAATCAGGGAGAGCTTGAGGAGTGGACTGATCGGGAAAGAGTGAGAGATTGAGGAAGAGATCGAAGGCGCGATCGGGAACGAGATCGGGAACGCAAAGGCGAGATCGGGAACGCGAAGGCGAGAAGGCGCGAAGGCGAGATCGGGAAGGCGCGATCGAAGGCGAGATCGGGAAGGCGATCGGGAAGGCGCGATCGGGAAGGCGCGATCGAAGGCGAGATCGGGAAGGCGCGATCGAAGGCGAGATCAGGAAGGCGATCGGGAACGCGAAGGCGAGAAGGCGAGATCGGGAACGCGATCGAAGGCGCGATTAGACGAGATCGAAGGCGCCGGCGCGATCGGACGAGATCGAAGGCGCCGGCGCGATCTGAGGAGTGGACTAGATCTGGGCTTCACCGGCGATGGCTCTCCGGCTGGGCTTGGCGTGAGTGACTAGAGTGAGTGAGATTCTGAAAGGGTGTAAAATGGGGTGTAAATGGTTTGAAGGTAAAATAGAAGTGGAATTGGTTTTACATCTTTTAGGCCCCATTTTACAGTCCAACCGGAATTGCAATTCCGTTGACCATATTTTCCATTGCAAAACAAACACATACAAGGGTGTAAAGCGTTTTCCTGAAATCGTTTACACCCAAAACAAACGCAGCCTTAGGTACTGTTCTTTAGATTCCTTACTTAAAATTCAGCTATGTGGTTACTTAACTAAAAAGTACATTTCTATCCCATGAGAAAAAATTCACATTGCAGAATCTTAAAAAGGGAATCTAAGAAACAACACTTAAGTACTATACCTAAGTCTTACTCTTAGTTAAAACTTAAACGTTGTCCACTAAAGTTGGCCTTTGAAAAGGAAAGGGTTGTTGTGGTTGTTTATTTTTAAGAGTACTCTTGTTACACACTTATAATTGGAAAGTTTTGACACCACTCTTGTTACACTCTTGTTACTTAATTAAAAAATACACTTTTATCTTATGAGAAAATATCCACATGACAGAATCTTAAAAAGGGAACCTAAGGAACAACACTTAAGTACTGTACTTATGTTTTGCTCTTAGTTAAAACTTAAATGTTGTCCACTAAAGTTGGCCTTTGAAAAGGAAAGGGCTGTTGTAATTGTTTATTATTAAGAGTACTCTTGGTACACACTTATAATAAGAAAGTTTTGACACCACTTTTATGGGAAATATAAAAAGCTGCCAATAACATTTATTATTTTATCATTCTCCCAATAAAATGTTTCGAAAAATAGCTCATAAATCAATGCCGTAAGGGCCTTGGTAACATTTCCCTTTAATAAATAAATAAATCACTTGTAAACTAATAGTTTTCTAACTCAACCAACACCCTTTCCCTAATTATTGAATAATAATAATAATAATAATAATAATAATAATAATAATAATAATAATAATAATAATAATAATAATCACATGTAATTGGACAACTTAACAATCACATTAACTATTTTGAGCAAAATATGTGGCTTCACAGGCATTTTCTGTATCGGTAAAATCTACTACGGGCACTTAGCACTTAGGGCTGGCAAAATCTTACACTAACCGCTAACAAGACAAGAACACAACATGAAGTTAGCAGTTTATGATTTGAGACTTAATGAGCCCGTGTCATATTTGGGTTGACATGATTGAACCGTTTAAATAATGTGTTGTGTTCGTGTCTAACTAACAAAATTGTTTGACTTGTTTTACCTGTTTAACTAAATGTCATTTTACCAATATACCCTTCAAAACCTTAGGTACATAAACTTATTTTCTTTCCTAGTTGCATTCTCGCAAGCCCCATGGTCGCTTCCCAATCTCAATCTCAATCTCACCTCATCTTATTTGGTTGGTTTTTTATAGTTCAGATGAATTGGGTTTATACTTCTTTTTTATAAACTTATTTTCTTTCCTAGTTGCATTCTCCCAAGCCCCATGGTCGCTTCCCAATCTCAGACCTCAATCTCTCCTCACCCCATCTTATTTGGTTGGTTTTTTTTTTTTTTTTTTATAATTTAGATGAATTGGGTTTATACTTTTTTTTTTCTTTTATAAAATTTGATAAACGGGTCAATATGACTGGCCTGTTTAATAAAAAAAATTATGTTAGAGTTGAGGAATCCTAATTTGTTTAATAGACATATGTGTTGTGTTCCTGTCGACCAATATATTCGACACGACACAAACCCGATATGTGAACAAGAATTGCCACCCGTACACACACACAATTTTCCTTCTTTGAAGGTAATTTAAAATTCAATTTAAATTTAAGGAAAATGTCAAGTTGCATCCAACATAAATTGACATGTAATGAATGTAATTAGTGCACGGTAGTTTGTAAAATTTATGAAAAATATATAGTATACCTAGCATTACTCTTAAAACAATGTTTAACATATCATACACTACATAATAAAAATTTTGTCAAACAGATTATGATTGCAACCGTAGACGACTAAATTTCTAATTTGAAATAAATCAAATAAGTAAAATAGTTACTTGGCAAATCTATGTTGGTTTCTAAATAGTGATAGAATAAACTAGTAGTAGCATGTGGCGCTTTGTAATTGGTCATAAGTTGTGGACTTAGTAGTATAATGTGTCGGCTTGTAATAGGTCGGGAATTTTCCCTCTCTACAACAACAAATAGCTATTTCCTCTAGACAAATAGCAATACTCTTATTGCGCCACAATACTGTGATTAATTAAAGACTTGAATAAATTGCTTAATTCCCTTATAATTTGGGGTGGTTTCAAATCAAACCATAAATTTTAAAAAGATTTTAACTATAAAAAGTAATATAAATTAACTATGACATCTTTATATCATTTCAATTCACACTCTCAATAAAAAGTAATATAAATCATATACTATAAGATAATAAAATTTGGGTCTGGGAAGTCATTGTGCAAAGTTCGCTATTTTATTTTTCTCTCTAACAAGTGGCTAAACTCTCTTGGTGCCAAGAAATAAAAATTGAGTCTTTTGGTGTGAAGACTTTTATGCTTAATCCACTGACAACAAGATGGACCATTAAACTTCAAAATTTTCTCTTGGTTGCCTCATGCAGCTAGTTTCTTTCTTCACATACACGCACAAAGGAAGACGTTTCTTGTTTCAGCTATAATGCCTCACTGCCATTGCTAGCAGCTACGCATTTACACTTCGCCCATTCACTATTGCTAATTAGATCTCCATCATCATTGCAAGCATTTCTTCTCTCTTCATACTGATTTATGTGTTTTAACTTTTGTATCTCTGTCTCAGAGGCTGTCTTTTACGTGTGACAGTATTTTTCTGCTGAGATATGTTGTGAATTGTGTGGTGTCAAGCGTGTGTGACTTGTTATAGCTTATATTATATAGAGATAGTTGCTAAAGTTAGTAAAGTTAGTGATGTTTTGGTAATAAAAAAATAGTGGAAAGTTGGTAGAAGCAGTTGATTGGTTGGTAGTGGGGGTAACAGTTCAATTGGTATGGAGGCAATGGGCAAGTGTCGCTGAATAATTAGACAAAACCAAAAAAAAAAAAAAAAAGACAATTGCATAAAGTGTCACATAAAATTAACTAAATAAAATTGTGACACCTATCCACATTACTGACTCATAGTCCTATAACTAGCTAATAAATTGATAACATATGAATTTATAAATTGCAAACTAAATAATTATAAATTGATAAGTAATGAATTTATACCTTTAGAAAAGTAAAAAATTTATAATTAATACATTATTCATATTGCTCACATTCTTATACTCATCTCTTCTTAGTAATTATAATTACTCTTTCCTTGTGATTCAATCATTGATGACTTTATAGATTTAAAAGAATGTCTAGTTCCCTTTTCATATATGATTGAAATATAATATATAAGAATTGAAAATTTTATTTGTTAATACTAAATAAATGATTATTTGAATTTTTATGATTTTTTTTGTTTAAACTTCTGCCCCTTTAAGTAGGAATCCTGGCTCATATTTATATTTATATCTATCTATAATCAATAATCTATATTTATTTCTATATATATCTAAAAGCCGAAGCATAACATTTATTATTACTACGCTCATGTTGAGTCATCTCATCCGCCTTGTCATTGGTCACATTATTATTTTTTCATATTTATTATTTATCTTTAATTTTTTGACAATATTAAATATATATAAATATATTGGCTTTACAAATTCATCTCAGATGATTTTAACTTTACATATTCATATACTTTAATTTCGATGTTATAACTAAATAATAAATCAATGAAAAATCAAAATAAAAGTATTGTCTATACATATTTATCTTAGGCAGTTTTAACTTTACATATAATTTTGCCCATATATCTTCCTTTATTTTGACTTTTCTTATTTCCATAATCTTATTATAAGTTTTTCACTCTCTCTCATTCTATGCATATTTTTCCCACAAACAAAGAAGTTATCTCTGTCTCTGTCTCTCTCTCTCAAATTTTTTTAATATATTTTTTGTTGGATTTTTATTTTTCTTGCATCTCTACTTTAATTTGATGAATATTTGTGTTCTTTAAAACTCTACTTTTTGTTATTTATAACTGAAAAATGAAATCAATGAAGAATAAAAAATATTTATAAAAAAATTCTCTATAAAAAGATATTCACAAGACTTGTTTAATCATTGATGGTAGAAAATATACAACCTGACAACTATTGGAAGTAATAAACCAAAAGGTGTCTTTTGATATTTCATAATAGTTTGTATCTTTGATTTTTTTATAACTATTTGTGTCTTTTGTTTTTCTCATAACTGTTTGTGTCTATTGTCATTCCATAACATTTGTGTCTTTGAGTCTTTTACATTCTAGAATTTTCTGTTATGAAACAAAGAGTCATGACAATAATGACAGCTTTTGTAACTTCACTCTATAAAAGGGGATAGATGTATGATGTGAAAGTGTGTAAGAGAAAAAAGTTGTAGTGAGCTCTCAAGGCAGTAGCCTAATCTCTTTGTTTGTGAGTTTGAAGTATTTTAATAAAATTTTCATTCTTCTCTTTCTTGTGAGTACTTTGTTGAATTTTAAGTCAAGGCTTTATAAAGCCAACAAAGTGGTATCAGAGCCAAGTTCTTAGAGTCTAGAGTTTTTGTCTACACCATTAGTGAATATGCCTTCTAATATGGTGCAACCACAAATTCCTAAATTGACGAAAGAAAATTATGAGAGCTGGCAGATTCAAATGAAAGTGTCGTTTGGATCACAAGAGCTATGGGAGCTCGTCACTGAAGGGTATGTAGAACCCACAAGTGAGCAAGAAGCCACCTACAATGCAGAGCAAAAGAATTTGCTCAAGGATCAGAGGAAGAAAGATAAGAAGGCATTGTTTCTACTCTATCAAGGGGTGGATGAGTCAAATTTTGAGGAAATTGCCAGAGCAGAGTCAAGTAAAGAAGCATGGGAGATTCTAGGTATTTTTTTCAAGGTGTCGATCGTGTGAAAAGAGTTCGTTTGCAAACTCTTCGTGCCAAGTTTGAAGTTGCTCACATGAAAGATGGTGAAACTATTTCTGATTATTTTTTACAATTACTTAAAATTGTTAATCGTTTGAAAAGTAATGGAGAGAGTATTGAAGATGTTCGTGTGGTGGAGAAAATATTAAGATCTCTTGCAAATAAATTTGAGCATGTCGTGGTGGCTATTGAAGAGTCCAAAGATTTGGAGACTCTCTCAATTGATGAACTAATGGGATCTCTTCAAGTGCATGAGCAACGCATGGAAAAGAATTCTAGCTCTGTTGTCATTAAGCAAGCATTAGAGTTAAAATTAACTCTAAGAGAGGAGAAGCCTAATGGCTTCCGTGGAGGATATACCAATAGCAACCGTGGCAAAGGGTCGTGGAAGAGGAATGTTCAGAGGTAGATCAGCTCGTGGACATGGAGGTAATAGAAATCTCCAATGTTTCAATTGCAACAAATTTGGACATTATGCATCAGACTGCTGGTACAATAAATCTGAGGAGCATAATGAACAATCTAATCTTGTTGAGGCATCAAATGTTGAAAAAGAAGAATGTACACTTCTTTTTGCACAAGAGGAGGAAAATAATTCGCAAGAAGTGTGGTATCTTGATTCTGGAGGTAGCAACCACATGAGTGGAAAAATGGAGCTCTTTGTTGAGCTTGTTGAAGGTGTTCAAGGCGATGTCCGTTTGGGAGACTCATCCAAATTGCCCATAAAAAGTAAAGGAAAAATTAGAATATGTCAAAGGAATGGTGTTTTGCAATTTATCTCCAATGTGTACTATGTGCCCAACATGAAAAGCAATATTCTTAGTATTGGGCAACTCCTAGAAAAGGGGTATATTATACACATGGAGAAACTCTCTCTTGTTTTGAAGAATGCTGAAGGAAGGCTTGTTGCAAAAGTTCAAATGGGTCACAATCGTATGTTTCCACTCCATCCTAACTCAACAATGGAGAAATGTTTCCGTGAGCTTGTAATAAATGAGTCATGGAAGTGGCATCTTTGCCTTGGGCATCTCAATTTTATTGGGCTCAAACTATTATCCACATCAAGCATGGTGCATGGATTGCCTAGTATTGAAAAGTGAAAATATGTATGTGAGATATGCACTCTTGGCAAGCAACAAAGAAGTCCTTTTCCAAGTGGGAGATCATAGAGAGCACCTAACCCATTAGAGCTGGTGCACACGGATTTTTGCGGTCCATTTGATCCAATTTCTGTTGGAGGTAACAAATATTTCATCTCCTTTATTGATGATTTCAGCAGAAAATTATGGGTTTATCTTATGAAAGAAAAATCTATAGCTTTCACTATATTCAAAAGTTTCAAGGCACATGTTGAAGTGGAAAGTGGTTGTAAGATCAAAATACTTAGATCTGACAGAGGTGGTGAGTACACCTTAAATGAATTTCGAGATTATTGCTGGAAAAATGGCATCAAGCAACAGTTTACAGCTGCATACACACCACCACAAAATGGCATTGCAGAGAGGAAAAATCGAATGATCCTTGATATAACAAGAACCATGCTCAAAGAAAAATGTTTGCCAAAGAATTTTTGGGTAGAAGCAGTGGCATATACAGCCTATTTACTCAATCGATACCCTTCAAAAAGTGTTGAGAATATGACACCACAAGAGGCGTGGAGTGGCTACAAACCAAGTGTGTCACACTTAAGAATTTTTGGGTGTATTGCATATGCTCAAATGCCTAAGATTAAGAACAATAAGTTGGATTATCGTAGGGAGAAGTGCATCTTCATTGGGTATAGTGAGGAGTCAAAAAGCTTACAAACTCTACAATCCACTTACCAACAAAGTAGTGGTGAGTAGAGATGTCATTTTCAGTGAAGAAGAGTCATGGGGATGGAATGATGACATCACAAGTAAAGAGAAGCCACTTGAGTTAGAAGGGCAAGAAGAAGATGTGAATTATGAAGGTTTAGAGAGACCTTCCTTAACACCCCACCACTGTGTCATCAGTAGGCACTTCATCAATTCGAAGCCCAGGTAGCATTTCTCCATATCCAACACCAATCAAAATGAGAAGCCTAGAAGATATCTATGCACAAACTGAAGAGACAAATCTCTTTTGTTTGTATGTGGACCATGAGCCTTTTACTTTCAAAGAAGCTGTGAAAAAGAATTGTTGGAGGAATGCCATGCAAGAAGAAATTTATGCCATTGAGAAAAACAACACATGGGAATTAACTACACTTCCTCCAGGTCAAAAAACCATTGGTGTGAAATGGGTGTATAAGATTAAGCACACAGCTGATGGGAGAATTGAGCGCTATAAGGCAAGACCTGTAGCTAAAGGTTACTAGCAAAAGTATGAGGTAGACTATGAAGAAGTCTTTGCTCTAGTAGTAAGACTTGACACAGTGAGGATGTTAATTTCTCTTGCAGCACATCATAGTTGGAAAATATACCAACTAGATGTTAAATTGGCATTCTTAAATGGCATACTTGAAGAAGAGGTGTATGAAGAGTAGCTTGAAGGTTTTGTGGTTGAAGGAGAAGAAGACAAGGTGTATCGTTTGAAGAAAGCTTTATATGGGCTAAAGCAAGCTCCTCGAGCTTGGAATTCTCGTATTGATAGCTATATTTCAAGGAAGTGGTTTTGTCAAGTGTCCTTATGAGCATGCAGTCTACATCAAGAAGAATGCCCATGGTGAAATTCTTATAGCTTGCCTTTATGTTGATGATTTTCATTCATAGGTAATAGCCAACAAATGTTCCATGAGTTCAAACAAGCTATGTTCAAGGAGTTCAAGATGACCGACTCTGGACTTATGTCATTTTTCCTTAGGATTGAGGTATGACAGCAACTAGATGGCATTTTCATATGTCAAAAAAAAATATGCAAAGAAGTTGCTTGACAAATTTAATATGAAAAATTGCAATGCTGTCAATACACCTATTGCAGTGGATCTAAAATTGACAAGAGAAGGAGAACGGAAAATTATAGATCCAACTCTATTTAGGAGTTTGATTGGAAGTTACCTCTCAATCACAAGGCCAGACTTTATTTATAGCGTTGGTCTTTTGAGCAGATATATGGAGAAACTAAAGGAATCTCACTGGCTTGCAGCAAAGAAGATCCTAAGATATATAAAAGGTACCATGGATTTTGGTCTTTTATATTCATATAATAATGATGCCACATTATATGGATATTTAGATAGTGATTAGAGAGGTGATCAGGATGAAAGGAAAAGCACTACTAGATATGATTTCTATCTTGGATCAACAGCTTTCACTTGGATGTCCAAAAAGCAAAGTATTGTAGGTTTGTCAACATGTGAAGCTGAATATGTGGCAGCATCCTCTTCTATTTGTGAAGCAATATGGTTGAAAAATCTATTAAAAGAATTTGATCATCCACAAGAAGAATCCATAATTATTTATGTTGATAACAAGTCTACCATAGAACTTTCTAAAAATCCAGTTCAACATGGAGGAGCAAACATATTGACATGAAGTATCATTTCTTGAGAGATTATGTGAAACAAAAAGTTGTGAAGCTACAGTATTGCAATACAAAAGAGCAAGTAGCAAACATTTTTACCAAAGCCTTACCAGTTAATTGATTCATCAGAAGATTGAGGACAATGCTTGGTGTGAAGATGCATTTGGTCTAAGGGGGAGTGTTGGAAGTGGTAAACCAAAAGGTGCCTCTTGATATTTCATAGCAGTTTGTGTCTTTTGTTTTTCCATTACTGTTTGTGTCTTTTGTTTTTTTCATAACAGTTTGTGTTTATTGTCATTCCATAACGTTTGTGTCTTTGAGTCTTCCACATTCTAGAATTTTCCGTTATGAAACAAAGAGTCATGAAAATAATGACAGCTCTTGTAACTTCACCCTATAAAAGGGAATAGATGTATGATGTGAAAGTGTGTGAGAGAAAAAAGTTGTAGTGAGCTCTCAAGGCAGTAGCCTAATCTCTTTGTTTGTGAGTTTGAAGTACTCTAATAAAATTTTCATTCCTCTCTTTCTTGTGAGTACTTTGTTAAATTTTAAGTCAAGGCCTTATAAAGCCAACAACAACTGCCACATAGGAGGAATTCCTAATAGAGGTTTGTACCCCTATTGTCCTATTATTGACTTATTCATATATATTCCTTAATACGAGTTTTTTTTAATCATTTTATTTACAATACTGAATACTTTTAATAAATGATGTTCAATGTTGACTTGATTTGGGGAAAAATCATATTATAATATGCCAAATTTTGTGTTGTTGTCAGGTTTTAGTTTATTTAAAAAACAATAGGATAGTATGGACAATATGAAGAAAAACAGTTAGTGCAGTTGAAGAAGATGGTCATTGTGCAGTTTCTTTTCACTGTTTATAAATATTTTATTTAACAAATTAGCAGCAAATTGTTATGTCTTTGTTATATAATATTCTTAGATGCTTAAGTAATTGTTTTAAGCGTTTACGACTGTTTTATATTACTCTTCATCTTTCTTATGTTATTAGTGTATTCTTTGAAATTTTTAAGAAAACAAATTCAATTTTGTGTTTAAAATTATTTATTTATCTATTCATTTTTGTCAGTTCGTTTAGACCCCTTAAACCCAACAGATTAACCTAGAGAATTAGCCAAGTGAATAACTTAGGTAATTTAATTAAAACTAGGTTAACACAAATAAGCAAAAATAACAAAGCAGCGGAAAATAAATAACACAAAGATATGATGACCCAGGAAACCACACCGGTAAAAACCTGGGGAGGATTTGACCTAGCTATCCTCAAGGTAAACTGAATCCACTATGAAAGAATTGAAGTTTACACAACAAGACTTAGACCACTAACATCTTATTGCTACCCAAGTGTAGGAAACTTACTACCATGACCCCATGATAGCTCTGAGATTCACGGACTCCTTCTTTCCGGAATTCTTCAGCAAATCCACAAGCGCACCTGCTTGTATATCTTTGTGCTCTATTGATTCTGCAACTGTATTGATCTACACAACTCTTGACATAAATCTCAAGTTTGTAAACCCTAAGTGTATGTGAAGGTAAACACCTCTAGATCTCACAAAGAGATTCACAAACACAGCAAAACAGAACACTAAAAATGTGGCTAGGGTTTTCCCTTTTATACTTAGGGCAAAACATAAAACCCTATACATTAAAACGGGCTTGGGCTGAGTTGGAATTTTCTGCAGAAAAACGTTCTGCACGATTTTCGATCGATCGAGTCTAATTTTCGATCGATCGAGTTATACAGAAAGTGAACAGTAATTCTGCATAAAAACTCGATTCCAACTTTACATTAAATCCCATACTTTGAGCAAGTCTAACACACGACTAAACATTGTTTTGATTATGGTTTGCCAACATACAAATTGAAGTTCTAAATACATTAGATCCTAATCCTTAGAACCTAACAATTTTTCACATATTGGATTAAATGTTAAATTAGATTATGACAGTATAAACACAATACTTTTTTTTTTTTAATTTACTCTACTATTTTTCCTTTTGGAATTGTACTCTTGGGTTTTTTTTTTCTTAATTATTAAGATAAAAATTTCTTAATTTTTTTCTTAAAAAGAGTAACCATCATTATGTATAAATCTATAAATTTTGAATTTAATTATACATTCATTGCGATGGATATTTGGCTTAATCACATCACATTTGATATGTTTTACATATCTGGGAGAAGGAGTTTAACTTTGATGTGAGTTTTATTTTTACCTTTCTTTTTTTATTTTGAATTGTAGTTTTGTTGAGTTTTATTAATTTTTAAGAACGGTTCTAGGTGTTTTTGATTGTACAATGAAAAAAATTGGGTTTTAGAAAGTTTTTTTTTTTAATTAAAAGAATAATTTCCAAATTTTATATACTTGTTAATGATACACAAAATGTTATAGATATCTTTTATTAACTAATTAATATTTTTGCTAACTTACCTTTTGAATTGCTGAGAAAAATTATATTGTACAACATAAATTTAATGAGACCACCTAAAAAATATTATCACGTGCAACGCACAGGTCCGCGACTATTTCTAAATAATAATAAATATCATGGTTTTAAAAACTGGTGATAAAAAAAAAAAAGCACACGTTTCTGGTTTTGGGGTTTTATAGGACCAAATTAGTGCTCAGTTTCCGATCGAACTGTCTAGTCTAGTCCGGTTTTTAAAACTCTGCTTAATATGTTAGGTTATTCTTAGCTCTAGAATTGTAAATAGGCTAGCCTAGACGAGTATTAAAAATTATGCATTTTTCCTTTAATTTTATTTCAAACATTGAGCTGAACTCAAACTCAATATCAAACAATATTAAATGTTCAATGTGGGGGCCAAAGCCCAGACTTGGTGTTGGGCCTTGGGCCTGTCCGAGGAGAGGGACCTCCTCGGACAGCTCAGGTACGGGCCATATCCAGACTCCACGAGCCTAAATGAGTCCCTAAAGAGGCTTCAGTAGCAAATGCGTGTACTTGAAGCACAGCAACGAGTGAAAACAAGGAGGTACCTAAGAGCAAGCTATTACCTCCGCATTTAAGATGCTGCAGCTACTTTTCTGGCTGCATTTATGTGGAGAAGACCCCTGAACAGTGTTGCCTGGGCTACTACAACTCACAAGGAGCCAGGAAAGGTGGCTGATGGGACAGGTAGTCAAGTGGTGACTTGGATGACCAATAAGTGGAGGCTCAAGATCATCCAAATAGGGGGTATATAATGTAAGGGACCCCTGAATGGGAGGGGGGGGGGCGACGTGAGACTTGTAATAATTCTTTAAAGGAAATAGAGAAAGAATCAATCTCCTCGTACTTGGCCAAGGAAACTTTTCTTCAGGGAACGAAGGTAGCTTTACTTTTTTGGTCGCCATGATAGCACTGGTCCATTATTCAAACTCGCTTGAGCCCAGCTTTTCAACCCACTTTTCTACAAATTTATTGTTTGGGCTTCTTGGATTTGAGTCCATATACCTTATTGGGCCTAGAACTCAAGTCCAATCGCCACATTCAAGTTTGTTTCATTTTCTTGTGTTTAAAGTACTTTTTTTAGCCTTAATGTTTGAAGTTATTTTTATTTTGGTCCTTTATGTTGAAAATTTTTTATTTTGTCCTTTCATGTTTAATTTTGTTTTCATATTAGTCTTGCCATTCATTTTCATCTATAATCTAACTATTAAGTGTCCTCTATGTTTAATTATTTAATGAAATATTAGCTCTAAAATGTTGTGGAATGCAAGAATTTCACTATTGTAGGTAGAAAAATATATTAAGGACGGTAAGATAACAAACAAAAGTAACAAGTCCAATATGAAAACAGAATCAAATATATGTTGGTGCTCATTTTGGGAAGCCCAGTAGAAGGAAAAAGCCTAGCAACATAGGCAGAAATGAGCTAGTAATTGGATAGAAAGGCCATTAAGCCCAAGCGGCAGGAATAATGGATCATAAAGTCATAAAATAAACAAATGGGCCTTGAGGAAGTAAACGGGTCTAGAGGAGCCCGGAAAGAGAGAAGTAACAAACTCATGGGCAATATGTGACGTAGGAAAGTGAGAATGAGCCACAACAGACCCGAAGTAATGCAAGTAAAGAAAGTAAGGGGTTGATGAAAAGTCTATGAACCCTAAGGATGAAGGATAAAGTAATTGGGCCAGGGAAGCCCAAAGGAGTTAGTAAAAGCCCATGAGAACACAGAGTTAGAAAGAGCCGAGGATGCACAAGGAAAGTAAATGGGCTAAGGATGCTCAAAAGGAAATGAATAAAACACAAGAGCCCGCAAGCAATGTAATCAAAAAAGCCCAATGACTATACTGAATCATTGAGAGAAGAATAAGTGGCAAGCCCAAAGAGGCCCAACAGGCTTGGGTCAAATAACATCACGGCAGGAATAGCAGAGTAGTGTGGCAGAAAATGCAAAGACTATAGAAAAGAGCAAAAGAATGGGCTGAAGGAGGAAAAGCCCACGATCAAACAAAGTCCGGCCCCTAAAGGAGCAAGCCATAAAGGAGGAAAAATTAGAAAACAGCTCACGCCATAAGAAGTCAAGGGTGGATGGCAGAATGAACAAATGAGCTTCCAGACCACGGCTAGTGCATGAGTAGTGGCAGATTTTGGACATACTTAGAGGTGAAGCACGCGCAAAGCCCAGACATCACCAGCCTGTACCCAGCCAATACAAGAAGTGGTGAGGTCATGGGTCAAAGGTAAGAGAGCATGATCTGGTGGTAGGGAGAGGGGAAAACTTATTCTGGAGTTCCTGCTCAGGCTTTTTTAGGGGAAATGTCCTGCTGGGATGACATACCACCCAAAAAAAGTAAGGATGAGTTGGAACCACTAGATGCATGCCATAAGGGATAGGAAGAGAGAGAGAGAGCACCTACACCGTAGCAGGAAAGAGTGCCACGACAAACAAACAAATAAACAAAATAGTCTTCTTTGTCTAGTAGCACAGCTAGCACAGATAAGTGGTGGTAACTGGGCTACTGACAAACCAGTAGGTGGTCGACAAGGGCACTCAGACCAGACAAAGGTAGTTAAAGGCTAAAATAGTAAAATCCGGTCACAGTAGGTGTTATATAAGGGACCCTTGCCGTGCATAGGAGGGGGGA